>CM061225.1:78670037-80028360 GCA_030844895.1 Ambrosia x helenae | reverse complement strand
GTTCTTACTTAAACAAAGAGCATACTGATCCAACATGGTCCGCTCCCAGAAGTTCTAACTACTAATCTTGAAGGTTCAGCAGTTTGAAACTTCTTTGGATTTGCAGCCTTATATTTTCGATTAGTATCCACAGTCTTTCTTCTTTCCATCTGGATACTGAGGCCCTTGAACCATAGCCATCTGCTACTAATTCATCTATCATCTGGGCTCTCTTGGCCTTTCCTTCTTTACTTGTGCCAGTCTGTCTGCAATTAGTTGTGCCCTTCTTGTCAGCTCTTGCATAGAGAGTCCCTTGAGTGTGTAGGCTTTAGTCTTGCTGTTCTTTGTGATGTAAGACACCAGTTGTTGTCTTTTGTCTTCTTCAGCAATATGATCAATTTCAGCTGTCTTTCCAGTTCAGCTTGATAAGCCTGGAGCTTCGCTTCATACTCTAAGTCATCCTTTGTTCCAGATTTTCCAAATTGGTCTTCCTGGCTTTTTGTTGAACTGCCTTTAACCTCTGCTCAAGAAGTTCAGTAGATTGAGAGATTGGAGCAGGGGTTAGGACAGTAGTAGTGGTTGTTGTAGGCCTTGGAGGAGCAGAAGTTGGTTTGATTTGTTCAGTGGATCTGGAAGGTTTAGTTTGTTGAGATTTGGAAGTGTTAACCTCTGATGGGTTGACAACTGCTGATGGTTTGTCAACTACTGAAGGATTGTCTTCAGTATCTTCTGAGTCATCAGGACTTTGACCATCAGAGGTTTCTTTATTATGCTTAGGGATTTTTCAGAAGTTTGGGTCTCATCTTCCTTTTCTGTGGCTTCAATATCTTCCACTGAGACACCAAACTGTTTGGCCAATGCTTCTTTTCTGGCCTGGTTTTTCTGATCTCTCTCTAGGATAGTAAGTCTTGCCTTTCTTCTGCCTTCAACTGTATCCATTGGTTCCTTCATCTTCTCCCTCTTTTTGGATTCATCAATAGGCTTCAGAGGTTTGATCTGATCTGTCAGATTGGCAATTTGTTTGCTGTTGAAGTCAATCTTGGTCTGCAGATCATTCATCTTCGTCTGAATCACCCCAAATTGGTTCTTGATGGACAGCTCCAAGTTAGCTGTATAGGTTTGGAGGTGATTCTTGATGAGGGCATTCATCATAAGATAAAGGTCACCACCTGGGCTGCATAGTTGGTTCATGTCTATGCTTGAAGACCCAGGGAATTGGGTAGGCATTTGATGTGAAGGGTGTGTTTTTGGGAGATCCTCATGTTGTACAGAGGATGCCACTCTAGGGGTTTTAGGGATTGAGTGGACTTTAACCTGTTCAGGGGTGACTAGCTTCTTGAGCTTGGATACCCCTGAAGCAGGACCTTCATAAAGTGCCGTCAATTCAGTAGTTTTGGTTGTTGAATCATCATCCAAATTAATGGAATCATCTGAATCCCTGATGTTGTCCTCAATGAGGACTATCTCAGTTAAATCATGAGCTGAGCCCAACTCAGTTCTCTCATGAACCTCTTGTTCTTGGTTCTGAGGATTTCCTACTTCAGGCATTAAGCCTTCATCAGTAGTTGCCACATCTGAGGTCTTAGCTGTTTTACTTCTATCCTCAGATCCACCACTGGGTGGTAACTGAGTAGTAGCAGCCTCAGATGCCCCAAGAGTCTCTAAGATTGGGCTTAAAGACCCTGGTCCACCCTCATCTCTTGGGTTAGGGCTAGTGATGTCCACATCCATGTCTGATTCTGTGGTTATGTCCCCTGTTTGTTGTGGTTGTAGGGGACTGACATTATCAGATGGGACTATCTCTTTTAGCCAGAGAGAAGTTTGGCAATCTCTATTGCCTCTGGTTCAGAAATTTGAGGGGTTGGTTCAGAAGTTTGGGCAATAGGTTGAATAGGTTGGTCAGCAGTTTCAAAAGAAGTGTCAGTTACAACAGTTTTTCTAAGTCGTTTTCTTTTGAATAAGAGTGTTATGGGGTGCTCTTGGTGGGGTTTGAGATGGATGAGATGAGAGGGTGTTTCAGTCTCACCTATTTGAAGAGCAGATTGCTCATGAGCATGTTCAGGCATCTCAACCTCCTGAACAGCTTTTCTTTTGGGTTGGTGGGTTTTTGTCTTTGTTGGCTTGGGCTTTTTGGCTTTTGATGGTGTGAGTTTGGAAGATGTGGGTTTCAGGGGGACTTTTTGTTGTTCTCCCTGATCATCTTCTGGCCAGGTAGCAGGTTTGTTATGCCTAGAGTATGCTTGTGAGGTTAATGGATTTAAAGTTGAAACTTTTCCCACAAGCACCTCATTACCCAGTTCCCCTATTATGCATTGCATAATGAACCTTGGGTATAACAAAAACTTTTTCTTGGTATTATTATGATGTAACACCAAACTCATTGAAAAAATAATTTTGATGCCCTGAATTTGGTTTCATTCACTATGGAATGAAATATTGGTTGAAAAGTAGAGGGCATCTGGTCATAAGACCCTGTCTTTGGACTCAAAAACATAATAATATAATGAAACAAAAGCTTGTATTTTGGTTCAAAATATTTTTTGAAGATAGTAGCATGGGAGAGAGTACCTTGATAACCACACTCTGTCATGGTTAAGTGAATGTCAGAGTTAGCAACATGATCAGGGGCAGCTACATCATTCAGGCCCAGTCTTGTTGCCAGTGTGGCCGGTGTGATGGTCAGTGGTTTCCCTTTTATTCTTGAGTTGAGGGAGATAATTTCACCATCAGCCGTCACCGTCTCAGCATTAGCCCAGAACTCATTTAGAGTTTCAGTATGAATTGGTGGGTCGATTGTGAGAGCAGTAAAATATTGGGATTTTACGACAAGATCAATGATCTCATCGTATTGGGACCAGCCTTCTTGTTTTTCAAGAAAGGCCCTTTGATTGTGACCCTGTTTTAGAACGAGAGCCATGTGGTTTGGGTTTTTGTTGATCGAATAGTTGATTTGCAGGTTTAGGTTTTTGAGAGAGAAGGAGGGAATTTTTGAGTTTGAAAGGATAAGTGTTGAAAAAAGGTATTTATCAGAGGTTTTTAACCGCTTGGATCTTCTTTATTAGAAGTTTTTAAACCTCCTAGGTTAAAATCTCTTTATCAGAAGTTTTAAACCGACTAGGTCAAACTTCTGATGATGGGAAAAGTCAGATTTGCCCTTTTTGACTAAATGCTGATGAAGGATTATCTTCATCAGTAGTTCCCATTTCCTCTTCAGTAGTTTTTAACAGCTGATGAGAAATGTTTTTATAAATACTTTTATTCACAACTTCTGAAGGTTATTTTATCAGAAGTTATTCACTTTTCAGAAATTATCCCCATACTGATGTTTTGTTCATCAGTAGTTTCTCTCTTTTCAGAAGTTTTGTTTAAGACTTTTTGTCTTTTTGTAAGTGGAAAAATGAAAAATATGTGCAGAACAATAAAATAAACACTTACAAATTTAGCATCCCAAGCATGGATACTAACTTCTGAAATGTTGATGTGTCAAGGGGTTTTGTGAAGATGTCAGCTATTTGATTAGCTGTTGCTACATGCTTCACCTCAATCTTGCCTTTTTCATAGCAATCTCTTATGAAATGGTACCTGATCTCAATATGTTTAGTTTTTGAGAACTGTACCGGATTTTGAATGATGCTAATGGCAGATTTGCTGTCTACAAACAAAGGTGTCTTGGTTTCTTTGATTCCATAATCAAGAAGTTGATATTGGAGCCATTGTATCTGTGATGTACAACTTGCAGCTGCAATGTATTCAGCTTCAGCAGTTGAAGTTGCAACAGATGTTTGCTTCTTTGATTGCCATGACAATAGACAGTTACCCAAGAATTGACAACCACCAGATGTTGACTTTCTTGTCATCTTACACCCTGCATAGTCACTATCTGAAAAAGCTGATAACTTGGTATTGCTTGAAGCAGGATACCAAATTCCAAGTGTTGGAGTTCCTTTCAGATATCTGAAAATTGTTTTGACTGCTATAAGGTGTGATTCCCTTGGTGCTGATTGATATCTAGCACAAACACATGTTGAAAACATAATATCTGGTCTAGAAGCAGTTAGATATAAAAGGGAACCTATCATGCATCTGTACATGGTTTGATCAACCTGTTTTCCTTGATCATCAGGTTCAACTTGTGTGATTGGTGTCATGGGAGTGGAACATGATTTACAGTCTTGTAAAGAAAATTGTTTAATAATTCTTTAACATATTTTGATTGATGTATAAAAGTTCCATTTGTTTGTTGCTTGATCTGCAGTCCCAGAAAGTACTGCAGTTCTCCCATGGTACTCATCTCAAATTTTGATTGCATGAGTTTCTTAAAATCATCACACAGTTTTGTGTCTGTTGAACCAAAAATGATATCATCAACATAAATTTGAACAAGTTAGGACATGATTTCCAACATGTTTAATGAAAAGAGTTTTATCAATGGCACCTCTTGTAAAGTTATTTTTGAGTAAAAAGGTGGAGAGTGTATCATACCAGGCTCTTGGAGCCTGTTTGAGCCCATATAGAGCTTTGTCCAGTCTGTACACCCACTCAGGATGAGAAGGATCCTCAAACCCAGGTGGCTGACAGACATACACCTCCTCTTTTATCTTTCCATACAAAAATGCACTCTTTACATCCATTTGATAAACTTTAATTTTGTTGGAAATGGCATAGGCCAGAAATAACCTGATGGCCTCAAGCCTTGCAACTGGAGCAAAGGTTTCATCATAGTCAATTCCCTCTTCTTGAGAGTACCCTTGAACTACCAGTCGTGCCTTGTTCTTGATTATCATACCAGCTTCATCTTGTTTGTTCCTGAAAACCCATCTTGTGCCAATTGGTTGCTTGTTTGGAGGTAAGGGACAGATTTCCCAGACCTGTTGCTTGTTGAAACTGAAGCAGTTCATCTTGCATAGCTTGCACCCAATTATTGTCTTTGAGGGCTTCCTGGTACTTCTTTGGTTCCAACTGTGAGATAAAGGCTGAAAATAGGCAAAAGTTGGAGAGCTGGTTTCTGGTAAGAACACCTGAAGCTATATCACCCATGATTTGATCAAGTGGATGATCTCTGTGTTCAATCAGTTGTTGTAAACCACTGACAGGTGTAGGTGGCTCATGTTCTTCAAACAAACTACTGAGGTCTATAATATCTGGTTCAGATGTTCCTTGATCTTCAGTAGTTGGATCTACTGAACCAGAAGTTTGAGTTTGTTCCTCAGTACTTGTTTGATCAGAAGTTTGTGGAACTTCTGATGATTTTGAAGTTGACTTGATAACTGTTTGAGGAGTCCATGGTGTGGGATCCTCATCATCAAACCTTTTGTCACCATAATAAGTAGGTTTTGATGAAGTAACAGCCTTCTCAGGTCCAAATGGAAGTTGTCAAGGTCAAAAAGTTCAGCAGGATGTGCTGGAATAAGAGTGTGTTTTGACTCATTGAACTTGACATTCAATGTTTCTTCTACTATCCTGGTGTGAGAATTAAAAACCTTGTAGGCTTTTCTAGTTGAAGAGTAACCAAGAAAGTAACCTGAGTCAACTTTGGCAGCAAACTTTGAAATAGATTCCTTGATGTTCAAGATGAAACATTGACACCCAAAAGCCCTGAAAAAGGATATAAGGGGCTTCTTGCCATGAAGAACTTCATAGGCAGTCTTGGAATGTCTCTTGACCACAAGAACTCTATTCTGAACATAACATGATGTGTTAACTGCTTCTGCCCAAAAGTACAAGGGTAGCCCAGAATCAGCTAACATTGTTCTTGCTCCCTCTATTAAGGTTCTGTTCTTCCTTTCTACTACACCAGTTTGTTCAGGAGTTCTGGGAACACTGTATTGTCTAATAATCCCTTTAGACAAACAGAATTCATCCAGAGTTTTGTTCCTGAACTCTGTCCCATTATCACTTCTAATGGTTTTGACAGGTAGAGAATATTGTTTCTCCACTTGTAGAATGAAGAACTTGATGATTTCAGCAGCCTCATCCTTGGAGAATAAGAAGAATGCCCATGTGAATCTTGAGTAGTCATCAATGATGACTAAGCAGTACTTCTTCTTACCAAGACTCATAATCTTGACAGGTCCAAATAAGTCCATATGGAGTAGTTGAAGACATGCAGTTGTTTCTGATTCTTCAATAGACTTATAGGAGGACTTATGCTGTTTTCCCTTTAAACAGGATACACAGTGTTCTTGACACTGGTATACTTTCAAAGGTAGACCTCTGACCAAGCCCATTTTTGTGACTTTATTTATGGTTTTAAAGTTCACATGGCCAAGTCTCCTGTGCCAGAGATCAGTTTCTGAAGTTGATGCCCTTGAGAAGAAACAGGAAGCGTTGTTCAATACCTTGTCTTTCTCAATGTCCACTGCATAGACATTGACACATCTTTTGGCAATCAGCAAAGTATGATCTTCAATGATCTTCTCTATCAACTTCTGGCCTTCTGGTGAGATGATCTTGCATGTTGTCTTTGTGAAAAAGGAAGAATATCCTTTATCACACATTTGTGACACACTTAGCAAGTTGTATTCAAGGTTTTCAACCAGATTGACCTTGTCAAACTGTATTTTGCCAGAGGAGACATTGCCATGTCCTAGCACATATCCCTTAGCATTGTTCCCAAAGGATACAGATCCTTTTCTTTGGCTGATAAAATTGTTTATCAGGTATCTGCATCCAGTCATGTGCATAGAGCCTCCACTATCAACGTACCATATGCTGTTTAAGCCCCTGGAAACTCTCTGCACACAATAGCAAATTAGTTAGATTTAGGAACCCAAGCCTGTTTGGCTTTGGGTTTGCTCTTGAGAATAGTTAGAGTTTGTTTTTGACCAGATTGAGAAATCCATGTCTTTTTGGCAATGGATTTTTCATTAAGAGCCATGGTGGTATCCTTTTCAGGACCACCATCAACCTTGGTCATCAGTAGTTGTACCAAGTTCATTAGATTTTGAATCTCAGCAGTTTGTGAAACTGCTGATGATTCAGGTCTAACTACTGACAAAGAATTTTGAGAAAAAGATTTTAGTTGAGATTTTATCTTTTTCTGAGAAAAGGTGTTTTCAGGTTGTTGTTTCTTGGGATTAAAGATTCTTTCATAATCATTTCTGATTTGATTTCCCACAACCTGTTGTTTAATTTTTTGATTGAACTGAATTCCTTTTCTGTATCTACAAAACTCTGTTTTGTGGTTGAACAGACCACAAATTTTCACACTCTTTTGCCTTTTGTTTTTGATCTAAAGGCAAATTTCTGACATTAGTGTAAAGATTTTGCTCATCAGTAGTTTTCAGGGTCTCAACTCCTGATGTAGATGAAACTACTGATGGCTTGTTGTTAGATTTTGTTAATACTTCTGAAGTACTTTCTTTGAAAATACCAGGATTTCTGTTTAGAAAGTTTTCATGGAAAGATGTGCAGTCTTTCCCTTCAGAAGTTTCATTTGAAACAATTTTTCTCCCATCTTTAGTAGTTTTGGGAGAGAAATCTGTTGACATGATTGTACCCTATGCCAAACTTAACATTTGAAGCACTCTGTTTGTTTAGCAATAGCTGGTACCCCTTACAAGAATCCACCCATTTTTCACAACTGATCTTGGTGTCAGCAAGCTCTTTTCTGACATTCCCAAGATCTTCTATCATCATTTTAATTTGTGCTTGGGTTTCAATAGCTGAGTTAGTTAATTTAGAGACTTCTTTTGTTTTAGTAGTAAGTTTTCTCTCTAAATCACATTTCATCTGAGTGTATTTTCTTTCTAAATCATTGGCTTTTCCTTGTAGGTGCACATTTGTCTCTCTTATGAGAGCAAAAGATTCTTTGCAAGAATTTGAGCAAAGTTTTGTCAAAGACTCTTTTGATACCTGTGACAATGCAGATTTTGAAGTACAGCCTTCAAATGCCATTAAGGCAAAGATCTTTCTGCCATTGTCTGGTTCTCCCCAGTTGATGTCAAACAACTTGTTGTCTGCATCAGGATTGCACTCTGTGGTGTCAAAAGGAAGACTGCTCCAGTCATCATACCCTGAGGTGAAAAGACTTTGTTGAGAGGGTTGTTGAGGCTGTGGAGGTTGTTGAGCAGCTGGAAAGGGAGGGATTGATTGTTGGTTCTGCATCTGTTGAGCAGGCATTTGAACATATTGTACTTGTGGCATGTATTGCTGTTGAGGAGCTTGTGCCTGTACAAAATGAGCACTCCCTTGAGTTCCATTATTCCTATTATAATTGGGGTTAAAGTTATTTCCAGATTGTGATTGGTTAAAGCTGGAGTTTCTACACTCTCTAGCAAAGTGTCCCAACTTCTGACACTTGTGACATCTCAGTTTAGATTTGTCAAAACCAATTTTTGTATTACTGGTCAATCCTGGAAATTTCCTTCCCGACCTTTTATAAAACTTGTTAGTTTTAATGCTTAGCATTGCCAGTTGGTGTAAAATGTCCATTTCTTCTAAGTCATCACTGCTAAAGTTTTTCAAATCATCCATGATAAAACATAGATTATCAGCAGTTTGACTTTGGTCATCATTGTCATAACCTGGGAAAGATCTTTCTGATGATATCCCAGTTGTTATGTCAATGTTGTCATAAGATCCATAGGAACAAGTTGGTGAGTCTTGTCCCAAAAGTGCTGTACTACCTGGTAGGTAGTCATCAGCAGTTTTACCAGATGATTGTAATTTCTTCTTTTGATCAATTTCTCTCTCAAAAGTAAGTAATCTCCCATTGAGTATTGTAAGAGTGAGGGAGCCAAAATCTGGTGAGGATCTTAAAACAATGGAGTATGTTTCCCATTTGTCTGGTAAAGACCTTAAAAATCTATGTAGCATAGATATTGTTGTATAGGTCTGACCATTTAACTTTAGCTCAGATATTAATGAGGAGAATCTTTCAAATTGTTGAGTTAAAGTTTCCCCATTAATGTGAGCAAATGTCTCATATTGTTGAGCTAAAATCTCTCTGGTGTTGGCAATCACCTCTTCAGTTCCTCCAAACTGTTCTTTAAGACAATCCCAGAGTTCTTTGGCACTTTCACAATGTAAAAGGCTAGAGTATATCTCATTTGGGAGAGCCATTGCCAACATAGAGAATGCTTTCGCATCTAGCTCAAGTTTTAGGAAATCATCATCTGTATATTCTTTAGGGTCTTTAGGGACCTCAACTTTAGTTTCAAGATTGATATTTACTGGTTTATGTGGTCCATATATCACAGATTTCCAGCAACCTGTGTTGGTCTGTGATAATGTATGCGTCATCCTTCTTTGCCAGATGTTATATTCATTTCTTACTAGCATAGCAGGTTTTGTCGCAGAACCAGTATTATGTGGATCCATTTTAAAGAGTATTGATTTGTCAGATGACTCTTTTTAAGTGATGGATGTTGATAAAAAGTGAACTTTTGATCTTTTATTGAGTATCAATAAGAGCTTTGTGTCTGATTCTCAATTTGTTAGATTGATATGTGATCAGATAAACCAAAGCTCTGATACCAATTGTTGGATCAGTATGCTCTTTGTTTAAGTAAGAACTTGCTATCTTTGACACTTAAGTGTTTAGCAAGCTCTTGTATATCAGATTGTAAGCACAGCGGAATGTATAAGTTAAAGCAACACTTTTTATACTTAAGAGGAGTTATTACTCCCTCTTGATGATTGAAACTAATAATGACAAGTATTTATTATGAATCTAAGCAGTAAATGAGAATTAGATACTTAGGCAGATTCACAATAAATACTGAAATGGAATAGAACAGTGGAAGTGTTTGAAGGATTTTTCTCTTAAAATCAATGTCTAAAATAGAAGGTTGAAGCCTCCTATTTATAGACGTTTACATACATGTATCTTGCCAATAAAGCAAGTACAGAAATATCAGAAACAAGTTGCACAAGTTGCAACATTGAAACAAACAATTACAGCTAAAAGTAATAATAAACAATAAACTACTGATACAAAAGGCGGTGGAAAATATCTGATGCTAAGTGCTGATGAATGACAAACTACTGATGATAGTTTGTCTTCAGTACTTCTGAAGTGAACTTGTCTGGTTTGGACTTTAGAACTTCTGATGAAGTTTCTTCTTCAGCACTTGTCATATCTTCTCTTCAGCAGTTTCTTGTCTTCTCTTCAGTACTTCTATACTTAGCCAAAATTTGCAGAAGTGAATTAGACTAAGGTTTCCAAAAGTGGTTTCACCAATCCTCTTTGTCCTAACAATCCACCACCCACAACTACCACCACCACAACTACCACCACCGTCACCCACCCACCACCACCACCTAGCATCGTCCACCACCACCGTTCACCACCACCACCGTCCATCACCACCACGGTCCACCACCACCCACCACCGTCCACCACCACCCCACCACCGTCCATCACCACCACCGTCCACCCACCACCACCACCATCACCAGCCACCACCATCCACCACCCACTACCACCACCACCACCACCGTTACCCACCCACCACCACCACCTAGCATCGTCCACCACCACCGTTCACCACCACCACCGTCCATCACCACCACGGTCCACCACCACCCACCACCGTCCACCACCACCCAGCACAGTTCACCACCACCACCATCCATCACCACCACCGTCTACCCACCACCACCACCATCACCAGCCACCACCATCCACCACCCACTACCACCACCACCACCACCATCACCACCACCACCATCCACCACCCACTACCACCACCACCACCACCACCACCGTCCACCATCGTCACCCACCCACCACCACCACCTAGCATCGTCCACCACCACCGTTCACCACCACCACCGTCCATCACCACCACGGTCCACCACCACCACCCACCACAGTCCACCACCACTACCACTACCACCACCCACCACCACCATCACCCACCACCACCATGGTCCACCACAACCACCACCCACCACCACCACCACCACCACCCACCACCATCACCCACCACCACCACCCACCACCACCACCACCCACCACGGTCCACCACCACTACCACCACCACCCACCACGGTCCACCACCACCACCACCTACCACCGTCCACCCACCACCACTACCACCACCCACCACCGTCCACCACCACCCACCACCACAACCACCATGGTCCACCACTACCACCACCCACCACCACCACGGTCCACCCACCACCACCACCGTCTACCACCACACTGCTGTAAAAACTCAGTTTATTTAAATTTAAGTTTATTTCAGCAGCCTGCAGACGTTAACAAACAAACAGTCTTCTTCTTGCAGACTGCAGACCTTTGGTCCACCTCTTCTCATGCAGATGTCTGCAGATGTGGTCCGCAGACTGCAGACCTTTTTCTGCAGAAAAAACAAACAACACCTTAATTAACGAATATGTATTAACCTCCAATAAAAGATAAATGACAATTGTAATGAACATAAACATATTTCACAAACTACATTACACTAAAAAAGAAAATATATTGCTTGAATACATAATACTCATTCATAAATTTGCAAATACTTCTTGGTATACAACATTTGAAGTTTCGTTCTTAACATTACCTTCTTTATCAAGTATTAGTATCTTCAGACCATCTCTACTCGTTACCCTTGACAGTGCAACATACAGCTGTCCATGTGAAAAAACGGGATCTTTCAAGTACAAACCAACTTTGGATAGAGACTGTCCTTGGCTCTTGTTTATTGTCATTGCAAAACACAAAGAAATGGGAAATTGTCTCCTGTTAAATTTAAAGGGAATCTTCTTATCGGATGGGGACAAACTTATTCTGGGGACAAACTTATTCTGGGGATAAACGTCCGCATACCAATATTAATACCTGAAATTATTTTTTCTTTTATAACTCGTTTGCCCATCTTTACAACCTGCAACCTTGTACCGTTACACAAACCGCTTTTTTGGTCAATGTTTCTAAGTAACATTATAGGGACACCAACTTTCAACACCAATCGGTGGTTTGGTATACCTGATAACTTTAGACCATTCAAAACATCAGGTGAGACCAATCTTTCATCAAAATGTTCTTTAACATTTTCAGTTTGACAAACGCTATCTGAACTTAGGTATTCAATCTCCTGACCTGGAAACAATGAGAACAATCGATCATTTATTTCGTGGACCACTTCATTCTTTGGTGCCAAAGATTCTTTGATGAGTAAGTCGGGAGGTATCTGAATAACATCTTGAAATTCATTTACAGTCTCAACCTTCCCTTCACCTATATCTAAAAGCTAGTTTGCAAACTTTCGTGTTTCCTCAACATCGGATTCACAATTTCCAGAAAGCAACCTCATATTTTTTGATAACTTCATAACAACACGTTTATGCCAAATATATGAGGAGCTTAAAGAGGCATTAACAATATCGTGTCTGCTTCCATTTTGGACAACAGGTAGAATCTGCCTAAAATCACCACCAAACACAATAACCTTGCCCCCAAATAAGTTTTCAGTATCACGAAGATCAGTGATACTAAAAACATCCTTTAAGCTTCGATCCAATGCTTCAATTGCATGTTTGTGCATCATCAGTGCTTCATCCCAAATAATCAGATCTGTTTTTTTAAGTAACTGAGCTTTATCACTATTTGACGGTATGAAGCACATAGAATCTTGATTAAGGTTTATAGGAATCGAAAACCTAGAATGTGCTATTCTACCCCCTGTCAATAGCAGCGATGCAATACCACTCGAAGCAACATTCAGAACAATCTTACCTTTTGATCTTATTGATGCTGATAGCGTCTTCCACAAGAATGTCTTACCTGTTCCCCCATAACCATAAACAAAAAATACACCTCCATTCTTTTCATCAACAGCCTTCATGATACGTTGATAAACATCCTTTTGTTCATCTGTTAATGAGCAAAACTGGTTTTGAAATTGTTGGTGTAAAAGGTTTGTATCGTATCCCAATTCTTCATAGATCAGACGATTATGTAAAGTCTGTGCTAACTCATTGTCGGGATACGACATACCTGCGAAATGTCGAAGACTGGAGCTATTACGGAGTAAGAAATTTTCAATATCTAGTAAAGCAATATTCTGAATCTGATCTTCAGAAAGCACCAAGTCTGAAAATTTTATAATGATAATTATAATTAATACAAAAACAAAACATAAGTATATATAATGACATAAAAAATATTAAAGTTTAACGTATTAATCATCTGGAATATTTGAATCTATCTTTTTCTGTCTTAGAATGTCATCAGACAAATCCTTCCACGTTTCTTCCCAAACCAAGTTCGGTCTAGACAAACTATTAGACGTTAGCAAAGTGGAAAATAACTTGCGTAAATATGGTCTGGAGCCGACAAAAGATGCTTCTTTTATTGCTGCAATATATTCTGAATCATCATCCAGAAGACCCATAGCATAACATGCATCTCTAAACGAACTTTGGAGCTTTCCATCAACTGTTAGAATATCCTCAAACGACTTCGGTCCTCTAACCTTGTTCAATAAAATCCTCAGAAAATAAGCTTCACCAACTGAAGCGGGAACCGCGTGAATACGACCAATTGACTTTACCCTTTGTCTTGGTTCCCAAACTCTTTCTTTCCTTTTCCAAGCAACTGTGATGAAAACTCAATATAAGTAAGCTTTCTGGCATTATCATCTTTCGTATTTTTTTCCATCCAACCAAGAAACATTGATGAAGCGACTGATGGTTTCAAAAGCACATCGTCAATATCTTCGGTTGCATCGAACACAACTTTCTGTTCTCCTGGAAGATGAAATGACAATCGCATCACAGGCGGTGTCCTGTAATGTATATCATATTGAAATATTCGCCAGGACGCCTCACATGCGGATAGATAACGACAGTCACAATGGTGTTTTATTTCATCAATTACTACTTGTTCACCTGCAATCTTTTTGCTTTGAATAACATTAAGAGTTACTCTATCTGCACCCTTGTTGATGTATTTAAATAAATACTTAATAGATCCAGCTTGGTTACACCACTCAACATTTATGTGTGCTTGATATCTTTTAAGAAGAACCTTGTTGTATGGAACCACATGTCTGTTATCTAGATGTTCACCAGATTTTTCAACTGATACACCATTGTCCCTTCTTCTATATACTGGAAAACCATCAGTATCTATAGATGTCTCATCCTTAAACTGCTTTGGGAAATGCTTTGAACATTTATCATCAATCATGCAGGGACAACTTGGATTACTTCGACCACATGGACCATGCATCATAAATTCAGTTACAAGTGAATGTAACTCAGGATCTTCATTTCTATCTGGAATTTCAGCTGTGATGAACTTATCAATATGATCCACTGTTGGGAGTTTATGTTCAGGTGTCATAAATAAACAAATGTGAGCATGGGGTAAACCTCGCTTTTGAAACTCAACCGTATACACAACTGCAAATGTATATGCGTAAACAAAAAAGTACAATATTAATAATAAAATTTTTAAAATTAATAATGTATATAAGTAAGTAATAATCAACAATTTAAGATAAGTAACATAAACATTGTAATTACTATCTATAAAATATAACTTAGATTAACTTATTATCTGCTTGAACAGCTCCAAATAACTCTTTATCCTTAAGGTCTTTGATGATACAGTCAAGTTTTATCTTGAACAATCTGCATAAGATATCTGGCCTGTCTTCTGCGTTAAGAGTGCCTTGATTAAGATATCTCCTAACCTCGGGCCATTTGGGATTACATGTAAATGTGATGAAATAATCCGGATATCCATACCATTTACAAATTGCCATGGCGTCAAGATAATTTTGCATCATATATCTAGCGCCACCAGTGAAAGAAGATGGAAGGATAACACGTTGACCAATAGTTGAGGCATCTGTATTTCCTTTTGTTATTTCCTTGTTGATATTCTCTACAGTCTCACTACGGAGAATGTTTTGCTTGCCCTTTATGTAATTTAATCTTTCCCTCTCTATCATAGTATAAGCATCAACAATAAATTGTTGCAAAAGACGCCTTGCATTCAGAATTAGTGATAATTCATTACTCCTATCTTGTAATCTATAAGCAAAAAACTCCCTCATTGTTGTATTTTTACGCGTTTTCTTTTCTGTAGATGAACTTGAACTTGCATTTTTTATATTTGGACGCGTATCTTTATCAGTGCCTGATGATGAAGTTTGCGTTGGTAAAGGTTCATTTTTATGGAGAATATCAATTCTATAGCAATCATCACCAAAAGGCAGCAACAAAGGATATTGAAGAGCAAGATATGAAGGATGTAATTCACTAATTCGTTGAAGTTTTCCTGATATGGCCTGAACAATAATATCTCGCCTGTCCGTATCATCGTCAAGATCTCCAACTATCAAGGCAGCAACTTCAGAAGCTGTCGGTAGGTTGTAGGTCCTACCATCACTTTTCCTCTCCCCTTTTAAACGTAGCTTGAGTTCTACGTTAGGATTTTCATGAAAACAATCTCTAGCCATTCTGTAGGATTTGACCAAGGAGTTCATCGAATCAAACATTGTTTTCAAATAGTTAACAATTTGAATTTCAGTCTCTTTATCTCCAACAGATTCATTGCTTGATGAACTAAACAGAATATAATTATATTAGTTTTTAAATAATGTATACAAAAAACATATTTTAAAATGTACATATTTTTAATACAAAGGTAGGAAACACATACCCAACAATGTTAATTCTATTGGAGACTTCATTCTGAGTATCATATATGTATAGTTGTGAGAAAACTGGTTTTTGTCCATCTGGAGGTAACATATCACCCAGAACATGGTAATTCTCACCACTTATTCTATACACAAATGGTGCTTTGCCTTTATTTATAGAAGAATCCATTCTTCCACCCATCGACGTGAATGAAAACATTGAATTGAATTGTTGAATGTTAAGTAGAAAAAATTTACTAAGAGCGTCAACACCATTAAATAATTTTTTATAACTGACGTGAGGTTCCTTAAATGGAGGAAGTAAAACCTTTCCATAAGAACAACATAGAGAGAAGCTTGTTTTATTTTTACTGTTTGATCCTCTATCAGCTTCAGCTAACCATAATCGTGCATTACATTCATGACATATAACGTCTTGGTCTCCATGGTCTAGGTAATCTATAAAATACAAAAATATTCATACCTAACTATATTATAATTATACAACAAATAATAATAACATGTGTTAGTCATACCTTTAGAAACTCCTTTTACATTGTTGGAAACACTTGATCCAATATTTTCATCTAAACATCCAGATAAGTCAGACATGGGTACGGGAGTAAGAGTAGAACGATTACGACGTTTACGATTCGTGTTTGATGAATCGTATTTTGAAGTAACATTTAGGTTATTCACATTAGCCTTTGAACGATTATTGGTATTTGAACCAACTTGTTGATGTGTTACGTTAGATAACGGCAACCTAAAATTGGAAGATCCTAAAGAAACAAATGTAAACGGTTTGTGTCATGAATTATACTCAAATAGTTAAAGTTATTGAAATTAAAAAAGTAAATTAATAGTCGAATAGTAGAAAGTTACCAAGTGTGCTACCAATATCCAAATGATGTTGTGAAGTTAAATTTTCATGTTGTTTACCACGCCTTATGGAATCCAAATGATTTTTTCTTCTTCGAAATTGATCTTGTGAATTAATCATGAAGTTATGTGGAAGGTTTCCTTAGTAAAAAAAAATGTTATAAAGAATTTGACATTAATATAAAATTTCATAAACAAATTTATGAAAATGTATAAAGGCATAAAAAATTACCACTATAAGCATTTTCTTTTCCATTTGATGGAGGTGATATGTTTTGGGAGAGGTCAACAGAGTTCTGTACATTTACTGATGTATAAAACAATATAAGTAATGTATATCAGTATTCTTGTAAACATTATTTGTTCAAATACATATCAATAACATATAAAATACCATTTGTTATATTAGACAAAGGAGTTGTTGACGTGCACACTGAAATACAATAATAATTACAATTAGATACAACATGTAATAAATTGTGTTGAAACATCTAAATGGAATCTTGTGTAATTTACTAAAAACTTACTTATGTTTGGGGATGTATTCATTTCAATATCTGTCTCCATTGCAACATCATTTGAAGCTGATTTTTTAACGTTTTTCCTTTTAGAATCCAATATTTCTTTTCTACGTTTACGACATTCTACTACTCCATTAACAATGAATAGAGAAATAAGATTATGTTAGTTGATTACCGAAATAACATTATTTTTCACATAACAACAACATTTTATGGGAATCGTACACTTATCTTTATCACTCGTATTACTTGAGCTCGTACACTTGTCCAAAGCTGCATTCATACGTTTTCCTCTAACAGAAATATTAAATTCGACTGTATACCAACATGTCCAGTTAAGAGAAATACAAAATTTGCAAAAAAAATATTTATACTAATTTATTTATCAAAGTGTCACGTACCATTTGATAAATCAGATAAGGGTGTCGATGTGGAGTTATCTAAATAAAAATAGAAATAATGTTAGTATCCTAACTTTTAAACAATGTAATATAACTATAATCATGCTATGTCGATAAGTATAAGTTAATTAACATATTAAAAATTTAAAATTACCATGAGTTCGATTAGTCTTGTGTGGAACTTTAGATGCGGGTAAGGTATACTTGGAATTTGACATACTTTAAACTATGATTAATATGACTGTATCAAACATCTAACTGAAAACAAAATAGTTTAAGACATTATCAAATGTGACAAAAGAATACAGTTATTTAAAATATCTTGAATAACAAAGTAAAAGTTAACAGGTTGAATAACATACCTTGATGAAGAGCGCGCGAAATGAGATTCTTATTAGTGATCAATTATAATACTCGGATAGTAATTTGTACATGAGAAGAGTGTATAAATTTGATAAGAAGTTGGGCTATATAGTGATCTACGTATATAAAATTGGAAACATTGTATACATTGAAAGTAATACGTTTATATTAAGTAAGTTTAGAATATGTTACAAATTGTTTAAATTTAGGCAATGTAAATTTTAAATGAGTCAAAATTTAAAATTTTCGAACATAAAAATTTCAAACATTGAAAAATTTTGAATGTATATCAACTAATCATCTAAAAATTTACCATGTATTTTGTAACTATAGTGTTAATTACAAAAATGCTATGCATAGTACTGATTTTTTACACCAGTGTGTCAATTGTATATTATATATTTGTAATTGAAAACAAAACAGTTTAAGACATTATGAAATGTGACAAAAGAATATAGTTATTTAAAATATCTTGAATAACAAAGTAAAAGTTATCAGGTTGAATAACATACCTTGATAAAGAGCGCGCGAAATGAGGTTGTTATTAGTGATCAATTATAATACTCGGATAGTAATTTGTACATGAGAAGAGTGTATAAATTTGATAAGAAGTTGGGCTATATAGTGATCTACGCATATAAAATTGGAAACATTGTATGCATTGAAAGTAATATGTTTATATTAAGTAAGTTTAGAATATGTTACAAATTGCTCAAATTTAGGCAATGTAAATTTTAAATGAGTCAACATTTAAAATTTTCGAACATAAAAATTTCAAACATTGAAAATTTTTCAATGTATATCAACTAATTATGTAAAGCTTTTAAATGTATATCAAATAATCTTGAGGAAAAATTTACCATGTATTTTGTAACTATAGTGTTAATTAAAAAAATGCTAGTAATAGTACTGATTTTATATAATGATAAAAAAACTACATAAAGATAAACAAAAAAAGTTCCAAAAAAAAAAAACAAATTTAAATCGGGGTAAAAAAACTTCATAAGGAATGACCTACAATACTAATTAAAGGAATTAATTTACATACTCCAATGCTAAGGGCCTCTAAGGACATCCAAGGGCTTCATCTCTAAGGGCCCATTGGAGATGGTCTAATTAAAGGAATTAATCTACATACATAATGATAGTTGTAAAAACATATTGTCAAATTCAAAAGACCTTAAAAAGCATAAGAAACATAAAAGTTTGTAAAACAACGGAGTCAACATCAGTAAAAATTAACCAACTTAACCACGATTAATAACCAACATGTTCTCATTTTTTAGAAACTTCATATGGTATATGCCACCATTCCTTAGCTTAGCCAGCTTCATTAAGCTCTTTAAAGCCTTCAACCGATAACTAATCCTTCCCTTTGATCTCTCAGACCAACTTCCCAATCACGGATAACACCATCCTCAGTTCTGACCTTCAACTCCATATGAGCTTCAAATCCAACTTCACGTGCAAATGTAACGTCAAAACGCTGTCACAGTATATAAAAGAAAGTATTACATACAATAGGCAATACAACAAAAGGGTTGTAAGTTTTTAAAATTATGATTCCAATTATAAATTCATTATAATTAACTTACAGATTTCCATGTAAGTCTAACAATTGTTTCAGGCACAACAACGTTAAAATCGGCTACATTCGAATTACCAGCATCAAGACTTTGGAATGCATCAGAATCGTCTTCATAGTTAAATCTATTTGGGATAATCATTATAACAGATATAGACTAATGATATTTAATAATTAAACTTCAATAAGAATTCTGCTTACTGAATTTGTGTGCGACTGAACACGGTGATCCGCAAAGTATTACCATCTACCTTTTTAAACATAATGGTATCATCACTAACAATTGGCAACTCATCTACAACATCAGACAACCCTTCACCAAGATGATACCCGTCTTCGTCCTTGTTCAACTTAACCTTCCAAAATGAGCTTTTTCCAGATCGTATGGTGATCACATTGGTCTTATTTACTCTCTTAAAATGATTGTTGCAATATGCATAAGGTAGATCCTACAATAAAGTTAAACATTACAAACTAACATTAATAAAAGCATAAAGATTAAATATGATACAATACATGTAAAGTTGATGTACAAAAAAATATGTATTGGTAAACTAATGGCTAAAGATGCATACCAGAATCTTGGCAAATGGGACAAAGAAATCAACGAAATGAAACCTTGAGATGTAATCTGTTTCACGATCTCTGAAAACCCTTATGTTGAAGGAATTGTTTCCAACATATTGGAAAACTAAAATGTCTTTTGCTTCTAAACCATTGTCCAATATGATTTTAGCCCAATTATGAGTTAACCAAGCACGTCCTTGAGTTTTTTTGTATTTCAATGATGCTATTCCAATTTCTACCATCATGATCAATTAAACGCATAGGTCCAACATGGAAATTATAATCAGTATGTAAACGCTTATAAGCTGGTGGAAGTTCCTAAGAATAATTTCGGACAATGTAGAAAAAGATAAAGATAATCAATATGTAACACATAAATTAAATACATAACTTTGAATATGTTTTAATAAACAATTGATAACAGAGTAAGATGACTGGCGTACCAAGTAATAGGGATTATCTGTACTGAGATACAATGCCCAAAAGAGTGGATACATTTGCAAGAACTCTTTGAAAACTAAATCTCGAAAAATATAAAACAAACATTAAGACAATGAGTAATAAGTATCAAATTTTATACCCAAATATAATTATCAAAGTAAAACATTAAACTTAGACTAAAACAGTATACAACTAATAAAAAACAGGTTACATAAACCATAAAAGTTAATTTTGAAGATGTATCAAAATTCAGAAAAACAGTTGACTAACTTATGGAGTTAGACACACTAAAGTGCAAAAAAAGTACTAACTTATATATTTATAAACATAATAACTGATTATGGATAAGCAAACATTAATAATCTAATATTAGTTTATGAACAATAGTATAATTAGTGACAATTCATATATTTGCAAACAAAATTTTAAAAAATTACACAGACGAAGGATCTCTAGTTACAAAATCTATACAGTAAAGATCTAATGATGAATCCAAAAAACAATTAAAACATACTGAATACACTTTATATTATAAACCTAATTACATGCATTATCAAGACATGAAAATCTATAAACACATGGTTCAATCTTATGTATTAGGGTTTCGAATATGGGGTTTTATTGACAATGCGTTGATTAAACAATAAATGAGTACGATTGACAGTATATTATAAAGATTATTACACAAATGGACAAGATATCAATATATATAAACGTATGGTGCAAATCTGGGGGTATCTGCGTCAAAAATTGGTAAATAATTAAAAATCTATTCCGATCATGGTAATAAACATGTTGTAATCTAGTAATCAAATGTGTATACAACATATATCATACCTGTCCTCCTGTAGAAAAAACTTGAGATGAAAAAGAAAGAATGCGTATGATAAGAAGAAGTAATCAAATGAGTTTTAGATATGTTTTGGAATATTTGAAATCATTTGAAAACATAGGTGGAGTGCTAGTCATGTAAGATTATAGGGAAATGAAATTAAGATACGGGTAATGATGAGGAAGATTGTGTCAACATTATAAAGAGGGGTCCCTTTAAATATCCTATTGATTTATTTTTAAAAAACGTTATTGTTGCATGTATACAACAAATAAATACATTTTCAAATAAAGTACATTCAACCCATTTGTCATATCAATAATTATAATTATAAATTGTATATATTGAATGGTATTTAGGAACAATACAGCCTATAATTAGCATTCATACAACCTGACTAACATTACAGACGAAAGATGTTTATTGGTGTTTGCTTGATTAAGTGCAGTATCTCATTAAGAGGTCTGAATGGTTAAGCGGTCTGAATGGTTAAGTGCTGAATCATTAAGTTGACACTCGATTCTGGTTAGTTTTCTTGTCTCACATTGGTAAGAGACTATCATTAAAGTTTAGTCTAGTTCAATGCTTAATGAATGAGTGTTTAAATGAATATTGGGAGATATACATATATAAATATAAATTGTGTATTGTGTATTGTGTATTTGTTGTTTAAATGAATATTGGGAGACATACATATGAATGTGTATATAATTATGTATATACACATAAGGTATTTCACAAGATATCATATTCATATGTATGACAACCGATGATGAGTAATAGATACAATTTATAAATAATCGAATTTCACATTTATATATCAACAATTTATAAACAATCGAATTTCACATTTATATATCAACAGTTGGTTTTTACATTTCGATCTAACTAATATTATGAAAACAATGTAATTATAAGAATACAAACATAAAGTTATAATAAAAATATATAATTAAAAATATTAAAACAAATTTTAAATTATATTAAGTCAATGCAATTAAAAATAAATAAAAAACAAAAGACAAAACATATTTATTGAAAACTAAATAAACGGTGAAATACACGTTTCATAATAAACAGATCCTCTCATTCCACGAAAGCTATCGGCATGATATAGATAATCAAAATGCTCCTTATCGAGGTATAATTCAAATACTTGATTCCATGCTGAAATCCATATCCATGTACCATGATTGATCACATGTGCCATATCGCACAATTGACCATGAGAAAATTCACGAGCAAGTGTGAAAGATAGCTTCTTCCTCCAAATGTCACCATTCAATTTCTAAAGGTCAATAGAGAAATTTGGAAACCCTTTAGCCACAAACAAATGAATTACATCCTTGATACATACAATTCTACCCTGCGGAACCCAAATATCTTCAACAGAAGGAAATGATATCTTCTTGAATGTCTCAATGTTAACATCATACGTCAATAAAATGCTTTCTAAATCTAACCAACCCTTACAAACCGTAAAGCATAAGGTGTTCCCAGTAAACGTACCAACTGACCAATCATAATCTCTTTTGCTATATTTTTTTTCAGTTTCGCTTAATCCAGAAACGATTCTCCATGAAGCAAATTGTCTTGAGTAAACATAAGGAATAATAAACTCTTCATAACGTTTAATGTGTAATACTCTGTAGTCATTACTTGAATCTTTATAGATACCGACCGTATCAACTTTGTAGTCAAAATAATTATCAGATTCGTAATATGATAAAACTTTAATTAATTGTGTACTTGGATTCCAAAGACATAATGAACCAGCATTTTTATCGGAAATTAATAATGAACCATCCAAAGAGGACAAAATCTCAAAGTCATCAAAGTTTGTATTGTTAGGGAAAGCATGTATACGATCAACTACCGCATTCTGTTGGCCCCAAAACGTTTCATAAATAATAACTAAATCAGCTTCCTTCGTAATAAACCTTTTGCTTGTAATTTTATTCACCCGTTCAAGATGCATTTTAGCAAAATTTTGAGTTGACAGTTCGTATTTCCATTTTTTCGAAAGAACCTTCAAACGGTAAACTGTTTTAACAGGAAGTCTTGTAGATATTTCCGATAAAATTATATCGGCACTGAGATAACCCATAATATTAATAGAGAGTGAATAGAACTGAAAATAAAAGAAACAAACCATAAGAAATTTAAACAAATAGATTTGCAACAACAATGTATAAGGATAAGTATGTTATCACAACTATTTGATATTTTAATTGTAACAATTAAACAATATGAAACACATGTATATACATAAGATCAAACTAAACCGTAGTTTTAATTATCAAATAAACAAAAATTGACAACCGTGTATGTTTTAATGTTTATTACTAAATTCGATAAATCCAATATAAAAATTTAATTAGCAAAAAAAGTAAAGCACATGAGTAATGTTAACTTACAAAAAGAATGTTGAAGGAAGATAAGTGCCGTATATTCAAGATTTCAAATACAGCAAACTATATTGAATTTGACCGAATCTATATAGGAAGATCAAAAGGATTGTATGTTTGTTAGTAACCAATGAAAATCCTATTGTTGTATATATATATAGTTAGTTAATCAAAACGAATCGATAATTTGATGCCCGACTTATTTGAGATGTAATAATCATTATATACTATGTTTTGTTAAACTCAAAGTAAGATGTTATCTTTTGAACAGAATCATTAATTATGGTAATTATCTTACTCAAATTTAACTTAAATGATCAATCATATTCAAACTTAAAACATATCCTTGACATTTACAATAGGATATCTTCGTGAATGTATTGAGATTAACATCTTATATGAATAGCATTTTTTTCAAAATATTACCAATACTTATACATATGACACAAAAACATTTATTAATACCAATCTATGTATAATAGATTTTTCATGTAAATGTGTTATACCTAACATTATAATAGCATGTACGGAAAAAAAGGATTTCGTAAAAAGTGTAAACAATGAAAGATAATTGGGAAGCAAACATTAGTCAATGCATATAATAAAATACCATAACATTAAGCTGTCACACTAATTTAAGTCTACATGAAACAAAGTTTTGAAATATACTTATTATAGTTACAAAACAGGGGAAACATTAGACTAATTATATAATATCCAGCACAAAAAACATTGCAACATGCATACAAAACAGGATAAAGTAAATCTTGACTACATGGACGGTGAAATAAGTGATTCCAAAAAGAACGCTCCTCTTAGTCCACGAAAGGTATCTGCGTCATAAAGGTAGTCAAGTTGGAGGTGGTCCATGAAAACTTCAATAAGCTGTCCCCAATCAGCATCCAAAATCCATGTACCAGCATCCACTACATGTGTTACATTGACATCCTGACCAAATTTAAGCTGACGAACATGCGGGAATGATAATACCTTGTTCCAAAATTCAGAATCAAACTTCCAAAGATCAACATAAACTCAGGATCTTCATTAGTAAGGAAGATATGAAGGTTATCCATAATTTTTATTGTAAGACATTGAGGAGCCCAAGAGTCTTGAACACAAGGAATGGTTAACTTTCTGAATGTTTCCATATTAACATCAAAAACAATGATAATGGTCTGAAAATCTGACCAATTCTTAGAGACTGAAAAAAACAATGCATCTTTGCAGAAAGTACCATTCGACCACGCATAATCAGTTGTATTGTATTTAGTTTCATCTAAGAATGGTGTAAATCTCCATGCTTCAGCCCTCCTTGAGTACACATTCGGATGAATAATACCACCATGCCTTTTCAAATGTAATATCTTGATGTCACCAGTTGAATCCATATACATTCCAGCAGTATCATATAGGTCATTGTACGGTAAACCAGATTGAGAATTAGATATGACTTTAAAAGCTTTTGTAGTCGGATTACAAAGAATCAAAGCATTCATATTGTTATCCGAAAACAATATTAGTCCATTCAAACTTGAGATGATTTGTAAATCAACAATGGTTGTTTCATAAGGGGATGGTATAACATTACTAAATGCAGCACCATGTTGTCCAAGAAAAGTGTTAAAAACAATGATTGAATCATCTTATTTAGTAATAAACTTTTTGTTTTCAGTTTTCGACATCCGTATAAGATGCATGGTGGCAAAAATTTTAGTTGATAATTCCTCATTAAATTGCTTAGATAGTACCTTCAAACGACCAACATTCTTTGAAGGTAGCCTTGTAAAAATCTCAGAGAGGATAATTTCAAAATGAAGTTCTCCCATTGTAGAAACAACTACATCAATAAAAGTACAAAATATAAATACAAATTACAACACATAAAAGTGAAATGGACGGTAAAGCTACTACATTAGTACATTCTTATCCTCTAAATTTCATATCAGGACTAATTTTTCACCCTAATGAAGAACACAATAAACAAAACCACCTTAAAGCAAACAATAATACATAATTTGCTGATTATAAAAACGAAAAGAAAGGTTGTATAACTTATATAAACACAAGTAGTAAAATATATTACAATGTAATGATTGAGTGCGTCTACTGATTCCACATTATAAGCATGTGACATTAAAAACATAAAACAGAGTATTATAGACTTATAGGTTGTAGAAATGCAAAATTATTCACTCGATCAGAGAGATGAAAAGAAGATTAGGATGAAACTGTGAGTGGTAGATGAAAAGGGTGAAAGCAGAAGTATGGTTTCAAAGTTTGATGATGATGATGTTTAATGTTAAAATAATAGTTTTATTATTTGTTTTTAAACTATATTAAAAAGACATTATATATATACATACATACATGCACACAAAAGTTGACGGCTATCAAATTAATGCCTGACATGATTAGGAAGTGTGTGCAGACTTTATTTTTGGTAAGCAAGTAGTCTAATCGACACGTACTACTAATAGTGTATGTAATTTGTTAAATATAATATATTATGATAAAAAAAATGAAGACTATGATGGTAATGATTTGGTTTTCTAAAATTAATTAATAATGCTGAAAAGATTTCTAAATGTGTAATGTATTATTTATGTAAAAACAGAGAGTACAAAGTATTAATATAATTACCCTAAATATTTGGTTATATATTATAGATTTATAGTAGTAGATATCAAAAATCATATTGTATTGTAACCTCAAAATAGCAACACATTTGAAAACATTTCTAAATTTGTAATTTCTTATTTATGTAAAAACAGAGAGTACAAAGTATTAATATAATGTACCCTAAATATATGGTTATATATTATAGATTTCTAAATTTGTGATAGAAATAAATTATTGATTAACCAAATGTTTAATTATACGAATAATCAAACTATCAAATACCACAAATAACCGAATATCAAAAAAACAATTATTCAATGTTCAGATGATTAAGAAATACCAAAAAAAAAAAACAAAAAAAAAAAAAAACAAACCACAAACGACTTAGTCATATAACCAACTATTCTGAAAACTACTTCTCTATCTTTCCTTTATTTTCCTCTGCCCCTTCGTCATCGGAAATCACATCAACCAATTTACGCTTAATAATCTGGTATTTGGAACTGATAGAAGAATCTCCACGCTTCTGTTACTTGTACGTTCTGCTGATAAAGTTGTACCTAACAAACAGAGTGTTGTGATGTTGGTTTTGTATGTTATTGGGCTGCCACTTTATTTGCCAAGAAGGGTTACAATACCAATGGTTATTAAAGAAAGATGGTCCAAACCATTTGCTGTGATTTCAGTAGGCCTAAGCCCAATTATGTTAGCTCTTATTCATAGTTCACAAGGGACAATGGGTTCAAAATAGCAACACATTTGAAAACATTTCTAAATTTGTAATTTCTTATTTATGTAAAAACAGAGAGTACAAAGTATTAATATAATGTACCCTAAATATATGGTTATATATTATAGATTTCTAAATTTGTGATAGAAATAAATTATTGATTAACCAAATGTTTAATTATACGAATAATCAAACTATCAAATACCACAAATAACCGAATATCAAAAAAACAATTATTCAATGTTCAGATGATTAAGAAATACCAAAAAAAAAAAAACAAAAAAAACAAACCACAAACGACTTAGTCATATAACCAACTATTCTGAAAACTACTTCTCTATCTTTCCTTTATTTCCCTCTGCCCCTTCGTCATCGGAAATCACATCAACCAATTTACGCTTAATAATCTGGTATTTGGAACTGATAGAAGAATGTCCACGCTTCTGTTACTTGTACGTTCTGCTGATAAAGTTGTACCTAACAAACAGAGTGTTGTGATGTTGGTTTTGTATGTTATTGGGCTGCCACTTTATTTGCCAAGAAGGGTTACAATACCAATGGTTATTAAAGAAAGATGGTCCAAACCATTTGCTGTGATTTCAGTAGGCCTAAGCCCAATTATGTTAGCTCTTATTTATAGTTCACAAGGGACAATGGGTTCAAAATAGCAACACATTTGAATCCATTTCTAAATTTGTAATTTCTTATTTATGTAAAAACAGAGAGTACAAAGTATTAATATAATTTACCCTAAATATATGGTTATATATTATAGATTTCTAAATTTGTGATAGAAATAAACTATTGATTAACCAAATGTTTAATTACACGAATAATCAAACTATCAAATACCACAAATAACCGAATATAAAAAAAAAACAATTATTCAATGTTCAGATGATTAAGAAATACCCCCCCCCAAAAAAAAAAACAAACAAACCACAAACGACTTAGTCATATAACCAACTATTCTGAAAACTATTTCTCTATCTTTCCTTTATTTTCCTCTGCCCCTTCGTCATCAGAAATCACATCAACCAATTTACGCTTAACAATCTGGTATTTGGAACTGATAGAAGAATGTCCAGCTTCGGTATGATTGTTGTTTCCAGCAAATTTTCCAACGACAGAGATTGGAGTATTATTGTCAGCAGTGGCAGGGCTTGATGACTACGTTAATAAACATGAAATTTTCTTATCTAACAAAATATATTTTAAAAACAATTTTATTCAATCATATGTTTACATTCATTATTCATCTGCTACCTTGTTGTTGGACAAATCATTAGATGGAACTTGAAACATGGAAGAATGCAAAGAATCTGCTTCAGAAGGCTGAATAACATAAAAACATACTTTAGTATTTTAATTTATTGTAAAAAGGTAATTTTACATACAAATTAGTATTATACCTGTCCAACCAAGAGTCTTTTCTTAATCTCGGAAATTATTGTTGGATTATCAGTAACTTTAGTTACTCCATAAACATCATACTTATTGTCCAAATTGTATTTCGAGACATGGATCATAAAACCAAACTCTTTTTCCAGCAAAAAGCTCAACTCACCAGGATAATTCACAGTTTTGGACACCTACATTTATAAGGTATTTAATTATTTAAGTCTTGTTAACTTCTGAATATAGTAACGTTTTATATATAAATGATCACTTACAGTATTGTTCTCAATCAATTCAGTTACTGTCTTCTTAATGAGTTTCGCAACATTGCGATGAAATAAGGTTAGAGAAATTGAACCATTGATGTCCTGCACACATACCTGGATCTTATACATGTGTAAGAAAGTTCCTAACTATTAGCAATACAACTTAATTAAACAGATACAATAAATTAGATATTACTTTATATGAAGTACTAACCTTGGTGATGGTGTAACTACCTTTGATGAACATTTAGTATTTGCACATTCATACACTTTCTCATCCTCAAACTGATCCGTACCTTCACCAACCTCATGAATGATGTATTCAGTATTAACTTTTTTGGTACACTTTGGACATGCAAGGTAGAACCAGCCAACTTCCTTACACAAATCCTTCACAGTACCCAATATAACCACAAATTGATCCTACATATTAAAAATCAACTTATTTAATACTAAATATGTAACTACTTTATTATTTACGAAGTTAATAGAATATTGTTATAAATGTAAAGTTATTCAGAAATGGTAGACCTCCTCAATGGCAGAAATATCACCGATGTTAGTGATGGAAGTATTCTCAAGAAACTCATCCTCATCGGACAAAAACATCGAGGCTCCATAAGGACGATGATTAACAGACTGATTTTCAGACAATCTTTTAACCAAACAGTGAACGTATTAGAAAAAAAATCAAACTGTAACAATTCAGTTATATTATAACATAAAATATACAGGTCATAAATTGGTGTACCTTGTCCTGAATAAAGTAATTTCATTGACATCCTCATTAATTAATAGGCGACTTACAGAATCACCAAATGAATTTGATACATAAGGCTTTCTTGTAAAATGTGAAAAAACATGTTAGACATACATTTTTTGAAAATAAGTATGTAAAATTTTCATATACATAATATGATATTTCTAATGTAATTATAAAAGATATATTTAGACAAAAATAATACATTTAAAATGTACATACCATTAAAATACTTCAATCTGGCGAACTGCAAGATGACTATCAATTGGTCAACTTTTGTGTTTGATGAAACATATTGGGACATTTGGTTGGCATAGTTGTCCCAAAGAGTCAAATATATGCTATATCCCCTATTGTAATAAAAATATTACACTTTTAAAAAGATAAACAATTTCTAAATCGGTACATTATTTATATATTGCAATAAATACATACTCAGTATCCATAACTTCCATAGTCAACCGCTTCTTACTGCTAAAACTGCTTCCCTCCTCATTGTTCTTAAAAAAACATGACAATGCACCCAATAACATCTAGTGAAATTGGAATTGTGAAAATAAGTATATAAAGAAAATTCATATCTGTACTTGTTATTGAAAGTAATAAGTAAGATAATAGATACCTAAAGTAACAAAATCTGCTTTTGGATCTTCTACCTGGATGGTCTGAAATGGGACAAAAGAAAACCCAAATGGAGGACCATTGAAATTTTCTGTAGGGTAAACGCGAGTATCTGGATTAAGACACAATTTGTTTGCATTTGCAGCATACTTATACTTGGCTGTATTCATTCCAATTCCAGGATTCTTAATAACAATACAAGCATTGTCATATAAGAAGTTTTCAAATCTAAAGAACAATCGTTTGAACACATTTCCTTGGATTTTATTACCTTGTGTAATTTACAAAATTAAAAATTAATTAGTAGACGCTTTAATAGGCTTTGATAACATAAACATGACACATAAATAATATAAACAACAATTACTTGTATGTAAACAAATATCTAAAAACTCACCTTTTCGTCGATAAGTATCATCTCAATTGAGTACGACTCATTAGGATTACGACGACCTGGTTGACGCCAAACACGGATTATACGAACTTTAAACATAACATTGTTCTGGTTGACATTGATATTATTAACCAAGCTAAACTCTTGCTGGTCAGCCATTGATATTCTAAAATAAGAAAACATAGTCATACTTTTTAGATTAATATATATCTATTTTCTATATGTATATCCATATATAATAATGAAAATAAAGAAGTTGAAGGTACCTTGTTAAGAGGAACAGATCAAAAAGCTTGAATTGAGAGAGAGTAAAGAGTGTGATGAATGAGGTAATTGGTAAGACAATATATAGTGTTTCGATACAGATTTATAGAAGAAGTTATAAATATAATTGATAATTAGCAATTTCCGGTAAATTACTCAATCTCAATATCATTTTTAAAATGATAATACACTATTTACACTAATTTAGGGAAACAATTTAATCAGTTTCTATACGAAACGTATATGTGTTTAATATAATAAAAATAAATTACATATTTTAGGAATGGTCAACATATGTTAATGATGGTTATAATATCATTTTAAATTTAAAATATTTAATTACTTCATTTTATTATTCAAATTAAATTAAAATGATGGTCAACATATATTGTTTGCGAAAAAATGGTTTACCAGCTTCCAATTTTATTAAATTAAATCTATTGTATCTAGTATTTGCATATTACTACTATAAGTTTTGAAACATAATTAAAAATAATAAATTATACCTCCTATTGTTAATACTTCCCAACCAACAACTTACTACGAGTAGTGGACCATTTGTTTGAACATATAACGATCTCCGATTGAAATATTCTCTGAATCAATCAAAGCATCCCAGCCATGAACAAAGAACCTGTTTTAATATGTTAGAACATTGTAGTAATGAATCAATGGATCGTTAAATTGAATAGAAAAAATTAGCATAACCAACCTGGGTACATCGGAAATTACTTCTATGCAAACATGTTGACTCCAAGAGTTTCCGTGAATGAATTTAATTTTCAATTTGTTGTTTGTGCTTAAGCCTGCAAATTCAGCAATACAGTTGGGAATAATCTGCAAATTGGGAATGAGAAAGTTAAAGGCTTTGTATTTGGATAAACTTGTGTTCATGATTCAACAACCACTTAATGCAGTTGAAAACATATTGCATCACCAACTTGTAAGTGAAGGTCACCAAGGAACCTAATCCAACCATTAGTGAAACACACATTTGGACCAATTTTTGCAATTGAAACATTCTAGTTATGATCTTCAGATATAAACAATTTAACCTTATTGGTAGGTAAACCAATAGGGAAATGTTTTTTTAACAAATGAGTTTGGTAACACCTACAAATGTTTATCAAAAAAAATATTTAATTTAACAGAAATGATAGCATATAATTGACTCTATGCATAATAAGATTCAAATATAGTTGAATGATACTTACAAGAGGAGTTGTTAATTCATGTTCAATGACTTTGAAAAAAGAATTTCCTTACTAGAATTGTGGAGCATGAGAATAGTACTTGATCATGAATGTCTTATGACCAACATAAAAAAAAAGACAATAACAAACGGAGCAAATGATAAATCATTGACTAATTCAGACGATCCATCAGTAAAACATAGTATATCATCAATAAGCTCAACGCGAACACTCCATGATTGACACAAGCCAGTTGATCAAGTAACAATTTTTTTGTGCAATTTGTTTATCAAAAAAAAAATTATTCATTGATGCAGGGATTGTCTGCAGTTGATAACAGATATAATCAATAATGAATCGTATATAGGGTAAAAGGAAAATTTTATGAAACATATAAATGTAAATTCAAAATGTACCAAAACTGAAGAATATGGGTCATACAAGAACTTGAAAAATTGATTACCATTATGGTAGGACATATCTGATAACCTGCACATTAACAGAAGAATAACCAATTATCAGTTTATCGGATCGAATAAGTAAAAATATATTTAGGTTTTCTTAAAACCCTAGATACGAAAAAAACAGAAAATCCGTTTATGGAGATACAATACAAAGGCGATAACTACAAAAAAAAATAATCAATTTTAATGGCATAAATGAGGATGAAATAGATCTTCGTATTACCTGAATATGATTCTTCACGATCGAGAGGAACACAGAAATGGAGAGTTAGGGTTTGTGTACAAAAGGATTTGAATAAGAATGGATCATTAGAGGATTACACGATTATGTTTAATTGAGTATTAGGGTATTTATACCCGGGTTACCGGGTTATAATCTGGTATCATGGGTCGGGTTTTTTAACCCATGGGTAAGTTAAATGGATAGTATGGAGGCCATCTAGAGGTGCCACCTCAGCAACAGTTACTCCTTTATTATATATATAGACTAGATTATACTCCGGGAGCGTCCCGGGTTGAGAAATTTAATATGATACATCAATTTTACATATGAAATAGACTAATTTATAACTCTAATATTAATATCTAACCTAAAACAAATTAACAATGTACAACTCCAATGCTAACACCTAACCTAAAAGAATGTAGAACTTTAATGTAACTCTAACATTAACACCTATCCTAAAGACTAAACAAATGTACAACTCTAACATACTAATATTGATACCTAATTTAATATAGCGTATAACTCTATTAACCTATTCGTACTGATTTAAACATAATTAGTGACTTGTGTATACATGATTAATGATTTACCTGAACACTTTGTGTTTTTTTTTCCCGTATGAATAAAACCCCACAATAAAATTTTTCCGTTTTTATATAGCACTATGGTACTCGTTGAAAAGATAATAAAACGCTCGTTAATTTGGTGTAATTTTTTCTTTAAAAAATCTCGTATATTAAAGATATTAACGTTTAAAAATTATAGGAGGAAACATGAGGGTGAAAAATCCAATTTTGTTTTTAAATTATTTTTTTCCTAAAATATCTCAATCCCACATGGGATGATACATGGCACACTCAAAGAAGAGAATGCCTCTTTGAGTGTCATGTCATTAAAATGGCTTTGGTTTATTATATGTATAGATAGATAGATAGATTATATGTTGTAACTTGTTGCAGCGGTAGTGTTTGATGATAACATCAATATTGAAATAAAGACTAGTCATTTTCATGACGGTCTACTTAGTTTTATAGTCATTATCACATATTTAGACTTAGTAAAAAAAAATTCGTAGCAGTTTCATGGATCATATATCTTAGGGGTTTTTGAATAAATTTCTAGGAAAACTTGGTGATGGGGTTGAGAATATATAATTGTATTCCTAAAATGCTTTCATAATCAAGCAAAAAGATATTATATATAATGTGTTTGATGGTGTTAACATAAAAAAAAGATTATATTTTTTTTTTGAAAATTGACTTTCATTAAAATAAATACCACCGACGACTATCTCAAGACGGAGAGAGACGCCGAAAGCCAAAAACAAAATACACAATCACGTTACATCAAAACGACACCATCTAAGCCAATCCACTACCCCTAGCTTAAATCTATTTTTGTACCAAAGAAAGCCCAAGAATTTTATATCCGCAACCATCTCCACCACCTTCGTATCTTTGCCAGCGAAAATCTTTTCATTCCTAGTACGCCAAATCCTCCAACAAGTAATGATGACAATACCATGAATAATCGATCTTTTGTCCCCTGTCACGCCACTCACCTTATGCAATTCCACCAAATCGTTGACGTGGAAAACAAAAGGCCTTGGAATGTTGCACCAAGACGCTATCTCATTCCAAACTGCCGTCGACACGATGCACCCGGTTAACAAATGCTCAAGCGATTCTTCGCTACTATCACATAGAACACACACGTGGTCGCCACATTGAATATGACGTCTAGCCAAAGCTTCCTTGGTTGGTAAACGATCCAGAACCGCCCTCCACATAAAAATATTGCATTTTTTTGAACCCAATCACTCCATTGAAAACAAAAGACCTCATCACCCTCATCGGCCCGAACCATCCATTTTTTTATAGATGAAACGTTAAACTCTTTGCTACTACCAACCGCCCAAAACCAAGTATCTTCACGATCATCCGTCTCTACCCCTTCAAGTAAATCTTCCAGGTCTTGCTTGTCACCCACCTCCTGCTGAGTACTAGGAGCTCTGAGCCACTCCCAAACAATGCGGCGAGAAGATCCATTATCCACCAAACGATCCACTACGAAGATGTTTTTATGTTTTTCTAGCGCGTATAAGGCCGGAAATTTATCCATCAACAGCTCCGAGCCAAGCCACAAATCCACCCAAAACCGAATATGACGACCATTCCCAACTGTGGCCCGAATCACTCTATTAAAACCCACGCCATCAACCTTGAACTTATTCCAAAACAAAACCCAATTCTTCCACACCCCGGGAACCCCTCTATTAACCGGAGCAAGCCCCCAATTCCTCGATGACCCGTGAATAGACAACACAACACGTCTCCACATCGCTTGATGTTCATTAAGAAATCTCCCAAGCCACTTTGAGATCAACGCTTGATTATTAATCTCTAAAGAGGCGATCCCTAGCCCACCTTGTTTTATAGGTTTTGTGACTATCTCCCACGCCACCCATGACATCTTCCGTATTTCATCCGAACCACCCCATAAAAATCTTCGCATCAAGGCTTCCAAATCATTAATAACCTTCTTTGGAGCCTTAAATAGCGAAAAATAGTATGTGGGGAGGCTATCCAACACCGATTTGATAAGTGTTAACCGGCCGACAATAGATAAAGAATTAACTTTCCATTTAGAGAGTCTCGTCTTGAATTTAGACACAACCGGCTCCCAATTAGCCACCCTATTCATATTAGCGCCAACCATAATCCCGAGGTAAGAAAATGGAATTCTACCCGCCTTGCATCCCATATTCGCAGCTTGGCTATCAATCTCACCATCTTCAACTCCAACACCAAATAACACTGACTTATGCAGATTAATCTTAAGCCCCGAACATAAGTAAAAAATGCGAAGAATACGTTTCAAATTATCAAAATTAAAGGAAGACCACTCTCCCATAATCATAGCATCATCCGCATAAAGAAGATGGGATAACTTGGGGCCATCATTAGGAAGGATAATACCATGAAACGCTCCTATATCACAAGCTTGCTTCATCATACCTGAAAATGCCTCCATCAAAATAATAAAGAGAAAAGGAGAAAGCGGGTCACCTTGACAAATACCTTTATGACACCCAAACTCGAACGTAGGGAGCCATTAACAAGAACTGAAGCTCTAGTCGCCAATAAAATACCACGAATCCAATCACACCAAACCGAAGGAAAACCCATCTGAGCGAGAACCGACAACAGGAACTCCCAATTAACATTATCATAGGCTTTGTCGAAGTCAATCTTGAACATGAAAATTCTTCTCTCCCTCTTCTTAGCCCACGCTATAACCTCATTAGCCACTAAAGGCCCGTCAAGAATGTACCTCCCGGAGAGAAAAGCCGATTGATGCTCTGAGACAACCTTGTTCATTACAGATTTCAGACGATTCACTAACACCTTCGACACCGTCTTTAAAATACAACCAATGAGACTTATCGGCCTAAATTCACCCAATGAGGATGGATTATTTACCTTCGGTATCAAAGTGATAAAAGAAGACCCAACTCCCAGACAAAATCTTTTAGAACTATGAAAATGACCGAAAACATCCACGAAGTCCTTCTCGAATAACTCCCAAAAAAACCGAATGAACCTAAAATTAAATCCATCCGGCCCAGGAGCTTTATCACTACCACATTCAAATACCGCTTTCTTGATCTCACTCGTGGAAAAATCACCGATCAACGAATCCGCCTCTGCCTGAGATAATACCGAGAAACCATAACCAACCAACCAGGGCCTATGTTTGATAGATTCTTTAAACTTCCCAGAGAAGAAACGAAACAATTCCTTCTTTATAAGGACCGGGTTTGTTACCCACACGCCATCAACTTCCAACCCCGGGAAATAATTTGCAGCTTTGCGTTTATTAATGAAGCCATGGAAATAACGCGAATTTTCATCACCATGAGTGGCCCAGTTACACCGCGCCTTTTGCTTTAAATCCCGATAACCAAGGTAATCCAACTCGCCTAGCCGTTTCTTGATTTCACTTAACGACCAAATCTCTTCTTCTAACAGATCCCGATCCTCCATAGTTTGATCCAATCCTTTCATCTCTTGCTCCAAAATAACCCGTTCCTCCTTTTCTTTGGCTTTACAATAGATCGACCATTTAGTAATAGCATCTCGCAACACTTTGAGCTTAGACAATAATCTAGCCTCTGGGTCCCCTCAAACGAGCCATCATCAATCGTCTTCTTAACCAACATCCCAAAATCTTCTCTACCAAGCCAAGAATTAAAAAACCTGAACGGTTTGGGACCAAAGTTTCTGGCAGCACCGATTTTCAAAACCAACGGGCTGTGATCCGGTTTGTTCCTTTCGAGAGCAAAATATTCCGCACACGGCCACTCCATAAAAAAATCCCAGTTAACGAAAATTCTGTCAATGCGGCTCAATTTGTTACCTGCAACAAAAGTAAAACGCCTCCCTTTCAAGGAATACTCGTGAAGATCTAATTCATCAATAAACTCGTTAAATTCATTAGCCTCGCCCACGTTAAACACAGAATTCCGTCTATCCTCGGCACACCGAACCGAGTTAAAATCACCTGCCACAATCCACCTCCCATTGCCCTCCCCGATCAAACTACATATTTCCCTCCACAACAGACGTTTAGCGACAAGATTCTGAGGCGAGTAAACATTTAAGATGTGAAACAAACCACTCTTCCCTTTCACAGTGCCCGACACTAAAAGTCAATTATTATTCTTTACCACCCTTACCATAGTAAAAACTCGCGAATCCCATATCGATAATAACCCACCCGACCTTCCCGATGATGGAACCCACTCAAAAGAATGATCACCATAACCCCAGAACTGCCCCACATCCACCGAATCCATAGAGACATATTGCGTCTCTTGCAAAACAGTAAAACTAACCTCATGATGAACCCGAAGACCACGAAACCAATCGGCTTTGCTAGAATCCCCTAACCCACGAATATTCGACGATAACACATTCATTAAACACATACTTGATAGCCTTCGGAAACAAGAACCTCTTGAACATTAGAAGCAAAATCATGCAAATTCTCGACTCCTAACGCCTTGCTTAATTCTATTGTCTTCTCCGACTCCACATCAATCGGACGTCGTTGTTGCAAGGGGTCGACATCACTGCACGACGTCAAAGACTCCACAATCTCTTCCTCAACGGTACGAACTCCCGCCGTGTTGGAAGACAGCCCTTTATTAAGATCCGGTGTTAAGAACATCCTATCACCATCTGACTCGTTACCCCTAGACGCCTCCATAGGAGCATGTAAAACGCCGATGAACCTGTCGATATCAAACACATCATTGTTCTCCCTTGATCGCTTCTTAGGACGCTCACTAGAACCGGTACCCCCGCTCCGATTAGTACCCAAGGATTTACGTCTGAACTTCTTACGTCCCGGTCCTTTCATCGCAGGAACACTTGAGTTGTCACCAACATTAATCTCAGCCAACACCTCATTTAAAGGATCACGAACAGTTGACGGCTCCCTAGTCACCTCGTGGGCATTCACAGAATGTTGAGCATCCAATGGCTCCCTAGGCACCTCGTTAGAACGATCAAACTCACAAGCCTCCACATCGTTATCATCAGCATTCACAGATAGAACTTCATTTTCTTGAAAACATTCACCCTCTTTCATCGAGTATCATCCTGTGCATTGCTATTTTCACCCTTATCCTCCTCCGGCATAGCCGAACTATCATCCTCTTCATCCATCGCTACACATTCCGGCATCCATTCCCCTACATCTTCATCCACCCACACTCTAAACATTCTTCCCCTCCAATTAATATCCACCCAATCCGCAATCCGTTTACATTCTTTAGATAACACGCCGACTAAAGCATACGAAAAATTATTATCATCACCTGATAGAGAAGCCAATTGAACTACCTTGCCAAACCTACTACCAATCAGATCAAACACCCCGTCTAGAGCCAACTGAGGCGGGATCCCATGGATTTGGAGCCAAGCAATCCGGCCCTCCTCCACACTTGATGTATCAGACCATACGGCTAGCCCCTCAAACCACTTGAACCAAGTATGTTTATCATTCATAAAGACTTCCCTATCCCCACTGTCATAGAAAACTAGCACCACTGATAACCCGCCCATATATTTTATATCTAAAGCCCTCCATCCACACGTTCGAATCAACTTTTTCAAGGAAATTAACGTATGAAAATTCACCACTCTACCCGTAAGAGCAACATCCTTCCAATGAGAAAACCGCTCCACCGAGTCATCCACCTTGATCACGTCCACTTTGTTCCGATTTAACAACGAATCAACAAAAGATCTGCCATTACCAGCTGAAGCATTGAACCCTCCACTCCCATCAGAACCTACGTATTCAGGATTTCCATGACCACTAGGTTTTGCATGGCCATTAGAATTAGCATGGTTATTACCGGGATCCGACGTCGCCTTCCTCTTATCGACATAACCTGGCCTATCTACTTTCACTCCGTCCACGAACCGGGCAGTCGCAATAAACAACTTGTACGACCCAATCCATACATCCGATAACTCGTCTCCCAACCGTTTAACATCTTTTACTTCAGAAAACGATACGAAAGCGAACCTCTTACCCCATTTATCCAATTTCCTAGCGATATATGATCCTTCATAACGACCAAAACTACCCAACACCTCTTTTAAATCTTGCGAAGAACACTTCGGAGGAAGATTTGAAACGAAAAACTTCGATATAGCCTTGTTATTACCTGGATCCTGACGATCACTACGTTTCCCTTTCCGATTACGTGCACGTTCCCATTCATCAGAGTCATCCATGCCGCCGTCGTTAGGATCGCCCGAAGGTTTCGGAGCGATTAAAAAAAAAAGATTATATATAAACAGGTATAACCCAACAATAGATAGATTAAGGATTGTATATAAAGTTGACCACATCAAATAGACATAATCTTATGTCTTGATTACTTTTAGTAAAATAATAAAGTGTATTAATTCATGGCTTGATTTATCCAATAGCGACAAATCTCATGGTATTTTGCATACATCACATCATAGTAATGGGTGAGGCTAACGTATAAAGCTTCTTAACGTAAGAAGCATAAGAAAGCAATCTCAGCCATTAGATTAATAAGATTTCTGGATGCAGATTAAAAACACTAACCATACTTGGGTTAAAACTAACCAAGCGTAAAATAGGAAAAAACCTTCTAACCGTCTATTTTTTTTTTCAAATCGTAACAACAGAACTAATTTGAACCCTGATTTTTCATCGTTTTCAGATCAATTCATGTTCAGAATGATTACACAATTCAAAAAAAAAAAAAAAAACAATTACAAAAAAAAAAACGATTAAATAATCATATGAACAATTATGAATCGTAATAGTTGTCGAATACTTTCGATTTTGTTTCAATAAGGATGAGTAACATAAAAATTAGGTTAAAAAAAGTTGCAGAGGAAGAAGATGAAGTTGGTGAAAAACAGAGCACTTTTAGATATCAGACGCACTCATCAAAGATTTTCAGACGCACTCATTGAAAAATTCAGACGCATTCATTAAAAGTTTGGAATCACTCATCAAGATTTTCAGACGCACTCATCAAACTTCAAACGCACTCATTAAGAGTTTGGAATCACTCATTGAAAATTTTAGACGCACACATCAAAAACCAAAAAAAATTCAAACCAAACAAACGCACCTTTATTGGGCAACTTAACAAATCAAACGCACCTTTATCACAAACATCAAAAGCACCTTAACAAAATTTAAAAGCTATCATCTTCTCCAATAACTTGAGCCACGTAACCTCCTTAAACAAAAATGGGAACCTCCTGAAGCTTCTAATTTGGACTTCTGATAGCTTCAAAGCACCTCTTTTCTTGATTAATTTGTGTTCCCTTTTTCAGTTAGGTGAACCTCCTGAAGCTTCTAATTTGGAAACGCCTTCTTGTAATCCTCACAACGATCCTCCTATGTTTAGTGATTGTTGGTATAATTTTCCTGTTTTCATCTTTTCTTTGGTTTTCGGCTATGGATGAAATGATTCTTTGGTCGGTGGTGGTGATGGTGGTGGTTGTCAGATCTGGATAAGTTGGTGCCGGGTTACGAGTATATTTCATCATTGTTGGTTTGTTGGTGTTGTTAGATGAGAAGGTGAAGGATGACGTGGTGGTTCGGTTTCGGTGGCGGTGGCGGTGGCGGTGGCGGTGGTGCTCCAGATCTCGATCGATGAAATGAGGATGGGTTAGGTATATAACAGGGAAGATAGGTTTTTTTGGTTTAACTGTGGTTAGGTTAAATTGACACGTGTCAATCTCTGATGGGTTCTTATGCTTCTTATTTTAAGGAGCTTTATACCGTATACTTTCTCCATAGTAATTGGTTCCAAAAAAAATTGAACAATGTCGTTGTTAACTTGCATAGTGCTCGTATTATATGGCCGGAAACAGAGACATCACTAGGGGGTGTATGATTCAATTGGTTCGGTTATTAATTACCTGTAGCCGAAGCTAAAATCAAAGTCATTGGTTAATTTATTTTATTAACCAATCAGTTCGCTTTATTCAGTTAAATTGGCAGTTTTTGGTTTGGTTCGTTTAATTTCGGTTAATATCCAAAGTCAAAATTTAGCTAAAACTTTTTTTTTGAACGGCAAATTTCACTCCTTGTGGGACTTGAACCCATGACCTCCCCTTAGGTGTTCCTAGAAGCTTTGCTTCTACCATTGGGCCACCAACCCCAATAGCTAAAACTTTTTACTTAGAAAAACATGAAATTGAGAGACATAAATACAAAAAAAGTATGTTTAGTATATAAAATGGAAGTATAAATATATGAAATGAAAATATAAAATATGAATTCATGAATTGAGAGTATAAAAGCTAGAAATATATGAAAATATGGATGGCTCGGTTTAGTTAAGTTTGGTTAAATTAATGTACAGAAAATAACTGATAACCGATTTTTGGTTGATTCGATTTTAGGTTTATATGTTTCCAGTTATTCATTTTTTGGTTGATTTTGGTCCAGTTTCGTCTGTTTTTGGTTAATTATTCAATTATTGTTCACCACGTGACATATCAATTTTTTAAGGGAAATTGGATTTAATAATTCAAACTTTGCCTCGCTGGCTGGAAATAATTTGTACTCAATAAATTCCCCATAACAGTTCCAACTTTCAAACAATTTTCCTATAGCGATTTTTTTAATGTTTAAATCTCTTAATTTTGAAAATGGGTTACTTATCAGTTAACAAATCATGTTAAGTATATAAAATTTGACCAGTGTAAGTAATAAATGTTTGTAGGAAGTTAACCTGAAATTTTCGGGTGTCACACATAGTAGTCCGAGTAGTTTAATCGGTGGAAACAATAAGTTTCTTCAAGTAGCAACAACAATGAAGAGTCAAATTGAAGTCAATCACTCAACGAAGAGAGACGTTATGACTTCATCGGTGGCAACATGTATACAAATGTATATTCTCGATCTCGTTTTAGGAGCAACAGTAATCGCTGGCAACACCATGGCTCGGGTTAGGGGAAGTCGGCAGGGAGAGTTGATGGTGGTGGTGACTGGTGGTCATGGTCGTGGTGGTGGTGGATAATGATATACGGAGGTGGTGATGTTGGTGGGTAGTAGTGAGTTTAGGTGGTGGTAGTTGGCTGCAACTTTATATTGGAATAATAAGATAGTTTAGGTGATGGCGATTGTAGGTCTAGAGGTGGGTTTTAGAAAAATAAAAAAGGTGAAAAGACTATAATACTTTATCATTTAAAGCGAAATGACAAAAATACCTTCAAATTCTAATGGTTGGTTAACGTTCATTGGTGACATGAACTTAATTGACCAATGTCAGAAACCACAGAGACTCAAGGGACCTAAATTGATAATCAGGGACTCAGCCTGCATATTGGGTATAACCAAAAACTCAAATCGTTCTTAACTTCAAAAGATATCTATCTATCTACATATATAATAAAAGAATATGAGATGGACACATACGCTTGGTGAGGACAACGCGTGTTCGTTCATGAGCTCAATATGCGGGCGTGCTTGCTAAAAAACAAGTTTCGCAGTAGGGACAACCCCGACCAAAAACTCACTGTACACCAACGAGTCAGTGAACCGGCTACCTTCAGTAAGGTCCCAGTTGGGTATATGACGTCGCCCCGGGTTGATTGGAGTAATAGTATCCACAAATGGGGCACCCTTCACATGACCAAACTGTTGCGCAAGAGTCTCCTGCACAGAAGACTGAGTTGCCCTCATAGGGTCTCAACTTCCTTAGCAACCCCTTCAGGCGGAGTCACACCTGTTGCAAGTGCACCAGATCCCCCAGTTAAATCTATCTGAAACGAGGGTGGGGGTGGTGCTTTCGTGGGTGGTTCAACTGTCATAGAAGGAACAGGCTGAGGGGGAAGCGACTTGCTTGCGGACTCAGGATCCTTAGAAGAAGCTTTGCTGTCTGAGCTGTCACACCCTCAAATTTCCACTGCGGGGTTTATACCGCGAGGCGCATGACAAACCAGGATCCCATAGCCATAAGTCACATGAACGAACTCTAAATGCCCAAACCATTTAGTTCGTTTTCAAAAACCAAGTTTAGTTATGCTGCGGAAGCGTAAACCAAATTTAAAACCTTTTGAAAACCGTGCGCAAAACAACGCGCCCAAATTAAAGCCATATGAAAGAAAATGTAAAAGCGTAATATGTAATTTATGTGTATGCCCAAGACCCCAAATGCAGTGAAGTGTACAGTGCTTTCTAATCCTGGCACTGGAAGCTAACTACCTGCAAAAGCATGTAAATCGTATGTCAACATAAAGCTGGTGAGTTCACCAGTCAGAAATTGTGGTCAGAAGTTCATGCCCGTGCCTCAAGCACCTCAGACATGAGCGCTATCAACTAATACCCCGTTCGCCTCCAGCGATTAACCCAATAATATGCAAGGACTTTAAATGATAGAGTGTTTAGACTACAAAGGACCAATAAGTTTTAAACTGACCGAAAACCCGATCCACACAAGGAATCGTAAAACCCGACCCACACAAGGAGTCAAAACCCGACCCACACAAGGAGTCAAAACCTGAGTAGTCCCAAACTGGACTAGAAAAGTTAAGTAAGTTGTGTCAACCTGAGACGCATGCTTTTGAGAAAAAGAGTAGTGAAACTCACCTTAATGTGCAAGCAAAAGAAATCCGAACCGCAAGTAAAGTATGCTACCGACACCCTAACATAAGTGTCACTAAGTGAGTATAGGCGTAATATCGCTACACCACATAACTCGTTTGTCCAAGGCGTTTTAAACGTTCAAAAGTGTGTATGTGACGCCTAGTGATTCTACATGAAATAGTAAACCCTACGGACTCGTTGGTGAATGTGTCGGTTACAATTAGTTTCTACATTCCGTATGTGTCTCAGACAAGTGTACTTCAGTTACATGTCAATTCAATACCACCTAAGACCTCAATTAATCACATAAGCACATATGACACAATCTGTGTTTTCAGGACAGATTGTACGCCATCAAAACGAATTTATTTAAAATAGCAAATCACTGAGTTAACCTCCCAAATGTTTACTGAATTTTCTTTGGAATTCACTTAACAATACCTATTTTTTTTTTGTCTTAAATCCAAACACAAAAATAATTAAAATTCGTCTAATACAGCTATGTCAGAAAACCTTCCTAACAGGTCAGTTTGGTAAATAAATTCCCAAAAATTGTGTATTAATCCAAACGGGATGAATCCACTTGGAAAACTCATATTACTCCAATATTAACCTTCTGTAAAAGTTTCACAACCCGAATCTTTATAAAACTTGAGTTATGATGTTTCAAAGTTGACTCAGTTTGATACCCGAAATTCTGACCTGACCTATTTTAAATGAAAATTCCAAAAACGACTCAACCGACGTCCAAAACACTTGATTTTACCCATTATGAAAATCTAAGACCAAGTGTGATTCAACCATGCAAAGAAAATACCAAAATCATCATGTTAAGGTCGTGTTACAGCTCCTACAAGTTCGTCTAATCATTCTGTCCAGATTTTAGTTTCGCCTAAATCATACTTTAATCGACTACCGGGTGCATAAAAACAATCAACAATCATCAATAATCATTACCCAACATCCCTAATACTTATTTTGATCAGATTCTACTACCAATCATGCAAAGATCACAACTTTAAAGACCAAAACATCAATAACTTGCGCAACAAGTATCCTATGATGTTACTAATCGTTTATTATTATGTTTAATCCATTTAATCTTCAAAAACCTCATGTTTTAATGATTATTAAAAACTTTCAGACCTGGACAAACTTTGTTACATGATTTTTATAACAAAAACATAAGATAAAAGTGTATGGAATCAAAGGTTATACCCTTAGCTCTTCGATTCGATCAACCGTGCGCCTTTGGAGCTTCCCAATTGATGATCTTGAGCCTTAGCAGGAGTTTTAGGGTTAATATTTCGTGTGGGGCAGTAAGGGGGCGATTAGGGTTGAGTTTGGGGGTTACATGGGTTTAAGGTTGCTTAAATAGGTGTGAAAGGCGGTTTAGACCCGTCAGATTAAACCGAGCGGCCGCTCGGGCCCTGTGAGCGGCCGCTCACAGGCCCGAGGCCCGCGTGCGTGTCTCGTTTCGTCACCCAATGCGTTATCCTTCGACGTTTTCGTTATTTCGGACCGTAAAAAGTGCAACCCCATGCGTTAAGACCCTAATCAACCTCATACTCCACTTTTAGTGATTTTTATTAACGTATACGGTTTAGGTTCACACAATCACGTATGGTTTTCACATAAGTTTGTCAATTATCACAGAGACACATAAATTCATTATTCACCAACGTCTGAGGTTCACTAATCATGTAACCCGACATTAACTCACAACAATGCATGTGTGCCCTATCTAGCTAACCCTAGTTAAGTATAATGCAAGGAACGTAACTAGAGTTTAGTTAAAGTGAGAACCTGAATTTGCGGGGTATCACATGAGCCACTCTCTTTCATCATATCCGCTGCAGCACAAAAAAGACATTAAACGCGAAGGAAAATGACAAACAGAAACGCTATAAGCAAAAGCATAAAACACATACCGAGAAACTGCTGCTCTGCGTCCATCACATTATCTTCCAAACGTCCCTTCTACTTCACAGGAGAAGTAAGGCCAAACAACGCAAAGTCAAGCTCTGCCAAGTCAGCGTCAGTAAAAGAAACCTCGCGTTTCTTCTTGGCATCCTTTACCAGCTCCTCCTTCGCTAACACACTCTGCATATGTTGCGCCTGCTCCACGGATGTTAAGTCAATAAGGGATGAAGGCGCAACAGTACTAGTGCTTGGGCCGGTGACAGTCAGAGCAGACCCAGAAACAAAGGCATCTGTAACATCCACCGATCCACGCTCAATTGGTTGAGGTTTGGGCTGCTCCGGACCCTCACTGTGATAACTCCCATCATCACCATCATCCTAATCATCTTCCTCCTCTGAGGCAACTCTCACGGTCTTAATAGGGCCTTGATCCCTGCCTACAAGAGTAAGTGACAAGTCAACATCAGACTCATCATCACTAGATAACACAACATATTCTTGACCTACGTGCACAAGACGCTCACGGGTTAGGGATCAAGGATCAAACGTGCACCTATAATAGCCAACTGTAAAGGAGCTTGGCACCGGCGAACAACCTCTGGGCGCAAAACAGGGTTAACAAACAAGTCAGTAGTTTCATCTACTGTTGACCAATCCGCACAGGCTTGAAGTGCCACCTCAGGTCCGACCCTTGCAGTCCGACCCTTGCAGCACGACAGAGTAAACACTACGCACTACTGAAACAAAAAGAAAGGGGGAACGATTAGCAAATAAACAAACAAGACAAAACGATGGGCAGATAATAAAACATAAGTATTCCTTGATCACACTGGCGCAACACAGGGTTCTTGCGCTCCTCTTCGAGTTCATATTGGGGCTCATACCCAAAGACACCAGCGCGACTCATTTATGGACACCATCTCCGCAAGGTACATGCTCAATGTATTATACCAAGCCTTACCCTCACATGCCATACACGTGGAGGCTGGAATCTTGGCCCCCACCTTCCTTGTAGACATCTTTAAAAGGATCACCCCCTCCGCTGTGACACCCGGCATGTTCGGCTTAAACATATTAGTAACATCTAAGTCTACCTTAGCGAGAAACGTTTATAAACAAACTTAACCGGGTTAGTTGAGTTGGGTCAAGTTAGGATTGTCCAGGGTACAATGATCTGGAGGATCATTGGGAGTCGTTTTGGTAATACACTAGTACCGGGTTCCGTTGTTGGTGACATTACATGAACTAATTAAGTATATGTGTAGATTATGGGTTGTGTGGTGGTTTATATACATAGACGTGTTTAAATGATGTGTAAATGATTATCTGTGCTTTAATGTGTTAAATATAGACTAAGGATGCATGCTTATGTGTTAAGATGTGTTAGAACGCGTTAAACACGACAAACTGGAAAACTAGTTAAAAAGGGGCTCTGGTTCGACCACTTCGAGTGGTCGAAGGAGAGGGAAATTGTCTGGTTCGACCCATGCAAGTGGGCGAACCAGGGAAGTGGAATTTGAGAAATTCCCTTCGACCAAACAAGTCTCATTCGACCCTGTGAAAGGGGCGAAGGAGACTACATTCGACCAATGTATTGGTGCGAAGGAAGACTAGTATAAATACCAACCTTTGTCATTTTTCATCATTTCACAAACCCTAACCGTCCCAAAACGCTCTCAAACGATCTTAAACACTAAGGAAGGAGTTTTTGCTCTTCTTTTCATAATCTAACCTATCTACAACATCTAAACAAGAATCCAAGGTGTGTTCATAATCCTAAACCTTTTAAAAGCATTTTAATTCGTTTTCATCTAACCCTAATTGTCCAGATCTGTTCTAAGGGTGTCTTTATGATTAAAAACCTTTTAAACATCTTTCTAAATCAAAACATGATCATTTAACATAGGTTTTCATAATGAATAACATGTGTTAGTTGTGTGTTATGTGGTGTTATGTGTTATTCACTGATTTGCTGCTATATCTATGATAGAAACATGATATAGGATTGTTATTAATGATTGGATTATGGTTGTCTAGGGTTTAGATTGGGTATATTGGTATTTGGGGGTTTTATGGGATTAATACATGATGCATGAATGTTTATGATCAATAGAATGAATAAGAAAGATCGGATAATCGACAAACTGAGTATTTTGAGCTAAACATGAATCGATTTCAAAAGTTTCCAAATTGGGTAAATAATCCATGCATGAAAGTGATGTTTCCATAATCGTTACCATTTGGGAAAGGGCTGAGACGGACGTATTATCGGGAGAAATCGATGGGGTTTTGTAGGGATAAGTTATTCATGCTTGACTGCTGTGTTTGATGATGTTTCGGGTCGTTTTGAATGTGTTTGAAGCGTTTTAGGAAAAATAATACAACAGGGGCGAACCTGGCCTCCTTCGACCAGTCGATGGTGCGAAGGAGGGATCCAGGGTCGAACCTGGGATTTTTATTGGACGAATGTGCATAAACGGGCGAAGGAAGCATCAAACGGTCGAACGTACTGTAAATGGTGCGAAGGAGACAAAAAGGTGCGAAGGAGACTCAAAACTGACTGGTTCGACCGTTCTGATGCAGAAATGAGATTTTTGATACAAACTAAGTGTTTTATGCTTGAACCTTGTGTGTAATCTACGTGTACTTGATTAGTTAAGGTAATGGGTCACCAACGGGATGTCGGGTCGGTCTAGTGTGTCGGTTAAACATTTAAACACGCTTTAAAACATACTTAGCTACGATCTGGACAATCGGGGACTAGATAACCTTATGGTTATTAGTCGGAACACTTATGTGAACATTTTGATAGATCTCCGGTAGAGGGATTATCAAGGGCTAAACATCTTTACTTATATTTGAAGAACGCTATCTAAGGTGAGTTCACGGCCCCACTTTTACTGCTTTAACTTTTGGGGGAGAAAACATGCGCTAAACTGTTTTGGTAACATATGTCATACTATGGTTTTAACTTATTATTGCTATACGATCTTTTGGAAAGTCCCGGGGGAAACCATGAATGTGCGGGTTTGCACAACGGGGGAAATGTGGATAGATCTATTGGGCGTGACCTGCCCCACTCGTCGGCTTGGAGGGCCGGGCGGGTGCATATTTGTCACACCACGCCAATGGCGGAAACACGTGGCGCGACGCTCGAAAGCATATCAAAGTCAAGATTAACACAAACTATATTTAATTAGAAAAGATCATTATATTAAGATGTCGGAAAGGAGTACCTGGTTTCAAACATTACTTAAAACCACAAACATTAAGTTTTAAAGTGGGGTGTTTCCGTTTATGTCCCAACCCGAAGGTAACAATAGATGAAACCCCCAACCATTGTCCGACATCCCAAATTCCACCGTACTAGCCGCATACCCGTTCAGCACTTAGCTACCTGAAAGATATGTTTAAAAAGACGTCAATATATAAAATATTGGTGAGTTCACAGGTTTTAGTTTCGTAAATACGACATTTTTACATCCTGTGCAAATCCAGCACATTTTTACAACCTGTGCAAATCCAGCACATTTTTATATCCTGTGCAAATCTAGCACATTTTTATGTCCTGTGCAAATCCAGCACATTTTGTGGCCTTTGTATGGAGTAGCTAGCTCCTACAAATTATGATGATGAGCAATCCCCTGAGTCCCATAACCAAACCAAGACTAATAAATAAATATGCCCCGCTCCAAGTCGTTACTCGGTTTCCCACGACTTAAGTTCAGAATATATGCACCCCAGGCATAACCTAATGCATAATCGACGCTATCGATTAGGGGTGGGCCTTGTCAGGCACCAATAGTACTATCCAAATATTCCTTCAGTTTCATTTACCTGAATTAATGGTTACAGTAGCGAGGACCCAACCCCGAGTGGCGACCAAAAACTCAAGTACTCATCATGCCACTTACCACATTTTAACCTTTGAAAACATTTCAATATGTGGTAGCTTTTGACAAACATATCTTTCCCCCAGTTAAAAGCAGTAAAATGGGGCCGTGAAACTCACCTTAATTTCCAAGCTTAGCTAGCAAATAAAGCCCAAAGCTTTGACCGACTTCCTCGTGCCCTAATTACCAATAAAGGACACCTTAAAGTCTATCATATATAAGTCTAGCTTATTTCCCGGTTAAAAGATAGTTTATTCAACTATCTAGACTCGTGTGTACTAACCCGAGTCTTTAAGTGTTTTAACTCGACGAACCGATCGTGACTTACCATAATTCATGTGTTCACATACGACATAGTACCCAAGTCGCGCACCTGTTACTATTCGTGTGTACACCATGTTGGACTACTACTACGAAACGCATACTCATCCCGAGTCATAGCTCGTCTCGTAACTCGGATAATTGTATTTGTCTTGTATAATATTTTTGGGAAAAATATACTTTGAAGGCCATAAATGTAGTTATTAAAATCAATTAACATCAATTGTTGCTTCTTTTCCCAAACCCGTTTGCCTTTAAAGATTTCAAAACATTAATTTTTATAAAGGTTTCCAAGTAAAGTCGAACATTTATATACTTTTGGAGTCCGAACAATAAACATTATTTAGTTACCGAAATCCTTTGAAAACTTGTTAATATTTGTCTCTCGATAAAGACCATACCCTTGTTTTGAAACATTGTCCGGAATAGACTATTATTGTTACAAATAATCTTTGTCAAAAACGTCGTGATTTTGTATAAGACTACATTTGTCAACCACTTGGAAAGTTATTTATAAGAACGCGCAACAATATCACATTTGTCGCGCTTCGGATTTTGTAAAAATTTTGGCAGAGTTTCCCCTGTTTTTGTACAAACCAGACAACACAAGTTGTCTACAAATTTCCCAGACTCGACATCCACTTACAATCAACAATCAATTTATCCGCATTTCCAAATTAAACGAGACTTATACGTTTCGACGATTATATAATTTACACTTATATTTATATAACTATATAGTCCAACAACAACGCTAAGTCACGCTTTTAATATACAATGACAACCACTTAATTTATACATTTCGTGTATTATTTATTGGTTCGTTTAGCGAGTTAACACCATTTTCGTTCGTATTTATTACTTATAAATTATATACTTGTTTATAAACAATATCACAAAATAAATACGAAAACTAATTTTACCATATCGTACGCGCGCCTCGTTCTAGCGACACCTTTGACCAGATCTGACCCGTTGACCCGGACCAAGGTTGAGTCGAATCCGAAACACACAGATCTGATCCGAAACGCCGGACCTGACCCGAAACATTCAGATCTGACCCGAACTTGAATCAAACCACCAAAACCACCCCGAGCCAGATCTGACAACGAACAAACCCGAGACCCAAAACGGAACAGATCTGAACTCGGACCAGGTCTGCCCCGAGAACAAAACCCGTCAACGCCACCATCAACCGAACCACTTCCGGACCACCAAACGCGATCTGACCCGTGGTTGACTCGAACCCAAAGACCGAATCTGACCCGTACCGAGCCAGACTTGAACCAAACCCGACCTGCCGAGCCACCCACCAGAGCAACCACCTCCGGCACCACAGCCACCACTACGGTCGTGGTCTACCGCGGATCCACCCGATCTGCTCGTTTTCATGTCTTTAAACCATTGCACCACCATTATCAAACAAACCACCGTCAAACCCGTCACCTACAAACCTGAACCACCATCTCCTCGCCGCCGCCGCCGTACCACCGTCAACCACCTACATAACCACCACGATCTGCACGAGACCCCACCTAACCGGACGTAAACGACCTCAAAACCCGTCGTAATCGGCCCTCATCAACACAAAACCCCTACATCTCGAACTTACCATAAGAATCTCCACCATCTCGGGTCTGTTACAGCGTCCCCGTCTTCTGCAACCACCACGACGCCACCACTGAGGAGGTGGGTGGTCGGGACCCGTCTGAAAGGGAGAGGGGGGGGTCGTGTGTGAGAGAGTGATGGTGAGGAGAGAGAGAGAGTGAGCTGAAGAGAGAGAGTAGAGAGAGAGGGAGAGGGGTGCGGCTTCCAGATTTGAGGGGAAGAGGGTGAGTGTAGGTTTTTTATAGTTAGGGTTTCTTGGTAGGTGAAAACCGCGTGCACGAACTCGTTATAACGTATTGTGCTTCGGTTTTAATTTTGGCCCGATAATTAATTACAAAAACTAGTCGGTTTTATTCGAAATGAGAAAACATAACTAAACCGAGCAATTTAAATGTTATTTCGTCATCCGACGCGTGAAAACGGCACACGCGTTAAAATCGCGTTAATCGGTTCGGTTGTGTTATCCTTCATTTAAATGATCCGATAACTTTCGAAATTCAACCGATAACATTATTTATAATAAATAATTATTCCGGAAGTTCGGTAACGGTTAAAGCCACGCGTTTCGACGTTCGAATCCCACGTCAGTTCCTCTCCGCGTTTCTCCAAAACGCTGCGTTTTTGACCGTTTACCGCGCCGATTTCACATTCGATCGCATCGATAGTAAATACGTGTCGTATTTTCATAGAATAAGCTTATGTTATTCCAGTTTGACAAATTTTTGCTGATGTCAGTTCGTTACGTTAAACACGCGAAGTCTTTCTTTAAAGGCATCAAGACTTCAACGAACTTTCAAAAGGACATCGTAGGACTCATATTAGCTCAACTAACCATAATTAACCTTAAACCATGTTAATTATTTCTAAAACATGATTAGCTTCACGTTAATCGTTGTACGAAATTTGCCGGTTGTCACATTCTCCCCCCGTTAAGAGAATTCCGTCCCGGAATTCAGTTCAAGTCATCCGATACATTAGTATCCTTGAACAGGGCGGGATGTTTGCAACTCACACGATTACCCCTTTTCTTCGTGAACTCCAGTTCACGCTTAGCGTCCTAACGAACACAATGTCATGAGTCGGCTACGGCCGAGCTCTTGGGTATCGCAATCCGACACAAATATCGGTTTTCCCGAAATAGTAGAGCTTTGCGTCAACCTGAATCCTGTCGGTTGAGGAATTGACAATGCTTCCTCAAGCCAGACCTGCGGGATTCGTCAAGAGTCCCACTAAGCTCTTGCGATAGTTCGAGCTTGTTCGTTGCAAGGCCAATTTTAACTGACATATCCGAGTCACTGGAGTACTAAGCGAAGTCACTCCATTACCGTTTTCGTGCTTAACAACACCCTTTCAGAGTATAACACTCAGCAAAGTCCTATACCGATTCAAAGTTCCTAAGGCTAACGCCTTGTTAGTACAACTTCCCGATCGGTTTGGCCACTTATTCAAGAAGATTTGAATCTACCAGATTCGTTGGTCACCTCTTGAACTCACGCCAGATCATGTGTATATCTCTATCTGTCATTCAATGTACTAGAGACGTACACGTATGCACTCCAGAGGACTTCGAGCATTACACCCCGAACACTAGGGTGGTAATTCCTATCACATAGGAAATTCTGACGATGAAGTACACGAGTTTGATTTGTCCCCGACACTAATCGTATCACACAGGACATTTCCGTCCAGGACAATAATTCATTCGTTCGAGAATGGTAATCCATACTCATCTCAAATTGAGTATCCCAGACTTGCGTTCAAGGTTTGGCACGCCCTGGGGCAGTATAACTACTAAAATCCAATGTTATGAACGTTGGCATCTAGTGTCTAGCCACGACTCTCCAAGAGTATAGGTGGCTATCCGTATGCCTCATATTATAACCACAAGCGAGTATGGGATGAGAAGGTTCCAAACAGCAATCGATCATTACCTGTGTCCCATCACAGCCACCGAACATCTCAGGCGACAGGACCATTAGGTTCGCTCGTTGAATTTCACTAATCGGGTGATCTTACCAGATCACAAAGCAGTCGACATTCTCGAGGACGCTCCAGGTTGTTTATAGTAGCGGATGGTAATCCTGTGTCCTCACATGGACCGAAATCCACTATGCACCAACTTACAACCTTTTCGTATGCGCGATTGTGGTTAGTGGTACTAGGACGCCTAATATGGACTGATGGTGGTCGAAAGTTTTTGCGTCACTTTCACCCCTCAGTTCCCCAGACAGTAGACGGTGTATATTCAACATACGGCCGTACAATTCCACAATACACGAGAATTTAAGCCGACTAAAACACAAACGTCTGGAGGCTCACATCACCTCATCACATTGGTCATCACAGGAATGTTGTACATGAACAATCATAGTATGGTTGCCGTATTAAATAGAGGATAGGGTCTCGACAACATCTCAACACGTTGGCTTTCCTCGAGACGGTAAGCAGAGCATTGGTAACTACCCAAAACAAGGGTACCCAGTGCTTGTCCTGCTATATGTGCCTCACGAGCACTGGTGTCCTATCGTTATTAGCAACCTAGTAAGTCAATTCTGGAGAATACAGGCCACACACGCCCTTAAATTGACTTTCAGATCCTATGCAGAGATCTGAGTGAAAGGAGTCCTGACCCGGAATCCTCACTCGCCGAATATTCCATCTTTCGGGATCTTTCGAGGTAAGAGGTGAAATTGAGTCATAGATGAATGCATCTGGCATAGATCTCACGTTTGGGCTTGACGGCTTCATGCTCCAAAATCGTTACTTAAAACAACAAACGACCGAGATCGCCCTACAAGAAGTAGTATTGAGCCTTCCAATAAGGCATCCCATTCAACGACTCAGGTAGTCACACGCATGGGTGCAACATGTAAGCTTTCGAGCTCATCTTGGTTAGTCAGGTACTAAACGCACTGACCTGGCAGCTCATATTACTTTGGTGTCTCCAACAGTGTTTGCCAAGGACAGGGGATTTTGCTCTAGTACGAGCAATGCTACTGTAAAATAACTGGGAACACCCGTATCGACCCAAGGTCGAAAGGGTTCCACTATCCCAAGAATCTACGTAACGACACCAAGAAAAGATAAACCTACCCTTAGGGAATAATCAACAGTATTCGAAGGGCTGAGTTGATCGGAGACCTCATCACGGTAGGGTAGCACTCTCATAGAGTAGACAATGCTACATGTCCTTCTAGGTTCAGGGTTTCATAAGACCTCCGAATCATGTACCGGGGACTCCACCAATGCACACGCTGTGGGTGGGTCCACACTGTTATTCCTGTAGTCATCGGCATGACACGTTGGCAGGTATGATGTTAAACAATCCACTGGGATGAGCAATAATAAATTGAGTCTTTCAACTCTTACTAGCCCAAAGGTATGGGTCATAATATCGCTCACATTTACTCGATCCCTTCAGGTTCGAGATGTATTTGAAATCCCTTATCACGAACCTCGCCTCGTCATGTACGAATCATGGGATTTCCTCCCGACATGATTCAAGAGTGGTTAGTCGACCAATATGCACGTAAAAGGTTAAGGCTGGACCTGGCGTCACTGATGCCTTAGATCTTGAAAGGGTAATGCTCACGAGGCACGCGAGCATATAGAGAGGTCGACACCCGATTCGGTCAATTACTCAAACCACGAGGTTCGAACTTTAGAGGGATACATGTGCTAACACTAGGACTAGAGTGTCTTAGTACGACTTTCCGAAAGTCCGTTGGACACCCGAAATCCTACATAATCAATGGCGACACTACACAACCATTCAGCAGTATGACAACGGTTACGTGGGTTTGGGGTAATGTCTTTATTCCAAGGGAACCAAGAGTGAATCAAACGACAAGTTATCACATCATCAAGTCAATCCAACAATTGTAGCAATACGCTCACGGTGCGATACGGCAGTAGAAATAACATGACATGACAACAACACATCCACGGACACATCAACAAGGGAACACCGCACAGGAACAACACGACGACAAAGAAGCATGACAACAAGGCAACACCGCAACATGGACCGCATGACACAGAGAAATACGATAACAAGGCTACACCACTGCAGGAGCAGCACAACAACAGGACTGCACCGCCGACAGTGAAACGCAACCGCACGGATATGCAGTCGGCAAAACTGTGCAACTACAAGAATGCACAATCGTTAGGGGTAACACCACAACATGAATTCACGACAGCAGGACGACACACAACCTAGCGAGTCCACTATACATAACTACAAGAAGCTCTATTACGGTGAGCACGCACCCCTGTGCGCTTCAGCTTACTTATGGTGATAGAATCCTTATTCATATCCTCAGCCACAAACCTATACTCCATAGGCTCATTAGTAGGAACGATTGGATCACCAAAGGCATCCGCCATCACAACAGAAATGGGAACAATGGGTTCCACATAATTTAGTAGACTTATTAGGCCGACATCGTCCTTAGGGAAAACGACTGCAGGCTCGATATAAGTCACTCGAATAATGGCGACTGTACCATTGACAGACTTAACCCAAGCTTGAGAACCATTCTTGGCAGGAGCCAGGGAATGATAACGAACGGTTCAACGAAACCTCAAAGAAAATGGAGTTAATGGCAACGAACTCCATCGTGACACAAACATGATCATAGCGGCTTGGCAAGGGTCTTAGAGATATCTATGTCAATGGCAATGATCTTGGCAGGAGCCTTCGAAACAACAGTAACATCAAACTTGACAACAGCCATAGAAACATCCTCAACACGCTCAGTATGAGCTACACTCTCAGCAGCGACGACAATATTCGCTTGGGCCATAGAACAACGATGGCAGCAACAACAGCAGGCTCAGCAGAAACCTTAGACCCGTCGTAGCTATTAGATGTGTGGTAAATAGTATCCATAGGACCTAGAAACCAAGCTACATCTTCTCCAGTATCAAAAATATCGGTCACAACGAGAATAGTAGAGGTAGAAGGATCATGATTTATCGAGACACCACGATAAAATAAAAAAACGATACAGACTCTGGCAATTCAGCCGAGTCATCCTTCCCATTAGGGTCCTATTGCATGTTATTTTGGCCCTAGCACCGATAGTCATCAACTGAAATGCCTCTCCGACACCTATGCGGGGCCAGCGAACTTTCTTCCTGATAGGCTACGCAGTGAGAGTTTCGAAATATGACAAGAGATCAGACAAGTCACATTGTCCATGACGAATGGATCTCGCAACCTTAGTTTATAAAACACCGTGACAAAGGGACGCAACGTCCCAATATCTATGGGGATTGATGGAAAACACTTCGCATCAATTGCCACCCCAAATAAATGACCAGTCTCGTCGTCCTGACGAGGGTAGCGGACGTTCAACATTGCAACATGAGCAATGGAATTGCCGTCCCATGGGTAAGTTTAGTTGACAGAATAACGTGACCACTTCCAGTAGTCCGTTATTTGATTTTCGAGGGGGAATTTCGATGTCTGCCAGAGCGTTCCGTGACACTTGACAATTACGTGTCACACGCTTTACGATTTCGGCTCCCGAAATGTGGTTTCACTCCCCGAGTATTATGACGGATTCAGACGCAAAACGCACGTCGTGATCCTATATTCAATATATATGTATGTCTCCATATATATTAACTGACTTGGGTAAAATTATCTCCGACTCGACTCACTTTACCATATAACTACTTTCCCATTAAGTAGTCATACTAGGATCTTGTCAGTCGAGATTTCATTTTTCCCGTAATCGACTCGACTCACCTTTCCATATATTTATTTTCCCATTAAATAAATATACTATGACCTTGTCGACTCGATATTACATTTCTCAACCATCAACTCGACTCACCTTACCGTATAATTATTTTCCCATTAAATAATTATACTAGGATCTTGTCGATTTGACATTTCGTTTTACCACCATCGACTCGACTCACTTTACCGTATAATTATTTTCCCATTAAATAATTATACTAGGATCTTGTCGATTCGACATTACACTTTACAATCATCGACTCGACTCACTTTACCGTATAATTATTTTCCCATTAAATAATTATACTAGGATCTTGTCGATTCGACATTACACTTTACAATCATCGACTCGACTCACTTTACCGTATAATTATTTTCCCATTAAATAATTATACTAGGATCTTGTCGATTCGACATTGTATTTTACGACCATCGACTCGACTCACTTTACCGTATAATTATTTTCCCATTAAATAATTATACTAGGGTCTTGCCGATCGATAATTCATTTTCAACACCCGACTCGGCTCACTTTACCATATATTTATTTTCCCATTAAATAAATATACTAGGATCTTGCCGATTCGACATTGTTGATTTAGCTGGGGGCTATCATGCCTTCTAGATAAGATGATCAAGCCTATTAACTCAGCAAGGACGATTCTGCCCTCCAATGGGGGAAGGAACGCCTGACCCTCGAAGACAACTTGGGCATGTGCTAGATCAAGAATGACTTACTCCCAGTAATACTACAGCAGCACACGGGCCACTAGTCTCAATACTGATCCACACAGGGTCCCGTGCTCAAAACGCGCTGGTTTCGCAAGGACGCACCCTTGGTCTTCACTGCTTTCCAAGCTTAGCATTCCACGCATCGTACCATGCATTCATCTCTTCGGTAGGCAGTGCATCCTCGTATGTCCGCTCCATCGAAGAACTTCGTGCGGAGGCATTAAACTCCTATACAAGGAAGTTTTCGTCTCCTGTCCTTATCCGATGCGAGGGTTTACGTCAGATTACTCATATGAAGTAGACGTCCGAGCTCTTCCGTGTTCGTACCTTAGAGGTAATGCTGAAGAAAGCTCATTCAGTTTGCGAGGATCAAAATCAAGGGATATCAACAAGACTTCCCTTTTAGCCCGTTGGCCAATCAAAAGCTAAGACTGACCCTACAGTACAAGAATAGACAAGGAAAGGAGTGATCACCAACCCCAGCCCTAGCGCCCACCTAGGTTACCGTGCACCACAAGTTATTATTACGTGTGCACCCGCAATGATAATCGGTGTTGCCAGGTAATTTTGGTGCCCGCTAGTTCCGAGCTTCCTGATCCAAAACAAAGATTTCACAAATAAAGGACCTAGACTAGCTTTGCCTTCCCATCATCAGCAACACGACAACGTCCACTAGCACGATAAAGGTTAGCCCTTCCGATCATCCCGTCCGCAGGTAAGCGGGTGAGTTCGTCGTAGACCACCGCTTGTCCTTCCCGCTTGTCGATGTCGGTAACCGATGCAAAAGTGCGGACTAAAGTGAAGTGTGAGACGATATCCTTACAGGCAAGCTATCTGTACTACTTATATGCATTAACTAGCACTAGTTAGAAAATCGGATCTCTACACAATTTAAACATTCCTATCCTTATTTTCTAACATTTTATATATTGACACACATGGCTAGTCGGTCGGAATTTCCCCTTGTACAATCCATGTACAATTTTCTTTCTTTTCTAAAAATGTTTCGTTGTGTTTTATTTTTGAAAACTCCGTTTTCGAGCCAAAACCGGTTATAGTCTAGATTTTTCAAAAATACTAGTTCGCTATAACCTTGGCTCTGATACCACTTCTGTCACACCACGCCAATGGCGGAAACACGTGGCGCGACGCTCGAAAGCATATCAAAGTCAAGATTAACACAAACTATATTTAATTAGAAAAGATCATTATATTAAGATGTCGGAAAGGAGTACCTGGTTTCAAACATTACTTAAAACCACAAACATTAAGTTTTAAAGTGGGGTGTTTCCGTTTATGTCCCAACCCGAAGGTAACAATAGATGAAACCCCCAACCATTGTCCGACATCCCAAATTCCACCGTACTAGCCGCATACCCGTTCAGCACTTAGCTACCTGAAAGATATGTTTAAAAAGACGTCAATATATAAAATATTGGTGAGTTCACAGGTTTTAGTTTCGTAAATACGACATTTTTACATCCTGTGCAAATCCAGCACATTTTTACAACCTGTGCAAATCCAGCACATTTTTATATCCTGTGCAAATCCAGCACATTTTTATGTCCTGTGCAAATCCAGCACATTTTGTGGCCTTTGTATGGAGTAGCTAGCTCCTACAAATTATGATGATGAGCAATCCCCTGAGTCCCATAACCAAACCAAGACTAATAAATAAATATGCCCCGCTCCAAGTCGTTACTCGGTTTCCCACGACTTAAGTTCAGAATATATGCACCCCAGGCATAACCTAATGCATAATCGACGCTATCGATTAGGGGTGGGCCTTGTCAGGCACCAATAGTACTATCCAAATATTCCTTCAGTTTCATTTACCTGAATTAATGGTTACAGTAGCGAGGACCCAACCCCGAGTGGCGACCAAAAACTCAAGTACTCATCATGCCACTTACCACATTTTAACCTTTGAAAACATTTCAATATGTGGTAGCTTTTGACAAACATATCTTTCCCCCAGTTAAAAGCAGTAAAATGGGGCCGTGAAACTCACCTTAATTTCCAAGCTTAGCTAGCAAATAAAGCCCAAAGCTTTGACCGACTTCCTCGTGCCCTAATTACCAATAAAGGACACCTTAAAGTCTATCATATATAAGTCTAGCTTATTTCCCGGTTAAAAGATAGTTTATTCAACTATCTAGACTCGTGTGTACTAACCCGAGTCTTTAAGTGTTTTAACTCGACGAACCGATCGTGACTTACCATAATTCATGTGTTCACATACGACATAGTACCCAAGTCGCGCACCTGTTACTATTCGTGTGTACACCATGTTGGACTACTACTACGAAACGCATACTCATCCCGAGTCATAGCTCGTCTCGTAACTCGGATAATTGTATTTGTCTTGTATAATATTTTTGGGAAAAATATACTTTGAAGGCCATAAATGTAGTTATTAAAATCAATTAACATCAATTGTTGCTTCTTTTCCCAAACCCGTTTGCCTTTAAAGATTTCAAAACATTAATTTTTATAAAGGTTTCCAAGTAAAGTCGAACATTTATATACTTTTGGAGTCCGAACAATAAACATTATTTAGTTACCGAAATCCTTTGAAAACTTGTTAATATTTGTCTCTCGATAAAGACCATACCCTTGTTTTGAAACATTGTCCGGAATAGACTATTATTGTTACAAATAATCTTTGTCAAAAACGTCGTGATTTTGTATAAGACTACATTTGTCAACCACTTGGAAAGTTATTTATAAGAACGCGCAACAATATCACATTTGTCGCGCTTCGGATTTTGTAAAAATTTTGGCAGAGTTTCCCCTGTTTTTGTACAAACCAGACAACACAAGTTGTCTACAAATTTCCCAGACTCGACATCCACTTACAATCAACAATCAATTTATCCGCATTTCCAAATTAAACGAGACTTATACGTTTCGACGATTATATAATTTACACTTATATTTATATAACTATATAGTCCAACAACAACGCTAAGTCACGCTTTTAATATACAATGACAACCACTTAATTTATACATTTCGTGTATTATTTATTGGTTCGTTTAGCGAGTTAACACCATTTTCGTTCGTATTTATTACTTATAAATTATATACTTGTTTATAAACAATATCACAAAATAAATACGAAAACTAATTTTACCATATCGTACGCGCGCCTCGTTCTAGCGACACCTTTGACTAGATCTGACCCGTTGACCCGGACCAAGGTTGAGTCGAATCCGAAACACACGGATCTGATCCGAAACGCCCGGACCTGACCCGAAACATTCAGATCTGACCCGAACTTGAATCAAACCACCAAAACCACCCCGAGCCAGATCTGACAACGAACAAACCCGAGACCCAAAACGGAACAGATCTGAACTCGGACCAGGTCTGCCCCGAGAACAAAACCCGTCAACGCCACCATCAACCGAACCACTTCCGGACCACCAAACGCGATCTGACCCGTGGTTGACTCGAACCCAAAGACCGAATCTGACCCGTACCGAGCCAGACTTGAACCAAACCCGACCTGCCGAGCCACCCACCAGAGCAACCACCTCCGGCACCACAGCCACCACTACGGTCGTGGTCTACCGCGGATCCACCCGATCTGCTCGTTTTCATGTCTTTAAACCATTGCACCACCATTATCAAACAAACCACCGTCAAACCCGTCACCTACAAACCTGAACCACCATCTCCTCGCCGCCGCCGCCGTACCACCGTCAACCACCTACATAACCACCACGATCTGCACGAGACCCCACCTAACCGGACGTAAACGACCTCAAAACCCGTCGTAATCGGCCCTCATCAACACAAAACCCCTACATCTCGAACTTACCATAAGAATCTCCACCATCTCGGGTCTGTTACAGCGTCCCCGTCTTCTGCAACCACCACGACGCCACCACTGAGGAGGTGGGTGGTCGGGACCCGTCTGAAAGGGAGAGGGGGGGGTCGTGTGTGAGAGAGTGATGGTGAGGAGAGAGAGAGAGTGAGCTGAAGAGAGAGAGTAGAGAGAGGGGGAGAGGGGTGCGGCTTCCAGATTTGAGGGGAAGAGGGTGAGTGTAGGTTTTTTATAGTTAGGGTTTCTTGGTAGGTGAACACCGCGTGCACGAACTCGTTATAACGTATTGTGCTTCGGTTTTAATTTTGGCCCGATAATTAATTACAAAAACTAGTCGGTTTTATTCGAAATGAGAAAACATAACTAAACCGAGCAATTTAAATGTTATTTCGTCATCCGACGCGTGAAAACGGCACACGCGTTAAAATCGCGTTAATCGGTTCGGTTGTGTTATCCTTCATTTAAATGATCCGATAACTTTCGAAATTCAACCGATAACATTATTTATAATAAATAATTATTCCGGAAGTTCGGTAACGGTTAAAGCCACGCGTTTCGACGTTCGAATCCCACGTCAGTTCCTCTCCGCGTTTCTCCAAAACGCTGCGTTTTTGACCGTTTACCGCGCCGATTTCACATTCGATCGCATCGATAGTAAATACGTGTCGTATTTTCATAGAATAAGCTTATGTTATTCCAGTTTGACAAATTTTTGCTGATGTCAGTTCGTTACGTTAAACACGCAAAGTCTTTCTTTAAAGGCATCAAGACTTCAACGAACTTTCAAAAGGACATCGTAGGACTCATATTAGCTCAACTAACCATAATTAACCTTAAACCATGTTAATTATTTCTAAAACATGATTAGCTTCACGTTAATCGTTGTACGAAATTTGCCGGTTGTCACATTCTCCCCCCGTTAAGAGAATTCCGTCCCGGAATTCAGTTCAAGTCATCCGATACATTAGTATCCTTGAACAGGGCGGGATGTTTGCAACTCACACGATTACCCCTTTTCTTCGTGAACTCCAGTTCACGCTTAGCGTCCTAACGAACACAATGTCATGAGTCGGCTACGGCCGAGCTCTTGGGTATCGCAATCCGGCACAAATATCGGTTTTCCCGAAATAGTAGAGCTTTGCGTCAACCTGAATCCTGTCGGTTGAGGAATTGACAATGCTTCCTCAAGCCAGACCTGCGGGATTCGTCAAGAGTCCCACTAAGCTCTTGCGATAGTTCGAGCTTGTTCGTTGCAAGGCCAATTTTAACTGACATATCCGAGTCACTGGAGTACTAAGCGAAGTCACTCCGTTACCGTTTTCGTGCTTAACAACACCCTTTCAGAGTATAACACTCAGCAAAGTCCTATACCGATTCAAAGTTCCTAAGGCTAACGCCTTGTTAGTACAACTTCCCGATCGGTTTGGCCACTTATTCAAGAAGATTTGAATCTACCAGATTCGTTGGTCACCTCTTGAACTCACGCCAGATCATGTGTATATCTCTATCTGTCATTCAATGTACTAGAGACGTACACGTATGCACTCCAGAGGACTTCGAGCATTACACCCCGAACACTAGGGTGGTAATTCCTATCACATAGGAAATTCTGACGATGAAGTACACGAGTTTGATTTGTCCCCGACACTAATCGTATCACACAGGACATTTCCGTCCAGGACAATAATTCATTCGTTCGAGAATGGTAATCCATACTCATCTCAAATTGAGTATCCCAGACTTGCGTTCAAGGTTTGGCACGCCCTGGGGCAGTATAACTACTAAAATCCAATGTTATGAACGTTGGCATCTAGTGTCTAGCCACGACTCTCCAAGAGTATAGGTGGCTATCCGTATGCCTCATATTATAACCACAAGCGAGTATGGGATGAGAAGGTTCCAAACAGCAATCGATCATTACCTGTGTCCCATCACAGCCACCGAACATCTCAGGCGACAGGACCATTAGGTTCGCTCGTTGAATTTCACTAATCGGGTGATCTTACCAGATCACAAAGCAGTCGACATTCTCGAGGACGCTCCAGGTTGTTTATAGTAGCGGATGGTAATCCTGTGTCCTCACATGGACCGAAATCCACTATGCACCAACTTACAACCTTTTCGTATGCGCGATTGTGGTTAGTGGTACTAGGACGCCTAATATGGACTGATGGTGGTCGAAAGTTTTTGCGTCACTTTCACCCCTCAGTTCCCCAGACAGTAGACGGTGTATATTCAACATACGGCCGTACAATTCCACAATACACGAGAATTTAAGCCGACTAAAACACAAACGTCTGGAGGCTCACATCACCTCATCACATTGGTCATCACAGGAATGTTGTACATGAACAATCATAGTATGGTTGCCGTATTAAATAGAGGATAGGGTCTCGACAACATCTCAACACGTTGGCTTTCCTCGAGACGGTAAGCAGAGCATTGGTAACTACCCAAAACAAGGGTACCCAGTGCTTGTCCTGCTATATGTGCCTCACGAGCACTGGTGTCCTATCGTTATTAGCAACCTAGTAAGTCAATTCTGGAGAATACAGGCCACACACGCCCTTAAATTGACTTTCAGATCCTATGCAGAGATCTGAGTGAAAGGAGTCCTGACCCGGAATCCTCACTCGCCGAATATTCCATCTTTCGGGATCTTTCGAGGTAAGAGGTGAAATTGAGTCATAGATGAATGCATCTGGCATAGATCTCACGTTTGGGCTTGACGGCTTCATGCTCCAAAATCGTTACTTAAAACAACAAACGACCGAGATCGCCCTACAAGAAGTAGTATTGAGCCTTCCAATAAGGCATCCCATTCAACGACTCAGGTAGTCACACGCATGGGTGCAACATGTAAGCTTTCGAGCTCATCTTGGTTAGTCAGGTACTAAACGCACTGACCTGGCAGCTCATATTACTTTGGTGTCTCCAACAGTGTTTGCCAAGGACAGGGGATTTTGCTCTAGTACGAGCAATGCTACTGTAAAATAACTGGGAACACCCGTATCGACCCAAGGTCGAAAGGGTTCCACTATCCCAAGAATCTAGGTAACGACACCAAGACAAGATAAACCTACCCTTAGGGAATAATCAACAGTATTCGAAGGGCTGAGTTGATCGGAGACCTCATCACGGTAGGGTAGCACTCTCATAGAGTAGACAATGCTACATGTCCTTCTAGGTTCAGGGTTTCATAAGACCTCCGAATCATGTACCGGGGACTCCACCAATGCACACGCTGTGGGTGGGTCCACACTGTTATTCCTGTAGTCATCGGCATGACACGTTGGCAGGTATGATGTTAAACAATCCACTGGGATGAGCAATAATAAATTGAGTCTTTCAACTCTTACTAGCCCAAAGGTATGGGTCATAATATCGCTCACATTTACTCGATCCCTTCAGGTTCGAGATGTATTTGAAATCCCTTATCACGAACCTCGCCTCGTCATGTACGAATCATGGGATTTCCTCCCGACATGATTCAAGAGTGGTTAGTCGACCAATATGCACGTAAAAGGTTAAGGCTGGACCTGGCGTCACTGATGCCTTAGATCTTGAAAGGGTAATGCTCACGAGGCACGCGAGCATATAGAGAGGTCGACACCCGATTCGGTCAATTACTCAAACCACGAGGTTCGAACTTTAGAGGGATACATGTGCTAACACTAGGACTAGAGTGTCTTAGTACGACTTTCCGAAAGTCCGTTGGACACCCGAAATCCTACATAATCAATGGCGACACTACACAACCATTCAGCAGTATGACAACGGTTACGTGGGTTTGGGGTAATGTCTTTATTCCAAGGGAACCAAGAGTGAATCAAACGACAAGTTATCACATCATCAAGTCAATCCAACAATTGTAGCAATACGCTCACGGTGCGATACGGCAGTAGAAATAACATGACATGACAACAACACATCCACGGACACATCAACAAGGGAACACCGCACAGGAACAACACGACGACAAAGAAGCATGACAACAAGGCAACACCGCAACATGGACCGCATGACACAGAGAAATACGATAACAAGGCTACACCACTGCAGGAGCAGCACAACAACAGGACTGCACCGCCGACAGTGAAACGCAACCGCACGGATATGCAGTCGGCAAAACTGTGCAACTACAAGAATGCACAATCGTTAGGGGTAACACCACAACATGAATTCACGACAGCAGGACGACACACAACCTAGCGAGTCCACTATACATAACTACAAGAAGCTCTATTACGGTGAGCACGCACCCCTGTGCGCTTCAGCTTACTTATGGTGATAGAATCCTTATTCATATCCTCAGCCACAAACCTATACTCCATAGGCTCATTAGTAGGAACGATTGGATCACCAAAGGCATCCGCCATCACAACAGAAATGGGAACAATGGGTTCCACATAATTTAGTAGACTTATTAGGCCGACATCGTCCTTAGGGAAAACGACTGCAGGCTCGATATAAGTCACTCGAATAATGGCGACTGTACCATTGACAGACTTAACCCAAGCTTGAGAACCATTCTTGGCAGGAGCCAGGGAATGATAACGAACGGTTCAACGAAACCTCAAAGAAAATGGAGTTAATGGCAACGAACTCCATCGTGACACAAACATGATCATAGCGGCTTGGCAAGGGTCTTAGAGATATCTATGTCAATGGCAATGATCTTGGCAGGAGCCTTCGAAACAACAGTAACATCAAACTTGACAACAGCCATAGAAACATCCTCAACACGCTCAGTATGAGCTACACTCTCAGCAGCGACGACAATATTCGCTTGGGCCATAGAACAACGATGGCAGCAACAACAGCAGGCTCAGCAGAAACCTTAGACCTGTCGTAGCTATTAGATGTGTGGTAAATAGTATCCATAGGACCTAGAAACCAAGCTACATCTTCTCCAGTATCAAAAATATCGGTCACAACGAGAATAGTAGAGGTAGAAGGATCATGATTTATCGAGACACCACGATAAAATAAAAAAACGATACAGACTCTGGCAATTCAGCCGAGTCATCCTTCCCATTAGGGTCCTATTGCATGTTATTTTGGCCCTAGCACCGATAGTCATCAACTGAAATGCCTCTCCGACACCTATGCGGGGCCAGCGAACTTTCTTCCTGATAGGCTACGCAGTGAGAGTTTCGAAATATGACAAGAGATCAGACAAGTCACATTGTCCATGACGAATGGATCTCGCAACCTTAGTTTATAAAACACCGTGACAAAGGGACGCAACGTCCCAATATCTATGGGGATTGATGGAAAACACTTCGCATCAATTGCCACCCCAAATAAATGACCAGTCTCGTCGTCCTGACGAGGGTAGCGGACGTTCAACATTGCAACATGAGCAATGGAATTGCCGTCCCATGGGTAAGTTTAGTTGACAGAATAACGTGACCACTTCCAGTAGTCCGTTATTTGATTTTCGAGGGGGAATTTCGATGTCTGCCAGAGCGTTCCGTGACACTTGACAATTACGTGTCACACGCTTTACGATTTCGGCTCCCGAAATGTGGTTTCACTCCCCGAGTATTATGACGGATTCAGACGCAAAACGCACGTCGTGATCCTATATTCAATATATATGTATGTCTCCATATATATTAACTGACTTGGGTAAAATTATCTCCGACTCGACTCACTTTACCATATAACTACTTTCCCATTAAGTAGTCATACTAGGATCTTGTCAGTCGAGATTTCATTTTTCCCGTAATCGACTCGACTCACCTTTCCACATATTTATTTTCCCATTAAATAAATATACTATGACCTTGTCGACTCGATATTACATTTCTCAACCATCAACTCGACTCACCTTACCGTATAATTATTTTCCCATTAAATAATTATACTAGGATCTTGTCGATTTGACATTTCGTTTTACCACCATCGACTCGACTCACTTTACCGTATAATTATTTTCCCATTAAATAATTATACTAGGATCTTGTCGATTCGACATTACACTTTACAATCATCGACTCGACTCACTTTACCGTATAATTATTTTCCCATTAAATAATTATACTAGGATCTTGTCGATTCGACATTACACTTTACAATCATCGACTCGACTCACTTTACCGTATAATTATTTTCCCATTAAATAATTATACTAGGATCTTGTCGATTCGACATTGTATTTTACGACCATCGACTCGACTCACTTTACCGTATAATTATTTTCCCATTAAATAATTATACTAGGGTCTTGCCGATCGATAATTCATTTTCAACACCCGACTCGGCTCACTTTACCATATATTTATTTTCCCATTAAATAAATATACTAGGATCTTGCCGATTCGACATTGTTGATTTAGCTGGGGGCTATCATGCCTTCTAGATAAGATGATCAAGCCTATTAACTCAGCAAGGACGATTCTGCCCTCCAATGGGGGAAGGAACGCATGACCCTCGAAGACAACTTGGGCATGTGCTAGATCAAGAATGACTTACTCCCAGTAATACTACAGCAGCACACGGGCCACTAGTCTCAATACTGATCCACACAGGGTCCCGTGCTCAAAACGCGCTGGTTTCGCAAGGACGCACCCTTGGTCTTCACTGCTTTCCAAGCTTAGCATTCCACGCATCGTACCATGCATTCATCTCTTCGGTAGGCAGTGCATCCTCGTATGTCCGCTCCATCGAAGAACTTCGTGCGGAGGCATTAAACTCCTATACAAGGAAGTTTTCGTCTCCTGTCCTTATCCGATGCGAGGGTTTACGTCAGATTACTCATATGAAGTAGACGTCCGAGCTCTTCCGTGTTCGTACCTTAGAGGTAATGCTGAAGAAAGCTCATTCAGTTTGCGAGGATCAAAATCAAGGGATATCAACAAGACTTCCCTTTTAGCCCGTTGGCCAATCAAATGCTAAGACTGACCCTACAGTACAAGAATAGACAAGGCAAGGAGTGATCACCAACCCCAGCCCTAGCGCCCACCTAGGTTACCGTGCACCACAAGTTATTATTACGTGTGCACCCGCAATGATAATCGGTGTTGCCAGGTAATTTTGGTGCCCGCTAGTTCCGAGCTTCCTGATCCAAAACAAAGATTTCACAAATAAAGGACCTAGACTAGCTTTGCCTTCCCATCATCAGCAACACGACAACGTCCACTAGCACGATAAAGGTTAGCCCTTCCGATCATCCCGTCCGCAGGTAAGCGGGTGAGTTCGTCGTAGACCACCGCTTGTCCTTCCCGCTTGTCGATGTCGGTAACCGATGCAAAAGTGCGGACTAAAGTGAAGTGTGAGACGATATCCTTACAGGCAAGCTATCTGTACTACTTATATGCATTAACTAGCACTAGTTAGAAAATCGGATCTCTACACAATTTAAACATTCCTATCCTTATTTTCTAACATTTTATATATTGACACACATGGCTAGTCGGTCGGAATTTCCCCTTGTACAATCCATGTACAATTTTCTTTCTTTTCTAAAAATGTTTCGTTGTGTTTTATTTTTGAAAACTCCGTTTTCGAGCCAAAACCGGTTATAGTCTAGATTTTTCAAAAATACTAGTTCGCTATAACCTTGGCTCTGATACCACTTCTGTCACACCACGCCAATGGCGGAAACACGTGGCGCGACGCTCGAAAGCATATCAAAGTCAAGATTAACACAAACTATATTTAATTAGAAAAGATCATTATATTAAGATGTCGGAAAGGAGTACCTGGTTTCAAACATTACTTAAAACCACAAACATTAAGTTTTAAAGTGGGGTGTTTCCGTTTATGTCCCAACCCGAAGGTAACAATAGATGAAACCCCCAACCATTGTCCGACATCCCAAATTCCACCGTACTAGCCGCATACCCGTTCAGCACTTAGCTACCTGAAAGATATGTTTAAAAAGACGTCAATATATAAAATATTGGTGAGTTCACAGGTTTTAGTTTCGTAAATACGACATTTTTACATCCTGTGCAAATCCAGCACATTTTTACAACCTGTGCAAATCCAGCACATTTTTATATCCTGTGCAAATCCAGCACATTTTTATGTCCTGTGCAAATCCAGCACATTTTGTGGCCTTTGTATGGAGTAGCTAGCTCCTACAAATTATGATGATGAGCAATCCCCTGAGTCCCATAACCAAACCAAGACTAATAAATAAATATGCCCCGCTCCAAGTCGTTACTCGGTTTCCCACGACTTAAGTTCAGAATATATGCACCCCAGGCATAACCTAATGCATAATCGACGCTATCGATTAGGGGTGGGCCTTGTCAGGCACCAATAGTACTATCCAAATATTCCTTCAGTTTCATTTACCTGAATTAATGGTTACAGTAGCGAGGACCCAACCCCGAGTGGCGACCAAAAACTCAAGTACTCATCATGCCACTTACCACATTTTAACCTTTGAAAACATTTCAATATGTGGTAGCTTTTGACAAACATATCTTTCCCCCAGTTAAAAGCAGTAAAATGGGGCCGTGAAACTCACCTTAATTTCCAAGCTTAGCTAGCAAATAAAGCCCAAAGCTTTGACCGACTTCCTCGTGCCCTAATTACCAATAAAGGACACCTTAAAGTCTATCATATATAAGTCTAGCTTATTTCCCGGTTAAAAGATAGTTTATTCAACTATCTAGACTCGTGTGTACTAACCCGAGTCTTTAAGTGTTTTAACTCGACGAACCGATCGTGACTTACCATAATTCATGTGTTCACATACGACATAGTACCCAAGTCGCGCACCTGTTACTATTCGTGTGTACACCATGTTGGACTACTACTACGAAACGCATACTCATCCCGAGTCATAGCTCGTCTCGTAACTCGGATAATTGTATTTGTCTTGTATAATATTTTTGGGAAAAATATACTTTGAAGGCCATAAATGTAGTTATTAAAATCAATTAACATCAATTGTTGCTTCTTTTCCCAAACCCGTTTGCCTTTAAAGATTTCAAAACATTAATTTTTATAAAGGTTTCCAAGTAAAGTCGAACATTTATATACTTTTGGAGTCCGAACAATAAACATTATTTAGTTACCGAAATCCTTTGAAAACTTGTTAATATTTGTCTCTCGATAAAGACCATACCCTTGTTTTGAAACATTGTCCGGAATAGACTATTATTGTTACAAATAATCTTTGTCAAAAACGTCGTGATTTTGTATAAGACTACATTTGTCAACCACTTGGAAAGTTATTTATAAGAACGCGCAACAATATCACATTTGTCGCGCTTCGGATTTTGTAAAAATTTTGGCAGAGTTTCCCCTGTTTTTGTACAAACCAGACAACACAAGTTGTCTACAAATTTCCCAGACTCGACATCCACTTACAATCAACAATCAATTTATCCGCATTTCCAAATTAAACGAGACTTATACGTTTCGACGATTATATAATTTACACTTATATTTATATAACTATATAGTCCAACAACAACGCTAAGTCACGCTTTTAATATACAATGACAACCACTTAATTTATACATTTCGTGTATTATTTATTGGTTCGTTTAGCGAGTTAACACCATTTTCGTTCGTATTTATTACTTATAAATTATATACTTGTTTATAAACAATATCACAAAATAAATACGAAAACTAATTTTACCATATCGTACGCGCGCCTCGTTCTAGCGACACCTTTGACCAGATCTGACCCGTTGACCCGGACCAAGGTTGAGTCGAATCCGAAACACACGGATCTGATCCGAAACGCCCGGACCTGACCCGAAACATTCAGATCTGACCCGAACTTGAATCAAACCACCAAAACCACCCCGAGCCAGATCTGACAACGAACAAACCCGAGACCCAAAACGGAACAGATCTGAACTCGGACCAGGTCTGCCCCGAGAACAAAACCCGTCAACGCCACCATCAACCGAACCACTTCCGGACCACCAAACGCGATCTGACCCGTGGTTGACTCGAACCCAAAGACCGAATCTGACCCGTACCGAGCCAGACTTGAACCAAACCCGACCTGCCGAGCCACCCACCAGAGCAACCACCTCCGGCACCACAGCCACCACTACGGTCGTGGTCTACCGCGGATCCACCCGATCTGCTCGTTTTCATGTCTTTAAACCATTGCACCACCATTATCAAACAAACCACCGTCAAACCCGTCACCTACAAACCTGAACCACCATCTCCTCGCCGCCGCCGCCGTACCACCGTCAACCACCTACATAACCACCACGATCTGCACGAGACCCCACCTAACCGGACGTAAACGACCTCAAAACCCGTCGTAATCGGCCCTCATCAACACAAAACCCCTACATCTCGAACTTACCATAAGAATCTCCACCATCTCGGGTCTGTTACAGCGTCCCCGTCTTCTGCAACCACCACGACGCCACCACTGAGGAGGTGGGTGGTCGGGACCCGTCTGAAAGGGAGAGGGGGGGGTCGTGTGTGAGAGAGTGATGGTGAGGAGAGAGAGAGTGAGCTGAAGAGAGAGAGTAGAGAGAGAGGGAGAGGGGTGCGGCTTCCAGATTTGAGGGGAAGAGGGTGAGTGTAGGTTTTTTATAGTTAGGGTTTCTTGGTAGGTGAACACCGCGTGCACGAACTCTTTATAACGTATTGTGCTTCGGTTTTAATTTTGGCCCGATAATTAATTACAAAAACTAGTCGGTTTTATTCGAAATGAGAAAACATAACTAAACCGAGCAATTTAAATGTTATTTCGTCATCCGACGCGTGAAAACGGCACACGCGTTAAAATCGCGTTAATCGGTTCGGTTGTGTTATCCTTCATTTAAATGATCCGATAACTTTCGAAATTCAACCGATAACATTATTTATAATAAATAATTATTCCGGAAGTTCAGTAACGGTTAAAGCCACGCGTTTCGACGTTCGAATCCCACGTCAGTTCCTCTCCGCGTTTCTCCAAAACGCTGCGTTTTTGACCGTTTACCGCGCCGATTTCACATTCGATCGCATCGATAGTAAATACGTGTCGTATTTTCATAGAATAAGCTTATGTTATTCCAGTTTGACAAATTTTTGCTGATGTCAGTTCGTTACGTTAAACACGCGAAGTCTTTCTTTAAAGGCATCAAGACTTCAACGAACTTTCAAAAGGACATCGTAGGACTCATATTAGCTCAACTAACCATAATTAACCTTAAACCATGTTAATTATTTCTAAAACATGATTAGCTTCACGTTAATCGTTGTACGAAATTTGCCGGTTGTCACAATATTGTCTCGAACAGGTACATTGGTATCATGCTGAACATACGGGCTGCTTAAACATGCTGAACATTGCTAAACGTGTCTAGTAATGGTTTCCAATCGTAGTAGTAATGAAACATACGCCTAGCTAGCGTACTTGGTAACTTTGATATAGTATGGACATGGTAACACTTTAGTAACATTTTGAACAAACCTGTGAACTCACCAACATTATATGTTGACATCTTTTTGGCATGTTTTCCTCAGGTCGCTAAGGTAGCAATGAACGGAACTAGGCGCACGGGTCTGCATTGGCGTCTAGATTTTAGTGCACGTTTTGTAATAAATGTCTTGAATACTTGGGAACACTGTTTTGTAGAGATTAAATTCTTTAAATGCTTCCGCTTATGAAATTTATGTTTTTGGGTTTACGTACTTCATATAGTGTCGTTTATTGTGATCGTTGACTTGGATCCTGGTTTGTCATGCGCCTCGCGGTAAAACCCCGCAAGTGGTAATTTGAGGGTGTGACAGATTGGTATCAGAGCCAATGGTTATAGTGAACTAGGACTGCATGTAGAGTCTGGTCTATAGCCGAGTCGCACACACTAGACGGTCACATACTTTGGGTCTATTAGTGGGGTATGTACTGACGTTGTCGGGGTGTCCTTACATCATCATCATGTTTCTCCGTTACATCATCCGCTTTTATTTGGGTTCTTACCTACTCTTGTTTTCTTCTTCTGGATTGAAGAAGGAAGGGCTACTTTGTTGGTTCTAGCACACACATGCCTTCTTACACTTGCACCTATTGCCACATAGGCGACAATGTTCGGTGACTGGGGTCTAAATTAGGGGTACATCTGGAGGACCATGTAGAGCAGTTTATCATTTCGGGTGCACACGAAATAATAAACTGGAATGCATGAAAATCCCGATGGACTTCGAGTTTGGATGTATAGTCCTGAATTTGTCCATAGGTTAACTCTTGTAAATTTCTAGTGGTTGACACTGGAAGTGAATCTGAATCTCTCGATTTCTTGGTTTGTTAGATCATGTCTGGTGCTCGCGGTGGTGGACGTCGTGGTGGAGGCGGTGGTCGAGCTGGCGGCGGTGGTCGTGCCGGAGGCGGTGGTCGTGGGAACATCAACATGACCCAAGCTGAACTGAACAACTTGCTCCAGCAGCAAGTGAACATGGCTATGGCTAATTTCCAGGCCGGGATTAATGCAATGGGTGGTGAGTTGATTTTTGTCGACCTTGCCTCATTTTTGGGGTTTCGTGTCCTTTCGTTTGTGTTTTACTCGTGTACCGTGTTTCAGGTGTTGGTGCCAATCCACCCCCACCTCAGTGCTCTTATAAGAAGTTTAGGGACTGTCAGCCCCATAACTTCGCTGGAACTGAGGGAGCGGTGGGACTGCTCCGATGGCTGGAGAAGGTGGAATCTGTGTTCGTTATGTGTAACTGTCCTGCTGGGGACCGAGTGAAGTATGCTACTGCGACATTTGAAGGGCCTGCATTGTCGTGGTGGAATGCTACCACTCAGAACATGGGGTTGGGAGAGGCTATTGCTATGCCTTGGGCGGAGTTTGTGCAGCTTTTGAGAGGTGAGTACTGTCCGAGGGAGGAGATACAGAAGTTGGAGCATGAGGTCTGGAGTTACAAGATGGTTGGGTCGGAGATTGAGGAGTATACTGTGAGGAGGAACGAGTTGGCGGTGTTGTGTCCTGACTTACACACACCCGAGTACAGGAGGATCGAGCACTATGTGTCTGGACTAGTGCCCGAGATTGCTGGGAATCTTCCCACTATTGCTGAAGTTGTCCGATCAGCTCATCGGATGACTAACCTGAAGGTGGCGGAAGGCGTTTTACCACCCAAGGGTACTACTGTGAAGGCTGCTGAGGGGAACAAGAGGAAGTGGGAGAGTGTGGGGAAGAGTGTGGTGCCAGCTCAGCCGGCGAAGAAGTTTGATACGTCTGGGTCTTCTTCTGGGGCGAAGACGGGTGGGTATGTCGGGAAGCATCCCAAGTGCAACAAGTGTGGTTTTAATCACTCTGGGGGTTGTGATAGGGCTCGTTGTCATCGGTGCCATCAGTTGGGGCACCATGCTAAGGATTGCAAGGTAACGCTCACCCCAACTCAGACTCCTGCGGCTACTCCTGCTCCTACTGCTCAGGGGACTCAGGGGAGGCAGGGGTGTTATAACTGTGGTGACACGGGGCATTTCAAGCGTGATTGTCCCAAACTGAAGCAGGGTGACAATGGGAGGGGCGGGAACGGTAACGGGAACAATGGCGGCGGAGGCAGGACTGCACGTGCTTTCGTCATTGGATCTGCAGAGGCTAGGCAGGATCCAGACACAGTTACCGGTACGTTCCTTCTTAATGATCGCTATGTTTCTGTTTTGTTTGATTCTGGTGCCGATAAGAGCTTCGTATCTTTGGATATTAGTCGATTGCTAGATATAGTACCCACACCTTTAGAGGCTAAGTACTTAATAGAATTGGCTGATGGTAAGAAAATCGAAGCGACACACACCCTTAGGGAATGTCGTTTGGAACTGTCGGGTCTGTCTTTCCCCATTGACCTTATGCCGGTACCTCTGGGTAGTTTTGATGTTGTGGTTGGCATGGATTGGTTATCGTTGTATCGTGCGGAGATTGTTTGTTTTGACAAGGTTATTCGGATCCCTCTCCCTGATGGAGAGATTCTTACTGTTCGTGGCGAGAAAAGCGGTGCTCCGCTGAGTATCATTTCTAGTATGAAAGCCCGTAGGTATCTTCGGAAGGGCTGTTCGGCCGTTCTGGCACTTGTTAACGTTTCTTCTGACGATGAGAAGAAGATCGAGGATATCCCGGTGGTTCGTGACTTTTCTGATGTGTTTCCTGATGATTTACCTGGTCTTCCTCCCCATCGTCAGGTTGAGTTTGGTATTGATCTCACTCCGGGCGCAGCTCCTATTGCCCGAGCTCCGTATCGTCTTGCACCTCCTGAGATGCAAGAGTTGTCCAGCCAGTTGCAGGAACTCTTGGAAAAGGGTTTCATCCGACCGAGTTCTTCCCCGTGGGGAGCTCCTATTTTGTTTGTGAAGAAGAAGGACGGAAGTCTTCGTATGTGTATTGATTATCGTGAGCTGAACAAAGTGACCATCAAGAATCGTTATCCTCTTCCTCGCATTGATGATCTCTTTGACCAGCTTCAGGGCTCCAGCTATTATTCGAAGATTGATTTGCGGTCCGGTTATCACCAGTTGCGCGTCAGGGAAGCTGACATTCAGAAGACTGCTTTTCGCACTCGTTATGGCCATTTTGAGTTCTTGGTCATGCCTTTTGGTCTCACTAACGCACCTGCGGTGTTCATGGATTTGATGAAACGCGTTTGCAAGCCTTACCTTGATAAGTTCGTCATCGTGTTTATTGACGACATTCTGATCTATTCCAAGAACAAGGCGGATCACGAGGAACATCTGCGGTTGGTCTTGGAACTCTTGAGACAAGAGCAGTTGTATGCTAAGTTCTCAAAGTGTGATTTTTGGTTGCGTGAAGTTCAATTCCTAGGACATGTGGTGAATGAACTGGGAATTCATGTCGATCCGGCTAAGATCGAAGCTATTAAAGACTGGGAAGCACCAAAGACGCCATCTGAGGTGCGGCAATTCCTAGGTCTTGCGGGTTACTATCGTCGTTTCATTGAGGGATTTTCGAAGATCGCTCAACCCCTCACTGCCCTTACCCAGAAGGATCGAAAGTTCGACTGGGATGAACCACAAGAATCAGCATTTCAGATGCTGAAGCTTAAACTTTGTTCTGCACCTATCTTATCCCTGCCGGAAGGCACTGATGATTTCGTTGTGTACTGTGATGCTTCCATTCGTGGTCTCGGTTGCGTGTTGATGCAGCGCGGGAAGGTTATTGCTTATGCTTCTCGTCAACTCAAAGTTCATGAGAAGAACTACACCACTCATGACTTGGAACTGGGTGCAGTGGTCTTTGCGTTGAAAATCTGGAGACATTACTTGTACGGTACCAAGTGTGAAGTATATACCGATCACAAGAGTCTTCAGCACATTTTCGACCAGAAGGTGTTGAACATGCGGCAGCGTCGCTGGGTTGAACTCCTGAACGATTATGACTGTGCCATCAAGTATCATCCTGGCAAGGCGAACGTTGTGGCGGACGCCTTGAGCAGGAAGGAGTCTGTTAACCCTCGCCGTGTTCGAGCCTTACAGCTCACCATTCATTCGTCGTTGCCTGACCAAATCCGTTCTGCCCAGTTGGAAGCCTTGAAGGAGGAAAACCTTAAGGCTGAAACAATGCACAGTGCTGACAAACATCTTGAGCTCAGGACTGATGGCTTGCACTATTTTGCGGGGCGTGTTTGGGTCCCATTGTTCGGGGGATTGCGCGAGCTTGTTCTGGATGAAGCTCACAAGTCCCGGTATTCTATTCACCCTGGCTCCGATAAGATGTATCAGGATTTGAAGATACTTTATTGGTGGCCGAACATGAAAGCTGGCATAGCTTCTTATGTCAGCAAATGTTTGACTTGTGCTAAAGTCAAGGTGGAGTATCAGAGGCCGTCTGGTCTCCTGCAACAACCAGAGGTTCCGGAATGGAAGTGGGAACGAATCACGATGGATTTTGTCACCAAGCTGCCGAGGTCACCTAGTGGTTATGACATGATTTGGGTGATTGTTGATCGGCTGACAAAATCGGCACGTTTTATACCTATTAAGGAAACCGATGGACTCGAGCGGTTAGCTCGACTTTACCTTAAGGAGGTGGTTGCTCGGCACGGGGTGCCTGTTTCTATTATCTCTGATCGTGATTCTCGTTTCAATTCGCGTTTCTGGAAGGCTCTGCACAAGGCTTTGGGTACTCAGTTGGATATGAGTACGGCTTATCATCCGCAAACTGATGGACAGAGTGAGCGGACGATTCAAACCTTGGAAGACATGCTTCGGGCATGTGTTATCGATTTTGGCAAAAGTTGGGAGATCCACCTGCCGTTAGTGGAGTTCTCTTACAACAACAGCTATCACTCTAGCATCAAGGCAGCTCCGTTCGAGGCTCTTTACGGACGGAAATGCCGATCACCACTTTGTTGGGCCGAGGTGGGCGAGAGCCAGCTCACTGGTCCAGAACTCGTGTACGAAACTTCGGAGAAAATCGTACAGATCCGTCAACGTTTGGCTGCTGCACGGGATCGTCAGAAGAGTTATGCCGATCGCCGTCGAAAACCTTTAGAGTTCCAGGTTGGGGACAAAGTACTTCTGAAAGTTTCACCATGGAAGGGCGTCATACGCTTTGGAAAGCGTGGCAAGCTTAACCCTCGTTATGTCGGACCGTTCGCAATCTTGGATCGGATTGGATCGGTGGCATACAGACTTGACTTACCGGCGGAGCTCGGTAGTGTACACAACGTCTTCCATGTGTCTAACTTGAAGAAGTGTTTGGCTGATGAATCTCTCATTGTACCATTGGAAGAGATCAAGGTTGATGATCGTCTTCGCATTGTGGAGGAACCTGTCGAGATTCTCGACTACAAGATTCGTAGCCTTCGTCGGAGTAAAATCCGCATCGTTAAAGTCCGTTGGAACTCGAACCGTGGACCTGAGTTCACATGGGAACGAGAGGATCAGATGAAATCTAAGTATCCTCATCTCTTTCCGAAGCGCGCATTTGAATCGAGGCATGTTACTGCTGAAGCGGAATGAATCTCGGGTCGAGATTCCTTTCAACGTGGGGATGATGTGACATCCGGTAAGTTTCTTTTTGTTCGGTTCTTTTCGCTTCTTTCTTTTTGGGCTTTGCGCAATTTTCGGGACGAAAATTCTTTCAACATGGGGATGATGTGACACCCGGCATGTTCGGCTTAAACATATTAGTAACATCTAAGTCTACCTTAGCGAGAAACGTTTATAAACAAACTTAACCGGGTTAGTTGAGTTGGGTCAAGTTAGGATTGTCCAGGGTACAATGATCTGGAGGATCATTGGGAGTCGTTTTGGTAATACACTAGTACCGGGTTCCGTTGTTGGTGACATTACATGAACTAATTAAGTATATGTGTAGATTATGGGTTGTGTGGTGGTTTATATACATAGACGTGTTTAAATGATGTGTAAATGATTATCTGTGCTTTAATGTGTTAAATATAGACTAAGGATGCATGCTTATGTGTTAAGATGTGTTAGAACGCGTTAAACACGACAAACTGGAAAACTAGTTAAAAAGGGGCTCTGGTTCGACCACTTCGAGTGGTCGAAGGAGAGGGAAATTGTCTGGTTCGACCCATGCAAGTGGGCGAACCAGGGAAGTGGAATTTGAGAAATTCCCTTCGACCAAACAAGTCTCATTCGACCCTGTGAAAGGGGCGAAGGAGACTACATTCGACCAATGTATTGGTGCGAAGGAAGACTAGTATAAATACCAACCTTTGTCATTTTTCATCATTTCACAAACCCTAACCGTCCCAAAACGCTCTCAAACGATCTTAAACACTAAGGAAGGAGTTTTTGCTCTTCTTTTTCATAATCTAACCTATCTACAACATCTAAACAAGAATCCAAGGTGTGTTCATAATCCTAAACCTTTTAAAAGCATTTTAATTCGTTTTCATCTAACCCTAATTGTCCAGATCTGTTCTAAGGGTGTCTTTATGATTAAAAACCTTTTAAACATCTTTCTAAATCAAAACATGATCATTTAACATAGGTTTTCATAATGAATAACATGTGTTAGTTGTGTGTTATGTGGTGTTATGTGTTATTCACTGATTTGCTGCTATATCTATGATAGAAACATGATATAGGATTGTTATTAATGATTGGATTATGGTTGTCTAGGGTTTAGATTGGGTATATTGGTATTTGGGGGTTTTATGGGATTAATACATGATGCATGAATGTTTATGATCAATAGAATGAATAAGAAAGATCGGATAATCGACAAACTGAGTATTTTGAGCTAAACATGAATCGATTTCAAAAGTTTCCAAATTGGGTAAATAATCCATGCATGAAAGTGATGTTTCCATAATCGTTACCATTTTGGGAAAGGGCTGAGACGGACGTATTATCGGGAGAAATCGATGGGGTTTTGTAGGGATAAGTTATTCATGCTTGACTGCTGTGTTTGATGATGTTTCGGGTCGTTTTGAATGTGTTTGAAGCGTTTTTAGGAAAAATAATACAACAGGGGCGAACCTGGCCTCCTTCGACCAGTCGATGGTGCGAAGGAGGGATCCAGGGTCGAACCTGGGATTTTTATTGGACGAATGTGCATAAACGGGCGAAGGAAGCATCAAACGGTCGAACGTACTGTAAATGGTGCGAAGGAGACAAAAAGGTGCGAAGGAGACTCAAAACTGACTGGTTCGACCGTTCTGATGCAGAAATGAGATTTTTGATACAAACTAAGTGTTTTATGCTTGAACCTTGTGTGTAATCTACGTGTACTTGATTAGTTAAGGTAATGGGTCACCAACGGGATGTCGGGTCGGTCTAGTGTGTCGGTTAAACATTTAAACACGCTTTAAAACATACTTAGCTACGATCTGGACAATCGGGGACTAGATAACCTTATGGTTATTAGTCGGAACACTTATGTGAACATTTTGATAGATCTCCGGTAGAGGGATTATCAAGGGCTAAACATCTTTACTTATATTTGAAGAACGCTATCTAAGGTGAGTTCACGGCCCCACTTTTACTGCTTTAACTTTTGGGGGAGAAAACATGCGCTAAACTGTTTTGGTAACATATGTCATACTATGGTTTTAACTTATTATTGCTATACGATCTTTTGGAAAGTCCCGGGGGAAACCATGAATGTGCGGGTTTGCACAACGGGGGAAATGTGGATAGATCTATTGGGCGTGACCTGCCCCACTCGTCGGCTTGGAGGGCCGGGCGGGTGCATATTGTCTCGAACAGGTACATTGGTATCATGCTGAACATACGGGCTGCTTAAACATGCTGAACATTGCTAAACGTGTCTAGTAATGGTTTCCAATCGTAGTAGTAATGAAACATACGCCTAGCTAGCGTACTTGGTAACTTTGATATAGTATGGACATGGTAACACTTTAGTAACATTTTGAACAAACCTGTGAACTCACCAGCATTATATGTTGACATCTTTTTGGCATGTTTTCCTCAGGTCGCTAAGGTAGCAATGAACGGAACTAGGCGCACGGGTCTGCATTGGCGTCTAGATTTTAGTGCACGTTTTGTAATAAATGTCTTGAATACTTGGGAACACTGTTTTGTAGAGATTAAATTCTTTAAATGCTTCCGCTTATGAAATTTATGTTTTTGGGTTTACGTACTTCATATAGTGTCGTTTATTGTGATCGTTGACTTGGATCCTGGTTTGTCATGCGCCTCGCGGTAAAACCCCGCAAGTGGTAATTTGAGGGTGTGACATCCGCAACCCAGAAAAACTTATCCTTCCAGTCATAGAAACTTTTGGGCGCGAGAGTGAAATGAGAAGCAGGTCCGGAACGTTGGCGAAAATAAAACCAACTATTGGCAGTTTTCAAAACATAAAAAACGTTGAAGATATCATCGCTTGGCTCTATCCCTTGCGCTTTGCAGTAGAACTCAAACCACGTCAACTTAAACATTCCTCCCGGATGCACCTGGCTAATATGGAGGTGATAAGACTCACGCACAACAGCAATAAAGTTGGTGATCGGCACCCTGAAGTTGTACTATGTGAGGCTTGATATAACCCAATCTTGCCCACCGGAGGTTTGGTCATCACCTCTCTAGGACCAGGAATGGTTGGCTCATAAGCGAGTAAGATCCCATAATAGTTGCAAAAATGATCAAACTCCCCGGGCCTCCACTTGGCTGTAACCTCACTAGCATATGCGGGCCTTTTAGTGTCTTTCTTCTTCTTCTTGCATGGAATATCAAAAGAGGAAGCCATGATAATAATGCGGGTGAAAGTTGAAGTTTTTGAAATTTTTCGAAGGTCTCAAATTTGGAGAAAAGGAGAGAAAGAAGAAGGCAACAACGTTCAATGAGCCCCATCTCTCTCTTTTATACCTTGAGAAATTAATGCTCCTCGAAACCTGGATGGAGCAGACGCACGACAGTCAAGTAATATTGCGTCATGTGGAGGAAAGAGGGAAATAACTGCAAGTTTTTTTTAGAAAAGTAACTGACACAGACGTTTCAGCTGCTAGAAGATGTCGCTTCGTACTCATTTCCAAGAAAAACATGCCTCAACATTAATTACTTGTCAACTCACACGCTCATACCCGCAATAACTATGCCCGCATAATCCTACCCGCAAAATACTCCTAAACAAATGGCAAAAACTTCATAAGTCCATCACCATTAGCGCAAACAAAAAGGATAATGGACTGGGAGGACTTGAAGAGATATGTACCAGGAAGCGCGTATGCGTAAGCAGATAACTCGTGCATGGAAACACCCACACGTCATCCTTAAGAGAATAATCATTAGAAGCTTCTGTGGAGCCCGCGCGATACCTAGTACGTGACAGCTGTAGAGAGACAATGAAAGAGATGTCCAGCCAATCAGAGGCCAGAATTCCCTGTTCCATGATCTCTTACATCAACAAAGACAAAAAGGATGGGTGAAAAGTACATCCAGCCAATCAGAGAAGAGCGGCGCAAATTCTCCCAATGGTCTCACATGTGGGGCTCACGCCAATGAACTGTCAATCATTTTTAATTCGTGTTGCACTACAGTCACTATAAATACATCATATCATCTCCTTATGGAGAAGGGGTCAACCATTTTTCACATAAAAACACACACATTATATTACTCTAAGTTATTGTAAGAAAGATTGGTTGAAATATTTGTCCATTTGATACTCGTCTTAATCTTTGTAATTGTCACAGCAAGTATTAATAAAATCTCTTCATTTCCCTTAATATTTTGAGTATTGTTTAGATTGGTGTTTCTTCCTAAAGTAAAGCATAAAAAGTGTGCTTCTTCCCTTTAGAAATTAAAACCACCTTCGACTTGCAAGCAAGAAAGCTTCCACATCCTATGAATTAAAACATCATATCGTACTTTAACCATCATTGTTCCCTTGTCTACAATTTTTTTTTTTACTTCATATATCAAGATGTTGACGATGGTGATGAGTTTTCAACATAGTGCATTCATTCAGTTGGTAACACTAAAATGATTAAAACTAGATTTCAAATCACATGATGCCCTCTAATTACTTGATGCTAACATGTTCAAGTTACGTACTAAAACCTTAATTGAACAATAGATACGAGGGTTTTATAGCCTGATACGTCTAATGAGAGACGATTTGTGCAAAATACTTGGTGTACCGTTTAAGAAAAAAATTACTATACTCTTTGTTAAATTTCATTATCTTGATTTCACTACTACATCACCATTACCAACGACGGACACTCTACCACATCAAAATCCAAACATCTTTGTTCATTCAATCTAAACAATATGATTACTCCTCCTATACTAGGTACAAAACTACAGAAAATGGACCACGGATGTTGGGCTTTTTTAAAGGGAAAAACATGGGTTGATGCATTAGTCTTATGTTGTCCCTTTCATGCATAGTTTTTTCAATATTTAGTTTATATTTTTAACTTTATTTGGTCCTTATGCTAACATACTTGTATTAAACATGTGGTTCTACTCACAAATTCGTCAATGAAAAAAAAATCAAACACAAATAGCCGTCATCGAATGCCTACAGAGGTCTCACGCCTAAGATTGTATAAACTGTTATCCCTATTGAAGGTTTGGGTCAACGTTTGTCAGCAGTGGAGTACCAGCCAATCCTTAAATACCGCCCGATGATCCCCATGTTTTTGGATGATGAAACTTGACCAGTCTTTCGTCGTAAAGCATGCCTGGATAAATACATGGAGCATGCGTTACACTGTAGAGAGTTGTCGGGATTTAAGTATCGTCATGACTTTGTTCGAGATGCGTTAATGGATATTCTCAGACGAGCAGGGATCTCAGCAAAGAAGGAGGCGCCGATTGATTTTCTTACAAACCCAGGGGAAGGGAGGTCCACACTACGTCCGGTTGACGTGCTAGTTTTTGGCTGCGAGTGCAGGAAACATGCTTGTGTCGATGTTACAGGTGTACCCCCAACCGGGTTTCGGGAAAATGGGTTTGTGGCTAGGCAAGCGGTACTGAGTACAGAGTCAAAGAAGGTGGAAAAGTACGCAAAAGCTTGTGGTGATAATCAACATGCCTTTGTTCCCCTGACGTTTGACACTTTCGGCTCCTTAGCGCAGGAGGCGGTTCGGTTCTAAGCAAGAGTTCAGTGGGTGGTCCAAAGCAACTTTACGACCCCCAGAGGCGAGGCTTTGTTTTCAGTAGATTAGGGTTTTTTTTTATTCAGAAAGGGGTGGAGACACAGTTTGTTGCCCGTCTACCTGCAATCTTTATGTAATTTGCCCTTTAATTATCAATGAATGTTGTTATTTTAAAATTTATTATTGGAACAATGTCCTTTTAATTGATTGTTGTGCTTAAATGTTAGAAACTTAGAAAATATACAAATGTCGTTAATGAATGTATACAACTGAATATGGAGTAGTAGGACTATAAACATGGCGAGAAAAATGAATTTGGTAGAAGCTCGTGTATTGAATTTCCTTAAAAGTTAAAACAGATTTTACGTACGTGTATACATGTTTGCTTCCGAGGTACAATAACCATAACAACACTGTCGAGATGGCCAATCTTGTCTGTCACATGTAACGAACTAGCTAATGTACATGATCACATATGGTCACACACATAAATGAGCAAGTCGCCATCGATCCCATATCTGGATATTTTTAGCACGTCTAAGATGAATTAATTATACTTACACTGGTAAATGAAAAATATGGTATGAAAACATTACCATTCAAGCTAAATGATAATGTTTCAAATGATTTGTATTACAAATTACAAATATTCTTAGAATACAATCTTTTATATATGCTTTTGTATGTATTCATGTGTTCGTATAAAAGATAATGAAAAATCTGTTAATCAAGTCCAAGAATCAATAGCCAATGATCTCCAGCCCAGCTGGTTTGAGGTAGGAAGGTTTACTTCCTCGGAGGGTTCCTGCCTAAGTTTGGTCTCAGGTTTGATTCTCACGCTCCACCGAAAAAATAACCGCTTGGGTTTGAAAGGAAAAAACCCGTGTGGTGCTATGGGATTCGATCCTGGACAGTGGTCACTTTGCAACACAGGATTTACCGCTGAAACACTCCTCTCCAAAAAAGTCCAAGAATCAATAACAAGAACATGAATACGGATGGAATAACTCTCCAATGTATTAATGAGAAAATATAACTCAAAAATTGAATACAGACTCTTAAACCATAGCTCGGTTTCTCTAAACTATAACTCGGTTTCTCTTCTCTCTTGTTGGTAATGTCTAACCCTAACTTGGTTTATATAGACAAAGCCTAACTTTCTAGCCAAGACATTACCAAATATAATTATACCATAATTAAGGAACTTAATCAACTATGACCAACTTGTCAATATTTATCCCCCAAGTTCACTAACTTATGACTTGAAGTCCGTAAATTACCAACAATCACCCCCTTAATTTCGGACGCAAAATTGTTGGGTCTTTAACTCTGAACATGTCTTCAACTTGATTCTCCCAAGGCTCTTCATGATTTCTTGCAGTGTTCTTTGGGCTCCATTTAGCTTGTTCAAACACATGCTTCGTTCGATCAATACTCGTCCTTCCTTTGGCTTGAATCCCTTGCTTGACACATCCTTTGAGTTTTTGAACATTCTTCCTTGCACTTTAAATTTTGGGTTTCACCGTTGAACTTGGATCTTTGAGAAGATTTTGACTCGTACTTGGTGTCTGATCTTTCAGTTCAACTCTTTGTAGATCCCCACCCGTAAAATTCTTCATTCCAATCATGCTAACTTGTGTACCGGGACTTGCTATCTTGAGGTTGATATTGTATAAACGGTTCTTGGTCCTTGTCACCTTCATCATAAGCTTACAGTATCATCATGAATGGTTAGCAAATCACGTTTCATGTGAACGTCACATCCAACTTCCGTTGCTTGACCAAGACTTATGATATTGCTTTGTAGACCCGGTATGTATTAAACATCGGTCAACAGGTGCTTCTACCCGTTTTCACTACAAGTAATACCGATCCCTTTCCCTGTATATCAATACAAGATCCATCTCTGAATTTCACCTTTCCCGTGACACGTTCATTTAGTTCAAAGAAGTAAGCTTTATTGTCTGTCATGTGATTCGATGCTCCGTTGTCGAGATACCAAGTGTCTTTCTCTTTTAGCTCGGTCTCAAAAAGCGTAGGAATCACCCATTCTTCATTAACAAAAACCGTCTCTTGATCACATCTCATCATTAACAAAGATGGATCCAAATCATCGGTTTCAGCAAAGTTAGCTTTTTCCTGTTTCTTCATACAATCTGGACACCCTGACGCAAAGTGGCAAAAATCATCACAACAGTAACACTAAACATGTGATCCATCCTTTTTCACATTTTGACAGTCATTGGTTCTGCTTTGACATGTGATCTTGACCATCTCGACTTTGACTTCCATCTTGGTCCTCATCATCCCGGTCTTCACCTGTACCTCGGTCCCTTCCTTTCCCTTTATATGATTCATGGTTTAAACTATTACATTAGGACTCGGCTTGAGTAAACATCCGATTTCCTTGGTTGTTTTCTTAAGTCTCCTCGTCTTTTATCCATTCTTCGTATTCTTTTAATCGTCCTACCATGTCATCGAAAGTAATCATCTTCAAATCAACAACTTGTTCGATTGAAGCAGCCAAGTGAATGAACTTCCTCGGTAGTCCGTTTAGAAACTTTTTAGGAGTTTGGATTCATCAATCGTAGAACCCAAAGAAGCCGATTTTGATGTCAATCCAGATAACAAACTTGCAAACTCATCGACTGAACTTTAATCTTTCATCTTCAAGTTTTCAAAATCTGACATTAGTGTCTGTAATTGTGCTTCTCTCACTCGATCAGCTCCGAGATAACGTGTCTTTAAAGCATCCACATCTTCTTAGCCGTAGTCATATTACCGACTTGTAAAATCTGATCTTCGGGTATAGCCTGAAACAACAACGCTATCGCTATGTTATTTTTCTTCGTATCCGAAACAGTTCCCAGTTCAATTTGATCCCAAACTCCATACACATTAAAAATCCCCTTCATTCTCATTCCCCATGTTGTATAATTTGTCTTTGACAATATGGACACACGAGACTAGCCAAATTGTTTTATTTAATTGTAACAATCGGTCTATCACCATCCGCCATCTTACCTCGTCTCTGTAAGTTGACGGAGTAGAACCCCTTGCTCAAGTCCGTTGAAACAACTATAAATAGATTAGTCCCAAACCACTTGTTGGAACCAAACCCATTTACTCGCAACACTAATTGCGAATGCCTCTCACAGCACCCGGTCAAAACCTAACTTGTTTAACGCGAACAAAAAAACAAAACCTGAATTGAACCCACCTGTTCAACCCAAATAAAAATCAACCGACATGTTGATGTTAGAAAAATAAAAGAATCAATCTCCATCTTTTCCATATTTGAGATGATATCACAAGCCACTCAAAGAGCCGTTGGACACAATCAAAGCTCTTTCTAGCCATTCACATTTACTTTTATGTATTATTGAGTTTTCTATTTATTTGGTTGTGTCTTGTAATCAAAAATCAACACAGCAATACAATAATCTTTCTCTTCTCTGGATACCAATTGAAACATGGTATCAGAGCAGTAACGATTTGCTGGAACCAATCATCTTCAAAGAAAAAGAAAAAAAAAGACTTTCCACCTAAATTCGTACATCATCATGCCAGGGGAAAAGTCAAACACAGATGAATTCACCCTACAAATTGCAAAAATTCTCAAATCCAGCCTCCCAAATATTCAACAATCACCCAATTCAGACAAAGTAACAGTGAGCATCAAACTAATTGGAGAAAATTACCTCTTATGGGCTTGACTCATGAAGGTCGAAATTGGTGTTCAAGGAAGAACCGGGTACATAACAGGGGCAACTAAAGCCCCTCCAACAGATGATCCATCGTTTCTCATGTAACACCTCAACCGATGGCGGAAACATCGAGGTGTCACGTATGAATGATTGTTCAGTATCTCATGGTAAATAATAAATTTCAATAATAAATTACATAAATTACATACAATTTTTCTAATAAAATTTGTACATTAAATGGGAAATACTAAATACAAATCTTCAAGCATTAACTCTAATCTTCAAGCAAAGCTATAACCTGAAACATGTTAAGTTTGAAAATATTTTGGGTCAACAAAAGTTGGTGAGAATTACATAGGTTTGAATACTGAATAAAATTTGTACAATTTTAGTGTCATGGCAAGTCTAGTCCATATGTGAAAACAATACTACCCGGTAAATCGTGTGCGTAATCAAACCTTGTGACTAGAATATTGTGGTCCATCCCATACGCATATGGTTCACTCGTTTTTGTTACAATAACAATCACCCACGCTACCCATACTGGAGGTAACGTATCCGGGTGGGGTTGTCAGTCCAATAGATCTATCATTGTGTATCGTTGGCTTGTACGGAGTTAATGATTATGCTAGTCTAATTGTGCTTACCATAGTAATGTTTAAGACATAATGCAACATAGAATAACACATAGACACTTATGTTGAATTGCAATTGAAAATGTAACATGTTTCACCCCAAAATAGTGAAAAAGGGCTATATAAACTCACCTTAGCACAAGTCTTGAATCCTTTGAAATAGTCTAAATGTGGCACAACGATTCCAAATATTACCCTAAGTTCAAGGAAATAAAATAAGTCTAAGTTTTCTAGGCTAAAGGTATTCTAGGGTTCCTAATTTGGGGATTGATAACTGATTAATCGTTGATTTAGATAAATTGTTAATGAATTAATAAATAAAGAAAATTAGGAAAATAAATAATTAAAAGAACTTTTTGTAAAATTTTGATTAAGGTAGTTGTATTACAATCTTATAAATGTGAAAATAATTTTTATAAAATTATTTTCTTAATTATTGAATATATAGTGTATTAATATTTATCTGTCAAAATATAGTATTAATGTCTAAAAATATCCAAATTCATAAAGTTTCAAATTAAAATTTATATTTTTTTTCTAAATGAACAAAAATAATTTATCTAAAATTTTGATGTAAAAATAGTGAAAAACGGATTTATTATGAATTATTTTCGATTAAAATAGCAAAAATTAATTAAAAATATTAAATAAACGTTTTTCTAAAATTAAAATTTATTTCTGGAACATTAATTAATTTATACATTTAAAATAATTTTTGTGAAATTTTATAAAACCGTTTAGATATTTTTATAGAATTTTTAATTTATAAATGAATAAATTTGTAATATATTTTATATATATTAAATAAATGATTTTTGAAAAACTAAAAATTGTATGATAAACTTTACCATTATAATAACATAAAATAATTTTTATAGATTTTATAAACCTCTTTTGGTATTTTAAAACTATTTTAAAAGATAAAGAGTAAAAAAAATATATAAAAGAAAAGGTCTAAAAAAATGTTGCATGTGCCAGGACTCGAACCCGGGCCTCTGGCCGGTTCGCAAGTTTTAAATCACAAGCCTAGACTGGCTGGTCTAGACCCTGAGAACGTTTTCATTTCGTTTCAGTTAGTTATAAAGATTTCTTAGATTAATTCATATTTATTGGAAATAAAAAGGGTCCACCTGTGCTCGAACCCCAGACCACCGTCGGTTCGCGTTTAACATAAAATGGTATCACCAAATGATCTGGGCATCAGATCTGTTTGTGCTTCAGTTTTCAAAATGTTTATAGAATACACGAATTGATCATCTTACCCAAATAAATAAGAATAAACCCTAGAATTCGCATTTGATTATTCACGCTGTTAAAACTTAATTAACCATAGGGTTAATGGGGTACAAGGGCCGATTAACTTATAGGAATAAGGAATTGGATCTTACCCTAATGCAAGGCTTCCAGATCGTGATTCAACCACACGGTCAAACGCGTCCAAATTCACGAACAAGAATGAAAGAAAAAGGAAAATTGAGAATGTGTGTGTGTTATTTGGCTCCTTTAGGTCGTCTAGGATGGTTTAATTTATACTATTACATACGATTCATAGATTTGGAAGATTTGACCCATTCCTTTTAAAAAACGCGTATAAAGCTAATCTTGGTATGTTTTGATGAGGATTTGCGTGGGGATTAAGCTGCAAGGTCGGTCTATACTGTTTCCATACTTAATTGCTACCAAAAACGCGGGATAATGGAATCAATTTGTGGGGCGATCGAGGTTGACTTCTGTTCGTTGACTTGGTTTAAATAAAGAAGGTGCTAAATATTCACCAAAAAACGTGTGGCTCAGCTGGTTATGGGTTTTTGTTAAAACGTTGGACCGGGTTGGACTCGGGTTCGAGTCCCGGCAACAACACTTAATTTTTTTGAAGCATTTTTTATATATAAACTATATTAAGATATATATATATATATATATATATATATATATATTCAAAATGTTACGAAATTTTTTTAAATTATTCAAAACGTCGGGAATCCAACGATTTTATTAAATAACTATTAGTTTATGGTGTTTAAAAAACATATATTGTTTAAAACAAACACACTTTTTTATTAATTAAAAATTTAGGGAAAATATGCGATGTTACATCTCAAATGGGAACAAGAAGATTTGGGAGTTTTCTCTTGGATTATTCAGAATATAGAACCAAACTGATTGGAAATGTTGTTGAATATCAATCAGCCAAGTCCTTATGGGACGCCTTGGCTGTTACATACGGCGTAGCGGCATGACCTGATGCCAACGAGTCGCACGAACCCGGAGGTCTGGGTTTTCTGTTGAAAGGGCGATCAGGTCAGAAGAGTTTCAACAATCGATCATCATCATCCCGGATAGAAAAACAAAACTTAAGTGTGATCATTGTGGTATGGTGAGACATACCAAGGAGCAATGTTTCAAACTCGTCAGTTACCCGAAGTGGTGGAACGATGCTCACAAGAAGGGAGATAAGGAATGTCACACCCTCAAATTACCACTACGGTGTTTATACCGCAAGGCGCATGACAAACCAGGATCCCATAGCCATAAGCCACATGAACGACTCTAAATTCCCAAACCATTTAGTTCGTTATTGTAAAACCAAGTTGAAAAGTTTTAACCAGACAAATTTTAGTATAGCGGAATCGAATAAACAAAACAGTTAAATAAAGTCTGCGCAAAACACTGCGCCCAAAACCAGAAGTAAATAGTTAAATGTTAAAAACAGTTTAAATGTTTATAGTCCCATGACATAACATGATGCATGTCCTAGTCGTGCTCCATACCTAGTTACCTGCAAAAACATGCTAACGTGTATCAACATAAAGTCGGTGAGTTCACAAATTAAAGTAAATGAGTATGTAAATGCGCTGGTTTCCAAAACCACGTAACCAATTAAAAGCGTAGGTCCTCCAGACCAAAATGTTCAAGAGTTATCAGTTTAAGCGTGTCAGGGGTAGCTAACCCACTCATTGCAACTAAACAGAATTATTGGGACACCTTCAGTAACATAATAATTTGCCTCAATAACTGGTGTCTATCAACACCAGTTCTCAAATGTGGTCAGAAGTTCATGCCCGTGCCTCAAGCACCTCAGGCATGAGGTTGCTGCACAACCTAATAGCGCTATCAACTAATACCCCGTTCGCCTCCAACGATTAACCCAATAATATGCAAGGACTTTCCAAATGATAGAGTGTTTAGTTCACAAAGGACCAATAAGTTTTAAACTGATCAAAAACCCGATCCACACAAGGAATCGTAAACCCGACCCACACAAGGAGTCAAAACCTGAGTAGTCCCAAACTGGACTAGAAAACGTTTACCAAAGTTGTCTCAAACCCGAGACGCATGCTTTTGAGAAAAAAGTAGTGAAACTCATCTTAGTATGCAAGCAAGTAAATCCAAACTCCAAGTAGGGTGCACTACCGACTCCCTAGTATAAGTGTCACTAAGTAAGTATATGTGTAATATTATTACACCATATAACCCGTTTGTCCAAGACGTTTAAATGTTCAAAAGCGTGCAGGTGACACCTAGTGATTCTACATGCATAAGTAAACCCTACGGACCCGTTGGTGAATATGTTGGTTACAATTAGTTTTACACTCCATGTGCGTCTAATACAAGTGCCCATTCAATTACATATCAAATACATACCACCTAGGACTTCAATTAGTCACGTAAACACATAATACGCAATCTGCGTTTTTAGGACAGATTGTGTGTCACCAAAACTAATTTATTTAAAATACTAAATCAGTGAGTTAAACTCCCAAATTTTTACTGAATATTCTATAGGACTCATTTAACAACCCATATTTTTGTTTTGTCTCAAAACCAAACACAAAAATTATTAAAATTCGTTCAACACAACTATGTTCAGAAAACTTTCACAACATGTCAGTTTAGTAGAAAAATTCCCAAAAATAGTTTATTCATCCAAACGGGATGAATCTACTTGGAAAACCCAAATTATTCTAATGTTAATCTTCTGTAAAAATTTTGTAACTTAATTCTTTATAAAACTCGAGTTATGACGGTTTAAAGTTGACTCAGTTTGTTAACCCAAAATTCTGATATGACCTATTTTCAAAGAAAATTCTAAAAACGACTCAAACGACGTCCAAATCACTCGATTTTACATATTATGAAAAGCTAAGACCAGTTATGATTTAACCATGCAAAGAAAAACATCAAAACCATCATATTAAAGCCACGTAACAGACCCTAGAAGTTAACCTAAACATTTTGTCCAGATTTTTAATCATGCATAAACCTTTATTTAAACGACTCACGTGTGCGTATAATCGATCAACAATCATCAACAATCATTACAAAACATTCATAAGACCTATTAAGATCAGAATATATCATAATACATGCAAAAATCAAAACCCTAACGATCAAACATCAACAACTTGCGCAACAAGTAATCTATTATATCACTAATCGCCTATCATCATGTTTAACCCGTTAAATCTTCAAAAACTTCAAGTTTTAATATTTATAAAAAGGTCTCAGACCTGGACAAACTTAGTTATAGGGTTTTTATAACATAATAATAAGATTTAAAGCATAGTAGATTAAGGATTATACCCCAAGCTCTTCGAAACAAACAACCGAATGCTCTTGAAGCTTCCCGATCGATGTTCTTGCGCCTTAGCAGGTGGTTTGGGGTTAATATTTCGTAGGTAGGGCAGTAGGGGCGATTAGGGTTTGAGTTTTGGTGATACAAGAGGCTTAGGGTTGCTTAAATAGGTGATTAAGTCGGTTTGGTGGCGAAAAACACCCGCGAGCGGGCCGCTCGGTCCCTGTGAGCGGCCGCTCACAGGGCCTTGATGTGTGAAATGTCGTCTGCATCCAAGATCGATCAGTTATATGAGATCTCTTATGTATATGATGAATCTAAAATTTCTATTACTAATATGCCCATGGTTAACCCATATAGTGTCTTCTCTAAACCCCATGTGTCATTGATGTGTGAAATGTGTAGTAAATAAATCAGTCAAGTTTTAAAAATGGAAAAACCTAAAAAACCACACACTAACGGCAAGTGTACCGATCGCACTGTAGCAAAGCAAGTAACTCCGGAATATCGAACCGTGGACACAATATGGCGACTCTCGGTACTAAACCTCTGTCGACTCCTAGCCTATTAATTTGGATTTTTGAAAATTAATTATAAGCTAAATGCAAATAAAATAAAAGAAATTAAAATAAATAACACAGAGAGGAAAACAAGAAGCTAAGAACACTTGATCGAACTCAGATAATATGGAAGGCAACTACCTAGGTCTAGAATCCTACCCGCAGATTCACAACTCTCGGAATCGAATAATGGATTGGCTACCAGGTTTTCTAAAGATACGCCCGACCCAGGAAACCCCTAGAGCATGCTAGATCACCTCCCGGTCTCACTAACACCTCTCAGAAAATCCTAAGGGACGTGTAAATCACTGGTTACTAGTTCGGATCACCTCCCGGTCTCACCTTACTAGGGAATGCTAAGGTACTCGAAAGACTCGTTCACCTCCCGGTCTCGCTAGTCACAACACACCAAAAAATGTGAAGGAGTAATCTAATTGGCTTGGAAATAATTTGGAATTGCAAGAATCTAAAGACACACTAGGCAAGGATCACCTCCGGGTCTCACCTCTACCCGATACCTAAAGATCTAGACAACCCGACACCCTATCACCTCCCGGTCTCAAGGAATGGTAGAATACCTAAGTCCTCTAAACTCTAAAATCAAGTTCCTATGGAATTAGACGTCAAAAACCATAAAATAGTTACAAGCACAAAGCAAGCAACCTAACATGCGTCTATAACTGAAAGACATTCAACAAGGCACATGTGGAACTATCAAAGATCATAAATTAGACTTAAATACGCAAAAGCATTATAACCAAACACAAATAGATCTTTACCAAAACATAAGCCAATCATATAATTAAACGAATCCGAAAGTCATAAAAATGCTAAGTATTCATCAACACGACCTAGGTAGCCTAAATGTTTAGCTACTCATCAACATAGAAAAAGCTAAAAACATAGGTTCGAAATAACACATAGTCACTGTATTAATATTTATAAACACAGAGTAAATAAATATAAACCTAAAACTTATAGTGATCGAACCCGAGCCTTCAATTTTGGCCCTGTGCCTTCCTCCTCTACAAAACAATTCTCCAAGATTCTGTGCTGAGTCTTTCTGTGCTCGTCCCCGCTGTTTTTTCGAGATATCCCTTAGGCGGTTGTCTTCTTTTCCCCCCCCCCCCCCCCCCTTTCTTCGATAATAATCATCTTCCATTTATAATAACTAGTGGTTTCGACACGTGCGCGTTGCGCACCTTCGTTTCATTTATTATGTTCGGACAGAAATTGGAAAAAGGTATACGTAAGAACATCAGTATACAGGTCGTTTCATTTACTACATTCGGACATAAACGAAAAAAAGGTACCCGTAAGAACATCAATGAGACATAGCATACAGGTTTTAAAACTAACGAAATATTATATAATTTCATATAACTTTAGAGATTCATAACATAAATTAACAAAGAAAAATTAGAAGTTTGTCATTAAATCTGATGTTGTATATATCATCTTTTTAATTCAATCGGGTATGCCTTCCATCAATCTTTTTGTAATTTGAAACACACGTCTTCAAAATGTGAGATATATACCTCATAGACAACCACTTCCAACACTTAACCTATCACTTCTCTCTCTCCTAAAATCTTCATTTCTCAAAACCTTTTGACATTTCTAAAATCTCATACAAAGATAGCCATAAAATCAACAAATCCAACAATCAAAACCCACAGGGAAAAAGGACGCATTCAAGCGACCCAGCGATATGTCGACAGCTGCAACAACCACCACCATCTACCGGCGGCCGGCTCCACGAAACCGTTACAAGCCACCACCGTCCAGCAGCCGGTTAGAAAACGTAGATGCAAAAGACAACACATACGCCGAGTCATTACGAAAATCAAAACAAAAATTGAATTCGCAGAAGATCACATATACCTCGAAATTGCCTGAACCCTAGATTCATTGCCGGAAGTACCCTACAAAACCGGAACTCGCCTTGGTCGAAGAACCTAATGTTCACCGCCGCCGGAGCCATGGTGGGGACATCTTCTCTTTCCGCCGCTAAATCGTCGTTGTCTGAGATGCCCACATCACCGTCAACAATTGTTTCCATCAGTTGAAGCACCACCGACGCTACCACCTTAATAGTTGTCATCAATACCTTGAAGCTCTGTCATGTTGTAGTTGGGATGGAGAGGAAGGAACATAAATGATGAAGAGGTGTGTTTGAAGAAGCTCTCTTTATAAGGTGCAGAAAAGAAGACAAATAAAATAACCCTAAAAGGACACTAAAATTACAAAGATGCCATATAAAAGGTGGAGGCGCATGTTATCTTGAAGCCGCTATTCCTTTCATCGTCGTTAAATATATAGATAACTAGTGGTTTCAACAGGTGCGCGTTGCGCACCTTCATTTCATTTACTACATTCGGACAGAAATCGAAAAAAGGTAAAGTTGCGCGTTTTTAATATTGATTTTTAAAAGGCAGTATTCAAATATAATCATACAACAATGCGTTTTTCAGATTGTTTTTTAAATATGGTATTCAAATATAAGCAAACAACTACAAATTAAGCGTTGAAATTTACATGCATAAATTAACGGGGAGTAATAATTCTGTTTGTTTCTATTAAAAAAACGTCGTTAGAAAGTATATTGTTATTATTGTTATCATCAATATCCTATTTGACCCTAGGAATCTGTAAATGGTTTTTCCCCAAAACCGTTTAACACTAGTAATATTGATACACAAATTCTTCAACAAACTATTATGTATGGAAAAGTAATCTACGTTTTGTGATTCACCCCATTAACCACATTACAATGAGTATGAAAGTTTTTTGTAACAAATAAATTATATATAATCTAAAAGTTTCAAGACTTGCAGATCCCAATCGCACACACAGAGCACACCTCTGTACACCCACCACCACACCGCAATATCTATCACCACCACCAGTACCGACAAGATCCACCGTCGCTTCCCCTTCGTCATTCTGTTTTGGTCTTCGAACACATCAAGCTTTACATACCGCGTTAATCATGGTGTTCTCAAACACACACTCTCTCTCTCTCTCTCTCCCTCTCTCTCTACACCCACCACCACCGCCACCACCATCACCAACAACAGTGCCTGCTCAACGGTTTCTTTTTCTCTCTTCTCCTGAGTCCAGATCCATGCTTTGGTGTTTGCCGTAGGAAAAGAAGAAGAAAGTGCAGGTAAGAAAAAGACAACGCATCCGCGGAGAATATGTGCATGCTACCGCGGTCCGTGAACAGAGGTGGGAACGGTGCAGGATAGAAACGGTCGGCGGCCGCCGGCGCACGTTAGGGTCAACCAGCTATTCATTTCATCGCTGTTAAATATATAGATCCACCACCGTCCAGCAGCCGGTTAGAAAACGTAGATGCAAAAGACAACACATACGCCGAGTCATTACGAAAATCAAAACAAAAATTGAATTCGCAGAAGATCACATATACCTCAAAATTGCTTGAACCCTAGATTCGTTGCCGTAAGAACCCTACAAAACCGGAACTCGCCTTGGTCGAAGAACCTAATGTTCACCGCCGCCGGAGCCATGGTGGGGACATCTTCTCTTTCCGCCGCTAAATCGTCGTTGTCTGAGATGCCCACATCACCGTCAACAATTGTTTCCATCAGTTGAAGCACCACCAACGCTACCACCTTAATAGTTGTCACCAATACCTTGAAGCTCTGTCATGTTGTAGTTGGGATGGAGAGGAAGGAACATAAATGATGAAGAGGTGTGTTTGAAGAAGCCCTCATTATAAGGTGCAGAAAAGAAGACAAATAAAATAACCCTAAAAGGACACTAAAATTACAAAGATACCATATAAAAGGTGGAGGCGCATGTTATCTTGAAGCCGCTATTCCTTTCATCGTCGTTAAATATATAGATAATTTGCGCCGTCAAAGTACTCCATGCCATAGGGTTTTTTTAATCTTGCGCCCATGTTCTTTTTTTTTTGTTTTACGTAAATTTACATGGACAAGAAGTCCATTATTATTATTATTATTATTATTATTATTATTATTATTATTATTATTATTATAGTATTATACTTGGTGCTTTTGACTCGGGTGTTCTTGACTTGACCAAAGTTTCTCGTCTACGCTCCAATGTCCAAGAACGCCTGATCTCAAGTGTTGGTGTCCCGATTAAAATTCTTTCATTTTGAGCTCATTTTCTCCAAACACCTATAAAATAATAAAATACATAAATACATAACAACAACGACACGAAACGACTAAAAATCTAACCAAATAATATACAAAATACATAGGAAATTAGATGTGTTTGGCAACACATCAGTCATTCTCCAGAAAAGTAAAACAATTAGTCGGTTCCACGTCAAACCCGGTCATCAAGGAGTTCATACAAACCTCAAAGTTTGATTCACACCTACTCCCTGCCACAACCTCCGAACACCTAGTAACCCTCTTTCTCCCCCTAGATCTTCCAAGGATCTGTTTACCCCAAGGATATACACACATCCACTTCGGTGCGATAAGGCTAGCCTTACATTCCACGGAAGAAAAGGACTACCTGCGTTTGCTAGGATCGCCCTCGTCGATACTAGATTTGTGGAGTACCAGCACGCCTGCATCGGTACTATCCAAACCACACTAAACACCGGAACAGTATTTGTCACCCTGTTCCCCAACTTTAATATGCCCCTGAACGATCCATCATTATTAACAGCCTAAATCCAGATCGGTGGTACGCCACAAGTTAACACCTTTCAGGCTACCTTTCACTACTAGATGGCATATAGAGTCCAAAATCACTCTTTGGACATCATGGTCCCCGGAAAAGATAGCTCCGGTGATGCACTGTTCATAGAGATAGATTCTAACTCTACACCAACGTGCACGTATGTTCCTAAGAAGTTATCCAGAGAAGAACTGACAAGACTTCTCCCAGAAAAATGGATAACCATTTACGAACAAATCCATCAAGCACCGGTCCAGACAACAACAACACCTGACTTTGTCCGCCATAAAGATGGCTTAGTTGAGGTCAAGTTTGCAAAACAAGACCGTAGGAATGCTTTCCCTGCAATACACATGATACAACCGGTCGAAAGCCAGCAACACTGCCCGTACAACATCTGTAACTGTCAACAATGCTTAGAAGAAGCGGAACGGGTAGAGTACGATGAAGATATCTCAAGAAGAAAGAAAAAGGGTCCCAAATATCGTTAAAAAAGAGATATGAGGCCGGTGACCCAAATGTTGGTCTCCTTGGAGAGCCGTCAGGAAAATTTGACTATTACGTCCTGTATGGCAACTCAAAACACTCTCCTCCTCAATATAGTGAATGCTTCACAATCACTCCAGACCCATCTTCCTCAGAACACCAGACGGAGTTTCCTCCGTTATCTTCCTTTGAAAGAGGCCATCCAAAGACAAAGCACAACTAGAAAATCCAAAACCCCACTGTTATGGGTCCCAATGGTCCCATAAGCCAGACCACTGCTGTCGAAGCTACGTTTAACTGGCAAAGTGAAAATGCTGCCACACAAAACATTGCACTCAAAACCATCATAGCACAGCAAGATGCCATTACAAAGAACCAAGAAACCTTGGTTAACAAAGTTCGTGGTCTTGAAGATATCTATGAAGTCAGAACAAAAATTCTTGAACTTCATAATGATCTCCTTCAGATAGTCCAGAACGCCCCATTCTCACAAAACCCAAGAGGCTGGTCGAAAAAGAAGCTAAGATGAAGTTTCACAAAGCTCAGCTCACAGATCTGGAGAGGCAACACAAACAACAAAGGCTCTCAATGCTTGAAGACGACCCATGGATGTTACCCTCAACACCTTTCGTCAGAACAGCCTTTGATCCACAACCATTACCCATGGCACCTTTTTCAGAAACCTCCCCTTCAATGAACCTATGGTCAAGAGGACAGTCTCAAACAAAAATGAAACGAGCTTCCCCATCTGGAAGCATTTCTTCAGAAAACACCAATTAAAGGCTAGCGACAAACAAATCCAAAGATAAACAAACCTTTGATGATAGCATGATGATAGCCTCGTCAAAACCACCAGAAGATATACCCATTCAACAAGAAAACTCCATATCTTCCTTCCTGCAGAAAATACGCAAAGGGTCCCCAATCATACTTCCATCCATATTAACCTCCACCAAAAGGAAGCGTAATGATAGTGGAAGTGAAGGAAGGTTTGCCAAAGTTTCCAAGCCAACACGACCTACAAAGCCTCGTTTTGTATGTAAAAGGAAGCTTAAAATCAAGACTCCTGATAAAAAGAAGAAGGCGACAAGTCCTAAGTATATCAACATGGTAAACCGCTCACACGGAAAACAGAAGTTCCAATGCCGCTTGCAAAAGTCCATCTTCTCACCAGCACATATGCTAAGCCCATCCCGGTCATAGCATTCTTTGACACAGGAATCTGCAGCAAGCCTTCTTAACCCAGCTATCCTCCCAGCAGAATACTGGAAACCCCACCGCCAACATTTTGTTTCCGCAAACGAAGAGCCCTTCTTAGGGTCAAGCACAGATTCTTAGGGTCGGATACCCATGGCAAAGACCTTCTAATAGGATTTGATATCCTATATCGGTTGCGAAATTTACGATATGGACAAGAAGGCCTGAGGTACAAGAAATTTGTAAGCCCATGGAGTTCTGTCAGGAGGCTTTACATGATCTCACCCCTACCCATCGAAACCATAAAAGCCAAATTTATCCAAACCTCCTGTGCCTCTAGCCACACTAAATTCCTTACAAAACATGGTTCCCCTTTGTGGCTACACCAAATTTCTTCGTTTCTTTGCCCTTCAAACAAAATGAAGACATCAACCCAACAAAAGCCAACCATCCAGGCATGAACCCTGAACACACTCAACTTGCAATACAAGAGCTTTCCGAACTACTGTCTCAAGACCTCGTTGAGCCAACAACCTCCTAGTGGGCATGTGAAGCATTTTACGTCAATAAATGAAGCGAACAAACCCGGGGAAAGCTAAGATTAGTGATTAACTACCAACCACTAAACCATTTCTTAGCAGATGATAAGTTCCCGTTGCCACAAAAAAGGTCGTTATTCCAGTCCCTGGTAACCCCAAAAGTCTTGTCAAATTTTGATCTTAAGGCCGGATTTTGGCAATTAGGCATCAAACCGGATGACAGGCACAAGACGGCCTTCTGCATTCCTGACCATCATTACCAATGGAAAGGAATGCCTTTCGGTTTAAAAAATGCGCCATCAGTTTTTCAAAAAGCAATGGTACGCATATTTCAACCAATTCTCAGCAATGCTTTGGTCTACATAGACGATATCCTCCTGTTCTCAGAAGATGAGGAGTCACACATAAAACTCCTTGAAAAATTACATTCCATTGTCCAAGAATATGGAATTATGCTTTCAGAGAAAAAAAATGGAAATCGGTGTTAGCACCATTCGATTTTCTTGGGATGAAGATTGCTGATGGGAAGTACCAACCTGAGCCACACATTGCAAAGGAGTTGCACCAATTCCCAGACAAGCTGACGTCACAAAAGGAGGTCCAACAGTTCCTTGGATTAGTCATTTATATGGCAGATTTTCTGCCTAAATTGTCAAATCACACAGTACACTTGTTCCCCATGCTGAGAAAGAATCCACCAACTTTGTCCGAAAATCAAACGCAAGCTGTCAAAGAAATAAAGCAACTTGCTGACAGTATGCCACAACTAAAGATTCCTGCACCAAAAGACAAAGAATCCTTCAAACAGACGCAAGTGACGAGCATTGGGCTGCAGTCCTACTTGCAGAAGACGACAAGGGAAGCAGGACAGTTTGTGGTTACAAAAGTGGCACATTTAAAGAATCAGAAAAGCACTATCACTCTACCTACAAAGAAATCTTAGCTGTCAAAAGAGGGATAGAAAAATTCCAATTCCACTTAATTGGACATGATTTTCTGATAGAAATGGACATGTCATCTTTCCAAAGATGTTATAATTCAAATGAAAGATGCTCCAGAATCTTAATTATTACGATGGGCAAACTGGTTCTCACAGTGGAGATTCACTGTTAAACACATAAAAGGTAAAGAGAATATCTTTGCAGATTTCTTGTCCAGGCCAAAGGCCTATAAAATCAACGATGTCCAAATGGTTCAGGACCACCACAACCACCACCCACACATCATCCCAGCAATCTTTATGATGGAAGACGCCTCCTCAAGAACCACGAAAGAAGCCTCGTTTTACCAAGAATTTAAAGACAAAGGAGTCCCAGAAGAAATCAAAGAAGAAATTGCGGATCGAACTTTCAAAGAAAAGGCCCAGCTAAATTACAAAACATTCCTCACCATAACCCTAAAAACCCATGGTTTGTTTATGAAAGGCCTTGCTATCCACCCCGAATACCCATTCCTCAATATCTTCCACATCAATGACCTGTACAACCTCCTAAAAGAAGCCCTATGCTTTTTCTGGTATCTTTTTTAATCTCATAACATTGGCATGACCTTCAACTCACCCAAAACTCCTCAAATACCTGCTTGACTGCCAGTTTGAAGACCTCCCAAAGAAAGAAAGCATACTCTCACTTTACTCCAATGGCTCTTACCGCTTCACCAATGGACAGGGAAGCTGACATCCTCTCATAAAAAATATTGTCTTGTAATCTTCATAAAGCTAGGCTGTTATATACTCCCAACAGTCATCAGCAAAGAGCAGTCAGCTGTTTTCCATGCTCCCTACTGCTTCATTCATGGTCGGTATGCAGGAAATCCATCAAGACCCTCTTACATGAGGACCATCCCAACGAATGGAAAGAAATACGTAGATGTCTAGCCCTCGCAAATGGGTACTCCCCGGATGCAATCCCTCAACACATTTTGTATGGTACGATGCTCTGGCCAGCTAATCACCCCAAGTAGAGATATGGGAAGAAGCTCATAGAGATTTTCTTGAAACCCATCTTGAAGACTGCCCAAGCCCACATTACGACCCTTACGAAAATGATCCATCACACCTGGATTCCCGCTGGAAATAAAGAAGATTTAGTAGTCGTCGTTATGTTTTATATCGTATTATTGGGTGTGCTAGTGTGCTTATGGTGTGCTTAAGAATAAGTTAGGCTTTAATCACTCTTATAGTGATGTAAGCACTTATGTCATGTTTAGGTCATGTTTTAGATTTTTCTTTATGTTATAATGGTGTGTGATGTCATGGATAATGTAATATGCCTTTCCTTGGTCTATAAAAGGAAGGCTTCCCCTCATTTTTAAATCATCCTTGGAAAAGAAATAAAATTCTATTCTATACTTTTCTCTCTAGTCCCTTGAGTCATATAGAGTCTTGTAAAATAAGTCTGGTGTCTTCTTAAGTCCTCCTTAGTTCCCCAAGTCTCTTTCTTAATATCCGGTGTCCTCCCCTCCCCATGAGTTTTACTGGTCTTCTATAGATCAGCCTAACCCCCCCCCCAATTTCTGGTATCAGAAGAGGATGGAAATTCTTGAACTTAAAAATTTTTGGCCTTCGACTAGTGCAGCTGTATACAGACTCGTCTTTACATTTGATCTTTAGATGCTTGTCGTCACAGGCAAGGCCAATTTGTCTACTAGTTTTTTCGAATTCCGTAAGGAATTTACAGAGATTGGGGGGTTTAAGGCTGATCTATAGAAGACCAGTAAAACTCATGGGGAGGGGAGGACACCGGATATTACGAAGGAGACTCAGGGGACTAAGGAGGACTCAAGAAGACACCGGACTTATTTTACAAGACTCCCAAAGATTGGGGGTAAGGCTGATCTATAGAAGACCAGCAAAACTCATGGGGAGGGGAGGACACCGGATATTAAGAAGGAGACTCGGGGGACTAAGGAGGACTCAAGAAGACACCAGACTTATTTTACAAGACTCTATATGACTCAAGGGACTAGAGAGAGAAGTATAGAATAGAATTTTATTTCTTTTCAAGGATGATTTACAAATGAGGAGAAGCCTTCCTTTTATAGACCAAGGAAAGGCATATTACATCATCCATGACATCACACACCATTATTACATAAAGAAAAATCTAGAACATGATCTAATCATGACATAAGTGCATACATCACTTTAAGAGTGATTAAAGCCTAACTTATTTTTAAGCACACCAAAAGCACACTAGCACACTTATTAATACAATATTAAACAGTAGCCTGACTATGAAGATTCATAATAGTAGGGTTTCGGGCTCTTATGAAGCTCGACTTGTTAGGACAAAGAGGATTGGTGAAACCACTTTTGGAAACCTTAGTCTAATTCACTTCTGTCATTTTGGCTAAGTATAGAAGTACTGAAGAGAAGACAAGAAACTGCTGAAGAGAAGATATGAGAAGTGCTGAAGAAGAAACTTAATCAGAAGTTCTGAAGTCCAAACCAGACAAGTTCACTTCAGAAGTACTGAAGACAAACTACTCATCAGTAGTTTGTCATTCATCAGCACTTAGCATCAGATATTTTCCACCGCCTTTTGTATCAGTAGTTTATTGTTTATTATTACTTTTAGCTGTATTTGTTAGTTTCAATGTTGCAACTTGTGCAACTTGTTTCTGATGTTTCTGTACTTGCTTTATTGGCAAGATACATGTATGTAAACGTCTATAAATAGGAGGCTTCAACCTTCTATTTTAGACATTGATTTTAATAGAAAAATCCTTCAAACACTTTCACTGTTCTATTCCATTTCAGTATTTATTGTGAATCTGTCTAAGTATCTAATTCTCATTTACTGCTTAGATTCATAATAAATACTTGTCATTATTAGTTTCAATCATCAAGGGGGAGTAATAACTCCTCTTAAGTATAAAAAAGTGTTGCTTTAACTTATACATTCCGCTGTGCTTACAATCTGATATACAAGAGCTTGCTAAACACTTAAGTGTCAAAGATAGCAAGTTCTTACTTAAACAAAGAGCATACTGATCCAACACGACTGTTTTCTGCATGTCAACAAACTCTACCATGAATTCTGGTGGGTTCTGGTGCCATAGGTCATCTTCTGGTATTGGATTCCAGCAGTAATCTCGTCCTGGTGTTGTGGTACTTCAATCGCCATTGGGTGTGTGAATTGTGGAAGCTTCTGGAAATAGCCTAATAAAGCTTCATCCCATATGTCCAAGTCGGCTAGAATGGATGGTGGGATATCTTCGATGCTTCTGAGATTTGCTTTTGCCAATTCTTTCCGAGTCTTTAACCCTTCATCATGGTAGTTTAGCTTATAGTAATGCTTTGCTGGGCTTGTATCATACCAGGTATGAATGGCTGATTTGGATTTGCTTAGGGTGCTGAGACTGGGATTTTGCGTCTGGAGGCTGGGTTTGTAGAGTAGCCGCATGTAGTGTTTCTTGGGGGACTCTTCTATGAGCTGAATCCACTTGCTAATAGGGAGGAACCATTCTAGGAAATTGACCGTGTTTTGTTTTTCTCCCGGGAGGTACCCTAACTCATAGTCGATGAGATAGGCTAGAAGTTTGTTGGAGTGGAATGACATGGCTATAACATAGGTTTCAGAAAGGGACCATAAGAAGGCGAGTGCCAATTTTGGTAATTGTTGGGAGGTGTTTATGCAGAAGATGTTTAGGAAGGGGAAGTCCGGGTGGAATTTCGCACCTTGCATGACTGGACCATGGGTTTTAAGGGTGAGGGTGAGAAATGTTTTGTAATTTAGGAGAGATTCATCAGTGATGTCGTTCTCAGTTATTGCGTCAATAACTTCTTCAGGGAGTTTGCCCTCCTTTAACTTTTGGGTAAGAGGGATTGTGTTGGAGGTGCTCATCATAGTTGGGTTATGTTGGGTTGTGGAGTACTTTTTGCTATTAGGGTTGTTGTTTATATAGGCGGCTTGGAACAGGAGACCTGCAACTTTTGTGCGGCAGCATTTTCACTTTGCTAGTTCAACGTAGCTTCGACAGTAGTGGTCTGGCTTATGGGACCATTGAGACCCATAACAGTGGGGTTTTGGATTTTCCAGCTGTCCTTTGTCTTTGGCTGGCCTCTTTCGAAGGAAGATAACGGGGGAAACTAGGTCTGGTATTCTGAGGAAGATGGGTCTGGAGTGATTGCGAAGCATTCACTATATTGAGGAGGAGAGTGTTTTGAGTTGCCATACAGGACATAATAGTCAAATTTTCCTAACGGCTCTCCAAGAGACCAACATTTGGGTCACCGGCCTCATATTTCTTCTTTAACGAATTTTGGGACCCTTTCTTCTTCCTTCTTGGGATGTCTTCATCGTACTCTACCCGTTCCGCTTCTTCTAAGCATTGTTGACAGTTACAGATGTCGTACGGGCAGTGTTGCGGGTTTTCGACTCGTTGTATCATGTGTATTGCAGGGAAAGCATCCCTACGGTCTTGTTTTGCAAACTTGACCTCAACTAAGCCGTATTTATGGCGGACGAAGTCAGGTATTGTTGTTGTCTGGACCGGCGCTTGATGGATTTGTTCATAACTGGTTATCCATTTTTCTGGGAGAAGTCTTGTCAATTCTTCTCTGGATAACTGCTTAGGAACATACGTGCACGTTGGTGTAGAGTTTGAATCTATCTCTATGAACAATGCATCACCGGAGTTGTCTTTTCCGGGGACCATGATGTCCAAAGAGTGATTTTGGACTCTGTATGCCATCTGGTAGTGAAAGGTAGCCTGAAAGGTGTTTACTTGTGGCATACCACCGATCTGGATCTGGGCTTTCAGGGCTGTTAACAGTGATGGATCGTTCAGGGGCATATTGAAGTTGGGGAACAGGGTGACGAATACTGTTCTGGCGTTTAGCGTGGTTTGGATAGTACTGTTGCAGGCGTGCTTGGTACTCCACGAATCTAGTTTCGACAAGGGCGATCCTAGCAATCGCAGGTAGTCCTTTTCTTCCGTGGAAGGTAAGGGCTAGCCTTATCGCACCGAAGTGGATGTGTGTATATCCTTGGGATAAACAGATCCTTGGAAGATTTGGGGGGGGGGGGAGGGGGTGACTAGGTGTTCGGAGGTTGTGGCAGGGAGTAGGTGTGAATCAAACTTTGAGGTTTGTACGAACTCCTTGACGACCGGTTTGACGTAGAACTGACTAATTGTTTTACTTTTTTGGAGAATGACACATGGGGTTTAGAGAAGACACTATATGGGTTAACCATGGGCATATTAGTAATAGGAATTTTAGACTCATCAGATACATAAGAGATCACATATAACTGATCATCTTGGACGCGGACGACGTTCTAAAACTAGACATACGGGATAGATCTTGGTTCATAACTGGGTTTGGACTCCTAACAACCACTCTTCAAATCTTCAAGCTCGGACCTTTGAGACTTTACCGCGGACCCTTCCGACTTACCACTCACTCAACAAGCTACTTTTAGACTCTTACAATGGTTTTAGTGTGTCGTACCAGTCTGTTACTCAATGCCTAGTAAGGTTGGTTTTCTGATGTGAGAGATTCGTACAAAGCCGGCAGTCATAGAGCATACTAATCCGAACCTCAGATAGGGAGAACAGGAGTCGTTATGGCTCTGATACCAGAGATTGGGGGTTTAAGGCTGATTTTTTTTCTTCAAGACCACGAACTTTGTAGCTTAGACAGGGGTGGTTGACTGTAAACCAGCCGATACTCCAATGATGACCAACCAGAAACTCTACATGCAAAAAGGAGCAGAATTGGTAGACAAAGAGAGATATCAACGATTAGTTGGCAAACTCATATACCTTTCACACACTCACCCTGACATTGCATATGCAGTTGAGGTGGTTAGCCAGTTTATGCATCAACCTCAAGTTGCTCACATGGATGCAGTATGGAGGATCGTATGGTATCTTTAAGGGACCGTAGGCCATGGAGTCCTATTCAAACCAAATCAACATCTAAGAATCCAGGCATATACCGATGCAGATTGGGCAGGGGACAAAGGCGACCGAAGATCAACATCAGGATACTTTACCTTGGTCGGTGGGAACCTGGTCACATGGAGAAGCAAAAAACAAAAAGTTGTAGCCCTATCTAGTGCTGAGGCTAAATTCCGAGGGATTGCACGAGGTCTAGCAGAAGTTCTATGGATACGCAAGCTTTTGACTGAAATCGGATTTCCTCAACTTGAAGCTAGTACTATTATGTGTGACTATAAAGTTGCAATTCAAATTTCAAAAAATCATGTTCAACACGATCGAACGAAGCACGTAGAAGTTGATAGGCACTTTATCAAAGAAAAACTTGAAGCAGGGATTATAGAGCTCCCGTTTGTTAGCTCAGAAAACCGATTAGCAGATATATTAACAAAAGCTGTTAACGGAAGAATTTTCAGTCAATGTCTTGGCAAGTTAAGTATCGGAGACCCCACTACTCAACTTGAGGGGGAGTGTTAGAAAAATAAAAGAATCAATCTCCATTTTTTCCATATTTGAGATGATATCACAAGCCAATCAAAGAGCCGTTGGAGACAATCAAAGCTCTTTCCAGCCATTCACATTTCCTTTTATGTATTATTGAGTTTTCTATTTATTTGGTTGTGTCTTGTAATCGAGAATCAACACAGCAATACAATAATCTTTCTCTTCTCTTGATACCAATTGAAACAGTTGAGACTTCTTGTATTAGTGATGAACATCAAAAGAAATCAAAGTATCAAACCACCTTGTTGACTTTTTGTTGTTTTTTTTAATCGATCACATAAAACAAATTCCTTGCTTTTGTTTAATCGATGCTTTAAGAAAAACAAAAAATCTTTTCAAAATAAATCACACCCGAATTTCTCCTTAAATTTCGATAACCTTACCTTTAATATATATATATATATATATATATATATATTGTCATTCTTCTTTCAAACGCAGCAAACCGACAACGCTAGACTTCTTCGGACGGTGGCGGTTTTGATCGAACTCGGCTTAGTTCAATCGGTAAAACACCACAGGGACAACGATGTCTTCTTCCGGTGATGACAGCTACTTCCGACATTGGCTGCTTATTCGATTAGGGTTCTTGAACTTGGCTCTGATACCAATTCAAGTCCAAGAATCAATAACAAGAACACGAATACAAATACGAATGGATTAACTCTCCAATGTATTAATCAGAAAATATAACTCAAAAACTGATTATAGACTCTTAAACCATAACTCGGTTTCTCTTATCTCTTGTTAATAATGTCTAACCCTAACTTTGTTTATATAGACTAAGCCTAACTTCCTAGCCAAGACATTACCAAATATAATTATACCATAATTATGGAACTTAATCAACTATTGATCCCCCAAGTTCGCCAACTTGTGACTTGAACTCCGCAAATTACTAACAGTTAATATCATTCATCTTATGTCAAATGCCTTTGCTTTAGGCCTCAAATTTAAGTCTTCTGGAATTTTTTCAGATCCTGTCAAAGGTTTAGTTTGTTTATGGGATGTTTTTTTGGTGTCAGATAGTTGTAACTGTTAGGTTAGTTTTTTTCCTAAAAAAAAACGTGTCTTTAGAGCATGCTTATGTAAAATGTAACCAGAATATGGATTTACCATCATTTAATTGTTGTAATTGAGTGTGAAAAGTTAAGGGTCTCTTATCAGCATCATGCTTTTGGGTTGTCTTGGTTTTGCTTAGGTTGATATTTGTCTAGCCCAATAGCTTGGGCTTGTGAAAGACCAGCCACTATGGGCTAAAGACTTTAATATTTTATGAGGCCAGCCAAAGAAAGTATAAAACTTTGAAATTTCTAAAATGACTAGCCTTCTCAATACTTGATATGGTCAAACTCTGAACAAGAAAATTTTCAAGTGTGTAACAAGGTTTACGTGGATAATTATTATGTTTTGTCATATGATTCCTTTTTGTTGAAACTGATAAAACTGACGTGGTAGTATAAACACCAACAAAATATTACATTATGACATTCCTAAAAATTAAACTAGTGTTTACATATCCTCTATATATTGCTAATTACAGGCTCTTAACGATAACTTAATAGATATACGTACTTTAACAAGCTTATGGTATGAATGAAATTTTAATATACCAAAACATGGTTAACAGAATTTTATGGTATGAAATAGAAGGTACAAAATGAAAGTATTAAGTTTCATATGACCTATACGTCCGAAATCTAGCCAATGATGAAGACCAACCCGACAACAAGACTTGATACGTATATCAATGTAGGAATGTAAATCCGAAGTTTGGAACCTTTACACCACCAGCTAACGGTGATGGTGACAGTGATGGAGTGAAGATGATTGACTTGTAAGGTAAGCAAAATAAAAGTGAAGATGTTTAGTTAAGAGTGAAGAAAAGGTGGTATGTTACACACTGCTTTGGTGATGGCGCTAACATGACTCAAAACCAAAGTGTTTGTCGGGCTTAAAACGATGGTCACCGAAGGTGACACTTGTGGTGGTCCATCCAATCATAATCATTCGACCCACCTTCATAATTCCTATTTGCCCTTGTCACGTCTACTCCACAACTTTATCATTCTTTTTCTTTTTACCATATCTTATCTAATGTAAAAGTAACACTTAAAAATAAATGGATATGCATTTTTAATCATAAATCGCTTGAGTATCCTATATTATCTTATAGGTCATTTTTTTACTTATAATTAAGAGTTTTAAATTTATATATTTTAGGATACAGAATCAAGAAATTGGCCGGACATTTAAAGTGAGTTATACTGTGTTGTAAAACAATCTCAAGCATAGTCATATGAGATGATGAATCTTTCATCACATATTTACGTACTTTTATTCACTTAGACCGCAATTTATATTATCTATACTACATTATAAAGAAGGAAAGATGTCTAGAAATGTTATTTCACATGAATTTTAAGATGATATATGAATGATTTCTTGATTTACAAATAAAATGTTATGAAAAAAATTTTCATATACTACCCTTATTTGCAAATCTAACTTGTACATCCAATGCTAATGAAGGGCCCTTAATTCATTGCATTTACATGCTTCTTCAATTGGAGTTGGGCACATTTAATTCATGAACCCTTCAATTTCCCTCACCCTAATTGATTCAAACCATTGAATATTATAACCTACCATTCATTGCTTCACTTCCACCTACCATTCTTATAAAAGGAGATTTGTCTCTCATGTTTTGCAACCACATGAACCATAGATCAAATCCCATAATTAAGGAAATGTGTTTTCTGATTTGGCTATTGTTGTCCATTCCTACCCTCCATCATTGAAAGTCATCAAAAGAGTGTTATATAATAATTTAAAATTAGTACGATAAAAATAATCTTTAGTAAACACTTGGAGCTAAAAAAAAGCAATACATGAGTTTCTTTATTAAAAAAGAATAGAAGTATAAATTATTAAGTTAAATTAATAAGGGGAAATGGAATTTAATAATCTCAACTTTGGGGGTTGGAAGGGAGCAGTCCTGACTTGAAAGTTGTAATATAACGGTCCCAACTTGTCAATGTTTTTATTCTAATGATCTCAAACTAACCCCAGTTAAGTTTTTCTGTTAAATGCCACGTGGCATCACACGTGGCAGTCCTACGTGGCACAGTATGTCCAGCTGGTTTCAATTAAAAAAATCTATTTATTATTTTAAAAAATCTTTAAAAACGTGGGCCCCACACCACCCCACCTACACCAACACCACCACCACCCGCCACCAACCACCTGCCACCACCACCAACCACCTGTTACGAAGAACCCTAATTCTATACTCAATTGACCAACGATTCGAACCTGTTAATCAAATTAATGCTAGGGCTATTATAGAAAAATGAATTCCGAACAAAACCATACTAAATAATCACACTAACCTGTTCGTTTTCGAGGTGTAATCGATTAAAAAGGGTGTTCGGCCACCGAGCATAAAACCAACGAATTGAAGCTTGATTTGGATGTTTTTGATGGGTGGTTTTTGCACGTAATGGATCGATTTGAAGCTGGCAACATGTGGGTATGACCAGATTTGTGATTGGGTTCGATTTGAAGGTGGTGGTGAAGATGACGGTGGTGGTAGGTGGTTGTGGTGGTGGTGGTGGTGGTGATGGTGGTGGTGGTGGTGGTGGTGGTGGTGAAGATGACGGTGGTGGCAGGTGGTTGTGGTGGTGGTGGTGGTGGTGAACATGATGAAGATAATGGAAGAAGAAGGAAGGTGGTGGTGGGTGTTATTATTATTATTTGATTGTGGATCCCACCTTTTTTTTAAAACATTAAATTAAGTTTATTTTAAACATGTGCAATCCGGACCCACCTTTTTTTACAGATATAACACTTTATGCCACGTAGGACTGCCACGTGTGATGCCACGTGGCACTTAACAGAAAAACTTAACTGGGGTTAGTTTGGGACCATTAGAATAAAAACATTGACAAGTTGGGACTGTTATATTACAACTTTCAAGTTGAGACTGCTCCCTTCCAACCCCCCAAAGTTGGGATTATTAAATTCCATTTCCCTAATTAATAATGAAAGGTTATTTGGAATCATTTTTTAATATTTGTTTTAAATTAATAACAAGTTAAATTAATATTTGTATATTTATATCTTTTAATATGGTCTCTTTAGAAGCAGCATCTTTATTTCTAAGGATATAGCCATATAGGTAAGGTTTGGCTATATCACACCCTCCTCAAACCTTGCTAATAGTTTTGTTATATGTAAGATTTTACTAGGTATGATTGTTGTTTTCGTTGTTTTTAATATTTTCGATCGATGTAAAACGCGTATCTTCTCCTCTTTCAATCTTTAACAGAGTGTCGGTACGTTATCAATACCACAATCAATCAAACCAATACTGACCATATTCCCGCTGCAACGTACGGGTAAATTTACTAGTTCTATTATTGTTGCATATCACATTAGTTTAAGTTATTTTTGATTGAAAAAATAAGTCGTGTTCAGTAATCTAATGACCGTAGAAGCCATGATAATACTACATTTATTGTCAATCAATGTGGTTATTTATTGCAAGGTAGTATGAGACGGCATATATTCAACATGAATGAATAATAATATAGCTGCTTTATGAGTGGGTAGCATAAGTTTACTCCATTCGAAAGATGATTTAGAAGAAAAAATACAGACACAAATGCATTGAAAGCATCGGGGTTGGTGGCCTAATGGTAGGAGCAAAGCTTCTAGGAGCACCTAATGGGAGGTCATGAGTTCAAGTTTCATAAGGAGTAGAAATTTGCCGTTCAAAAAAAAAAAAAACAAATGCATTGAAAGCAATATTATTTCTTAAGTATTTTAATAGTTCGGAAAAGCGGAATTCACTTGTGAAAGTTTTGTATCATATATTTAAATATTTAAAGAATAGGTTACTTTGTTTTTTTTTTTTTTTTTTTTTTGGTAAATCTATTTTTAGCCGATTCGCATTGTGCCTCTCGTATAAAATTATGTATTCATCACTGAACATATACTATAAAAAATTTAAATGCCTTAACTTACAAGTAAATGAAGTATTGGTGTCATGGGAATTCAAAAGGATGAAGCAGGTGGTGTGATTCCTAGGGTTGCGACGTCAGAGCTCAAAACTGATGCCAAAAAAGGTGGGGCGAAAGTTGGTGGACTCAAGACATGGAGGTCTAGTAGAGATTTTTTTTTGAACACATTGTAGACATGACGAAGATCTGGTAGGGATTATGGTAACGCTTGTCTTGTGACATGGCATATGCTAATGCTGAAACATGAACTAATTAAATTCCAATACTATTCATCCTTGTTTCTATTAACTGTGTCTACGCGATATAACACGAAACACAAATAATTTTAAGGTGTGTATGGTCTGGTTCAACTTAGTTTGAATAAAAATATTAGTAAAAGAGAGCAACATAATCATTTTATAAGTAAACTATTGAACAGTATCATACTTAATTACTATAGGGGAGAGTAGAGGTGCTCAAACCCGGCTTTTCAATACCCGGTTTCAAGTAGGATCGGGTATCACTTTGACCGGGTATTGAAAGAATCGGTTTTAGTTTCGGTTCCTAACATAACCAAACCATACCCAGTATACACAGTTCCGGTTTTTTAATACCTGGTTCCGGTTTTTTTAATACCCGGTTCTGGGTATGGAACCGGTTTCGCGTATACCAGGTATTAAAAAAACAGTTACAATTAAACCCTACGTATTATACAAACTGAATAAATGTAATTATATCTATTAAATAATAATAAAAAAAGTTAACACTTTTAAAAACTCATATATTGCACGGGTTTAATAAACACATATCTTACACGGGTTGAATAAGTATAATGCCGCCTGTTAACATAAACAAACGTCAACATATGTTTTTGAAAAATATGAATTATGATGTACTATTTACTTATTATAATATTTTACTATGTTTTTTATTTAATACTAGGTTAGAAACTTGTATAACACACTGGTTATAGTTATTTTTTTTATTATTAGGTTAGAAAAATTAATATTACACGAGGTTGGATCGACGAAACATCTTTGGGTTTTATTTAATATTAGGTTGGAAACTTGTGTATCACACGGATTATAACATTTTATTGTTTTTTTTTTTAATTATTTATCAAGTTAGAAAATTTAATATTATATGAGGTTAGATCAATGAAATATTAAATGGTTATTAATAAGCGAAAATATAAAAAGAATTAGTTAAGAAACTAAATATTAAATAAATAAGAGATAAAGTAAAATTATGGTTTAATAATATTATTTCATATGAGAGAGAAGTAAGGTAGTGTTTAGCATGATGGAATTGAAGGGAAAATGGAATGAACCATTACGAGGTAATGAAAAAAAAGTGTGTTTAGTTGGTTAAAGAAATGAAATCACTCATTCCACAAGGCATTTCATTCCCTCAAAACCATTCCATCCACCCCCATGTTTTTTTTTTCATCAAATCCCTCATTCACCTTTACTAAAAACACCATAACCTACAACCACCACCCACCACCATCATCACCGCCTACCACCGTTGCCATCACCACCCACCACCGTCGTCACCACCAACCACCGTCTACTACCACCGTTGTTGCCACCACCCACCACCATTGTCGCCACTCACCACCGTCGTCGTCGTCGCCGCCACCACCCACTACCACCCATCACCGCCGCCATCCAACGTCGCCCACCACCGTCACCCACCCACCGTCGCCTCCACCACGTGCCACTGTCACTTACCACAATTTCCTTTACCCACCACTACCGCCGCCACCCACCTCCACCATCCACCGTCGCCACCACCGCCGCTACCGCCACATATCACTACCCACCATCACCGCCACATATCACCACCCACCATCACCGCCACCAACCACCACCCACCACAACCACTCACCACCAATTTTATTCCTTCGTCTTTTCTTGCATATCCAACAACACAAAGTAATGTTTTGTTTCATTCCTACATGGCAACCAAACATGACATGGAATGTGAATGATCCATTCCATTACCTTAGGTGGCCGGACACGATCAGGAAGAAAGGAGAGCCAAAATCCTATTTTGTTTTTGAAACTTTCAATTTTTTACATAATCAGCCCCTATCCTTTAACCAAGTTAGTATTATTATAATTTAGTTAGTTTTCCTTTTATAAAAACTAACCAAGTTAACTAACTTAACCCTAAATGTTTTTTAACTTTATGAAACTTAGATTTTTTTATAAAATCTTTTACGAATACGTTTCAACATACACATTTGATTAAAACTTATGCCCGATCCATAATAAATATAAATGATTAAATTTTAGTTCGTTCTAAAATTAAGTTTGAAAACGACGAAACTTACAGTGACTATAATAGAAATATTTGAAGTATTATTGTCAATTAGATGAAAGATGAGGGTGACGGATGTGACAGTTAACCATAGGCAGGGGCATAATCGTCTCACTGTAAAATCAAATTTCAGTTGAACTCAAATTGCACCGCCCATTTCTCGTTCATTAGGTTTACGAATGTAAACAAAAAAACTCTTGTAATTGCAAAATCAATTTTCGATTGAATTCAAAATTGAAACCGTCCCTATTCTCATTAATCAGATAAAGATTTACGATCGTACAAAAAACAACAAAAACCCTGCTTTTTTTTTTTTAAACAAAGAACAGAGCATGCTCTACTGAGAAAAGACGCACGTTTTGAAAATAAAACGCACACTTTTAATAAGGTGCGTTTTAATTAAAACGCATGTAGCTAAGATATACATAAAAACACACGTATGTATGCTTAAAAAATGCACCACTCCCCACACTCTAATAATATCTAATTTATTTCATTTGATAATAAAAAAAACCATAAAACTAATCGTTTATTGTTAGTCGATCCGTATTGTGCCCCGGTCAAAGGAAATTATATATTCGCCACTGCACTAAAGTAACTTAACCATTATTCCATTAGTCAATAACCATAAAGCGTTATCCCACTTAAGTAAAAAAAAACTTTGCGGATTGACAATGATAGTTATCGAGAATGGAATGCTGGATGATATAAACTGTGAAGAGTTGATCTATCGATTTTATATTACTTACCAGTCGATTTAAAAACAGTTTACGTTTATTTATTTTGTTAACGCCTAAGGCTAAGGTGTACCTTCTTTCGTGACTCTGTCTGGGCACCTAAATTCTCAGGGACGGCCTGCTTTCTACGTCAAGAATCCTTTGTATCCAATACCATCTTCTTTTTAAACAGAATAATTTCAATCGGGTACCTTGCTTATCCGAAGGGGTGGTAAGGGTGTTACTGTATCGGGTATCTACTGGATACGCTTTAAAATGTAGTAATTCAACTTTACAAAAATATAGTTTAATCATATAGTTAAAAAAGTTACTCCATTAATCATTATTATTCAAAATCTATACTACTATATAGTGTATCCTGGACGGCTAAAATGGTCTTTTCACATTCATCTACATGGGTATAATAGTAATTTTATTAAATTCATAAGACACATTTAAGAGAACATTTAAGGGAACAATTAAATCTTTATCAATACAATAAATAATAATGAAATAACCATAAATTGTTTTATAATATAATATTTAATATTTTCATGTCTTGTTTTATAATATAATCTTTATCATGTCTTGTGATTCTAAAGTCACCCTTGCATACCATCCCCTTTTGAAAACAAAAGGTTGGTGGATGACGACATCTTCATATGCAATAAAATTTACCTTGTGCGTGTCTTGAATGATTTTACTTGAGATATATATTATGCCTTCTACCTGCAAATGATACATCATACATGTACCTTAAAAGCTTTAGACCAACTATGAGAATTAAGAACAACTGGACGTAGCAAACAAAAGTTACATTGTACACCTATCTTAAAAGCTCTAAGTCCCAACTATAACCATTATTTCCATCCTAATTGTCTTGGTAAGAACCCAAATTCTGATTTTTTTTGTGTATTTGTGTTACACCAACAGTTGTACGAAAATAATATTTCTTTCATATCCAAATTGTGATTTAGAGCGTTAACAAGCCAATCGCTAAGAAGACATTTAATGCCTTCTCAAGATACATCACAATTCACCTTCTTATAAGATGGTATATTTACCTCATTTACTTGTATGAATTGGTTCGGTTAGGTTTTTTTCCCCTCTAATAGGTCATACGGGTAAGACCACAATTAGCTAAAAAAACTCATGTGTGTTTCCAAAGAGAATAATGACGCAAAATGTGTGTTAGGTGTTTGTTCTTAGGGTAACAAAGAAAAAAAAGTACTACTATGTGTAGCCATGTCTGTATTTGAGGTTATAGAAACATTAGGAAATGGGAATGTGTCTAGCTATGTGTATTGTCGCTTTCCGCAGCAACGCGCGGGCTTCCCTCTAGTAAATATAAAAATATGTTAAACAATAACGTTACATACTATTCAAATCAAGTAACATACACACACACTCCCATCTAATTAATATTTTATAACAGCTCTCCAACCCAATACCCATCGCGCTTTTATTCATTCAAACAACAACCAGTCAGTCAATCCCCACTTTATTGTGAATTCAAAAGCAGAAGGTGTACACCACGCGCCACTACTCTCCTCTAAAATACAAAAAAAACTCTCACACGCGCCTCCGTTACACGCCGTTCGCCGCCACGGATCCGACAAAACAACGCACATTTCATCACTCATTAGCTTCCTATTATTATTGCAGTAATAAATAATAATCATTTTCTATCAGTACGTAACATATGAATTGAAAACTTATTATTATTATTATTATTATTATTATTATTATTATTATTATTTATATAAGTTAGGTATTTGGAACGAGCTGCGTATTTTGCGATGATGAGGTTTTTATAGTGAATGATTATGTTTTTATTTTGTTAGATCTAATTTACAGCTTTTATTGTAGTTCTGTTGTATGATAACATTTGAATCGTTTCCTTCATCATCATTTTCTAATTACAAATGCATATAATAATATAATTAGTTAGCTTATTTTGCGATGAATGTTGTGGTTTGGTGTCTGTGAGCTGATGTTTTTATTGTGAGTGATTAGATTTTTATTTTGTTAGATCTATTTTTTACATTTGAATCCTTTTCCCGCTGTGGTTATTTAGCACGTGATTATTGTTGAGAATATTTTGGATTTTTTTGATGCTGTGCCTTTCGTGTTTATTAATATTTGGATTTTTTAAAGTGTACTTTTATAAAATGGAGTAATAGTATGTATAGCTGTGTATATTAAGGTTTTTGGTTGGTTGCTTCAGGTTGTTGGAGATGGAAGGAGAAATCGATCTCGATGCGCCACTTGATTATGTTGAACTTCAGATATTTCCATGCCAGAACAGGTTCTTCCCTATAAATTCCCTTCCTCCTAGCCTGCTGAAATGGGCGGGTCGGGTAATGGTCAAAACTGGTTTTGAGCAAAACGGTTCGGGTCAAAATGAGTGGCTTGTTTGGCTAAGTTTCTGAAGCATGTGTTAATATGACCTTTTGTAGGTATGATGCATATGTATGTAGTAGCAACATTGCAGTAAAAGCAGCATCCGGAACATTGAAACAGTTATTATTGCATTCACCTCGAGTCAAAGATTTGTCCTCCAAAGGCTCGAACACGAATTTCAAGATTTTACCGCCTGACAGTGTCAGTGATGCTGAGTGGTTTACAACAGCCACATTGAGAAGGTTTATACTTCATATCATAGTGCATTTCCTTTCTGTGTCTGTGTTTTTTGTTTTAAAAAAAAGTACCTAATATCTTTCTGCTTTCTTTAATTATTATTTGTTAGATTTCTACATATTCTTGGTTCGCCAAACATCATTAGCATTGGAAATGAAATTACTCAATTAGAGGAAACCAGAAAATTCCAAGTTTCGTTGTCTATGAAGGCTGTGGTTGATGTTAGATCATCGATTGATTCAAAGTACGTATTCTTTGTGTTATCAATCATATTACTCACCTACTTCTCATGCAGTTTCTTAATCAACATATTATGTGGCTTCTGATAGGAATGAACTACTGAGAGCAGTTGATTTAAGGCTTACTGCATTAAAAGATGAAGTAGTTGCTGCGTTTGACCAGGTTACCAGGGCCAGATGCTCAACTAAAGACATCTCTGACTTGGAAAATTTTGCTCATCATTTTGGAGCCAAAGATATAAGGTATCTCTTCACAAAAAATGCAACACGTGTTTAGCGATCTTGGTTTATTTTTAAGAGACCAATATATGAATCAAATAGGAAAAATGGAAATAAATAATCCCAACTATTGACTATTGGCCAATAACAGTCCCAACTACGAAAATCACCAATATTGGTCCCAACTTTCGACATATTGGAAACCAACGGACCCAAACTAACGGAGGCTAACTCCGTTAGTGTGATGCTGACGTGGCATGCTTAGGTGGCAAGATGATCCTACGTGGCATGCCACGTGGCAAAATAATCCTATGTGGCATCCTACGTGGCATGCCACGTGACAAAATGATCCTATGTGGCATCCTACGTGGCATGCCACGTCAGCATTACACTAACGGAGTTAGCCTCCGTTAGTTTGGGTCCATTGGTTTCCAATATGTCGAAAGTTGGGACCAATATTGGTGATTTTCGTAGTTGGGACTGTTATTGGCCAATAGTGAATAGTTGGGATTATTTATTTCCATTATTCCAATCAAATATCTGAGTTCTGGGTTAAAAATAGGTGCCAAGCTAATTCCAGTATGAATAGATGAACTAACAGATGTCATAGATCTTTTGGCGTGCATTTATCGTTTTTTCCTTTCCATTGTATCCTGCATTCGTATCGACAAGTATAGAGGTGGCAGTTCTGACCCATCTTCTTATGCACGGGTCGATTTGGGTCATATACTATCTCTAATCAGTAAATGGTAATAATATAAAAAAATAGCTAAGAATAGAGTCATCTAAAGTGTATTTTTTATACATAAAACCATGGTTTAAAAAAACGCTTGAGGCGTGCGCCTCGAGGCGCGCCTCAAGGCGATTCGGTCTGAAAACGCTTCTGAGGCGGCGCCTCAGGTGTTTGAACAGTGGTATGCGCCTCACAGGACTGAGGCGCTATGAAAAGTTGCGCCTCAGGTGCGCCTCAGGGGGTTTTCAGGTATATTTTTGATGTTTTAGACTTTTTGTGACATTTTATGTCATTTTTATGTGTGTTTTTTATGTTTTTGATGAATTTGATGATGAAATTAGTTAGCATTTTATTTTTTGAAAGATATATAATTATTTATTTAATTTTTTAATTCCGCCTCGGGCTTACGCCTCGGTTCGCCTCGAGGCTTACGCCTCGTGAGGCGAAGGGAAAACGCCTCGAGGCTCGTTTCCATTCTTTTAAACTTTGCATAAAACCTAATAAATGATTTTGTATAGAAAATGCGACTATTATCAAAATGATACAACTTCTATGATCCAATCAACACATTTACTATTTGTCACATAACTTAAACTTTTTGAACAAGATGTGTTGTAGGCCAATCCATGCTGGTAGTTTCAACTTGAACAAATGAACTGTTTTGGCCCCCTATCCAACATGCTGGACCCACTAGACAATATTGTCACAAAATACTTACTATTACTATACATTTTCAGGGATTTATTACAGAAGTTTGTAGAAATGGGCCTATTCCCAACAGTTGAAGACTCTAAGAAAATCATAACAAATTGTGTCTCTCCAAAAGTTGCTCAGATTGAAGGGCACAACTCAACAGAAAATGACAATTCTTCACTTTCAAGCGAGGAGGACCAACCATCTGTTAACAGACGTCGTTCTGCCACAAGATCTGCAACACCTAGAAGATCAGCATCTCCAATGCGTCGAATACAAATTGGACGGTCAGGATCACACAGGGCACCTGCACTAACCATTAAGAACCTCAATCATTTTCCCGCCAGAGAAAAACTATCATTTCAGCGAGATCCAGTTGGCAACAGTAGTGATGAGGATGGCAATGACCCAGATAAACCGGCGATGAAAAATGTGCTAAGAATGAGTGTTCAAGATAAAATCAGTTTGTTTGAAAGCAAACAGAGAGACCAACAAGTTGACATTCCAAAGACTAAGAAACTATTAACTGTTGGCCCAAACAAAGCTGTACTGAGAAGATGGAGTTCAGGAATGGGTGAAAATACCATCCAAAATCCCGAGAATTCTTCACCAGAACCCAACCCTAAACCCGAACCCAACCTGGAACCCAAACCCAACCCGAACCCACAACACGAGTCTGCAGAAAACATTAAACCACAGTCACCTGAAAGAGAAGAAAGCTGTGAAAAGCATCCAGATTCAATTGAATGGAATCAACAGAACGAAGAAAAACTGAATGAATTGCTCATGAAAATGATGGAAGATAAAAATAAACCGGTTCAACGCAGAAACCCAAACAGTGATGTTACCAAAAGTAAGAGATCTACAGTTCTGAAGGAGGTAAGAGGTGGATATTATGATCAGCACAAGCAAAACAGGGATGAAAAGCTCCAAGTTTCTGGAAAGAAAACTCAAAAGAATTCGAATCCATTAATGAACTCAAGAAAGGAAGCTTTAAACAAACCTTCTGTTTTGAAGAAAACTGCATCTAAACCATCTTCTTTGCCCGCTACACGTAAATCATGGTCATCATCACCATCCCCAAGAACTCCAACGGGTCCTACTTCTGCTAGCACCACACCAACGGGTCAAAAACCGCTTGGATCAAGCACAAATACTGAAAAATCACTACCTCGGTCTAAGACTCTAAAGTCAACACCACCAAATGCCACTAGACATCTTAAAAACATCAATCAGAACACGCAGCCAACAGTTACAAAAAGAACAAAGACAGCTAAAACAAAAGGTGACCAGACTCCTGAGGTTAAACCGAGCTTTTATAACAAGGTTACTAAGAAAAGTAGTGTGGTTCCGTTGGAAACAAAACCGTTTCTTCGTAAGCGCTCTAGGATTGGACCTGGAGTGGGTCCAGGTGTTGTCAAGTCAAAGGTTGTGGATCAGCCTGAGGAAACTTCTAGAACTTTGATACACACTGAGGATAATGAGGTAGTCATGGCTATTTATGTGAGTGACACTGAGGAAAAATGTGAACCCCGGGTGGTTAGCCCTGGCCCTGGGCCCATAAAATGTAATGAATCAGTGATGATCTCTCCAACTGCTTGGGTGGAAGAAGTAGAGGTTGAATCAGATAATAACCTTGAGGAACCATGTGAACCCCAGGTGGTTAGCCTTAGCCCTGGGCCCACAAAGTGTAAGGAACCAGTTATGATCTCTCCAATTGCTTGGTTGGAAGTAGAGGATGAATCAGATAATAACTATAAGGAAACATGTGAACCCCATGTGGTTAGCCTTAGCCCTGGCCCTGGCCAAAGCCAAAGCCCTGAGCCCACAAAGTGTGAGGAATCAGTTATGATCTCTCCAACTGCTTGGGTGGAAGAAGTAGAGGATGAATCAGATAATAACCTTAAGGAAACATGTGAAACGCAGGTAGTTAACCTTAGCCCCAGCCCTGGTCCTGGCCCCACAAAGTGTGAGGAATCAGTGATGATCTCTCCGTCTGCTTGGGTGGAAGAAGTAGAAGATGCATCAGATGATAACCATGAGGAAGATGCTATTCCATGCCTATTGCAGAGTGAGTCTCCGGTCAAAGTTTTCGCGTCAGCTGGCACTTCGTCAACTCCACATGTAAGTCAATCTTTATCTCAAATGCTTCTAGAAGAGAGCAATGAAGAAGCTCATGTTAGCGAGTGGGGTAATGCTGAGCACCAGCCTGCGTTGGTCTACCAAAAAGATTCAACCAAAGGGTTCAAACGGCTCTTGAAGTTTGCCCGAAAAACTAAAGCCGTGTCAGCATCATTGGAAGTAGATAACGATGCTGGAGAATCTAAAGGTAATAACAACAGTTATCACCATTTTAAGACAAAAGAAAAAATCTGAAAAGAGTTCATATTTATTCCTTGTGTTGTAACCGAGTATTATCCATGCAGTTACATCCCAGAATCATTCAAAGGTAACGGAAGGCCATGTCTCTGCTTCCATGAATTCGACAAAAGGTAAGAGTTTCTATGAAATGTTATACTTATAAACAGGTCACGACCCGTTATGTTTTTTCTCTAAGGGGTCAAACGGGTAGAGTATAATGCTTACACAAGACCCACCACCCACAACGCCCTCCACAGTAACTATTTTATACCCGCGTAAATTTGAAGAGTTTGTGGTATTTATGTTTTTCAGGAACAAGGTCATTCTTCTCTCTTTCAGCATTTAGGGTGAGCAAGACTAATGAGAGCAAGCTTCTTTAACACCAAAAAAGCTATAAAGTTGTAAAATACACATTTCTAGTTGTTACATGTAAATTGTGCTCTGGTGTTTGCTACATTTTTATTTTTTATTTAAAGATGTTAGTTACACATATCATAGTTATTCATACTGTTTGATAGGTATGACAAGAATTGATAGAAAACTTATCAACATGATATGTGACTTTGTTTAACTACAGAATCTTAATTTGATTGTGAATGAAATCTCTTTGGCTTAAGAAAACAGATTGGAGCAAAACCATAATCTTGATTTTGAACTTGAGACCTGGGTCATCCCTTTATATTTAAACAAAAAATAATATACTAGATTTGATTATTTTGCCTGACATGTAATGAACTTAAATAGTAATTGCAGAATATGTAAAGCACAAAATATTTGAAAGGTTTACCCACATTTGTGGGATTCCTGCCTGGGGTCTCAGGTTCGATTCCGTCTTCCATCAAAAAAATAACCATTGGGTTTGCAAGGAAAAACCCGTGTGGAGAAAGATTCGATCCTGGGAAGAGGTGGCTTTCTAGCTAAAGATTTACCGTTGAAACACAACCTTTCAAAAAAAAGTACAATAAAAAACCTTAGTTTTTGTATCTATCAAATGCAGGACAAAATCCAACCTTTTGTGCCATTATGCCCACAACACCCACTCCATCTCTAAGTACGCTTACCTTAACAACGCTATCGTAATAATCCAGCTACTTCGACCACCATTTACATACCAAATACTTTGTCTAAAAACTTCTTCCTTAATAAATATTCAACAAATATTGTACTTTCCGTTACCATTTTCCGATGATGACCCATCGAAAAACGGAATCCCCTACTACCTTCTAAGGATCAATGGAATGACAAGTTTAACTACGTAAATAGCTGCCATTGATATAAAACAATTTCAATCATCTTTTGATTATTGTATGACTTTATCATGCAATTATCCATACACACTTTAAATTTATACAAATACAATGTCACACTACACCGTGCAAAAGAAAAATATTACCCTCATTTTTTTTTTCTAACAAGAAAACTTACTCCCATCTTCTCGTAAGAGATTTTTCTCCTTTACCACTAGGCTATAGGCTAGGTAGCAAAAGAAAATAAATAAAAAAATGTTTACTCAATATTAAGTTTGTGAGTTTGAAAATATAATGACCATGCTTCTGACATAAAAATATTTAAAAAAAACATAAAAAGCATTTAATAGCCAAATATGTTAAAATGAAAATCTTAGCGCTGCTGTAGTTGTTCAATAATAAAATAAATTAGTAAAATTCTTCCGCGCTACGCAGCGGGAATATGTAAATGTTTGTTTTGGTACGGTATTGCTACCAGTGGCGAAGCTTGACCCGAAGGTTCGGAGGGTCGGAAGTCACTAGTTTCGGGGGGTCGAAACCCTATATTTCCAAAATTTTCTATACAAATACTATATAATCGGCACTTCTACGCGAAAATTCGAGGGGGTCGGCCGCACCCGCCGGCCCCAACTAAGCTGCGCCAGTGATTGCTACAACCGGCACAAAGTCTAACATAAAAAAACGAAGAACTCGTGATGTACCTAAAAGGATTTCATGAACTATCCATACACACACAATAAATTAAGGGTTTAAAAAATAAACTAGTAGGTTGCCAGGTTGCGCGTTGCGCAACCGTTGGGCATGGTTGTCATCGAATCGATATATCAAACAGTTTTGTCTATTGTATGATGTGAATGTTGCAAAACAGATGTATCATAAGCATAAAGCGAAGCAGCATCATCATACCAAAATTCTTAATAAACAAAATGCGCTAAACTTAAACGCTACGATAGTTATAAGTTGTTGTGTTGCGTTTATTCAGCAGCATAACGACGTTGTAATGAAAAAAACAATGCCTTGTTGATACACCGCATGATGGAAAGAGAGATCGCTTTTCTGTTGACATGCCTCATGTTGTTCCTATTGGTGGAGTCGTGCCTCATGTTTCAATTGGTGATGTTGGTGGAGTCGTGCTCGGTGTGGCAGATGACGTTCCATGTATGTCTGCTTCACTTATTTTTTTTTATCTATTGCACTCACATTCATAACTTCCTGTACACAATAATGTATATATGATTTATATAGTTATATGTGTGTAATTATGGATCGTAATAATTACCTTGAGGCGCAATGTTGTCAAGTCTAGAAAATCCTCATGAAGGTGTGAATGTGTTAATTTGGGTCCTGTTTTAATGTATAATAAAGAGACTGGGACCTACAATAATAAAGAAAATGGACTTAATAATTTATACCATTTTGCATCATTTAGCTTGTCAAACATGATTCCTCCCTTGTAAGTAAGCCTATGAATTTCTGATGAAACTAAAACAATCCTCCCTTCTTTTCCACAGTTTTTAGCGGTATTTTTCATCGTATCCAACAACAGATTCGTCAAATGGAAATGTCCTAAATCACAAGAAGAAAACATGATTTACATTATCAAATTTTTTCCTAGGAGAAACAAAACTGCGACTTGTGAAACGAAACATACAGAATACATGATAACATTAGTTAAAGAGGCGCGTACCAAGATAGTTAGTTGCAAACTGACTCTCAATTCCGTATTTAGAAAGGGAAAATGGAGGAGCCATAACCCCTGTATTAGCACTACAAATGACATAAAACAATAGGTTAGACCTGTACACTTAACACAATAAGTTTTAGATATATTTGTAAGAAAGTGTAATGTATCTTACATGAGGATATTGAGGGGTAGACCCATGAAAATGTACTCATTTGCAAAGTTTCGGACGGACTCCAGTGAACTTACATCAAGCTCCATAACATCAATGGTAGCATTAGGGCAACCCTTTATTATGGTTTCCTTGCATTTTGCAGCGGCTTCCACATTCCTTGCTTCCATAACTACATATACACCGTGCAAAGCAAGCACACGAGCGGTTTCCAGCCCAATACCACTTGTAGGTCCTGAAAATATCAATTTTTTTAGATGACGGAAAATGAAATATATAATTATAAAGGCATAACAATTTTTCAATGCTTATAGACATAACTATTCCAAGAAACCCACTTTTTTTTAGAAAGCTCAAAGTTGTAACATCAAAACTCAAAAATTTAAAGGATGGCGCTTAATTGTTAGAACGGCTCAGAATTTCAAAATCAAGAATAAACCATGGCTGCAGGGGGGTTGCTAGCGAACACCAGGTCACCAGCCATCCACCAACCCAGCCACGCCAAGGCTACATCAACATCAATATCCGAACAACTATCAGACATATTAATTCATCACAGCCGTATGCCACGCCAACGCTACATCAACATCAATATCCAAACAACTCTCAGACATATTAATTCATCACAACCGTATGCCACGCCAACGCTACATCAACATCAATATCCGAACAACTATCAAACATATTAATTCATCACAGCCGTATGACATATAGACAACCAATTGAGAGGCTCGGGTACTCCGATAAGGATACACGTGGACTGGTTACCATATCAACCTATGGGTTGCCCCACCAAGATACGGAATATCTCATAAGGATAAGTCCGCCATGGCTGCATGCCCATCAATAACGTAGGAAACCAAAGGCAATGGCATCATCATAGCCGAATTTCGTAGACTTATACATGTTAGGTTATGATGGTACAAATTCAACAAAAAACAAAACAACACTATCTGTACTCGAACATTTATTTGTTACATATTCAAACCAAATAGCATATATAACTTTATAAACAGGAGAGGAAAACAATATTCATGAAAGTTCACAAATAAACATATAGGATAACATATATAACCGTATAGACTGCAAAGATAAACACATATAACCTTATAAACAGTAGAGATAAACACCATTCATGAAAGTTCACAAATAAACATATAGGCTAACTCATTCAATCATCAAAACGGACTCATATCGATCGGTTGCGCTGTGATAACGCCGTCACGATCGACATCCACATTGTATATGCAATCATGAAGCCAAAACAATGAGCAATTACAACCGCAGCCAATTATCGAAAATCCCTGGTAAGCATACATTTCTGACGAACCAATTTTTGAAGGTCACTTGAATGCCAAAACGGCGCAACATACGGTTTACATGTGCTGACATGCATACCAATCGATTGCGTAAAGCGAATGCCAATGTCCACAAAGACGTTGTAGACGTAAACAATTAGATCGCTTTCACTGCCATAGGTGGTTGCGTTGTGATTGTATTAATAATCACATCGCCTTAACCACGTCATCAGTGTGTATAAGGCAACAAAACAGACATGTAACTCTTAAAAAAGGACAACTATAGCAGTTTGGAGTTATAGCAAAACGAAGTGAAGCACCCCAGCCGAAAATAACATTCACATTCCAATGTCAGAACTCTGAAACTCTCAGCAAGTACAATAAATCACGGGGCTCAGGTACATAACCGGATTACGCACAACGCGGACGGGGGGTTGCGAGTAAAAGTGGTCTATGGTATTAATCTTTGAATTGAATGAATTACAATAATATGGCCCCTATATATAGAATACAAACCATAACCACCCTAGCACTATTTTAGGGATGACATACAAAGTCAACCAATCTATACAAGGATTTCCTAAATTAAGATAATCATACTAATAATAATAATATGTGCTAATATTCCCCCGCAGTTTGAACGGGCGCAGAGCAAACGGTCAAACTGGATCTGAAATCTTGAAAAAGCTGTCTGGAAATCCCTTTGGTGAAAATATCTGCGAACTGTGAGGATAATGGAACATGAAGGACTTTGATGTGACCGAGGCGAACCTTTTCCCGAACAAAGTGAATGTCTATTTCAATATGTTTCGTCCTTTGATGTTGAACTGGATTATTTGATAAGTAAACCGCCGATACGTTATCACAATATACTACGGACGCTGTGCGTAACGGGACATGAAGCTCTAATAATAAATTTCTGATCCACGTTGCTTCGGCAACCGCATTAGCTACCGCCCGATATTCGGCCTCAGCACTAGACCGAGAAACTGTAGGCTGTCTCTTTGATGACCATGAAAGTAGATTATCGCCCAGGCTGTGTAAGTGACCTGTTTGCCGTCTAAGGTGCGGACTTTTGACTGGATATTGGTTACGGAATAGGCCGGGTGTAAACGGATGGGTTTCCCAGCAGCAGCAGAAGGATCGGAGGTGTCTTCCTTAGCCATGATCGAAACCAGAAGGCACTATAGGAAGAAGAAAAAAGCTGCCGGCGATTTAGATTATTAGGGTTTGTTTGAGCCAAAGCTCTGATACCATAAAAGTGGTCTATGGTATTAATCTTTGAATTGAATGAATTACAATAATATGGCCCCTATATATAGAATACAAACCATAACCACCCTAGCACTATTTTAGGGATGACATACAAAGTCAACCAATCTATACAAGGATTTCCTAAATTAAGATAATCATACTAATAATAATAATAATATGTGCTAATAGCGAGTAGGTACCCGCCCTCCTTCACCCCGTACAACGCAAATAGCATACATCGGCAGTATGTAAACATCATCATTGCCAAGAAGAACTGACATTGTTCACAGGAATATAAATATGGGTTGTCTTGTGGAGTTGTCTGACTGTTGTTCCGAAGACGTCCATTGTTCACAGGAGTATAAAAAACCACCGGTCCACCGGAACAACAGTCGGACGTCTTCAGATCTGTGAGTTCGTCGTTCATACCACCAACAGCAGTAGACAGAACACCAATCGCATTAACCGAACATGACCAAGATAATGCACTTGTTAGCTTTAGTGAGTTATCACCGATCAATGAACTCTCGAGCGTTGTGCAACAGAGCGGATGCATCTCTTTCACTCGCATTTCGTCAATCAGCGACTGCGAGTGAATAAATTTGAATAAATTCCCTTAGGTTTGACAGTTTAAATCGTCATCTGCATAACAACAATCAAAAACCTATTAATCGCCATAATCACAATCAATTTATGAATCGAATAATAAAACTCACAAACAATATCAAATAATCTGATTTAGTATACATACAAAATGAATGACCAATGAGGAATCGACCATTTCATCAATCATCGACCGCGAGTGAATAAATTTGAATAAATTCCCTTAGGTTTCACAAATCAAATCGTCATCTGCATAATAACAATTTCAATCAATGTAAAATACAAACTATTTCATTTGTTATATAAATCAACTTAGCTTTTGAAGTCATGAAGTTTAACTTAATTTTTTAGCCTCAGTGCATTCAAATGATACTTCAATTTTTCTCGAAACAGCCTGTGAACCACACTAAAAGAAAAAAAATTGCAACCTTGTAAATAATAAAACTCACAACAAAAGTTAATACCTCCATAGCATGTTTCTATAAAAGAAATAAAATTTATAAGCTACAAAACATATAAAAAAAGGGACTCACAAATACGAAAGGTCCCAATTCTCTTTGGCCGGCTCGATTGGGAAAAAACGCAAAAACGGATATATCATAAGCAGCAACAAAGCAGTCATAGAATCTATTAGTGACAAATTAGGATGACTGCACCATCAAATGCATATAATTGACAAAATGTTGACATCCGAATCTATTAGTGACAAATTAGGATGATGGCATCATCAAATGCATATATTAGACTATATGTTGACATCACCGTTTACCTAATAAATTAATAAATGAACAATCAATTCTCTTATTATTAAATATAAATTTTAAATTAAATATCCAAATGCCGATCGGCCACTTTGTCTCATGGATTCAACCACCAAACCCCGATTTATATTGGAGTGTAGATTTGCGCTTTACCCTATTTCTATTTTTCAGAAAAGAGAATATCTTATTAGGTAATCGTAGATAAGCTTGAATAATAAAATAATTCATATGCTAGTTTACCTGAAACCCAGAACGGATCAAGTCTTCAAAAAAATCAACCTAAATAATAAGATTTACAAATGCTAAAAAAATACTATTCATGGAACTTGATAAATTAACATATAGGATATTGTATCAACCACCAATTTAACGCCATCCCTCTCAATGTGTGGATTACAGAGGAGATGAGCCCCCCCCCCCCTCTCTGTCTTTCTCTCTCTACCTTTGTCTCTTCTCTCTAAAACGGTGGAAAATGGGATATCGGAGATGGTGACAGAGGTTTTCGATCTCTCTCTCCCTCTCATCTGTGTTTCTTTCTCTCTCTACTTAACATATGTTGCTGTCTCTTCTGCCTAAATGGTGGAAGACGTGAGAGCGGAGATGGTGGCGGAAGTTAGCGGTGGTTATGGGTGGTGGGGATAGAGGAAAACCTAGAGAGTGAAAAAGACTTCAGAGAGTAGAAGATTCTAGGGGAAGAGTGGTAAATATGAGATGTGAGAAAAACATACACGTGTGTTGTGACTATACAGCTGTACACATGGACAAAAAAAACCCCAAAAATTTGGCCCCTTTGCAAGATTCGAACCCGAGCAAGTTGAGTAACCCAACAACAACCACACCATTTGTACTGGAACATCTAATTGTTAGATATTCAAACCAAACAACATATATAAGCTTATAAACAGCAGAGAAAAACGCTATTCATGAAAGTTCAAAAATAAACATATAGGATAATTAGCAAGAAAAAAACACTAAGGAGAAGTAACAAAAGAAAATAAGCGTAATAAATATCATCAATGTCATATCTATAATCTACTGGTAGAAGACCTCTAGGGCTGTACACGAGCCGAGCCAGGCCCAACTCGAGCTCGAGCTCGAACTTAAGCCGAGCCAGCTCGGCTCGGCTCGTTTTTCTGGTCGAGCTGAAAAGTCGAGCTCGAGCTCGGCTCATTAATGTTCGAGCCGAGCTCGAGCTGGCTCGAGCCAGCTCGTTATATTTTTTTATTATTTTTTTACAAATATTTATTAAATAAAAAACAATAAAATTACACATAATCATGAATATTTTTTTTTTATTTTTCTAAGTTATGGTTTATTTATTATGAAAAGATGGAGTAGATAAGTAGTATGAGCGGGATTTTCAAATTTTGAATTTTAGAATTGGGTTTGGAGCCAAAATATATTAGTTTCATCTATATATTAATTACACATACACAAGCCTGAGTCGAGCCATCGAGTCGAGCCACGAGTCGAGTCATCGAGCCGAGCCACGAGCTGAACACCCCTGGCTCGAGCTCGGCTCGATTACAAAACGAGCCAGCTCGGCTCGGCTTGAAAACAAAACGAGCCTCTTCGAGCCGAGCTTTTTTCGAGCGAGCCTCGAGCCGCGAGCTTTTTGTACACCCCTAGACCTCAACGACATCACTCCATTTTTTTTGCCATTAGCCTATTACCATAACTACAACTTTCATTTAATGACATCCTTCGAGCTTTTATCATTTATCCACTGCAAAAATAAATCTTTAGAACAGTCTTATTTTGAGTTTCTTAAAGTGACATTTCAAGCCTTATATCCTATCATTAATGGCTATGTAACCAAATCCATAAACAAACTGAATTTAGTGTTATAATTTTCATGGTCAAACAGGTTCTTGGCCAGGAACAACCTTTATGCCGCCATGTTGAGATTTCTTTAGCCTAAATATAGCAATTAGATTGTGACCATGTGTAATGGGCATTATGTGGGCATTATAGGGGCATGAAAAAAGAGGCATTTCTAGTATAATGCCCAAAGAGGGGGGAAAAAAAAGTAATGATTAAAAGGGCATTAAAATGGGTAATAACCATTACATATCTTTTAAATGGGCATTATAATGATGATGTGTCAAAAAATGCCCGTTAGGGCATTGACCATTACCTATGGTCTAACGTGCATACATACACATACGCTTATATATAGACAAAAGTGCGGTACTGATCCGTTAATTCCACTTATTCGAGCCATGTTTTAAAAAGTGCTTTTCGACTTCTTTATTGTCGATGGCTAAATTAGAAGGTTTAAAATCCTATGTGTACATATGCAAACGTATTATCCTGAAATAACATACATTTTGTGCAGAGGTTAGTAATAAATGAATCGTCTGACTCGTTCTATGAAGCTGACCCATTTGACCCTTTAATAAAGCTTTAGAACTATGTTGATCCATTTGACCCACTTGTTGGATAAAGATGCTAGATTTGATTGAGCTGAAAATGATGTTGCAAGCCAAGTATGCAGCCATACAAGTTGTTGTTCCATCAGTGCTTGATTAAAGAGCAGAAAATCATTCATCAAGCCATTGCAGAACAATCCAAAAATGCGTGATTCTTATAATGTAGGAAAAAATTGCCACAAAGTTTAATAGCTGTCTCGCAGGCTGGAATATTCCGGTTTATGCTTTTATGACCAGTCTCCTGAATTATTCCCATGTCTAGATATTCCGGTTTATGCTTTTATGATCAGTCTCCTGAATTATTCCCATGTCTAGCGCGTAATCAGTGTAAGCTTTGTATTGAATTAGCGGATCAGTGAGTCCATTTTCAATGGCAAATCCCTGTATGATAACTCTGAGTAGGGCTGCAAACGAACTGAACTTTCAGCGAACAGTTCATGAACCGTTCGACAGGAAGTTCGTTTAGTTAAACGAACGAACATGAACAGAGGCCGCGTTCGTTCGTTTATGTTCGTCAACATTTGGTAACGTGTTCGTTTGTGTTTGATAGTTTAATGGAGTTTTTAGTTTTCATAATTTTATTTTATATTCTTTAATTTTTATTTATTTTACTTAAACAAATAAATAACTTATGTGAAGTAAGTATATAAGACTTCAAGTTTAAATAAATGAAGACTTCGGTTTAAGATGAGAGCTTAGTTTTTTAGACACCAACTTATTATATTTTACCAATATTATGTTATGTACTAAGTATGCTTGTATAATTAGGTTATACGTTAGGTGTTCTACTTATTTTCTTAATATATGTGAATTCGATCTTATTCGAAAAGTAATATATGTCCGTTTGTGTCTGTTTTCATTCATGAACACTTGTTTGTGTTCATTAACGTCTGTTTATGTTCGTGTGCGTCCATGAACAAAATTAACAAACGAACATGAACACGCGTGTTTTCTTAACAAACGAACACGAACAAAAAAATCTTGTTCGGTAAGTATTCATGAACTATTCGTGAACACATAATTTCCTTAACAAACGAACATGAACAAGTCCTTGTTCGTGTTCGTTCGGTTCGTTTGCAGCCCTACATGATGTTAGTACACCAACTCAAATGATTAGAAAAAACACATATTCGTCAAATGTAAAGAAAACAAGAGAGATACCTTGAGGTTGATGTGGATTCCTTGCTTGACCTTGTTTCCTTCATGGTCTCTAGCAGCAAAAGCAGGAATATAGTGACCAACATATGATTCTCCGGTTATAAAGAAGTCATTTTTTTGCAAATTCAGGATGCTCTTTCAAGAAGGCCTGAATCGTAACATAATCACTATTATGCATAAAAAAGCAGCCACGTAGTATTATATATATGTTTGATTTTAATGACTAAAACGAATCTGATGTTTGATAGGGGTAACAATTCTTGATATACATCCGATCCGTTTAACAAACATTTCATATTCTGGCAACCTGTTTAAGTCCATTTATGACCTGTTTTTGTAAGTTGATTGTATATGACTTGCTAGCACTCTTTCAATGAATGTGCATTGTTGCAAAATTACATAAAATTAACAAAACATAAGGAACAAACCTGTAAGAAGTCATATAGGTCATTATTCACACCCTGCCCATCATGGCGAATGTCTATTTTGTCAGTACTGTAACTAAAGTTAGTTCCAGTAGATTGGTCAACAAACAATAGGTTGGATGCGTGAATATCAACAAATAGACAATCTGTATATGTTAAGGCATAACATAATGGATCGAGCATTGCAAAAACACCAAATCTAAATTATGTAGCAACTGACATTGAGACACTACATTTACAAAATAAATAAATGTTACATGGTCCCAGCCATACTCATTCCAGACAAGCGAAGAGTCCTTTTGAATTTAAACGGACCGTTTTTATAAAAGAGTGCAAGGTCACTGCTACATCTAGGCCCTCCGGTCAACCAGATAACAACAAGGTCTGTTTTTCGACCCCGTGATTCAAAGAAGAAATAGAACATCCTACAAATCTCAAATAAGTGTTCTTAGATGCTAATAGTGTAAGGCCCAGAAATTGTGTAGGTTTACGCTTCCAGAAATTGTGTAGATTTACGCTTGTCTTTATCAAGCAAGTTTATTAATTGGGCTTAGTTTACCTATTGGGTTTGGGTTAGGCCATGTGGGCCAAGGCATTAATGGACCCTATATAATATTTTGTCTAGTTCATTTTAGAGTGAATCCTCTCATTTGTAATTCTAGAGCCACCACCTTGTACCAGACAATTCTAGAGATTGTGCGCAAGGTGAAGCAACAATAGTATTGATTTCATCGTTTTATCTATTTTGTTCTTCACCATTCAATCGATATTCCGCGTCCTTTGAGTGGTTTGAGTGATATCTTGGATTATTCTGGACTTACAATTGGTATCAGAGCCTAAAAACTCTTTTGAAGGCTCGGTTCGGTATCATTCAAAGAGCAAAAAGAAGATTTGCTGCTGTCATCTTTTTTTTTAAATTGGTTCAGGTATCAAAGTTCAAATATATGCTATCCCAAAGGATAATTCAATGCAACATAGTAAATCGTTATAGTAGAATCTATACCTTATGGTCAACCCCTTTACAAAAAGAATTTTATTCATAGCCTATCTCAATATTTTACCTTTTCAACATCCTTTCGACTTCCTTTTTCAAAACATTTCTAGTCCCCATAAATTGCATGCTTCTTTTTTTGCCAGTGGATTCTACCTCAGCCTTGACTTCTAAAATTCCATTCACATCCAATAATATTGATTTCATCGTTTAAAAATATATATATATATATATATATATATCAACTAGGTTTATACTGTCTTTATCATGGCTTAGTAGGAAGAAACTTCAGTTCTTAATCTTCCAATCTTGGGTTCTTTCATCTTTTCTTAGAGGTATACTTGCATTTTAGTCATCATCAGCTTCTGCTTAAACATCTTGCTAAAAGAGAGTGTGAGAGGAGGATTCTCATAACACTTTTCTTTGTTAATCTTCTCTTTCAAGCAGTTTTTTCAGGTACTTCTACAGTTGTACTTTCATTGTCAAAAGATGATTCACTTCAGGTTCTTCTGATTCAAGTACATCTTGTCATTGAGGTTAATCATGCTTGTCAGCAACTAGAACTTTTTAATTCTTCATCAGCCCTGTTTCTTGATTTGAATCAAATTCTGCAAATTCTCAGAATTTTGTGAGCAAACAATTTATATAGCAGAGGATCCAGTATACACATGAACACCAAATACATCCGTGTACTGCCATTTTAAGTTCTCAAAACCTGAATTCCTTTCGAGAATCAGTCAAATCTTCAAGAATGGTCAATTTTTATAAAAGATAAAAAAATAAAAATAAAACTCAAACTATTTACAATGCATTTTTTTTTTTGTGAGAATCATGTGCAAGAATATCATATCAGCTTTGTCAAACTGTAACACACTGTTAGTATATTTGTTTTGATAAACTTATTAAAGTGCCAGAAAGTAGTCCAAGACGATTACCAGCATTGTTTATCCACTTAAACAAACATACACATACGCCTTCAAGTCCTTTATTTTTTTAATTTTCTTAACGTGTATTATACTGAAATAATAGTGTGTCCCACATCATGACATACCCCCACGATCAAGGTATGCACAAAGCTTCTTCATAACAGGTGAGTATAGTGTTGACATCTGTATGTTTTACAAGGTCAAGATCATCTGTGATCAGGTCTGCATATATCTGGATGCAACAAAGAGACCAATTGATTCTCGACTAGGGTTAAGGCAAATACCAAGTTTTCGGTATGATCATTGCTTTAGGCTTTTGATTTGTGCCTTTAGCTTGAATTCTTTTTGAGAATATGGGTTTTGGCATTTCCTTATTGCTCTTTTAAGACGTCCTGACTGTGCCTAGGTCAGCATATATCTGGATGCAGCAGAAGGGCAGCCAGGACATCCCCAGATGTATCAACAATTTAAAGACCTAAAATCTCAGACTTTGGCAATCAATCAACGCAAGATTTAAGATCACAAAATCATACGCCAATGATGTGTTACCCACAAGTTACACAGTCCTTAATCTTTAGTATGAATTTTTAACCGAGTTCGTTGTGCAGTTCGCCTACCGGTACATCATATGATGGAGCTGCAATCACACTTGATTTAATTTTCTTTTTAATTTTAAGGTGTGAAAATTTAACAGCTGATGTACTATCATTTCTTCTTTTTCGCACCTGAAATCTCATTTTCTGATTTTTTTAATGTTTTTGTATTTTTCTTAGGGTTCTGACGATATATCCCCCTAAATTTGTGCTTAAAATTGAAAAATAACAAAATAAACGAAAAATAATTTAAAGAACAAATTTATAAAACTAAGAAAAATCTTTTTGTGCTTTTCTAAAACCATTCTCGAATTAATGACTAATCAATTTCAGAAATAACGCATCAGGTTTTGAGCATATCTTACTTGCTAATGTTACCTCCATTATCTCCTTCAAAGAAAACATACTCGCTATTTAAAAATTTAAAATAAATTTATAATAGAAAGATGTCACCTGTCATGTGCATGGAACAACCGTTATCAACATACCAATGGTGGTTGACAATCCTCCTTGAAAGTCCCTGCACTAAGAAGGGAGATTAATTAAACACCGGTACCCAGGCCATAGTGGTCTTAGGCACTCCTGAAGCATCTTTGTGAGACACTTCCCTCAAACACATGTCCTTATTCTCATTTAGACATGGTGTAGTTGCCGCCTTTGATTTCTAAACTTGCTTGGGCTTAACAAACGGTTTTGCCACTTTCGGAGTAGTAACTTTTGGTTTTTCAGGTTGTTTTGATTTATGTGGTCGAACAACCTTCTGTTTACTCTTGGAAGCATTCCTGTTGGATCGACTTAAAATTGTTGAATATGCAAAAGAAATTTCCGATGGGGTCTTTGGTTTCCGATGAGTGTTTACGATCAAGAAGGAGTGGTATCCAACAGTTTGATAGGTGTCCGATTGAAAGTGGGGAGTGTCCGAGTAAGGATTGTTTTCGATGTGGGTTTTAGTTTCCGGGTGAGTTTCGGTTTCCGAGCAGTTGTAGTGGTTTCCGGATGAATACGTGTTCGAAGTGGGTTTCCGAATGAAAGAGTTTCCGGGTGTGGTGGCTTTCCGATTGAAGAAGTTTCCGGGTGTGTTTCCGATGGTGTATTTTCTGGGTTTGATGTTTGGGTTTCTGAGTGAAGAAGGGGTTTTCGAGGTGGTTTCCGGTCAAAGGGTGGTTTTCGGGTGGGGTGTCCGGTTGGGTTTCCGGATGGGTTTTCGAGGTGTTTTATGAGTGGTTTCAAAATGGAATCTTTGACTGCTTTTATTCTTTTCCAATATTGAGTATTTTAATATTGATCAATATTTCCATAATATACTCAAACACTTTGGAATCATCAAAAATTAGATTAAACACCTTCCTTTTTAACTATTCTTCGTGTTCTTGGACTGTTCTTCAAGATTTGAACAAAACAAATCTGCCAAAACTTTTAAACCACCAAAAACGGTTAGAAAAATAAATTTAAGTAACTAAGCAATCTAACAATCCTGATGAACTTCAAGAACAACCAAGAACATTAAACAAGAGAGACCAATGAACCACCACAAATTTGCAAAAAAGATGACAGCAGCAGATATTCTTTTTGCTCTTTGAATGATACCGAACCGAGCCTTCTAAAGACTACTTAGGCTCTGATACCAATTGTAAGTCCAGAATAATCCAAGAAAGGTGTTTCCGAGTGAAGAAGGGGTTTTCGAGGTGGTTTCCGGTCAAAGGGTGGTTTTCGGGTGGGGTGTCCGGTTGGGTTTCCGGATGGGTTTTCGAGGTGTTTTATGAGTGGTTTCAAAATGGAATCTTTGACTGCTTTTACTCTTTTCCAATATTGAGTATTTTAATATTGATCAATATTTCCATAATATACTCAAACACTTTGGAATCATCAAAAATTAGATTAAACACCTTCCTTTTTAACTATTCTTCGTGTTCTTGGACTGTTCTTCAAGATTTGAACAAAACAAATCTGCCAAAACTTTTAAACCACCAAAAACGGTTAGAAAAATAAATTTAAGTAACTAAGCAATCTAACAATCCTGATGAACTTCAAGAACAACCAAGAACATTAAACAAGAGAGACCAATGAACCACTACAAATCTGCAAAAAAGATGACAGCAGCAGATATTCTTTTTGCTCTTTGAATGATACCGAACCAAGCCTTCTAAAGACTACTTAGGCTCTGATACCAATTGTAAGTCCAGAATAATCCAAGATATCACTCAAACCACTCAAAGGACGTGGAATATCGATTGAATGGTGAAGAACAAAATAGATAAAACGATGAAATCAATATTATTGCTGCTTCACCTTGCACACAATCTCTAGGATTGTCTGGTACATGGTGGTGGCTCTAGAATTACAAATGAGAGGATTAACCCTAAAATGAACTAGACAAAATATTATATAAGGTCCATTAATGCCTTTGCCCACATGGCCTATCCTAAGCCCAATAGGTAAACTAAGCCCAATTAATAAACTTACTTGATAAAGACAAGCGTAAACCTATACAATTTATGGGCCTTACAAATAGAGACAACATAAAACACTTTCAAAACACCAAACAAATAAAATATAGTTCTTGTATAATTAAATAGAAATAGAATGAGATAAACAATAACCAGTGAACTCAAGAGAATTCCATCATCTTTATTTTACACTCACTGGAACATATCCAACAAACAAACATAAAAGACAGCTACATATTAAGACTTCATCCAGACCCAATGAGCCTTGGTGCACTTAAATCACCCATTTTAAACCGGTTAACCCGAACCGAACCAGGGGAAACCAATCAAATTCAGACAAAAAAGTCATCAAAACCGGTAAGGTCAAGAATATGACAAAACCCGAGCCGGCTTGTGTAACACCCCAACCGATGACGGAAACATCGAGGTGTCACGTATGAATGATTGTTCAGTAGCTCATGGTAATACATAAGTTTAAATAATCCTTTATTTCATTACAGTATTGAATTACATTTAATGTCTTGAATGAAATCTAATACATCCAATAATTAAACAAAGCTTAAAACTTCAAATATCTTCTCATGCTAGCTCTAGACTTCAAGCATTAGTATTTCCTGTTGAGTTTGGAAAATATGGGGGGGTCAACTAGAAGTTGGTGAGAATACATAAGCCAAGTCAAGCAATTAAGTTTTATAAAAGTTTAGCAATTCATATGTCTAATGTAAGTTTAAGTCTACATGAATAAACATGAAGTGTAGTATGCACATAATCAATCCTCTGACAAAGTTTAGGTCCATCCCGCATCCACGGTTCTCCTTATAAAGTTTAGGTTCATCCCGCATTCACGGTTCTCCTTATAAAGTTTAGGTCCATCCCGCATTCACGGTTCTCCTTATAAAGTTTAGGTCCATCCCGCATTCACGATTCTCCTTATAAAGTTTAGTTCCATCCCGCATTCACGGTTCTCCTTATAAATTTTGGAACGATAACAATCACCCGCGCTCCCCATAGAAATGGTCAACGAATCTAGGTGGGGTTGTCAATCCAATAGATCTATCATTGTATACCGCCGGCTTGATCAGGGTTAATGATTATGCAAGTTGAAGTTTAAGTCTAATAGTCTTTGTCTAAGTCATGAGGCATTAAAGTTTACAACTAGACATGTATGTAGAATTGCTTAAGTATAAAGTTTCAAGTATAAAGAATTGCATAAACAAGGTTACGTAAACTCACCTTAGCAAAGTGTTAAGTCTTGTGAAATAGAATAAGTGTAGTCCAACGTTGCCAAGTATTACCCTCAAACACATCTTCATATGTGTGTTTGGCAGGAAGCTCGAGATCGAGAAAAAAGAATATAAGACTCACAGTGCCGGAGGAAGAGGCGGTGATGGCGAGCGCCAGAGATTAAGACCATTAAGGGACGGTGGTCTAGAGTTGACAGTTGTTGGTTACCGGTGGATTGTCGGGAGGACGAAGCGGCGTCCATTTGACACAAGCAGAAGGGAGGAGACCAAGAAGGTATGGAATGTGGTTCACGACGGTGGTGGATGTTGCGAAACCGCTAGTTCAATACGAGTTTGTAGACGGATTTATCCAGCACACGCCAACCCACAAGAGATCGATAGAGAGTTGGGTCAGGAAATGGTTGATATAAACTTTATGGTTCAACTTGTTTGTTTCATTTCTATACAAGACTATATATACACATACAAACACAACAAAGATGGAGATAAAAGCTCCTCTAGACTTTGACTCAATAATTATACTTTGACTCAATAATTACACATAATTCTTTGACTCAAGACTTTGACTCCAAGAATTATGTTGTCAAGACTTTGACTCTTGACTCATGGCTTTGATATATATATATATATATATATATATATATATATATATATATATATATTTTGAAACGAATTTATATCTTCCTTGTTTGAGATTATAAATGTAATTGGAAAAATGATTAGCTTTAAATAAGAAATAAAAAAAAAATCATTAGTTTGAATTAGAAAATAAAAACACCGTCTTATAAAATGACGATTTTATAAATAGAATTAGGATAGGACATATGTCATAATTGAAGATTTTTTTTTTTTAAGTACAATGATAAAAAGAACTTAGAAAAATAGAGTGCACGGATAAAGATAAGAATACTTAGAAATAAATTAGACTTTATATCATGGATCAAGAAATACTTTAATGCAAAATAAATGGGAAAATTCGTGAGGTTACAGTCTCCCCTACTTTTAGAAACTTCGTCCCGAAGTTATAAAAAAAACACCGGGTTGAAGGTGATTGGGTAGAAATTAGGGCAACTGTGGTTTGGAAAATTTGTGTTAAGGCATGACATGAATTTATAAGTAACAGAATAAACTGTTTCGAATAATTTGGTAAGAGGTTTGATAGGTGTGGGTTTTAAGGGTTGGATTAGGTTCGTTTAAAATAGCAAGGAGAATAAGAATCTAGCAAAACACTAAACTTTAAGTTTTAGGAATCTTAAAAAGAAATGCATGAGTTAATTGACTATAGAAATACTAAACAGGTAACTAGAGTTTATAATTGGTTATCTGCCAAAAACCTTGATAGAATTTCACACTACCTTAACGTAACTGTAAATTCATGATTACGTTCCGGACCGTAATCACCAATTTACCTTACATTAGGGTTTTGTGTCCTTCTATGACTCTAAACACACATGTAATTAATGCAAAATAACCTTGTGATTGAATCGTATACAATGTATCCAAAAATGAGTCCAACTGTTGAGCAGGAAAAAGACTTCTACCAGTCAGTGAATAAGAACCTCTACCGATTGTTGAGCAGGTGCGATAGCCTCTACCAGTCGTTGAGCAAGTTGTAGGGCCTCTACCGACTGTTGAGCAGGCATGATGACCTCTACCAATCGTTGAGTAGGTTATTTGGTACTCTACTAACTGTTGAGCAAGTACTTCTGTAACATTTCGCATTAAATTCCTTGTACGTTACGATCATTATTAATAAAACGTCGAATTTCATCATTTATCGTCCTTTTAAAAAATATATCGTGACACGTTTAGACCCTAGTACCATAATATATACATATAATATCATAATGCTATTGTTTTAAATTGCCAAAAAAATAAAGGCATGGGCCGGGATTCGAACCCGAGCCCATGGCCGGTTCAACATACACCCACAACAAACCAGCCGGTCTACAACTTCTTTTGGTTTAATCCTGATAGATAATATATATATATATATATATATATATATATATTACACTTATCAATACAGTTGACTATTGAGAAGTCAACCTGCAAGCAATCTTCCACAATTAGATCATCAATCCGCATTAAAGGCTTGATTGTTGATTGCCTTGACTGATTCGCGTCCATTACACGACCAATTATCATCAAAGCTTTCCTAAATATGTCCAATTACGCGTTTATTATTGAAACCCAAGGTCAACTTACCAATTCGTAACACTAGCACCCCACACTATAAATTGAACCCTCCATTATACTCTCTACTCGCCGATCTATTCTTCCTCATCTCCAATTTCTGATAAATAAACATCCTTTCAAGTTTATTTGTTCGTGTTTGACTTTTCTGTTTGACCATTCAATAATCACGATTAAACGTTGTAAGTTTCAATTTTTTTTGAAGGTTTTGTTCGTCGGCAATCTACATACAATAACCCTATGTTTAATCGGGTTATTGTTTGTTAGATTTGATTATTGTTAAAACTAGGGCTCGACATTTTGAATTGGGGAAGAACACCTCTGCAGACTTGTGTATTTATTTAAAACAGAATGTAAACTAACACCAAGTGATCAGTAGATCAGTTGGTTGGCTCCTTGTTCGTAATGCACAACCCGGCCGGATGGCCAGGGTTCGAGTCCCACGTTTCATGGTTTTTTTTTTGCTTTTCATTAAAAGGTTTATAAATCAGTTTCAACATAATTATATAATTATTTCCAACAGAGATTAACCGTTCTCAGGGTTCAGACCAACTGCTCTGAACTTGTGATTTAAAACCTTCCAACCGGGTCAGACCCGGGTTCGATTCCCAGCTTGAACAAAACATTTTTTTTTTACCTTTTTGATTTATATATATTCACTTATATTTTTAAAATTGGTTTTAAAATACTAAAATTGCTTTATAAATTCTACAAAAATTATTTTATGTTATTCTAATAGAAAAGTTTAACATACAGTTTTTAGTTTTCCAAAAATTATTTATTTAATATATATAATAAATATTTCAAGTTTATTCTATTATAATTATAAAATTCTATAAAAATATCAAAACGATTATATAAATTCCCACAAAAATTATTCTGAGTTTATATAACATTAAACATTTCTGAAATGATTTTTATTTATGAAAAATCATTTATTTAATATTTTTAATCAATTTTTGTTATTTTTAATCATAAATAAATCATAATAAATTCATTTTTCAGTATTTTTGCACCAAAATTTTATATAAATTATTTATGTCCATTTAGAACAGAAATACAAATTTTAATTTAAAAATTCTTTGATTTTAATATTTTTAGATATTAAAGTTGTATTTTAACAAAATAGAAATAAATAGTTTAAATATTCTATTTTTAAGAAAATAATTTTATAAAAATTATTTTCATACTTAAAACTTTATAATGTGACCATCTTTAATCTAAAGTTTACAAAAAGACTTTTGTTTATTTATTTATCGAATTTCTCTTGTTTATTAAACAATTTAATTATTAATCAAACGAATACTTATCCCCAATTCGAAACCCTAGAAAATACTTGTAGACTAGAAAGACTTAGACTTATTTGTTACCTTATACATAGGGTAATACTTGGCAACTTTGGGGCTACACTTATTCTTTTTCTCAAGACTTAATACTTTGCTAAGGTGAGTTTACGTAACCATGTTTATGCAATTCTGTATACTTGCAACATTATCCTTAAGCAATTCTACATACATGTCTAGTTGTAAACTTTAATGCCTCATGACTTAGACAACTACAGTTAGACTTAAACTTCAACATACATAATCATTAGCTATGGCCAAGCCGGCGATACTCAATAATAGATCTATTGGATTGACAATCCCACCTAGATTCGTTGACCATCGTTTATGGGGAGCGCGGGTGATTGTTATCGTTCCAACGGGATATTAAGGTGAACCGTGGATGACGGGATGGATAAACATGTCTAATGTAAGTTTAAGTCTACATGAATAAACATGAAGTGTAGTATTCACATAATCAATCCTCTGACAAAGTTTAGGTCCATCCCGCATCCACGATTCTCCTTATAAAGTTTAGGTTCATCCCGCATTCACGGTTCTCCTTATAAAGTTTAGGTCCATCCCGCATTCACGGTTCTCCTTATAAAGTTTAGGTCCATCCCGCATTCACGGTTCTCCTTATAAAGTTTAGGACCATCCCTCATTCACGGTTCTCCTTATAAAGTTTGGAACGATAACAATCACCCGCGCTCCCCATAGAAATGGTCAACGAATTTAGGTGGGGTTGTCAATCCAATAGATCTATCATTGTATACCGCCGGCTTGATCAGGGTTAATGATTATGCAAGTTGAAGTTTAAGTCTAATAGTCTTTGTCTAAGTCGTGAGGCATTAAAGTTTACAACTAGACATGTATGTAGAATTGCTTAAGTATAAAGTTTCAAGTATAAAGAATTGCATAAACAAGGTTATGTAAACTCACCTTAGCAAAGTGTTAAGTCTTGTGAAATAGAATAAGTGTAGTCCAACGTTGCCAAGTATTACCCTCAAACACATCTTCATATGTGTGTTTGGCAGGAAGCTCGAGATCGAGAAAAAAGAATATAAGATTCACAGTGCCGGAGGAAGAGGCGGTGATGGCGAGCGCCAGAGATTAAGACTATTAAGGGACGGTGGTTGACGGTTGTCGGTTACTGGTGGATTGTCGGGAGGACGAAGCGGCGTCCGTTTGACACAAGTAGAAGGGAGGAGACCAAGAAGGTATGGAATGTGGTTCACGACGGTGCTGGATGTTGCGAAACCGCTAGTTCAATACGGGTTTTGTAGACGGATTTATCCAGCACACGCCAACCCACAAGAGATCGATAGAGAGTTGGGTCAGGAAATGGTTGATATAAACTTTATGGTTCAACTTGTTTGTTTCATTTCTATACAAGACTATATATACACATACAAACACAACAAAGATGGAGATAAAAGCTCCTCTGGACTTTGACTCAATAATTATACTTTGACTCAATAATTACACATAATTCTTTGACTCAAGACTTTGACTCCAAGAATTATGTTGTTAAGACTTTGACTCTTGACTCAAGGCTTTGATATATATATATATATATATATATATATTGAAACGAATTTATATCTTCCTTGTTTGAGATTATAAATGTAATTGGAAAAATGATTAGCTTTAAATAAGAAATAAAAAAAAAATCATTAGTTTGAATTAGAAAATAAAAACACCGTCTTATAAAATGACGATTTTATAAATAGAATTAGGATAGGACATATGTCATAATTGAAGATTTTTTTTATTTTTATTTTTTTAAGTACAATGATAAAAGGAACTTAGAAAAATAGAGTGCACGGATAAAGATAAGAATACTTAGAAATAAATTAGACTTTATGTCATGGATCGGGAAATACTTTAATGCAAAATAAATGGAAAAATTCGTGAGGTTACAGCTTGAAACTCAACGCGGTTTTCCTTGACCAATCCGAACCGATTTGAAACTCAACCTAGTATTGACTTTTCATTTACCAACCCAAACCGAGCCAGTAAAAAACCAATCAAAACTGCTCAAAACTGGTTAAAAAAACCTTGTCAAAACCTATAAAAAAGACAAAATTTGAACCAGTTTGCAACTCATCCCGGTTTTGACTTTTTGTTGACCAATGTGGTTTAAAACTCACCCCGTTTTGACTTTTCATTGACCAACCCAAATCTAATTGGTAAAAAAAACTTGCTCAAAACGGGTCAAAAAAATTGTCAAAACTAGTTAACAAACAAATAAACATGAACCAGTTTGAAACTCTACTCGGTTTTAACTTTAAGTTGACCGACCTGAACCAGTTTGAAACTTAAACCGGTTTTTACTTTTGATTGATGACGAGTCCCAAAATTAACAAGTTTTATATACATGTTTTCACCTAATTATCACCCAAATTCATGCTTTTATCGTGGTATTGTCATGGTTTGTTTCCTTTTGATGATGATTGCAGGTATTGAAGGTGGAAAGTGAAAAGAAGTGAAAACCGGCATAAAAGACAATGATTTGAAGACTTTCGGAGATGATCCAGATGAAGCATGGTCGCGCTCAGGCCTATGCACGGCCATGCACTTATCCCAGGTCAACCAGTCAGCATTTCCAAGTCAACAGGAGGCAAAAATGAGCTTTACTGATGTGCACGGGCGTGCCCCACATAGTGGCATGGGCATGCTTTAATGCAACGTGTTCTCCAAGGCTTAAACCGACCAAGTCTGACAAGACGGTTACACATTTCAGTCAGCACGGGCATGCCAGAGGAATGGGCACGGGCGTGCCAGCCCTTGTACAGATAATTCTGCGGGAAAGGACTCTGCAACAGTACGTGCTGTCGAGCAGGGGTGTGCCAAGACTTGAGCAGGGGCGTGCCAGACCTGTTTGGCCTATAAATAGAGGCCTCCACTCCACATTTTGGGCATCCCTTTTCACCTGAGTTTCTCTCACACTTCAGCCATCTTTGGGGTCTTGCAAGTGACATTTGGAGCTTGGGATCACTCCATAAATACTTGGTGATTGAGAGTTAAGAGAGAGATCACTAAAACTCACCTAAACCACCCTCTTTAATCCCCATTACACTTACAACTATGTGTTCTTCAAACACCCACTATAGTATGCTAGATTTAAAGCCAATGTTTGGCTAGATTAGTTGAATGTTGCAAGGGTGAAGACTTATCTTGGTATAGATTATATAGTTTTTATTTGTTAAGTGGTGTTGTGTTCTTGTTAAATTCTTGTCACTTAAAACCTTGTTTGATGAATTAACTAACTAATTAACTAGTTTTTGGTCTTGTGGGTGTCTTGATAGGAAGTGGGAGGAATTAAGAGTGTACTCATGGTGTGTAACAACCCATGCACTCTTAAGCTAACCTGATTCCGCGAGTAGTGATTAGCCCATTTGTGGGTAGAAATACACACACTTAGTGGCTTAATCCTCTACTATCAAAGATTTCATTTAGGGTCGGTACGGTCTTTATACTCGGTCCTAGTGATAAGTCAAGCCTTAGTTGTGCGACTTAGCTTCATTGTCTATGTGAAAGCTTTGGCGCAAGTTAAGGTTTGATGAACCCGTGTTGAGAGAAAACGGTCTTTATTTTCTCTCATCATTATACTGCCGCACAGTTAATGATAGACCACTCACTTTTTAAAATGGTTAATTGGTTCAAGTAAAGGATGCACGTGTGCTGGTTAGGCACGACTCTTTTATGATATCAAGTGGTTTCTTGTTCGGTCATGCTCCGGCCACCGGCAAGTTGTGCACAAAGGTTTTGAGTGATTAGATGTCTTTATTGCAGCATTGGGAGTTGGATAATTCGGGCTTGGGTATACACATTCTTGAGTAGTCCGTCTGTCATTGTTGAGAGGTGAGCTTACCGGTTCGGGAGACCCTCACATTAAAACAAGAACACAGCTCGTCTTGCGAAAATAGACACCTCTGGAGAATGCTGTAGCAACTCCAAGTTAAGCATAAGTGCGCACTTGTTCACACCACTTGACTGAATAACTACTATTAATCCGTCCCAAGATTAAGTTGGATCCTGAAGCAACACTTTGTTTGGTATTGATTTTTACTCTGGTCGCTCTCATTCTCTTTCTTTATTTTATTTTATCTTTCTTTTTATTGTAGCAACTTAGGACTGAGTAGGGGAAGTCGTATCTTAGGGTTCGATACTCGGTACTTGCTATAGTCTATACTACGCCTGATAGGTCCACTTGCCTATCGTGTGGGTTTAGAATAATCAGCAGATATCGTTTTACTTTTATAAATTTAAAACTTAGATAAGTGTTTTAATTTAAAGGTCTCATTTAATTACTCCTTTTTCACCTAGTCTTGACACTTCTTTCGGGAAAGTGTTAGTTTTAAAAAGGACGTTTAAAAAGACCTAATCCATACGACATCAATTGACCAAACCAAATCGGTTTGAAACTCAACTTGCTTTTTACATTTCATTAACCAACCTGAACCAAACTGGTAAAAAACAAATCAAAACTACTCAAAACCAATCAAAACCAGACAAAACCCAAACCGATTTAAAACTCAACCCGGTTTTTTATAAGATCATACTGAGCAGCATAAGAGTGTTCAATCTTATAATAACCCGCATGATGACCTAACTCTTCAACAGATGTACCATTCGGGTCAACAAAATTCAAAAACATAAATTGTTTTTCAACCAGCTTCTTTTCGCCTACACCCGCTGATCCCAACACATCATATTCATCCTAAGAACATTAACCAATCGTTCAGGAAACAAATTAAACTCCCTGATCATCTTCTTCGTGAATGGAAAACTAAAGTTTTCCAAACCAACATTCATCATCGAAGAGATTATAATAAGGAGAATAAGAGGGAATATTATTAACAACAGTTTCTTTATTGCTTAGAGATGGTTAAAGATTAGTGAATGAATGGTGGTTTATAAAAAGAGGGGATCTTAGTAGTCAAAGCATACCTGTTGTTTGATATATAGTGATAGCATCATATAAACTATGCACCAAAAGCAAGTTTTTAAGGGTTATTTTGTGTTCAACCGGTCTTGTTTTATGCTAGTTATTGTCCGATTCTTGGATTTTGACATTCATTTTTCAAGGCTGCAAATCAAAAGGGATCAAACTGTTTGGGCTTTTAGCATCAACTGGATTTATTGCTGTGCTTGCTTCTAAAAACTTTTATGGTGAAAAATGGAATCTAAAATCAAATTTACAACTTTCAAGATGAGATGAGCAAATTACCGGTATCAGCATCGAATTTCTTGTATCGGTATCGGTACCTAGGGTATCGGAATTTTACAGATTTTACCTTCAAATTTAAACTCTTCACTATATATGTATGGAATGAGTTACATATGTTGTTTATTCAACCTCACTCCTAGTTATGTGGTTCCATCAGAACAACAAACCAAAACCCTTTTCAGACCCATACACTGCTCAACCATTTATAACAGCTTATATATGTCAGTAAACATGTCTAATATTAGGCCAGTACCCAACTCGCTGAAATAAGACTAACATGCTAAAAAGAGAATACGAACAAATTTGAGTTAAACATCATATGTTAGTAAACATGGCTAATATACAAAATCACCAAATTATAGAAAACAAAAAATTAATCACTCATTAAACATGGCTAATATTCAAAATAAGCAAATCATATAAAACAAAAAATTATTCACCTGAGAGCTCTAAACTTCATACTTAAATTTGATATATATGCTAGTAACGAAAACAGAGCAAATTTATTAACCTTATCCGGTGGGTTAAAGGGTTCAAGAAGAAGAAGATGATTGAAAAGGGTGATTATATTGTTGAGCCAATTCTGTAACTCCGTGTCCTCATAAAGTTGGTTATTAAGAGGGTGTTTGGGATTAAGTTACAAAACAACTTATTGACTTATTGGTTTCTTCCAAAAGCCAATAAATCAATAAATTGTTTGTGTAAACCAAAAACACTTTTGATTTTGGCTTTGGGTCATTTTACACTAATAAGCTAAACCAAACACTTTTTAAAAAACAACTTATTAACTTATTGACTTTTCCCACCACAAAAGCTAATCCAAACACTTTTTTAGAAACTCCTTTTCAAAAAGTCATAAGTCAATAAACAATTCTGACCAAAATCACTTTTGGAGTTAAAATGATGAAGAACTCCTTGTCTTCTTGAATGATGAAGAAAGGAAAAGGATTAGACAAATGATGTTTGTGAGGGCAGGCCGCAGGGATAGAAAAGGAGGGTAGTATGGTAAAAGTGTGTTGATATTGTAAAGGATGAGGTGGGTGAAATGTCTATATTACCCTTCTAAGTGTCTTAATTGTCACAACTATCCCCATAATACCCATAAATTTCTTGCTTAAATATGTTGTACATGTTGTTTCTTAAGTTGTATGAAAATGAAAATGATTATGTTGACTATCACTCCTCCTTAATAAGATAATATAGAAATATAGATAAGCTGAGCTTGCATAAGTGTGTATTGCAAGTCTGACATGAAAATGGCTTGGTTTTTAAAAGCCTTGTACAAGTTTTACTATTTTGTTGTGTCCTCACGCCTTCGTTTCTTTTGCAGGGGTGTTTCAAAGCTCGCAACAAACATAAAAAAAGTCCGATTCAAGAAAGTTGACAGAAAACACACAAAATCACCCTAACAAATACATGACATGTAACGAAACACAAAATGAAATCTGAAAATAAATATATCATTTAATAAATACATAAACACCAACATAGCAATATGTTGTAGAAGACTTAACGGGTCAGATGAATTACAAGAAACATAAATCAAAACCTTAGGCACAATGTTTCACTAAAAGATGTATAACATGTATGGAAACACAAAATGAAACTAATAAAAAAACATATATGCCAACCACTAGCAAAAACAAATAGTGTGTAACCTCATTTTAGAGCCTGCTACACTACAACAAATAGTGTGCAACCTCATTTTACTCATGAAATCACAAAAGAATGATGAAATGAAAGGTATATCTAAACATTCAAACCTTAGAACAAATGCTAAGTTAAATGCAGATCGTGATGCAGACCAAGAAGGAAATGAGAAAATTATGGCGTTACGTTAACCCACAAAAAATGAGTTCCATTCTCTCTATACACGGGGACCCATTTATGAATGACACGTATGTCTAGAGCTGGTGTTGCAGCCTCGGCCTTGGCCCCTAATGATGTAATTCTAGTTCCCTGCATTTTGACCAACCTGCCATGAAAAGAGATAATATTTGTCAGTACTTTTTTTTGGAAGGTGATTTTCTATGTTGTGGCAGAGTTCATCACAGTCTCTCAGAAGGGGATCCCCTAGCCACTCTACAATGGTCAGACTATGTTGTCTTAACCGGGTCCACGCTGACGCGAGAGTGGCCGGCCCACAAGCGAGTCGAGGCTGCGCATAAGGGGCACTAAGGCTTCCACTCGGAAAATTTCCTGCCACCTGCCATTTGACAGATGTTACACCCTCTACAAGAGGCAATCCTCTCTGGAGTAAATGCACCGTAATATAAAACCGGGGGGCCATCCGAATCAAACCTGGCCCCTCCAAAGAAGGTAGGCTCAACCATCACTTGGCAAAATATCCAACCACAAATGTTGGAAGTGGGAATTGAACCCTTGATTGTGGGATTGAGAGAGAACAGAGAGAATGCAAAAAGATGTATCTTTATTGATCAAACATTCTGAATACAAATTAGGGGTTATGTCCTATTTATACATAATGAAAGGGTGTGTCCCATTTGATGTAACCGACACAACGGTTGGTATATAACTACCACAAATAATATCTAACTTATGATATGTAATTATACTTATGATAATATAGAAATCAAGATATTATGTCTAACATTCTCCCCCCTAATTCTTGATTTCTTCTTCCATGCTTCTTTAGCTCCTTTCTTCATAGATTGATTTGCATCACACAAATTTTCTTGCCTTTTACTTTTCTTTAGTTGTCTCACACAACTTGCTGATTATTCTTGAATCACACGCGGATGATTAGCTAGCTTCACACTTCTTTGTTCGTTTCACACAAACAACTTTCATAGTTTTCTTCATTTAGATTGTTGCTTCACACAACTTTGCTTTCACAGCTTTCCTTGGATGATCTGAGTCACACAGGTCTCCTTCTTTATTAATTCCTTCACGGCTTTGATCGTATCACGCGATTCTTCTTTTCATGGTTGCCTCACACACCATGATCTTCAACTTACATCTTTTAGTTTAGTTATTTAATGCCTCACACACTGATTCTTATTCTGATCACTTCACATGACCTAACTTCTTGCTTTTGATCCACTCACTGGATTTCACCATTGTACCTATTGCGGGTTATTTTCGCATCATACGGATATTTTTTTAATCATATCACCTTGTATTCTCTTCTTTTCCTTTGTTTATTTGGACATTCATAGGCATAATGTCCAATTTTCTCACATCGATAACACTTGGATTGAGACTTATCCTTTGTACTTGTTTCTTCTTGGTGGTTGTCTTCACGACTTTGACCTTGTGTTCTTTGAAACTTGTCTCGTCTATCATCTTTTCTATTATTGAATTTACCACGACCTCGATTAAAATCTCCTTGTCCTTCTTGACTGATCCTTTTTTTGTATTGTGCAAGTAGAAATTTATCATAGTCATTTCTATGATTTCTTTCATCTCTAGATCGGAGACGCTCTTCGTAAGCTTTTAGTCTACCGATTGCTTCGTCAAGTGTCATGGTTTCCATATCGGAGTATTGTTCTATCGATGCAATAATTTGTAGAAACTTGTCTGGTATTGAGTCCAATAATTTACGTACCAAAATAGGTTCTTCGAACTTTGATCCTAGGGTCTTCGATTTTGTATTTAACGCACTTAATCTACCAGCAAACTGGTCTATGGTTTCTGTCTCTCTCATTGATAACATCTCAAATTCTGTGCGTAATGATTGTAGTCTTGCTTTCTGGACTCAATCAATTCCAATATGTCTCGTCTTTAATTCTTCCCATATGTCTTTGGCTGTAGTATGTGATGCAACTTGCATCACCATATCTTCTGGAATTGCTTGAAATAGATAGGCAATCGTTGTCCTATCCTTCTTGACATCTACCTTTGCTCCTTCTGTGGGTTCCACTACTTCCTAAAGGTTGTTGGCATTCAATATTGCCTTTACACGAACAGCCCAAATCGTGTAATTTGTAGATGTTAACATCGGGGTTTGGAGGTTAAACGTAAGTGTGTCCTTCGTGACGTTCTCTTCTTTCGTCATTTTGGGTTTTGAGGGCGATTTAGTGGAGTCTTGTTCTTGTTCTTTTTCCCTATTGTCCGATCTAATATGGACTACCCAACACTTCGTTTTGGAACTTGTTTGACTACTCTTTTGTCAAACTTGTTATTTTTGACGCTTTTTTTTTGTCAAAAAAAATAACTATGATATTCTTTGAAAATATATTTGTTCAACAAAGTTTAATAGTTTTGTAAGGCCTTAAACAAAATATTATTAAAACTTTGTTGATTATTGAAATTTTTTGTAAAACTTGAATATCAAAATGTTCCAAAATATTAAAGTCAATTCCCTTTTGACTTTTGTATAACTCCTCTAACAACACCTTGATTAGTGTTCTCCAAATAACACTTAATCCTTAAACACCCTTTTTATAAAACAAACCACTTTGTTTGTTTAATAATATTCTCACTTCAAAAAAAATTCGGATAAGTGGTACAAAACCCAAAACGTCACTGATGATAACTTTCTTAAAATAGATATCCCTCACTATAATATTCTTTTAAAACTTTCGTATGTTGACTTCTCAAAGTCAACACCTTCTTTACGAAAATTCTACTGCCCAAAATAAAAATTTCTTTGTTCTGACTTATCCAAATGGAATAACAAAAGCGTGTGTTCCACAATACTTTGATTTGAATTCTTTATCAAACCAAAAATGATCGAATACGAATTTAAAAAAATGCTTCGATTTTCCTTTTTTTTTCGAAATAGTGCATGAAAAATTTTAATCCTGATGTGTTGATGTTTGTATGTAAAACCAAATCTAATATATGATAATAATCGTTCAAACTAATGTTTGTTTCTTAAAAAACTTGTATCGGTTAGACAAAATAACTTTTGGCGGGAAAACTGTGTACCGAACAAAAACAGGGTATCAACACTTGACTTGATTTTTGATTGGATTACATAAAAATTTATGTATTCGATTCGTTCATTAAATAAAGGGCAGAGGGATCAATAACCGTTTTATTCTTTTGTTCGCTTTCGGTCCTTTCCGGTGTCTCGCCGGAATTCTCTGTTCTTGCCGGAATTCTTCCTTCCGGTCTGTTCTTTCGAATGACGGTTATAATCTTCTAAGTAATGATCTTTCTGATTGATCTTGGTTGGCCAATACACTTATGTCTTGGTAAAATCGTTTCTGTGATTGTCTCTGTTTTTCGGATGAAAACAGAGGATGAAGTTTCTTTGTTCTTATGATTGAATCACTCAATCTCTTTTCCTTTCGGTTCTTCACGAAACGATTTCACAGGCTTCTTTCTTCTTATGATCGAATCACTCGATCTTCTTCTTCGTTGCGATACCGACTCACTCGGTTTTCTTCTTCACAGGTCTTTCCAGGATCTTGGGCTCTGATGCCAAATGTGGGATTGAGAGAGAACAGAGAGAATGCAAAAAGATGTATCTTTATTGATCAAACATTCTGAATACAAATTAGGGGTTATGTCCTATTTATACATAATGAAAGGGTGTGTCCCATTTGATGTAACCGACACAACGGTTGGTATATAACTACCACAAATAATATCTAACTTATGATATGTAATTATACTTATGATAATATAGAAATCAAGATATTATGTCTAACATTGATCACCCAAGTGAACATAAGGCCATGCATATTAGTATTAGAATGTCATTTATTTACTGTTTTTGCTAAATTTGTTGGCCTCTTTTCATAAAGGAGTTATAACCTGTCTGCTGTTAACCTCGTTTAGCAATTCTGAATAAAGGATATTTAACGTTGTGTTGACATGTTCCAACCTATATTCGAACAGATAACTAATGACTCAAGCAAGTAAAAAAATTGTAGAAAACTAACTAAATGTGGCACATATAAAGCCAACACATGTTAACACTATCAGGAGTCGGGGCGGGAAGGGGGGGGGGACACCGCCGCCGGTAGGGGCGGGAAGGTGGTGTGGGGGTGGGGCGGGAGGGAAAGCACTGGCGTGGGGGAGAAAGGGGAGGACACGTGGAGGCACATTATTGGATGATGTTTATTTATAAAAAAAAAACAATAATCTATTTTATCATTTTAAAATGGCCGGTTTTTTTAAAAAAAAAAAAGAAATTAAATAAAAAAAATAAATAAATAAACATTACATAATTAAATTACTTAATAACCATTACACACTTAAACAACCATTACATAATCCTAATAATTCCTAAATTACTTATTTAAACATAAATAAATCCTAAATTACTTATTAATCCTAATTTTCTCCACTATGGAGAGTAGTTGTCCCATTCTCCGGGGAAGGTGATGCACTCGGGTGAGACGGAACGTGAGCTATCCCGTCCATCAGATCTCGCATCTGAGGGGAAGTAGTACTCACGAGGAGGGGTAGATCGGCTATAGTAGAGTTCTTCCTCCTCAATCTTCCTCAGGGCTTCCAAGTCCCCCTCAGTTGGGGAAGTCCCATGGTAGGGGGTGGGGGTAGTCTGGTCTTAGGGGATGGGGATGGGGGTAGTCTGGTGTTGGGGGATGGGGATGGGGGTAGTCTGGTGTTGGGGGATGGGGATAGCAGCAGCAGTCCGGGGGGTGGGGGTGGGGATAGCAGCAGCAGCCCGGGGGGTGAGGGCCGACAACATTAGTCGGTCCATTTCGTTAACAGCCATGACATAATCCATGGCCCAGACCATTTCCTCATCCGTCCAGTCATCATCAACTTCAGGAGGAGGAAATGTTGGTTGTGCAGCAGCAGCAGGAGGGGGATATAACCAATGTTGTGGAGGAGGAGGAGGAGAAATAAGAGGTTGTGCAGCAGTAGGAGGAGTAGAGGAGGTGAATGGTTGTCTCCGGGGGCGGACCCGTCCCCGGACCCGGCGAGAGTACTGCCGGATATTAGACGGGCCAGCAGCTCCTGGTTGAAAACCGTCACCCATGTTATTCATTGCTTTAGGGAAGAGGAATAGGTGTGACTGAGAATTTGGTTAGGTGTTGTATTTATAGGGTTAGAAGTATGAAGCAGTGGGGGGGGGGGGGAACTTTGAAATTCAAAGTTTCAAATTTAAAATTTCAAATTTGAACGTTTGGGTGGGAAAAATTAATGTTTGTACTGTGTGGAGCATTGGGGGGGAAAATTTGAAATTCAAAGTTTCATATTAATTATTTAATATTAATTATTTTTTTTATTACTTTAATATTAATTATTTTTTTATTACTTTAATATTAATTATTTTTTTATTACTTTAATATATTTTCGGTTTATATTATTATTATTATTATTATTATTATTATTATTATTATTATTATAAAAAAAAGAAAAAAGAAAAAAAAAGAAAAAGAAAAAAGAAATGTCACGTGTCACTTCCCCCCACCTCTTCCCCCCCTTCCACTCCCCACAATTATTTCCCCCCCCCCACAAGGGTCCCAACCGAAAATATTAATTATTTTTTTATTACTTTAATATTAATTATTTTTTTATTACTTTAATATTAATTATTTTTTTATTACTTTAATATATTTTCGGTTTATATTATTATTATTATTATTATTATTATAAAAAAAGAAAAAAGAAAAAAAGAAAAAAAAGAAAAAAGAAATGTCACGTGTCACTTCCCCCACCTCTTCCCCCCCCCTTCCACTCCCCACAATTATTTTCCCCCCACAAGGGTCCCACAAATGCCACATGACGCTTCATCCCCCTCTTCCCCCTCCCCCCACTCCTTATAGTCTAAAAAAAAATGTAATCAATTTTTTTTTTCCGACAACCGCTGATTCAAAGTTGGGGATAACGGATTCAAGCACTAACAACATACATAAAAATTCCTCTTCAAATTAGGTTAAAAATAAAACTTCACAAATAAAAATAAGTATATACCTTGAGATATAAAGTCCTATGTCTCAAATCCACCACTGTCCATTTTGTGGACATTAACCGACCAACCACCACCTTTGTCTCCGGCGTATAACACTGCCTTCGTCTCCGATGGAACCGTAGACATCACCGGCGTTTGCTTCAGAACCGATGCCGACAACCCTAAAGGGAGGGGTAGTTTAAGATATTCAAAAGTTAAGAACTTTATTTTCACTAACAACCCTAAATTGAGGTTAAAATGATCATTCAAATACTTTACACTTTAGTACCTCCTTTTAGTTACTTTATTCTTTCAATTTTAGTTAGTAGTTACACTTTTCTCACATCTCCTACAAAATTATAATTCTTTTATTTACTCCTATCATAACTTTTAAACTTTTATGTTTTAAAAAAATTCAAAAATACCGTGACGGCCTGCTCATTTTTGTTGACGTTTTTATGTTTGTCTTAGTCAGTATCGACGTGTAAATTGAAATGTACTAGAAAGAAATGCGCTATGTACAAGTGATTATTGCATTGCATGTTTAACTAAAAGAATCTAAAAGAAACGAATATTTCTTAATTAATTGAAAGAATCCAAATTTTACCTAAAACAAAATGCTTTATAGCTAAAACTTTAAAAGATGTAACTAAAATTTTTATAATGTACATTTCATTACCATTTACCTACGTATCACTTGTAATTGGCTGTTTTTGGTTCAATTACCATTCTTCCTGTTAAAACTCAAACCATAATTTTCAAAAGTTAATATGTTTTTTTCTATTTCATTAATGCTGAAGTAAACGTAAAGTAGCTAACGCGTTATTTTAAGATAAAATATTATAAAGCTTGAATAGACATTAAATTTAAAACTAAAATTTAGGTGAAATATGGATTACCGATCAAGATAATTTGGACGCAATTAAAGAACTTAGGAATGTTTATTGTTAATATGGATGTTGAATCATAACACCATTTCATGACTAAGTAAAACTTAAAATCATAAAATGGAATTTGGTTCTATACTCTGTCCTACCCAATAATGAAAAATTCACATCAATCAGATGAAACGATTCAAAAAACTAAACAGGGCACTTGAAATCTACAAACCGGCTCTTAGGGATTCATAAAATATGATAATGTTGTTAAACATTATGGTTCATCGTTGCTTTGGCAGACAAATAATTTGCCGCGCGATAACAATACTGCAACACAAGCCTGAGCTCTTAGAATGCTTTATCACATTTACTACTAAGAGTTACAATTGTGGTACCGTGTTTAAATAATCAACATTAGCCGTATGCGCATATGTATATGGGCATGAATGCATGCATATATTAATAGGTATACACATAAATATAATTAACTAAAAGATATCTCATTAAACTTTTAAATATACATAATTAGCTAAATATAAAAAAAATAATTAGGTTTAGAAAATGTAAATATGCATATTAGATATTAATTCTAGGTAAATTTCCTTTAAAAACCTTGACTGCATCAATTCAGCCGAAAACACCTGATGCATATTATATATCCACGTGATATTAACATCTATGTTAATAACAACAAAACTCCCTAATTTGAAGGGGTTATTTTAACAAGTTTGAAAAAATAAAATATAAAAACACTAAATTTGGTGTTCATAGAATACATAATAAAGTTTTTACACTTTAGTCAAACATAAACACAATTTCCTATTTTAAAGAGGTGGGAAAATCATTAGTTTTAAAATTTAAACCATATACGAACCTACTAAAGTTTATCTTATAAATACATAGTAATACACACCTATTTCACTTACTAAAATACTTAGACATGGATCTAAATATGAATTCAAAGGTTGGAGCTTCTAAGGTTGATTCTTTGTTAGTTTATGGTTTTCATTCGTCCATTTTATTAATTAGACCATTTTATACATATTTTAGTCATGTAAATGTTAGGTTCTTGGTTTTGCAGATTCATTTAGATGAAAAACATACGAAAATGAACAAACCAATAGCCATACAAGCGTCTAAAGTAGCGTATAAGGTTGTATTTTTTAATTTTTACTTTTTAATATTAACATGGTTGTTATTTTATGTGGTATATTGTTTTGTTTTATTGCACGATAATGATGATAATAGTGTTGAGACTATTTGCTATAGTGCAATGTTTAGTCCCTACAAATCTAATCTTCAACAAGAATTTAGTGAAGAGGTAATATCAATACTTATTTCATCTTCTACTGACTTATGTATAAAATATTTTATTTTTTTAAGGATCGAATGCATGAAACTAATAGGAAGAGATCCAAGAGACTCTCTGAATGGAAATTGAGTTAAGTTATTGATCTAGACAATTCTGATGAAAATGACAAAGAAGACGCATTTGATGATACTTCTGATTTAAGCACTAAACTGAAACTCCCTTTAAGATACCACGTGTGTCAATTCAGAAACACAACATATTTCATGTAGTTTAACATTATACGTTTCTTTAAAAGTTGTGTTACTTTTAGCATCGTATTTTATTTTGTTCATTCGAGTAACTTTTCATTTAATTTAGTTAATTATGATATATTTTTTCTTCATTTTAATTATCATTTTGATTTTGCAAATCAACAACAAGAAAATAAAAATACATGTGTCCGCTGAAAATGTTAAAGATGGATTGGAAGCAAGAATTTATTCTAGATTTTGATTATTGGAATAAATCTCATTCTTTAAAAGATGTAATAATCAAATATGAAGATATACAAGAAATTTCAGGGACCGCTCTTAATGGCGAATGGTGGGCAGACAATATAGATGAGATCATGCAAACTTGAAAGGCGCATGACTAAATTGATCTCATGATTCAAGTACTTTACACTTGAGTTTTTAGTTTTCAACTTTTATGTTTATTATACTTATTTTTTCTTTCGCATGTTACTTTATCTTATCAAATGTTTCTTGAAGTACTTTATAATTTAAACGTTAAATTTTGTTAGTTACAAGACATGTGTAACGCTTATGACGTATATCCACCGCAGTTATGCTAAAACAAATATTATCAGAATTTAAAATAAGTATCACAATGCAAAGTGTCGCTCCCCGCATCGCGCGAGTTTTCTACTGATAGGAATAATATATATATATATATATATATATATATATATATATATAGGGTCAAGATCCTGTACAAAGTGTTTTTTTGTGAGAAGTGTGAGAAAGTGTTTTGACCATTAGATTATCTTAATCAATAGTGTGGATTAATTGAGTGGCATTTTGATAATTAGTGTTATATTATTAATAATAAATTAGATTGATGAGGGGTATTAAGGTAAATTGTCAACCGCATTTAATTCATATATCTTAAAAAATGGAAACAACCCTTTGACTCTCGTTCCTCTCTCTCTCTCTTTCTCTCTCCATCCTCACTCCAAGAATCACCTCTCACTTTATCTGTCTCTCTTCACCGAAAATTAAAAGGTGTTTTTTTCTTTTCTCAAAATCAATCTACAAAGATAATAGATAAAGCACAAGGGTATGTTTTTTTCTTTCCCCCAAAAAATAAAATCTACAAATAATATATCAAGATGAAGGCCTCACGTAGAAGAGTTTATTATGGCATAAATAAAGACAAATGAATAAGAAAACTGCAAAATGCTACATATGAAGACGAAAACATCAAACCTGCAATAAATGCGAAGATGCTTACAAATCTGTATGAAGAAAAACTGAAAAGGTCTTTCAACAATATAATTATTTGTTATGTGGTTTTTTATTTTTCACGTATTCAAAGTTCTTGTTCAGGTATTCAAAAGTACTTTATTTTCACAAGGAAATGTTTTTGTGTTTTAGTGTGTTTATGATAATGTGTTTTATGTTCAAGGGATATTGTGATAATATAGATTTTATCATTTTTGATATGTGGTTTTTTTAATGTATATTAACAAGCTAAAGTGTGTTATATTGTGTTTTGTATCTCTTTGGGTTTGATGAGTATGAAGGATTATTGTTGTGTTTTATATTCAAAAGATTTTTTGTGGTTTATTGTTTTTTGAATTTAAAACACATTTTAATTGTATGTATAGTTGTGTTTTAAAGTACATTCTAGTGTGTTTTTTTGAATGTGTTAGTGATTGTGTATGATGAAGATAAAACACACAGGATTATGAAGAAGATGATGATAAAACACACGGCACTGTTAAAACACAAAGTTGAGAATATGGTGATAAAACACACATGTATCAACGTAAAACACCTTCTGCATGATGGTGTGTCCAGATTTCGTTGGTGTTTTAAGAATAATGAACCTAATTCATACGTATAACACCATGGACTCATCGTTTGAATATTTGGATATTTTTTTAAAACACCCTAGTATGAATATAAAACACTTCTCGATTTGTATATGCGAAATGCTGATCTCAATTGTAAAATGTTGGTTCGACTTGTAACAGATATGTTGTTATTTATGAATGTGAAATATAATTTAGAAATATTAATTGGTTTCGAAAATTGTGGGGCTTCCTAAAATAATGTAAAGCAATATGACAAATATAATCCTATTAAATAAAAATGATAAAGGACACTTCTCACCACCATAGCACTTCTTACACTTCTCACAAAAAATCCCTTTTGTACAGGAACCTAACTCTCTCTCTCTCTCTCTCTCTATCTATATATATATATATATATTGCAAAGGGATTAATCCTACATGTCATACTCTTATGCAATCTCTCATTTGAGAGATGCCACATAGGATGTGATGTGACAACTCTAAACCAATTAAAAAAAAGAAATAAATATGATTTAACCTAATCTATTAAATACCTAATCTACTAAATCTAAATATTAAACCTTTATTATTTTATCTCTTGTGTTTCCTCCCATAACTTTTAAATGTTAATATCTTTTATATACGAGATTTTTTAAAGAAAAAAATAACACCAAATTAACGAGCGTTTTATTATCTTTCCAACGAGTACCATAGTGCTATATAAAAATCAGAGAAAAAAATGACTATTTTTTGTAACCCGACAGGTATTGTGTCGGGTTTGGGATTAGTTTAAAAAAATTGTGGGTTTGGGTCGGGTCTGGGATTAGGTGATACCCGACCCGATTACCCGAAACAACATGCCCAAATACCCGAACTACATACCCGATCATATACCCATGATTTTTTAACGCATCACATAACCCTTAGACTAATGCGTTCGATATTTCAATAATTAACTTTTTTTTTCTTATTTCATGTTAGTTCTTTTTAGAATGATCGATTACAAACTTTTGAATTCATTTGTAATGACACTAGATTTATACATCGACGCAGAGATTCGTTTTTTTTTTATATTTGAATATGATAACTTATGGCAGAGATTTGTTTAAAATAATAATAATAATATATTTTATTATGTTATATTAGATATTTCAACCCGGGACGCTCCGGGATAAAAACTAGTAATCAATAATCAATACCAAAAATACAAAAACAGTATTTTAACCCTTTTCTTTTACAATTGTAATTTGTGTTCGTTAAACAAAATTTAGGGTTTCTCTTCACATCCTCAATCCTTACTACTTTGAAGCGTTACATACAATTTTGAAATAATAATCATCAGACTGTTGCTAACAACAAGGTAAGATCCAAAACCCATGTTCTAATCTTCATTTCAATTCCTAGTTTCCTGCATTAGAAAGTTGTGTACATTCACTTCACGTGAACTTGATTCTTGATAATAATATTATCCAATTTATATGTCAACTTAGAAGTTATAAGGTTTATTTGGAATTAAAATGTTTTAAGTTGTTTGTTATAGTGAGAAATGTGGATGTGTTATTGAATTTGGTTGAGTTGTAGTTTCATTGGTTCTGTTTGATGTTATGTTATTGGTGTTTATAAATGTTTTATACCACAATAAAACCCGAGTTACATCTGGATAATGGGTAAGCTAGCAACAAGCTCCCTTTTTGAATTGCAAAGCCTATTCTACTAAATACAAACCCTTGGGCTCTGCGAGTCACTGTGGACCACCTTCTGTACCCGCTCCAAAAAGCGAACCGCCTCAGGGGCTAGGGTTCTAAATTGTAGTTGGGTTGTTTTCATGAGTATTAATATTAATTGGGTTGGATTAAAGTTTGAGTTTTGTTTGTTCAGGTTCGATGGCCCGTGAATGGACTGGGATTCAGCAGTTTCCGCTTGCAACACAGACAAAGTTGTTGGAGTTACTGGGAACATTTAAGGAGAAGGTCGATTTCGGTTCCTATTTATTCTCTTTACTCTTTGTTATAGTCTGTCAATGTAATGGTTTATTTGTAATTTTGTATATACGTGTGTGTTTTTCCTATTGTTTTGGTACTTTCACACGAACCCTAGTTAGTTTGCGGTGAAAATTGAAAAACCAAGATCTATTGCTCAAAACGGACGAGTAACAATACGAAATGCTAAACAAACAGATTTACCTAAAAGGTAAGGATTTGGGTCAAATGGTAAACGTATCGAAACTCATATGAAATGTACTTAAATGCATAAAGCTTTTGGTATGGGTCGATCGAAAAAGTTAGATTATAATTGTATATGTAATTGTAGTATTTCGTACCCTTATCCTTAGCCTTGCCTTAGTGCTGTCTGGGCATATGCTCCTTTATACGGGAGTTTATAGGTACTTACATAGGGGTAGCATAGTTGTCAATAGCGAATAGCGGACGATAGCGACAAGCTACCGATACGCTATGGGGGTTAGTGCTTCTTTTTCTTGTCTATGTGCCTTTTTTATGTAGCTACTATATAGTTTACTCAGCATTGTATACTAGCGCTAGTTTACAACTTCTGGTAGTAGTACTCTTGTGTGGTGTTTGCTCTATTTTCTTAGCTACATTTTATGTTATATGCAATTCCATAAATGTTAACAACTTGTTTAATTCTATATAACAGGGGAGGGATAGTTTGACAATTCTTGTAATGGGGAAGGGTGGAGTTGGGAAATCTTCCACTGTGAACTCAATTCTTGGGGAACGAGCGGCTGCAGTCAGTGCATTTCAGGTATTTACTAGAACTTCATAGTTGCAGAATGATGTTCAAGTGAATTTCAATTAATAAGTTTTAAGTTATTATGTTTATTTAATATTGTAGTCAGATGTACCACGACCTGTGATGGTCTCCCGTGAGCGGTCAGGGTTCACATTGAACATCATTGACACACCTGGCATTGTTGAAGGAGGATATGTGAATGATCAGGCCGTGCAACTCATCAAAAGGTTTGCTATTGACTTTCTGTACTTGTAGACAAATACTTACGATGTGTGCCTGAGTGTGTCATATGTGGTTTGAGGTGTTAGAATGTACGGGTCAGGTGGATTGGATAAGCCGTAAGCGTCTAAACAGGTCGTTTTTAGTATGGGCTGAAACGTGCCAGATTGGATTGACCTGCAAACACATTTGTCCATCTTTGATAATTTAATAGCTGATTAATGTTAAGTTATGAGGTTGTATGTGTTAAAGTTGACTTTGGGCAACTTTCAACTTGTTGGACCTGTTTGACCACTCGCTTTTAGGTACTCTTTATTTTACCCATTTTTTAAAGTAAAGCCGACCTAATCATCTAAATATACCAATTTATAGGACTTTATATATATTACCTATGTAGACCATTCTAAGCATAATGCTCCTGCTGTCACCTATATAATTGCTGGATTTTCAATTTCAGGATGTTCCCAAAGAAAAGGAATATTACATTATCCCCCCTTTCAAATTTACCAAAACAATCTTGTTATAAGTTTATAACACACCTGAGAGGTGGACGGCGGGAGGTGGAGGGGTTGGGCCGGGAGGCGGAGGCAGGGGGTGAAGGGATTGGAGTTGTCTAATTTTAGATTTTCTTTTGAAAAAAGAGTTGAATAAGAACACAACAAAAAAAAAATAGGCCAAACGATGGGAATCCACTCATCCAGAATCGAACACGGTACCTCTCGTTCAGAAAGGGGGCACTAAACCATTGGAATACTTCATATGTTTTGTTATGGGTTCACCCATAATTTATATACGGGTCCCTATTATATTTTCTATATACGTTTGCACTAAAAATTCCGGTTTTTATAGTAAATCTGCCCCTGCATAGTGGTTTAGTGATTTTGGTAATTGGTCCGTAAGACTTCGGTAGTTTCATTATCGAGCATCATCATCATCATACTCATTATCGAGCGTATTGAATATACTAAAAGTCACAGTTCCAGCAAACTATTGGCCTAACAAAACACTGCATTTGATTTTGGTCTTGTAGAGTACCTTTGATTAAATAAAAAGATCTATTTCTTTATGTTGATGAAAGTTTAGTATTTGGAAATAATCTTTCATTTTATCAAGTTTAAGATTAGCTTTTACTTTATTAGTTTTTATCACAAGCTTGGATTATAAATTTAATGTTCTCCTTTTCTACATCGAGCATTGTTTATGCCGACCGAATATTTTAATGATATGTGATTTTGAGCAGGTTTCTTTTGAACAAAACCATAGATGTTTTGTTATATGTTGACCGGTTGGATTTCTATAGAGTGGATAATTTGGACAGACAAATTGTAAAGGCAATAACCGAGAGTTTTGGCAAGGAAATATGGCGTAAAGGAGTTGTAGTGTTAACACATGCTCAACTTACGCCACCAGATTGTCTTAGTTATGATGACGTTTTCGCTAGAAGATCAGAGGCTGTCCTTAAGGTTGTAGACTCCGCGGCGCGGTTAAAGAAACATGGACTTCAGGTACACATTTCTGTATGAGTACTGTCAAATTTATCATTCCTGTGTATTCTATTCGTATACTTCTGCTGAAATTGAAATGGGATACAAGTTGGTGATACTTCATTTTCTTCAATTAGATTGATTTTTGAATTTGCTATTAATGGATGGCATGTAATTGGTTCGGTTTGGGCAACCTGTCAAGTTTTTCTTTCTTTTTTCTTTTTTTCGAATTTTATAACAAGTTAAGACATTAAAACGATTAAAATGGCTTTTTGATTGAATAATAATCTGATTTTTTTTTAAAAAATAAAATGATTTGGTAAGTTTTTAAGCAATTAAGGACATTTTGGTGAACTTTTGAACTGTTTGATTGAGTTGACCCATTTGAATCATCTCTTTTCTAGCTTCATCATGTATACGAGATGGTTTTTTTTTTTTATTTATTTTATTTTTTTTTTTAACTGCTAGACTTAAATGATTTTGGTGTTAGATTGCTGATGCGACCCTTAGATCTTTTTTACATTCCAAAACTCATAGGTTTGACCCTACTTTGCAACCCTTAATATCTCATCTTCCTGAGGTTTCTAAGTACTGTGTTAAAAGCCTCAGTTTATAAAAATTCTTGACAACAGGAAGTCGAAAAAATCGAAAATTTTCAAACATAGGAGACGAAAAGCATGGTTTTTTGTTCTTTCTCAATGTTGTGGTTGCTTCTTGTAGGATCATATAATTCCCGTTGTCTTGGTTGAGAACAGCAGCAGGTGTAAAGAAAATGACAATGGTGAAAAGGTCAGTAATCATGTTTTACTCTACATGCTATTTTTTTTTTATTTTTCTTATGGATTTTTTTTTTAATCTTGTGCTGCATTAGATTCTCCCAAATGGAACTGTTTGGATTCCCAACATAGTTGAAACCATCACAAACATTGCTACAAACGAAAGCAAAAGCATTTTTGTTGACCAAAAGCTGATTGATGGTCCGAATGCAAATGAAAGGGGGAAAGCATTCATTCCTCTCATCTTAGCATTCCAGGTAAGCTACTAAACCTGTTTTTAGTTTTTCTGAAAGTCTTATATAGACATAGCACATGGGCTGGTTAGGCAGGTTGGTAACGGGTTGTGGTCTAAATGGGTAAATTTTAGCATGGGCTGGGCCGCTGGGTTGGGGTCTAAATGAGTAAAATTTTAGCATGGGCCTGGCCGCTCGGTAATTCTTCACATTACTATATAGAAAAGTAAGCAGGGATTCTTTTTTTTTTTTTTTTTTTACATTAATAATTAAAAAAGTAGGCAGGGACTTTTTGTTTTTCATAGTTCTAAGGTTATATATGTTGTAGAGAGAGGGTTTTTTTTTTTTTTTCCCTCAAGGTTTGGTGTATATAACCTAGATACATATTTGGAAGGCCTACAAAGTATTTTCAATAGTTGGGTGTTCTTAATGAACAAAGTTGTATAAATAAAGTGACAATTACTATTTATTCTTTCTTTAAGCTGTTTTTTAACTATCTGATTGTTGTACATCATCTGCATTTTTTTGCAGTACTTCTTTGTTATTAAACAACTTCAAAAATGGATCAAAGTTGATATTGCTAAAGCACCCAAGTCTTCTTGGAATGAGATCTTCTTGCTGTGGCCGCTTGTTCCTTGGTTAAACCTTGTTCTTATCTTTGAGTTAAGAGAGTTCTTTGTGGCGGTTTTAGCTTGGAAAATAATCCGGGTGTCCATTTAGACGTTTTTTTTTTTTGTCGATTATCTGTTTTGCTGGTGTTAACATGTTTTGTTCTAGTTTATCCGAGTTTGTCAGGGAAGATGGTACTTGGCACCACACACTGCAGTTAAGTAGTTTCTGTGGAGGTCTTTGCAACCAAAATAGACAAGTGGTAAAATGTTGAGGGACTGAAACAGTGCAATTTTATAAGTTCACATAGTTTTGCAAGGGTAAAAAATGAACGGTGTTAAAGACTGAAGTTACTGAAACCTTGTAATATCTAAAGATTGAAGTTCTTTTTAGGATGAATTACATGGTTTACGTGGTATGTCCCTATTACGATTTTGATACATATTATAGGGAGCACGCAATTCATTGCAAAGAGCTCCCTCTACTTTTGTGGGCAGCACACAATTCATTGTAAAGAGCTCCCTGGGTTCAAATACCGGCATGACTGGGTGAGGGACGTTTTGGGGGACATCCTGAGAAGAGCTGGGGTTTCTGCCAAAAAGGAGGCCCCTGTAAATTTTCTCACAGACCCTGCGGAAGGGAGATCCACCCTGCGACCAGCGGATCTGCTTGTCTTTGGTTGGGAGAGGGGGAAACATGCTTGTGTGGACCTCACAGGGGTATCTCCCTTGGTTGGGTTAAGGGAAACAGGTTTTGTAGCTGGGCAAGCATTAAGAAAGGCGGAATCGAAGAAGGTGGATAAGCATGCTAAAGCCTGTGCAGAGAACCAATATGTCTTTATTCCTTTGGCCTTTGATACCTTTGGTTCCCTAACGCCAGAAGCTATTCGTTTCTTGTCCAGGGTCCAATGGGTCGTCCACAGCAATAGTTCATCTCCAGGGGGGGTAAGGATTTGTCTTTAGTAGACTAGTGTTCGCAATTCAAAAAGGGGTGGCGACGCAACTTGTTGCCCGTCTACCTTCTATTGTGATGTAACGTTCGTATTTCGTTTTAATTAATAAAGTAATTATTAGAAAAAAAAAATTATAGGGACTAACCGTGTAATTAAATCTTTATGAGGCTATTTATGTAAAGATGATAATTTTTATCAAACATAATTAAATATGTATGTTTAAATGGAATAATTGAAGGATTAATAATATAGAACAAGAAGAGGTAGAGTTAAAGATTGAAATGAGTAATTTTCAAGGCTAAAACAAGCTGAGTTTGAGTATAGATAAAAGTAGAGGTGCACAGAAAAAACTGGTTACTCAACAAAACTCCTATACCATTAGTATATCCCCTATGTGGGGAGGATACTCCAGGCTACTAGCCTTGTCCCGACCAATAATATCCAGTCATCTCAAATTCAACCCAAAGTAGATTGGAATACCCAAATCACTGGTATGGTTACTTTTTTTTTTAATTTTAAAACAAACAAAACATAATAAAAACACATTTATAAAAAACATAATATTATACATAAATTAAAAAAAAAACTAAAAATAGACTTAAACAAGAAAAAAAACTAAACACAATTAAACTAAAAAAACACACAAACTAATTAAACTTAAAAACTAATTAACAAGGCGTGACTTCATCAATTGCCACGCAGAGATGTTGGGGAACTTGAAACCGTATCGAGCGGGTGAGCCCAATTGCCATATCCTCGTGCATGTTCGCACCCTCCTCCCGCAAAATTCTTTGGTATTGGGAGTTGAAGCGATCGCACTTCTTGAAGAGGTCATCCCACTTCCGGTGTAGGGAATCGGTCATGCGATTGGTGTCGCCAACTAGGTCCTTAAAGTTAGCTAGGACACAAGGCCAAAAAGATGGTCGCGTTGGAGTCGGTGCATCCTTGACCGTGGTGTAGGCAGTCACCAAGGCAATCTCCTCTTCTTCCATACAACGAACCATGGTCAGAGGCTGTGACGGTGGTGCTCGGTGGGATTTGTTGGGAGGCTGTGGTGGTGCTCGGTGGGATTTGTTGGGGTTGTGGGTGAAAATGACCGACGATGGTGGGTATTTATAATAATAATTTGAGTAAAAAAAAAGTTTAAATTTTTTGACTGCATCTGCATGGTCAAATGTCAGAACGGTCAAAAATTTAAAGTTTTTTAACCATTGCAGCTCGGCAAGATGTAACCGAGCTATTTGGTTTTTCAACAAAGCCGAGGTGGTGGCGGCAGTGCTGCCGTAGCCGAAATACCCTAACCGGTCAGTGGCCCGTCCCCTTTTAAACAAATAAAAATAAAGTTTATTAAGTTTATATTATATATTTTGAATTGCTTTGATTTTATATATATATATATATATGCTAGGTGGAGGTTTTATTTTACCTATTAGGTTAATCGGCTTTTTTAACCTAATCGGTTAGGGAGGGAGGGGCACTTCACTGTACTACCAAGATTTCTACAAATACTACACCGCCACATTATTTCAATGAAACATAATTTTGGAGGCAACACCACCCTAAATTATCCATCCCATAAAAACAAACCCCCCCCCAATCCGTTCACTAGGACCCGTTATTGTTTCACGAGACCAGTACCCGTGCCACTGGTGGTGGCATTGCCGTGAGGATAGTAGCCTACCCGTGAGCATTTCGTGAAGCATCCCGCCTTCTCTTATAGGTTTGCACCACACAACCGGTTCGATTGTTTTTTTAACCGATTACTTCACCTCTACAGACAAGCTTGGACATGGCTTAGCTAGCTTACTTTCAAATTGTAAGCCAAGAACACAATTTGTGTTCCCCCTTGGTGCCATGTAATGTAAGTACAAAACAAAGTTTCTATAATAAAATCATTCTCCCTTACCATTTCAAACTTCTAATAACTTGTTAAAATACCACAGCATCTAATATACCTAATTATAAGCACTACAAACATATTACAATTATGACACTAGCTACTGAAGATGCAATTGCAGTTAACGCGGTCACTCGCCCATCTGATAACTTTCCGTGTTGATCAAAACTGCAATTCAATCTCTTGATAAAAAGTACAGTTCAGCAACACCTAAACCAATCATTCCTCATCATCCACAAAATCATCTGCATCGCTTCCAAAGTACATGTCTCCATCCTCAGGTTCTATTGTGTCCATTTCATCAATTGCGTCGATTTCCTCCATCTCTCGTTCCCTCTCTACTATTAAATTCTTGGCTGCTTCAAGCCTGGAACTTACCGTCTCCCATGATACAAGCTTATTGAGAAAAGTTGCTATATAATCCGTCCTACGGTTCTGTAATACACATTAAACATTCAAAAACCGTTAGTATCACAAGCTAAAGTGTCACTTTGTTTATTCCATACGATGAATAAGGACGTTTGGACATGAATTTTGAAACTAATTATCCATTAAAACTGATAATTAGCACTCCTAGTTGTAACAGTCAGATACTTTTATAGTGCAAAATAAAACACATATTGCGCGTGTGTGATGAAATGGGTTAAAGGGGTTGCTTGAATATTAGTTTCCTGTATCGAACTAGCAGGTTCTTACCTCGTAATCTAGGTAGTATGCATGCTGCAATCAAAAAACAGATGCAAAGTGAAGTTAGTGAATATGTCCATGACATAGTTTATTTATAGCGGAAACTAGAAAACGTCGGCAAAGAAATTTTACCTCCCAAACATCTAAGGTGAGGAGTGGCTGGATATTCAAATAAGATTACAAGTTAATACAAAGAAAAACAAAGAACTAAGGATTCGTTTAAAATCAAGATACGAAAAAAGAATAATATTATTGTCAACTCACATGGTACTCCCAGACAAGAGGATTAATTGCATTCGGGCTCTTCACCACAACAAGCTTCTTGTCCGCTTCCGAGGGACGTGGATTCCTAGCATTTGGTACGTCAAGTTTATGCTCTTTATCTACAAATAAAACACATAAAAAAGATTTAAGAAAAAGGGTCAATATTATTTCTAATTATCGGTTATGGATCTCGACAAACGCTTACATGCAAGCCAAGCCCAACCGGAACCAAACTGAGTAGTGGCAGCTAACTTAAACTCGTGAATTAGGCCGTCAAATGAACCAAAATCTCTGTTTATTAGTTCCAATAGTTCACCTGAAGGCTTCCCGCCACCACCAGGTTTCATAGATTCCCAGAAAAATTCATGGTTCCAAACCTGTGCAGCATTGTTGAAGGCGGGAAGAATATCGCCTTTATTATATGAAGCCGATATTATGCTTTCTAATGACATTTCATCTAACGCAGTTCCCTCAATCTGCTTGTTTAGATTGTTGACATAACCTCTGTGGTGTTTTCCCCAATGATATTCCAATGTCTCCTTGCTCATATGTGGTTCTAAAGCGTTCTACCATAAATGTAACATGAAATAGAATATATATTAACAAAAGAATAATATAATCATTTAACTTATAGTCCAGTATTCAGCTATCTATTCCTCGTACCAACGCATAAGGAGGTGGCTTCAAATCGATGCTGGCTGATATCGTCCCACAAACAGATTTTCTACTACACCGTCTCTGTACCACAAATTTAGTTTCTTCAAACAACTGTAAACGAAAATAACAAAATCTATATAGAATCAAAGAGCGCATTTTTCAGAGAATATCGGCATTTGCGCTTACAACACAAGGATATATGTCATAATAACTAAGTGGTTAACACAGTCTAAAATCAAATATCGGTCAAGGGCCGATATTTGGGATATAGGTTATCGCAGTAGGATATCGGTAATTTTAATGGTAATATCAAAAATCAAAAGTGCCAATATTTGAAACATGATCTAATCGTAAGCCATGAAATCTTCCTACAAGTCCACATCAACCAAGACATCCAAAATATCGGTCAATATCGCCGATAATATCAAAACCGCTATTCCGGACTGATAGTTGACACTGATAATTTGTATATGGCCAAGAACCGATATCCCACCAATATTAACTACTTAGCATAATAATCATAATCTTAGTTATGCAATTAAGAATTCTTTTGGGATCCCATCTAACCAACTTCATTTCACACCCCTTTGCAAATCAACTAGAGATTTTCTTCAACACTATTACTGTTGATACAGAAACATAGGATCAATCTTGTTAAATATTCATACATGGCAGAAAAAATTCCATTTTTTTTTAAAAACAACTTCATTTAATACCTAAAAACAGGATACACAATAAAAGATTCATACCCAGAACCCATTTCTTTAAAAGCAAACAACTTTATGTACCAAGATTCTTTTTTTAGAGAATTTGAATAAAATAGTTGAGTAGAGATGACTGACCTGTCTCTGTGAGGAGTGTAAATTATGAGATAATCTACAAAATTCTGCAATTGATTTTGAATTATTAATTATCCAATAGAAACAATCAAGTGTATGTGTATATATATGGATAAGAGTAAAGAGTGGAAAAACAAACCTGGGTTAGAAATAAAGGCGGAAGTTAGATGGGAAGCGATTGTGGTGACAGACGCCATTGCTGTCTCTCTGAAGCAGAGACTGTAAGAGGATAATGTTAAGTTGGGTTGGGTTGGGTTGGGTTGGGTTGGGTTGAAGATGGGGTTTGGGAGGGTTTTTGGGTTTCAAACACCTATGTGTCAATAGTGTTATGTCCGAAATATGAAATACTGAGTATTTGGGTAAGATCAGAGAATCGCATTGTTGGTTCATGTGCTTTTAAATTTTACACTTTTGGTCATAGTAATTAACTAATTATAAGACTGGCATCTAGGTTTAATAAAAGTGCACTCGATTGATCCCCATGACTAACAGCTATTAACTTTTCTGGTTAAATCTTACCATGTGCTTTCCACGTGAGGGTATTATGGTCTTTTCGTGTTACCCCATCATCCTAAATCTTTTTTTTATTTATAATAAATATCCCATTCTTCTTCCACCATCTCCACCTTCACAAACCATTACCACCGTCTTCGCAAACACCACCGTCACCTATCACAACCTTCCCATTCTTCTGTGCCTGACTCCTTTCTGCTTTCCCAAACGGCCACCATCTCTAACCTTTCCTTAATTCACCACATCACTAAACTTGGGGGCTGTTTGGTAGCCTCTTAATGAGGCTCTTAACCATTCAGCGCTGAATGATTCAACATTCAGTGCGTTTGTTTCAGCTTCTGAATGAAATGGTTAAGTCTGAATCATTAAGATTTGAGATGTTGCTGAACCATTAAGCACTGAATTATTAAGCACTGAACTGGGCTGAACCTTAATGTGGCTCTCCTACCAATGTGGGACAAGAAAACTAACCATTAAGAGGTCCAACTTAATGATTCAACGCTTAACCATTCAGACCTCTTAATGATTCAGCACTTAATCAACCAAACAGCCCCTTGATCTCTCCCACAACCCTTCTAACACCAAACAAACAAAACAAATCCACACATACTCACTATATCTTCTCAAATTCCTACACAATCTTGTAATGCAAAGAAAGTACCTTGCTTGACACAAAAGAGATCCGTACAGCTCAAACTCAACCAATTCGTATACAAACCGTTCAACAATTATGCTAAATCGATTGATTAAGTATCGAATTGGAAGAATTTATAGATTGGATTACGTATTTGTGTTCCTTGTAGTTTTCCCCCTTTTAGTGGAATAAACCCTAACGCTTGTTGAGTGTTGAAAACTTGTTATGTTATGTCGTCACACATCTACTAATGAAAGTGGACCTCTGTCTGTTGTGTGTTCGGATTTTGTCGGCGTTATTGGTCGAAGAAGTCATAGTGGTGCAAGCTTTTTTGTTGATTCTCTTTCTACTACTGTCTGCAGATTTAATAGTGGTGACGATGGAGGTTGTGGTGTCGTTATGGTGGTTTAGTGAAGAGAGGTGGTAGGTGTAATGGTAGCAGAGGCGGTTGTGGTAATGGTGGTGGAGGTGGAGAGACGTGTATGATGGTGGTTGTATACGGTGGTTAGAGAGGTGGATGGTGGTTGCAAGTGTGGTGGGGAGTATAGAGAGAGTGATGAATGGTTATGGTGGTGGTGGTAAGTTTGGCAGAAGTAGGGTGGATATTATAATTTGTATAATTGAAGGCAAAAAAAGACTATAATACCCCCACGTGGGTAGTCGTTAGTTATGGGGATCAGACGAGTGCACTTTTGTTAAACTTAGATACCAATCTTGTAATTAGTAAATCACTAGGACCAAGAGTGCAAAATTTGGAAAGCACAGTGACCAACCATGCGATTCTCTCAGTAAGATATATCCTATTTGACGGGTATTGAATTGGGTATGTGATTGTAATAAAAAAATCTCGTGAGTGTAGGATGGGTATAAGATTAAGTGATACAAAACCCGATTACTCGAAAATATATACCCATTCACTCAAACCATATACCTGAAATATATACCATTTTTTTCTCTTACCTGAAAAATAAAGTTATTTTTTAAGATATTTGATTATATTATTTATCGCTATACTTGGTTGAGGATTCGAACTCCAATTGGAGTGGCATGGGAAATGAGGGTTAGAGCTTGGGGCTGAAAGGTCTCAAGTTCGAATCTGATCCCATTCGGGTTTTACCGCAACGAGCCTTCTGGCGGACGAGTTTTTCCTGGTTCGGGAACTTGCAGGCTTTGGCTACCCAACTCTATTGGTAAATCCGAGCATATGGGGAGCTTTCACCCAAAGGGCAGGCGTCCCCGGGTAGTCGAACATTAGTTTCGTTGGCCGTTAAAAAATAAATAAATTAAGGGGGTGTTTGGGATTGATTATTCAAAACAGATTATGCGTTTTGGAAAAGTAGGTGTGGAGCTGCTTATAGATTATTGCGTTTTGATAGCCTTAAAAACTAATTATCTGCGTTTTCAGAACGCAATCCCAAACACTAAAAACTGATTATCTGCGTTTTCAAAACGCAATAATCTAAAAATCAGATTCAAAACGCAATCCCAAACACCCTCTAAATAGCTAATGAAACATAAATGTGTTAAAAATAAGTCATAATATTTTGAGGGTTAAGATCAAATACAAATGACTTTTTTTCTAGGAAGGATGAGAATGATTTTGGTCCAATGATTTTAGATTTAAATGGTTGAGATTAGTTTGATGGAAAAATTAAATATTAAATTAGGGTAAGGACATAAAAGGAAAAACCATATTTGTTGAGTTTCTCTCTTCACATGCAAGACACATGCCAATTTCACCCATCATTTTAAAACAACTATAACCTTTTCATATGATATTCTTTTTTTTTTTTTAAAAAAAAAAATTTACCATATTAACGAACGTTTTTTTATCTTTAATATGAGTACCACATTGCTATGTTAAAATTGAAAAAAAATACGTGTTAACCGGGTTTTCTTACTTCATTGTGTCTTATGCTCGTCCATTGTGTTAGGGGGACGGGGGGCGCCTACCGATTTGGTCACGGGTACCCACTACCAGCACGGTAACACCGCCGCCACCTATGCTGGTAGTGGTCCCGTGAACCATCAAACTTACCAATTCCCAAACGGTCCAGTATCAACCCCCAGCCCAGATCCACCCCACGACCCACCTACACCTCCTGGCCCACCTCACTGCTTAAACGACCCAGTACCACCCCCCGCCCCAGGCCCACACCCGTCCAACTCTCCACACCAACCCACTGCTACCGGACCCTCTACCACAATCAGCCCTACACCCTCTAACACCCATAACCAAAACTCCGGCCCAACACCATCCGCTTCCCAAACCGTCCCACCCAACTCACCACCTTCACCGGACCAACACCCGCCACCACCCAACCACAACTTCCATCATATGACCACTAGGGGCAAAGACGATATTCAGAAACCAAACCCACGATACAACCTTTCAGCCACCTCACCCGACACAATATCTCCCGTCCCGACATCCCACCTTAAAGCCTTAACAGACCCAAATTGGCAACGGGCTATGCAAACTGAATATAAAGCATTAATAGATAACGAGACTTGGGAATTGGTACCTCGTCCCACTACCCATCCTATTATTTGATGCATGTGGCTTTTTCGTCACAAATTTAAGCAGGATGGTAGCTTGGACCGGTATAAAGCAAGACTTGTGGTTAATGGGAAACCTCAGACGGTTGGTATTGATTGTCAAGATACTTTTAGCCCGGTAGTTAAGCCCGCAACCATCCGCAATGTGCAATCCATTGCTCTTCATAATCATTGGCCCATCCATCAACTTGATGTCAAAAATGCCTTCTTACATGGCAACCTTGAAGAAACCGTATATATGTACCAACCACCGGGCTTCCATGATGCAACAAAACCACACCATGTATGCTACCTACGGAAGCCTTTATACGGCCTCAAACAAGCACCTAGAGCATGGTTTCACCGCTTCTCAAAGTTCATCACCACACATGGTTTCAAAGGCAGTGTATGTGACAAGTAACAACTCCTTGTTTATCTTACGACATGGCCAACATACAACTTATTTACTATTATATGTCGATGATATCATTCTCACTGCCTCTTCTGACACATTACTTCAGCATATTATCGGCCTTTTCTCACGAGATTTTTCCATGACCGATCTGGGCACTCTACATCATTTTCTGGGTATTTCTGTACAACGGGACTATCAAGGCTTATTCTTATCACAGTCCCAGTATGCACGAGATATTTTACATTGAGCTAATATGACTGACTGTAAGCCATGCACAACTCCAGTCGACACCACTTCTAAGTTAAGTGCTGATGACGGTCCATTGTTACCTGATGGCTCTCTTTATCGCAGCTCAACGGGTGCACTTCAATATTTAACATTTACCCGCCCGGACATCTCCTATGCAGTCCAACATGTATGCTTATTCATGCACTCACTTAGAGAACCCCACTATGCGTTCCTTAAGCGCTTTCTCCGATACATCAAAGGGACATTGGATCATGGTTTATGTCTGATGGTGTCTCCTCCATCATCACTTGTTGCTTACTCTGATGCAGACTGGGCCGGCTGCCCAGATTCTAGACGGTTTACATCCAGATATTGTGTGTTTTCGGGGAACAATCTCATTTCATGGTCTTCAAAGAGGCAGCCCACAGTGTCTAGATCCAGTGCCGAAGCTGAATATAGAGGTGTCGCTAATGCTGTTGCGGAGACAAGGTGGCTTTGAAATTTATTATTGGAATTGCCTGTCCCTATCACTCGTGCTACTATTGTTTATTGTGACAAAATTTCAGCAGTGTACTTATCCGACAACCCAGTTCGGGAAAAAGTTCAACTCAGTCAGGTTCGTGTCCTACATGTCCCAGCCTCCTACCAATATGCAGACATCTTCACCAAGGGTTTCTCAAGAAAGTTGCTTGAAAGCTTCCGATCTAGTTTGACCGTTTGCTCTCACTTCCGGTCCAACTAAGGGGGAGTATTAGTCAGTCAATTAAGTCATCATAGTCAACTCTCATTAGCTGTACTTCCAAAACTGTTGTATAGATATTATAGGAAGACTACCGAGATTAGTGGAGGTTAGTTAGGCTCATGATATTATTAGCAGATATATATATATATATATTGTATTTATTTGTATTATTATTATTATCATTCATTAGGCTCAATCATCTCCATAAATTGAGGAGATATAGTTTCCTTTGATAGAGCTTGTAATTGTGTATTTATATGAGGTTTCTCAATCAATAGAATCAACCAATTACACATAATTACATGGTATCAGAGCAAATCCGCTCTGAACCCTAAAAACCTTGCAGCCGCCCCTTTCAATAGGATCTCGATCCTGTTCTTTCATCTAGGGTTTCGATCCTAGATCAGCCGGCCACCCTTCATACTCCCCTGTTTCGATCCTGTTTCACCTTCCTTGCATCCATGGCTGATAAAGCTGATGCTTCTCAGGCTTCGGCCACCAACCCAAAACCCAATAACACCCTGCACCCTATCTACACTGTTATCGATATTCAGAAGAAGGTCCGAATTCTTGATGGTTCCAAGGTGACATATTCTGCGTGGGTGAAACTCTTCCAACTCCATGCACGTGGGTATCAAGTCTTGGACCACATCACTTCTGAGCCTCCTCCTGAAGATGATCCATCATACGAACAATGGAAGAACATTGATGCAATCGTTCTTCAGTGGATCTATACCACACTGTCTGACAACTACCTTCGTCAGGTTCTTGATGATGAAGCCACTGCCTTGCAGGCCTGGAACCGTGTTCCGGATTTCTTTCACAACAACAAGGGACCCAGATGTGTAGCCCTTCAATCCAAGTTTACCAACACCAAACTTAGCACTTCCCCTTCCCTAGAAGCCTACTGCCAAACCTTACGTGATCTGGCCGACCAACTTGATGATCTCGGCAGCCCTGTGAATGAACATACCCTGGTTATTCAGCTTGTCCGGTGGTTACCTCGTGAATATGATACCATCGCTGCCATCATTCACAGGGAATTACCCTCCTGGAATAAAGCTTGTGAAATGTTGCGTGGTGACCAGGAGCGGCAGACGGCCCGTGAACCTGCTCCGACACCGTCTGAAGCTTTGGCCGTTGTCAACCCTGCTCCTCGTCGTGATGGTCCTGCAAACAACCAGCCTCCTCGCCGCAATGATACTCCTCAGCAAAGGTATGGGTCCAGTCAAGGTTCTCGTTATGTTCAGAACAATAATCGCAGGTATGGGCCTACTCAGCGTCGTGATGGGCTAGGTCAGCAGACTGGGCCCAATTAGTCTGATAGCCAGTCTGCTCGGCCCAACAGGCCATCTAGTAACCGCCCCTCCAATCGCTCCTCTTGGCCTGCTCCATAGTATCCACCACGGCCCAGTTATTGGCCCAACACCTACCGGCCCATGACGCCTCCACCATGTCCATATCCCACCTTACCAGGCTGGGCCTCTCCATGTACTCCACCACAGAACCCGAACACACAGAACCATCCATCAGACAACTTGGCTCAGGCCCATGTAACTAATGTCAACCCACTCGAACCCACTGAACTGCCAGAGGCATTCCAGGCTATGGCAATTGAAGATGAAACACCCCAATGGTTCATGGACACTGGTGCTACTAATCATCTCACTTCGGACTCAGGTATGATTTCTCACTCGTGTGCTAATTCTATTAAAAATGTGTTGGTTGGAAATGGTCATCTTTTACCAGTTGCTGGATCGGGTCACACAAACCTTCCCTCAACTTCCAAACCCCTCCAACTTAAAAACATTTTACATACACCTAACATTATTAAAAACCTTATTTCTGTACGGAAATTCACCCGTGATAATTGGGTTTCCGTTGATTTTGATCCATTTGGTTTTTCTGTGAAGGATTTGAGTCGGCATGATAGCACCAGTCACCTCTACCCGCTCACTGCACTTACCTCCTCTGATGCTTCCGCTTTTGTTTCCACAAGTCTTCAAGGCTCTTGGCATAATCGTCTAGGACATCCTGGCTTGCATGTTCTAGATTTTTTAAATTCCAATAGGTTTATTTCTTGTAATAAACATGCTCGTACTTTGTTTTGTGACTCTTGTCAAATTGCCAAACACAAACGGTTGCCTTTTCATTTATCCACTTTATCTACTGTTTGCCCATTTGATATTGTGCATTGTGATTTGTGATTTGTGGACATCTCCTATTCCTAGTAAACAGGATACACATATTACTTAGTGGTTGTCGATGATTTCACTCATTTTACTTATGTTTTTCCATTAAAATTTAAATCTGAAACTTACACCAAATTCACTCAATATTACAAATTTATGCCACCCAATTTAACCGTCCTATTAAATCATTCCGATGTGATATGGGTGGGGAGTTTGACAATGCTCAATTTAAACAATTTGCTTCCTCTCATGGGTTACAATTTCCTTTCTCCTGCCCTCACACGTCCCAACAGAATGGAACTGCTGAACGCATGATTCACAGACTTAACGAAATCATGTTATCCCTCCTCACTCATGCGTCTCTCCCACCCAACTTCTGGGTGGAGGCGCTCCACACGTCCGTCTACTTGCACAATATTCTCCCATCCAAACCCATCGGTTTTCGAACCCCCACCACTGCCTTATACCTCAAAAACCCTGATTATGAACACCTTCGAGTGTTCGGTTGTGCGTGCTATCCAAAACAATCCGATACCCGACCTCACAAACTTGCACCACGGTCTACACCTTGTGTACTCCTTGGATATCCTGCCGACCACCGTGGCTATCGCTGCTTATACCGAACCACGGGCAAAATCATTTTATCCCGCCATGTCACATTCAACGAGCTTGAATTCCCGTTTTCAAAGTCATACCAACCATCACCCGACTCCTATACCTTTCTCGAGAGCGATCCTTCCCCATTAATCTTTAGCCAAGCCCCTACATCCCCTCACCCAACACCGACCTCTCCTCCCACTTCACCGCCCTCACCACCACATACCACTCCTACCTCTACGCCACAGCCACCTCAGGTCCAACCACCCATCACCTACTCTAGACGACACAACCGTATGCCTACATAACCCATACCAACCCCTTCGGCCCAACCCACAAACACCGGGCCTCATAACCCCCCTCCCCCACCACACACCTCACCTACAACCCACCTGTGACACCCGGCATGTTTGAGTCAACACTTTATGAACACATAAGTCTACCTTAGCGAGAAACGTTTATAAACAAACTTAACTGGGTTGGTTGAGTCGGGTCAGATTAGGATTGTCCAGGGTTCAATGATCTGGAGGATCATTGGGAGTCATTTTGGGGAATACACTAGTACCGGGTTCCGTTGTTGGTGACATTACATGAACTAATTAAGTATATGTGTAGATTATGGGTCGTGCGGTGGATTGTATGCTTATACTTGCTTAAACGATGTACAAATGATTATACGTGCCTAAATATGCTAAACATAGACTATGGGTGCATGCTTATGTGTTAAGATGTGTTAGAATGCGTTAAACACGACAAACTGGAAAAAGGTTAACATGTGTTAAAAAGTGCTGTTAATATGTGTTAAAAAGTGCTGATGACCTGAATGTGGAAATAGTGGGCGAATGTGGAAATGGAACTTGAGAAATGGGCGAATGTGGAAACAAAGTGGGCGAATGTGGAAAAGTTCCACATTCGACCACATAAACTGGGCGAACCTGGACTGGGTATAAATACCATCCTTAGCCATTTTTCACCATTTCACAAACCCTAAACGCCTCCAAACACTCTCTATCAGCTATTATCATTGGGGAAGGAGTTTTTGAGCTTGTTTTTCATAACCTAACTCTCTAAATCATTACAAGTGAAGATCTAAGGTGTGTTCTTCATTACAAATCCTTTTTAAACAATTTTGACTTGTTTTAATCTAAACCCCAAGGGTCCAGATCTGATATCAACCTATTTTATGAATAAAAACCTTTCCTAACCAAAACCTATTCATAAACAATGAGTTTTTATGCAAATAAACATGTGTTAGTATGATATTATGCATTGTTTGATGATTACTTGTTGTATAGATGATATGACAACAACCTAGGGCTGTTATTAATGATGGGTTATGATTGAAACATGTTACCTTTGATTGTTGATGGTGTTTTGACAATTAAAGGGGTTTTTAGTTAGATTTAGGGCTCGTTTTTGGATGGTTATGATAAGGTTATGATAGGGGTTTCTTGTTCATGATGATCTGAGTATGATGAGCTGATTATTGATTGATTTCAGAAAGTTTCCTAATTGGGTAATATTTTCATGCATGATGATGTGACATCTCCATAATTTGCTATTTTAGGAAACTTGTAAAACGGATAGATTTTGGGGTAAAATTGGTAGGGTTTCGTAGGAATATATTAATGATGCTTGACTGCTGTAACTCATGATGTTTCGTGATGTTTTCGGATGTTTTTCGACGCGTTTTTGGAAAAATCTGACATCAGGGGCGAACCTGGAATACCTTCGACCAGTCGAACGGTCGAAGGTGGATTCCAGGGGTCGAACCTGGAAGCTGAAGGGGCGAAGGTGCTACAAGTGGGCGAAGGTGGGAGGAAAGGGGCGAAGGTGGAATTTCAAAGACACATTCGACCAATCCAAGTCACCTTCGACCACTTACCACTACATTCGACCCTATGTTAACAAAAATGAGATTTTTGATACGAACTAAGTGTTTTATGCTTGAACTTTGTGTATAATCTATGTGTACTTGATTAGTTAGGGTAATGGGTCACCAACGGGATGTCGGGACGGTCTGGAATGTCCGGTTAACGTTTAAACACACTTTTTAACATACGTAGTCAAGATCTGGACAATCGGGGACTAGTTAGCCTTCGGGTTAATAGTCATCACACTTATGTAAACTCATTGATAGGTTGTCATTAGTTGGGATTATCATACACATGTTGGAGTTCTAGTTACCAGAAGACGCACTCTAAGGTGAGTTTCACGGCCCCACTCTTTTACTGGTTTTACAATTTCGGGGGAGAAAACATGCTGTGTTCTTTAAACGTGTGTCAAATGTGTTTTTCCTAAAAGGCGTGACAACTATGTTTTGGGTACTCATGTATTCACTACGTTTTGGGAGTGTTCATTTGGGTTCAAGGTATTCATTTATGTTCCGTATTATATGGCCTATGTTGTGGCAGTTCGTTAGCCGTGGTGCGGTAGTTCGTTAGCCTCTATGTGGTAGTTCGTTAGCTATGTTATAGTAGTTCGTTGGCCATGGGATGGTAGTTCGTTAGCTATGGTAAAGCAGTTCGTTGACCATGGGATGGTAGTTCGTTGACTTCGGTGGGCGATAGTTCGTTTGGGAGGTTCGTTATGAAGTTCAAACATTTAACGAGTGTTTTCATCGGTCGGTAGTATCATGATGGTCTTTCAAAAGTTCGTGAAACGTTTTACTTAAAAACCTGTGAACTCACCGCATTATTTGCTGACGTTTTTAGCATGTTTGTCTCAGGTCGCTAAGGTAGCAGCTGTCGATAGGCGCACGGAGTCTCACGGCGTCTAGGATCCATGTGCATCTCATTTAGTATTTTTAGACTTTCGTACTTTTGATTTCATGTTGTAACAAAGTTTTGCGCTTCCGCAGCGTTGGATCATTTATGAAAAACTTAATGGTTTACTTATGTCAGTTTTTACGTATCATATAGTGTTGTTTATTGTGACCGTTGACTTGGATCCTGGTGTGTCACGCGCCTCGCGGTAAAACTCCGCACGTGGAAATTTGAGGGTGTGACAGATTGGTATCAGAGCCAATGGTTATAGTGAACTAGGACTGCATGTAGAGTCTAGTCTATAGCCGAGTATCACACACGTTAGACGGTCACACATAGTTACGAGTCGTGTCTTTTGGTAAACATACTAGCCTTGTCGGGGTGTCGGTATCCTCATCACACAGTATCGCGTTATTTTAGGAATGTGTGTATCGGGTGATTTGAAGTTCTAGCTAGGAGCACGCCTCGAGGACCATGTAGAGCGATTTGTTATTTCGGGTGCACACGAAATCATAAATCGAAATGCATGAAAATCTTGGTGGACTTCGTGTTCGGACTAATGGTCATGCTGGAACCATGTTCTAAATTCGTTTGGGTCACTTGTAGCTCGATCTGTTGGTGGTTTTGAGTGTCTTGTCTCATGTTTGGCAGAACATGTCTGGTCGCGCTGGTGGACGTGCTGGTGGACGCCGTGGTGGCGGTGGGGGTCGCAATGGCGGTGGACGAGTTGGTGGGAACATCACCATGACTCAGGTAGAGTTGGAGCACATGTTACAGCAACAGTTGAACGTTGCGTTGGCCGCTTTCCAGGCTGCTCAGCAGACCCTGGGAAACACTAATCAGGGACAGTCTGGGTGCACCTACAAGAAGTTTATGGACTGTAAGCCCCATTTCTTCAATGGGACTGAAGGAGCGGTGGGACTACTTAGGTGGTTGGAGAAGATTGAGTCGGTGTTTGCTATGTGTAACTGTCCCGACGCTGATCGCGTCAAGTATGCGTCTGCTACACTGGAGGGACATGCGTTGACCTGGTGGAACTCCACCACTGCGAACCTTGGCCTGGGTGAGGCCAATGCTATGCCGTGGACCGAGTTTGTTCAGATGTTGAGGGCAGAGTATTGCCCAAGAGACGAGATTATGAAGTTGGAGCATGAGTTTTGGAATCTGAAGATGGTTGGGTCGGAGATCGAGGAGTTTACTGCTAGGCACAACGAGTTGGCTGTGATGTGCCCCGGTTTGGCTACACCGGAGTACCGGAGGATTGAGCACTACGTTGCTGGGTTAGTGCCGGAGGTTGCTGGACTTGTTGCCGCTGCTGATCACACTACTATGTTGGCCACTGTTCGGGCAGCTCACAAGCTGACCAACATGAAGGTTGCTGAGGGCGTTCTACCTCCAAGGGGTGCTGCTGTGAAAGCCCCTGCGGACAACAAGCGAAAGTGGGATGGTGCTGGGAAGAGTGCAAGTTCGGGTCAACCGCAGCAACAGGTAAGGAAGACTGAGGCTTTGGGATCGTCTTCGGGTCAGAGGCAAGACGGGTACACGGGGAAACTGCCGGAGTGCAATCAATGTGGGTTCCATCATTATGGCAGCTGTGAGAAGTTTCGTTGCAACCGCTGTAAGCGTGTGGGCCATGTTGCTAAAAACTGTAGAGTCAATCTACAGACAGTTCCAGGCCAAGCGGTTGTCCCTGCCCCTGTTCCACAAGGGAACCAAGGGTGTTATAACTGTGGGGAGACTGGGCACTTCAAACGTGATTGTCCTAAGCTGAATCAAGGGACTGCAGGTGGTGCAGGGAACGAAGGTGGCGGCCGAACTACTCGTGGTCATGTTTATGTCATTGGCGCTAGGGAGAACCAGGAGGATCCTGACACTGTTACTGGTGAGTATTCTTTTCTTGATTCTCGTTATGCTCGTATTCATTCTCGTTCACATTGTTTGGCGATTCGTATTCATTGTGTGCATTCGGTTTGGTATTTGGTCATCATTTTGCATTCATGAGTCTGATGTGGGTCCTTTGGAGATGTTACTTGGACGGTACCGGTGTATCATTTATACCGATCATAGTAAGTCTCTAGTAGGCCTTCGACCAGGAGGATTCATTGTTTTGTATTCACTTTGGGGAGGGCGGTTCCCCGGCATAGAGTATTCGTTGATATCATCTTTCGTTCGTGGTTATCATTTCGTTTGTGTTCTAGGAAACGTTACTTGGGTTAGGTCGACACTCATTACTGTCGAAGAGTGAATCTCGGGGCGAGATTCCTTTCAACAGGGGGATGATGTGACGACCGGGAAAATTTTTCTTTTTATTGCTTCGTTCTCTTTGACTTCGGGAAATTTTCGGGACGAAAATTCTTTCAACAGGGGGATGATGTGACACCCGGCATGTTTGAGTCAACACTTTATGAACACATAAGTCTACCTTAGCGAGAAACGTTTATAAACAAACTTAACTGGGTTGGTTGAGTCGGGTCAGATTAGGATTGTCCAGGGTTCAATGATCTGGAGGATCATTGGGAGTCATTTTGGGGAATACACTAGTACCGGGTTCCGTTGTTGGTGACATTACATGAACTAATTAAGTATATGTGTAGATTATGGGTCGTGCGGTGGATTGTATGCTTATACTTGCTTAAACGATGTACAAATGATTATACGTGCCTAAATATGCTAAACATAGACTATGGGTGCATGCTTATGTGTTAAGATGTGTTAGAATGCGTTAAACACGACAAACTGGAAAAAGGTTAACATGTGTTAAAAAGTGCTGTTAATATGTGTTAAAAAGTGCTGATGACCTGAATGTGGAAATAGTGGGCGAATGTGGAAATGGAACTTGAGAAATGGGCGAATGTGGAAACAAAGTGGGCGAATGTGGAAAAGTTCCACATTCGACCACATAAACTGGGCGAACCTGGACTGGGTATAAATACCATCCTTAGCCATTTTTCACCATTTCACAAACCCTAAACGCCTCCAAACACTCTCTATCAGCTATTATCATTGGGGAAGGAGTTTTTGAGCTTGTTTTTCATAACCTAACTCTCTAAATCATTACAAGTGAAGATCTAAGGTGTGTTCTTCATTACAAATCCTTTTTAAACAATTTTGACTTGTTTTAATCTAAACCCCAAGGGTCCAGATCTGATATCAACCTATTTTATGAATAAAAACCTTTCCTAACCAAAACCTATTCATAAACAATGAGTTTTTATGCAAATAAACATGTGTTAGTATGATATTATGCATTGTTTGATGATTACTTGTTGTATAGATGATATGACAACAACCTAGGGCTGTTATTAATGATGGGTTATGATTGAAACATGTTACCTTTGATTGTTGATGGTGTTTTGACAATTAAAGGGGTTTTTAGTTAGATTTAGGGCTCGTTTTTGGATGGTTATGATAAGGTTATGATAGGGGTTTCTTGTTCATGATGATCTGAGTATGATGAGCTGATTATTGATTGATTTCAGAAAGTTTCCTAATTGGGTAATATTTTCATGCATGATGATGTGACATCTCCATAATTTGCTATTTTAGGAAACTTGTAAAACGGATAGATTTTGGGGTAAAATTGGTAGGGTTTCGTAGGAATATATTAATGATGCTTGACTGCTGTAACTCATGATGTTTCGTGATGTTTTCGGATGTTTTTCGACGCGTTTTTGGAAAAATCTGACATCAGGGGCGAACCTGGAATACCTTCGACCAGTCGAACGGTCGAAGGTGGATTCCAGGGGTCGAACCTGGAAGCTGAAGGGGCGAAGGTGCTACAAGTGGGCGAAGGTGGGAGGAAAGGGGGCGAAGGTGGAATTTCAAAGACACATTCGACCAATCCAAGTCACCTTCGACCACTTACCACTACATTCGACCCTATGTTAACAAAAATGAGATTTTTGATACGAACTAAGTGTTTTATGCTTGAACTTTGTGTATAATCTATGTGTACTTGATTAGTTAGGGTAATGGGTCACCAACGGGATGTCGGGACGGTCTGGAATGTCCGGTTAACGTTTAAACACACTTTTTAACATACGTAGTCAAGATCTGGACAATCGGGGACTAGTTAGCCTTCGGGTTAATAGTCATCACACTTATGTAAACTCATTGATAGGTTGTCATTAGTTGGGATTATCATACACGTGTTGGAGTTCTAGTTACCAGAAGACGCACTCTAAGGTGAGTTTCACGGCCCCACTCTTTTACTGGTTTTACAATTTCGGGGGAGAAAACATGCTGTGTTCTTTAAACGTGTGTCAAATGTGTTTTTCCTAAAAGGCGTGACAACTATGTTTTGGGTACTCATGTATTCACTACGTTTTGGGAGTGTTCATTTGGGTTCAAGGTATTCATTTGTGTTCCGTATTATATGGCCTATGTTGTGGCAGTTCGTTAGCCGTGGTGCGGTAGTTCGTTAGCCTCTATGTGGTAGTTCGTTAGCTATGTTATAGTAGTTCGTTGGCCATGGGATGGTAGTTCGTTAGCTATGGTAAAGCAGTTCGTTGACCATGGGATGGTAGTTCGTTGACTTCGGTGGGCGATAGTTCGTTTGGGAGGTTCGTTATGAAGTTCAAACATTTAACGAGTGTTTTCATCGGTCGGTAGTATCATGATGGTCTTTCAAAAGTTCGTGAAACGTTTTACTTAAAAACCTGTGAACTCACCGGCATTATTTGCTGACGTTTTTAGCATGTTTGTCTCAGGTCGCTAAGGTAGCAGCTGTCGATAGGCGCACGGAGTCTCACGGCGTCTAGGATCCATGTGCATCTCATTTAGTATTTTTAGACTTTCGTACTTTTGATTTCATGTTGTAACAAAGTTTTGCGCTTCCGCAGCGTTGGATCATTTATGAAAAACTTAATGGTTTACTTATGTCAGTTTTTACGTATCATATAGTGTTGTTTATTGTGACCGTTGACTTGGATCCTGGTGTGTCACGCGCCTCGCGGTAAAACTCCGCACGTGGAAATTTGAGGGTGTGACACCACCAACAGCCTTCAGCCCATAACCAAGCCCACCCTGAACCGTCCCACCCAGCCCAAACCGTGTTACCCCATGGTCACCCGCTCTCGATGCCCAAATCAATCCACACTGGTATGATGCTATGAAAACTGAGTACACTGCTTTAATGGATAGTCACACGTGGGATCTCGTACCGAGACCACCTGACGCACACATTATTCGGTGCATGTGGCTATTTCGCCACACGTTCCATGCTAATGGTACTCTTGAGCGTTATAAAGCTCACTTAGTTGTGAATGGCAAATCACAGCAAGTTGGTGTAGATTGTGACGAAACATTTAGTCCAGTGGTTAAACCAACCACCATCCGCACAGTTCTTAGTCTCGCTTTATCAAATCATGGCCCATTCATCAATTAGATGTTAAAAACGCCTTTTTACAACAGAAATCCTAAATTTGTTTGCAGGTTAAAGCGGTCACTTTATGGACTAAAACAAGCGCCACGCGCTTGGTACCAGGGTTTTGCTTCATACATTATTAAATGTGGATTCAAGACTTCCACATCGGACAGTTCTTTGTTCGTATACAAGCGCGGCAACGACATGACATATCTTTTGTTATATGTCGACGACATCATTCTTACAGCGTCAAATGATCATTTACTACATTTTTTCATTGATGCTATGTCCAGAGAATTCGCTATGACTGATCTTGGCAGGTTACATCATTTTTTGGGTATTGAAGTACAACACACATCTGGTGGACTTTTCTTATCTCAACGGGCGTACACTCAGGACATACTTGCACGGGCAAAAATGGAAAATTGCAAGCCTTGTCATACTCCTGCAGATACTACGTCTAAACTAAGTGCAACCTCCAGTGAGCTTCTCCCTGACGGCACTCTTTATCGCAGCCTTGCAGGTGCTCTTCAGTATCTCACCTTTACCAGACTAGACATCTCATACGCGGTAAAACAGGTCTGCTTTTTTATGCATGCACCCAGGGAACCACACTTCAACTACCTCAAACGAATTTTACGGTATCTTCGTGGCACCACGGATCATGGTTTACACTTAACCCCCTCTAGTTCAGCTCAATTAACAGCGTACTCTGACGCTGACCGGGGGGTGTCCAGATTCTCGCCGTTCAACTTCGGGTTACTGTGTATTTTTTGGGAATAATTTGATATCATGGTCGTCCAAGCGACAACCGACCATCTCGCGCTCCAGCGCCGAAGCCGAATACAGAGGAGTTGCCACCACCGCAACTGAACTTTCTTGGATCCGTAATCTTTTATTGGAACTCCATGTCCCGGTTCGGCAGGCTTCTATTATTTACTGTGATAATATCTCAGCTATGTATCTTTCACAGAACCCAGTTCAACACCAGAGAACTAAACACGTGGAAATTGACATTCACTTTGTTTGCGAGAAAGTCAAACTTGGTGCCGTTCGTGTCCTTCATGTTCCTACCGAGTATCAGTATGCCGATATCTTCACGAGAGGTTTACCGCGACTCCTGTTTGAACACTTCAAGTCCAGTCTTTGCATTCGGCCGGCTACTGCTTCGACTGCGGGGGCCTATTAGCGGATATATATATATATATATATATTGTATTTATTTGTATTATTATTATTATTATCATTCATTAGGCTCAATCATCTCCATAAATTGAGGAGATATAGTTTCCTTTGATAGAGCTTGTAATTGTGTATTTATATGAGGGTTCTCGGTCAATAGAATCAAGCAATTACACATAATTACAGATATTATATATTGTACCTATCTATGTTGAATGAAATCAATCAGAATACACATTATTTCACATAGGTATTTCTATGTATGCATTTTTCATCTTACCAAAATAGGGGATATCAAAAACGATTTGTCCTTGTTATTGAAATACAATGATATTGATGAGTGGGTGTAACAATATTACAATTCCACTGCAATATATATGCCACTAATATTAAGACCATGAAGAATTGAAGACTCTAGTTACAACGTCTGAAGAGAATAAAACTATTGTTTTATTGTTTATCATCAGTAGTTTACCATTTGAGGTTTTTGAGTCTCGTGTGCAAAATCCCACGAGTACAAAATTCGTGTGGTTGATGCTAAATCTGTGATGACATACTGATTTATTCTAAATCTTGTTTGCCACTCATCAGGTTTACCTTCTTAGAATTATTTTGCGTATTGTTCATTGAATCACACACACCCATCTCTATACTCTTATATGTTCATATAAAATTGATTCAAAACAGGCAGATGTTAGATCCTACAACGCCAACATAGAAATACAAGGAATAATGCTTTGAATTTGCATGTGTTATTATTATTTTTTTTTTTGTTGACAAACTCAACTCAAAACAAATGCAAAGAGTATATAGGAGTTTGCTGGAAGATCAAACATACATAAGCAAGAAAAGACACACATAAATACTTAACCATAATGAGGGAATACGAAGACCAAAGGAGACGGTAGTAAGTTTTATTATGGCGACCAAAGGGTGTAGTGATAGCTTTATTGTGGTGTGTTTACGCATTGCATCAATTTCCTCCATCTCTCTTTCCCTCAATGCTAACCTTGGCTGCCTCAAGCCTGGAACTCGCCGCATCCCATGATACAAGCTTATCGAGAAAAGTTGCTATATAGTCGGGCCTGAGGTTCTGTAATAGACGTTAAATTTAATACTATATATTACCGTGAGTCCGTGACACTACTCAAACAATAAAGGGTCATTTTGTTTATACATATGATGAATGGGGGTGTTTGGACGTGCATTTTCAGACTGATTATATGATGCTGAGTAATCACTTTCTAGTTTTTCAGAAATGAAGTGAGAAATAAAATGACCAAAATGGTCTTTTTTATATGTTGAAATATTCGAACTTAAGGCTTTTGATAAACCTAAGTAAATTTTTAGACACTCAATTCAAAATAATTTTTAGCTTATATAATTTTAGCATATTAATTAAATATGTTAGAAGCATTATTAACTATGAAAATGTGGGTAAATTAATGAAGTTAACATTTCATAAGTAATGATTTTTGTCTTGTGGATATGAGATATGTAACCGATTAACCAGTTTTATAGTGCAAGTCCAAAGACCCCCTATATATAGGGAAAATGAATTTTAATACTCCCAATTATCGCTTGTTGGCGGATATCACTCCGAACTTTCACTTTGGCCAATAGCACTCCCAACTTTCAACTTATTTTTTTCCATCACCCCCAAACTAACGAAAGTCTAACCTGGTTAGTCTTCGATAGCCTTACCTTATTGTTTGGGAGTGATGGAAGAAAATAAGTTGCAAGTTGGGAGTGCTCATGGCCAAAGTGAAAGTTGGGAGTATTATCCGCCAATAGGCGATAGTTGGGAGTATTTAAATCCATTTTCCCCTATATATATAGTATATGTGCTTCATGTATGGAAGTAGAAAGTTCTTGCCTTATAATCCAGGTAGTATGCATGCTGCAATAAAAAATCAGATTCAAATTGAAGTTAGTGACTATATATCATAGACATGTGTAGTATATTTATTGTGGAAATATAAGTTAAGAAATATAATTACCTCCCAAACATCTAAGGTGAGGAGTGGCTGGAAATTCAAAGAAAAAAAAACCAATTGTTAGATTAATTATACACACTAAGCAATAGTTTAAGTAGCCCAATGAGCCTTAAACCATTCACAATAAGGAAACCCGAAAATGTAAAAAAAAACATGCCTAGAAAATATAAGAAAAACACTCAATTTTTCCAAAACGGATAAGAAAACCCAAAAACATTGTCACATCATCACCATATTTTTAGTTTTTAACCACTCCTATCTCTATATATATCTTATAATTGAAAGGTACAATAGTCCCCACCCAAGTCCGGTTTTTCTAGTTCTTTACCAAGAACAAGACTCCAAAACCGGGAAACAAAAACGAGTTCCACAATGATGAAAAACAGCCAAGGTGAAAAAACGAGAAAGACTAGTGCTAAAAACGCTTTTTTGGCCATGCTCTTAGAGTTGATATTAGAGGCAGTCCCCTAGCTCCCCTTTATACACACACACACATAACCCTCATATGACATAATTTTTTTTACATCTCTGCTTACACAGGTTAATACAAGTATTAAGGATTCATTTAAAACTAATATAACAAAAAGAAAAGAATGTTATTATTATCTACTCACATAGTAATCCAACACAAGAGGATTAATTGCATTTGAGGTCTTCAGCACCACAAGCTTCTTATGCTCTTTGTCATCTACACATAATATAGATTAAAAAAAAAGAAAATTAACGGTTTAATATTATTTCAAATTGTTGGTCATGGATGTTGGAGGAACAAACACAATACTCACATACAAGCCAAGTCCAACCAGAACCAAAGTGAGTAGCGGCAGCTAACTTAAATTGCTTAATTAGCTCTTCAAATGTTCCGAACTCTCGGATAATTAAGTCTAAAAGTTCCCCGGAAGGCTTTCCACCACCACCAGGTTTCATAGATTCCCAGAAAAATTCATGGTTCCAAACCTGTGCAGCATTGTTGAAGGCGGGAAGAATATCGCCTTTATTGTATGAGTCTAATATTATGCTTTCTAATGACTTTTCATCATGTTCAGTTCCCTCAATCTGCTTGTTTAGATTGTTGACATAACCTCTGTGGTGTTTTCCCCAATGATATTCCAATGTCTTTTTGCTCATATATGGTTCTAAAGCATCCTACCATACACACAACATGCAATAGAGTGTATCACTATACATACATACATACATACATACATACATACATACATACATACATACATACATACATACATACATACATACATACATACATACATACATACATACATACATACATACATACATACATACATACACACACACACACATACACACATACACACATACACAAATACACACATACACACATACACACATACACACATACACACACACATACACACATACACACACACACACACTATACAATTAATTAAATCATGGAAAAATCACGAAACTAAACATTTTGACGGACAAAATTAGCAAAATAAAAATTAATTTTTTAGCCTTTGTAAAATTAAAGATGTCCAAACCAGACAAATCATGATTCAACAAATAAGCACTGTAGCCTAAGACGACTAGAAATTAGCGACCGACATAAAAAAAACCTTGAAAAGTGGTTAAAAAAAGCGGAGGCTAAATCCTGGCTAGCTGCTAAAACTACAAGGGTTTTTGTGCCGGCTAAACATTGGCAAAGCTTATTAAGGGCCAGGGGTGCCTCGACCCTTACTGTTTTTCACTCAGTAGTGTAAATTTATGTATATTTGTCCGAAAATTTTAAACATGTTGAGTCCAGCCCCTAATTTAAAGGACTCCGTGACTTTTGGCCTCACTATCTATGTGTACAAGCTCCGCCATAGCGGCTAAAGTCTATTAGTCTTAATTAGCCCGAGGTGATTATTTTCCATAATCATGATCAAGTAGCTTGGACATGTCTATTTATATGAAGAATGGAAGACTAAAATGCAATATTTATTCTTTTAATTTTCCCTTAAATTATATAACTTATAGTACACTTTTGAGCTATATCTATATTGCAAAGGGAATAATCCTACATGTCATACTCTTATGCAATCTCTCTTTTAAGAGATGCCACATAGGATGTGATGTGGCAACTCTAAACCAATTAAAAAAAAGAAATAAATATTGTTTAAATATGGTTAACCTAATCTATTAAATACCTAATCTACTAAATATAAATATTAAACCTTTATTATTTTCTCTCTCATGTTTTCTCCCGTAACTTTTAAACGTTAATATCTTTTATATACGAGATTTTTTAAAGGAAACAATTACACCAAATTAACGAGCGTTTTATTATCTTTCCAACGAGTACCATAGTGCTATATAAAAAACGGAGAAAAAAAACGACTATTTTTTGTAACCCGACATGTATTGTGTCAGGTTTAGGATTAGTTTAAAAAAAATTGTGGGTTTGGGTCGGGCCTGGGATTAAGTGATACCCATGAATTTTTTAAAATAATAATATCTATCTATATATATAAAAGAATTGAATTATGATGATGTGTCATTCAATGGAGGCCTCAACCACTCCTTGAATGTGCCACATGGCATCATGTGAGATTTTTTAATTTTTGAGTTTTTTTTAGTAAATCTATATATATAGTTATAGATAATTATTTTAGGAAAAAATAAGAATTTAAAAACAAAATTAAATTTCTCTCTCATGTTTTCTTCCATAACTTTTAAACGTTAATATCTTTTATATACGAGATTTTTTATAGAAAAAAATTACACCAAATTAACGAGCGTTTTATTATCTTTCCAACGAGTACCATAGTGCTAGATAAAAACGGAGAAAAAAAAACGACTATTTTTGTGAGGTTTTGTTTTCAAATATATTTTACTCGACTAATAAATCACTACTTAGGGTTTTTTATATTTGAATAAGAAACGATAAACATAATTTCATAGGCAGAGATTCCTTTTTTTTATTTGAATATGATAACTTATGGCAGAGATTTGTTCAAAATAAATAAATATTATTATTATTATTATTATTCATTAATCATGTATTGGCAAATCATTAATTATGTTATGATATTAGATATATTCACTCTATCTTTGTTCTACTTTTATTTGTCAACCGGGACGCTCCCGGGGTATAATATAATTGTATTGGAGCTTTTGCAAAACATAATGAATTATTCATTTTTTTAATACGTTTGGTATGTTTTCTTCTTTTATCATTTTTTTATTAAGTCATATTAGATTTTTCAACCCCGGGATCTTCCCGGGTAATCAGCTAGTGATAACTTATAAAAGAGATTTGTTTAAAATAAATAATAATAATAATAATAATAATAATAATAATATTCATTAATCATATATTGGCAAGTCATTAATTATGTTGTCATATTAGATATTTTATTATGCCATATTAGATATTTTAACCCGGGACGCTCCCGGGATAAAAACTAGTATAATATATATTCATCATACCAATGCATAAGGAGGTGGCTTCAAATCGATCATGGCTCCAGAAACAGATTTTTTAGCCTATGCCATAAATTTAAACAACCGTAAATAAAGATATATATAGAATCAAATAGAGCATCTATGATAACAAAAAATATATAAATAGTTATAAACAATAAACTGTCATATAGCTTGAAGAGTGGAAAAACCTGGGGATTAGATTAGAAGCAGATGCTCTCTGCAGAAGAAACAGGATGATTATAAGTTGGGTTGGAGATGGTTTTAAAGACATGTAGTTAATTGATATGATATGATAGTACTACATGGATCATGTTGTTAGTTGATAGTACAACTATATATTGTTAGTACAACTGAATAAATTTTATTTTATGTAAGTATTTCAAACTAGAAAAATATATATTTACCTAACAAAGTTTTAATGTTTTTGCATAGATATAAATGAAATTTATTAAGTAGCTAGGCTACCTTATTTGAAAGGTCAAAAAAGAATATTCTTATTTATAAAGAAAAAAAGCAAACAATCACTTGCTAACACAAGAACATTGGGGAAATTAAAAAAACGATTCATCATGAATGAAAGAAATTACAAAAATGCAAATATGAAGTACTTCATTTGCTAATGGTAAGTGCAACTTAAGCACATATGATCATATACCAAAGTTTCGGCAAGGAGGAGGGCTGTCAGCAAGGGCATCGATAGCGATGGTGATGATTGTCCGACAGTGGGAGGCAACCGAGCTCATCTGTGGTTTGAGTGCTCTGAACATGAATATAATAGACAGGCCGTTTAGGAGATGTGTGTGAACAACCGTTGTAGCGGTTACCAACAGAGTCCCCAAGCTAAGTACGTGATTGTGACGTGACATGGCGCTAGACCTAGGAGTGGATCCACTCTTGTTTTGTGGGCCTCTAGGAGCCCACTTGGTTTGGAAAAAAATAGTGATAACTTTATATGATTTTGAAAAAACTAGCGAGAATTTTCCAAAAGAAACAAAAAAAAAAAAAAAAAAAAAAAAAAAAAACGTAAGATGGAAAGTAAATTGAAATGGCGGCCACGTGTCAAGTGTCAAGTTGCAATCAAGTGGATTATGGGTTATGGGAAGCGGATCCTATGATCCGATCGTCCGTGTCAAATAATAATGTGTTGTGAACGTTATTATAGGTCACTTGCTTTTGGTGAGCAAAATACGGAACTTTAACATTGACTCTTTTTAACCGAGCAAGTGTGTCCATGTGAGTTTTATATTGCATTTCAAAAGTTACTGGGCTATAATTTTTGCTAAACTTTTTAGTAATAATAAGTATCAACATTTAGTTTATGATTAGTGATTAATATTACTTGCTTGAGCTCTAATTATTGTTAAATATCGTACCATCAAATATATATTTTATTATAAGCATTACAAACATATTATTAGTATTGTAACCCAAGCTACTAAGAAGACAATTACATTAATTAACCTGAAATCATCATCCAACCTCGATACAAAAGTACCACACTCATGTAACACCAAAACAAAACCGGAAATTCAATCTTCAGCACCAATCCCATCGATCATAGGCAGTATTGTGATTTGTGGCGGGTTACACATTGCATCAATTGCCTCCATTCCTCTTTCCCTCAATGCTAGCCTTGGCTGCTTCGAGCCTGGAACTCACCGCATCCCATGATACAAGCTTATCAAGGAAAGTTGATATATAATCGGGCCTGAGGTTCTGTAATTGACATTAAATTTTAATATCATCAGTGTGACACTAATCACACATAATTAAATAGGCTAAAGGATCACTTTGTTTATACATATGGTGAATGAGGGTGTTTGGACATGCACTTTTAAACTGATTATTTGATGCTAAATAATCACACTATCATAGTGGTTGGATTTTCTCCAAACCTTTTGAAGTTGTGAAAATATGTTTTCTAGTGTTTCACAAACAAAAGGCTTCTAACAAACTTCAGTAAACTTTTAGAAATTATTTTGTTAATGAAGTCTTGAAAATATTTTATTTGGGAAAATTTTTTATCCTAACATGTCTTAACTAATGACTTTTGTCCTACAGATATGAAACCGATTAACCAGTTTTATATCGCAAAATTAAACACCCCTTGTATAAATGTGCTACGTGTACGAAAGTAGCAAGTTCTTGCCTTAAAATCCAGGTAGTATGCATGCTGCAATCACAGTTAAGATTCAAAGTTAGTGAATATATGTCATGAACATATATAGTTTATTTATTGTGGAACATGCAAGTGAAATGATGTAATTACCCTCCCAAACATCTATGGTGAGGAGTGGCTACAAATTCAAATAAAAAGAAACCGTTTGTTAGTTTATATATACATATATACATAACTCGTGTATGATGTACAAAAAATATAATACAGTAGTTTTATATCATGTCAATACGAGAATTAATTCTTAAGGATTCATTTAGAGCCCATCTAACAGAAAAAAAAAAAAAAAAAAAACATAATATTATTGTCTACTCACATAGGACCCCAACACAAGAGGATTAATTGCATTTGAGCTCTTCAGCACAACAAGCTTCTTTTCATCTATGTCATCTACACGTAAATAAACATTTCAAAAAGTGGGTTCCGATTTCGGTATGTTATGGATCTGATGAACAAACACTTACATACAAGCCAAGCCCAACCCGAACCAAACTGAGTACTGGCAGCTAACTTAAACTCTTGAATTAGCGCTTCAAACGAACCAAAATCTCGGTTTATTAATTCTAAAAGTTCTCCAGAAGGCTTTCCACCACCACCAGGTTTCATAGATTCCCAGAAAAATTCATGGTTCCAAACCTGTGCCGCATTGTTGAAGGAGGGAAGAATATCACCCTTATTATATGAAGTTAATATTATGCTTTCTAATGACTTTTCATCTAATTCAGTTCCCTCAATTTGCTTGTTTAGATTGTTGACATAACCTCTGTGGTGTTTTCCCCAGTGATATTCCAATGTCTCTTTGCTCATATGTGGTTCCAGAGCATCCTACATTACATCCAACATTATATAGAATATATATTGCAGAAGTAATAAACCGTTAATCTTATACTACAGTTTTGAGCTAGGTTTCAGGCTTACACTATTAATGCCAGTCGGGGGTATTTACCAGTCATGTATCGGGTACACCTTCGTTTGTTAAAATTTACCCATTAGGATTTTGTTAAAAGATCTCAGGTATTGTTTTGTTCAATTTGATCTTGGTTTTATGATTGTTGTTCTAATACATTTTTCTTTGTTGGTTTGATTATGTTTGGGTGAGGGTCAAGGCTAAATGAACTGAGATGAGTAGATTGCTGCTGACTGGACTTGTAGATTGTTGCTGACTGGACTTGCATAGCTGCTGACTAGGATACTGGACTGCTGACTTGCTGACTGGATTATATCATAAAGATAGTTTGGGGCTGTTATATTGGATACAATTAAGTGGGCCTCAAGTTTGATGAGTTTATGTGGTCCATGGCCTTGGCCCATAGGTTGTTATAATAATATAACCGTCCTAACCTAATCACTCGATATAAATAATCGTTTCCTGGTTATTTATTCTTTTAAGTGAGTCTAGAATTTTCTTGGTGCTCAGTTCTCTCTCGTCTCTTTGTTACAGATCATAACAAAATTAGGGTTTATGTGTGTTCATCATCTGTAATTAGTGATGATCTTGTTGATCTGTTAGTTTTGTTGACCAGTAGAGTGTAAAGAGTTTGTGAGTGTATTGGTTGAGACTTTGTAACAGATCTGTGTGTTATAAACAGATCTGAGTTTGTTCTTTGTGTTCTTGTACTTTTTGGTTTTGGTTCTTGATTAAAAAAAGTCTTGTTTTAGTTCTATTGAGTTGATCCATGTTTTGTAACATGGTATCAGAGCACTAGGGTTTGAGTCTCTGTTTCTTTGATCAAATATATCATTTGGTTTGTATTCCTGGTTGTGGATTTGGGGTTTTGTCTTCAGTTGATTGATTGATAATTGTGTCAAGTTCGTTTGTCCAGAAATTAGGGTTTCTGGTTTCTTGGAGCTGATAGTGTTCTTGGCGGCTATTGAAGGAGACTCTGGAAGATCTGGAAGTGGACGTATTCTTTTTGCTTCAATTGCCTCACAGTATTATACCCTAAGTGAAGGTATAGGCTGTGAGTTAGGAGAACCCTAACTTGGGTCCCTCTGCTAGTGAGATCATTCCCTGTTTGTTCTCTTGTTTTTAGGAGTATTGGTCGGGTTAGGGGTACCAGCATTGGCTCAACAACGTGTTATTGTTGTTTGTTTTGCATCTATTTGTCTGTGCTAATTGTTAGTTATCATCTTGGTGATCTTACTTGTTTGATTGTCCTGTTAATAGTCTGTATCGATTTTGTGAGTGCTTGTTGTGTGATTATTTTTATAAAGAGCTCCCGTATTAAGACTTTTCCTGGCACCATTGAGTGACGAACCTGGGATCTGGAACACTGAAACGGTTTCGCTTTCTGTGTGTGATTGTGTAGTTTGTTCAGTTCATTGTATAGTTGTTGATTGATTTCTGTAGTCATGGGTGATAATGTAGTTGTCAATCCGGCTGGTGGAGGATGTGTTGGTAATCCAGCTGGTGGTGGTGTTGTTAACCTAGGTGGGGATGGTGGTAATGTAAATGTTACTTTGATAAGTAAATTATATGCTAGTGATTCACTATACTTACATCTCAGTGATTCTGCAAATCTAAGTATTGTAACTATAAAACTTAAAGGAACTGAAAATTATACGGTCTGGTCTAATGCACTAAAACTTGCATTACAAGTTAAGAATAAGTGGGGATTTATTGATAAAACATGTGTTAGATCTAATGAAGATGATGTTTTAGCTAGACAGTGGGATAGGTGTAACTCTATTGTTATGACTTGGATTCTAAATTCCATAAGTGATAATCTATATATGGGTCGTGTGTTCTCTCAACTTGCTAGTGATGTATGGAGTGAGTTAAAAGAAACATATCATAAAATAGATGGGTCAGTGGTGTTTGATTTGTATAAAAAAAATAAACTCCTTTACTCAATATGGGTCTTTTGTTTCTGAATATTATCATAGGCTGAATATAATGTGGAAACAGTTGGATCAGATATTGCAACTACCTTCTTGTGTTTGTAATGTTGCTAAAGAGTTTAATGATTTTAGTAATATGATTAAATTGATGCAGTTTTTAATGGGTTTAGATAATGTGTATCAAGGAGTAAGAACTAGTCTCTTAGTTAAAGATAGTTTGCCTACTGTAAAGGAAGCATTTGCTATCATTTCTAGAGAGGAATCTCATAGAAATGCTAGCAATCCTGGAAAAAGAAACCAGTCTCTTGCTTTGTTTTCAAAGGTTACACAATCTCCTGATTTTAAAAGAAATAATAAAGTTTCAAATCAAAACTTGAAGTGTACACAATGTAACAAAGTAGGTCATTCGGCTGACAAATGTTTTGAAATAATTGGATACCCATCTTGGATAAAACCAAGATGGGGTCAAAACAAGAAGGTTGTTGCTAATAATAGTGTATCTGATACTTCTGATTCTGCTGTTAAATCTTTAACTACTGATCAAATAACCAGATTATTGAGTTTATTAGGAGATAAAAATGAAGGTCAAACAAGCTACAATGTGTCAGGTACTAGTTTAAGTCCTTTTTGTGCTAGTGCTATGTATAAACCTATTTTCTATTTTGTAAGTGAATATATAAAAAGAGGGTTTATGGGTTGTATAACAGATTCTAGAGCTAACCAACATATGGTTAAAGATGACAAGGATTTAACAGAATGTATAAATGTTTCTGATCTAAATATAAGAGTCAAACATCCAAATGGAACAGATGCTCTAGTTACAAAAATAGAAAACATTAAACTTGCTAAAAATGTTGTCCTAAAAGATGTGTTTGTTGTTCCAGAATACTGTGTGAATCTAATATCAGTACATAAACTAGCTAAGGATAATAAACTGTACATAGGTTTTGATGAGAACAATTGTTATATTCAGGACTTAATCACCAAGAAAGTCCTGGTGACTGGTAGTCAAGTGGATGGATTGTATTATTGTGGCAATTCTGTGATTTCTGGTAAGGTGTGTTATACTAGTACTACTATGTTTAATTTGTGGCATGATAGGTTAGGTTACCCATCTGAAAATGCTATGAAAATGATTAAAAGTAAATTAAACATAAGTAATACAGGTTCTAGTAGTCCTTGTGAAATCTGCTAAAAGGCTAAACAACATAGGGATCCTTTTCCCTTGAGTGAACACAAGTCTAAGGCCATATAAGACCTGGTACATATTGATGTATGTGGACCTTATAGAGTGGCTAGCAGGGAGGGGTTTAAGTACTTCCTTACAATAGTTGAAGACTATTCAAGGGCAGTGTGGGTTTGTTTGATGAAATCAAAACAAGAAGTTTTTCAAAACTTACAAGATTTTATAGCTGTTATTGAAAACCAATTTAAAAGAAATGTAAATGTTTTTAGAAGTGATAATGACACATAATTTTTTAATAATCAACTAAATAATTTTTTTTAAATCTAAGGGCATAATTCATCGAACCACATGCACTTATACCCCCCCCCCCAAACAAAATGGGATAGTAGAAAAGAAACATAGGCATCTTCTAAATGTAGCTAGGGCTCTTTTATTTCAAAGTAATGTTCCTATAAGGTTTTGGTCAGATTGTGTTTTAACGGCTGCTTATGAGGTAGTATACAATTTTGAACCCTTTCTAGACCAGTTAAGGCTGTTTGGTTGTTTATGCTTTTGTATAAATTTAAATGAATCAGATAAGTTGGCTAGTAGGGCAGAAAAATCTGTTTTATAGGATATTCAACGGAAAAAAAGGATATAAAGTTTTTGGTCTTGAAACAAAAAAAATGTTTTTTTATTCAAGAGATGTAAAATTCTTTGAAAGTGTCTTTCCATTTAAAGAAAACTTTATATATGATTCTATAAATGATAATTTTCAAATAGATGTTACAAACTTAAACTTTTTTTGAAAAATATGAACAACAACATCCTGAACTTCCCAACGATGAAGGAAAGGGAAACAAAAATGTTGACTCAGAGACACATAGGTCTCAGCAATCAGTGTCAACAACTTTAGGAACTGAAGTTGTGGCCAATCATCAGCAACACGCCAGTCTTAATTTTGATAGAACTGATAGGGTTGAGTATGTGAAATCTGGAAATGATAACATTATAATTCATAACCAATCTAAGGGAACAAGTAGTGATCAACAGTTGGGGCAGTCTACCTCTAGAAGGTCTGCTAGGGAGTCTGTTTTACGTAGGAACTTGAAAGATTATGTCCTAGATGGTAAGATTAGGTATGGTATTGAGAGAGTTGTGAATTATTGTAATTTTTCTTATGACTACAAGTTTTTTGTGTCATCTCTAAATAAAGGTCATGAACCTACTTCATTCAATGAAGCTGCTAATGATCCTAACTGATTGCAGCAATGAATGACGAAATAAAGGCACTTCATAGGAGTGACACTTGGGAGTTAGTAGAACTTCCCAAAGGTTGAAGTGTAGTAGGTTTCAAGTGGATCTTTAAAATAAAATACAAATCAACAGGTGAAATAGAAAGATATAAGGCCAGATTAGTTGCAAAGGGTTTTAGTAAAAAACATGGGATTGATTTTGAAAAAACTTTCTCTCCAGTTGTAAAACTTGTAACTGTTAGGTGTATTATTTATATTGTTGTTTAAAATGATTGGGAACTTTTCCAATTAGATGTGAATAATGCCTTCCTATATGGAAACTTAAATGAGGATGTATATATGTCCTTACCATATGGGTATTTTTCTAAACATGAAAATAGAGTTTGCAAACGTAAAAAATCTTTGTATGGGCTTAAACAAGCCTCTAGAATGTGGAATGAAAGGCTTGTGAATGTTTTGATAGATCTAGGATTTAGTCAAAGCAAATGTGACTATTCTTTGATCTATAAACAGTCTGCTTCTATTACCATATATTTACTTGTGTATGTTGACGACATAGTCATATCTGGTAACAATGTTCAAGAAATAACCAAGATAAAAGAGAGCCTTAGGTCTGAGTTTCTTATAAAAGATCTAGGAGAACTCAAGTATTTTTTGGGAATTGAAGTTGTTAGAACAAGTAAAGGGGTGTGTTTGTCACAAAGAAAATATTGTTTAGAGTTACTTGCTGAGTTTGGTCTAACAGGTTCTAAACCTGTTAATACTCCTATTGAGCAAAATCATGTATTGACTGCTATGTGTAAAGATAATAACAGTCTTGTGTCAAATGTGACTGGGTATCAAAAGTTAGTTGGTAATTAATCTACTTGTCTCATACTAGGCCGGACATATCTTATGCGGTTCATTTTTTAAGTCAATATATGCATAAGCCTTTAACTGGTCATTTAAAAATTGCAATGAGGTTGTTAAGATATTTAAAAAAATCTCCTGGAAAAAGGTGTATTGTTTTCTAAAGGTTCACAACTTGATTTATGTGCATTTTCTGATTCGGATTGGGCGAAATGTCTTGAAACAAGAAAGTCTATTACTGGTTTTGTTATTTTCCTTAGTAATTCTTTGGTGTCTTGGAAAAGTAAGAAACAAACAATTGTTTCTAGATCCTCAGCTGAAGCTGAGTTCAAATCTATGTGCGCAACAACTTGTGAATTAATGTGGTTAGTCAATATGTTGGGAGAATTAGGTGTTCAGATCAATTTGCCAATTGATTTGTATTGTGACAACTCAGCAGCATTGTCAATTGCTGCAAATCCGGGTTTTCATGAGAACACCAAACATTTTGAGTTGAATTTGTTTTTCTTAAGAGATCAAATTAACAAAGGAATTGTTAAAACATTAAGGGGTTGTTTGGTTGATTAAATGCTGAATCATTAAGAGATCTGAATGGTTAAGAGACTCTGAATGATTAAGTGCTGAATGGTTCAGCTATGCACCAAGTCTAAATGGTTCAACTCTTAATCATTCTATTCAGAGCCTTTTTTAAGTTGAAACAAACAGTTTGAATGCTGAACCATTCAAAGCTGAATGGTTCAGAGCCTCATTAAGAGGCTACCAAACATGCCCTAAGTATTTCGTCTAATGATCAAAAGGCTGATATGACTAAAGGAGTTTCTAGAACAACATGATGTGTTATGCAGTAAATTATGGTTGTTTGACCCATTTCAAGATTCAAATTAAGAGGGGGTGTTAAAAGATCTTAGGTATTGTTTTGTTCAATTTGATCTTGGTTTTATTCTTGTTGTTCTAATACATTTTTCTTTGTTGGTTTGATTATGTTTGTGTGAGGGTCAAGTCTAAATGAGCTGAGATGAGTAGATTGCTGCTGACTGGACTTGTAGATTGTTGCTGACTGGACTTGTATAGCTGCTGACTAGGATACTGGACTGCTGACTTGCTGACTGGATTCTATCATAAAGATAGTTTGGGGCTGTTATATTGGATACAATTAAGTGGGCCTCAAGTTTGATGAGTTTATGTGGTCCATGGCCTTTGGCCGGCCCATAGGTTGTTATAATAATATAGCCGTCCTAACCTAATCACTCGATATAAATAATCGTTTCCAGGTTATTTTATTCTTTTAAGTGAGTCTAGAATTTTCTTGGTGCTCAGTTCTCTCTCGTCTCTTTGTTCTAGATCATAACAAAATTAGGGTTTTTGTGTGTTCATCATCTGTAATACGTCTTGTATTAGTGATGATCTGTTAGTTTTGTTGATCAGTAGAGTGTAAAGAGTTTGTGAGTGTATTGGTTGTGACTTTGTAACAGATCTGTGTGTTATAAACAGATTTGAGTTTGTTCCTTGTGTTCTTGTACATTTTGGTTTTGGTTCTTGATTAATAAAGTCTTGTTTCAGTTCTATTGAGTTGATCTATGTTTTGTAACAGATTTTGATACGGGCGTCTTAAATGTTACTTTTTAAATTTTTTATTAATCAATGAAATTATGATAAATTAGAATGAAGTCCCCCGTGCTGCGACAGGGGGCGTAAATCCATGCCTAGTAGTATCATTGCCACATCAACGTAAAAACGTTGAACCATGCACGCACATTGCATTGTGTTAATACGCAAAATTAGAGCAAAACGTAAAACACAACACGAGAGGTAAAAAAAAAATATTGAACCATATAGGCATCTATGTTAACTCGTCAAATTTAGACCGAAACTTTAAAAGAAATTTTATAAAAAATGAAAAGTATAGAGAAACAACAATATGCACATAAAAAAATTGGAAATTAGTACTATATACATCTATTATTTTAAATTAACATATCCGAGTACAAAGGAAACATAAAAAAATGTTTATAGGTTAGCAGGGCAGTGTCACATGCCACCATACCCACAAATTTATTTGAAACTAATCCTAAACCCGAATACCCTTCACATTACCCATACCAAATGCTTCGGGTAAGTATCCCTACCAGTTTCAGGATTGTTAATTTGTCATCCCTATGTATAGTACATGTTACTCATACCGATGCATAAGGAGGTGGCTTCAAATCTATGCTGGCTGATATTGTCCCGCAAACAGATTTTCTAGTACGCTTTCTCTGTGACGAGTGTATGCTTTGAGGTAATCTACGAAATTCTGTAAGTGTTTCAAATTTAATTATCCAACAGAAGTCAGAAACTATTAACTTTGTTTCATATAAAGATAAAGAGTAACCACTTGTTAAAACCTGGAGCAGAAAGAAAATTGGAGGTTAGATGAGCAGCTATTGTGGTAACGGACGCCATTGTTATTATTATTATTATGTTTCTGCAGCAGAGCTTGTAACAGGAGGATGAGGATAGTTAGGATGTGGATGGCTATGAAAGACCTGTAATTATTTGATAGTACAACTACGTATATGCATGGTTCATGTTGTTATTTGATAGTACAACTATATATTGTTATCATTGTACTACAACTTTATAGATTTTATGTGGGGTCGTTATATTTAAACCCCACCTTCTAGGCGCTTTGAACTCATTCCGAGGAGGTCAGTACGAGGGGCAGAAAAAGCTGATTTTTAAATTCGAAGCGCCTCGCTTAGGTCTAAGCGAGGCGCTTCGAGGGAGTAATTTATTTTGGTAGTTGTTTTGATGTTTTGAGTTGGTTTTTTTATTTTTTTTAATTTAATAATTATAAAAAGTTAAAAAAATTTAAAAAACAAAGTAATAACCCTAATCATTGTCAATGACTTAAACTTGACATCATCAACCACGTATAGTCAATGAATGCGGTATGCGCGTTAAATTTCATTAAATGCGGCAATACTTGGATCCGGTTGGAGTCTAAAGCTTCGTGTGTCATCTTGGTCGAACTCATGTTGCAACATTCGTCTTGTGTGTCAACGATGAAGGCAACATACTTGAAATCAATGGGAAGAAAAACAATCCTCATCCACAATGTTCTTACCTATAGCTACACATTCGTCTTGTGTGTCAACGATGAAGGCAACATACTTGAAATCAATGGGAAGATAAACAATCCTCATCCACAATGTTCTTACCTATAGCTACCAACCATCCGGTTGTTTTCAGGTTGTCTTCATCGTTGACCGCTATCTCTCGGATAACAACTGAAAAGTTGTCTTCAATGACTATAAAGAAACTTGAAAGTAATTACAAGAAGATGATCAAAGATGCTACAACATAACTTGCACCGGCTTGAGATATGAGTTTGATTAGCTTGAATCTCTCTGATCCATGGTATCCACTTTCAGGTTGTCTTCGTCGTTGACCGCTATCGTTGACCATGGATCAGAGAGATTCAAGCTAATCAAACTCATATCTCAAGTTGGTCTAACAACTGAATTTGACTTGCTTGCATAGGAATCTTGTACGAAATCATTCTCACATGTCACTGTGAGTACACATTGTGCATGACATTACATTCTGCATGTGTCATTTCATAACTTGCACCGGCTTGAGATATGAGTTTGATTAGCTTAAATCTCTCTGATCCATGGTATCCACTTTCAAAAGGATCCATGACATTACATTCTCTAGAAGTTGCTAAAATAGTTAAACAAAAGCTAAAATTATACAGTTATTTGGAATGTTCCTGATCATTACAGTGAGATTGATAACTTCTCTATGGAAGCAACAAATTCAAAACAGAGGTAGGTTTGCCAGAGGGTCACTATTCATACATAAAGAGTATAATCAAACAAGGGTTGTTATCGGATAGATATCGGTCAACGATGAAGGCAACCGTAGCGAGTGTGAAGATCAAGATCAAGAAGAAAAGTTTGGTCAACAATGAAGGTGTGTTGTATGTATAAAATTGTGAATAATTGTGAGAGTCGATATGAGAGCAATAATCCATCGAGAACTAGAGAAACAGAGAATAAGATAAGAGATAATAACATATGAGCTACAACGACGTCGTATTTTGGAAGCTGAAGTTCGGAGAGAACTAAATGCCGTTGACGGAGAGATGTCACGACGTTAGTGGATCGGAGAGTGTTCCGTTACAGAGATTCAAGCTAATCAAACTCATATCTCAAGTTGGTCTAACAACTGAATTTGACTTGCTTGCATAGGAATCTTGTACGAAATCATTCTCACATGAATATCCTTTGATGAATGTATTAGGGGTTGGAAACTCTGAAGACCAGATATCTGTCAACGATGAAGGCAACATACTTGAAATCAATGGGAAGATAAACAATCCTCATCCACAATGTTCTTACCTATAGCTACCAACCATCCGGTTGTTGATTTCTTCTCTATACAGAGTGACGATAGGCGTTTTCGATTTCCAAATGAATCAACGACGTAAACTTGACATCATCAACCACGTATAGTCAAAGATTTATTCTCCATATCCATATCTTGTTTCAAGTATCTTGTAAAATTCATTTCGTCTTCAAGACTCCTATGAGTCAATAAAGGTTGACTTTTTTGAGCATTAACCATGACTATATTACATTATTATTATTATAATTTTTATTATATTTGTAATTTAGTTCCTTTGTTTTATTATTATAATAATTTATTATTATCAAGAATCGGAAATTAGTAAAACGATTTATGAAAGTATCAAGAATCGGGAATTAGTAAAATTAGTAAAACGATTTATGAAACTAACAATAAATAAGTTAATAATAATAAATCATTGCTCAGACGTTAGGGTTTGATAAACACAAAACTTATTATTTATAAAGCAACAAAAAACACAAATCGTACCGTGAAATAAAGAGAGGCCCATTAGGAGTGCCGTGGAGGAAGATCGTCGGTTTGCTGTAGTCGATGATGGCACAGAGGTTAGCGGTAAATTTAAATTTTGAATGATCGTCGGTTTGCTCTCTATATACCAATCAACAGTCGATCCGACTGTTGATTTCTCTCTATAACCGATACAACTTTATAACCTTTCTGTACATGTGGCCAAAAGAACCTAATAAAGGTGTACACGAGTATAATCAAACAAAGGTTGCCATGAGTTTGATTCGCTTGAATCTCTCTGATCCATGATATCCACTAACCGTAGCGATCATTACAGTTATTTGGAATGTTTCTGATCATTACAGTAACGAAATCAATCTCTCTGATCCATGGTATCCACTATCAGGTTGTCTTCATCGTTGACCGCTATCTCTCGGATAACAACTGAAAAGTTGTCTTCAATGATTGTAAAAAACTTGAAAGTAATTACAAGAAGATGATCAAAAGATGCTACAACATAACTTGCACCGGCTTGAGATATGAGTTTGATTATTATCGTATTTGCAACTTAGTTCCTTTCTCTCGAAAAACAATCCGATTGTTAAAAGTATCAAGACTATGAAATTAGTAAAACAACTGAATTTTACTTGCTTGCATGAAAAGTTATTTTTAAATGTTTGGTAATATATTTTTAAATGTTTGATCTGCAATATTTGAAAATTATCATTTCTTGACATGCTTGGTAACACCTTGATCTGTAATATCTGAAAATTATCATTTCTCAAAAAGTAATTAAAAACACTAATGAATTAAAAACAATTGTTGCGAGTTAGGTTTAGTCGGAGGACCACGTACAATGATTCATCAAAGTTGTACAAAGCTGGATGTTTATACTGGAAAACCAAAACGAGCAATTAACGAAGCGAAACGGAGAGATATAATTTTCTTGGCTTGGAAACAACTTAAAAGAACCAAAAATGAATTAAATTTATTTTTTGGTGATTAATAGATAATTTTAAAGAATTAAAAGAAATTCAAATTTTTTAAAAAAAAGGCCAAAGCGCCTCACTTTGGTCAAAGCGAGGCGCTTGTGGTCTAATCAAACCACTCAATCGCCTAGCTTTGGCCAAAGCGAGGCACTCAAGCGCCTCGCTTTGACCAAAGCGAGGCGCGTTGGCCTTTTTTTAAAAAAATTGAATTTCTTTTAATTCTTTAAAATTATCTGTTAATCACCAAAAAATAATTTTAATTCATTTTTTTATCTTTTAAGTTGTTTCCAAGCCAAGAAAATTATATCTCTCTGTTTCGCTTCGTTAATTGCTCGTTTTGGTTTTCCAGTAAAAACATCCAGCTTTGTACAACTTTGATGAATCATTGTACGTGGTCCTCCGACTAAACCTAACTCGCAACAACTGTTTTTAATTCATTTTTAAGTATTTTAATTACTTTTTGAGAAATGAGGAACTAAGTTGCAAACACGATAATAATGTAAATAATAATAATAATGTAAAGGTAGATCATGGAAAGTTGAACTCAAGAAACAAAGATGAAACCGATTAATGTTCTTTATGTATGAATAATGACCCTCTGGAAAACCTGCGTATAATTGCTCTATACCCGGTACAACTTTTCAGGCAAGCAAGTAAAATTCAGTTGTTATCGGAGAGATATCGGTCAACGATGAAGGCAACCTGAAACGATATGAACATTTATAACCTTTCTGTACCTGGGGCCAAAAGAACCTGATAAAGGTGTACACGAGTATAATCAAACAAAGGTTGCCATGAGTTTGATTAGCTTGAATCTCTCTGATCCATGGTATCCACTAACCGTAGCGATCATTACAGTTATTTGGAATGTTTCTGATCATTACAGTAACGAAATCATTCTCACATGAATATCCTTTGAAATCAATGGGAAGATAAACAATCCTCATCCACAATGTTCTTACCTATAGCTACCAACCATCCGGTTGTTTTCAGGTAAAGCGATCGTTTTACTCATATAAAGTGTTCGATGTCACTGTGAGTACACATTGTGCATGACATTACTCATATATAGGACTAAAGCCACATATAGTCCTTTACGTAGGTTTGCTATAGGGTCACTATTCATATATAAAGAACATAAAAGTTGTGTGTATGAATAGTGACCCTCTGGCAAACCTGCGTAAAGGACTAAAGCCAAATATCTTGCCATTAATACCAACGATGATTGCCAGTGAGATTGATAACTGGACAGGTTAGCCAGGTGTTTGTCAAAAAGGTAGAGCACACCACTAGAGCAAAAAGTTGTGTGTATGAATAGTGACCCTCTGGCAAACCTGCGTAAAGGACTAAAGCCACATATCTTGCCATTAATACCAACGATGATTGCCAGAGGGTCACTATTCATATATAAAGAACATTAATCGGTTTTATTTAGCGTAAAAAGTTCATTGTACATATACCTCCTTATCTAAAACAAATCACATCATTGTACATATACCTGATTAGACCACGTACAATGATTCATCAAACTCATCGTTAGCGCCGATCCGATTGTTAAAAGTATCAAGACTATGAAATTAGTAAAACAACTGAATTTTCCTTGCTTGCATGAAAAGTTTATTGTACATATACCTCCTTATCTAAAACAAATCACATCATTGTACATATACCTGATTAGACCACGTACAATGATTCATCAAACTCATCGTTAGCGCCGATCCGATTGTTAAAAGTATCAAGACTATGAAATTAGTAAAACAACTGAATTTTACTTTCTTGCATGAAAAGTTCATTGTACATATACCTCCTTATCTAAAACAAATCACATCATTGTAGAGGTTACTAGGTTACTCATTACCGTTGGACGTTGAAGGTAATCATGGACAGTGAGAAGTGAGATTGATAACTTCTCTATGGAAGTTGCTAAAATAGTTAAACAAAAGCTGAAATTGAACAGTTATTTGGAATGTTCCTGATCATTACAGTAATACTTGGATCCGGTTGGAGTCTAAAGCTTCGTATGTCATCTTGGTCGAACTCATGTTGCAACATTCATCTTGTGTGTCAACGATGAAGGCAACATACTTGAAATCAATGGGAAGATAAACAATCCTCATCCACAATGTTCTTACCTATAGCTACCAACCATCCGGTTGTTTTCAGGTTGTCTTCATCGTTGACCGCTATCTCTCGGATAACAACTGAAAAGTTGTCTTCAATGATTATAAAGAAACTTGAAAGTAATTACAAGAAGATGATCAAAGATGCTACAACATAACTTGCACCGGCTTGAGATATGAGTTTGATTAGCTTAAATCTCTCTGATCCATGGTATCCACTTTCAGGTTGTCTTCATCGTTGACCGCTATCGTTGACCATGGATCATCGTTAAAATAAACTTTTCATGCAAGCAAGTAAAATTCAGTTGTTGGACAGTGAGATTGATAACTGGACAGGTTAGCCAGGCGTTTGTCAAACGGACAATTAAAATAAACTTTTCATGCAAGCAAGTAAAATTCAGTTGTTGGACAGTGAGATTGAAAGGTGGCAGGAAAAAGCTGACATTTTGTTCCTTGTTGCAGAAAGAAATCAACAGTCGGATTGACGATTTTGTTTACCCTCCCATTGACATAAAAAATGTTCTTTTGAAAAACGTCTGACTGCAAAAAAAAAAAAAAAAAAAAAAAAAAAACCAACTCAAGAGACAAAAAAAAAAAAAAATTGATCCGAAGCGCCTCGCTTAGGCCTAAGCGAGACGCTTCGAGTCAAAAATCAGTTTTTTCTGACCTTGTACCGAGGTAGTTAAAAAGTAAAGAAAGCACCTCGCTTAGGCCTAAGCGAGGCGCTTTCAGGGAGTGAAAATAGAAGGGGGGTTGAAATAGACGGAGCCTTTATTGTGATGCTATATATTTTGTAGATAATAAATTATTTGCTTAATAAACTTATGATGGTTTGCATACCATTTCTTATTTATAAATATATATAAAATAATGTGATGAGTATTTGGTTACTTAATAAATAATAGCTTTCTACAATAGTTGGTTTTTGTTTTTCATGAATCAAATATTTCATTTCATTTCTAAGGTTTTATTTTTTTTTCTTGTGCAATATATGTTTTATTTGTTCTAACACAACAAGATGGGATATCAAAAAAGGTTTGGAATATATGTTATGATACTTATGTATGAATCATTTTCTATAACTTAATTAGTACTTAAAGGTTAAAGGCCCCCAACAAAAGATTTGTTTACAACTAGATTTGCTTGGATGAAATAACATTTCTAAGACTTTAGAGATAAAATAGACGTTGGAAAATAAAATGATTTAATATATTATCATTTATCTCACCTTAAATTCAATCATAAGATAAAGATTACAAGACATATACACTCAGTCAAACAAAGCTACTAAATCAAATATAGTTGCTAATGATTCAATTAAAACTAGTGTCAACCACCTTGGCTAGCAACTTGCTAGCGCACACCACAACACGGTCAAGTGAGAGGGACGCGAGTGATCCCAGGCTACAACACTAATGGGAGAATTTTGACACTTTTTTCTTTGAATTTAAAAATGGTAACTTCACCGTTAGTTTTTTAAAAAAATCATTTAAAATTATATAAATAATCAAATAACCGTCACTTTCATCCTATGATTACGTCTTATAAAAAACTTTCTCCTCCCCCTCAACACAAAAATTGGAATGAAATGCGCTTTCTTCATCCAATTCTCCCGAGAAAGACAATTTGATTATTGAAGCGGGCAAGATAACGGTTAACTACCTGATTGAGCGGTCTCAAAGGCGACGCGGGCTAACGAGACAACCACCACTAGATCATGATAGAGAAGGAGCTAACGAAACTTTAATTGGTACGTCACTACTTTAGCCATGATCCTGTTTACAAAGAAGAACATTTAGGCGATGTTTTCGAATGAGCAGACAACTATTTATGCATTTAGCAATGATTTGTCGGAGCGATATCCTTTTTATCAATAAAGATATGCAAGAGGTCGACTCGGGTTCACCTCTATACAAAAATGTACAACCTCTCTTCGAAAACTTGTATATGGGATTTCGTCAGACGCAATAGATATATGGCAATGTTCGAAAAAAATACGCGAGATTCATTTCATTTTTTTGTCAAGTTATTTATATCTTTAATTAAATTATAACTTGTTAAACTTTTAGTGTAAATTTGTCAACATTTTTTAAACTATATATCTTTACGTAGGGATCATATCCATTTACTCATGAAGATATTTGCGTAAACCAACATTGTTTGATATCCAACAAAATTGCGAGGTTCACGGTGAAAAACATGGTTTTCTCGGAATGTTCGGTAGTCTCAACTGTAGGCATGTTGGATGGGCTATGTGTACTACGGCATAGCAAGGTCAGTTTCATCGAGGTGATCATCCCGACCCAAGTATTATACTTGAAGTGGTGGCCTTGCATGATATTTAGTTTTGGCATGCGTTTTTTTGAAATTGCTAGGTCAAATAACGACTTAAATGTTGTCAGTCAATCATCGATATTCGATGACATCATCGATAGGATTGAGCACACACAATCATTTTATTCAAATTGAGAGCATTTCAAGCACAACTACTACCTAGGATGATATTTACAACGAGTGGTCAACACTTGTTCAAGCTTTTTCGCCTCAAATTGAAGACAACCGAAAGTACTTTACAAAGAAGCAAGAAAAGATATTGAAAGAACATTTGGAGTTCTGTAGAAAAGATTTCACTTGATTGCTAACCCAATATGGTTTTGGACACAAGAGAAAATAACGAACGTCGTCTACACTTGTGTAATTCTACATAACATGATTTTGGAAGACCAAGGCATGGCTATTTGTCAAAATTACAAGGCGATGTCTCACATGTTGAATTGACAATCACTGATGAACAAAAACTTCAAAACATACATAATCCCAAGAATTGTGAGATACACGGAAACTTTTGCCATAATTTAGTCGAGCATTTATGGGCTAGACGACCCGATGATCTTGTATTAGACTAGTTTTATTTGTTGGTTGTAGTGTTTTTATTTTAATGTCATATTTTTTTATTAGTGTTACACTACTAGAAAAAATACATATCTTGACACGCGAACAATGACACACGCTCATTTGATGACATTCAAAAGCGTGTGTCATAAAAAAATGTCATCATTTCTAAACTTTGATAAATTTATGACACACATTTTTGTGTCATTATATTAGTGTCATAGAGAAAAAAAATGACACCATCAAAATGTGTATGTCATCCTTTAGTGTCATATATATATATTTTTTTTAAATTTTACTTTCCCCCTCACCAATTTCATTCCCTCTATCCAACTTTAAAAACCCTAAATCCCCCATTTTCCCTAATTTTAGCATCCACCAAAATCAGATTTTATAAACCACGATTAGCAACCTGCAACTACCACATCACACCATCTTCACCCACCAGCTCCTAACCCCACTCGGACCTCCTATCTCCACCACAACAAGCGCCTACAACCCTTCGACTACACCAAACACCGTAGCGCAACCTGCAAACCACCCACCGCTGCAAGTCTCAACCTCCACTATCACACACCTACCGTGCACCACCAAACTCGCTCACTGTAAACCAGTCACCCTTCAAGAAACAAACAAACAACAATGGCGTCAAGAGGGATGATGATAGCTGAACTGGAGAAGATGAGCATCGAACAACTGAAAGCAGTCAAAGAACAAAGCGACCAAGAGGTTAATCTTCTTCAAGACAGCCTTAATAATATCCATACCGCCACTACTCGTCTCGATCTAGCTTCCACAACTCTCCATGACCTATCTGTCTGACCAAAAGGTCCGTACTAATCACCATTCTGTTTATTATGTTATGTTATGTTTTGGTTCTTGATATTTTTGTTAATTTGTAACAGGGAAGAAAATGCTTGTTCCGTTGACGGCTTCGTTGTATGTTCCCGGAACACTTGATGATGCTGAGAAGGTGCTGGTTGATGTCGGTACTGGCTATTTTATTGAGGCATGTGAGATTTTTTGATGTTTTCGTAACATGTGTTTTTATGATTTAGGGTTTGTTAATTGCTAATAGTCAAATATTAATATTGAGGTGTATCTTAGGGAAATTGGTTAAACTGTAAAATTATGAGGTGTTAGCATAGGTTTAGAATAGGTGTGAGGCGCGTTTAGGCGAGAGAGGCATTGCTTCCGACCGGGTGTGCATCTCTTGTACATGGTAGATTTTGTGCATTTAGTGGTTGTAAGTAACTAAATATAGTTTTTAGGTTGTAGATAGAGGTTATTTGTTTCTAAATTTTGGGTATGTGATTGAATACACTATAAACCAATGATGAATAAAAAGTACTATATAATACATTGCGCCTCATGTATGTAATTCGTGAGCTTTGGCTAAAGGGACTGTATCATCTTCGTGATTTTTTTTTGAAACAAAGGGTATTACTAATCATATGATGATTGAACAGATTCGGAGAGTTTGTTCTGTTAAACATTCTTAGGATTTGTGCTCATCACGTTGGTTTTCTTTCAAGTCCATAAACAGAAAACAAAGCAGAAGACACAAAATCCAAATAATGAAAACAGGGGAAAACCTAGAAAATATAAAGCCTTTAAGTGCCCAAAAACTCACAAAATCCAAATAATGAAAACAGGGGAAAACCTAGAAAATATAAAGCCTTTAAGTGCCCAAAAACTTACATAACCTGATAACCTGATTGAAGTGAAAGTACAGACAATACTTGTAGAAAGTTTCTTCTTTAAATCTAGAAAACTAATTGGATTTGCACATTGTACACATAAACATGTAACTTCTGTAAAAGCAAATTCTAATTGAGAATTTGGTGTGTAGGTTGTATTCATATATGTTGGTTGGTGAAGTATTACTATTAAATAGGCAAAGGATTCATCATAGAACATGAATATATATTTTTAATGAGAAATTGAGAATTATGGTGTAGGTGTATTCATATATGTTGGTTGGTGAAGTATTAAATAGGCAAAGGATTCATCATGTCAAATCTTATATTGTAAATGGCTGCTTCAGAAAGTAAATAAGGGAATCAAGAAGAATGTTCTATCAAATAAAGGTAATTTTATCTCTTCTAACATGAATTGCTATTTGACCAGCATAGGGGGAGGTAAAATTGCAAAGATTATACTACAACAATAACATTTTTATTCATAAATGCTATTATTACTCTACTTCAAAGACCAAGACTGAATTTTTGGAGACTTTGATAAGCCAATGTTACTAACTTTTGAATTCAAGTAAACTTAATGAATAACATGATGTTCCCCTACTGTTTTGATCATTTCATACAAATCTTTTTGAAATTAACATTAGGCCACTTACTTCAAGTTATTCCATTTTGCAGGTTATTGGGTGCTCAAACACAAAGATCTTTGCTAAGTTTTGAAATTGGAGGCGACCATGAAAGAATGCTAGAACCAATCATGGAGGGGTATACAGTAGCTGTGCAAATAGTAGCTGAAAGGAGTCCAACTTCAGTGAGTTATCCTCAAGAAGGATTGTCTACCAGGTGACATGCTTGTTTGTTCACTTATAACTCTAGCCACCCTTTTTTTTCTTGAAACTAAAACCATCACGATCCTTAACCTTTCATCTTATTAATTTAATTGTTGTTTCAGGTTGGGGGATGAGTAGATGTTTACACGGATGCAGATATTGATGTAATTCGTGAAGAATGGTCAAGTCATGCCGCAACCTTCATTTTCAAGTGATCCTTATGTTTAGGTCTAGACTAACGTAATGTATTGACACAATATTTTTGTAACCGTTAATACTTGTGGTAGGATTTGACAAATGATTGTAATGAGTTTTTTGGTAGTATATATAATATATGTAGTTTTATTATCAAATTTATTGATTTTGTAATTATAAATTTAAATATAAATCCAGGAATATTAGTCATTTTGCTAAAAAAAAATATTTTAGGTAAACAAATCATGACATGCAAAATGAGTGTCATAAAGGCGTGTCATAAATGCATGTCATAAATGATTGTCAAGAATGTATGTCATGAAAGCGTGCCATAAATGCGTGTCATAAAAGAGTGTCATTAACGCGTGTCATTAAAAGATGACACGCGCTTGCATGCCATAAAAATTTAATGACATGTTCTTCCTTGACACTTTTGTGTGTGTCATAAACACCCTTTTATGACGCGCAATGCGCGTCAAGAAAGGGTTTTTTCTAGTAGTGTACCTTTCTATTAATACTACTTTACAAATTTAGAAAGCATAAACATAAAATATAATAAAAAAAACAAGATAAAACCCCTACTCAGCTGGACCACAATAGGGTCAAGTGACTTCAGCAGAGCCTTTATCCAAGATCCGGTCAACATGAGGTGACACAATATTAGAGGATGAATCCAGGTGATAACTTGAGCCACAACACACACTCTAACAAGTCTAAGTCACGTTTGAAGGATTATTTAGTTGCATAAATTTTTCTTTCCTAAAAAATGAAGCGCGTATGTACTTGTTAAAGGGTCTCAACCGACCAATGAGACCAACGACCGTTGATAGGTGTAGCGTCATCGTCTATACGTGCATGATATTGCACAACATGATCATTAAAGACGAGGAACGTACGATATCACCGGTGCACATACGCGATCCCCTAATCCAACCTGTGTTTGACGACGATGCCCTTGCGGAGTTGACAGACTCCGATATGCATTTCCGACTTCAAAATGATCTCGTGGAACATCTAGCCACACTTGATCTACCGTACCTCGAAGTGGATGCCGAATAGTTTTCTTTTATTTTATTTAGTTTATTTTTAATTTATGTGTGTTTGTAATTTCATGTTTTATTTACTTTTAATATTGTAAGTTTATTTTATTAGTTTAATAATATGTTTAATTAATCTATACTATCTTATAAAGCATTTCAGAAGAACCTCTTAATTTTTAAGTAATATAATTATAAATGCTTAAAGTACAACACATAATGCATATAGTAACTACTTTTTAAGGGCATTTATGTTTTTTCCAACATAACTTACACAATACTTATATAGTTGCTCTATCAACTTTACTCAAGTTCTGTTTATTTAAATAGTAATTACATTTTTGCACCTTTATTTTAACCAACTACCCCCATGAGATTTTTAAACGTTCATAACTTTTTCAGACGGTAATATTTTCTAAATATTATTATACCGTATAAAAGAGCATTTTATTCTCTTTAATTTGAGTATAGTATTGATATAGTTTTTTAATTTTTAAAAAATTATATGTTAGGAATAAGCAATAACCGAAACGAAAACAAAGGAAAAAACGAAAACGAACTGAAATCATGTAAACTTTATTATAATACATTTCCCAGTGATCTCTTAAAATTCAAATTTTACAAGTATATTGCTTAGAGTACAAAACACAATGCAGATATTAACTACTTTTTTATGGCAAACATGTCTTTTAAAAAATACTTACACATGTGCCCATTCAACTTTACTCAACTTTTGTTTATTTAAATAGTAATTACACTTTTCACCCTTAATTTAACCAACTACCCCCATGATTTTTAAACATCCATAATTTTTTCATGCGTAAATACTTTCTTAATATATTACACCATATAAACGAGCATTTTATTCTTTTTACTTTGAGTATATAAAAATGATATGTTATGTTTAAGTAATAACCGGAATGAAAACGAACCGAATAAGATGAAAAATAATAGTTACATGTTTTCCTTTGATTTAAGGAAACTACCCCCACGATTTTTAAACGGCCATAATTTTTTCATACGTTAATTTAAAAAAAAATATCATAAAAACGAGAATTTTATTCTCTTTAATTTGAGTATAGTAATGCTAATATTTTTATTTATTTTCAAAAGTTGATGTATTATATGATTTATTAGGTCCGACTCGATCATTTTAGGGGCCTAAAACGAATTTTAAATTAGAGGCTCTTTTAGCATAACAGAGGCCACAGTAAAAAAATCATATCATTGAGGGGATTGGGTATCAAATCCTCACATGGATTGGCCTAACCCATACAACGCGAGTCCCAAAAGTGACCACATGGAGAGCATAATCACACGTTTCTAAGGATGCCTCGTGCCACGAAGCCCTTGTTAGTACACAATGTCCCTAGCCTAGTATAGGTGATGTTTGGATTGTATTACGGTTGTTTGGGTGTGTTTTCGAGTTGTTTATGTGGTTTGATTGGCTACAAGCGAGTAGGACTGGTTAGGGGCGATTAGCTTTCCTAATCGCCTGGGAAACAAGACGAGTAGCTCCCTAGTCGCCCTTCCTACTCGTATGTAAGGTTCCTACTCGCCCAAGGGCCCTGGACAAGTAGGACAGGTATAAAAGCCTCCAATCATTGCCCTAATCATCAAGCAGTCACATCACACATTCCCCAAGCACCCTGCCCTAGGTTGAAGGTCTGAGATTGTCATGTAAACACCTGTGCTTTGTTTTATCAATCAATACAACCTTTTAACCTTACTTTTGTGTGTGTTGATTCTTCGTTTATCATAGTTTCACCTCGTTTTGTTGTCCGAAACAACGTTTAGTGGATTCCGCACACTAAACGTTGAAGCTCGTGATTGTCGGGTTGTCCGAAATCGATCATACAAGTGGTATTAGAGCTTTGGCTCTTATCATGAGTGTTTTGATAGCAAAACGAATTCAAAACAGTGGGTTTTTATATTGAAAGTTGTCATTTTTATGCAAATGATGAACGGTAACCTATGGGCACTCGCAGCCGCTGCAACTCAACAGACACAACATCTATCTTCGGTACTCCTCAGTGACTTAGAAACCGGTAGTTCCAATAGGGCACCCAAACTTCAGTTCATGGGCGACTACCACTCCTGGAAGGGAAGGTTCAAGACACACGTAGAGGGTATTGATGGGTTAGTATAGGCAGTGATAGAAAACGGGTATACAAGGCCGATGATCGAGATTTCTAACATTCCCGTCTCCTTAGAAGATATAACTGATGATCAGTGCAGAAAGTACAATTATGAAAAGAAGTCGATGGCTACTTTAACAAAAGCACTCCCGAAAGACATCCTGCATCAGTTTGCTCAGTGCATAACATCGCAGATGCTCTGGCTTGCGTTAGCATAATGGAATGAAGGAAACGAGAAGGCTCGAAAGATCAAGATGGATCAGCTCAAGAAAGAGTTCGAGAACTTCACTGCCATTGAAAATGAGCCGTTGCAGGATCTGACAGCACGCTACTATCATTTGATGTTAGAGATGTATCAGTATGGGGTAGTATATACATCAGCAGAACTTGTGGAACGGTTTGCAGATGCGCTTCCTTCACACTCGCATCAGTGGCTTGACATCCAGAAGGCAAACAACATTTATGAGACAATCTCAATCAATGACTTCGTAGCAGATCTAGAAAGCAAGGAGATCGATGATATCAGGAGGGCGAATAAGGCGTTCATACCTCAGAATCTGAGCATCTATTATGGGACTACTCCTCAAGATGTGAGCGTAGCTGGATCCAAACCTCAGACAACTTTCGTTCTGAATCAGGATCCGGTCTTCGCTTTTGACAACTATTGTCCCCCAGCAGATGTTCCTCCTCCGATTTATCCTTTCGGACAAACTGACCAGTATCTTTTTGTCTTATAATACTAACCAATTTGGTGTTAATCCTTATTCTCATCTTGTAGCACCAGCGTAGGGAACATCAAACTTTGGCGGTCCTTCGATGTCAGGGTATGGTGGAGCTTCATCTTCAGGATATGGTGGTGCATCGAGTTCGGGTTATGGAGGTGCTTCCACATCAGGTCAAGGTGGCGGATATCGAACAAATCCTATTGCAGAGTAGCTGAACACAACAGGGTTTGAGAAGGTGACTGTAGAGCTAGCTCAAAAACATATGGCTCTACTGTCTACCTTAGTCAATTCCTACAGTGGATTAGTCATAGGGCAGATTGGAAATCCTCATCTAACTCAAGTGGATTATACCCAGATCGATAAAGATGAAATGGATTTGATCGATATCCAGTGGCACTTCGCAAGTGTGGTTAGGAGAGACAAGGAATACATGGATAGAACGGGGAGAAGAGATGTCGGATAAACAACAATACAAGGTTTGGCTTCGACAAGAGCAATGTGATGTGCTACAACTGTGGCACGAGGGGACACTTTGCTAGGGAATGTGACTGACCCAGACAACAGGGTAATCAGAATCCCTTCAACAACAACAGAGGGAATCAGAACCAGAGGCAACAAGCTTAGACACAACCTCAACAAAATGCTGAACGAGCAATCGTCACCGTGCAAAACCAGAACCAGCGGGATCTTGTCAACAATAATCAAGGACATGCTCTGGTAATTCAAGCTGATGAAGGGTTTAACTGGAACCTTCACATAGAGGGAGAAGATGCTCAGCAGGGTGGTGCAGCATGCTATGTCCAGCAGGTTTCTGAACCCGAAGTTGAAGATGAAGAATGCATCAATGCTCAAGAAGTCAATGTTTCTGAATTTGACTCAACGTCAACAAGCGTTCTTTCTTAGTGGATGCTGAAGGTGCAGAGACTGATCTGTCAGAATTCTTTGGACCCAAGAAGTCTGCAGCTCACTATGCACTCATGGCCATCACTGATTCGTTTACTAAGGTAAGTCCTGCTTCCAGCTCTAAGTCTCTTTGTGTAGAATGTGACAAGCTGAGGTACAGAATCAACATCTTAACAGATGGAATCTGAAACTCAAAGCTGATCTAGGTCAATGCCAATGTGCCAATGATACTCTAAAATCAAATGAAAGAGGTTTTAAGAGCACCATTGAAAATTATAAAAATGATGTTTCTGAATTGTCCAAAACTCTACATAATAAACAAATTGCTATAAATAATTACATTAATGAGTTAGAGGACACAAAGAAGCAGTTGGCTATAGTGACATATGATTATGAAAAGATCAAGAAAAAGCTTGAGAGTTATCTGAACTGCAAGTATGTTCTTGATCACATAATCGAGAATCCTGATCCCACTAGCCCCATATATGCACAATGTCCACCTCCGGTAAGATTTGAGTATCACACCTATGACGTTCTGCCAAAAGAGGAGGTTGTGGATATTGCTGCAGAAGCGGCAGAAGTTGCTAAGGCGGCAGAAGTTGCTAAAGCTGCAGAAGCTGCAGTAGCTGCAAGTGCTAGTGAGATTAAGGATGATGGGAGTGTTTGTGAAACAGACGTTTCGGATGATGAGTTTGAGGATTCACATCAGAATGCACCGGTGAAAAATGCATATATTCCTCCGAAAAACCACATTATCACAACTGAAAAACAATGTGATCTTGAGCCGAAAGTGCAATCTACTGATGAAAAGAGGTTGAAAGTGTTTTACAAGCTGAAAGAATCCGATAAGATATACGCTGATGAGGAATTACCTATCAGATGTATCGCCCCGGGTCTTGTAGCTAAAATTTAGCAAGAGTCTGTCATTACCATAGAAAAAGAATATTGGGGTAAGGATAAGGGCAAAAAGGACTAAGAAAATCAATCCAAAGAAAACACAAATAAAAACCAAAAGAAAAACACTAAGGAACCTGAGAATCAAACTCAAAACAAAATCCAAAAAAGCATGTGACCGAATTTGTCAGGCCTACTAGAAATGTTTTTGAAGACGATCCTGAGGTTAATATGCAACATAAATGTCTTGAGGATTGGAAGCGTAAAAACACATTCGCTAGTAAGTCCAAACGAAAGAGTAAGAATGAGAGCTTACCTGAAGCTCCAAAATTTGAGGAGTATAGATCATGTTTTTAATACGGGGAACGTGGGCATTTAGTTGCTGCGTGCCATGAATTTAGACGAAAGAGGATCGAAGTTGACGATGCCCCTAGTTCTAGCAAGTCTAAGCAGCCAGTCTCCCCAAAACTTTCTGAAAAACAACAAGGGAAACAGGTTGTTTATGATAATCGAAAAAAGATAGCTATGAACCAAAAGCCGGAGGGTGCCAAGGCTCATCAGGCAATGGGAGCCCAGTCCCAACAAAGCCTGAAGCACCGGCAAAGCCATAAGCTAAGCCGGTGAACAAGCTAAAGGGTAACCCCAAGCCGGATCCACGTCCGGTCAAGTCTGAAGTGGTTCCAAATACTGTTCCAACAAAGGAATCTGAGGTTGGACCTTCTAGCCCCAAAGCTAAGAAGAAGTCCAAACCAAAGAGACCGGAACAGGTTTGGAGGCCTAAGTTACCAGCCAAATCTTGGGAAGCATCAACTGTAGCTACCACACCATCGGGATCAACAGCTACTCCTAACAGAAAATGGGTTGATTTCCCAACTTTAGGTGAAGATGGAAGACCCAAGACCGTAAAGGCTTGGGTCCCGCTTAATCACTGAACTTTGATTGTTTGTGCAGGGAGTTCCACAGGGCGTTATCAACAGCCTCTGGATTGTTGATAGTGGAGCTTCTCAGCACATGACGGGTGACTTATCCCTGCTATTTGACATCAAGAATATCAACGGGGGATATGTTGCCTTTGCTAGTAATAAAGGGGGTTATTGCACGAAAGAAGGTAACATGAGCAATGGAATAGTGAGCTTCGAGAAGATCAGCTTCGTGAAGCAAATAGACCACAATTTGCTTAGTGTTTCGCATATATGTGACAAGAAGTTCACTGTGTTCTTTGATGACAACGCATGCTTCATTCTGAAACTTGGCTTCAAGGTTCCTAAGGAGTGGGTTATGATTTCTGCTCCAAGGGTCAACAACTTGTATGTTCTGGATATGAGCCAAGCTATAACAACTGGGGGGCAAATCACTTGTTTTCTATCAAAGGCGACAGAAAAGGAATCCATCATGTGGCACAGGCGTATGAGGCACATCCACTTGAGGAAGATGAACCATCTGGTTCAGAATCTGCTAGTGGAAGGTGTTTCAGTCAAACATTTTCATCTAAGTGATGTCTGTGTCTCATGCAAGAAAGGAAAGCAGAAGAAGAAATCTTACAAGCCCAAGAAGGTCAACTCAGTCAGTCTACCTCTCGAAAGGTTGCACATGGACCTGTTTGGCCCTGTCAATCGAAAAAGCAAGAACGGAGACTTATACTGTCTGGTTGTCACTGATGACTATTCAAGATTCTCTTGGGTTGTATGCATGCAACATAAGAGTGAGAATTTTGAATACTTGAAGAATCTATTCACCAAATTGGAAAATCTCTATCAGCTGAAGATCCGCCAGATTCGAAGCAACAATGGAATAGAGTTCAAGAATCATGCTATGGAGTCATTATATGCAGAAAAGGGCATTCATCATGAATTCACAGCGCCGTACACTCCTCAGAAAAATGGGGTTGAGAAAGAAAGAATCGAACTCTTATAGAGGCGGCCAGGACAATGCTCGCAGATTCGAACTTACCTGTATTCTTCTGGAATGAGGCGGTTCACTACGCGTGTTATACTCTGTATAGGGTACTTACGGTGAAGAAACATGGTAAGACTTCTTACGAATTGGTGAACCGTAGGAAACCGAACTTAGAGTTTTTGAAACCATTCGGAGCTCCATGCACCATGATCTAACCACATGAAAAATTTGGAGCCAAGGCAGAAGAAGGGGTTTTTTTTTTGTTGGATACAACACTCCTAACAAGAGAGTATACAACAAAAGAACCCAACACGTTGAAGATTGGCTTAATGTCGATGTTCAATGCTATACTGTCAATGCTCATGGTGTTGGACCCGATTGGTTGTTCGACTATAAAAGTCTGTTTGATTCTTTTAACGTAGATAATGTTGTTGATGATGTTGTTGCACAAATGTATCACGAGTGTGAAAACATAGCTAGTTCACCACTGGTGCGTCCGATCCTCGTCAATACACCAGCAACATCTGATGCTTCAGCATCTATGGGTCCCCATACCAAAACCGCAGCAGTAGAGGAAGAGGAAGTTTTTCAAGAAGCTTCAGCAGAGATTCAGGAATCTTCATCTTCGGACGACGATTTTCCAGAGTCTCATGAAACACTTACTGATGAACAAGCTGGAAATGGTGAATCTACCACTATAGCTCCAGTTATTCCTGTAGGGAACAATCAAGCTGGTCCTTCTACTTCTACAGCTCCAGGGATTAATTTATGGGTTGATCTCTCTCGGTTTAATGTGCAACTCGTTGCTCCTTATAGTTCAAGCGCCGCAGAGACAAATCTATCAGAGAACATGGAAAATCTCAATCTGCATTCGGATGATCCAGTGCCGGCACATCCGGAATCTCAGATTCATGACACTCATCCGTTGCAGAATGTGATTGGGAATCTAGCTAGCCGAGTTATGACACGTGGTCAGCTCAGAAATGCTAGCTCAAGTGACAATGCGGGTACCCTAGCTTTATATTCAGACATCAGGAAAGCAGCTCATCAGAATGATTGGTCCTTCGCCTTATATGTATTTCAACAAGAGCAAAGAACGGTGCAAGAGGCATTGAGGGAAGAACCATGGATTGAAGCTATGCAAGCCGAACTTCAGCAGTTCCAAAAGCTCGGGGTATTGGACTTAGTTGACTTACCTCCAGGCTCGAAGAAAATTGGAACAAAGTGGGTCTACAAGTGTAAACGAGATGACCACTGGGTGGTTGTCAGAAACAAGGCTCGTCTAGTTGTACTCGGCTTCTGTCAAATCGAAGGAATAGATTACAACGAAGTATACGCTCCAGTTGCACGCCTTGAAGATATTCGGATGTTCTTAGCTTATGCTTCGTACAAACGATTCAAGGTGTATCAAATGGATGTGAAAAGTGCTTTTTTGTATGGTACAGTGAAGGAAGAGGTGTGTGTTGCATAGCCGCCGGGCTTTGAGGATCCGTTCCATCATGATAAAGTCTACAAACTGAACAAGGCTTTGTACGGACTGCATCAGGCTCCGCGTGAATGGTACAAAATGCTTAGAAACTATCTAATATCCAATGGGTTCAACCGTGGACTCGTGGATTGCACCTTATTCACCTAGGAAAAGGGTGGCGACCATCTTCTGGTACAGGTTTACGTTGATAATATTATTTTTAGGTCTACTAGTGATGATTTATGCAAGGAATTTGAAAAGGTTATGCAGGACAAGTTCGAGATGAGCTCGATGGGGGAGATGCAATTCTTTCTTGGTCTACAAGTAGAACAACTAGAGTCGGGGATCTTCATCCACTAGAAAAAATATGTTGCTGACATCTTGAGCCAGTTCCAGATGGAAGACTCTACTCCTGTGACCACCCGCATTCAAACCAATCACGGGATTGGTATTGACGAGAAAGGACAAACCGTTGATCCTTTCATCTATCGAGCGATAATTGGCTCGTTGATGTATCTCACCGCATCAAGACCTGATGTAATGTTCGCAACGTGTCTTCTATCCAGATACCAGTCAAGGCCGAAACAGTCCCACCTGATCGGTGTGAAGAAGATCTTACATTATCTAAAGGGTTGTCTGACCAAAGGTCTATGGTACCCTAATGACGATAAGTTCGACCTCATCGCTTTTAGTGATGCTGACTATGGCGAATGCAAGACAGATCTCAAATCCACATCAGCTGGATGCCGGTTTTTATGTTCAAGACTAGTCTCGTGGCAATGCAAGAAGCAAGTCTCTGTGTCCTTATCGACTTGTGAGTCGGAATATGTAGCTCGTCCAGCTGCTGCTCCCAGGTTTTATGGATACAACAGCAAATGAGAGACTATGGTTTGAAATTTCTTAATACTCCCATCTACTGTGATAATGAGTCCGCTATAGCAGTTGCTAAAGACTCAGTTGATCATTCCAAGGCAAAAAAATATACTCGTTCGGTATCATATCATACGCGATTGCTATGAAACGAAATTGATCGATGTTGTGAAAATCCACACTTATTACCAACGTGCCGACCTATTCACCAAAGCTTTTGACAGACCTCACTTTGAGTATCTGTTAATATTAAACGACATTAAAGAAAAGCAGGATTAACTTCCACTCGGTGATCGTTTTTGTAAATATTTTTCTTCAAAAACTTAAAAAATCCAAAAATATTGTTCTTTCAAAAATTTTTAGATATTTAGGGGAGAAAATTCAAAAACAATACAAAAACATCAGAAAATTTCAAAAATAAAAAAAAAGTTCAATAATTCAAAAATAAAAAAAATAAAAAATATGAGAAAAGCCAAAAATTGAGCTTTCATTTGGTGAAAAAGGGAAAATAATATGCACTCATTAGTGGAATATCCGAATCCTTTAAAAATTATAAAATAATTGAAACTAATAAGTAGCCTCTACAATGATGTGTCAGTAGGCTCAAAATCATTTCTAAGTTCGGCACAGTGATATAAACCTAAATCATCTAAAACATGTGTGGATCAACGTGCGTTGGCATATGGTCTTGGTACCGAAATCTCGTTTGATAGAATGCCAAAATCTGAGATTTCTTGGTCCTTAAGAGGTTGGTACATCCGGGGAGAACTGGACGTCTCTCAGAATAAAAAGGAGTGGCGCATGTGACATACGTTGGGTTCGGAGCCTACAACTGATGCACCTCTATGTCATTTCCTAGAGAAAGAAAAAGAAAACAAAAAAATAGAAAAAAATCATATCAAGAGACGTCTGGGAATCCCATAAAAGCAAAAAGATTCGAAATACCTAACCCCTAATTCCCATTGAGAATTCTCTCTAAGGTATCAAATCATATACCTAAAGCATCGTACCAATAAATCAATTAATGGTATTTGACTTGAACCCTGGTCTGGATCTCACTGGTCTCTTTGCTGCAGCGTTCATGCAGACCTGATCACCACTGAGTCCACTCCTTGTAAATATGGATGACAACAACTTATTCACTGGTTACGAGGAAGCTTTGTGCATGCCATGATACAGGAATGTGTCACGTGGCGGAACACCATGTACATCAGTACTAATATTACCTTAATGTATCTAAAGTGCCTAACGATAAAACTAGATTTTGAGTTTAGTTGGACAACAATATTGGCAGTTGTTGTAGGATGCTTATTGGTTAAAAAGAGAAATGTACTGAGAAAAACAAGGGTTCCCGTTTAGTCCGTGCACTAATATGATTCCCTAACAAATGAAACTCACAAAAAGATGCTTGTGAATAGTTTTACATTTCCTGCTTTTTAAATTTCGGTTTGATTATCTTGAAAAATCCAAAAAGATTTTATCTTTATTTCATTCTTGATTACCGATGTTGGAACGTTAATCCATTGTAATCTTAATCATTTCAGAAATAAAAGCTGGAAATGCAACTATTCGAAACTTGAAAATTGCTGGGTCAAAACCGTGCTTTTCAAGTATTGGGGAGTAAAAGTTGAAAAACTTGAAAGTCTTTTGAGTCGGAATCTGGATCACTTGTGAAAAACTGGTTGAAAATGCATGTTTTAACCACACAGAGGTTAAAAATGTTATTTTTTGGAAATTCAGGGACATTTTGGTAAATCAGTGAATACACACGATTAGGAAGTCTATTGCTTGTTTTAAGGGCGATTAGCATTTCTACTCGTGTGATATACACCCTAATCGTGTGTGGTAGACACGATTAGGAACTTAAAAGGGGTTAAGGTGTAATTGTTTGGGAACGGGCAATTAGAAATTCTACTCATGTGTTATTCGTGCGAGTAGCTTTCTGCTCGTGTGTGTTTGGGAGCGAGTAGGACCCTACTCGTGTCTACAGTGCAAGCGAGTAGGAACCCTTTATATAATGCAGTTAGAAAGTTTTTACCATATTTTCAAAACCCTTTCACTGTTCTACTATGTTCCCTCCCAAACAATCATACCACCACATTTTCCCGTCTATTTTTGTTTGTTGAAACTTGTAAAGCATCTTATAGGTAATCTACGGTTCAAATTTCAGATCTTAACAATCGTTTTTCATGGGTTAAATCGACAGTTTGGCTCATGAAACCCTAACCGACCCAATAAGATCAATAGGCCCCCTAAATGTGTTTGTTAACGTAAAATCTTGAATAGGGTTTGTTTATCGTCCATATTAGAACATAGAAACACAAAAATTATAACCCAAAACGACCCATTATAGATTTGACCCAAATTGATAGAGGCTGTCAGACTGTCAGGCGATTAGAAAGTGTACTCGCCTGAACAGTGACACAATCAGGAGCTACTCATGCCTCTTTCAGGCGAGTAGACCTCTACTCATGTGCAAATTGGGGCAATTAGGAATCCTAATCGCCTGTTGCAGACAGTTCAACAAAATATTGGTCGTTTTGTTCGTTTTTATGATCTAATGCTTTCATATGTTTTCAGAATCACGGATTGGGGTACTTCGCCTAAGAATAACGTCTGTGCTTTCCTTGGTGCCATTGACAAAGACAAAAACAAGGTGTTTGAAGGGATGATCGAGTTCTTGAAGAGGTCGCGGATCGTCTATGCCATCACTAAGCAACATGTGCCGTACAAGGATATTCTACGTGAGTTCTACCATAACGCTGAAGTAGAATGTATGGTCATGCCCGCCATTATCAAGAGAAGGATTCAAGACAAGGAAGTATTCATCACAGAGCAGCTTATTCGAGAAGTACTCCGTTTCTAAGACTCATCCGATGATCCTATCACTTTCGATTCTATACTAATCCGAGGCGGCTTTCTAAGGATGAAATACAATGCGAAGATTACAACAAACGTGATGTGGTAGAAGGGAAACGTGTCACCGCCATTCAAGTATTTGATACACATTGTCATGAAGTGTCTAGGTCCTCGAAAGGCAACTTTTGACGCGATCAGAGATACATTAGCTTCTGTAGTGGTCGCCCTGACTTTGAACAAACCGTTCAACTTCTCAGGCATGATCATGCATCATCTTAAGGATGTCATTCAGTCGAAGACAACGAAGAATCCTTTCATTGTGTATCCTCGGTTTCTACAAACGATCATAGACAGACACGTGCTGGATTTAGTGAAGAATGAGTTAGAGTGTCTCACACTGACTCATATCAATGAAAGGGAGATGGAGAGGATGTTGATGTTCAAGGGTCAACTGAAAAACAAGCAGCCTAAGAGCAGAAGGCTGTTTGGTCATCTGAGTAAGATAGATTATGATCCACCCTTGGGTAACAAGTGGAGACATGAGGATAGTGATTATGAGGACGACTTCGCAATTCAAAGACAAACGTTTAATGAAAATGATATATATGGTCGGGATTCCACTGAGCTGGGGAAGAACATCCTAGGTAGCACTTCTGCAGCGGCTGTTACTTAAGATGATCTGTTTGATACAGGTGTTCTAGAATCCCAGGATACATCTTCTGCAAGGGGAGATCTAGGATCGTCCTAGTCTGGCAAGGGTAAATCTGTTGCTGTAGAAGATGATCCAGTTAACGTGACAAGTGATACAGATTCAGATGATACTGATTCAGATGACTCTCCGACTACTAAAGCCAAGAAAGCGGCTGGGAGAAATAAAAAGGAGGCAGAGAAGAAGAGCCTAGCTGAGGATCCTAACTTCACAGTGGATCCTGACGAACAGATAGCTGATATAGATGCTGAGCTCGATACTCCTTCGTCGGGTAAAACAAAGACTAAGGCTAAAGGTGGCAGATTCAAAAGGAAGTCTCTAAGATCTCCTAAGAAGTCAAAGAAGAAGTCAAAATTTGGGAGAATTTTTGATGCTGTTCAATTCTCTATGCCTGATTCTTCAGCAGCAACGACAACAACAACAACAGTAGTCTTTACTAAGTCTATCTCAGCTACTGTTGGTGCGGCAACATCATCTCAGCAGTTAGTGTCCGGATTAGTGGGAGATACGTTGAAGAATCTAAAGGCACAACTGTTTTCTCAACCCACAGCATCAGCTTCAGCCACACAGTCTTCTTCCTCCTCGGCTCCTGCTTCTAATTAACAGCTTCAGCGCCAGGTAAATGAACTTATGTTGATTGTGAATTCTCAGGTGCATGAAAATTCTGATCAGTGAGGAAAGGTTGCCACAATAGAAGAGAATGAGAAAGGAATGATCGATCTTCTAAGTTAAACAACCAGGATCAGCAAGGAAGTGCAAACATCTAATAGGTTGCTCCAACTGTCAAATCAGTAACCTGTTGAATCCAACCAGCAGCTAGTAGAATCAAACCAGCGTTTGGTTCAATCTAACCAAGACACTATGGCTAGATTAACCAACGTTGAGTCACAGTACAACCAGTTGCAGCTTGCAAATGTCAACAATGAACGAAGAATTGAGGAATACGTGGCTGAAAACAAGCAACTGAGGGAAATGGTGGATAAGTTACTTGAAGATTACCCTAGATTGACTGGTACCTCTGGTTCTGCAGCTGGTTCAGGGAATGATGATGAAGAAGAAGAAGAGGATGAGGAGGATGACGACAATGATGAGGATGATGATGATAAGGATGATGATGATGGTGGTAATGATGGTGGTGATGATCCTAGAACCACAGGTAGTGGTGGGTCATCATCCAGTACACATGAGAAGAGAGGAAAGAAAGCCCATGACACTTAAGGCAAGGATCCTGAAGGCGGTTCTTCGTCTAGGGGGGAGTCTTTAGCTGAGTAGATCAAGCGCCTGAATGAATATCTTCAACATGGGGTAGTTCCACTTGATGTCTGTGAACCACTGAGGAATCTATTCCATATTGATGATCAGGAAATCCTCTGAAGTTTTCCCAGTTACCAGGAGTGGAAGAAGAGTTAGAAGAATGAGAGATTCCACCTGAAATCTCTCGGGAAGACATTGCGAAAGTATATGGTGTACCTGCAAATGCTGGTCAGACCACTCCTGAGTTGGATTCAGATCACAACGAGGTGGAGATGGAAGCTGGATCTCGTGTGGAAACTCCTGAATACGTTGTTGATAATTCTTCCACAGGGATTCCTGATATCACTGAAGATATGGTGAATGATGCAGAGGAGAAGCTGAAAGCGGAGCAACCTCCTATCCCTGATGAGGTTCTATCTAAGACCGAGCGTATCATGAGACTCTATTCTCAATGGTATCCATCAGTGGCAGCTCGTACAATAAAGAAGCCTCCAGTTTAAGTTTCAGCATTCAAGAAATGATTGTCCAAGATGTCTGGGAATTTTATTGCTTGGGCGTACATCGAGCATGCAAAGGTTTTTAGCATCAAATAGAAGGCATGGCTTCTCTACTTCAATCAGTATATCAAGATCAAAAGCCTTCCATTCTGGTATGTTCGTGATCTGGTACGTCTAAGGCAACCTCTCTATTATGACAAGTGTCCAGGTTTTGAAAGCTTCTTCAACATTCTTGAATGGGAAAGCAATGAAGGTTGGAGGTCGCTCACTCCTCAATATCCTCGATCCTACAAGACTTCCAAGATTCATCCTAAGACAGGTAATCCCATCTAGGAGCACAAGATCAAGCCTCCACAGTCTATGTCAAGGATCCCGATAGCACCTCTGGAACAAAACTTCTCTCCTAAGTTCTGGTTCTAGCATTATAATGATATTACGACTGAAGCTGTGATTGTGCTGGAGAATGCTCCCAAGTTATGCAGAAGGATAAGGATATGGGTTCCTATGTGGCTGATTAACTTGTCTGAAGCTGATGTAGAGACGTTGTTCCTGTATCCCATCCAACATCTTCAGTCAGAAGCCGAACAAGCGATCAAGTTTCAAAGGGTGGTTCAGTTCTGTCATGCGCATAAGATTCATGCTGGATGCGACTGGTCGAAGCTTACAAGGATCAGGACTGCGAAGAAGTGAAGATTGAAGCTGTTGCACCTAGTTTTGTTCATTTGTTAGTTTTTTATGTTTGTATAGTTGTTTGCCGTTTTCCGTTTGAAGTTTTGTCTTTGTATTCATACTAGCTAAGTCCAAGGGGGAGTCTGTTAGTACACAATGTCCCTAGCCTAGTATAGGTGATGTTTGGATTGTATTACGGGTGCTTGGGTGTGTTTTAGAGTCGTTTATGTAATTTGATTGGCTACAGGAGAGTAGGACTAGTTAGGGGCGATTAGCTTTTCTAATCACCTGGGAAACAAGACGAGTAGCTCCCTACTCGCCCCTCCTACTCACATGTAAGGTTCCTACTCGCCCCAAAGGCCCTGGACGAGTAGGACATGTATAAAAGCCTCCAATCATTGCCCTGATCATCAAGCAGTCACATCACACATTCCCCAAGCACCCTGCCCTAGGTTGAAGGTCTGAGATTGTCTTGTAAACACTTGTGCTCCATTTTATCAATTAATACAACCTTTTAGCCCTACTTTTGTGTGTGTTGATTCTTTGTTTATCATAGTTTCACCTCATTTTGTTGTCCAAAACAACGCTTAGTGGATTCCGCACACTAAACGTTGAAGCTCGTGATTGTCTGGTTGTCCGAAATCGATCCTACAGCCCTTGGCACAGACATCTGGAAACGTAACACAGGCCTTGTGCCTCTACAACCTAAAGGCAGGGTGTATAGTGTATCGTACGTGCGGAGCCAAAAAGTCACACGTGCAACAGGGACACATGTACACGTTTGCCAATGATATATTGCATGTCACGTCCTCAGATATCTCCACTAACTACCTTTCCACTTGATTAGACATAAGCTTAGGACAAGTGGCCAATCAATAGACGACACGTGTCCCTTCCAGGAATACATTCGGCAATTAAGGCGGTACTGATTCCATTTCCATATTTAAGTATTTATTTCTTAATGATGATTACTAACTTGCATTATGGGGATAACGTAACCGAGCCTCGGCCCACCAGATTAGGGTTTAGTGATGTTGGCATATGTCACTTCTATATAAGAGTGTCATTATCAACTTATGGAGGACATTTTTTGCTAACTCGAGAAGTTACAACTATAGTATACAACATCACCCATTTTTGTTATAAACGTCTATGATTGCAGCACACTCTCTACCCTACACCTTATCTTTTAGGCTTATCTCAGCCCTAGCTTTATCGGTGAAGAATCAACCCTGTGGATCAATTGTCTGACATCCCTACTAGGAGGTTAGACTATTGTTTCTCCAATCAACTTTGTTAGTGCAAGAATAATAGATCAATCACACAGAAGAAACCTTACCCAATCGGCTTACACGTTCATTGATTTCCTTATTTTCTCAATATGACATTTTGACAAACCTGATGCTTAGGTTAGCGCAATGATGCTAAAAGAAGTTACAGACTGCAATGGATATATAATTGTTAATGGATCGTAAATTGTGATTGTAAAAAGAATCAGTTATAAGCAAAATCATAATAGTTGATTTATTAAACACTAAAAACAGATGATATAAACAAAACCAAGAGTATATGACATAAAAAACATCCTAAATTTAAAACATAATATGAATATCGAAATTTAAGTATTAGCTATGATTATAATAACATAAACATAACAAAATTTTAATCATAATTTTTACTTCTGATCTTTATTTTAATCACATATAAATATCAGTAAAGCCATAGCATTTTATTTAAATCATGAATTAACATCCACATTATGTCATATTTTATCTGTATAATTCGTAAGGTGTAAAAATCAACAGTTGAATAGTAAAAATTAATAGATTATAAATTTACCTTCAAGGGATGCGTAACAAATTAACAATTTTGATTGATGATTTCGAATGAACTAAGTCGCTAACTACAACACCTTAGATTTTGATTTTAATTGTAAAAAGAATTAGAGGAAGAATGCAATAGAAGATAGTTGGACTTTGATGATCGTGATTTTACGATTCAGGTGTACGACCTTTCACCGTTACTACATGATTCAATTCGATTTCCATTCCTCACTTTCCCGCTTTCATTTTTAACCTAACCGTGTTGCCTCTTTTTGGAACGAGCTACGATTCAATACTACATAAACAAGTTCGATACAAATATAAAATAACATCATAGAATGGGGCCCCAAAAAGATGGGGCACTAAGCTCATGCTTTAGTAGACTTATACTTTGGCCAACGTTTAGTTTTGGTTATTAACAAAATTGTAGGTGCATATATGCGACTAATGCTTTGGATTAGATAAACCATATGTTTTGATGTTTGTCGATGGTGCGAAGGTGAGTTTTGGTAGGTGCGAAGGAGAGAAATTGAAGGTGCGAAGGAAGGTTTTGGACGAATGAGTCTTTGTTTATTGTGGAGTTTGGTTCGACCACTGAAAGTGGGCGAACCTGCACATTCGTATGAACTTTTTGGGCGAATGTGCAGTCTATATAAAGGCAAACTCAGATTTTGTAGTTAAGTTTTGTGTCATTTGTTCCCGCCCTTTGTCCAATTTCTCTCTGTAACTTTTATTAGTCTTATTACACGTCTAAACCTTGATTGTAAACATCTTTCTAAGTGTATTTGATTTGTTTATGAAATGAAAATGATTGAAAATGATGATTTGTGTTTGTTTTACTGATTAGTTATCATTTTGTAATAATTTTGGGGATTCCGCACCCAAAGTTAACTTGTTTGATTGTCTTTGTAGCTAAACGATCCTTTCACGCGCATACAAAGTGGTATCAGAGCCTATCTGAATCAAACAACCACAAATTGATAGCTTCTCAGTTGATTTTGACCCAAATTTGATCAAAAATTTTCTGTTTTAAGTGAACAAACTGAAATGATGTGTTTTTGATTGATTTCACCTTGATTTCGTGTTTGAATTGGATAATTCACTTTATTAAAGTTGTTTCAAATTACATCCGATTCAAAACCTGATTAAGATCATCAAATTCCATCAACTTTTGATAAACATGATCAAATCTAACTGATTCTCAAAGAATAACCGTTTTTGAAATCACAGGGGTCGAAAGAGAGAATTTGGTCGAAAGTGGCAGAGTATTAGGTCGAACGAGTGTTTTTGTGGTCGAAGGAGTGAATTTAGTGGTCGAAAGTGAACTTTGATTGCTTATATTTTTCATTCGCACCATTGTGTCTCATTCGTATTATCGTTCGGTCGAAGGAGATTTGTAGAACGGTCGAAGGAAGATTCAAGTGGTCGAAGGAGTTTTGATATTTGTTTTTCCACATTCGTATCAGATTGTTTGGTCGAAGGAGAAAAATTTTCTCATTCGCACCTCCGTTTATACGAAGGAGATTTCTGTTTTTGAAAAATTTTAATCGTTTCGTGTTTGTTTGTTTGATTGTTTGCAGGATACAATGTGGAACTTTCCAACAACCCCTAGACCTACTCAAGCACCACAACAACAACAAGTTCAAGATCCGTGGACAGTAGCGGCACAAAAGACTAGTCAACCATCACAGCCAATCAATTATATGGCTATGACTAGTTCGGCACCACAACAAGTTGTTCAATCAATACCACAACCGATTGACAACTATTGGGGAGTCGCCGCAGCAGCAGTCCATTCCCAGACGACCAACGCTATTTCTACTCTCATTCATGATCTATCTTCTGGAAGCGGCAATCGTCCACCAAAGTTAATGGACATGAAGGAGTATAACACTTGGAAGACGAAGTTTAAGATTCACGTTGAGGGACAAGGACTTGAAGGAGCAGAAGCATGGCAAATGATCGTGAAGGGTTACGTTGCTCCCATTATAGAGAATACTGGAGAACCAATCCCTTTGGAGAATTTGGCGGATGACGAAAAGAAAAGGTTTGCTATTGAAAAGAAAGCATTTTCTCAGCTATCTCAGGCGATCAACACTGATTTATTACATCAGTTCGGATCGTGCACTACATCCAAACAACTTTGGGATGTGCTGAGAAATCGTCATGATGGAAATGAAAAGACCAGGAAGCTTAGGATGGAGGAGCTTCGAAAGGAGTTTGAAAACTTCAGTTATATGGGTAATGAGACCCTAAAAGAGTTGGTTCCAAGGTACTGCCATTTGCTCACCGAATTGTCGAGCTATGAAATCAGCATTCCAATGACGGAATTAGTTGATAAATTTGCTGATGCATTACCACCCTATTGGAATCAACATATTGAAGTGTTGAAGGAGAAGGATGCTTACCAGTATTGGACCATTAATGAATTCATCCAAAAGCTGGAGAACAAGGAGATGGAGGAAAAGAGAAAAGCTAAGAGAGCTCAGATTCCACAGAATCCTGATTTGTATGTGAGTGGAACATCTAACTCTCTTTCTGCTTCAAGCACCACATCTACTGTTGCACCTCACATAGCATGTGTGTCTAATATTGTTGAACCTACAAAAGCACCAATTAACTACCTTGCTCAAACTTCATCTTACACTTCATCATACCCACAACAACCATATCAATCACAAAACTTTATTCCACCATTTTCACCATTACAACAAGCCGCATGCTATACATCAAGTCAACAGCAACAACAACAATATCCTCCTCAAGTGAATCAGATGCAGATTACTCAAGCACAATCAAGTCTTAATCCGATTGTGTTAGAAACATCAAACCTTAACAATGTGACTGTTGAAATTGCTCAACAGCATGTTGCTCTAGTATCTGCCATGGTTGCTTCTTACAACGGTTTGGTAGCAAGTCAGATTGGTAACAATAATCTCACCAATGAAGACTATGCTCAAATCGATAAAGAGGAAATGGAGTTGATGGACATTCAGTGGGCTTTTGCAAGCATTATGAGGAGAGCCACTGATTTCATTCAGAAGACTGGCAGGACTGATCTCTCAACCTCTCCCAATACCACATACGGATTCAACAAAGCAAAGGTTACTTGCTTTAACTGTGGTGAAAAGGGACATTTTAAAAGGGAGTGCACACAACCAGCACAACAAGGTAACCGAAATCCTTTCAATTCTTCATACCAAAACCGACAAAACCAAAACCAGAATCAAGTGTCTTACAACAATCCAAATATATCAAGCTTTCAACCACAAAATCAAAACACTTACCAGAACCGTCAACAAAACAACAACACCAGACAACCCACAACACAAAATCAACCTCAACAAAACCCAACCCGAACTATTGTTCCTATTTCTACACCCAACACACAAAACCAAAACCAAACTGATACTCAAAACCAAGCACTTGTTATTCAAAAGGATGAAGGTTTTGACTGGACTGGTATGCAATTGGGGGTAGAGGAAATCACTGCTGGAAATGTTGCATGTGTGGCACAGCAGATGAAGTTGGATGAGAATGAGGAAGTTGAAGAAGAGGTTGTGATTGAAAAAGTGTCAGAGTTGAAGATTGAAGAAGTGAATGATGATGTGATTGAAGAAGTGAATGATGATGTGATTGTTGTAGGTGATGACAAAAGATCGGGAATGATTCTTGATTCTGTCACCGATGTTGGAGATCAATATGACTCAGCTTACTCGGATATGGAGAGCGAATCTGACTCAGAGACTAGTGTGAATTCACTAGATGATGATATTGACCAATTGCTAGCTGAAGCTGACTTCCTGATGACTCGCAAGTCATGTATGGTGGATGATGCATGCACCAAGATTGACTACTCCAAATTTTTTGCAGGAAAGGAAGCTCATTTTGCTCTAATGGCCATGACAGAACCTCCTAAACCGGTAAGTTCTGAAAGTCAATCTTGTGTTAAATGTGATAAGTGTGCTGATTTTGAAAAACTGACTGATGAAAATAAGCTTCTCAAGGTTCAACTTGAGAGTGCAAAAATCAACTGTCAGATTTATCAAAAGGACTTAAAAGATTTCAACAAAGTTCTTGATGGTTATAAAAAGGATGTGTCAGAATTGAAAAAGACATTATCTATTAAACAACTTGCCATTAATAATTACATAAATGAAATGGAAAACACTAAATTAGAAATGGCAACCATCAAGTGCTTTGCGGAAAAAGTTAACAAGAAACTTGAAAGTTACAAGCATATTGCATACGTAGTTGACCATATCATTGAGGAACCCTCCCAGACAAATAGTGCAAACTATAAGTCAGTTCCATCTCCGGTATTGTTTGAGAATCACACTTTACATGCAATACCACCGGAGACTTTAATTCATCCTGATCCCACACCAGGAAATGAACCTAACACTTCCAGTGTCGGGGATCCATATTCTGATGTGAGACCAGTATTGGGAAATACAGAGGGTGTGGTCGCTACAGATGATTCAGATGAAGAAGATGAATCATCTGAGACGGTTGAAAGTGATAGTGATATCCCTGATGAAAATCATATAATCACTACTGAGCCAGTCTCACCGTCTCAGATAATCCATCCAATGGCAAATGCTCATCGCAAACATGAGAGTAAGAAAAATGATAAATTTGCTGGTAAAAGTTTTGAAAAGGAAAAGGTTAAGAATGTTAAAAAGAAGGTTGAAACTAAAACTGAGAAAAATATTGAAAAACCGGTTGAAAAGAAAAATGATTTAAAATCTGAGAAAAATGATTCAAATGTGAGCAATAAAGTGCGTGATAAACCTGTCAAAATCTTCTATCGGATGCAAGGCTCCGATAAGATTTTGTCTGATGATGAGTTTCCAATTCAATTTGTCAATTACACAAAAATCGAAAAGATCTGGCAGGAAAGTACGATTTGGTTCCCAAAATCTGAAAGGACCAACGACATTCCTCAAGAGATTTTAGACAAAATTTATTCGGAAAAGGATGCAAAGGTAAACGTCACACAGTTTGTTTTGCCTGTACACAAAGAAAATAGTTTTATTGAACCGACTTACTCAAAGGATCCAGCTCCTGAGAGTTTAAGGAAACAATGCATGGTCGATCGATATCCCATTGCTAGTTTTTCCAAGTCGCCGATCAAGGAAAACTATGAGGAATACCGTGCGTGTTATAAGTGTGGGGAACGGGGACATTTACTTGCCGCCTGCCCATACGTACGACACAAAAGGCACGAGGTGGAAATGAGGCAATATCATGAGCATCCGGTTGACAATTATGGCTATCAACAGAGGCGGCATTTTTCACAACAACATTTTTATAATCAAAACAATTTTTACAACAAAGGGGAAAATCGGCCAATGACGTATGATAAGCACAATCGGAAGATCACTGATAAATCTAGTAAGAAACCTCAGATGAACTCAACTAATGATACCAAAAAGGTTAATTCTAAACTTAATGGTACACAATCAGTTGGACCTGTCTCTGTTAAATCAGAGAAGGTAACCAAGAAGGTTGCTTTAAAAGAAGAAGTAAAGAAACCGACTGAGACCTCAAAATCTCAGATTCGGATCTTGAAAAGATCTGAGCAATCTTGGTCATCTAAGGAATCTGAAGGAGCTTCTACTTCACAAAGCAAGAAGAATGAGAAAGAAAAAGTTGTTAGTAAGGAGAAAGAGGTTAAAGTAACTCCAGTTGTTTGTGATCAAAAAGACTCTTTGAAACAACCTGTTCAAAGACCCAAGACCAACCAGGCTTGGGTCCCCCGAAAGAACTAACTGATCTACTTTAAATGTGCAGGGAGCTCCAGCTGGCCCTGTTAGCAGTCTATGGATTGTTGACAGTGGAGCTTCTGGTCACATGACAGGGGACCTCGCGCTACTCTTTGACATCAAAAATATTAACGGAGGTTATGTAGCTTTTGCTGGAAATAAGGGAGGCTACATCACTATGGAGGGGAGTGTAAGCAATGGGGTCGTAACATTTGAGCGGATTTCTTATGTAAAACAAATTGATTATAATTTGCTCAGTGTTAGTCAGATTTGTGATAAACAATTTTCAGTGTATTTTGATGACAAATCCTGTTATATCTTGAAACCTGGGTTTGAGTTACCAAAAGAGTGGGTGATGCTGAAGGCACCGAGAGTTAACAATTTGTATATTCTCGACATGTCTAAAGCAATGACCACCCATGGCCAAGTCACGTGTTTCCTCTCCAAAGCTACAGAAAAAGAATCCATTATGTGGCATAGGAGAATGGGACACATCCATTTGAGAAAGATGAATCAGCTTGTGAAGAATGAACTTGTCACGGGAGTTAATGTCAAACACTTCCATCTGAATGACAAGTGTATCAGTTGCAAGAAGGGCAAGCAACACAAACAATCCCATAGACCAAAGAAAGTTAATTCTGTTGAGCTGCCACTAGAACGTTTGCATATGGATTTATTCGGTCCAGTCAAACGTAAAAGTCATGCCGGAGAGTTATACTGTCTTGTGGTGACTGATGATTATTCTAGATTTTCATGGGTAATGTGTTTGCATCAGAAAAGCGACACTTTTGACAACTTGAAGGTTCTGTTTACACGTCTGGAGAATTTATATGGTCTGAAGATCAAAAGAATCCGGAGTGATAATGGGACGGAGTTTAAAAATGCTCAGATGGATGATCTTTGTGCAAACAAAGGAATTCATCATGAATATAGTGCTCCGTACACACCCCAGCAGAACGGTGTCGCAGAGAGAAAGAACAGGACTCTTATAGAGACGGCGAGAACTATGCTTGCGGATTCAAATCTTCCAGTCATGTTCTGGAACGAAGCTATTTACGCGGCATGTTATACTCTTAACCGTGTTTTGACAGTGAAGAAGTTTGGCAAGACTTCTTATGAGCTGTTGAACCGTCGCAAGCCGAATCTTGAGTATCTAGAACCATTCGGTGCCCCATGTACAATGTTGAATCCTTCGGAAAAGTTTGCACCAAAGGCTGAAGAAGGTTATTTTGTTGGATATGCAACCCCATTAAAACGGGTTTTCAACAAAAGTACTCGAAAAGTCGAGGAGTGGGCTAATGTCGAAGTTCAAAGATATACACAAAATGTACAAGGTGGAGGACCAGATTGGATGTTTGATTACAAAGATTTCTTTGAATCATTCAATCTAGATAGCTTGGTTGAAGAAGCTGTACTTAGATTATACTACGAGGTCGAAAACGCCGGAACTTCACCGTTAGTGCGTCCGATCACGGTGACCCCCCAAGCAGCTTCTAATGATGCCACTGCTCCTGTATTGGAAGAAGAGGTGTTCCAAGAAGCTTCTACATCGCTTAATTCATCCGAATCAGAATACGAAGACGATGATGCAACAAGTGAAGCTATTCTGGACAATGCTACAGTGACACCACCAGTGAACCCATCTACTACTGATGCTTCAACATCGAATGTGGGTAATGATCTGGATTCTACAGAGAATTTGACAACTCAGACGGGAGTACAAGTACCTGATTATCCGGAATCTCGGATACATCGGATACACCCGCTTGAACAAGTTATCGGTGATCCTGGTAGCAGTGTGATGACAAGAGGACAGCTGAAGAATGCTCAAGCACCAGATAACATTGGCAATCTTGCTTTATATGCCAAAATTCAGAAATCTGGTTTTCAAAATGACTGGTCATTTGCTTGTTATGTTTCGCAGGTCGAGCCGCGGACATACAAGGATGCTCTTTTGGATGACGCCTGGGTGGAAGCAATGCAGGAAGAGTTATTACAATTCCAGAAACTTGGTGTATGGACCCTGACTGATTTACCTCCTGGAAGGAAGAAAATAGGCACTAAGTGGGTGTTTAAGTGCAAGAAAGATGATAGAGGAGTTATTGTGCGAAACAAAGCTCGTTTGGTGGTTCAAGGTTTTCATCAGGTTGAAGGAATCGACTACAATGAAATCTATGCACCGGTTGCACGCTTGGAAGCTATCAGAATGTTCCTCGCGTTTGCATCATGGAAGAAATTTAAGGTGTATCAGATGGATGTAAAGAGCGCATTTCTTTACGGTGTGGTCAAAGAGGAAGTTTACGTAGGGCAACCACCGGGCTTTGAAGACCCAATCCACCGGGATAAGGTTTATGTTTTAAATAAAGCACTGTATGGTTTGCATCAAGCTCCGAGGCAATGGTATGAGGAGCTGAGCACGTATCTTCTCTCGAAAGGATTCAAACGCGGACTGGTTGATTGCACCCTGTTCACGAAAAGATCAGGAGATGACTTGCTTCTAGTACAAATTTATGTTGATGATATTATTTTCGGGTCTACTAATGAACTTCTGTGCAGGGAATTTGAACAAGTTATGCAGGAGAAGTTTGAGATGAGCGCTATGGGGGAAATGCAGTTTTTCCTCGGCTTGCAGGTGGAGCAAAGACCAACGGGGATCTTTATTCACCAAACCAAATATGTTTCTGAAGTCTTGAGCCGGTTCCAGATGGATGATTCCAAGCCGATGGATACCCCGATACAACCCAATCACGGGATTGGTGTTGATCTTAAGGGGGAGCTGACAGATCCATTTACATTCAGAGCAATCATCGGATCTCTGATGTACCTAACAGCGTCTAGGCCTGATATAATGTTCGCGACATGTCTTTGTGCTCGTTATCAATCAAAGCCGAAACAAAGTCATTTAGCAGCCGCGAAGCGTATCCTTAGATATCTGAAGGGTTGTCCATCAAAAGGACTATGGTATCCTCATGATGATAATTTTGACCTAATCGCTTTTAGTGATGCAGATTGGGGCGGCTGTGACAAGGACAGCAAATCCACAACGGCTGGATGTCAGTTTATGGGGAGCAGGCTCGTGACCTGGCAATGCAAGAAACAAACCGCAGTTGCACTATCCACATGTGAAGCAGAATACGTTTCAGCATCGAGCTGCTGCTCACAGGTTCTTTGGATCCAACAGCAGATGGTGGATTACGGTTTGCAATTTCTTAAAACCCCTATTTACTGTGATAATGAGGCCGCAATCGCATTAACAAAAGACTTAGTAAATCACTCAAAGGCTAAACATATTCGGATTAAATATCATTTTATCCGTGATTGTTATGCTAAAGAGTTGATCGATATGGTCAAAATCCACACTGATTACCAACGCGCAGATCTTTTTACCAAAGCTTTTGACAAATCCAGATTTGATTATCTTTTAAAAGCTAATGGTATTAAAGAAAAACAGGACTGATCACCACCTCAGTCTATCACCTTTTAGTTTAAATTTTTACTGTTTTTCAGAAAAATTTCGAAAATCCAAAAACATTGAAAAATTTCAAAATCCATAAAAATTAGAAAATTTCTTTGCTGACTGCTATATCTTCTTCCCTTAGATTAATGCCGTCAGATTTCTGTGAACAAACGATATCTGGGCAGTCACATATTTGAAATGCTCCAGCTTATCCTTGGGAACAGTAAATTCGAAAATTTATAAAAATCAGAAAATTCTAAAATGATTTCCTGGAGTATAAAGGGAAATGATAGTACATCAGTGGGGATCTGACACATTCTAAATAATGTAATGCTATATAGGGCGTGTGTCTGGGTCTGTGCGATGTGCTGATAGGCTTCGTAGACCTATTACTGCGTGTCTGATACATACATATCAAACGATTTGTTGTGTGGATGAACTCCTCATGGGCATATGGTCTTAGTACCGTAATTTCGTTTGATAGGGTATTTGTACAAAACTCGGAGGTTTAGGGTCGTTATGTTATTAGTTGTCTGGGGATAGCCTCTCTGATCTTCTGCTGTAAGTCATTACGGACCTAGATCAGACAGGATGTCTTTATAAAAGAGCTTTATGCCAAAACCTAAAGTTACCGAATTGAGGAACTTTCCATGTTATATGATGATCAAAGATTATCTATAATATCGTATTGATCATTGATGCAAATCATGATTAAATATCAGTCCTCAACCTGGTATGGTGCATATGTTACTTTGCTGCATTAATTTGCTGACCTGTATACCTCTATGCATTATATCTTGAACAATTACAGACAACAAAAGCATAATCACGCTTTACAATGAGTCTTTGTGCATTTACTTCTTGATACGGGAGTATGTCGTGTGCGTGGGAACCACAGACAATTGCGTTTATATTATATATATCAGTATCAGTTTAAAGCACTGCATAAAAGTCTGCATGTGAGTTTATGTGGATCACAATATCAGCAGTTGCCAGATCACACATTGTCTTTAATGATAATAATTTCAAAAAGATCAACGGTGTGATCAGATTTCTCATAAACTGATATGATCCCTTTTCCGGAATCACAAAAACATTTACAGTTTTTCATTTACATTTTCGCATTTTACTTTACTGTCAAAAATTACAAAACTCATAAAGATTTTAGGTGTGTTTTAGCATAAACTTTAGAAAATCCAAAAAGATTTTGCTTTTTCATCTTATTTTTGATAACTGATGGTGGTTGATGTCGATTTTCTAAAACCTGGTACACCAATTGAGTTTTGTGATCTTTATAATGTGAAAATATGATGATTGGATGCTTAAATGTTGAGAAATAATTGAATCGGGATTCGTTTTTGCATTTTGGAAAATTTTCAAAAATTCCAGTTTACATTCGCCCATTCGTTTGGTCGAATGTGGAATTCTACAATCTCATTCGTATGTTTTGACGGGCGAAGGAGAGTGTTCTTCAACAATTTCTCATTCGAACCCTTTTGCCACATTCGAACCCTTTCAATAGGGTCGAAGGAGACAAAAGTTTCTCCTTCGTATGGTCAAAATGGGCGAAGGAGATTGTCTATATAAGCCCATCTGCACATTCGAACCTTCATTTATTTTTTATCAGAATTTTTCATCTTCTGTCACCTTGTTGCTCGATTTCTTTACACTTTCCCATTGTGTTTCTCTCGTTTAACTGATCATTTTGCCCTTTGTTTCACAGGTAAACAACATCAGATGAGGGATTAATCGATTGTTTATGAACCGAGCCCTAGCTTTTTAATTTTTGACTTAAACTGTTTAAAACGTTCAATTGGTTGTTTCTGCACATTCATTGTATGTTTTAGGGGGAGATATAACATCAAACATGGATTAACAAACATCAGAATTATGATTTAGATTAAAACCCTTATCGAATCCCTGTTTGATCTAGAAAACATACAGTGAATGTTTAATAATGTGTAATTTGTGCTGTAAAGGCTTAGTCGACATCTTTAGAGTCTAGACAGATCAATGGATCATGTTTTTGTTGGTTGAAATTTGAGATTGAAATTTTAAAATCCTTCTGCACATTCGCCAGATTACGAATGGGCGAATGTGAAAATAGACGGTCGAATGAACAAATTAATGGGCGAATGAAGTTTTTAATGGTCGAATGTGACTTTGTTCATGAAAATTTTACATTCGCCCCAATCTTTTACATTCGAACCAATGAAAACAACACATTCGCACCCCCGATTGGGTGAATGTGATGTTTTTGACAAAATGTTCAATTTTTTAAATTTTACCATTTCTAACGTGCGTTTTTGATTTGTTTTGCAGTTTATAATCATGTCTGAGCAGGATAAAACCACAGAGCAAGCCGGATCTTCTTCCCAACCAGCTAAGACGAAACAGTTGGATTTTGAGAATGCACACAACTGTTGTGCATATTTGGGAGATGTGAAGAAACATGTTGAATTTACCGAGATCATTGATTACTTCAAGAGATGCCGAGTACTTGACGCGATTGCTACACCTGCCGTCATTTACAGGGATATCATGCAAGAGTTTTGGGAGAACGCCAAGATGGACTTCTGGAAGTGTCAATCTTGTTTGATTAGCAAAGTCCAAGGTCAGAGGATTATAGTTTGTGAAGATGATCTTAGAGAGGCGTTGAATCTTGATGATGAGAAGGATGACCCGAAAGAGTTGGAGTTTATGGATCAAAGGAAGTGTTTCTTGAGGATGAAGTATAATGGTCCGATCACCGATGGTTCTCTACATAAGGGAAAACTGTGCCCTCAGTTTAAATACTTGGCACATGTTTTAATTCACGTGTTTGGATCGGCTGCGGGTGGATTTGATTTAATGAGGAAAAGCATAAGCTCGATGATGGTGGCTTTAATATTGAACAAACCGTTCAATGTTTCTGGGATGCTTATGAATCATCTACTAGAGCCAGTTAATGGAACAAGGACACTAAAGTTTTTATTATATCCTCGGTTTCTACAGATGGTGTTTGATAATAAGTATAAAGATTTGAAGAAGGATCCAAAACAGATTGTGGTTCAAGAGCATATGACGTTGAACACACTTGCCAGGATGAAAGCATACAAAGGCTTATCTGCTAATGAACGTCCTCCAGTTAGGCGTTTATTTGGTCATCTGGCGAATATAAACTATGAGGATCCAGGAAAAGATGAGCCAGGGAAAGGGAAAGTGAGACATGATGATAGCAATTCTGATACTGATGATCCTTTACATCACATTGATCCTGATGCAAAGCGAAAGAGACAGATAGTGAATGTGGGAGCTAAGGGTGGCAAGATGAAAAAGAAGGAGGTGACTATTAAGGTTGTTGAACCTGAGAAGGAGAAACAGAAGTCTGCTCCAAGGAGACAGAAGAGTAAAGCTCAAAAGGGTTTACATTTAGTAGATGAAGTGTCTGTTGATTCTGAAGAGACACAAGAAGATGAGAGATGGAATTCTGAGGCTGAAACAGTTGAGACCACCTTGCCCAAGGCCACTGTGGCTGGTGCGTCTGCTGGTGCTGAAGATGAAGGTGTTAGAAGTCCAGTTGAGGACGACTTTGTTTTGAATGTTGATGAGATTGAAACTAGTTCTCCTGTTCAAGCACAGAAAAAGAAGAAACAGGAGAAACCTAGTTTGAAGAGAAAGAAAGAACTTGAAATGTTGATGGCTGGAAAGAATTTACCACCAGCTACTAGTTCAAAGTCACCGGTTGCTGAACAGGCACAGAAGAAACAGAAAACCACAACAACTTCAAGCACACCACAAACAAAAGGCATTCCAATGGATGATGTGAATGAAGCATTGGATAATGTGTTGAAGAAAATGAGAAAAGGGAAGATGCAAGAAGTTGTTGAACAACCTGTTAAGAAAAAGGTTTCTGTTGATAGTGATGTTATGGATGCTGTTAATCAACGATTGACTAAAATGATGAATATCATTAACAAACAGCAGAGTGAGATTGAACAGTTAAAAACCACTGACAAGAAGATGTTAGAGGTTGTAGTCACATCAGCGGATGATAATACTTTGATGAAGAAAACCATTAAGAGGTTGAAGAGGGAAAACAAAAAGCTACTAAAGCATGAGCAACGAAATACAAGAAGAATAATAGCTTTGAAGGAGGAGAACAAAGAACTGAAAAAGAATAACAGAAAGATGGATAGTCTGATTCAAGACTTGTACAGTCGAGCTCCTCAACTTCAAGCTGGTGAGGAAGATAAAGAGGCAGATGTACAACAGGTTGATTATGAACCATCAGATGAAGAGGAAGATGATGAATTAGATGAAGATGCTGGAAATGATACTAAGAAGAAGAAGAAAGACGATAATGATGGTGATGATGGTTCGAGTGATGGTTCAGGTGAAAGCGGCTCTGCTTCTGATGATAGTGATGATGATGATGATGACGCTGAACAGTTTTCTTATGAAAAGCGTGAAACAGATAAGGGAGGAGAATCAAGTTCAAAAGCTCCTGGAGAGAATGTAGATGATGATGATATTTTCTGGAACGAAAAACTGAAGTCATTGTCTGAAGAAGATAAAACTAAGTATCGTCAGATGTTAACTGATCGAGTCTGGACGATAGACATGACTAGCAGGTTTCCTGAAATATTTGAATCTGAGAATAAACTCTTCGAATTGGAATATGATGACCCTGATCTTGAAGATGGGGAAGTGTCTGCGGCTATTTCAAAAGAAATTTTGGAAGGTTTAGCAAAGCAAGTGGGTAAGACGTTAGAAGAATTACTTGCTGATAATTTTATTCCTCTGATTCCTGAGAAAGAAGCTGGAAATCACTCAGATGATCGTGATGTTCCTGCATTCGAGGAAGTCGAGATGGAAGATATTACGAGTGATGAATATCCACAATATTTCAGAACAAATCAAGATTGTGGATTTTCATTCTCAGACGAACTACTAAACCATGCTGAGAAAATAGCCAAAGAGAAGAGTAAGATGTTTGAAGATAAAATCTTTGAAGGGCATGAGAAGCCTCGGTTCGAACAAACAGACAGTTTGAAGGAGTTGTTGAGGAAGCTGAAGGAGAAGGAGAATAACCGCCCTAAAGCTGATATTCAGGGAAGCTTTTACAAACTTCACAGCAGTATGTTTAAAGGTCGTGCTTTGGCCTGGAAGTTTGTCAAAGAGCTTAGATGTTTTGCAGTGAAATGGGAGAAGGGTATTCTATACTTTGAGAAGTTTCATCATTTAAAGACTCTTCCTTACTGGGCAATCAGGGATATTTGTCGTCACCGTCTAACGGGAGCGCCAAATAGCCAGATTGAATATTTTGCTGAAAAGATGACACGTGAAAGTCGAACCGAGTGGAATTTGTTTAGACCTCAGTATCCAAAGAGGATTGAACACAAGAAGGAGATGAATGAGATAACTGGATTGCCCAAGGTCACTTTGAAGTATAAACCACCGCGAGTGCTGAAGAAAATTCCATTGTTGCATATTCCTCAGCATTTCGCTAAAGACTTTATCTGGTGGTACTATGATTGGAAGAGAGCAGAGGCCGTGATTGTGTTAAAGGATGGTGAGAAGGATTATAAGAAAGTGCTTATTTTTGATCCTATGTGGCTAATCAATTGCTCACATGAGGATATCATTATGTTATTCTATAATCCTATCTACTCAGACGCAAAAGATGCTGAACAAGCAGGAAAATACCAACGTGTGGTATTTTTATGCTTTGCGTATGACATCAACGCTGGATGTGACTTTGAGCAGAAGTTGGGAAAGACTGTTGAGAAGGTTGTGCCTGTGAAGAAATCAAAGAAGAAGATAGTTCAGGAACCGGTACTGACTAGAGATCAAAAGATTATTCGACACATCAGATTAATGAATAAGATCATGGATGAACAAAGAAGATTACAATCCAAGCAATAGTCGAGGGGGAGTTTGTAGGTGCATATATGCGACTAATGCTTTGGATTAGATAAACCATATGTTTTGATGTTTGTCGATGGTGCGAAGGTGAGTTTTGGTAGGTGCGAAGGAGAGAAATTGAAGGTGCGAAGGAAGGTTTTGGACGAATGAGTCTTTGTTTATTGTGGAGTTTGGTTCGACCACTGAAAGTGGGCGAACCTGCACATTCGTATGAACTTTTTGGGCGAATGTGCAGTCTATATAAAGGCAAACTCAGATTTTGTAGTTAAGTTTTGTGTCATTTGTTCCCGCCCTTTGTCCAATTTCTCTCTGTAACTTTTATTAGTCTTATTACACGTCTAAACCTTGATTGTAAACATCTTTCTAAGTGTATTTGATTTGTTTATGAAATGAAAATGATTGAAAATGATGATTTGTGTTTGTTTTACTGATTAGTTATCATTTTGTAATAATTTTGGGGATTCCGCACCCAAAGTTAACTTGTTTGATTGTCTTTGTAGCTAAACGATCCTTTCACGCGCATACAAAAATTAACTTAACCGAACTGAAAAACGACAATCTAATCAAATAAACCGAACCAATTAACTGATCGGTTAATAAGATTATTTAACAATTGACTTTGGTTTTGGTTTTGGTTGAGGCTAATAACTGAATTGAACCGAATCATGCATACCCGTAAAAGTAGTTGTGTTCCCCGCCGCATCGTGCGGGCACACTACTAGTGTTTATTTAAAAAAGAAAGAAAACTAAAAATTAAAGATTTCATTGAGTGAATCAGTGGAGTGCTGCCTACAAAAAACTGTTTCAGTAAAGTGATGTGGCAGTACATGATTTGTGTAAATCAGTGAAGTGAAAAGAATAAACTAAGAGCACCCTTTCCCCCTAAGGATCCTTGAGGAGTCTTAAGACTATAGGGAGTGGAGGGGGGTGAAGCGCCATGTGGCACTTGTGGGACCTATGTGGGGGGGGGGCGGAAAAATTGTGGGGAGTGGAAGGGGGAAGAGTGGGGGGGGGGTGACATGTGGCATTTGTTTTTTTCTTTTTTTTTATAAAAAAATTTAATATATTAATTAAAATTCATAAATATTAATAATATAATTAAATAAAAACCTAGATAATAAATGAAACATAAAAATTAAACATAAAAACCTAGAAAAGAAAAAAAACTACATATTATATTTTTCCATGAGCTCGCATTTGAGTTTTAGGGTCATCTCTAACTCTTGACCGCTGAGATGATCGGTGTTCATTGTGATGAATTTCATATCTTTGCGCTTTTCGCGCTGTTCTTTCATAATCAACTTTTTTCAAAGGCTTCGCGAATGGTTTTTTTCTCCTCGAGCTTCTGTAGTTGAATCGTGTTGAATTGGACGAGTGTGTCATGTATGTCGGACAAGTCATTGCTGTAAGTACCTTTGCCCGATCCCAAACCCGAAGCGGACCTATGCGCCCTCTTTTTAGACTTGTCTCGACCGGGTGTACGACTCAACTCCTCCTCGAAGTCGTCATCATCATCCAAGTTAAATGCGTCCTCGACTTCACGTTCACCTGGACGGTTATAATGTGACAACCTGCACCCTTCACTTTTCATAAATGTGCATAATTGGTTCCTCAACTATTTCAAAATTTTTATTTTTAACCCTTGTATTTTAATAGGACCAAAATTCACAATTTAATAAAACTTATAATTTTTATAAGTAAAAGTATGCACGTTTTATACTCACATCTACACCCGAGCACGTATGTTTCAGACCTTGATACTCAAAGCCCTTAATTTTCGGTCCTAAAACAACTTAGAAACAGAAGGAAACAAGTCTAGAACTTAAAATTAATTAAATTAGAAATTGATTTTTTTAGCTTTCGCGGTCCGCTGAGACAGTCAAATAGTCAAAGTCTCAGTCAAAGTCCCAGTCAAAGTCCCAGTCAAAGTCCTAGTCAAACAGTCAAAGTCCTAGTCAAATATTCAATTTATCATAAAACCTTACTTTATGGTGTTGACCAATTTTAATGGCTAATTGAATCCAAAACTAGTATAAAAAACCCACCTATGACTCATTACACTTTGCACCTCTAATTCAATTGTTTCAATTCGATTAAACTCTCCCTCATACCTTTCTTCTAGAGTATATTACTTCTACATTTGAAGCTTTGATTATAAGCTCTTGTAATTGGCGAATTGGAAGCTTGATATTTTTTCCTATTCGGTTTCTTTTCTTCTAAATTGGACTAGTTTCGTTGTTGAACCTTTGGATTGCTCGCATTTTCACGCTCGCTTAGTCATCTAGTCATTTGGCGAATGTGAGTATTTCCTATCCCCTTTTGCTTTTATTCACTTTTGGGGTGTTACATGTACACTTATACAAATTACACATACAAGTTCACATTTTTACAATACAATTCTAGCACTATGTGCATTTGCTTACAAACGTGCTTTATGCTTAGACATTACATGTAGAATACATTTGTACTTAGTGAAATGATTAACATTGTATAAGCCGACCTTAACATTGGATAACGCTATTGGATTGACAACCGCCTAGGTTGATTCTCCCCCTTTTTCATCGGAGAATCTGTGGTCATTGTTAAGTTTTTATCCATTTATTGGATAAGTACACCGCCGTTCATTTAGTACATTATACAGTCACAGGATTGATTTCGCTCATTTGTATGATACATAGTTTACATAATTGCACTGTAGCTTTGCACTTGAATTGTATAACATTTTCCAACTTACTATATGTATTAAATCTAGGAATGCTCACCAACATTTCATATGTTGACAAAACCTATTTTGTACATGTTTCAGGTGCAGTTTGATCTTAGTTCCATAGCATTGGATTTTAGTGCTTGCTTTTAATAAGTTATTTCAATTTTCATGTTTCGTTCAGACTTTTGTATTTTTCCCATTTCATCTATGTAAAACAATTTAAATTATTCAATAATATATTTACATTTTAGTACCATGTGCTTTTGAACAATCGTCACTACGTGACACCTCGATGATTACGCCATCGGTTGGGGTGTTACATATGAGATGAATTTGTTTTTGTCCTTTTGGACGAATCGGAAGCAGAGGGCACGTCCGCCCATTTTGAATGGTTTTTCGCGATCTCCCAACAGTGTAAAAACTTGAACTCCAATCCCTTGTCATCACGATAAGCTTTTAGGGCATTAGCTAGGTAGTCGTCGTCTGTTTCACCGCTTCTTGGATAATTTCTAGCGTGATAATAAAAACCCTTGAAGGCGTTCATCGCCCTGTTTATCTCCGTCCACTTGGACGAGAGACTCTCGTTAAATCGAGACATCTCTCGACCCATCAAGTTATGGAACGCGTTGTTTATGTCGTCCCAAAAGTCGGGTTTGTGGCGATTATTTCCTACACAAAAAGAAAATAAATAAACCGTTAGTCATATATAATGTTTAAAAAAATATAATGTCTAAAAAAATATAATGTCTAAAAAAATTATTACAAATACCTTGAATCGCATTTTCCGACTCACTTATCTAAGCTCGTGTAATTGCAACCTCTTCGGCGGTTGTCCACTTTAGAGGTTGGCGGTTTGCGGCGGCCAACGCCTTCTCCTCCGGCGTCTTCTTTTTTGTGAGTTCTTTTACCGGGTAGTTTTTTTTACCGGACGATGAACCCCCAACATTTTCTTCTTGCGTTTCGGGTATGCTATCCAGTGCCGTTAAAGGTACGAGTTGTTGTGAAGAAAAATTAGGAACGGGGGAATCGTTATATGGAAAATTTGGAAAAATCTGTCCACTAAGAAAACCCGCATAACCCGCGTAGTCGGGACAAGGTGATGGAAAAGGTGGACGGGTTGGTACGGGACGAACCTATGGCGTATTCGGGTTCGGGACATAGTTGTACGGGTTGTTCGGGTCAAAGCCTCTGTTGTATGGGTTCATGTTTTTAAAAATTATATGAAGAAATGTATAAAATTTGATGAAGAATGGTATAAAATTTGAGAAGATGAAAGGTTGTGGTGAAATGTAATGGGTGTTTTTTTAATAAAATGGGGTGATATATATAAATTAATTTTTTTTTGACCGTTATCAACGGTTATATTAATTTATTTTGATTTTTTTATAAACGGTAAACTTGTGAGGACCAACCAACACCCGTCACCTCACCTCCACCTCTCCCCCCCCCCCCCCCCCCAAACCTTCCCTCCGCGCCTCAACCTCCCGCCGCCTCCACCACGCCCCAGTGGGGCGGTGTTCCCGCCACCAACTCACCCTCCCGCAGTCACATTCCCGCCCACTCCCTCCACTCTAATAATCAATCATTTACAAGCATTTATTATTATTAATGACCATAAGACTATGACTGCAATTGGGAATTAATGACCTTAATTGATGATAAATGACCCTAGTCAACATTAGTTAACCTTAGTAAACCATTAATAACTCTAATGGGGTATGAATGAAAAAGTGTCTATGAGAACGTGACTTTCTCACTGATGAAGGGTCACGGTGGTCACATGTTGTGATGTCGAGAACCACATAACCCGTCACAAAAATAATCGAATTAGATCCATTCCTCTTTTTGCCAAAAATTCATTACACATCCATACCTCAAATGGCCAAATCGGTGGTGTATGAGGGCAAACACACATCTGTAAAATAAAATAAACAAACAAGTGATGTAAATGTATGTAAGGCAACAGGTTTAAGTGTTCTATCTCATATGTATACATTTTAATGTGCTAACTATTTAAAAAAAATCGTCAACGTTTCCCCTTACCCCTCTGTATGCTTATAAAACGCAAACCCGGGGGAGTAGGAGAAAAAACTACCAATATTTTTCTTAAGTAGTCAACAAACTAAAATGTATACACATCCTAATGCAAAACATATCTATATAAGATAAATTTTGAACGAATATACTCTAAAAGGTTATCTTTGATGTATGTGTATACGAATATACATAAACATATTATACCCACATATATATACACAATAATACACACATATATCATCAATTCACACAAGCACACATATATATAATACATAAATACAATTGCTCATACATATGTATTACACACATGTGTTTGTGCACGCACACATATTCACACATATCATATCACAAATACATAAATTATACACAAATATATAACAAAATATAACCATAAATACAAAGAAATCAACATTTTAAACAATAAAGTTAAAATTATCTTGGATTTGTTTGATAATCGAATGAAATATAAAAAACTTGTATTATTTACCTTTTCCTACATACAAATTATATATTAAATAATATTACATAAAACTAAAATATAATACCAACAAATGAAATAATGCCTTCAATTTAATTGTAAAAAAATTAAAATAGATGAGAAGATTATAAAAATCGTTTTTGCATGTATCAAAGGAAAAAAAGGAGGAAAATTTGGGGTTTAAAGTGCGGTTGTAGGAGAAACCCATCTTTCGATTCACCTTTCTTTTAAAATAATGCATAAGATGCGGTTATCGGAGTGAACCACATCTTTTGGATTTTGTCATTCGCATCTTTTGGCGTTTTGAATAGCAAATTACTAATCGACCCACCTTTTACTTCTTTTAGTACTCATTAGGGTTACTATATGGTCTCAAGAAATTATAAAATTTGTGAAATAATATATATTATATATGTTGTATATTTTTAAATGTATTTTTTGTCCAAAAATAATAATAATATATAATATTATATGTAAAATTAGTAAACGGTTTTAAATATATAAGAATGTCATTTTTGGTCATTTTACGTGAATAAGCTAGGACAATCACTTTTTAAAAACCAACTTATTGACTTATTAGCTTTTGTCACTACAAAAACTATTCCGAACACTTTTTTAAAAAACTTATTTTAGAAAATTCATAAGCTAATAAGCAATCCCAAACACTTTTAAGAAAGTTTAATCTAGGGTCTTTTGCATTTGGTGTAGGCACATGAGATGCAACAACGCGTCCAAAGGTTGAAAATGCGATTGCAATACTTGGAATCGGAAAGGCATAGGAGGTTTTGTCCTGTGAATTCTAGGGAGGGAAGCAGTCGGGCTTTGGTTCAAAGGGTGCCACCTAGGTTTTTGAAGTGTCGAACCTGCATGAGCTTACCGCAACTGTAGTGTACTACCAATGTAGACAATTGTGTGTTTATGTAGACTGGGACACCGAGATCTCTCCCTTCCATATTTGCAACCGCGTCAAACAATTTAGTTTCATGGTTTTCTAACCCAGAGCCTACTCAATTAAATCTAGATTGACTAATCGATGTTGAATTTTCATGATTGACATGTAATAAAAGGATTTGGGCTTGAAAGTAGTATTTAATTTTGTTACATGTTCAATTAATATTGATCAATGTCGTTTGGTCAATAAAAATATGAGAAATAAGTAGTACGTGGAAGTCGAGTCGTCTCCATAGGGAGTTGGTGAAAAGTCGTAGTCTTACTTAATTTAACTAATGAATTACCGAACTAATTGCTTGATTGGTTTATTTAATGTTTAAGAGAACGAAATTTGAGATTTGTAAACGATTATGTAAAAGACGTAACCCCTTCCGGACTTCCAGTTCAATGATTCACCCAAACCTGATCAATTGTTAGGATACCACATAGACTTGGTCTTGTTTGTTGGTTTTAATTCAAGCAGCATGTGACACCCGGCAAACTCAGGTTAGTAACATTGATCAAACTAGTAACTCTACCTTAGCGATTCATGCATATTACATACTTAAATGGGTTAGTTGAGTCGTTACGATGGTTCGGGGAATCATCAGGAGTCATTACAATGATCCACTGGATCATTGGGAGTCAGTCCATAACCATGTGTACAAGGATTGGTGATTCGTGGAATCACTGGGTTTAACGCAAACACGCAAGTCTCGAGTCCCGGGAATTGGTGAACGGATGTGAACGTGTTAGTTATCATACATTATGTGTTTACAATCATTATATGACTTTTCGGTATGTGAATACGTGCTTATATGTGTTAAAATAGTGTTTAACGCGCCGAAAACCCAAATCCGCATGTTGGAGGCGATTACAAGGATTTACACGCGAGTAGGAACAGGCATTTAGCCTACTCGCCTGTCATAGCGGGCAATTAGTCCCTAATCGCCTTATACTATAGGCGATTAGGAGCCTAATCGCCTGTTGCAGAAACGTAATCGCCTGGTCTGTTGTTGATGACTAGAAACACCTATAAATACAACCCTTGAGTTGTGAAACATCATTTATGCAACCCTAACTGATCCTAAGCCTCCCTCACACCCTAGAACACCTCTGGAACTCGTTTTGCTTCAAAACCCACCATTTCCAAGCTTACACTCCTTTCTTTAACAAGATTCAAGGTGTGTTCTTCATCCCAAACCTTTGTAATGTTAATGTTTTGGTTCCCAAAGGTCCAGACCTTGTTTTACCAAGTTTGTGTCTTTAAAAACCTTTGAAATGAGTTTCTAAAACAAGTCTAAACCTTTATACATGCTCTATGTGAAGTATTCATGCAAGAAATGATTTTTGATGGTCAAAACATGAATGTTTCCATGTAATGGATGTACTTCTGATGTGTAGGAGTTATTAGGATGTTTTCCTAAGGATTTGAGCTATTATTATGGTGTTTTGATGAAAATATGCATTTTGACCCATTTGGATGATTCTTGAAGATTTGGGATGTTATGATATAATTTGATGATTGTTTGTTGTTAGGATTCACATTATAAGGGTATTATAACAAAGGGATGAGGATTTGCAAGGTTGTAGGTGATGAAATCTGATTATTGCCATTTAAGGAAAGATATGCATAGTTAATGAAACCTAGTACTTTGCCATTTTTGGAAATAATTGCACAAAGGGTGTTAGAGCAGTGATAAATTAGGGGTTTTTGCTTGGAATGGGTTGGTTAATGGTTTAGGTTTGATGTTGGGTGTTTTTACATGTTTTAGATCTGATTTGGAGGGTTAAGAGCGCGAAAATACGTCGCGCAGCTGCAGGAGGCGATTAGGAATCCTAATCGCCTGATGCAGGGGCGATTAGGGTGTAAATGCATGTGACTAGGGGTGATTACATCCTAAATGCTACTTGTATCAGGCGATTACAATCCTAAATGCATGTTGACTTCTCCTACTCGCCAGTTGACGTTTCCTAATTGCATGTTAATTTCCTAATCATGTGTGCTGCTGTTGTAAGCGTATTTGACATCCCGAAGCATGATTTGACACCTAGGAACATGATAGGAACCCCATGACATGCCTAATGACTTGGTAACACATGTTCGGACTCGTTTATGCATTAATTGAGCGTTATGCTAGACTTAGTGAACTCTTGCGCGTGCTAAGTGTATAACTACATATGTTGCATGATATCTTGTATTTGGCTAACACGTGGAATGTCGGGTCACCAATGGGATGTCGGGTCTTGTCTGGTACGGACGGTTTAACAGTGAAAGGTGTTTTCTAACGTACATGGTTATGGTCTGGACATTCGGGGACTAGTAAACCTACGGGTTATTAGTCTGGGTACTTATATACGTCTTATGATAGGTCGTCGCTATTTGGGGCTATCATAGCTTATTGATTTAACTATACTCAAGTAACGAAATCTAAGGTGAGTGTCATAGCCCCGCTTTTACTGTTTTGTTTTCGGGGGAGAAACATGCTACACGTGCAAGCCAAAATTTTGTAAGTTCCTATGCCGTTTCGTTTGTTATTATCCATAGTATAAAAGCCCCATAATTATCTGGATTAACAGAGCTTTAAACGGGTTCAATTAAATTCAAATGGAAACTAGGGTTCTTAGGGTTTAATTTGGGGAAGATGACACATAGCAGTTATGGTTTAAAGGATTTCATTTCTGATTCTAAAATGTTCTCAGGGTGTGGCTCAGTGGTGAGCCTCACTTGTGATAAACCATGAACCGGCCAAGGGCCCAGGATCGAATCCCTTAAGCAGCATCTTTTTTTTAAACCCTGTATTTATATATTTAGCCTTCTAATCTTTTAAAATAGTTTTAAAATGTCGAAAGAGGGTTATAAATTCTACAAAAATTATTTTATGATGTTCTAATAGAAAAGTTTATCATACAATTTTTAGTTTTTCAAAAATCTTTTATTTATTATATATAATAAATATTACAAGTTTATTCTATTATAATTATAAAATTCTATAAAAATATCAAAACGATTTTATTAAATTCCACAAAATTCTTCTAAACTTATAAAACAATAAACATCTCAGAAATAATTTTTATTTCTGAAAAATCATTTATTTAATATTTTTAATCAATTTTTGTTATTTTAATCATAAATAAATCATAATAAATTCATTTTTCATTATTTTTACATCAAAATTTCACATAAATTATTATTAATCATTTAGATCAGAAATATAAATTTTTGATTCGAAATTTATAATTTTTTTATATTTTTAAATATTAAGGCTATATTTTGTCAAATAAGTATTTATATATAAATATTCATTAATTAAGAAAATAATTTTATAAAAATTATTTTCACATTTATTACATTATAATTCAACTACTTTTAGACAATATTGGTCAGAAAACATTTTCATTAATTATTTCTTTATTTATTTAAATTATTCAAATTTAATCATAAATCAATTATTAATCCCCAAATTAGGAACCCTAGCACATTTTAGACTAGAAAACTTAGATTTATTAAGTTTTCCCCAACACTTATTTATTACCTTGAAATAGGGTGATATTTGGATACACACGATCCACATTTACTTTTATATCAAGGGTCTCCATTCTAACACAAAGGTGAGTTTACATAGCCCCTTTTTATAGTTTTACATTTTGGGGTGAAACATGTTTAAACATTTTATACACTATCATTTACTCATTTTTACATTTTTAGAAACTTGTGATTCAATTACACTATTATTTACTCATTCTATCATTTGGCTGTAACAAAAAGACACAGTACAATCATTAACATTGATCAAGCCGCCTGTTTAGATTATAGCGCTATAGGTCTGACAAACCCATCCCCCTGCATAAATTCAGGGATGATCGAAAATAGTTACACTTTTACTAACTTGCGAGTTAGGTCTCAGTCGACACAAGGTTTGATTGTACAAAGACGCATTGTTACATGCCGGACTCATACTCCATCATTATACAACTGTGATTGTTGTACAAACTATTGTTATCTATTATATTCGAAAACCTATGTATTCTCACCAACTTTTGTTGACCCAAAATATTTTCAAACTTAACATGTTTCAGGTTCTACTTGCTTGAAGATTAGAGTAAATGCTTGAAGATGTGTAGCTAGTATTTTTCATCTTGAGATGTACAAATTCTTAGAACAATTGTATGTAATTTATTTAAACCATTTAATGAAACTTATTACTCACCATGAGCTACTGAACAATCATCAATACGTGACATCCCGATGTTTCCGCCATCGGTTGGGGTGTTACAATACTTACTTACTAAAGGTCATGGTATACTATGGTTACTTTATATTACTATATGGCGTTTTATACGAAGTCCCAGGGGGAAACCATGAATGTGCGGGTTGCACAACGAGGGAAATGTGGATAGATCTATTGGGCCTCACAAACCCCACTCGACGGCGGGGATGCCAGGCGGGTGCATATTGTCTCTAGCTCCGGGTTTACCGAGGCATCGGTAACCCAGTCATCTGGGCATGCTTCATCTACTGGTTCATGTTTAGTAACGGGTTCCCAACCGTAGTAGTAAAAACACTTAACGTCTAGCTAACGTTCTTATAACCTAGTAGTAACGGATATGATCTTTTCAAACTTATAACAACTCTTTTATGAAAACCTATGAAATCACCAACATTATCTGTTGACATTTTTGGCATGTTTTCTCAAGTCGCTAAGGTAGCAGTTAATGGACTAGGCGCACGGAGTCTTGCACGGCGTCTAGAATCTTGTTGCATATTAAACAATGTTTTCAAACTATAATATGTCTTTTTGTTAGGACAAAAAGGATTGGTGAAACCACTTTTGCAAACTTTAGTCTAATTCACTTTCTGTCAAAATACTCTAAGTATGGAACTGCTGAAGACAAAGAATCAAACTGCTGAAGAAGAGATTCAGAAGTGCTGAAGAAGAAGTCATCAGAAGTTCTGAAGTTCAAACCAGACACTTCTACTGAAGAACTACTGAAGACAAACTACTCATCAGTAGTTTGTCATTCATCAGTACTTGAAGAAGATCTTTTCCACCGCCTTTGTATATCAGTAGTTTAATACTTTAGTATTTCTTTTGCTTTATGTACAAGTTCCAAGACTGCAACTTGTTGCAACTTGTTTCTGAACTTGCTTTTTGGCAAGGTTCATGTATTTGTAAAGTCTATAAATAGAAGGATTCATCCTTCTGTTTTAGACATTGATTTTAATACAAGAAATCCTTCAACTCTTATTATTGTTATTTCCATTTCGTGTTTACTGAGAATCTGTCAAAGTATTTCATTCTCATTCAATACTTAGATTCTCAATAAACACTTCTCATTTATTAGTTCTTGATTCCAGGGGGAGTAATAACTCCTGTTGATAAGTGTAGCTATAAAACTTATAAACATTCCGCTGTGCTATCACTCACCAAGAACTTGCTAAACACTTAAGTGTCAACTAGCAAGTTCAACTAAAAGAGCAGCTTAATACTGATCCAACAATTGGTATCAGAGCACTGGTTTATCTGATCACATATCAATCTAACAAATTGAGAATCAGACACAGGCTCTTGTTGATATTCAATAAAGGATTATAAGCTCACTTTTATCAACATCCATCACTTTAAGAGATATTTGACAAATCAATACTCTTTAAAATGGATCCTCATAATACTGGTTCTGCCACTAAACCTTCCATGCTTATAAGAAATGAATATAACATATGGCAAAAGAGAATGGCACATACCTTGTCACAGACCAACACAGGTTGTTGGAGATCTGTGATACATGGTCCTCATAAACCAGTAAACATAAATCTTGAAACTAAGGAAGAGATTCCAAAAGAACCAAAAGACTATACTGATGATGATTTCCTAAAACTTGAGCTTGATGCAAAAGCTTTTTCTATGTTGGCAATGGCACTCCCAAATAAAATCTATTCTGGCCTATTACATTGTGATAGTGCCAAAGAGCTTTGGGACTGCCTAAAAGAACAGTTTGGAGGAACTGAAGAGGTGATTGCCAACACCAGAGAAATCTTGGCTCAACAATATGAAACTTTTGCTCACATTAATGGGGAAACTTTAACTCAGCAATTTGAAAGATTTTCCTCATTAATATCTGAGCTAAAACTAAATGGTCAGACCTATACAACTGTATCTATGCTTCATAGATTTTTAAGGTCTTTACCTGATAAATGGGAAACATACTCAATAGTCTTAAGATCTTCACCAGATTTTAGCTCCCTCAGTCTTACAAAACTTCATGGGAGATTACTTACTTTTGAGAGAGAAATTGATCAAAAGAAAAAGTTACAAAATTCTGGTAAAACTGCTGATGACTATCTACCTGGTAGTACAGCACTATTGGGACAAGACTCACCAACTTGTTCAAATAGTTTTGGATCTTTTGACCACATTGACATAACTGCTGGGATCTCATCTGAAAGATCATTCCCAGGTTATGACAATAATGACTTTGGTCAAACTGCTGATAATATGTGTTTTATCATGGATGACTTAAATAGTTTCAGCAGTGATGACCTTGAAGAAATGGATATTTTGCACCAACTGGCCATGTTAAGTTTAAAAACAAATAAATTTTACAAAAGGTCAGGAAGGAAGTTTCCAGGACTTAACAGTTCTACAAAAATTGGTTTTGACAAATCTAAACTTAGATGTCATAAGTGTCAAAAGTTGGGACACTTTGCTAGAGAATGTAGAAGCTCTGGCTTTAACCAATCTCAGTCTGGAAACAATTTTAACCCCAATTATAACAGGAATAATGGAACACAAGGGAGTGCACATTTTGTACAGGCACAAGCTCCACAACACCAATATGTGCCACAAGTACAATATGTACAGATGCCTGCTCAACAGATGCAGAGCCAACAATCAATCCCTCCCTTTCCAGCTGCTCAACAACCTCCACAGCAACAACAACCCTCTCAACAAAGTTTATTTACCTCAGGGTATGTTGACTGGAGCAGTCTTCCTTTTGACACCACAGAGTGCAATCCTGATGCAGACAACAAAATGTTTGACATCAACTGGGGAGAGCCTGACAATGGCAGAAAGAACTTTGCCTTAATGGCATTTGAGGGATGCTCCTCAAAATCTGCCTTGTCACAGGTATCAAAAGAATCTTTGACAAAATTATGTTCAAATTCATGCAAAGAATCTTTTGCTCTCATAAGAGAGACAAATGTGCACTTACAAGGAAAAGCTAATGATTCTGAGAGAAAACTCACTCAGATAAAATGTGATTTAGAAAGAAAACTTTCTGCAAAAACAAAAGAAGTTTCTAAATTGACTAACTCTGCTATTGAAACCCAAGCACAAATCAAAATAATGATCAATGACCTAGGAAATGTCAGACAAGAGCTTGCTGACACCAAGGTCACATGTGAAAAATGGGTGGAATCTTGTAAGGGGTACCAACTATTGCTAAACAAACAAAGTGCTTCAAATGTTAGGTTTGGCATAGGGTACAATCACACTGAAACACCAACAGATTTCTCTCCCAAAACTACTGAAGATGGGAGAAAAATTGTTTCAGGTGAAACTTCTGAAGAGGAAGAATGCACATCTTTCCATGAAAACTTTCTAAAATCACACAAAGAAAGTTCTTCAGAAGTATTGATTAAATCTGACTTTAAGTCATCAGCAGTTTCAACTACATCAGGAGTTGAGAACCTGAAAACTACTGATGACCTAAAACCAATCAAAACTGTCAGAAATTTGTCTTTGAAAGAAAAGACAAAAGAATGTGAAATTTGTGGTCTGTTCAACCACAAAACAGAATTTTGCAGATATAGAAAGGGTATTCAGTTTAATAAGAAAAATCAACAACTGGTTGTGGGGGAACAAATAAAAAATGATTATGTAAAAACCTTTTCTCCCAAGAAACAACAACCAACAAAAACCCTTTCTCAGAAAAAGACAAAATCTCAACAAAAGTCTTTTTCTCAAAATTCTCCTTCAGTAGTTAGACCTAAATCATCAGCAGTTTCACAAACTGCTGAGATTAAAGATCTTATGAACATGGTACAACTACTGATGACCAAAGTTGATGATGGTCCTCAAAAGGATACCACCATTGTACTTAATGCAAAATCCATTGCCAAAAAGACATGGATTTCTAAACTTGGTCAAGAACAAACTGTAAATGTTCTCAAGAGCAAACCCAAAGCCAAACTGGCTTGGGTTCCTAAATCTAACTAATTTGCTATATTGTGCAGAGAGTTTACAGAGGCTTGAATAGCATTTGGTATGTAGACAGTGGAGGCTCAATGCACATGACAGGATGCAGATACCTGATAAACAATTTTATCAGTCAAAGAGATGGATCTGTGTCCTTTGGGAACAATGCTAAGGGATATGTGCTAGGACATGGCAATGTCTCCTCTGGCAAAATACAGTTTGACAAGGTCAATCTGGTTGAAAACCTTGAGTACAACTTGCTTAGTGTGTCACAAATGTGTGATAAAGGATATTCTTCCTTTTTCACAAAGACAGCTTGCAAGATCATATCACCAGAAGGCCAGAAGTTGATAGAGAAGATCATTGAAGATCATAATTTGTTAATTGCCAAAAGATGTGGCAATGTCTATGCAGTGGACATTGAAAAAGACAAAGTACTGAACAACACTGCCTGTTTCTTCTCAAGGGCATCAACTTCAGAAACTGATCTCTGGCACAGAAGACTTAGCCATGTGAACTTTAAAACCATAAATAAAGTCACAAAAATGGGCTTGGTCAGAGGTCTACCCTTAAAAGTATACCAGTGTCAAGAACACTGTGTATCCTGTTTAAAGGGTAAACAGCATAAGTCCTCCTATAAGTCTATTGAAGAATCAAAAACAACTGCATGTCTTCAACTACTCCATATGGACTTATTTGGGCCTGTAAAGATCATGAGCCTTGGTAAAAAGAAGTACTGCTTAGTCATCATTGATGACTACTCAAGATTTACATGGGTATTCTTCTTATTTTCCAAGGATGAGGCTGCTGAAATCATCAAGTTCTTCATTCTACAAGTAGAGAAGCAATACTCTCTACCTGTCAAAACCATTAGAAGTGATAATGGGACAGAGTTCAGGAACAAAACTCTGAATGACTTCTGTTTGTCTAAAGGGATTATTAGACAAGTCAGTGTTGCCAGAACTCCTGAACAAAATGGTGTGGTAGAAAGGAAGAACAGAACTTTAATAGAAGGAGCAAGAACAATGTTAGCTGATTCTGGCCTACCTTTATACTTCTGGGCAGAAGCAGTTAACACATCATGTTATGTTCAAAATAGAGTTCTTGTTGTCAAGAGACATTCAAAGACTGCCTATGAAGTTCTTCATGGCATGAAGCCCCTTATCTCCTTTTTCAGGGCTTTTGGATGTCAATGTTTCATCTTGAACATCAAGGAATCTATTTCAAAGTTTGCTGCCAAAGTTGACTCAGGTTACTTTCTTGGTTATTCATCAACTAGAAAAGCCTACAAGGTTTTTAACTCAAAAACCAGGATAGTAGAAGAAACACTGAATGTCAAGTTCAATGAGTTAAAACACACTCTCATTCCAGCACATCCTGCTGAACTCTTTGACCTTGACAACTTTCATTTTGAACCTGAAAAGACTGTCACTTCATCCAAACCTACTTATTATGGTGATCAAAGGTTTGATGATGAGGATCCAGCACCATGGACTCCTCAAGCAGTCATTAAGTCAACTTCAAAACCATCAGAAGTGTCACAAACTTCTGACTCAACAAATACTGAAGGCCAAACTCAAACATCTGCTTCAGCACCTGCAACTACTGAAGACACTGAAACTGCTGAACCAGATATAATAGACCTCAGTAGTTTGTTTGAAGAACATGAGCCACCAACACCTGTCAGTGGTTTACAACAACTGATCGAACACAAAGATCATCCACTTGATCAAATCATGGGTGATATTGCATCAGGTGTTCTTACAAGAAACCAGCTTTCCAACTTTTGTCTATTCTCAGCATTTATTTCACAGTTGGAACCAAAGAAGTACCAGGAAGCTCTCAAAGACAAAAATTGGGTGCAGGCAATGCAAGATGAATTGCTTCAATTCAACAAGCAACAGGTTTGGGAAATCTGTCCCTTACCACCAAACAAGCAACCAATTGGCACAAGATGGGTTTTCAGGAACAAACAAGATGAAGCTGGTATTATAATAAAGAACAAGGCAAGACTAGTAGTACAAGGTTACTCTCAAGAAGAAGGCATTGACTATGATGAAACCTTTGCTCCAGTTGCAAGGCTTGAATCCATCAGGTTATTTCTGGCCTATGCCATTTCCAACAAAATAAAAGTTTATCAAATGGATGTCAAGAGTGCATTTTTGTATGGAAAGATAAAAGAGGAAGTGTATGTTTGTCAGCCACCTGGGTTTGAGGATTCTTCTCATCCTGAGTGGGTGTACAAACTAGACAAAGCTCTTTATGGGCTCAAACAGGCTCCAAGAGCCTGGTATGATACACTTTCAACCTTTTTACTCAAAAATAACTTCACAAGAGGTGCCCTTGATAAAACACTTTTCATAAAACATGTTGGAAATCATGTCTTACTTGTTCAGATATATGTTGATGATATCATTTTTGGTTCAACAAACACAAAATTGTGTGATGAATTTAAGAAACTCATGCAATCAAAATTTGAGATGAGTACAATGGGAGAACTGCAGTACTTTTTGGGACTGCAGATTAAACAACAAACAAATGGAACTTTTATACATCAATCAAAATATGTTAAAGAATTATTAAACAAATTTTCTTTACAAGACTGTAAATCATGTTCCACTCCCATGACACCAACCACACAAGTTGAACCAGATGATCAAGGAAAACAGGTTGATCAAACCATGTATAGATGTATGATAGGTTCCCTTTTATATCTAACTGCTTCTAGACCAGATATTATGTTTTCAACATGTGTCTGTGCTAGATATCAATCAGCTCCTAGGGAATCACACCTTATTGCAGTCAAAAGAATTTTCAGATATCTGAAAGGAACTCCCACACTTGGAATTTGGTATCCTGCTTCAAGCAATACCAAGTTATCAGCTTTTTCAGATAGTGACTATGCAGGGTGTAAAATGTCAAGAAAATCAACATCTGGTGGTTGTCAATTCTTGGGAAACTGTCTAGTGTCCTGGCAATCAAAGAAGCAAACATCTGTTGCAACTTCAACTGCTGAAGCTGAATACATTGCAGCTGCAAGTTGTACATCACAGATACAATGGCTCCAATATCAACTTCTTGATTATGGAATCAAAGAGACCAAGACACCATTGCTTGTAGACAGCAAATCTGCCATTAGCATCATTCAAAATCCTGTTCAGTTTTCAAAAACTAAACACATTGAAATCAGGTATCATTTCATAAGAGATTGCTATGAAAAAGGCAAGATTGAAGTGAAACATGTAGCAACAGCTAATCAAATAGCTGACATTTTCACTAAACCCCTTGACACATCAACATTTCAGAAGTTCGTATCCATGCTAGGGATGCTAAATTTGTAAGTGTTTCTATTTTCCTGCACATTTTTTGTTTTTCACTTACATCTGTTTTCAAACACTTGAAAAACTTCTGAAAGGAGAGAAAATACTGATGAACAAAACATCAGTATGGGGATAATTTCTGAAAAGTGATTAACTTCTGATAAAATAATCTTCAGAAGTTATGAATAAAAGTATTTATAAAGTATTTCTCATCAGCTGTTAAAACTACTGAAGAGAAAATGGGAACTACTGATGAACATAATCCTTCATCAGCAGTTTAGTCAAAAAGGGCAAATCTGACTTTTCCCATCATCAGAAGTTTGACCTAGTCGGTTTAAAACTTCTGATAAAGAGATTTTTAACCTAGGCGGTTTAAAAACTTATAATAAAGAAGATCCAAGCGGTTAAAAACTTCTGATAAATATCTTTTTTCAACACTTATCCTTTCAAACACAAAAATTCCCTCCTTCTCTCTCAAAAAAGCTTTCAAACCCCTGAACCTGCAACACAAAATCACTGTTCGATTCATCAACACACACAAACCACATGGCTTTAGTTCTCAAACAGGGACACAATCTCAGAGCCTACTTAGAAAAACAAGAAGGCTGGTCCCAATACGATGAGATCATTGATCTCGTCGTCAAATCCCAATATTTCACCGCTCTCACCATAGACCCACCAATTCATCCTGAAACTCTAAATGATATCTGGGCTAATGCTGAGACAGTGATGGTGGATGATGAAGTTATCTCCCTCAACTCAACAATTAGAGGAAGACAAATGGCCATAACACCGGCCATACTCTCAAACAAACTGGGGTTGAATGATGTGAATGCCCCTGAAAAGTTGACAACTCTGCTATCCACCTAACCATGACTGAGTGTGGTTATCAAGGTACTCTCTCACAAGCTACAATCTTTAAAAAGTATTTTGAACCAAAATATAAACTTTTGTTTCATTATATCATTATGTGCTTGAGTCCTAAAACTGGGTCTTATGACCAGATGCCCTCAACCTTTCAACCAATCTTTCATTCTATTGTGAATGAAACAAATTTCAGGGCATCAAAACTTTTCTTTAATGAGTTGGTGTTACATCACAATAACACTAAGAAAAAGTTTTTGTTATATCCAAGGTTCATTATGCAGTGCATAATATCTGAACTGGGTAATGAGGTGCTTGTGGGTAAAATTGAAATTTTGAAACCCTTAACCTCACAAGCATACTCAAGGCACAACAAACAGGCTGCCTGGCCAGAAGATGACCAAGGGGAACCAGAACCAGTCCCCATGGAACCCTCATCTTCCAAACCTACACCACCAAAGGCCAAGAAACCCAAGATAACAAAACAAAAACCCACCAAACCTAAAAGAAAAGCTGTTCAGGAGGTTGAGATGCCTGAACAGACTACTGTGCAATCTGCACTTCTTAAAGATGTGACTGAAACATCCTCTCAGTCTCATCCATCTCAAACCCCACCAAGAGCACCAATAACTATCCTTTTCAAAAGAAAAAGACTTAGAAAAACTATTCCAATAGATTCTTCTTTTGAAACTGCTGAACACACTGCCCAAACTACTGAACCAACACCCCAAATTTCTGAACCAGACATCGAAATAGCCAAACTTCTCTCGGGCTAAAAGAGAAAGTCCCATCAACACATGTCAGTCCCCATCAACCACATCATACAGGGGACATAGACTCAGACAGTGACATGGATGTGGACACTCATAGCCCTAACCAAAGAGATGAGGATGAACCAGGGTCTCTAAGCCCAAACTTAGAAACCTTTGGTACTTTTGAGGCTGCTACTACTCATTTACCACCCAGTGGTGGACCTGAGGACAGAAGTAAAATAGCTAAGACCTCAACTGTGGCAACTACTGATGAAGGCTTAATGCCTGAGGTAGGAAATCCTCTGAACCAAGAACAAGAGGTACATGAGACAACTGAGTTGGGCTCAGTTCATGATGTAACTGATACAGTCCTCATTGAGGATGTAATCAGGGATTCAGATGATTCCATTAATTTGGATGATGTTTCAAAACTCAAAACTACTGAATTGATGGCTATAAGTGAAGGTCCTGCACCTGGTGTCTCTAAGCTCAAGAAGCTAGTCACACCATCTCAGGTTAAAGCCCACTCAATCCATGATTCCCCTAGAGTGGCATCTCCTGTACAACAAGGAGATCAACCAAAAACACACCCCTCACTACAAATGCCTACCCAATTCCCTGGGCAACCAAGCATAGACCTGAACCAACTATGCAACCCAGATGGTCCCTTGTATCACATGATGAACACCCTCATCAAAAATCACATCCAAACATACACAACTGACTTGGAGCTGTCCATGAAAAACCAATTTGGAGTGATACAGACGAAGATGAATGATCTGTCCAACAAGATTGATCACAACAGCAAACAGATTGCTCATCTTCAAGGTCATTTCTCCCAAGCTTCAACTTCCAAAGGTGATAAAGCCAAAAAGGGGGAGAAAATCAAGGTACCTATGGATACACTTGAAGCCAGAAGAAAGGCAAGAGTGGCTATCCTAGCTAGAGATCAACAAGATCAGGCCAGAAAAGAGAAACTGGCACAACAGTTTGGTGTCTCTATTCAAGAAATAGAAGATGCTGAAAAGGCTGATGAATCCCAAGGGCATAATGAAGAAACCTCTGATGGCCAAAGTTCTGATGAAGAATCAGAAAGTACTGAAGACAATCCTTCAGTAGTTGACAAACCTTCAGAAGTTGTCAACCCATCAGAAGTTAACACTTCCAAGACTCAAACTACTGACCCTTCCAGATCAACTGCTCCTATTCAACCAACATCTGCTCCTATCAGGCCTACTACAACAGTTACAACAATGACTGTGCTAAACCCTTCTCCAATCTCTCAATCAGCTGATTTACTTGAGAAGAGTTTAGTTGCAGCCCAAAAGAAGGCCAGAAAAGATCTGATTTGGAAAAATCTAGAAGAAAGGGATGACTTAGACCTAAGCCATGAAGAAAAACTTCAGGCTTATGAAGCTGAACTACAAAGGCAGGCTAGCCTAGATGAGATTGCTGAACAAGACAAAAGACATCAACTGATGTCTTACATTATGAAGAACAGCAAAGTCAAAGCCCATACACTGAGAAGACTCTCTGTGGAAGAGCTGATAAGAAGAGCTCAACTTATTGCAGATAAACTTGCAACAAGTAAAGACACAAAGGCCAAGAGAGCTCAGATGATAGAAGAACTGGTAGCCAATGGTTATGGTTCAAAAGCCTCAGTGTCCAAATGGAAAGAAGAAAGATTGGTGGACACATACAGAAAATACAAGGCTGCAAGGGCTGCTAATCCAGAGAAGTTTCAAACTGCTGAAGCTTCAACTTCAGTAGTTAGAACTTCTGGTGTTCAAAGAAGACCAGCTACCCAAAGAAAGAAGACAGAGGAAAAAGTAAAGACTGATTTCAGAATGGTACAACTAGAAGGTAGTACAGTAGTACATTCTGATTTTGACATAGAAGAGAAGCCTCTGCTAACACAATTCAGGGATCCTTCCACCTTTGCATATCAAATTCAGAAGACCATCACAGACAAACTGCACACCAAGGTAGTAACTGAACATCACTTGCCTACATTTCAGATACCTAATGTGATGGAATAACAGCAGGGAAGTAAATCCCACCTGAGAGTCACTGAAGTTGAAAACATTCAACACTCAGGAGAAACCAAGGGTACCACCATGGTTCCCTACACTGCAGACTTTGACAAGTCTAAAGTACCAGTCATCAGATGGTCCTTTACTGATAACAACTCAGTACTTGTGACAAGAAGAGATCAAACAAGCAGGGAATATAGGTCGATGAAAGAACTGAAGAAACTATCAACCAAAGACCTGCTTACAATCCAACACTTGGAACCAAGAAAAGGGTCTCTTACTGATGATCAACTCAACCAGCTCAAGAATTCCATGTTCAAAGGAATATGGAAAATTGTGAAGGACAGAAATGAACAATAAGGAATTAGTAAGGTTTTGGCTTCATCAATCCAGGGGGAGATTGTTAGGACAAAAAGGATTGGTGAAACCACTTTTGCAAACCTTAGTCTAATTCACTTTCTGTCAAAATACTCTAAGTATGGAACTACTAAAGACAAAGAATCAAACTGCTGAAGAAGAGATTCAGAAGTGCTGAAGAAGAAGTCATCAGAAGTTCTGAAGTTCAAACCAGACACTTCTACTGAAGAACTACTGAAGACAAACTACTCATCAGTAGTTTGTCATTCATCAGTACTTGAAGAAGATCTTTTCCACCGCCTTTGTATATCAGTAGTTTAATACTTTAGTATTTCTTTTGCTTTATGTACAAGTTCCAAGACTGCAACTTGTTGCAACTTGTTTTTGAACTTGCTTTTTGGCAAGGTTCATGTATTTGTAAAGTCTATAAATAGAAGGATTCATCCTTCTGTTTTAGACATTGATTTAATACAAGAAATCCTTTAACTCTTATTATTGTTATTTCCATTTCGTGTTTACTAAGAATCTGTCAAAGTATTTCATTCTCATTCAATACTTAGATTCTCAATAAACACTTCTCATTTATTAGTTCTTGATTCCAGGGGGAGTAATAACTCCTGTTGATAAGTGTAGCTATAAAACTTATAAACATTCCGCTGTGCTATCACTCACCAAGAACTTGCTAAACACTTAAGTGTCAACTAGCAAGTTCAACTAAAAGAGCAGCTTAATACTGATCCAACACTTTTGGTTGTAAACAAGAAATGCTTCCGCTGCTGGTTTATGGCTCAAAGCATGATGTTTTGGTTTCATTCTATATATTTAGTGTTTTTTATTGTGATCGTTGACTTGGATCCTGGTATGTCACGCGCCTCACGGTAAAACTCCGCAAGCAGAATTTGAGGGTGTGACAGATCGGTATCGGAGACAACGGTTATAGTAAACTAGGAATGCATGTAGAGTCTAGTCTATAGCCGAGTCACACACACTAGACGGTCACATATGGTCGAGTCTTAACATGTGGGTAACATATTAAATTCGTTGGGGTGTTGGTATCATCATCTTCTACGCTGCATCATCTGCTTACCCTTCTATCATTCTACTCCTTAACTCATCCTTATCGTGATTCGACGGCGAGCAACATATTATTGAACTTTCTTGGCGACGGTGTACATTGGGGTAGCTTCGGCATACTCTTGAGATCTGTCCAGGGTTTGGACATCTCCCCTCAATGCCCCAATAGACACGCTCATCCTTAACCACACTGTCTTACACGTATACTTGTAGTATTACCCTGTTTGGGTGCTAGTGTTCGGTGGCTTGAACTTCAGGCTTAAAGTACACCTGGAGGACCATGTAGAATAGTTTATCATGTCGGGTGCACACGAGATCATAAACTGGAATGCAGGGAATTCCTAGTGGACTTTGTGGTTGGACGGATGGACCCGAATTAGACCCGGGTCAATTTCTTGAAATTCCTAGTGGGTTACACCGCGGGTAAGCCTAAGTCTATTGTTCAATGTTTTGACAAAAGATGTCAGGAGCCCGTGGAGGTCGCAGGGGCGGCCGTGCTGGTGGCCGTGGTGGCGGCGGCGGTGGTCGTGGTAACGTTAATATGACCCAAGAAGAGTTGAACAATCTACCGCAACAGCAGGTGAATTTAGCCTTGGCTGCGTTCCAAGCTGCTCATAATGCTATGGGTGGTAAGTTGATTTCTACCTACTCAACCTTATTTCTGGGTACTGTATCGCCTTCCTTGTTGTTTATCTGTGTGTCTTGTCCCACGTGGTGCTGTCAATCCACCCCCACCTCAGTGCTCATACAAGAAGTTTATAGATTGAAAGCCCCATAACTTTAACGGGACTGAAGGGGCAGTGGGACTGCTCTGGTGGTTAGAAAAAGTTGAATATGTGTTCTTGTTGGGTACTGTATTTGAGACTGAAGCTTTCCAGATTGAAGATCAAAGTATATAGAGATTGACGATTCTGAAGATGGTACAAGAGATTGATAACATTAGACTAAGGGGGAGATTGTTGGGTCTAAAATTGATAGTCTAATGTTATCAACAAAGTCAAAGTCAACAAGTCAATGTTCGGTCAACAAAAGTCAAAGTCAAACGGCTCGCAGTCAACACGTAAGGCGACTCGAGAAATTCGGATAATAGATCGACGAGTGAAGCTCAAGTTATGATAGTGAAAGACGCTACGGATAAATAAATATATTTTGTTTAGACTTAATAATAGTTTGCTTGTTTAGTGAGAGTTTTAGTATTTTGTTAACCCTAGGGACCTAAGTGTAATTAGCCTAATTATGGTTGGGCATAAATAGAATGCTAGATTAGGGTTTTGAGGCAACACACATGCTAGAGATTTTGAGGGGCTTTATTGTATTCATCTTATACAAATCATCTAGTGGGTTTTTATTAAATATTTAGTGTGTGTTCAACATAATTTTCATCTTGTTCTTCATCAAAATCAGATTCAAGCTCCAAATCGATCCTACAATTTGGTATCAGAGCTTGGTACTCGAATTTGGGATTTAACCATCTACAAATTCGTCGTTTAATCTGATTTCTGTTGAAGATTTTATAGATTGTTTGAAGTTTTGGGTTTTTCATCAAATTGCGCACTTATTTCATCAAACTGCGCACTTATTTCATCAAACTGCACACTTATTTCATCAATCTGCGCACTTATTTCATCAAACTGCGCACTTATTTCATCAAACTGCGCACTTATTTCATCAAACTGTGTACTTATTTCATCAAACTGTGTACTTATTTCATCTTGCACACTTGTTTCTTGTTCTGTGTACTTAACTCAAGTCTTGCTGTGTGCACTTAACTCATAAGGTGCATACTTATTTCTTGTTGTGTGCACTTAACTCATAAGCTGCATACTTATTTCTTGTTGTGTGCACTTAACTCATAAGCTGCATACTTATTTCTTGTTGTGTGCACTTAACTCATAATTTGCATACTTATTTCTTGATGTGTGCACTTAACTCATAAGTTGCATACTTATTTCTTGTTCTGTGCACTTAACTCAAGTATTGATGTGCGCACTTAACTCATAAGCTGCGTACTTATTTCTTGTTCTGTGTCTTCGCGCACTTAACTAGGGTTTCTGCGCACTTAATCAGAAATTCCTAGTTCTCTGCGTACTTACTGAAAATTGTGTAGTCATTGTGTACTAATCTAGGGTTTCTGCGCACTTACCAAGGAAACCCTAGTTATCTGTGTACTTGTCAAAGACTGCGCACTTATCAGGAGACAAGGGATTGACCGTGTACTTGCTAGTGTTTCAGGTTGCTGCATTCCGATTTGTGTGAGTTTCTGCGCACTTACCAAAGGAAACTTTGGGAGACAGTGATTTAGCCTTCTGTGGATTTATCACAGTGTACTTATTCGTGTGTTCTAGTCGTTATTTTGCCCGAAGTTTCTTGTGCCATCAGATCAACAAACCGTTAAATCTGCATACTTAAATTCTGCACACTTAAATTCTGCATACTTAAAATCTGCATACTTAAATTCTGCATACTTAAATTCTGCATACTTAAATCTGCACATTTAACAACTGCGCACTTAAGAACTGTGGACTTATTATTGGACTTTAAACTTTAAAATCAGAAAATCAAACTTAAAATCAACGTTAATCAATGGCTAGTAACAATAACAACTTAACCATGAATCCTATAACCCAAGCTGAACTAGAAACTGGAACCATAACTCGAATCCCTAAGTTAATGGGTGCACAAGATTATGGAACCTGGAAGAACCGTATGAAAGCCTTCTATTATGTGAATGATTTTACCCAATGGACCTCAGTTCAACTCGGACCACACCTCCCAATGAGGACCACAGAGGCAAGAGAGATGTTCAACACTGATCCAACTACTTATACAGACCTTGACAAGCAGTTGATTCAACGTGATCACAAAGCCTACGATGCTCTTACCAAGGCTTTGTCGAATGATGTTTTTAACATGTTCGAAGAGTATACCACTTCTCAGTCTCTGTGGTATGCCTTGTGTGGCTACTATGAAGGAAATCAGGACATGATTCAGAAGAAGCAAGACATGGTTCAAAAGGAGTATGACATGTCTGGAAGCATTCGTGGTGAAAGTTTAAGCAGTCACATCAATCGTTTCATGAATATGCTCACAAAGATGAAGAAAGTCGGGATTCCTGTTAACAACCGCAATTCAATCAAGAAGTTGTTCAATTCACTCCCAAAGGAATGGAGCTTGAAATTCATGATGGTCAGAGAAAACTTTATGATTTGTCCAATGACTTTGTCAGATGTGATAAATTCCTTAAAGTCATTTGAAAATGATGTCACAAAGGGAGAGATGAATCAAGTCGGTTACGTTCCAATATCAAGTCCACCAACATCAGTATCTAGAAACATGGCTTTCACTGCTCCTATAAGCATGAAAAGCTCCAATCCATCCTCTATTTCAGCTGGGACTCTTCATAATCTCTCAGCAAATTCTGGAAATGAGATCAAGCCTACAAAAGGATTAGTGGCAGTAACCGACGAAAATGAGGCTGCTAAAATGCAAGCACCAAAGGCATTGACTGAGGACGACTGTGACTGGGGTGAAGAAGTTGCAACTGCAAAAGTCGACAACAACAAAGATCTTATGGGAAAGATTTGTACCAAGGGCATGGTGAGCCAAGAGCAGGATGTGGATGAAAAAGGTAAAGCTGTGAATGAGGAATCAAACAAAGATCATGCGGAGAAGGATCTGGTAAAAAGCATTCCTCTTGAAATTAAAACAAAACTGTGCACACCAAGGTGTGTCACAGCAGTTGCTTACTGTTTGTCCCACAATCGAAAAGTTTTAAGAGAAAGAGATGATATTCAAAAAATCAACAATGAAATGAAAGAAAATGAGTTGGCATATCAACGAAAGTTAAATGCAACTCTCGTTGAAATGCAAACTCTTAAAGAATTTGTCCTTAGAAAAGATTTTTTAATAAATGATTTAACAGAAAAGTTAGAAAAATCAAGAAACGAAACAAATCATCTTCAAATTATTGTGGACAAATGGAATGTAAGCAAGAAGGCTCAAGCTGATCTAGTGGAGTGTTCAAGACAATCTTTTGTTAAAGATGGAATTGGATATAAGGATAACAATGGGATCGAAAGATCTTTATTTTTACCCCTGAGCAAAAGCGAATATATACCAATTCCAAAACCTCATCCTAAAAATGATTTGTGTGAAAAGGAATGTGTCAAACCTGAGTCTAGTACTAATATGATTAAAAGCAATGCAGAAGTGACACAAAAGGCAGAGGTTGAAGATGATGACAAGTGGGGTGGAAAGACTTTGGGGTTGGGTCACCCAGGAGCCAATTACTCAACAGTTAATTGGTTCATTTGGAATAATGAAAATACTAAAACTGTTTTAAATTTGGATGACTGTACTGGACCTAGACCTAATGTTGATTCGAATGGTGTGGTAAATGTTTGTGATAGACAGAAACCTATCTCATGTTCTGATGTTTGTCATGATGATTTTGTGCATGAATGTGCGGATTTAAAATCTGCATTTTGTGATGATAAAATTGTTTGTGCTCCACCTGTTTTTGTGCCCGCTCTTGAGAATAACAGGTTTGGAAAGTTCTTAACTGAAGAGATTCCAGAGTTTACTCCGTCAACATCATGCAAAGATGATTCACAAAGTGATTCGGAGTTTTGTTCATCCAGAGAATGGGAAAGCTCAAATGACTCGGAAACTTCAGTGTCAGAACTTGATGATAGAGTTGACACTCCAAATCAAGTCCGTCAAGATTCACTGGAAGATGATCTGTTTATAGAAGATTGCTCAACTTCAGATGATGAATTAGTGATGAATGAAAATCACAAGGGATTAAAGATCACAGAGTCAAAAGGTGATGTAAAACTCAATGCTTCTCAACAAGCCGAATCAAGCTCAAAACAATCTACATCCCCAATTGCATCACACGGGACAATAAAGCATCAAAAGCCATTCAAAGCTTGCTTTAGGTGTGGTAAAGAAGGTCATGTGCTCAAGCAATGTCCAGAACGACACAATCCAGACGGTAAAGGCAATGCGGATTGCTTCTTCGGATCAAAGGATAAAATGCACACATCTTTGAATGTTAGGATGAGACATATTCCATCAAGATCTCTACATATGAAGCCGGTTTCATATGATACAAAGATGAAAAGGACCAAAGCATCAAAACCACAATCTATTCCTCCAGGTCTTAAACAGAAAATTGTTTCAAAAATTAAATCTTTTGCAAACAATTTTTTAAAACCAACACAGGTTTGGCGAATCAAACCAAAAGTTGAAAAAGAAACTAATAAGGGAAAAGGTATGGTGTTTCAAGAAGTTAGTTATATTGATGAAAAAGGACAAACCAGGACCACGATGGCCTGGGTTCCACTCTCTAATTAATTTACTTATGAGTGCAGGAACTACCATGGAGGACTGTTAGTAACAGTGGTTGTACCAAGAATAGGTTTGGAGCGGAAATCTCACAGGTTTGGTTATGGTATCTAACCTGATTGCAAAATTGACACCGTTGTCACACACTCATTTTCTTGCTGATATATGTTTATGTGTGTCTGATGTGGAAGACTTTATTTTTCGTAAATATTTTTTTAGAAAATACAAAAAATTAATTACAAAAAAAGGGGTTGTACAAAACTAAAAGTTTAGGTAGGGGGAGTATGAAAATATAGTCTCGGCCATGAGATGTGATTAATGCAAATAATCCTGATCTTATATAGGAAATGATAGGAACTAACTTGTCTATGTCTGCACATGAATAGGATCTGAAGGACGTTACAACTACAAGTTAATGATGTGTAGGTAGGTTCAGCCTTCAAGTTGAGTAAACTGCTATAAGGTGAATAATAATAAATCTAGATGAAAAGCTGGATTCCCACTGTGTTTTAGGTCTGCACAAGCTGAGTCCGGTCATACATAGGTTGAGAGATTAAAAGACACAGAAAATTTTGTGCATATATATTCAAAAGACACCTAAGAGTGCAAGCTACCAATGCGGGGCCAACAAATCAAGTGAGCACCAAAAGACACGCAATGTTAGTGACGTGCAAATATATATTAATAGCTCAACAATCAGATGATCAACTTCTCTGCTTATGGAAACATAGACCTGAAGCTCTCATCATCTGATTGAAATAATGATCATCTTCTCTGCTTATGTAAACATAGACCTAAAGCTCTCATCATTATATCTCGATAAACCTTGAGGATTGGTGGGCTTATACCTAGCACAAGTGGGGTCCACAAAATTTTCATCAATATTACCAAAAACATGATAATCTCATCACCAAACGTATGTTGAAAGACGAGAGGAATGGACTTAAGAGGACAAACATACCGACAATCGTTCTTGGGTTGTAGCTATCCCAAGAAAGTTGAAACGTGGCTAGGCTTTTCAAGTTAGTGTGATCCCATATCCGATCCCTTCTATATCTCGAAGGTTGATGGTTGTTTAAAAAAAAAGATTAAAATTTAAAAAAAGTCCAAAAAAAAAAATCTTTATTTGTGTACAGTTGTTTTTAAGTCTTCCATGTCACATAATTTGTGTCTCAAGCCGTTTGAGATACTTACCTGATTGCACACCACAGATGTATACGGTTTTGTCTGTATGTTGAATTTGTCTAAAGAAAATTCGGAGTTGTGTTTGTGATTGTGAATAGGTTTCTTGGACTATTTGCTGCAATGATGGCCGATCATCAGTTGATCAAGATACCATACCAAAGCACCTGTTTCCTCAAGTTTGAAGAATACACCGAGTTAGGAATCCTCCTCCTACATCTTCATAACCACTCAAGCTAAAAAGAGTTGGAAAAGTTTGTACCTGATCAACAAAAGATGATGCATGCAAAAAGGGAAAGATTGTTGGATATGAGTACTCAAAGAACAAAGTGACAAGAACACCTTCAGCAAAGAATATATGGAAAGCATCAGTCTAGGGGGAGTATTGTTGGGTACTGTATTTGAGACTAAAGCTTTCCAGATTGAAGATCAAAGTATATAGAGATTGACGGTTCTGAAGATGGTACAAGAGATTGATAACATTAGACTAAGGGGGAGATTGTTGGGTCTAAAATTGATAGTCTAATGTTATCAACAAAGTCAAAGTCAACAAGTCAATGTTCGGTCAACAAAAGTCAAAGTCGAACGGCTCGCAGTCAACACGTAAGGCGACTCGAGAAATTCGGATAATAGATCGACGAGTGAAGCTCAAGTTATGATAGAGAAAGACGCTACGGATAAATAAATATATTTTGTTTAGACTTAAAAATAGTTTGCTTGTTTAGTAAGAGTTTTAGTATTTTGTTAACCCTAGGGACCTAAGTGTAATTAGCCTAATTATGGTTGGGCTATAAATAGAATGCTAGATTAGGGTTTTGAGGCAACACACATGCTAGAGATTTTGAGGGGCTTTATTGTATTCATCTTATACAAATCATCTAGTGGGTTTTTATTGAATATTTAGAGTGTGTTCAACATAATTTTCATCTTGTTCTTCATCAAAATCAGATTCAAACTCCAAATCGATCCTACAGTTCTCCATGTGTAGTTGCCCGGTGGGCGACCGCGTGAAATATGCTTCATCGACCCTTGAGGATCAAGCTCTGACTTGGTGGAACTCCACCACCCAGACCTTGGGTATTGGGGAAGCCCACGCTATGCCTTGGACAGAATTTGTCCAGCTTTTGAAAAGCGAATACTGTCCAAGGGACAAGATCCAGAAGCTCGAGCATGAGGTCTGGAATCACAAGATGGTGGGGTCTGAGATTGAAGTGTACACAGCTAGACATAATGAGGTGGCGCTGTTGTGCCCGGATTTGCACTCACCGGAGTACAGGAGAATTGAGCACTATATTTCTGGGTTGGTGCCGGAGGTTGTGAGATTGGTGGCTGCGGGTAATCTCACTGGGTATTATGAGGTTGTTCGGTCGGCTCATAGGGTGACCAATATGAAAGTAGAAGAAGGAGTCTTGCCTCCCCGAGGCACTACTGTGAAGGCCCCTAAGAGCAACAAGCAAAAGTGGGAAGGTATGGGTAAAGGCTCGAGTTCATCTCAGTCTCAGCCGGTAAAGAAGTCTGATGTTGGGGGTCGTCGTCTGAGCAGAAGTCGGGGGGTTATTTTGGGAAATTGCCGAAGTGTGAACGGTGTTGGCTTCATCATACTGGTCCTTGTGACAAGAACCGTTGTCGTTGGTGCCATAAGACTGGGCACCAAGCTAAGGATTGTAGGGTCAATCTTCAGGGTAATCAGAACCCGCCTGCTACACCTGCCCCCACTCCTCAGGCTACTACTCCTCAGGGAAACCAGGGAAAACAGGGGTGCTATAACTGTGGTGAGCTTGGACACCACAAGCGAGATTGCCCCAAGTTGAAGTAGGGCGAAGCTGGAAGGAATGGGTCGGGTAATGGGAACAACGGGGGCGGAGGCAGGAATGCTCGTGCCTTCGTGATTGGTTCGGGCGAGGCCCGGCGGGATCCTGACACTGTTACCGGTACGTTTCTTCTCGATAATCGCTATTGTGACATTCGTCTTCTTTCACAATCAATATTGTACAACTTTAGTCCCTCTTATTTTCCTTATATTTACATATGTTGTACTTATATTTCAAAACTATTATCAAGTATTATAGTTTGCGAATTCAACACTGTTTTATTCTCCTAGCAACTATTCATATCTATCTATCAATTTATTTACAATTTTGTTTGATTAATCAAATCTTATTATTATTATTTTTTTATAAAAGTATGCGAGTAATTGTATATTTTTATTGAAGATTTTGATAAGGAATTATTAATTTGTATTTAAAGTAAATTTAGTTTTGAAAGGAAAAAAAAATGATACTTAACATTAATGACGTTGACTATGTTTCTAAACAAAAAATAATAAGTAAATATCAAAATCTTGAATAGCATTTTTCCATAGTTGTTATGGCAATTTAATTTGCTATCTATAATTCCTAAAATGACGTCAAATTCAACTCTGCACTTCGGTTACGAAATCGGAATTTGAGCTCCTTCAATTTTTATCTCAAACCCATCAATAATATATAGTCCCTTCGCTTTTAAGTTTTACCACCACTCACCACTCCGACTCAACATCCCAGCAAAACAACTACCATCCCCAATCACCTCCATCTTCGTCACGCACCACCATCATTCATCGTCGTACTCCGCCCATACCAACACCGCAACTACACGCGGCTCACTATTCAGCCCGTACACCAACGTGAAGTCTACCGCTCTCATACATGGATTCGTTAGACTTTTAAGGTATTAAACGTCACCTTTTGTTTCTATTTCGTCCGCTTATATTGTTCAACCATTGATCTGTTCCGACTACATGTTTATTATTCTAATGGCTTGTTAATTTCATTTTGAGTCTTGCTTAAATCTTACGCTCAAAACCCATATTTGTTTTCTCACCATGGCTTATAAAATTGAAGAAGATGATGAGCCACTGAGTTAGCTCATATATATGTTTTATTCATTTACTTCTAAATTGACTTTTGTCCACTAGCATTATAATTTCAATATGGTTTTGACTATTACAAAATGCTACTTAATTTATTAGTTGGTGGCTTTGAAACAAAAACTACACAAAAAAAAAACATATATATGAGTTGATGTACAAGCATACGTCGATTTTTTTAAGCATATATATTATGTTTGTTTTCAAAATATGTTGGTATATAAAGATTATGAATTGTTTAAGTGCATGATGTTAATTAAATTTGTACTCATGCACCTGTTTAGAATAATAGGCATTAACCGGTTTACTCACTATTGAATTTGGAAATTAGTCAATACTTGTAAGGATCTTCGTCGTCGGATAATCTATGAGTTAACGATTCATATTCCCAAATTAATGTCCTTAAATTTTAATAATGAAAATTTAGGTTTAAACAAAATTCATTTATGCTCGCTGATTTCTTGTAAAGATTTCATCCTAATCAATGTGAGTATTTCCTATCCCCTTTTTGCTTTTATTCATTTTTGGGGTGTTACATGTACACTTATACAAATTTCAAATACAAGTTTACATTTTTACAATACAATTCTAGTACTATGTGCATTTGCTTACAACGTGCTTTATGCTTAGACATTACATGTAGAATACATTTGTACTAAGTGAAATCATTAACATTGTACAAGCCGACCTTAACATTGGATGGCGCTATGGGATTGACAACCCGCCTAGGTTGATTCTTCCCCTTTTTCATCGGAGAATCCGTGGTCATTGTTAAGTTATTATCCATTTATTGGATAAGTACACCGCCGTTCATTTAGTACATTATACAGTCACAGGATTGATTTCGCTCATTTGTATGATGCATAGTTTACATAATTGCATTGTAGCTTTGCACTTGAACTGTATAACATTTTTCAACTTACTATATTTATTAAATCTAGGAATGCTCACCAACATTTCATATGTTGACAAAACTTATTTTGTACATGTTTCAGGTGCAGTTTGATCTTAGTACTATAGCAATGGACTTTAGTGCTTGCTTTTAATAAGTTATTTCGAATTTCATGTTTCATTCAGACTTTTGTACTTTTTTTATTTCATCTATGTAAGACAATTTAAATTATTCAATAATATATTTACATTTTAGTACCATGTGCTTTTGAACAATCGTCACTACGTGACACCTCGATGATTCCGCTATTGGTTGGGGTGTTACAGCTATGCTTCGGTTTTGTTTGATTCTGGTGCCGATAAGAGTTTTATATCTCTTGGATTTAGTCAATTTCTTGATAGGGTACCTACACCTTTAGAGACTAATTACTTGATAGAATTGGCTGATGGTAAGAAAGTCGAAGCTACACACGTCCTTAGGGAGTGTCGCCTTGAATTGTTGGGTTATTCGTTTCCTATTGACCGTATGCCGGTGTCCTTGGGTAGTTTCGATGTCGTTGTGGGCATGGATTGGTTATCCTTGTATCGTGCTGAGATCGTCTGTTTTGATTAAGTCATTCGACTCCCTATCCCTGATGGAGAAATTCTTTTGGTATGTTGAAAGACGAGATAATCTCATCACCAAACGTATGTTGAAAGACGAGAGGAATGGACTTAAGAGGACAAACATACCGACAATCGTTCTTGGGTTGTAGCTATCCCAAGAAAGTTGAAACGTGGCTAGGCTTTTCAAGTTAGTGTGATCCCATATCCGATCCCTTCTATATCTCGAAGGTTGATGGTTGTTTAAAAAAAAAGATTAAAATTTAAAAAAAGTCCAAAAAAAAAATCTTTATTTGTGTACAGTTGTTTTTAAGTCTTCCATGTCACATTATTTGTGTCTCAAGCCGTTTGAGATACTTACCTGATTGCACACCACAGATGTATACGGTTTTGTCTGTATGTTGAATTTGTCTAAAGAAAATTCGGAGTTGTGTTTGTGATTGTGAATAGGTTTCTTGGACTATTTGCTGCAATGATGGCCGATCATCAGTTGATCAAGATACCATACCAAAGCACCTGTTTCCTCAAGTTTGAAGAATACACCGAGTTAGGAATCCTCCTCCTACATCTTCATAACCACTCAAGCTAAAAAGAGTTGAAAAAGTTTGTACCTGATCAACAAAAGATGATGCATGCAAAAAGGGAAAGATTGTTGGATATGAGTACTCAAAGAACAAAGTGACAAGAACACCTTCAGCAAAGAATATATGGAAAGCATCAGTCTAGGGGGAGTATTGTTGGGTACTGTATTTGAGACTAAAGCTTTCCAGATTGAAGATCAAAGTATATAGAGATTGACGGTTCTGAAGATGGTACAAGAGATTGATAACATTAGACTAAGGGGGAGATTATTGGGTCTAAAATTGATAGTCTAATGTTATCAACAAAGTCAAAGTCAACAAGTCAATGTTCGGTCAACAAAAGTCAAAGTCGAACGGCTCGCAGTCAACACGTAAGGCGACTCGAGAAATTCGGATAATAGATCGACGAGTGAAGCTCAAGTTATGATAGAGAAAGACGCTACGGATAAATAAATATATTTTGTTTAGACTTAAAAATAGTTTGCTTGTTTAGTGAGAGTTTTAGTATTTTGTTAACCCTAGGGACCTAAGTGTAATTAGCCTAATGATGGTTGGGCTATAAATAGAATGCTAGATTAGGGTTTTGAGGCAACACACATGCTAGAGATTTTGAGGGGCTTTATTGTATTCATCTTATACAAATCATCTAGTGGGTTTTTATTGAATATTTAGAGTGTGTTCAACATAATTTTCATCTTGTTCTTCATCAAAATCAGATTCAAACTCCAAATCGATCCTACAGTTCTCCATGTGTAGTTGCCCGGTGGGCGACCGCGTGAAATATGCTTCATCGACCCTTGAGGATCAAGCTCTGACTTGGTGGAACTCCACCACCCAGACCTTGGGTATTGGGGAAGCCCACGCTATGCCTTGGACAGAATTTGTCCAGCTTTTGAAAATCGAATACTGTCCAAGGGACAAGATCCAGAAGCTCGAGCATGAGGTCTGGAATCACAAGATGGTGGGGTCTGAGATTGAAGTGTACACAGCTAGACATAATGAGGTGGCGCTGTTGTGCCCGGATTTGCACTCACCGGAGTACAGGAGAATTGAGCACTATATTTCTGGGTTGGTGCCGGAGGTTGTGAGATTGGTGGCTGCGGGTAATCTCACTGGGTATTATGAGGTTGTTCGGTCGGCTCATAGGGTGACCAATATGAAAGTAGCAGAAGGAGTCTTGCCTCCCCGAGGCACTACTGTGAAGGCCCCTAAGAGCAACAAGCAAAAGTGGGAAGGTATGGGTAAAGGCTCGAGTTCATCTCAGTCTCAGCCGGTAAAGAAGTCTGATGTTGGGGGATCGTCGTCTGAGCAGAAGTCGGGGGGTTATTTTGGGAAATTGCCGAAGTGTGAACGGTGTTGGCTTCATCATACTGGTCCTTGTGACAAGAACCGTTGTCGTTGGTGCCATAAGACTGGGCACCAAGCTAAGGATTGTAGGGTCAATCTTCAGGGTAATCAGAACCCGCCTGCTACACCTGCCCCCACTCCTCAGGCTACTACTCCTCAGGGAAACCAGGGAAAACAGGGGTGCTATAACTGTGGTGAGCTTGGACACCACAAGCGAGATTGCCCCAAGTTGAAGTAGGGCGAAGCTGGAAGGAATGGGTCGGGTAATGGGAACAACGGGGGCGGAGGCAGGAATGCTCGTGCCTTCGTGATTGGTTCGGGCGAGGCCCGGCGGGATCCTGACACTGTTACCGGTACGTTTCTTCTCGATAATCGCTATTGTGACATTCGTCTTCTTTCACAATCAATATTGTACAACTTTAGTCCCTCTTATTTTCCTTATATTTACATATGTTGTACTTATATTTCAAAACTATTATCAAGTATTATAGTTTGCGAATTCAACACTGTTTTATTCTCCTAGCAACTATTCATATCTATCTATCAATTTATTTACAATTTTGTTTGATTAATCAAATCTTATTATTATTTTTTTTTTTATAAAAGTATGCGAGTAATTGTATATTTTTATTGAAGATTTTGATAAGGAATTATTAATTTGTATTTAAAGTAAATTTAGTTTTGAAAGGAAAAAAAAATGATACTTAACATTAATGACGTTGACTATGTTTCTAAACAAAAAATAATAAGTAAATATCAAAATCTTGAATAGCACTTTTCCATAGTTGTTCTGGCAATTTAATTTGCTATCTATAATTCCTAAAATGACGTCAAATTCAACTCTGCACTTCGGTTACGAAATCGGAATTTGAGCTCCTTCCATTTTTATCTCAAACCCATCAATAATATATAGTCCCTTCGCTTTTAAGTTTTACCACCACTCACCACTCCGACTCAACATCCCAGCAAAACAACTACCATCCCCAATCACCTCCATCTTCATCACGCACCACCATCATTCATCGTCGTACTCCGCCCATACCAACACCGCAACTACACGCGGCTCACTATTCAGCCCGTACACCAACGTGAAGTCTACCGCTCTCATACATGGATTCGTTAGACTTTTAAGGTATTAAACGTCACCTTTTGTTTCTATTTCGTCCGCTTATATTGTTCAACCATTGATCTGTTCCGACTACATGTTTATTATTCTAATGGCTTGTTAATTTCATTTTGAGTCTTGCTTAAATCTTACGCTCAAAACCCATATTTGTTTTCTCACCATGGCTTATAAAATTGAAGAAGATGATGAGCCACTGAGTTAGCTCATATATATGTTTTATTCATTTACTTCTAAATTGACTTTTGTCCACTAGCATTATAATTTCAATATGGTTTTGACTATTACAAAATGCTACTTAATTTATTAGTTGGTGGCTTTGAAACAAAAACTACACAAAAAAAAAACATATATATGAGTTGATGTACAAGCATACGTCGATTTTTTTAAGCATATATATTATGTTTGTTTTCAAAATATGTTGTTATATAAAGATTATGAATTGTTTAAGTTCATGATGTTAATTAAATTTGTACTCATGCACCTGTTTAGAATAATAGGCATTAACCGGTTTACTCACTAATGAATTTGGAAATTAGTCAATACTTGTAAGGATCTTCGTCGTCGGATAATCAATGAGTTAACGATTCATATTCCCAAATTAATGTCCTTAAATTTTAATAATGAAAATTTAGGTTTAAACAAAATTCATTTATGCTCGCTGATTTCTTGTAAAGATCTCATCCTAATCAATGTGAGTATTTCCTATCCCCTTTTTGCTTTTATTCATTTTTGGGGTGTTACATGTACACTTATACAAATTTCAAATACAAGTTTACATTTTTACAATACAATTCTAGTACTATGTGCATTTGCTTACAACGTGCTTTATGCTTAGACATTACATGTAGAATACATTTGTACTTAGTGAAATCATTAACATTGTACAAGCCGACCTTAACATTGGATGGAGCTATGGGATTGACAACCCGCCTAGGTTGATTCTTCCCCTTTTTCATCGGAGAATCCGTGGTCATTGTTAAGTTATTATCCATTTATTGGATAAGTACACCGCCGTTCATTTAGTACATTATACAGTCACAGGATTGATTTCGCTCATTTGTATGATGCATAGTTTACATAATTGCATTGTAGCTTTGCACTTGAACTGTATAACATTTTTCAACTTACTATATTTATTAAATCTAGGAATGCTCACCAACATTTCATATGTTGATAAAACTTATTTTGTACATGTTTCAGGTGCAGTTTGATCTTAGTACTATAGCAATGGACTTTAGTGCTTGCTTTTAATAAGTTATTTCGAATTTCATGTTTCATTCAGACTTTTGTACTTTTTTTATTTCATCTATGTAAGACAATTTAAATTATTCAATAATATATTTACATTTTAGTACCATGTGCTTTTGAACAATCGTCACTACGTGACACCTCGATGATTCCGCTATTGGTTGGGGTGTTACAGCTATGCTTCGGTTTTGTTTGATTCTGGTGCCGATAAGAGTTTTATATCTCTTGGATTTAGTCAATTTCTTGATAGGGTACCTACACCTTTAGAGACTAAGTACTTGATAGAATTGGCTGATGGTAAGAAAGTCGAAGCTACACACGTCCTTAGGGAGTGTCGCCTTGAATTGTTGGGTTATTCGTTTCCTATTGACCGTATGCCGGTGTCCTTGGGTAGTTTCGATGTCGTTGTGGGCATGGATTGGTTATCCTTGTATCGTGCTGAGATCGTCTGTTTTGATTAAGTCATTCAACTCCCTATCCCTGATGGAGAAATTCTTTTGGTATGTTGAAAGACGAGATAATCTCATCACCAAACGTATGTTGAAAGACGAGAGGAATGGACTTAAGAGGACAAACATACCGACAATCGTTCTTGGGTTGTAGCTATCCCAAGAAAGTTGAAACATGGCTAGGCTTTTCAAGTTAGTGTGATCCCATATCCGATCCCTTCTATATCTCGAAGGTTGATGGTTGTTTAAAAAAAAGATTAAAATTTAAAAAAAGTCCAAAAAAAAAATCTTTATTTGTGTACAGTTGTTTTTAAGTCTTCCATGTCACATTATTTGTGTCTCAAGCCGTTTGAGATACTTACCTGATTGCACACCACAGATGTATACGGTTTTGTCTGTATGTTGAATTTGTCTAAAGAAAATTCGGAGTTGTGTTTGTGATTGTGAATAGGTTTCTTGGACTATTTGCTGCAATGATGGCCGATCATCAGTTGATCAAGATACCATACCAAAGCACCTGTTTCCTCAAGTTTGAAGAATACACCGAGTTAGGAATCCTCCTCCTACATCTTCATAACCACTCAAGCTAAAAAGAGTTGGAAAAGTTTGTACCTGATCAACAAAAGATGATGCATGCAAAAACGGAAAGATTGTTGGATATGAGTACTCAAAGAACAAAGTGACAAGAACACCTTCAGCAAAGAATATATGGAAAGCATCAGTCTAGGGGGAGTATTGTTGGGTACTGTATTTGAGACTAAAGCTTTCCAGATTGAAGATCAAAGTATATAGAGATTGACGGTTCTGAAGATGGTACAAGAGATTGATAACATTAGACTAAGGGGGAGATTGTTGGGTCTAAAATTGATAGTCTAATGTTATCAACAAAGTCAAAGTCAACAAGTCAATGTTCGGTCAACAAAAGTCAAAGTCGAACGGCTCGCAGTCAACACGTAAGGCGACTCGAGAAATTCGGATAATAGATCGACGAGTGAAGCTCAAGTTATGATAGAGAAAGACGCTACGGATAAATAAATATATTTTGTTTAGACTTAAAAATAGTTTGCTTGTTTAGTGAGAGTTTTAGTATTTTGTTAACCCTAGGGACCTAAGTGTAATTAGCCTAATTATGGTTGGGCTATAAATAGAATGCTAGATTAGGGTTTTGAGGCAACACACATGCTAGAGATTTTGAGGGGCTTTATTGTATTAATCTTATACAAATCATCTAGTGGGTTTTTATTGAATATTTAGAGTGTGTTCAACATAATTTTCATCTTGTTCTTCATCAAAATCAGATTCAAGCTCCAAATCGATCCTACAGTTCTCCATGTGTAGTTGCCCGGTGGGCGACCGCGTGAAATATGCTTCATCGACCCTTGAGGATCAAGCTCTGACTTGGTGGAACTCCACCACCCAGACCTTGGGTATTGGGGAAGCCCACGCTATGCCTTGGACAGAATTTGTCCAGCTTTTGAAAAGCGAATACTGTCCAAGGGACAAGATCCAGAAGCTCGAGCATGAGGTCTGGAATCACAAGATGGTGGGGTCTAAGATTGAAGTGTACACAGCTAGACATAATGAGGTGGCGCTGTTGTGCCCGGATTTGCACTCACCGGAGTACAGGAGAATTGAGCACTATATTTCTGGGTTGGTGCCGGAGGTTGTGAGATTGGTGGCTGCGGGTAATCTCACTGGGTATTATGAGGTTGTTCGGTCGGCTCATAGGGTGACCAATATGAAAGTAGCAGAAGGAGTCTTGCCTCCCCGAGGCACTACTGTGAAGGCCCCCGAGAGCAACAAGCAAAAGTGGGAAGGTATGGGTAAAGGCTCGAGTTCATCTCAGTCTCAGCCGGTAAAGAAGTCTGATGTTGGGGGATCGTCGTCTGAGCAGAAGTCGGGGGGTTATTTTGGGAAATTGCCGAAGTGTGAACGGTGTTGGCTTCATCATACTGGTCCATGTGACAAGAACCGTTGTCGTTGGTGCCATAAGACTGAGCACCAAGCTAAGGATTGTAGGGTCAATCTTCAGGGTAATCAGAACCCGCCTGCTACACATGCCCCCACTCCTCAGGCTACTACTCCTCAGGGAAACCAGGGAAAACAGGGGTGCTATAACTGTGGTGAGCTTGGACACCACAAGCGAGATTGCCCCAAGTTAAAGTAGGGCGAAGCTGGAAGGAATGGGTCGGGTAATGGGAACAACGGGGGCGGAGGCAGGAATGCTCGTGCCTTCGTGATTGGTTCGGGCGAGGCCCGGCGGGATCCTGACACTGTTACCGGTACGTTTCTTCTCGATAATCGCTATTGTGACATTCGTCTTCTTTCACAATCAATATTGTACAACTTTAGTCCCTCTTATTTTCCTTATATTTACATATGTTGTACTTATATTTCAAAACTATTATCAAGTATTATAGTTTGCGAATTCAACACTGTTTTATTCTCCTAGCAACTATTCATATCTATCTATCAATTTATTTACAATTTTGTTTGATTAATCAAATCTTATTATTATTATTTTTTTATAAAAGTATGCGAGTAATTGTATATTTTTATTGAAGATTTTGATAAGGAATTATTAATTTGTATTTAAAGTAAATTTAGTTTTGAAAGGAAAAAAAAAATGATACTTAACATTAATGACGTTGACTATGTTTCTAAACAAAAAATAATAAGTAAATATCAAAATCTTGAATAGCACTTTTCCATAGTTGTTATGGCAATTTAATTTGCTATCTATAATTCCTAAAATGACGTCAAATTCAACTCTGCACTTCGGTTACGAAATCGGAATTTGAGCTCCTTCCATTTTTATCTCAAACCCATCAATAATATATAGTCCCTTCGCTTTTAAGTTTTACCACCACTCACCACTCCGACTCAACATCCCAGCAAAACAACTACCATCCCCAATCACCTCCATCTTCGTCACGCACCACCATCATTCATCGTCGTACTCCGCCCATACCAACACCGCAACTACACGCGGCTCACTATTCAGCCCGTACACCAACGTGAAGTCTACCGCTCTCATACATGGATTCGTTAGACTTTTAAGGTATTAAACGTCACCTTTTGTTTCTATTTCGTCCGCTTATATTGTTCAACCATTGATCTGTTCCGACTACATGTTTATTATTCTAATGGCTTGTTAATTTCATTTTGAGTCTTGCTTAAATCTTACGCTCAAAACCCATATTTGTTTTCTCACCATGGCTTATAAAATTGAAGAAGATGATGAGCCACTGAGTTAGCTCATATATATGTTTTATTCATTTACTTCTAAATTGACTTTTGTCCACTAGCATTATAATTTCAATATGGTTTTGACTATTACAAAATGCTACTTAATTTATTAGTTGGTGGCTTTGAAACAAAAACTACACAAAAAAAAACATATATATGAGTTGATGTACAAGCATACGTCGATTTTTTTAAGCATATATATTATGCTTGTTTTCAAAATATGTTGGTATATAAAGATTATGAATTGTTTAAGTGCATGATGTTAATTAAATTTGTACTCATGCACCTGTTTAGAATAATAGGCATTAACCGGTTTACTCACTATTGAAATTGGAAATTAGTCAATACTTGTAAGGATCTTCGTCGTCGGATAATCAATGAGTTAACGATTCATATTCCCAAATTAATGTCCTTAAATTTTAATAATGAAAATTTAGGTTTAAACAAAATTCATTTATGCTCGCTGATTTCTTGTAAAGATCTCATCCTAATCAATGTGAGTATTTCCTATCCCCTTTTTGCTTTTATTCATTTTTGGGGTGTTACATGTACACTTATACAAATTTCAAATACAAGTTCACATTTTTACAATACAATTCTAGTACTATGTGCATTTGCTTACAACGTGCTTTATGCTTAGACATTACATGTAGAATACATTTGTACTTAGTGAAATCATTAACATTGTACAAGCCGACCTTAACATTGGATGGCGCTATGGGATTGACAACCCGCCTAGGTTGATTCTTCCCCTTTTTCATCGGAGAATCCGTGGTCATTGTTAAGTTATTATCCATTTATTGGATAAGTACACCGCCGTTCATTTAGTACATTATACAGTCACAGGATTGATTTCGCTCATTTGTATGATGCATAGTTTACATAATTGCATTGTAGCTTTGCACTTGAACTGTATAACATTTTTCAACTTACTATATGTATTAAATCTAGGAATGCTCACCAACATTTCATATGTTGACAAAACTTATTTTGTACATGTTTCAGGTGCAGTTTGATCTTAGTACTATAGCAATGGACTTTAGTGCTTGCTTTTAATAAGTTATTTCGAATTTCATGTTTCATTCAGACTTTTGTATTTTTTTTATTTCATCTATGTAAGACAATTTAAATTATTCAATAATATATTTACATTTTAGTACCATGTGCTTTTGAACAATCGTCACTACGTGACACCTCGATGATTCCGCTATTGGTTGGGGTGTTACAGCTATGCTTCGGTTTTGTTTGATTCTGGTGCCGATAAGAGTTTTATATCTCTTGGATTTAGTCAATTTCTTGATAGGGTACCTACACCTTTAGAGACTAAGTACTTGATAGAATTGGCTGATGGTAAGAAAGTCGAAGCTACACACGTCCTTAGGGAGTGTCGCCTTGAATTGTTGGGTTATTCGTTTCCTATTGACCGTATGCCGGTGTCCTTGGGTAGTTTCGATGTCGTTGTGGGCATGGATTGGTTATCCTTGTATCGTGCTGAGATCGTCTGTTTTGATTAAGTCATTCAACTCCCTATCCCTGATGGAGAAATTCTTTTGGTGCATGGTGAGAAGAGCGGTGTCCCTTTGAGTATTGTTTCGTGTATGAAAGCCTATAAGTATCTTCGAAAGGGGTATTCTGCCATTCTGGCTCTTGTTTCGGTTTCTTCGGAGGAAGAGAAGAAGATTGAAGATATTCCTGTTGTCTGTGACTTTCCTGATGTGTTTCCTGAAGATCTACCTGGCCTTCCGCCTTATCGTCAAGTCGAATTCGGTATTGAACTTGCTCCGGGCGCAGCCCCTATTGCCCGAGCCCCAATCGTCTTGCACCTCCCGAGATGCAGGAGCTATCCAACCAGTTACAAGAGTTATTGGAGAAGGGTTTCATTCGACCTAGTTCATCCCCGTGGGGAGCCCCTATCCTCTTTGTCAAGAAGAAAGACGAAAGCCTGCATATGTGTATCGACTACCGTGAATTGAACAAGGTTACAATCAAGAATCGCTATCCTCTTCCTCGTATCGATGATTTATTTTATCAGCTCCAGGGTTCTAGTTTCTATTCGAAGATTGACTTGAGATCGGGGCACCATCAGTTGAGAGTTCAAGAAGCCGATATTCCGAAGACCGCTTTTCAAACTCGTTATGGCCATTTTGAATTCTTGGTCATGCCTTTTGGTCTCACCAATGCGCCCGCAGTATTCATGGATTTGATGAACCGGGTTTGTAAGCCCTATCTTGATAAATTCGTGATTGTCTTCATTGATGATTTCCTAGTCTATTCCAAGAACGAAGTGGACCACCGAGAACACTTGCGTCTTGTCTTGGAACTCTTGAGACGGGAACAGTTATATGCTAAGTTCTTGAAGTGTAACTTCTGGTTGCGCGAAGTCCAATTCCTTTGTCATGTGGTTAATGAAAAGGGAATTCATGTTGATCCAACCAAGATAGAAGCCATCAAAGACTGGGAAGCACCGAAGACGCCATCTGAGGTGCGGCAATTCCTGGGTCTTGCAGGTTACTATCATCATTTTATCGAGAAATTTTCGAAGATCGCTCAACCCCTCACCTCACTTACCCAGAAGGACAAGAAGTTCGACTGGGGTGATTCGCAAGAATCAGCCTTTCAGATGCTAAAGGCTAAGCTCTATTCTGCTTCTATTCTATCCTTTCCCGAAGGCACAGACGATTTTGTGGTTTACTATAATGCTTCTATTCGGGGTCTCGGTTGTGTGTTGATGCAAAGCGAGAAGATCATTGCCTATGCTTCTCGTCAGCTTAAAGTTTATGAGAAAAACTACACCACCCATGATATGGAATTGGGTGCAGTAGTCTTTGCCTTGAAGATCTGGAGGCATTACTTGTACGGTACCAAGTGCACCATTTATACCGATCACAAGAGCCTCCAGCATATCTTTGATCAGAAGGAGTTGAACATGCGACATCGTCACTGGGTCGAGTTTCTTAATGATTACGAGTGTGCTATAAAATACCATCCTGGCAAGGAGAATGTCGTGGTAGACGCTTTGAGCAGGAAGGAATCCGCTAAGCCTCGTCGTGTTCGAGCTCTTCATCTCACCATCCATTCTAGTTTGCCTGACCAAATCCGTTCTGCACAGCAAGAAGCTTTGAAGGAGGAAAACCTTAAAGCTGAAACCATGCATGGTGCCGATAGACACCTTGAACTCAGGTCCGATGGCCTGCAATATTTTGCTGAACGTGTTTGGGTCCCTTTATTCAGAGGTTTGCGGGAGCTCGTTCTGGATAAAGCTCACAAATCTCGGTATTCTATTCACCCTGGCTCCGATAAGATGTATCAAGACTTGAAGATACTTTATTGGTAGCCGAATATGAAGGCGGATGTAGCTTCGTACGTAAGCAAGTGTTTGACCTGTGCCAAGGTGATGTGCTAAAAGTAGTTTAATAAAAATAACTAAATTAAACCTAAAACTAGACACCTAGTAATACTCTAGACTCTCTAAAACTAAACTACTGACAGGCAAGTGAACCTATCGACTCTAGTAAAGCTAAAGTAAGTCCGGATATCGAACCCACGAGACTCTAATGGAAGACGGTAACTAGACTCGAAAACTTATCTAAAACTGAAATAAAACTATTTATTATTTTTAGAGGGGGGGTTTTGCTGAAAAATAAATTGCAATAAAATAAAGGTTAACTAAAATTAATAAACTGAACTAGAGACACGAACTTAGTTAAGCTGAATTCAGATGATGACAAGACACTACCTAGACCAGACTCCTAACTATGCCTGATAAGCTTCTATGGTTATGGAACTGATTTGGAACCGGGATCTTAAAATACTAAACATCAAGAATAAACTAGACACCCTCGACCCTTCTCAAGGGGAAACCCTAGAATATTTTTGTGCTGTTAAACTACCGGTTGGAGTACAAACCCTCACAGGTTATCTAACTCTTATGATCGAGTACCCGCTAGACAATCTACCTCACAGCGCGAAAGCCTCACTACACTAGGTGCAAGGGGTAATTATTGAAGCCTAGATCTAACTTGATACGCAAGAGTTGAAAGGGAAACTAGGCAGATCTTCTCACAAAGCCTCTAACCTAGCAATCTAACAACCTAGACATACCAACAAGCCCTCACCTCACAGCTATTGAACTTGGAAGAATACCTAAAATCTTCTAACCACCAAATATCACTCCTATGGTAAATTCGCGACTATTGACCATAAACTAGTTGCTACACAAAGTCTGCAACCTAACTAGCACTCATACATGAAAGACATTCACAAAAGTGCAAGTGGAGTGAATAAGTGACAATTAAAAAATAATAGATACGCACATACACCAGATCTAGAGAAATCAAAATCTTTACTGAATCATAAATCCAAAACACGTTCCAAGAACCATAGAAAATAAAACAAATCAAAACATAGTTATTTGTCTTGGCCTAGGTAGTTATTAAAGTTTTAGCCACAAATCATCTTGAAAAGAAAAACAAAGCCAAATAAAAATTTAACAATCATTATATAAAGCAAAGATAATAAAGGAACGAAAACACCGAATAATTGACACCCGAATAATCGCTGGCTTAAAACCTTTGATCCCTGGCCTGCCTCCTTAATAATATTTGTTTTTTCGCCACTGTGCTCTCGCTCGATGTCCTTCTCCAAGATTAATATATTACTCCTCTCCATATCTTTTTTTTCTGCTGCGCCGCTTTAGAATAATTCTATTTATCCATGTCAGCTCCCAAGAATGATGTCCCTTCAATCGATGCCCTACCAATTGTTGTTGGGCTTTTGAACATTGACTTACATTCACGTGTTTTTTTTTTGTTTGTTTTTTTTTTATATTATCATTACTATTAAACCATTATTTATATATAGTATTATAACTTCGTGCTTTAGACTCGGGTGTTCTTTACTCGAATAAAGTGGCTCGTCTATGCTCCAACATCCATGAACACCTACAAAATATAAAATAAATACTTAAGTAATAAAAATGACACAAAACTAATAAAAAATCTATAAAAGACCTATACTAAATAAATTAGACCGGTACAAACCTAAAACTAATAAAAATATTATTTAAACGACTCGAAAACTATACAAATTTTACACTGGAAATAGATGTATTTTACAATACATCAAATATCCCCACACTTATTTCTTTTTCGTCCCTGAAAAAGAATTATGCTATGGAATCACAGTTAGGCTTACATCCAGTTTCAAAACATAGGTTACTTAATTAATAATCTACTAACGTGTTGATTGCGATTGCAGATATATTGATCCTCTTAAACCCACACCGGTTTTCAAGCCCCTTTTTATTTATGTTAAGTTCATGTTGATTAGTCTATCTAGGGTCTCACTCGAAGGAAGCCACAGTTCCTCCTAATCCCGCCTCAAGCTTATGAAGCTAAAGGAACGACCAATTGACCATTTCCCAACCGTCTTATGTAGAAAACCAAGAGAATTTAAAATCACTTTTTTTTCCGACATACTTAACTCAGAGGGTGTGACCAATCCAAGTCGCTATCCCAGTGGCCAGGCACCTTAAGCTTCAGCATTTTTTTTTTCTTTCATCTCAGCATACTTAACTCAGAGGGTGTGACCAATCCAAGTCGCTATCCCAGTGGCCATGCACCTTAAGCTTCAGCATTTTTGCTTTGATTTCTAGTTTCTTTTTTTTTTTTTTTCAAAGTGATTAGAAATTCTAACGGCTTTAAACTTATAACGGTGCTTCTTATACTATTTTTGGCGGTTTCGGTCTCCCCGTTTCTCCTAGATGAGAACCCACAAAATAGCCTAACATAATTAATTTATTACTTTTCAAAGGAAACCTTTCTACCGGTTGAGCCTACCCACATATCCCAAATCAGACACGTTTTCAATCAATTTTAATCTCTTATTATACAAACTATTTGAAAACCGGACACCTAACTTTACCTATCATTTTCCATATTTTGTATAATGCAAACTTCAAAATCAGGGACTTTTTTTTTTTTTTTTTTTTTTTTGGACTCAAAACGACCCTATATACAGACTAGACGACAGTTTCCATCCCCACACTTAAACTCTACATTGCCCTCAATGTAGGAATAGAAAACGACTCAAAACAAAAAATAAATAAATTCCGAATACAAAAATAAAAAGAAAAAAAGGGCAAATTGGAAAGGACTTAGCTGGTTTATTAATGCGTAAGCTCCAAAAACTCTAGTCCAATCCAGCTCGATCGTATATCATTTCATTCGCGATCGGCTCTGACACAATGATAAACTCTCGGGTTTGCCTTGATAAATGATAACAGCTTCGGAATCACCCGAATGGAGATTGATTACGAGTGGTGCAATCCAAACCTGCGCAAAACGAAACAAACAAAACCCGAGCATAATACAGAACCACAAATTAAAAAAATTGAAAAGATAATAATAATAATAATAATAAATAAATATAAAAATAAATTTACAAACTCTACACTTGGGATTCTACCCAAGAACTATCCTCAACACTCCTCAAAACCTACGGGGGATCCTTAAGATCCACATCACCCCCGAAACTAACAAATCGGGCTCTCACGTACAAGCTCATCCTGCAACCTCTCGGCCTCTCTAGCTTATCAAACCTCTTCTTACTCGCCTTAAAACCCTGATGCATTTGGGATTTGTAGTGAAACTTACATATCAATGAACTATCCCCACACTTAGGTTTTACCACATCTTCAGACCTAGATCTATCTTCCTCCTGCTTCTCTAATGGCGGTACTCCTAAGGAATCATCAACACAGAAGACATTCTCACACCTCTCACTCAGCTTAGGTCTAGATTTTGAGACATCAAAGACAACGGTTTCATCCCCCGCCCGAAGTGTGATCTTTCCGTCAAAGACATCAATCAATGCCTTCGCGGTACATAAAAAGGGGCGTCCCAAAATAAGTGGAACTCTATCGTCGGCTTCCATGTCGAGGACCACAAAATCCACGGGGAACACAAATTTATCTACCTTAACAAGCAAGTTCTCTATGATGCCCCGTGGATATTTAACAGACTTATCTGCTAACATCAGTGTCATGCGCGTTGGGGTAAGTTCACCCAAGCCTAGCTTCTCATACAAAGAGTAAGGCATCAAATTGATGCTAGCACCTAGGTCGGCCAACGCGTGGTGCTGAACATCGCTACCAAATAAACACGGGATTGTGAAAATGCCTGGGTCCGTCAATTTCTCCGGTAGCTTATTCAGAACCACCGCAGAACAATCAGCAGTAAGTGGAACAGTTGACAACTCTCCCAATTTATCCTTCCGTGTCAGAAGGTCTTTTAGGAACTTCGCATATTTAGGCATACGCTGGAGAGCCTCGATGAGCGGGAGATTGATCTTAAGTTGCTTAAACATGTCTAGGAAGTGGCAGTATTCCTTACAATACTTTTGATTCCTAATGCGGGCAGGGTAAGGAACATGGGCAGGATCAATCTCAGGACTTGGCCTAACATTCCGTGGCCTAACTACTGGCTTCTCATCCTGAGACTCACTATTCGGTGCTGTACTTACTGGGCCTAGCCTAGATTGCACCCTACTAGGAGCCTCTAACTCTATCTCTCTAATCACTGGCTCGTCCTCCTCCTCAACCGGTGCTCTAGGACTCTCTAATGTCCTACCACTACGTGTGGTGATTGCCTTAACGTGGGCATTCGGGTTTGCCTGAGTACTACCCGAGAACTGACCTTGGGGTCGCTCTTTCAACTGCCTAGCAATGTCACCAACGGTGCGCTGAAGATCTAAGAATGCAGAGTGGTGATTTTTCAAGAGCATAGCCTGATCTTTCAACAAGGTGTCATGTTCTGCTAGAGTTTTCTGAGTATTGGCATCTTTAGCCACCAGTTGGGTTAAAAGTTCTTCTATTTTACCCAAACCATTCCCATTATCCCCACCTGAATTTCTATAAGAGTTATTCTCCCCGTGGTATTGACCTCCTACAAAATCTACCTGCCCTACCTGGTGAATCAAAGGGCATTCAGAAGTAACATGCCCACCCCTGCACATCTCACACTTTTCAGATTTCATTTTCAACTCTTTCACTTCCCTAGTCAGTGCGTCTAAAGCAGCAGCCACACTAGCATCCAATGTAACTTGGTGACCACCTTGTGCGGGTGAGGTAGTACTAGGTGCAGGAGTAGAATTCCTAAGTAAGGCTCGCTGCTCATGGTCTGTCTGGGCAAAACTTTCAAATAGGTCATTGCATTCGGCCGTAGTTTTCTTACTCATCAGGTGGCCGCCTGCAGAAGTATCAAAACGGTACTTTGCCTCATAAGTTAAGCCATTGTAGAATTTCTCTACAAGGGCCCAATCAGTCAGACCATGCTGGGAGCACTTGCTAAGCAGGTTTTGGAACTGCTCCCATGCAAGATAATATGGCTCATCAGGTTCCATTCGGAATGAGTGGATCTGATCGCGAAGTCGGGAAGCCTTGCTAGGTGGAAAGTATTTATTCAGAAAGGCTTGTTTAAGGGCATCCCAAGTAGCGAAAGTGTCAGTAGGGTGAGAGTCGAGCCAAGTGGCAGCTCGACCAGCAAGGGAAAAAGGGAACAAATGGAGGAACTTAGCATCCTCTGTGGCACCCTGAAGCTTAAAAGTGGCTAGGATGCGAGTCAGTCGAGCAATGTGGGCCGGGGCATCCTCATCATCACGGCCGTGGAATTGACAATTGTTAGCAATTGCCGTCATGATGTAGGAGGGTATCTTCCAGGACCCCTCATTGTTGATGGTTGGGGCGATAATAGGAGAGTTAGCTCCCGTAAAACCTTGGGTGGATTGTTGGTGGACAGTGCGACGTTCGGCCATTTAGGGGTGGGTAGGTGGTGGACTAGGTGATCTAAATGGGATGGTAAACTCAGAATTAGATAAACTCAGGGAAGAAGCACTAACCTCAAGCTTAGACTCAAAATAAAATAAAAATGAAATAATAAAAAAAAAAGCACAGATATTTCAGATAAGTTCAATCGAAGCTAATTAACGCAATCGCCAAGAGTCCCCGGCAACGGCGCCAAAAACTTGATGTGCTAAAAGTAGTTTAATAAAAATAACTAAATTAAACCTAAAACTAGACACCTAGTAATACTCTAGACTCTCTAAAACTAAACCACTGACAGGCAAGTGAACCTATCGACTCTAGTAAAGCTAAAGTAAGTCCGGATATCGAACCCACGAGACTCTAATGGAAGACGGTAACTAGACTCGAAAACTTATCTAAAACTGAAATAAAACTATTTATTATTTTTAGAGGGGGGGTTTTGCTGAAAAATAAATTGCAATAAAATAAAGGTTAACTAAAATTTACTAAACTGAACTAGAGACACGAACTTAGTTAAGCTGAATTCAGATGATGACAAGACACTACCTAGACCAGACTCCTAACTATGCCTGATAAGCTTCTATGGTTATGGAACTGATTTGGAACCGGGATCTTAAAATACTAAACATCAAGAATAAACTAGACACCCTCGACCCTTCTCAAGGGGAAACCCTAGAATATTTTTGTGCTGTTAAACTACCGGTTGGAGTACAAACCCTCACAGGTTATCTAACTCTTATGATCGAGTACCCGCTAGACAATCTACCTCACAGCGCGAAAGCCTCACTACACTAGGTGCAAGGGGTAATTATTGAAGCCTAGATCTAACTTGATACGCAAGAGTTGAAAGGGAAACTAGGCAGATCTTCTCACAAAGCCTCTAACCTAGCAATCTAACAACCTAGACATACCAACAAGCCCTCACCTCACAGCTATTGAACTTGGAAGAATACCTAAAATCTTCTAACCACCAAATATCACTCCTATGGTAAATTCGCGACTATTGACCATAAACTAGTTGCTACACAAAGTCTGCAACCTAACTAGCACTCATACATGAAAGACATTCACAAAAGTGCAAGTGGAGTGAATAAGTGACAATTAAAAAATAATAGATACGCACATACACCAGATCTAGAGAAATCAAAATCTTTACTGAATCATAAATCCAAAACACGTTCCAAGAACCATAGAAAATAAAACAAATCAAAACATAGTTATTTGTCTTGGCCTAGGTAGTTATTAAAGTTTTAGCCACAAATCATCTTGAAAAGAAAAACAAAGCCAAATAAAAATTTAACAATCATTATATAGAGCAAAGATAATAAAGGAACGAAAACACCGAATGATTGACACCCGAATAATCGCTGGCTTAAAACCTTTGATCCCTGGCCTGCCTCCTTAATAATATTTGTTTTTTCGCCACTGTGCTCTCGCTCGATGTCCTTCTCCAAGATTAATATATTACTCCTCTCCATATCTTTTTTTTCTGCTGCGCCGCTTTAGAATAATTCTATTTATCCATGTCAGCTCCCAAGAATGATGTCCCTTCAATCGATGCCCTACCAATTGTTGTTGGGCTTTTGAACATTGACTTACATTCACGTGTTTTTTTTTTTTTGTTTGTTTTTTTTTTATATTATCATTACTATTAAACCATTATTTATATATAGTATTATAACTTCGTGCTTTAGACTCGGGTGTTCTTTACTCGAATAAAGTGGCTCGTCTATGCTCCAACATCCATAAACACCTACAAAATATAAAATAAATACTTAAGTAATAAAAATGACACAAAACTAATAAAAAATCTATAAAAGACCTATACTAAATAAATTAGACCGGTACAAACCTAAAACTAATAAAAATATTATTTAAACGACTCGAAAACTATACAAATTTTACACTGGAAATAGATGTATTTTACAATACATCACAAGGTCAAGGTCGAATATCAAAAGCCGTCCGGCCTTCTACAACTGCCTGAAATTCCCAAATGGAAGTGGGGACGGATTACGATGGACTTTGTGACCAAACTTCCGAGGTCGCCCAGTGGTTGCGACATGATCTGGGTGATCGTCGATAGGTTGACAAAGTCTGCGCACTTCCTCGCTATCAAGGAAACCGATGGCCTTGAGCGGTTGGCTCTCTTGTATCTTAAGGAAGTGGTTTCTCGGCACGGGGTGCCTGTTTCTATTATTTCCGATTGTGATCCTTGGTTCACCTCGAATTTCTGGAAATCCTTGCATAAGGCTCTGGGTACTCAGTTAGATATGAGCACAGCCTATCATCCGCAAACTGACGGTCAAAGTGAGCGGACGATCCAAACACTAGAAGACATGCTTCGGGCATGTGTGATCGATTTTGGCAAGGGTTGGGAGAGTCATCTACCATTGGTGGAATTCTCCTACAACAATAGCTACCATTCTACTTTCAAGGCAGCTCCGTTCGAGACTCTTTACGGGCAGAAATGCCGGTCCCCTATTTGTTGGGCTGAGGTGGGTGAGAGTCAACTCGCCGGCCCGGAACTTGTGTACGAGACTTCCGAAAAGATTGTACAAATTCGTAACCGCATGGTAGCAGCTCGGGATCGTCAAAAGAGCTATGCCGATCGTCGCCGCAAGCCTTTAGAGTTCCAGGTTGGCGATAGGGTTTTATTGAAAGTATCTCCGTGGAAGGGCGTTTTACATTTTGGGAAGCGTGGCAAATTGAATCCTCGGTATGTGGGACCGTTCGCAATTCTGGAACGGATTGGACCGGTGGCATACAGGCTTGATCTGCCAGCTAAGCTCAGTAATGTTCATAATGTCTTCCATGTCTCTAACCTTAAGAAGTGTCTGGCGGATGAATCTTTGGTTGTTCCTCTCGAAGAGATCAAGGTGGATGATCGTTTGCGTATCGTAGAGGAACCGGTTGAAATTCTCGATTATAAGATACGTAGCCTTCGCCAGAGTAAAATCCGCATTGTTAAAGTTCGTTGGAATTCAAATCGTGGACCGGAGTTCACGTGGGAATGGGAGGATCAGATGAAAGCTAAATATCCTCATTTATTTCCTAAGCGTGCGTTCGAATCAAGATATGTCTCTGCTGAAGCTGAATGAATCTCGGGTCGAGATTCCTTTCAACAGGGGGATGATGTGGCAATTGGAAAAGCTTTCTTTTCTTTCATCTCTTCCTTTTGGCCTTGGGCAATTTTCAGGACGAAAATTCTTTCAACGGGGGGATGATGTGACACCCAACAAACTCAGGTTAGTAACATTGATCAAACTAGTAAGTCTACCTTAGCGAGTCATACATATTACATACTTAACTGGGTCAGTTGAGTCATTACGATGGTTTGGGGAATCATCAGGAGTCATTACAATGATCCACGGGATCATTGGGAGTCGGTCCATAATCATGTGTACAAGGATTGGTGATTTGTGGAATTTAATGCACACACGCAAGTCTCGAGTCCCGGGAATTGGTGAACGGATGTGAACGTGTTAGTTATCATACATTATGTGTTTACAATCATTATATGACTTGTCGGTATGTGAATACGTGCTTGTATGTGTTAAAATAGTGTTTAACGCGCCGAAAACCCAAAGCCGCATGCTGGAGGCGATTACAAGGATTTACACGCGAGTAGGAACAGGCATTTAGCCTACTCGCCTGTCATAGGGGGCGATTAGGCCCTAATCACATGTTACTATAGGCGATTAGGAGCCCAATCGCCTGTTGCAGAAACGTAATCGCCTGGTCTGTTGTTGACGACTAGAAACACCTATAAATATAACCCTTGAGTTGTGAAACATCATTTATGCAACCCTAACTGATCCTAAGCCTCCCTCACACCCTAGAACACCTCTGGAACTCGTTTTGCTTCAAAACCCACCATTTCCAAGCTTACACTCCTTTCTTTAACAAGATTCAAGGTGTGTTCTTCATCCCAAACCTTTGTAATGTTAATGTTTTCGTTCCCGAAGGTCCAGACCTTGTTTTACCAAGTTTGTGTCTTTAAAAACCTTTGAAATGAGTTTCTAAAACAAGTATGAACCTTTATACATGCTCTATGTGAAGTATTCATGCAAGAAATGATTTTTGATGGTCAAAACATGAATGTTTCCATGTAATTGATGTACTTCTGATGTGTAGGAGTTATTAGGATGTTTTCATAAGGATTTGAGCTATTATTATGGTGTTTGGATGAAAATATGCATTTTGACCCATTTGGATGATTCTTGAAGATTTAGGATGTTATGATATTATTTGATGACTGTTTGTTGTTAGGATTCACATTAGAAGGGTATTATAACAGAGGGATGACGATTTGCAAGGTTGTAGGTGATGAAATCTGATTATTGCCATTTAAGGAAAGATATGCATAGTTAATGAAACCTAGTACTTTGCCATTTTTGGAAATAATTGCATAAAGGGTGTTAGAGCAGTGATAAATTGGGGGTTTTTGATTGGAATGGGTTGGTTAATGGTTTAGGTTTGATGTTGGGTGTCTTTACATGTTTCGGATCTGATTTGAAGGGTTAAATGCGCGAAAATACGTCGCGCAGCTGCAGGAGGCGATTAGGAATCCTAATCGCCTGATGCAGGGGCGATTAGGGTGTAAATGCATGTGACTAGGGGCGATTACATCCTAAATGCTACTTATATCAGGCGATTACAATCCTAAATGCATGTTGACTTCTCCTATTCACCAGTTGACTTTTCCTAATTGCATGTTAATTTCCTAATCGCGTGTGCTGCTGTTGTAAGCGTATTTTGACATCCCGAAGCATGATTTGACACCTAGGAACATGATAGGAACCCCGTGACATGCCTAATGACTTAGTAACACGTGTTCGGACTCGTTTATGCATTAATTGAGCGTTATGCTAGACTTAGTGAACTCTTGCGCGTGCTAAGTGTATAACTACATATGTTGCATGATATCTTGTATTTGGCTAACACGTGGAATGTCGGGTCACCAATGGGATGTCGGGTCTTGTCTGGTACGGTCGGTTTAACAGTCAAAGGTGTTTTCTAACGTACATGGTTATGGTCTGGACATTCGGGGACTAGTTAACCTACGGGTTATTAGTCTGGGTACTTATATACGTCTTATGATAGGTCGTCGCTATTTCGGGCTATCATAGCTTATTGATTTAACTATACTCAAGTAACGAAATCTAAGGTGAGTGTCACAGCCCCACTTTTACCGTTTTGCTTTCGGGGGAGAAACATGCTACATACTTACTTACTAAGGTCATGTTATACTATGGTTACTTTATATTACTATACGGCGTTTTATACGAAGTCCCGGGGGGAAACCATGAATATGTGGGTTGCAAAACGAGGGAAATGTGGATAGATCTATTGGGCCTCACAAACCCCACTCGACGGCGGGGATGCCGGGCGGGTGCATATTGTCTCTAACTCCGGGTTTACCGAGGCATCGGTAACCCAGTCATCTGGGCATGCTTCATCTACTGGTTCATGTTTAGTAATGGGTTCCCAACCGTAGTAGTAAAAACACTTAATGTCTAGCTAACGTTCTTATAACCTAGTAGTAACGGATATGATCTTTTCAAACTTATAACAACTCTTTTATGAAAACCTATGAACTCACCAGCATTATATGTTGACATTTTTGGCATGTTTTCTCAGGTCGCTAAGGTAGCAGTTAATGTACTAGGTGCACGGAGTGTTGCACAGCGTCTAGAGTCTTGTTGCATATTAAACAATGTTTTCAAACTGTAATATGTCTTTTGGTTGTAAACAAGAAATGCTTCCGCTGCTGGTTTATGGCTCAAAGCATGATGTTTTGGTTTCATTCTATATATTTAGTGTTGTTTATTGTGATCGTTGACTTGGATTCTGGTATGTCACGCGCCTCGCGGTAAAACCCCGCAAGCGGAATTTGAGGGTGTGACATAGCAACTAGACACAAGTTTTTAATAATAACCTGTACAATCCAATTACCAAACCATATGTGCCAAATACCCACCCTATAATCAAACTACTCACGATGCAAGAATATCGAATGTGAATGGTAAAGGACTAGAAATTGCAACACAAACAACTTATTTAAATGATTCAAAACCCAAGTATTCTTCAAAGTATTCTTCAAAGTATGAAAAACAATCTTAAAATATCAAAAGAAACAAGTTATAAGTTCATACAAACGAACCGTACATCCAGAGGAGATTACATAAAGAAACTAACCGCTCATCATGATTGTATATGCTTCCATGGATGATTCTGATGATAGATGCATGAAAGGAATGATTAAAATGTGTTTTGGAATGATAAAAATTGTCCTAGAGTTGTCCAAGACGGCTAGGGTTCAAGTCCTTTTCGTTTGTAGAGTAAAGAACCCTTAAATATGACCAAAACCCAATTGTCCGCGTCTATAATTAGGTAAGGGCGCAAGCTTGCACCCCTGGTGAAGTAGGTTGCGCCCTTAAGGGAGCAGATCATGCAAAAAATGGCTACCGGCGCAAGGTTGCGCCCTGATGAGGTAGGTTGTGCCCCTGTCTGCTGGTAGGTTGCGCCCTTGTGTAGAAATTGGCCATTCTTTGTTTTTTCATCCCTGGTGCTCTCAGGTGACTTCCAATCCTTCTTAACTTGTCCTGAAACCCTCAAATATGCTCCGTTTAATGCTTTTCACCACCGTGCACCTGCAAATCACAAACATTCTCAAAGTAACTATGTTCCATGCAATAAATCACATAAAAACACATATTTAACCACATTTATACATAGTAAAACACCCACTCATCAAATATCAACAATATGCATTATGATTGCTTTTTTCAGAAACAAAAAGATAACTACTCTTTTCATCTATATGTTTTCAACTAATGAAGTGAATTAAGATTTTAGTCTTTTGTTTGGTTGAGATAAACGAGGGCATATTCATTTTTGTTTTATATATATAAATTGTATTAAATACTTCAACATTGTTGAAAATGCAATCGCCCTTAAAATGTACTCAAATGTGATAATTGTGGGAATTCCATGAAATAGTATTTTTTCGCAAAGAGCTCTCCGGTTTCAAATACCGGCATGACCGGGTGAGAGACGTTTGTGGGACATCTTGATACAGAATTTAATTAATTTTGCATAACCTTCTATTCTATAACAATTCAAGAATCAGGATTACTTTTATGAAAAACCAATTTTTGCCCCAAAAAAAAAACGAAGTTGTTCAATAGATAAACAATAATTTGCTAGCATTGTTTACTGGATAAGAAAAGGACAACCTAAGTTTAGATAGTATTTGCCAAAGAAAACAATTTACGGAACCTTTCAAAGAAATTTTATACTCACCTAGCGTTCTTATGGCCGAAAAAATTCTGGATTACCAAATCATCGATTAGTCCTAGAAGTTGGAGTTCAAGTTTTGCTCCTAAGAAACACTGTCAAGCAAAATGGCCCATGTAATGGTACAAGGATTCATGTTAAGTCTCTTGGTGAGAGGGTTATCAGGCGCTAATATTAGTACTTGAACATCATTCCAAGGGTTAATATGATAGTTTCATACAAGAAAAAACCCATTTACTTATCAGTGATGCCAATTTCCAATAGCTGTGTGTTTTTGCATTGACCATTAACAAGAGCCAGTGACTATTACTTTCAAGAGTTGGTCTGTATTTAAAAGACTTCATTTTCACTCATGTTCAGTTGTATATAGCCTTATCCAGAGTCGAAGATAGAGAAAAAGTCAAATTATTTATGTAGAACCGTGTAAAACCGTTGAACGAATCCGGGATCACGAGTTTTCTACAACCACGAGTATGGAATCCTCATGTTATAGTCCTAACACTTTGGTACCCACTATCAAACCTCATTAAAAACTGCATTAACTTAATCATGTAATTAAAATTGTTAAAATCTTTTGCAGCACCACAAGTGCTAGAAGGTAATTGCTTCAAATCCAATTGTCTCCACATCACATTCAATTTATGATAATGCTTTGACACAGATGACCCATTTTGAATAAAATAATTTATTCTCTGATACAAGTCAAATACAACAGACCCATCTATCTTATCATATGTTTCTTTTAATTCAATCCAAACATCACAAGCAAGTTTAGAGAGGACATGACCCATATACAGATCTTCACTGATAGAATTAAAAATCTAAGTTAATAGTATTAAAATACTTGTATCCCATTGTTTTTGAAAAAACATCATCATTAGCAGATTTTATACAAGACTTATCTATAAATTCCCATTTATTTTCAACTTGTAAAGCAAGTTGCAAAGCATTAGACCAAATTGCGTAGTTTTGAGTTCCTTTCAGTTTAATAGTTATAATATTCAGATTAGCAGAGTCACTAGGATGTAAGTACAGTGGATCACTTGCATCAAGTTTGCTAACCAATGTAACATTTGAACACTAGGACCCCTTTAGTAGACACTAGTACAACTAACAAGAACACATAAAAACTACACACACAAGCAATCAACAAGGTGAAACTGCGTTAGTGTCCGGAGTCCTAATATGTTACTCAAAAGGTGCTAGGACAAGTCTTAACACAGAAACCTCTTAATCTAGATCTAAATACACAACCAGCACATAAACAATGGAAAAAAAACCACACAAAATATCCAAATCAAAACAAGAATAAACCAACAGATCCAACAATATCACAACAGATTCAAGAATATCACAACTCCAATATCGAATACCGGTACCCCTAAACTGACAAATATTCTAATATTGAAAATGAAAACAGAAAAGAACAGAGTGGAACGATCTCTCCGAGGGGGCACCTAAGTTAGGGTAACTCTTTCCTAGCAAGTTTAACGTCTGTAACCTTCACTCAGGGTTACAAACGAAGAACAGAAAAACAGTCATCATCGTCAGAGACTAGGTGATCCCTCTGTGTGACATCCTCCTGTGCATCCTCCTCTGGATCGGACACTAGATAGTCAGGCTCGTCATCCTGCTGATCGTGAGAACTATCAGGTACGACGTGGACATCCTCCTTAGTGTCGGATAGGATAACGAGTTCAATATGTGGCGCCATGATCCTGTAAATCAATAGCACACTTGTGTGTAAGTAATCATGCAACTTAAACACTAGACTTAGTTATGTGTATGATGTGTAGGGCATGGAACTTGCGGAGCACATCAGGATGAATGATATTTTCCATCTCTTTCGAAAACCGTTTTGTTTAAGTGATAGTTTGAGTCAAAAAAGATTCTTAGTTTGCTATAACCTCATGCTCTGATACCAATCTGTCACACCTCGCCTAGGTGGAAACACGGGATGTAACTTCGAAAGGTTTTCAAGCACATAAGTCATGCAAGCATCAAATTCATAGATTCGGAGATAATTAAAACACATCAATGTTTAACAATTTAACAGAAAATATTGTCTTAAAAACCATACTTCCAATGACATTGTTCTAAATCATTTGAAAAAAGAATGGTTTATAATATCCCCAGATGCCTGTGCGCAACTTCAAGTTCAATGCTCCATGATTAATTGCTTGAAAAACATGCAAATAAAATATGTCAACAATAAAGTTGGTGAGTTCACGGATTTTGGTGTGTGTAAACCATTTAAGACTGAACCATTGCCTAGCTAAGACAATGATCGTTATGTGACTGGCATGAGCCTGTAACCAAACCTTGAAGAATGTTGTGCCTCACCCATTATACACTAAAGACAATGAATAAATGTAAAATACAAGCACTCTCTTAATGGCTGTAATCCAGTTAGAGCGACTAACCAAGAGGGGGGTGTCAACCCAATAGATCTATTCCGGTGTTTCATGGATAAGTCCATAGCTAATGGTTACAATGAAATGAATGACACGAGGGCTTATGAGTACTCTGAACCTTATTGTATCACGTGAACATAATAGTCAAAATGTAACTGAACGTGTACGCATGTTTTCCCCCAAAAGAATGAAAATAGTAAAAAGGTGTCGTGAGAACTCACCTGATGTCTGACTACTAAAGGTGCCCTAGATTAATAAGGAAAACTTAAGTCTGTGTATTGGATTATTTACCATGCAAATTGTTCACCCAATTTGTATGTCTATGGACTAGGTGTTTTGTAGGGTTGTCCATACATGTGATGATTATTACGTATTGTGGTTTGTACTTTTCAAAAGATGTACATTTTAAACTTGTGTATCTTGGAAACTCTTGTTATTGTTTGTTATTGTTGTTATTTGTAACCATAAATAACCATTTGGGTCAAAACCAGTGTCTTGGTTTACTACACGTTACCATAGATTTGCACACAACATGGTATGTTAACATATGTTTTAGGTCTTTTTGTGAAAAATTACATTTACACATGTTTTTCATTATTAACAAAGTTCTTCGTCCATTAACACATGTGTCCCAAATTTTAGTGTTATAGCTTGTTTAACATATGTTTTTTGGCTTATTACAAAAGTTCTTAAAATCGCCATTTTATGTATGTTATAATTTAAGTTTAAAAACGTCACTTGTTGACTTTGCTCGGCTCTATAAACACATGCATACACTAATGTGTACGTGTGTGAGTATGTGTGTGTCCATATACATGCTTTCTGGTGTGTATATATACTATATATGAATGTATATACGAGTGCATATATATATATATACATTTGATACATAATCCGAGTGTCTTAGTTGAAAATTATACTATGTGCTTGTAGATATGGTATGTGCGAGTATGTTAGGGTATCGGTTGATCATTATAATCGGCCAACATAAGGAAAGAAAAGAGTTGAGTCAAGCTTTTAACATACCAAAGGTGTAAACCTTGAATAACAATGGAATGGCCGATAACCTTGTTTAGCTCTCGAAATATGACCTCCGCACCCTTGATAATTCTCAGCTGGGACTGGAACAAGGCTCTCGATCGTGAAAGGGGTCTGGTTGGACTTGTTTTGGTCTCGGCCAAAAGAAAAAGGAAGGAAAAGGAATGTTGTGGGTGAGTTGAAGTGTTGTGGTGTGTAATCTTTTCTTGGGCCAGTTCAGATACTTGAGAAGGAGGGACAGAGAGGTGGTTTGATTGGTTGTTTGATAGGGATAGTCAACAAGCATGGATCCTAGTGTTCAATAAAGTTTCTTTCCATTTCCATCTAATAGTTGACCTAGATGTTGTTAGTTTATGTAGGGTGGCACTAGAGACAATTCTAGGGAATGTGTATGAATATTTTAGGATGGTCAAAAGGTGTTGGAAGATGTTGTGGAAGGATCCAAGGTCCATGTTTGTGTACTACATAGATTTGAGTGGGTTTTGGATAAGGACATTGAGGTGTATGTGTGTATGGTATGCGTGTGTATAATATAGGCTTAGGAAGTGTCCTAAAATAAAGCACACACATGTGATTATCCTGGGAATGTATGAGTCGAAACATGGGGGAGGAACAAGGATGAATTGGATGGTCAACATGTGTAAGATTGAAGGTATGGGAAGATTGAAGGTATTGGGTAGCTCGTGTTCCATTCCTGGTATAAAGCTTTGATTTTTGAGGTAGTTGGATTATATATGAATGTTTGTGTGTGTGTGCTTGTATATCGCATGCAATGTATGTGTGTATATATGTGAAACGTTCAAGCAAGACACATCCACATATTTGTGGGTGGCCGTATATATTACTTACTTGTCCATGTGTGTACATATATATATATATATATATTGAATCGATGTGATTATATTATATTGATTGTAGTTAAATCACACTTATATATATATATATATATATTTATATATATAGCCAAAAGTTTGTGTATTTATATGACAGATTTGTTGAAATCCATCAACTCCTGGTGATGGGTTCATGGTGTTAAGTTAAATCATTGATATCATAAGTGTGGATTGTTAAATAATAATAACATAGTGTTAATCACATAAAATGTCATGTGATAATTTTTATTCAAACATATGTTGTGTTCATGTTTTAACTTGTGATACATATGTTTTTGAGACTTGAATCCATAAATTGTAAAATTCCATGATCTTATGTGTCGGATATTCACAATTATCTTATGGATGCTCCGAAATTGATTAGTTTCCCAATTAGACAATGTTACGTGTAATCATGTTTTGTTTGTGCGTAATAATCGATTCGGTTGTTTTCTGTTGAGAATGTGATTAACTTAGTTGTCATTGTCAATTGTTTTAGAATTGTTCGGGTGTTACATGCGTAAATGGAAAATGTAATGAAATCCTTAGCTATCCAGGGCTTTGCTAGACTCGGGGTGACACATTTAAAGTAAAAATATCTAATGCATGAATAAAAATGACAAAAATCTTGAGAGTGTGTACGGATCTTGACCTGGGAATTCAGCAGGTGTCACATTCTTCCCTTGTTTTTGGAATTTTGTACGCGAAATTGAGTCGAGTCCTTAGATTTAGATGCTTCTGGGAAGAGAGCTGGATAAGTGCATCTCATTCACGTTCCCAAGTGAATTCGGGTCCGCGGTTTGAATTCCATCTGACTATAACAAGTTTGATTCGGCTCCGTCTCAACATCTGGACTTTCCAATCTTTCACCTCGATTGGCTCCTAATTGAAGTGGAGTTATTCATTGATGTGAATTTTCTCGGGAGGAACGATTAATGTTTCCTCGGATAGACACTTCTTAAGATTAGATACATGAAAAGTGTCATGAATGCCGCTGAGTTCCTCTGGAAATTTGAGCTTGTAGGCCATGGGACCAATCCTGGCAAGCATTTCAAATGGGCCTATGTAGCGTGGGTTGATCTTGGCAAGTTTGCCAAAATGTGGTAGACCTTTCCAACGTGAGACCATCAAGAGTACCATGTCGCCAACTTGAAACTCGAGTGGCTTGCGTCTCTGAGTAGCATAGCTCTTCTGTCAGTTGCGAGTGGCTTTCCAACGATCTCGGATCTAAAAGATCTTGTCAGTCATTTTCTAAATTAGCTTGGGTCCAATGAGGTGTTTGTCTCCAACTTCCGCCCATCATAACGTAGATCTGCATTTGCGTCTATACAAGGTCTCGAACGGATCGGCCTTGATGCTGGTGTGGTAACTGTTGTTGTAGGAGAACTCAACCAATGGTAGATGTGCGTCCTAATTTCCATCGAAATCGATTACACAAGCACGGAGCATGTCTTCAAGTGTCTAAATCGTCCGTTCACTATGGCCATCTGTCTGTGGGTGATAGGTTGTACTCATATCCAAACGAGTGCCTAGAGCTTCCTGAAGATTCTACTAAATCCCGGAAGTGAAGCGACTGTCGTGGTCTAAAATGATTGAGACGCACCTCAGACCTAGGCTCCAAGAGCGCAACCATTTTGAACAAGGATTCATCCTTCAAATGTTCACCCTTGAGTGCCTCCTGTTGAGCTTCACGAATACAAGTTGTGAGATTGGTGTGAATTGTTAAACCTAGTGCATGAACACGCAGGGTTTTAACACGTTCATTCTGGCTTAAGGCATCTTCCATGATGTTTGTCTTACTCGGATCATATTTGATCTCACAATCGTAATCATTCAACATTTCCACCCATCTGCGCTGCCTCATGTTCAAATCCTTCTGGTTGAAGATGTGTTGTAGGCTCTTGTGATCCGTAAAGATAGTGCCTTAGTACCATACAAATAATGCCTCCAGATCTTGAGGCAAAGATTACCTCACCTAGCTCCAAGTCATGTGTTGTGTAATTCTTCTCGTGAACCTTGAGTTATCGAGAAGCGTAGGCGATAACCTTATTCCTTTGCATGAATACACACCCAAGCCTTTGGTGTGAAGCGTCACAATAAACCACGAAATCATTTGTACCCTCCAGAAGTGAAAGAATCAGTGCACTACAAAGCTTGTGCTTCAAGGTTTGGAACTCCTCCTTTTGCTTGATTCCCCAATCAAACTTCTTATCCTTCTATGTCAAAATGGTGAGGGGCTGAGCGAGCTTCAAGAAATTCTCAATGAATCGATGGTAATAACCAGCCAAACCCAGAAATTGACATAATGCAATCGGAGTTGTATGCCCTTCCCAATCCTTAATCGCCTCAATCTTGCTAGGGTCGACCTGTATGCCCTTCTCGTTCACAATGTGACCAAAGAAGTGAACCTCTCGAATCCAAAACTCGCAATTCGATAAATTGGCAAACAACTTCTTGTTATTGAACAATTCTAGTATTAACTTGATATGATGTTCGTGCTCGTCCTTTGTCCGCGAGTATATTAAGATGTCATCGATAAAAAAGATCACAAATTTGTCCAAATAGGGCTTGCAGACGCGATTCATCAAATCCATAAACACAGTCGGTGCATTGGTCAGACCAAAAGGCATAACCAGGAACTCATGATCTCCATAACGAGTTCCGAATGCAGTCTTGGGTATATCCTCCACTTGAACGCGCAACTGATGGTATCCCGATCTCATATCGATCTTTGTGTAATAACTGGAACCTTGCAATTGATCAAACAGATCGTAGATCCTGGGTAGAGGATACTTGTTCTTGATGGTCAACTTGTTCAGTTCTCGATAATCGATGCACATTCGAAAACTACCATCCTTCTTGTTCACGAACAGAATTGGGGCTCTCCATGGGGAAAATCTCGGTCGAATAAAACCATTGTCTAATAGTTCCTATAGCTGATTAGACAACTCCAGCATCTTGGATGGTGCCAGGCGATACGCAGTACGAGCTATTGGGGTAGCTCCAGGGACTAAGTCAATGCGAAACCCGACTTGTCTTGGCGGCGGAAGTCCTGGAAAGTCTTCAAGAAAGACTTCTGGATAGTCCCGCACTACTGGTATGTCCTTGAGTTTCCGATCCTTAGTCTTCTTCTCGACAATGTGCGCCAAAAACGCAACACGACCCTTTCTCAAACAATTTTGCGCCCTCATGCATGAAATTATTCGAAGTGTAGATCCACCATGATATCCTCTGATCAAAAGGGTTTCGCCATTGGACAAGGGGATTCGAACCAATTTCTCATGGCAAACAATCTCAGCGTGGTTCTTAGACAGCCAATCCATACCAACAACAACGTCAAAACTACCTAGCTGAATCGGTAGTAGATCGATATGGAACGCGTGATTGCCAAGATTCAAAGCACAATCTCGAACAACTTCCCCATATGAGATCGACTTACCATTGGCCAATTCTATAGTATAGGGTGTGTGCAACCTACTGGTTTCTAATCCAAGGGATCGTTTGAAATCGGTCGACACAAAACTTAAATTGGCACTAGTATCGAAAAGCATAGAAGCATAATGGTTGTTAACAAGAAATGTACTGGTAACCACATTCGGGTCCTCACGAGCCTCATCTGCACCCATGATGAAAGTTCTCTCACGAGCTTGACCCTTAAGCTCTGGGCAATCCTTTTTGTAGTGGTCAATAGCACCGCACTCAAAGACATCTTGTTTTCCACCGGGGTTGTCCACAACCTTAACTCTGCGCTGGGCAGTGGGATGACCCATCCTCTTGCATTTGTCACACTTGATGTTGTTGCAAGACCCCACGTGATGATATTTTCATTTGTCACAAAGGGGATGGGTCCATTGTACGGCTTACGAGCCTCAACTGTGGTGGCAACAAATTCTTTCACTGTTTTTGGCTTCTCGGCATGCTGATTCCCAAAACTCTTACCCTTCTTGAAACTTGACCACTTCTGCTTCTCACCGGAGTTTCCACCTTTCTCTGGTTCCTTCTGTGACAATGTCTCCATACGCACTGCGTCATCTGTAAGACTGCGTGCTAGAGTGATAACACTCTGGATCGATGTCGGTGCAGCAACAATGACCATGCTTGGGATCTTGATGAGAGTCCCTAGATGTACATATTAACCCGCTTGTACTCAGGAGTAACCATATGTGGGACCAATTAGGAAAGCTCATGGAATCGGGTGCTATAAGTTGTAACCTCAACACCACTCATGGATAGATTTCCGAATTTTATCTCCAGCTTCTATAGCTCACTATGGGGGACAATACTTTTCCATTAGCATCACCTTTAGTTCAGTCCAGGAGAGATTGTAAGCAATATCTCTCCCCAAGGTTTGCACTTGTAGGTTCCACTAGGTTAGAGCCTCGTCCTAAAAGGTACAGGTGACATACTTGATTTTCTGGTCTTCTACACAATCACTGATATCAGGTACTGATTCTGTCTTCTCAATCTAGCGAACAATCCGCACTGCTCGTTTTGATCCGCGGAAGTTCCATGGCTTGCATGCGATGAAAGTTTTGTAGGAACACCCACGCATAGTGTTTTCTACTTCGGCGGCATCATAAAAAATGGTTATTAGCTAAAATGATTGGCGCAAGACATATTTGAGGGAGAAAAGATGAAAGCTTTACCAAGCTCGGGTTCCTGGTTCGTGCGTCGGCCTGCAGCACCCGAACCGCACTAGAATCGGTGCGCTTCGCTTCATGTTGTGCAATGGCCTGTGCAATGACAAAGTCTAAGTCCGCTAAAGTGGTCGAAAAAGCTTCATCTCTCGAGGTTGATCGAGTAGTTCTTTTGGGCGGCATGTTCTTCTAATATATCAGATTAAAAGAATAAGACATATATCACTATATAATATTGTCGGCATGTGCTCAAATAAACAATCGTAACAACCATAATCACAATAATCAACACAACATGGCCCAAACAAACATAAGAAAATCATAATATCAATACTTTCATTTATTGTTTTTTTACATGCTTGGCACACGGTTTTGTCTGGACACAAAATAAAATAGGCATTATGCCTTACAAGTTTTCAAAATACCACAAATAAAGTACAATCATGATAATCCTATTGGGGTGGGAATGGGAATGCGGTAGCCAAAACACCAACAGATGCTCTTAATCTCTGCTCTAACGCTGCAACTTTACTCTCTGCCTCGGCACGCTTCTACTCTGCCTCGTGCATACGCACCACCAAGTCTGCTATGGTGCACAGTAAAGGGTCCCTAGTTCTGCCCCCAAATAAAGGTCATCCTCCAACTCTTGAGTCCTCTCACGAAGGGCTTATAGCTGAGTGTCATGGCATCGAACCATATCTCTCACGGAGTAAAGAGTATGACGAACCGGGACCGGCTCGAATCCAATGGGCAAAGGGGCATCAGAGGATGGCTGGGATGGTCCACCAACCTCGAACGTAGAGGGAACCGCATCATTTGACTCCTCGTCGCTGAATGCGAGAAATCCATCGACAGTGGGCAGGTAAGTCCTCTTGCGAACCTGGGATCTCCTCAGCAGTTTCTTCTTGGGTGGCTCTGGATCCACTGGTGCTGGTGCCGTTGGACCAACTGGGGCAGGTGGAGGGTGAGCTTGTTTCCTCATGGTGTACATCATACGTACCCCACCGGGAACTCGGCGGTACGAGGGCACACATGTGTCCCAAATTTTAGTGTTAAGGCTTGTTTAACTTATGTTTTTCGGCTTCTAACATATGTTCTTAAAATCGCCATTTTATGTATGTTATAATTTAAGTTCAAAAACGTCACTTGTAGCCTTTGCTCGGCTTTATACACACACACACACACATATACTCATGTGTATGTGTGTGAGTATGTGTGTGTCCATGTATATGCAAGTACATATGTATACATTTGATACATAATCCGAGTGTCTTAGTTGAAAATTACACTATGTGCTCGTAGATATGGTGTGTGCGAGTATGTTAGGGTATCGGGTGATCATTATAATCGTCCAACATAAGGAAAGAAAAGAGTTGAGTCAAGCTTTTACCATACCAAAGGTGTAAACCTTGATTAACAATGGAATGGCCGATAACCTCATCTAGCTCTCGAAATACGACCTCCACACCCTTGATAATGCTCAGCTGGGACTGGAACAAGGCTCTCGATCGTGAAAGGGGTGCAGTTGGACTTGTCTTGGTCTCGGCCAAAGGAAAAAAGGAAGGAAAATGAATGTTGTGGGTGAGTTGAAGTGTTGTGGTGTGTAATCTTTGCTTGGGCCGGTTTAGATACTCGAGAGGGACGGAAAGAGAGGTGGTTTGATTGGTTGTTTAAATAGGGATAGTCAACAAGCATGGATCCTAGTGTTCAAGAAAGTTGCTTTCCATTTCCATCTAATAGTTGACCTAGATGTTGTTAGTTTATGTAGGGTGGCACTAGAGCCAATTCTAGGGAATGTGTATGGATATTTTAGGATGGTCAAAAGGTGTTGGAAGATGTTGTGGATGGATCAAAGGTCCATGTTTGTGTATTACATAGATTTGAGTGGGTTTTGGATAAGGACATTGAGGTGTGTGTGTGTGTGTATCTATGCGTATGTGTGTATGGTATGCGTGTGTATAATATAGGCTTAGGAAGTGTCCAAAAATCAAGTACACGCATGTTATTATCCTGGGAATGTATGAGCCGAAACATGGGGAAGGAAAAAGGATGAATTGGATGGTCAACATGTGTAAGATTGAAGGTATAGGGTGGCTCATGTTCCATTCTTGGTATAAAGCTTTAATTTAGGTTTTTGGATTGTGTATAAATGAGTGTGTGTGCATGTATATCGCATGCAATGTATGTGTGTATATATGTGAAATGTTTAAGCAAGACACATCTACATATGTGTGGATGGCCGTATATTTATATATATATATATATATATATATATATTTATATATATATATATATATATATATATGCATGCATGGAGATGTGTTTTGTTTGGTCTGTGCATTCATACATGTCCATATATGTATCGTATATATATAATCATGTTCATATGATATTGGAACTTGATAAATACTTACTTGTCCATGTGTGTACATATATATATAGCCGAAAGTTTGTGTGTTTATGTGATAGATTTTTTGAAATCCATTAACTCATGGTGATGGGTTCATGATGTTGAGGTAAATCATTGATATCATATGTGTGGATTGTTAAATAATAATAACATGGTGTTAATCACATAAAATGTCATGTGTTAATTTTTGTTCAAACATATGTTGTGTTCATTTTTTAACTTGTGTTACATATGTTTTTGAGACTTGAATCCATAAATTGTAAAATTCCATGATCTTATGTGTCTGATATTCAAAATTATCTTATGGATGCTCAGGAATTGATTAGTTTCCCAATTAGACAATGTTCCGTGTAATCACATAAAATGTCATGTGTTAATTTTTGTTCAAACATATGTTGTGTTCATGTTTTAACTTGTGTTACATATGTTTTTGAGACTTGAATCCATAAATTGTAAAATTCCATGATCTTATGTGTCGGATATTCACAATTATCTTATGGATGCTCGGGAATTGATTACTTTCCCAATTAGACAATGTTACGTGTAATCAGGTTTTGTTCATGCGTAATAATCGGGCATTCGGTTGTTCTCTGTTCAGCATGTGATTGACTTGACTGTCATTGTCAATTGTTTTAGAATTGTTCGGGTGTTACATGCGTAAATGGAAAATGTAATGAATTCTTGAGCTATCCTGGGCTTTGCTAGACTTGGGGTGACACATTTATTGTAAAAATGCCTAACGCATGACTGAAAATGCCAAAAATCGTAAGAGTGTGTACGGATCTTAACCTGGGAATTCGGTGGGTGTCACAATCTTCTTTCCAGCTCAAAAAACCAAACCCTAAGATAGGGTTTCGTCAAAACACCAGATCTTCAAGAACAATGAACACAACGAGCACACCGCACCTAACACAAAACACATCTTCAAGAACAGAAGATACACAGCGGATAAAATCACACAAACCCTAGATGAATAGATCTACACCTAAGAGCAACTCAGAGCTCTGATGCCATATCACATAGCATGGATCAATAAATCTAAAGAAAGAATGATTTATTGAACATTTCAATAGAGTTTCTTTGCAATACAAAAAGGGGTAGCGGTGGAGCTTGTGGCCCGTTTACTTGCAGGTCACTTGTAATTGGATGTTTATGTAGATTGTTTAATGATTAATATTATGCACTAGTTTACTAAATCGCTCAAAAACAACAATAAAAAACTTGTATCTATAAACAAACTTCTGCAATTCTTTCAATATAGTAAAAAAATCTTCAAATTATGAATAAGATATTCATACTGTAGTTTTTTACAAACAAAACCATAAAAATCTTCACCATTTCGTGTCATCTAAGTTATAAAATTAATACAACAAAACCATATTATTTGAACCAAAGTTAATATGTTTTAATATTGTAAGTAACAGAAAAAGAAACTTTTTTTATAAATGGAATGAAATTGTATTTGTTCTTTTCTCAGAAAGACGGTAGACTGTAACTACCGATTGACTAATATAAAAAAAACGTATGAAATTATTAACGGAATTTGAGGAAAAAAGTTACCTTGCCATCATGATTATCATGAATATACATGAACCGTGTCATATTCTTCATGATTTTATGTTCATCACATTTTTTCCACCACCACTTCGTCTTGGTGATTTACATTACCACCATCTCAATCCCCTATATAATATGTTTAAAACCAAGATGAGTGTATCATAATTCCATCTACATATCTCTTTCTTTTTCGGTATTGTGTAATGGCGCCGTCCAGAACAAGACGAACAAGAGCCATCAGCAATGGAGGTTTGAGTTTTCATTAGATATCTTACTAACATCACTTTTGCTTAAATACATATATTATGATTAAATGTTTATGTGTAGACCAAGACTTAGTTCTTACCCGCACAAATAATCACATGAACGGATCTGATGGATCATCTGGTCATCTGGGTCCTTCTCTACCTAACAACACCTCTAATATCAACAATGCACAACTAGTGCCAACAGCATATGATGATCTATCTCATGTGTTTGCGGATATGTATACTCTCCTCGACATCCATGTAACAAGTTCTTTCACTTTTGATTAATAATGCATACATAATTCTATCCTAACTTCTAAGAGCATGTTTGGGATTGAGTTTAGAAACAAATTATTGACTTGTTAGCTTTTCCAAAAATCTAATAAGTCAATAACTTGTTTGGTTTAGATAAAAGTCCTTTTTGTTTTGGCGTTTTAGTATGAAACTACTTCTGGTTTTCTGAATAGTAAATTACTAATCTACCCCCCTTTACTTCTTTTATTACTCATTAGGGTTATTATATGGTCTAATCAATAAATTATAAAATTTGTGAAATAATATATATTATACATTTTGTATTTTTTTATATATTTTTTGTCCAAAAAATTGTAAAATATAAAATATTATATGTAAATTAGTAAATGGTTTTAAATATATAAGAATGTCATTTTGGTCATTTTACGTGAATAAGCAGGCCACTGTCACTTTTTAAAAACCAGCTTATTGACTTATTGGCTCTTCCCACTACAAAAGCTATCCCAAACACTTTTTTTAAAATCTTATTGTAGAAAATTCATAAGCTAATAAGCAATCCCAAGCACCCTCTAAGAAAGTTTTAATCTATGGTCATTTGCTTTTCATGTAGGCGCATGAGACGCAACAACGTGTCCAAAGGTTGAGAATGCGATTGCAATATTTAGAATCGGAAATGCAAAGGAGGTTTCGTCATGTGACTTATGGGGAGGGAAGCAGTCGGGCTTTGGCGCAAAGGGTGCCGCCTGGGTTTTTGAAGTGTCGAACCTGCATGACCTTACCCGCAACCATAGTGTACTACCCGTGTAGACACTTGTGTGTTTGTATAGACTGTGACACCGAGACCTCTCCCTGCCCTATTTGCAACCGTGTCAAACAATTTAGTTTCATGGTTACTGAATCCAGAGCCTAATCAATTAAATCTAGATTGCCTAACCAATGTTGAATTTTCATGATTGATATGTAATAAATGATTTGGGCTTGCAAGTAGCATTTAAATTTGTTACATGTTCAATTAATATGGACAATATGCATTATGATTGCTTCTTTTTTTTTCGAAAAAAAAAAAAAAGAAGATAACTACTATTTTCATCCGCATTAAAATATATGTTTTCAACTAATGAAGTGAGTTACGATTTGAGTCTTTTGTTTGGTTGAGATCAACGAGGACACATACATTTATGTTTTATATATGTAAATTATAATCGACACTTCAACATTGTTGAAAATCCAATCGCTCTTAAAACGCCCGCCATCCAATTATGAAAAACTGTGAGAATTCCTTGAAAAAAAATTATTTTCAATTTGTTTTTTTATTGCTAAAATAACTTAAAATTAAGTTACTGTTACGGAAAAATTAAAACTAAAAAAAACATATAAAAATTACACGAGTTTGACTTACTTGCTACAATGTAGTAAATGTGGCGTAAAGTGTTTTTACGTCATTTTACTTATACCTATGCAAATGCACAAAATTTTTTTTTTTTTTTTTGACAGATTTCTTAGTTACGTATTCATAATTTTTTGAAAAAAGATGTTTACAAAAATCGCTTGGAAGATGGGATTTCCAATGGAGTTCTCATGTTCAAGAGCAGGAAGGAGTTCTTAAAAGATCCAACTCATATATACAGACAGACACACACACACATAGGATTTGGATCATTTGAGAACCAATAACCTATTAAGAATTAAGAGAACCATTTTGAACCACACATTTGTTTAAGGCAAAGTTTTTTGTTGCTAAAGTGCTATTTTTCTGCAAGGATCTTTTTTTGGGCATTTATACATATGTGTATATATACGTGTCTAAAATTACAAAATAAGCATTGCACATATATGTACATACATGCTTTGATAATGTATGTATATGTGCAAATGTGTATAAATGATTGAACATACATGTAGGGATAGGATCAAATACACAGTGAAAGAAAAATAGGAAGTCGTGGGAATCAAACAGACTCCAATTGAACTCATTCAAGCGGCATTAGAACCGTCTCATCGAACCCTACGATCTTAGAATTTAGGTTTTTGCTTTTTTAGATTTTAATCTTGTAGTTTTTTAGAAATTTACGTTATATCAATGTGTTTTAAATGTAACATTGTGTCTTTTTCTTATTTTCATCATTGTGTCATTTTTTCGATTCATTGTGTCTTTTTTCTTCAGCGCTGTGTTATATTTTTTTTGGCATTGTATTATATTTTGTAGCTCATTGTGTCATATTTTGTGATATGTTGAGTTTTTTTGTATCATTTTCATCCTTCACATTTTTGTTACACTGTGTATGATAACTTGTTGAATACCAGATTATGGGTAAGAACATGTTTTTCTATTGTACATACGTGTGTATACGTTTTTGAATTTGAAAAATAAATATCATACATATATGTTTGACAATATATATACACATAACTACAATCAAAATTTGATGATATATACATATACATATACATATATAATAAACGAAAAGGGGTGTGACACGTGGCGCACCGTGAGGCCTTCACACCCCTTGATTTCCCTCCAAAATTCTTTTTTAATTATATTTTAAATAAAGATAACTATTAACTAGTATTTAAAAAAAAAGTATTAACTAGTACTTTAAAATTGCAAATATGTTAATTAATATTTTTATTTTTATTTTTATCTTTTCCTTATCTCCGCTCCCACAATTTTTAAAAGTTAGTAACTTTTATATAAGACATTTAAAAAAAATACACCAAATTAACGAGTGTTTTATTATCTTTCGAATGAGCACCATAATGTTACAAAAAAAAATGAAAAAAAAAAATGACTTTTTAGTGGGTTTTTGTTCATGTCGAAAAAAAACACAATGTGTTTAGGCAATTCACTAATCATGTATAGGCAAGTCACTAATTATGTTACTATAGTATATATGCTTTTGAACCTAGTATTACATATAATAACTGCTAACTACATATATATATATATATATTCACAGATGTAGTCAATTTGGTAAGAATCTAACTTTTTTGTATTTGATTGGTGTTGCTAGGAACATTGATTACAAAGGTTGCTAAGCCGGTTAGATGTAGCCTATGTTTCTTAGACACCAAGTAAATCTCTAGTTGATAAGTGATAATTAATCACCTCACCATGCACGCCTCTTAAATCAATCATCGTCATGACATATCATTTAATACCAATTTGGTTGTTTTTTTTCAGGTTCTCACAGCTTTAAAATGTCTTGAGAAAGTGACAAAGTTGTACAGAGACTTCATTCGAGCAAAATGTGCACACGTAGAAATAGAAACAGGTTTTATGAGCTATCGATTATTGATCCTTTTAAAAAATCCTGAAAAATGACAAATTCTTTTTACGGTACACAGATTTTGTCACTTCATATTAGATTTGTCTACGGGAAGCACCCGGGGGATAATCTAGTACACATGTATATAAATGCAAAAAAAGAAAAAAAAATATCCTTGCAGGAAAAGGTGCGACTTAGCAACAAAAAAATATTGTCTTAAAGAAATATGTGGTCCTGCCTGAATGGTTGTTTGAGTTCTCAATTAGCTTAGTGTTCTCTTAATATGTCTACCCTATATATAGGTTATCTCTCATGAATTTCACAATTGTAAAACTTAATTTACACGAATAATATATGTGTATTGACCTATAATACATCAACTTAGAAAATAAAATCCCATATCACTCTAGAACATTGAACCTTGTCTTTAAAAATTGCTTGAGTTTTAACACAATAATAAAACTATTATCAATACTTAACAGTATTGCTACAATTCACAGAAGCATATTTCAATAAGGATCTAGTTAGTGTAGATCACAAAGGGACAACAGACGAGCTCTGAGAAAACATACCTCTAGAGATAAAGGTTTTTCGTCTAGTATGGATAGAAATGATGAATTCAAATGGTTTAATTCCATCTCATGGTCTAGTGCTATGGTGTTCCCTCTTACAAATGTGAGGTTGTAGGTTTAAATCCTTGCAAATGCTAGGTTAGGTGAAAATAAGGTGGTATAAAATTTTCCATTAAAAAAAATGGTTTAATTCCATTTATTAGAAGCGCGTGTCCATTAAATGTCTAGTTATTAACTTGCAAAATAAGAGTTCTTTCAAATAATAATCGCTGAAAACATATGTACACAAGCATGTTGTAGAATATATTATGGAGATAGGTGGTTTTAAAACCTAACCAATTTATAAAGTGGAATCCCTACATCCATGCTTACAAAAATTGTTAGCAAACAAAACTTTATAGATTTCATGGCCTTTTTTCATACGAAAAGTGTTTTTTCCTACCCATTGCCGACCTTGAATTCATGTGCTCTAATCTATAACATGAGTGGATCATTACACCTGCATACACATTAATTTCCATATCTTCATTTGACACATATACATTCATCAACATGTTAGATTATCTCTTTCTACTTTTCTGAAATTGGAAGATTAACACATTTTTTTTAAGTAACTTTATTTTCATTTCTTAAAATTGTCAAGTTACATCAAAATAGAGGATAGACGGGCAACAAGCTGTGTCGTCACCCCTTTCTGAATCGCAAACCCTAATCTGCTAAATACAAACCCTTGCCCCCTAGAGATAAACAATTGCTGTGGACAACCCGTTGAACCCTAGTCAAGAAACAAATAGCTTCTGGTGCTAGGGAGCCGAAGGTATCAAAGGCCAAGGGGACAAAGACATGTTGGTTCTCTGCACAAGCTTTAGCGTGCTTATCTACTTTCTTCGATTCCGCCTTTTTTGATGCCTGTCCAGCTACAAACCTGTTTTCTCTTAAACCAGCCAAAGGAGATACCCACGTGAGGTCCACACAAGCATGTTTCCCCCGGCCCAACCAAAGACGAGAAGATCTGCTGGTCGCAAAGTAGATCTCCCTTCTATATGGTCCGTGCGAAAAATCACAGGGCCTCCTTCTTGGCAGAAATCCCCGCTCTTCTCAAAATGTCCCACAAAACGTGTCTCACCCAATCGTGTCGGTATTTGAACCTGGGCAACTCTTTGCAATGGACTGCGTGCTCCCCATATTTATCCATACAAGCTTTACGACAGATCGGGCAAGTTTCATCTTCCAGATACATAGGGATCATCAACCGGTATTTGAGGATAGTCATGTACTCTGCTGCAGACATGCATTGGCCCAAACCCTCAATTGGGATAACGGTCAAAAAATCCTGAGCGTGGGGACCCTTCAGGCATTCAATCACCGCCTTCTGACGGGGGACAACTCAAACACTTCTCCCAGGCTCTGAGCGATTTTGCTAAACAGGGCATTAGCCAAAGTTTTTTGTGGCTTTGAGAGGGCGGTGTCCTTATTTGAAAAACCGCCAATATCAAAGTCCGAGAGAGAGACATTTAAGCGTTCAAGTGCTTGCTGATAGTCCGAGTCAAGCTCGACAACTCCACTGTTTCGAAGGATATGATACTGTAGTTTCCATGACTGGGCTCTAGATGCCACAAAGGCATAAATCTCAACATCTCGAGCTGAAAGGAGGCCCAGACCACCTAGCCGCATCAGCAGCGATGCCAATCGCCACTTGAGGTCACCGAAGAAGGGGCCGCCACACACAACTATGTCTTCAATAGCCTCCCGGAGGCCATCATCGAAAAGAGAAACTGTGTCCACCATCAAATGGGGCTGACAAGTCCGCAACCCAAAAAGTAGCCTAGCGACCCCCATGCATGACCTGAGCAGGAGGAGTTCACTTTGGGGATCCCTAAGGTGAGGCAAGAGTTTCATAAGGCCAACGGCACCCGAGGCCCGCCACCCTGCCAACTCCGCAATAAAGTTTGGGTCTCGGCTAACAGCCCCGCCAAGGAGCTTAACCCCCTTCTCTGATCTACCAATTCCTCTCGGGAAAAGCCCATCGTCGACTTTCAGCCCGTCACACATCGGCCAAAAGACCTCTGTTTTCTTTATATTCAGATGAAGCCCCAGAAATGGCCCCTCCGTGTTGATGATGTCTAGAGCCTTAGCAACCTCAGATGCATTTCCTATAATTGTTCCATCATCCAAATACCAAGCATGAAATGGGAGGTTACAACGTTCTTGAATCCATAGAATAAGGGGGTGCAATGCAAGAGCAAAGAGAAGTGGCCCCAAAGGATCTCCTTGGCGTACCCCGGTAGTAGCCCCAATACAATCATTACCCACGTACAACCTGGCAGGCTGGGCGTAGAGGAACTGGACCCACTGATAGATAGACGGGCAATGCTGGTGGACCTCTTGGAGAAAGGTTGTGCAGTCTACCGTGTTGAAGGCGTTGGAGAAGTCCACCGTAAGTAATGCCAAGGAACCATCCATATGAAAAGATTTGAGGAACCTATTTGCACTATGAAGCATGGCCTCTGCCCCATTTGGTGTTCCCACTCCAAATTGGAAGTCCCTAGGTACTGGGCCATATCATTCCCAACCTTCTTCATTGCCACCTTAGAAACCAACCTTCGTCAAATTCCCCCCACAGCAATAGGCCAAATTCCATTATCAGGCTTTAATAAGGGGGTAAGGGGAACCAAGGCAACAAACTTAGCGAGCACCTTAGGACAGAACCCCCCAAGCCATAAGTTGATGACTTCAGTAATGGCCGTGAGCAAACCCGAGGAAGTCACCGAGCCCTCACCACCAATAGCATCCAACAGGTGTTGGGCCCGTATCCTGTCCCTACCACAAGACGTCCCTTTAGGAAAAGATCGGATACATTTGATCACACAGTCCCCATTTACAGATAGAGTGGGTTGGCCAATAGAGTTGGAAGGTAGGGATGGAGATGGCACCACCGGGTTTTTATCAATAAGGGCCTTCATGGTCTGTTCACCTAGGGGGCAAGTCCACTAGAGCATAGAACCTTAACCGTGGCCGTGAAATGTCCATCCCTGAATTTCCGAAGACATTGCTTAATATTAGGGTCCTTTTCCTTGTCTTCCTCCATTCTGACTTCACCCCTAGGACCCACAACCTCCCCCACACTATCCAAGAGTAAAGAGACCAAATCTGCAAAACCAGACCCATTTTTCCACATTGCAAGTGCTTGCAAGATGTTACTACACATATTAAAAACATAATTATATAATTAAATACTAAAACTTAAAACTAAATATAATCTGAATAATAACAAATCAAATAAGTTTAATTACCAGATTCCCATTGACGTTGAGTTCATGACACACAGTTTTTACCCTACACATCTGGAAAAAATTCTAATTAACCATTTTAACTTTACATGCCTTACCTTAGACGATCCTGTTGGGAATCGCGTGACCCGTTCGGGTTCAAATCAACCCAAACCGTTTACCCGGTTTAATATAAAATCATATTTTAAATATATTATTTAATAAAAATAATATTAATAACATTTATCAATAAATAAAGCGAAGCGTGTTATACCAAAAAAAAATACAAATCAAGAACAAATAATATAATCACAACCATAGGGTGTTTAGAAAAACTACCTTTGATGAAACACCAAATATATCACACTATGGATCTATGAATGTCACGCTAGTTAGCAAATCACCAAGACTTCGAATCTCTTAAAACACCCAAGAACACCCGGCATTGATCTCTATCAACACGAAACACGAGGAGCACCAAAACGAGGCAGCATGCAGACGGATGAGGTGGCGCGTGGCCATGGCAAGATAGTCGTGCGTGGCGGCGTGTGGGCTCGAGAGGTGGGGTCGGATTTTGGGTGGTGGTCGATAGCACAATGGTGGCCGATGGTGGAATGGTCGCGGCACTACGTAGTGGTGGTTGTGTAGGGTTTTTGTTATTATCTCTATAATAATGTTATGGTGGCTAAAAACATGCATTAGTCTCTAGGGTTTAGGTTTAAGGATGATTATATAATAATCATTCTTACATATAAGTCCCTAGATTTTTAGTCTTGTTCCCGAAGTACTTGCCTAATAAACAATCAACTATTTAATTGTTAGTCCGCCTTGTTTTATTAATTAACAATTTATTGTTAGAAACATCTTAAAGCAAGGTATCATATTTGTCTTTACAACATCTTAATTCATATTTTATTCATCATCAAGATCTTATCCCTTAATTTCTACTCTATAAATGATAATCGTATCTTGGGATAAGATTATCTTGATTAGGCCACCATACGCTTGGTTCTTTCATCGATGTCTTTAAATGAACACTTTCATTTAGATTATGCATAATATCTATACTATAACCGTCATACGCCTTGGCCTTTGCGATGTTATAAATGAACTCTTTCATTTCTTGTTAACATATTGTCATAGTAATCAAAAATTCTTTGGATCTTATGTGATGTTTCATAAATGAACTCGTTCATGTAATGTTATGTTATGCACATATCACCCTTTCTTATTTAGGAAGTTCAATTCTAACAAATGGTTTGAATACTCTTTTTAATCCGCATTAGAGATCTTTTATCTCACGCATATTGTATCTCAATACAACATCCTTTAGTTTGTTAGAACTTCCTTTAACCTAAACTCAATCATACTTTTGACTCTTCAAAACTGACTCATTTTATTATCTTTATATTTTATCAATTCTATTTAACACTTTAAATAGTATCCATCAATATCTTAAATTGATCAATTTCTAAGATAATAGTATAATTGTGATTCTCTTATCTTAATTCTGCCACCATATAAGACTTACACATATTTCTAGTAGGATTTGAATACATCAGAATTCATATCCTAGTCATGACATCATGTCACATCCCGAATCATCACTATGATCCATATGTGTTGAATCACCAGTTATAGATCACTTGATCATTTACTCTTAAATGATCTTTGATCTTATTTAAATTTGAGTATAACTTCCTTTAATGTTACTTATTTAGAACATCATAAAGCTCCACTTGCCTTGACATAATTCCGTAATACATCATTTTATTAAACTACAAAATAATAGCAATACTATACTCAAATCAAAGTCCATAAAATTCTCGACTTTATGATTTTTTTTTAAAGTATTAACCTATGAAAAAATATGGTTGTTTAAATATCGTGGGGTGGTTGGCTTAAAATAAATAGAAAAAGTGTTTAAGATGAGGGCATTAGAGTGTAAAAGTGTTTGACAGACTAACTACTCTCATTTTAAGGTTATACTTTATGCATTAACGGAAAAAGTTCTTCACTTTTGGGTATCTTAAAATATCCTTGTGAACGTATAGATATATAATTTAAAGTATTATAAATAAGATAATAGTTAATGTAGTGATAATCTCATGTGTATAAAACAATGTATTAATTAGAGAATTTTATTAAATATGAACAAATTAAAAACTATTGCATAGAGCATGTGTAGCTTATGTTTTGAAAGTTCTAACAAACTTAATAAAAAGTTTGTGAAATATTATCTCTATCCTAAAGAGATACTTTATTTCGTAATGTAGATATAGATAGATGATACTTCTTATAAAATTTAATTAAGATGTGTTTATTCTTTCCTATAAAAAAGACTTTAACCGTTGATTGACTATATTTATTAGCTTCAGTAAAAAACACATGAAATATTCATGGAATTTGAGGAAAAGGTTACATTGACATCCCGATTATTGTGAATGCAAACTTGTAAGCGTTTTGGGTCAAAAAAATAAACAAAGTTTGCGTTGTTAATATATGTTTTCAGCTTTTTAACATATGTAACAGCAGGGCCGGCCCTGAGCATGGGTTGGGTGGTCGCCGGCTCAGAGACCGACCCTCAAATAGGCCCAAACTTTATAACGAATACGGTTTGCTTATTTTCCGATCAGGAACGAAATCAGAGTAAAATCAACTTTGGAACTTCGCGGCTACCGGATGCAAGCTCTGCAACTTTTCCGATGAAAGAAGCGAAGGGAAGAAGTATGAGTTACAACTCGGGCAAGAGGTTATGATAGCCAAATCGGAGTCAAACACTTGTTCTAATGGCGACGATCGTATATATGTATATATGTTCAGTGGCGGATCCAGGAATTTTTTCTAATGGGTTCACTATTTTTAGATTCTTCAATTCTATTGAACCGGACATAAAACTTTTGGGGCCGATTCTACACATAAACAACGATTACCTTTAATCAATGCACAAAATATATTTATAGATTTGGTTGACTCACTACATGGAGCACTTGATGTGCACTTCAACTATCCAGTTTCAAATATCACAGCAAATACTAGGGGTGCAAACGAGCCGAGCAGCTCACGAGCTACTCGAGCTCGGCTCGGTAAAAAGCTTGAAACGAGCCAAGCTTGAGCCTAAAACAAAGCTCGTTTATTTATCGAGCTCGAGCCTTGCATGTGAAGCTCGTTAGGCTCGTCGAGCCTTATCGAGCTTAGGGTAGTATTAGTTTTTTTTAATATTTTATAATATTTAACACTCATTTAAATTTGTTCAGTAAACGAGCCCCGGCTCGAGCTTCAATTATTGAGCACACGAGCCTAAACAAAATATTATGTATATTATTTTTATTTAACATATTAACTAATAAATAATAAATGAGTCGAGTGCGAGCCAAGCTCGAGCTTGAGAAATTACAAACAAGCCGAGCTCAAGCTCAAACTCTTATAAGTTAATAGAGCTCGAGTTTGAGCCTGGTCGAGCTCAAGCTCTGCTCGACTCGTTTGCACCCCTAGCAAATACCATAACTCCAAAACCCAAATATATACAAACCAAAACTCTAAACTTCTTACGAACGACACATATTTGAATAAAAAACAAAAACAAAAGAAACATTTAGATGGTTAATGGAATTAAATACCTTCAAAATGGGGAATTGGGATTGACAATTTTTGTTGTGATTTGTTTTGAATCCCAAAGAGAATTAATAAACAGAATGAAGGGTTAGGGGAGGATTAAGGTCAAAACTGGGTTTAACACGTATTTGAATTAAAAAGTAAAAACTAAAAAACATTATAAAACTTTACAGGTTACAAGAATTGAACCAAAGACCTTTTAGTTGTAAACAAATGCCTTTTCCACTGAACCACTTTCAGTTGTAGTCAATGGGTTCACTCGCATTATACTTATGGGTTCACACCAGTTTTATTATACATATTTCTAATAAATTTTCGAAACGCATTGGGTTCGCGTGAACCCGTAACCAAGTACCTAAGTCCGCCCCTGTATATGTTATAAGAAGAAATATATGTATATATGTGATAAGAAGAAATATAGGGTATGTTTGGCAAAAGTAGCTGGTGGCTGGTAGCTGCAAGCTGGTAGATGGAAGCTTTTTAAATATATTTTGGTATTTGAGAGAGTAGTTGGAGCTTTTAATAAAATGTATAAAATGACCAAAACAGGCATAATTAAAAGCTTGTAAAGAAGGTTTTTATTTTATTTTTAAAATAGAATGGGTATTTATATCAATTACTAATTAAAAGCTTGTAGCTAGTAGAGCTTTTTCTTAAAAGCTAGTACTAGTAGCTTTTTCTCTAACCTAAAAGCTTCCAGCTCCTTCAACCAAACAGCTTTTTATTGAGTAAGAGCTTTTTCTTAAAAGCTTGAAGCTTAAAGCTACTAAAAGCTTCTTGCCAAACATACCCATAATGTCCAGAGATGAAACAAAACTTGATGCTTTCTTTATTAAAATGACTGTACAAAAGAAAACAAACTACCCTATTTATAATAGAATAAACAAAACAAGCTGGACCCACTTCTTGCCAAACATACCCATAATGTCCAGAGATGAAACAAAACTTGATGCTTTCTTTATTAAAATGACTGTACAAAAGAAAACAAACTACCCTATTTATAATAGAATAAACAAAACAAGCTGGACCCACTAACCTACTGCTCCTTATTTTTCTAAAAAGAACCAAGTATCCAACATCTCTTCTCTTAATGCGTATTATTAATGGCTTGGACAGGGTGCATAAATCTTTAGAAACGTCATTGTATATATTAAATTTTATATTTATGATATATATTTGTGTTTAATACATTAAAGTTTTGTATTTATTTAAATTCTATATTTATGATATATATTTGTGTTTTATACATTAAAGTTTTGTTAGTGTAGTTGGGAAAACCATGTTAATTTAATGTTAAGGTTTCAAGTTCAATCATTGGCTCTAGCACCACACTCAATTTTTTTATAATTCATTCCTATTTACAAAATTTTGGGCCCAAAATTTTTTTCGCCCAAAGCCCAAATTTTTTTAGCGTTGTCGGAGACGGCCCTGTGTAACAGCACAAACTTTGTTTATTTTTAAAAAAATATCCCATCGGCGCTTTTTTAAATTTGACCCAGAACGCTTAAATACATGTATGTTACCTTGTGTATTTTTAGATGGTTTTTACATGGGTTTTCTAAGTTTTCTTAACTCAATGGGGTTTTCAATTTATACTATATATATAGTATAAATTGAAAACTAAGAGAACCATTGTAGACCACACATTTCTCTGAAGCAATTTTTTCTACTAAATCACAGTTTTTCTTGCAAGAAATTTTTTTTTCAGTTATACATATATGTATATTGCATTTATACATATATGTATATTACATTTTCTCTCTCCTCCACTTACAACTCTTCAAACTACTTTTTAAAATATAAAAAAAACGTACTCACAAAATTGGACCAGTTTGTTATGGTGGCTAAGAGCATTCACATCAGGTTCTCCATCAACTCACAATCGCTTACAACCACATATTACACTAAAAATCACCTTATTTCTCTCTCCTTTTCAATTAAATAATACTTTTTTTAAACTTTTATCATTACTTTTTATCTCTCATTCACTCACAACCACTTTCAAAATGTATTAAAAATTATAAAGGGTGAACATTTCCGTATCAAAATTTGGAGATTTCACTCACAAAAATATGCATCTACTGGGAATGCTCTAACATATTCAATAAGTCAAACCAGACACGTTTGAAAGTAGAGAAAGGAAATCTTGGATTAGACTATCATCATCATCATCATCATCATCATCATCATCATCATCATACTCAGTTAATACCACCTATAGCAAAACTAAGGTAGGGCCTGAGGAGGGTAAGATGTAGACAGCCTTACCTCTACCCCTAATAATAGAGAGGCTGCTTTCAGTGAGACCTCCGGCTCGATGTGGTTTGGTATCAAGCCTTGGACATAAGACACAAAACACTTAGCAATCGGGACAAACCCGATCAGTGCATGTACCCCTTTGTTTTTTGGGATATCAACGCCACCACATGATGCATGATTAACCGTCCGTCGTTTTTAACGTTATTTTCACGAAATTAGTAAAATAATGTTAAAACTAATGCAACTTTACTTTTGCCCCCCGAGTGCCACACATATATACATTATATGTGCACACCGTAAGTGAAAGAAGGGGGAACCATTTCCTTGATTTGGGGGGGAGGGGGGGAGGAGGAGGAAATGACGTGACGCTAATGTTGAATTTGGGAGAGTTGGGGGAGGTATACACCACACCAAATAGCCTTAGCATCACGACAAAGAAGTCAATGTTTCTCTTATCTATGAACCGATTCACAATTTTTTTCTTAATTTGTATCCTGTTTTTTTCCTTAGATCTTTGCATATCCCAATTAGGAAGTTGTTTCTCCTATCTCAGTTGTGATTTTCACATGTTATTTGGTTTATTTTTCTAAATTTTCATGGGGTTCTTGGGCTTTCAGTCTCGATACTTTGTTGAGTGGTAATGCACCTTGATCTTATTGCCTGGTATTGCTTCACTTTTATTTACATACGGGTTTTTTTTACAAAGAAAAAAAAATTACAAGCACTAGACTATAACGTTTGATGCGTTAGCAGAAACACTACACCTAAAGAAGTACATTGTAGATCTCTGGCACCCTTGCGGCCTTGTTCGTCTGGATAAGGACGCACCCAGTGGCGAAGCTTGACCCGAAACTTCGGGGGGTCGGAAGTCACAAGTTTCGGGGGGTCGAAAACCAGTTTCGGATTTCTATACGAATACTATATAATCAGAATTTCTGAGCGAAAATTCGGGGGGGTCGGCCGCCCTCCCCGCCCCTCAAAAGCTACGCCCCTGGACGCACCACACTATAAGTATGCACAATTGTAAATAAAATTTTGTAGACAAAACAGCTACTGTTTGAAAAGATGATTTTTAACCTTTTTCAACTCAAACCTGTTCTGACCCGAACATATTTAAACCAAAACTTATTTAACCCAAACCAAAATGGTTATTTTTGAAACATGTTCATATCTGAACCAGTCTGACCAGCCCGTCCGTTTTAACAGGCATAATCCCATCAATATTGTTGAAATAACCTCAAGTCATAGATTTAAATGTAAACTAATGATGTTCTTTTATATGGCTTCCCCCCTCTCTCAACAAACTATCTCAAATGTAGAAGACTAAGGATGTATATAAAACTACATTGTAGGAGGGGGTATATATATTCAAATTGGTTTTTGTGTTAATTGTGATCCAAAGATGATACAAAATTAACATAATTTTGGGTAAAAGACAGTTTCAAGCTCTTTTTTTTTTTTTTTTTTTTTTTTGGATTATGACAGACTATGGTTCTTAGTTCAAAGCATGTTAAATTGCATACAATCTTTGAAAATAAAGCAATAAAAAAAGAAGTTGAAGCATTTGGCAAATGGAAGCAGCAATGGTACATAGTGATACATCATCTTAAGACTTTTGAGAATTAGCCGCTAGGAATGATCTGATTAATAAGGCCGGTACCGCATTGGCCTCCTACCTCTTGGAATCCTTCTGCAAAGTCAAAACAGCATGTGTCATCTTTGAATGTAACACTCAAGGTGCCTAACTGTTATGAATAACCTCCTTATCATGGTTGTTACATTAAGTCCAGGTTTCTAAACCAAATCATATTTTCACTGTTTTCTTTACTTTTACTCTATATAATATTTTGTATGGTGATCAGTGTATATTCGAAGGATCATATAATCATCATATATACACTATACCATGAAATGCTAATATGATCTAAAACCAGAATCAGATACATACCCGTAGCCATATGGAGAGTACATAGGTGGCATGAAAGGCCTTCGTGGATTGAAGCCAAGATATGGGTTGGCCCGCCTCCCTCTAAATTGTTTCATTCCAGGAACATTGGTTCGTTTGGCAGCAACCTGGACAGCCCAGAAATCCACTAATAAGTATTTGAATTGAAGCCCAGATTTAATAATATTGCAAAGTGAACAAAATATTTTAGTTACGACCTTGAGTTGACGACCATGTAACTCTGATTCATTCAAAAGTACTGCATTTTGAACAGCTTCAAGTTCCACAAATTCCACATAAGCAAAACCTTTCGGTTGACCAAATTTGTCTGTTAATATTGTCACCCTGTTCACAGTTCCACATGATTGAAAATGCTGCTGAACCTCCTCAGGTGTACATGCATAGTCTACCTGAAATTCAGAATGTATAAAAATTAATGTTCTTACAAATATTTAGAATAACAATAATGATAAATAGACATTGGGGTCTGTTAATATCAATGTGTAATACTATTTTGAACTTTAACAATCTGGCAGGAACATCTATGTAGGTGACTAAGTCAGGACATCAGAGAGCCTGAACACCTTTAACAATCTTGTAGCCAAATAGCCAATAAAAAATCCAAAAGCATTACTTAATCTAACCAAATATACAATGGTGAGAAATACAGACAATTAGATGGTGAAAAGTTAACATTGTTACAATTTATTATTAAAAGAAGTTGGAATGCATCAGCGCCTGTATTGCTCTCAACATCATTGTGAAATAACGGTTAATGATCAAGCAAATCCAAAGCATAGCAAAGATGATACTGAATACGACACAACAATATAAACTGTTTAATACACTACATCAACAGTAAAATACATTTAAAAAAGAACCTCACATTACCAACATATATTGAACGGGCATCCGCCTCCTCTTTTTCAGCTAGAGTTGCAGAAGCACCAGCAGGATCATCTGATGATGCCCATAATAAAAAAAATAAAAAAATGTTAGGTAAACACGAGATTATCTAAGACACTGATTACGGTATTATTTTACAGGTCAGAACAGTAAGTTCTTACAAACATTATAAAAATGAAAGCAACACAGTACTATCTCTAATTTTAAAATTAAGCAAATGTAAAGATCTTTTGTATAACTTTCTTTGTCTGTCTTCTCTAAAGAAAGACCAGCTCGTTAAATACGTAATCCATAACAATTACCTAATACGAGTAATCTAGAAAAGCATAGGGTTGCTCTCAAATACAATAATACAATGATCGTAAATTCACCACATGTACTTTATGTGTTTAGCCTTAAATCAGGTCTAACCGATCTAACCTTGCTTAACTTGACTTCCATGCATTCACTTATCAGGCAGAAACAGTTGTGGCGACAACTATCAGACTAGAAATATCCTCCAAAATCTTGATGCTTATACAGTTATACTATAGAATTTTAAATACTTATTGCACCATGAAGATGATTTTATTAATAAAGATCTTAATCTGCCACGCCATAGTAAGTTCTTAAGCTATTATCACTTAATGCACTTGACATCCTCTAGACTTACAACTATCAATGACATTACATCCGTAGGTTTAGAGAGAATGGCTACATAACAAGTTTCACCCTATATGTATAATCAAAGTCTACACTCTACAATCTACCTACTTGTTCCACCATAAACCAAAGCATACAAAGAGAAGAAATACAAAAACAAATTAAAGTAACAGACTTGGTTTAAAAACGCGCGAGGCGCTCCGAGGCGTTTTGGGTCCAAAATCCGAAGCGCGGGGCTTAAAGCGCGAGGCGAGAGCTTCACGTATAGCATTAAAAAAATTATAAAAAAATATTTATATATGTCAATATGACATTTTCTACATGTTAATCAATCATGAGCACAAAAACATGATTATAAAACACACTTGAACGCTTAAAAAGCATATTCAAAACATAAAACGACGAGGCACTACTGTAGCGGGCCAAATAAAACACTTTAAAAGGTTTTTTTGGCTGAGGCGCTACTGTAGCGCGCGCCTCAAGCGCCCGAGGCGGCGCTTCATGTAGTTCAGCGCTTTTTGGCAAAAAAAAGCGCTTTTCTTGGAGCCTCGCGCCTCAATCGCTTAAAGCGCGCCTGAGGCGCGCTTTTTTAAACCAAGGTAACAGAACAGACACAAATCACAAATAAGTGCGCATATACAAGATACGGCTGCTTGTTCAATGTTGTTAAGAGGCTTAAAGCAAGGGTTTCTCTATTCCATGTTTGATAACAATGACATACTACTAACCTAGAGTCCTATTCTATGATCCAGGTAACCGTATTGAAATCGTTCTCAAACTCTAATTCTAGTCCAACAAAGAGGGTGTTTGGGATTGCATTTTGAATCTGATTTTCAGATTATTGCATTTTGAAAACACAGATAATCAGTTTTTAGTGTTTGGGAATGCGTTTTGAAAATGCAGATAATCAGGTTTTTAGGCTACCAAAACGCAATAATCTATAAGCAGCTCCACAGCTCCACCACTGCTTTTCCAAAACGCATAAGCTGTTTTGAATAATCAATCCCAGACACCCCCAAAGTTGTTTTCAATAAACATAAACACAAAAATCAAAATTACAAAACCTAAACTAAGCTAAATAAGTTCCACAAAAACAGTTAAAACAAAGCTAAACATAACAACATTATTTATTACACAAAAATCAAAATTAAGCAAATTAAAAGAAAGACCTTGACCGGAGCCCATCTCCTTCTCGACTTTCGCCTGCATTTCTCGAAGGGCGCTTGCTTCTTCTTCAATCTCCTTAAGTCTCTTCTTCATGTCTTCCAAATCCTGAATTAAGTTAGGGCTTTAACTCAATTGACATTATTATTGGATTCAATAGAGAAATAATTGAAAGAAAAAGATATGAAAAGGAGTAAGGGAATAGAAAGGACCTTGTTGTTGTTGGGGTTTTCGTCGTTTTCTGTATCGGTTTTGGACATTTCTATATCGGCGTCCATTTCTCCGTCGTCTGGTATGTCTCCGCCGTACACTTCGTGCTCTTGATCTTGCTCCGCCATCTGATCCATGGATTTATTAAGGTGCGATCGGGCTCTGAATAATATGTAGCTCTTTGATTTAAGGGTTTGGGAGAAGTGTTTATTAGACTATCCGTTCTCGCGACTTTATCCTATTAAAACAGGACAAATGGACGTTGACATGACACTGGCTAAAGTGTCAATCCTGCTCACTTGATCTTGTTATGGCTCAAGGTGAGCGAAGACTTTATCATGTTTTTTATTATTTTTTTTATTTTTTTTATAAAACACTCCATTGCATAAAATTTAAAATAAACGCTACATAAAAAACATAAAATAACATCACGTTCCATAACATCAAATCATTATTTAAAAACATAAGTAAATAGTAGAAAGACGACTATATCAGAAATCGTCCTCTCATAACTCTCCAAACCTCAACCCTCGGGTAGATCATTGTGTATGTTTCGGTATTGGTTACGAGCCACTTCAATCAACTCATCATCGTTTAACCCGGATTCTCGTTCACCGCATTTAAGTGGAAATGCTCAAATATGGTGCACTTCGCCTGTAAAGAACAATATTTTCCATATATCGCGTTAATTGAACGATTGTTTTCACCCATTTGTTCATTGAATCTTGTGACAACCGCATTCCAAAAAGTTTTAGATCGCACTAATCCTCCTTGCTCTTGAATACCAATATAACTATTGACCAAGGCGAGTTCTTCCTCCACGTTCCAGCTTAGTGGTCGCACACGGTTTACTGGGGACGGGATTTGATTTGGATTTGGGTTTTGGTTTGCCATTTTTGATCAAGTTGAAGATAAAAATTTGATAGATAATATTTTTTGATCAACTTGCACCATATATATATATATATATATATATATATATAGGGGAATTCTAAATAGAAAACCACATTGAGTTTAGGAAACCAAGGAAACCTCATTGTGTGGCTATCTATGCTTCCACGTCTACAAAGTTGGTTATGTCTATAAGGACAATATAGTCATTTGCATCCTTACATATTCCTGACAAACTTTACTAACCAACCCTCTTAAAGATCTCATCTCTCTATCTCTCTCAAACTACTCTCCTACCTCATCTTTCTCTGGTGTCTCACCCTCATCTCTCTCTCTCTATCTCTCTCTCTCTCTCTCTCTACACACACAAAGCAAGAGTTGCCTCATCCTTTCTTTAGTGTCTCACCCTCATCTTTCTCTCTCCCCCTCCACGCACAGGGGAACAAGATCCAGCAACAAGATAACTCCCTTCAAAACTGATATCTCGAGATGGGGTTCCAGATTCGGCAACAAGATGGTGACCAAAGCAGCTCGAGATGGGGTTCCAGATCTCGGTTTACACTGATAACTTCCTTCAAAATTTGCAGGTTCATCGGATGGGGCGACAAGAACAAGATCCGGCAACCAAGTTCGAGATGGGGTTTTTATTTGTGGGTTTTTTTTTGTGTATTTACATTTTGATAAATACAAGACCTGGTCAAGAGTAGATCCAACAAGAGATTATATGTTTTGATAATAGATTTCATTTCAAGAAAAGTAATGTACAATTTTTTATGCACTTGGTACAACAACCCAAAGCATGAAAAAGTCCAAGAGCATATATGTTTTGATAATAGATTTCATCTCAAGAAAAGCAATGTACAATTTTTTCCTTTAATGTTATGGGTGACAGTTTTACATAGGTTGTTTTGATCTTTATTTTGTTTTATTTTATTTGGGCTTTGATACATTTAACAATTCTTTTGATCTAGTATCCTTGTTATTTTTTTTTTGTATAACAAAGTGTTTTTTCAACTATAAACATATGTATTATGTTTGTTTGGATTTATAATTCTTTATTAGTGAGATGTTTGTGAAGAAATATGTTTTTTGTTGGGTTATAATTTATTATATAGATAAGTTTTGTGAAATATATGTTTTTATTGTAAAAACAAATGTTTTTTGTTGTTTGGATTTATAATTTGATTTTTTTAGTGAGATAAGTTTTGTTAAACCATATGTTTTTATTGTTGGGTTTTAATTTTTTGGTGAGATAAGTTGTGGAAACATATGTTTTTCGTTGGGCTATAATTTATTACTATATGTTTTTGTGAGATAAATTGTGAAAACATATGTTTTGTTGTTGAGTTATAATTTATTATATGTTTTTAGTGAGATTAGGTTGCAAAAAAATATGTTTTGTTGTTGGGTTATATTTTTATTACATGTTTTTGTGAGATAAGTTATGAAAACATATGTTTTTGTTGTTGGTGAGTCAACGTTTGAAGAATGTGCTACTCAAATTCTGGTAACTTACTTAAAAATATTTATAAGAAATGTTTGTTTTTTGTTTGTTTGTTATTAAAATTTGAATTTAGAGAAAAACATTCTCACTTTATATTAATAAAATAATATACATATGAACAACTTTTAAGAAAGAAAGATGAGAGATGAATTAAGAGAGTGTTTGTCAGGAAGAAAGAGAGAGTTTATAAATTCTTGGACCATTTTACCCCTTTTTGTACTACATATATCCTAACTTTTAATCTAAAATCTAGAATTGATCTTGACCATAGATCACATGTAATGGATGGTTATGATTGGGGTTTTGTGGGTTTTCTCAAGTGGGGAGGGTTTTCAAATTATCATTCCCCTATATATATATATATATATATATATATATAGATATAGGGAAAGGATAATGTGGAAACCCTTGTTATATAGTAAACTCTGGAAACTCTGACTTCCCAATTTTTTTTATTTTTGAAAAAAAATAGGACATGTAATATACATGATTTTAAGCATTTTGAGCCAAAAAAATCAAAAAAGCGTCGAGTAGTTTTTTTTTGTAAAAAAAAATAAAGTTTTGACTAACACATGTTAAGCGAAACTAACATGTGTTAACCATTTGTTACCCGAAGACGGTTTTTTATTTTTAAAAAAAATGGCTCAGAGCTTTTTCCATTTTTTTGGCCCAAAATGCTAAAAATCATGTATATTACATACCCTAAAATTTCCATATAAAAAAAAGTCGAGAAGTTAGAGTTTCCAGAGTTTACCATATAACAAGGGTTTCCAATATAACCTTATACTATATATATATATATATATATATATATATTAAAACAAAATTCGACTGTTGGCTGGAGCCAACGGCTAGTTTTTTTAATGTGGTCTCACTAGCTCGCTTGGCCTCGCTCGCGCCAACGGTCACTCGAAGTTGTTATGGGCCGAGCGATCCACGTGGAAAATATTGTGGCTCGCGGCAGGCTGCTCGCGTGCCACAATGGATAGTCTTAACAAAAGAGAAGAGATGTATGACTAGCTCGGTGTCGCATTGGTATTGGTATTGGTATAGGTATAGCTACTAGTACTTTTAGTGCTTGTATCGATATCAAAAATCGTAAAAATTCTGTACATGTACACTACTAGTAAAGTTTTAGTACCGGGTACAATTTACCCATTCTGTAAAAATTCAGTACATGTACACTACTAGTAAAGTTTTAGTATCGGGTACAGTTTACCCATCCCTGGATAGTGATGCTTGTTTTTATATTTCTAATTATTTTTTTGGAATTTCAATTTGGGTTTGGGCAAGGTTCTAGTTGACCTGTTAGGCTGGTGGTGAGCATGTCATGCATAGTTGTCAATAGCGACGGTAGCGCCCGCGATCGCGAATAGCGTCGCGTATCGGCTAACCGTCGCTATGTGGTGCTTAGCGGGCCAATAGCGTGAATATAGCGACTTACCGGCGAGATTCCGGCGACGTGGCGACTTCCGGCGACTATTCCGGCTGCCAGAAACGACGAGGAAGAAGAATAGCTTGCTTTGGAAACAGGAGGAAGAAGAATAAAGAAATAATAACGGCTGGTGTATTCTTTTCAGCCTTTTTAGGGTTAAAAAGTTTAATTATGTTCACATTTAACCCCTCTTTCTTTCATTTATTTACATATAGTGCCTAAAACTTCTAAATTTTATATAGAAACTATAAAATTAGTTTGTGTATATACACATTTGGTCCTTATACTTGTAAACTTGTACATAAAAATATTTTTAAAATATTTTAATACCTTATCGCTATTTACTAAATAGCGGTCGTTATTTACCGCTATGTCGCTACGTAGCATATCAGTAGCTCGTCGCTATTTACCGCTATTCGCTATCGATAACTATGATGTCACGTGAATAGGCATGGTGTGATCGGATCACATTACGACGCATGACATATCGTGAGGGTGATATACTGGTCTGTGGTTCACACAAGTGAGCAACTATGGAGAGTCTACTCACGTCGTGTCTCCCCTTTTTCCATGCAACGATAATAAAAAACAATAGTCGTTACACAATGAGAAAAGTGGGCTAGATTTTTTTAACACATTTGTTTGCACACATACATAGATACGATTTTAATCTTTCAAAATTACTGATAAGGTAATCCTAAATCTTTATTATCCTTACTTTTACAAAAAGGTGAATCAAACCAACCACAACCCATTTTTATCGTATTTTTAGTAGTTATTCTTTAAACATAGAATATTATTTGTATTTATAAAGTGGTGATAATTGGTTAGTGATAACTGAAATGATGCTTATGTACAATAAGTTCAAGCTCCGCCTAATTTAAGGATTCCATAACTTTCACCCCTCCATTGAGTGAAAACCACCTTCTAAGTCCATGATCATATATATTTGATGTAGGTCGAATTCTTGTTGACATCTAGATGTGGTTGAACCCCACTTTATACAATTATGTTAGCCCAACTTGAATGGCCCAATACAATGCAGCCCATTGATGTAGATGTATTTGAGATACAGTTGAGTGACCAGTAGTTGTCCAGTTAATGTTCTATCTTCCAAATTCAACAGGAGAAGAACACGAAAAGAAACCCTAGTTCACAAAACTTGCATTTTCTCCGTCTCTGGGTAATTTAATTCCAAATTTGTAAGTTTCTTCAATCTCTGTTTAAGGCCAATTCAGAAGTTGGATGCCCAAAGTCTAGATTTTGAGTCAAAACCCTAAATTAGAATCGTGAATGGTCATACTCTACATATGTGTGTTTGGAAATTGAAATTTTGGATTGTCATGATATTATTAGCATGGAAAAATTGTTATCTTTATTAGTTAAAGGTCCTAGTAAGTAAGTAATTGTTCGTTTAGTATAAATGTCTGTAAGTTATCAAGTTGTGTATACGGTTCTTGGCCTTGTGTAAGTCCCATAATACTAGATCTTTCAAGTGCACGAGATTGTTATCACTTAGAAACACCTATGAATTAGGTGATTTAGGTGATTAATCTTCACAATCCAAGAAACTAGATAAACTAATAAAAAAACCGACACACAAGATACTGAAATTCAGCTTTCCATTAATGATAAAACATCAAAGCACCATGGATGCATACACTCAAGTTTGTAGAATTCTCTTTGTGCTCTAAGATGACCAAAAACCCTAAACCCTAGCTGCACACATAACATTCTATATATAGGCAGAGCACAAGGGCCTGCGCACTTAAGCTAAGTGCGCAGGGCCCCTTGCTTAAGTGCGCAAACCAGCTAGAGTTTCACAAAACTATGTCTTAATTACTTATTAAGTCCTTCCACTATCAAGCTATACAATAGGCTATCAAAAGTCTCTATTCTGGTAACTGTGGTCTCAATATAACCCAACAATACTCCCCCTAGACCACAGCTACCAGTTCTTCAATCTTCAATCTATCTCGACCTCGCTTTGCTCCCCCTCAACCTGTTCAGGGGGGTCTTGCATGTATAGCGCGACTGGATCTTCTTCAACTGCTTGAGGAGCTTGAGTTGATTCTGTTGCAGTTCCTTCAGGATCGGCTACTGTTGCAGGTTCTTCAGTATGTACCTCTGAAGCAGTATCGACTTCAGGTTGAGTAGTTTCTGCACCACCACCAGCAGCAGCAGCAGCATGAGCAGCCTTCTCCCTATCATCCTTTTCTTTATCTGCTACATTGATCCTGTCGATTATCTCAAGCAGTAAACCATTAGTAATATGAAATCTACCTTAATCAGTAGATACGAATCAACAAACAAGGAAATGAGGTTTGATTTGGGGTGATTAGGGTGTGATTTGGGGTGATTATGTTGTGATGATGATGTTGAACGATGATGAATGGTGATGATGATAAACAAGGTGATGAATCAGATCATTAGGGTTAGTAAAAAGTGTTAAGGAAGATAAAACTTTTTAACAAGATTTGACTCAGTATTTAAGTCAACAGATGGGCCTGCGCACTTGAGTTAAGTACGCAGGGCCCAATAAGTACGCAGTGTACAAAAATTTGCCCAATAAGTGAGTTATAAAGCCCAAATCCATTAGATAAGTGGGGTTTTACCAAGTCTTACCTTCTGCATTCAAGATCATACTAACCATACCTACCAGAACCCGTTTCAACTTCCCGTTGGATAGCTGCAGCCTAAGAACAACTGTCGGTATGCTTGTCCACTTAAATCCATGCCTTTTCTCTTTCAACATGTGTTTGGCGATGCTGTTTATCATGTTTTTCGGTAATATTGACGAAAATTTTATGGACCCCACAGTGTGCTAGGTATTGGCCTACCGATCCTCAAGGTTTATCGAAATATAATGATGAGAGCTTCAGGTCTATGTTACCATAAGCAGAGAAGATGATCATTATCCTGATCAGATGATGAGAGCTTCAGGTCTATGTTACCATAAGCAGAGAAGATGATCATCTGATCGTTCGGTGAGCTATCTATATATGTTTGCACGTCACTAACATTGCGTGTCTTTTGCTGCTCAGTTTCAAAAATTTTGTTTTTCTTAGCCCCGCATTGGTAGCTTGCACTCTTAGGTGTCTTTTGATTTACCTATGCACAAAATTTTCTGTGTCTTTTAATTTCTCAACCTATGTATGACCGGACTCAGCTTGTGAAGACCTAAAGCACAGTGGGAATCCAGCTTTCCGTGTAGATCTTTATTGTTAGTCACCTAGTAGCAGTTTACTTGATTCCAGGCTGAATCTACCGACACATCGTTGCTTGAGGCCACAACATCCTCTGGGTCCTATTCACATGCTGACGAGATATGATTAGTTCCTATCATTTCCTGAATTAATTATGCATGAAGAATGGACTGGTTTACTTTCTCCCCCAAAAATCTTGTTTTAAAAGAAAAGAGGATTTTTTATAAAATATGCACATGTAAAGTTTTTTTTTTTATTATTATTATTATTATTCAAAATTTATCATCTCAAGCCATGAAACCAACTGATGAAACCGGGTTTTATCGAAAGCTTTTGTAAAGATATCTGCTTTTTGATCAGCAGTATCTATAGGCAACACCTGTATGTACCCTTTGTCGTGCGCATCGCAAATTGAGTGAATCCGAATTTCAATGTGTTTGGTTTTAGAATGATCAATTGGATTCTTCACGATGTCACGACATGCATCATTATCAATAAAAATAGGTGTATGCATGACATTCAAACCATAGTCCAAAAGCTGATTTTGGATCCATAACACCTGAAAGCAACAACTGGATGCAGCTGTGTATTCGGCTTGAGTAGTGGAGATGGACACGGTGGTCTGCTTCTTGCTCTGCCAAGACACTAGCCTGTTACCCAGAAATTGACAACCACCAGAGACAGATTTTCTGTCAATCCTACAACCTGCATGATCACTATCAGAGTAAGCGATTAGATCAAAGTTATCACTCTTAGGATACCATAAACTAAGTTTTGGTGTTCCTTTGAGGTAGCGGAAGACTCTTTTTCACTGCAGTTTCATGCGATTGCTTAGGATTGGATTGAAAACGCGCACAACATCCAACTGTCCACATGATATCTGGTCTGCTAGCTGTTAGATACATCAGAGAGCCAATCATTGATCGATAAGTGTGAGGATTCACTGAAGGCCCTGAAGATCTGGTACAAGTGTTGTTTGGGCCGCAAAAGGAGCTTTAAGCATAATCATATTCGTAGGAGGAATGAATCCTGGCTTTAGAAAGATGCACTCCATGTCATTAAATAACACTGAGATTCCTTTGTCGCAGACTTGTGATACACTCAACAGATTTTAGCACAATTCTGGAACATAGTTCACATCTTCTAAAGTCAGTGCTTCAGAAATCACGTCTCCTATCCCAACTATCTTTCCGCCCTTCTCGTTGCCGGCGAAAGCCACAAACTCTCCATCAATGAACCGATAGTTTTTGAGGAGTTCTTTTAGTCCCGTCATGTGCCTTGACGCCCCGCTATCAGTCATGCCATAGATATCTCATCAGGGCAATCAACCATTTCTGTAGTTTATTCTAAAAAAATACATAAAACAAGAGAAATATACAGATAAATATACGAGACACTATGTACAATCACGACTCAGACCATATTTTAAGTAACTTTTGGAATCCAGGTCTGTTTTAGTTTTAATCTGTCGTGATTTTCACCCAAAACTGACTCTTGTCTTTTCCAAGTTTTTGTGACCTTAACAAAACTTCTTATAGTTTCTTGAAGATCTTTAATTTGAACTGAAAAAGATTTTTGGGTATTGGTATCACTTTGTGGTTTGGGTTTCAAATGACAATTTTTAACCACATGTCCCTCATTTCCACATCTAAAGCATTTTGAGTGCTTTGGCTTGATCTTTGGAGAGGGTCTGGATGATGATGGTTGTGATGCTCTTCTCTTGATCTTGCTTGAGCATGAGCTTTCACTGGAACATGGTTCATCAATGTTGTTGTTGCTTGATTCCTTATTTGTGTTGCAGTCTGGCTCGCTAATGTCACTTTCTGTATCACTTTGTGATTCTTCAAGAATTGTGTTATCTGTTTCACTTTGTGATTCTTCAGAACATGACATATCTGTTGATGATGGAGTAAACTCTGGAATTTCTTCAGTAAGGAATTTTCCAAACCTGTTTCTTTTTAATTCTGGTACAAACGGAGATGGTCTATATACATTTTCATTATCAGAGAATGCATCATTAAGATCAACACAAACTGGCATAACATTGTCAACACAGATATCTGAGCGTTTGATAGGATTCTTCCTATCATCAGGGTCCACAACGCCCTTTAAATAAGTTTAGATGTTAATGTAGTACAGTCATCCGGCCTAGATAAACTATTACAGTTATCCATCCTAGATAAACTATTACAATCATCCAGTTTAGTTAAGTTATTACATTCATCCGAATTCGAAATAGTTTTAGACTTGTCATGACTCCAGATGAACCAATTCACTGTAGAGTAATTGGCACCTGGGTGACCTAACCCCACCGTTTGTCCACCACAACTCTCATCATTGTTCACCTGATCCTGTTGGGTCATATCTGCACTTCTTTTACTTATATTAGAGTTTGACTCAGATTTGACACATTCTTTTTCAAAAAGATCATTTTTTGGATGTGGTTTTGGAATGGGTATATATTCACTTTTGCTCAAAGGTAAAAATAGAGATTTTACAATTCCCTTTTTATCCTTATACCCAATTCCATCTTTGACGAATGATTTCCTTGAACAATCAAGGATATCTATATGAGCATGCTTGCTTACATTCCATTTGTCCACAACAATTTGGAGATGATTTGTTTCATTTCTAGATATTTCTAGTTTTTCAGTTAAGTCATTTATTAAAAAATCTTTTCTGAGAACAAATTCTTTTAGAGTTTGCATTTCAGCTATTGTTGCATTTAACTTTCGCTGATATGCTAACTCATTTTCTTTCATTTCAGTGTTGATTTTTCGGATGTCATCCATTTCTATTAAAATTTTCCTATTGTGGGACAAACAGTAAGCAACAGCTGTAACACACCTTGGTGAGCACAGCTTTGATTTTATTTCAAGAGGAATACTTACCAGATCTCTCTCCTCAACTGTCTTGGGCACGCTCTGCAGCTTCTCATTTGCTTTGCTGGTGGAGGTCTTCTCAGCCACGAGTGCTTCCTCAGACGTCGCTTCTTTTCCTTTATCGCCCACTAGCACTCCTTTCAGACCTGCATTCTCCAGTGCTCCATTCTTTGGCATCTCCGCAGACGGCCCTTCCAGAGAGTTCACGCCGTTTGCGGATTTGGTGCAGATTTTGGCCATCAAAGCCTTGTTTACCTCAGCTTCAGTTGCTGCAGCCTCCTCTCCCCAGTCAAAGTCCTCAACCACCAACGCCTTCTGTTGATTTGCTTCCCTTCCATCAGTTATGTCAACCATCCTTTTTGCCAGCTTGATTTCTGCTTGACTTAGAGTGGGGCACTCATACTTGAAGTGCCCAAGAGTCTTGCAGTTGTAGCATCTGATCTTAGACTTATCAAAGCCCGCTTTGCCCATGCCAACTCTTCTACCAGTTCTATCTTGAAACCTCTTCACCCTCAAAGTAATCATGGCCATCTGCCATTTCAAATCCATTTCCTCCATATCATCTGGGTCAACCTGATACATGTCTTCAGGATTCATCATCTCACTCTTGATTTCACCTGTCTTTAAAGCCTCAAAGCTAGACATGAAAGTGTTGAAGAGCTCAACATGTTTGTTTGCAAGCTTTGTCTGCTGTGGGTTAAGTATCTTAGCAGCTGTGTCAGAGTATGATACTGTCTTTCCCGAACTTGAACTACCACCACCCATTGCCTCCACATATGCATGTGATGAGCTTGAACCCATGTTTCCAACTGGAGTCATTAATGCCAGATTCTTCATAGCTGTGGTGGGCACAGCTTTTGGAGCAGTCTGGTTCATCTCTCTTTTTGTGATGTCCATTTCGAACGACTTCAGAGTGTTGATGAGATCAGCCAATGTAGATTGAGCATCTAGATACTCTTTTCTAATTAACATGCACTGTATGCTCCATTCTTTGGGCAGCGAGTCAAGCAGTTTCTTGATGGAATTTCGATTGTTAACGGGAATTCCTGCCTTCTTCATCTTGGTTAACATACTCATGAATCGCTCGATATGTGAGCTCAAGCTTTCACCACGAATGCTACCGAACATGTCATATTCTTTCTGCACCATATCTTGCTTATACTGGCGCATCTCTTCATTCCCTTCATAGTACTCATTTAACGCAAACCACAGATCGTGCGCAGTGCCATACTCCTCAAACATGTTATACACATCGTTTGATAAGGCCATGGTAAGGGCACCATAAGCCTTATGATCTCTCTGAAGAAGCTGTTTATCGACATCAGTATAAGTGGTTGGATCAGGGTTAAACTCTTCTCCTGTGGCAGTGGTTCTCATTGGAATGTGTGGGCCCAACTAGATGGAATTCCATTGGGTGAAGTCCGTGACATAGAAGAATGACCTCATTCTGTTCTTCCAAGTTCCATAGTCCTCTACACCTTTTAACTTAGGAACTCTAGTTGTTGTTCCGGTTTCAAGTTCTTGTTGAGTGATAGGATTTACTGTTGAGTGGTTATTGTTACCGGCCATGATTTAAGTAAGTTTTAACAGTTTGTTTATCAGATTTTATAGTTTGACAGTCCAGAAAATGTCCAAAGTCCTTAATTTTAATGATCAGTCCACAAGTACGCAAATAAGTGCGCAAATTTTGTTAAGTGCGCAATAACCAGACAGCAGCAACCTGAAACAACTGAAGCAAACAGCAATGTCAAGATCTTGATCTCCTGATAAGTGCGCAATCTTGAAGTACACAAAAAGCTAAGTGTGCAAATCTGTCAAGGTTGAGCAAGACAAGTGCTCAGTCTTTGACTGATCAGTTTGCGAACTTATTTAAGTACGCAAACACTTAAACTCTCGTTTAAGATTTTAAGTGCGCAGAAACCCTAGCCAAGTACTCAAAAATTGCACCCTTTCAGCAAGTGCACAAACTAACTAGTGATTTCTGATAAGTGCGCAGAAACCCTAGTTGTGTTTTTGGAGATAAAACTAATTGTTAGCCTTTGAAGATATAAGTGCTCAAAATTTTAAAATAAGTACGCAAAAAATATGAGACAAGTACTCAAAATTTGAAACAAGTGCTCAAAATATGAAACAAGTGGTCAAAATTTGAAATAAGTACTCAAAAGTTGAAATAAGTACTCAAAATAAGAAACAAGTGCTCAAAATTTGAAATAAGTACTCAAAAGTTGAAATAAGTACTCAAAATAAGAAACAAGTGCTCAAAATTTGAAATAAGTACTCAAAAGTTGAAATAAGTACTCAAAATAAGTACTCAAAATTTTAGACAAGTACTCAAACTATGAACTAAGTACTCAAAATAAGTACTCAAATTTTGAGACAAGTACTCAACTATGAGCTAAGTACTCAGAGTCAAGAAATAAGTGCGCAATTAAGTGTGCAAAACAGTCTGATAATGCACAAAACACAGTAGAATCTTATCCAAGCCTTTTTCAATTGATCTGAAGTGCTCGGATGATGTTTCTACCAAAGATAAACAACTTTTAACACCTTAGAAACACAACTATAAGGGAAACTTGAAGCAAATGGAGATGAAAAACCTTTTTTTTTTTTTTGATGAAAACACAAAAATTTATAAAAACATAAAGAAAAACTAACAAAATGAGGGTTTTGGTATCTTGATCAGATACAATCTAGAGCACAGAGGCTCTGATACCAAATTGTAAGTCCCATAATACTAGATCTTTCAAGTGCACGAGATTGTTATCACTTAGAAACACCTATGAATTAGGTGTTTTAAGTGATTAATCTTCACAATCCAAGAAACTAGATAAACTAATAAAAAAACCGACACACAAGATACTGAAATTCAGCTTTCCATTAATGATAAAACATCAAAGCACCATGGATGCATACACTCAAGTTTGTAGAATTCTCTTTGTGTTCTAAGATGACCAAAAACCCTAAACCCTAGCTGCACACATAACATTCTATATATAGGCAGAGCACAAGGGCCTGCGCACTTAAGCTAAGTGCGCAGGGCCCCTTGCTTAAGTGCGCAAACCAGCTAGAGTTTCACAAAACTATGTCTTAATTACTTATTAAGTCCTTCAACTATCAAGCTATACAATAGGCTATCAAAAGTCTCTATTCTGGTAACTGTGGTCTCAATATAACCCAACACCTTGCATTGAACATGTTTAGTTAGTGAGTATGTTTAATTGTAAGAGTCTTCTTTTGATGTTATGCAAATGAATTATGAGTTATCTTTTTCTGTTTTTCTTCTTTGCATCTTGGTTCATTGTCACACCCGCACAAAAGGGGAAGGGCATAACGGTTGTCATTAATGCAGCGGAGCGGAAATATAAAGCTAAGGCTTCTAGGGAGTTGAATGCCAATACAACTAAGCATCCTTTAGGATTCCCAAACACTATGTTCAACCTATTCTAACCGTGCCATAGCTATAGGATACCTAAAAACATGCTTAAAACGTCAATAATAAAGTTGGTGAGTTCGCAGGTTTGAGACACGTGTAAACTATTTTCTAATCATTTACTAATTGTGAGTTTGTGTTGAAACCAAGGGTATCTTACTTTTAAAAGAACAAAAAAAAATGTCTTTGGTTTGAACACCAGTAAACAGTTTTGTTGTCAATGAATGCAAGAAAACGGTTTTTGTCATCCATGAATGCAAGTAAACGTCTTATTATCTATGAATGCAAGTAAAAATTACGTTGTCCATGAATGTAAGTAAACGTCTTATTATCTATGAATGCAAGCAAAAATTATGTTGTCCATGAATGCAAGAATAGCAATTTTGTTGTCAACACATGTTCAATAATATTATTGCAGTTACCATGAGCTCCATAACCAAACCCCGGCTTCCTTGTACGCCCCAAACAATGCCTTATCATGGGACATTGAAAAACATGGATAATATGCAATCATTTGACACGACGGTCATGGTTAGCGCGACTAACCATGAAAGGGGGTGTCAACCCAAATAGTACTATTCATATGATCCACAGCTAATTGCTAAGTTAATGGTTATGGTTGTCCGGGGACTTTGTTGTGATAATGTTGTCCAACTCATGTAACACAAAATGTAGGTCGCGAACATATGTATCAAACTATGTTGTCATGTTGTCAATGTGCATATAAATCAGTGCAACAAGATTCAAGTATTTAAATAGATATGTAGTCAAGTTTGTAAGCAAGTTCATAAAACAAGTTTTTAAGCAAGGTCGTAATGAATTTTGTAAGCAAGCATGTTTTCCCCCAAAATATGAAAACAGTAAAAAAAAGGGGGGCACAAAACTCACCTAAGATGCGATAAACGTAGCAAAATCCGTGAAAGTAATATCCGACCTACTCGTACCCACTAGCTAAACTAGGTGTATCAAGGTCGAGAGAAAAAAGAGAGGCGAGCTTGATGGTCCACGTTGCTCCGGGACTTCCAACGAAGGTATACCTAGCACCATTACACAAAGAATGGTTAGTGGGATTGATAATAATGTCTTTAGAATAGTGGAAGTGTCGAAACACGTCGAAAATAGAACGAACTAGATCAAACGGACAAAACAACACTTTTGGGAGAGCCCCCGCTGTAGGCTACGGCCAGTAGGTTCTGCCCCTGCAGCTTTTCTCAGCCTTAGTCATTTTTCCCAGTTCTTGGATACTTTTAAAACCAAATTCAAGGCCATTCCTAAGGACATTTGGGGACATGTTTAATACCATTTAATGGGCTTAAATGATGCGCATTTACCATGTTTAAAAACTCTTTTTGGCTTCACTAAAGACTGTGATTTTTACCCAAATCGACTCGTTAAGGTCATGGGCTATACAAAACACTTTTTGACCATTAAAAAAACATAGCAATCATATTGTTGACTCATTGGACACTTGTTTAACTAAAAACATCATCCGGTTTATGTCACTATGACCCGGTTATTAGTTTTAAATGTTTATGTCGATTTTTACCTAAATCGACCAGTTAAGGCCTTGGACTATACAAGACACTATTTTACCACACATAGGCTTCTAAACCATATTGTCTACTCATTGGAAACTTGCTAAAATAATCAATACTGTCTGATTCGCTTATTATGACTCGGTTTATTGATTAGCCTTTAGTGGCCTCTAAAATTCCCAAACTGCCCCTTAGAGGTCTATATCCTGTTTAGTCACCCGTGATCGACACCACTTGGTTACGATCCATTATTTTCGACTCATTAACATGTCTGAAAACCTCTAAGCCTTTTACGGACTTAGTGCTTTGCCAATTTCATGAATTCACCATTTTGAATCACATCTAAGCGCATTAACGCGCACTAGGCACATTTATTGAAAATGACTTACCGATTTGGCACCCCCACTTCATGTGGGTTGTTTTTTAAATTAATTCACTTCGCCTGTGACACCCACACCCAGATAAGGATGCATCATACACAATTGATACCAACTTATAAGGGAAATACTTATTTTATTACTGTAACTATAAGTATAAGGTACAAAAGTTGGAACTTAAATCGGTACAAAGCTTGACCAACTATTCTTAGCCGAAAATATATCCTTTCCCTCGAACCACACGAACTAGCATATCCTATTCCACGGGTCACACAGCTTCATGATAAACAGCGTGCACAAAAAACTAGTCACCACTACCTGTGACACATGCTTAAAATGACGTCAGACAATGCTGGTGAGTTTATGAATATACACAAGTTGTAAAACACATTCATTTATCATTCATGACTTGTACCTGCCCATGTCATTATAACCTTTACGCCACGCTGGCACCCACGCATGGGCCCCCGTGACGGTGTCACCCCTGTGACTTCCAACATCATATAGTCAATGCCCATTACACACAGGTGTAATACCGACAAATCCTGCCATAGCAGCACGTATAAGGGACCACAGATATCGTGTGTATGTGTGATTAGATTATATGCATGCGTATAACAGTCATGAGTGCAATATTAACAATTACCAGTTTGGACAAGCATGCTCACATTTGAAAACATTCATAGAACTCACTTACATCATTCTAGGTTAGGTACTGATACGCCTATTCCAATCAGGTACTACCTCAAGGTCCTGATCCAATTACATCATCCTAGGTTAGGTACTGATACGCCTAACTAGTTATTATTATGGTTGGATATTGGTCAACGCTGCCTTGTGTAAGCATGGGTGATCAGTCCATGCCTAACTAAGGCTAGGCTACCCAATACCCACCCCTAATAATAATAATCTTAATACCTAAAAATAATAATAATACTAAACTACTACTAATAATACTAAATAAAATAATTATTGACAAAGCATAAACTTAAACGAGAGCATACCTCTAACTATCTATGGCAAGTTTGTTGGGTTATATTGAGACCACAGTTACCAGATCATAGACTTTTGGTGGCTTGTTGTATAGTTTGATAGTTAAAGGGCTAATTATGTAATTAACACAAAGTATTGTGGTGAAAACCCTAGGCTGCGCACTTAGGGGACGGGCCCTGCGCACTTGTGTTAAGTGAGCAGGCACATCTGCCTGCCTATATAAGAAATGTTAGTGTGCAGCTCTAGGGTTAGGGTTTTTGGTTATCTTTGTAGCACAAGATTGAACGGTGCGTACTTATGTGTATTTCATGGTGTTTCAATGACAAATCAGTAATGAAATCGTGTTCTTATTCATCTTGTGTGTCGGTTTTTATCATATTCATCTAGTTTCTTTACTGTAGAAGATTAATCACCTAAAACACCTAATCCATAGGTGTTTCTAAGTGATAACAATCTCTTTCACTTAATAAGATCTAGTATTTAGGACTTTCAATTTGGTATCAGAGCCTCTGTACTCTAGATTGTATCTATTTTAAGATACCAAAACCCTCATCTTGTTAGTTTTTGTTATCAAGATTATTTTTCTATGAACTTTTAAATTTAGGTGTTTTTCTTACATTTTTGCTTCAAATTTCGTGGAAATTGTGTTTCTGAAAGCTAAAAGTGGTTCATTTTAAGTAGAAATTTAATCCAAGCACTTCAGAATGGAATGAAAAAGTTTTGGATAGAATTCAGCTGAGTTTTTGTGTTTTTCACAGCCCGTTTTGCGCACTTATTTCATACGTTTTGCGCACTTATTTCATACTTTGAGCACTTGTTTCTTGGTTTGAGTACTTAGCTCATATACTACATACTTGTGATTATTTGAGTACTTAAATCTCTTGTTTTTGTACGCAAACAAGTTTGTGCGTACTTGTTGCTTTTAATCGTCTTGAGCACTTAACTAGGGTTTCTGCGCACTTAAACAGAAATCCTTGTTTTTGTGCGCACTTATTGAGAAGTGTAGTTTTGAGTACTTGGCTAGGGTTTCTGCGCACTTAAATCTTAAACGAGAGTTTAAGTGTCTGCGTACTTCATTTAGTGCGCAGACTGATCAGTCAAGACTGAGCACTTACCATGCCCAAGTGTTGACTTATCTGCGCACTTATCAAGAAATACAGCTACACGTGTACTTGCAGGACTGCGTGCTAATCAAAAGACACCTAAGAGTGCAAGCTACCAATGCGGGGCTAAGAAAATTAATCAAATGAGCAGCAAAAGACACGCAATGTTAGTGACGTGCAAACATATTTAGATAGCTCACTAAGCGATCAGATGATCATCTTCTCTGCTTATGGTAACATAGACCTGAAGCTCTCATCATCTGATCAAGATAATTGTTAGGATCTGAGTTTGTTTGTTTTGATCTATTTAGAATAAGCTGAGAAATGAATGATGTAAGTATATATGGAAAGTGCAGCGGAATAATAAACTATAATCAAAACAATGGGAATAATTGTTATCAATGATCAAATGCTTTCATTTATTGAAAGATTACAATCAGTACAAATACTCCCCTCAGCCTGATCACACAGTGATTGTTTGTCTGAGAGAATGTTTGTGTGTGATGTAATAGAACAGTACAAGCACTGTTCTATTTATAGACAAACCTAAACCACTGGTGACATGTGCTGACGTCACCTAAGATAGTGACCTCTAACAGAATAACAACATAAAACATCTGCCCTATACAATCTACTGTTACATTACAAAACACTGTAAGGTAAACTACTGCTAAGGGAAAACTCTGATGGTCTTGCAACATCTGTTGGAGTCAAAGTGTTGTTGACTCCAACAGTCCTTTAGTCTTCAGTACTTGATCAGCAGTTGTTTCTTCATCAGACCTTTGGTCAGCAGTTGTTCTCTATCAGTTGTTCTCTAGCAGTCCTTTATATCAGCAGTTGTATCAGCAGTTGTTTGGATGGAACAGTTGTTAGGGTCAGCAGTCTTTTGGGAAGAGCATTGTTTACTTGTGGAATCAACTGTTAGCATATTTTGGCTTTTCAATCATCTGTTCTTCTCCAGGTCAGCAGACCCAACAATCTCCCCCTAGAACAGATGATGCCAAAACTAAGCTTTATTATTGATCTTTATTTCTCATCAGACTTTCTCTGATTTGTCCTTTGAATTGAAGTTCAAAGTCCAAGGCAAATAGGTCTTCTACATCTCTTTCAAGCTCAAGATTCAGCAGTGTTTGGAGATCATTTGCACACAGACTATATGCATCATCCATGCTTATCTTTTGAACTTTTCCATCTGACCTGAGCAGAGTCAATTCATGATTGTCTTTATTGACTTTCCATTTTAGAATTTTTGAGTCAGTGGATTTGCTGAGATGCACCTTTATTCTAGATGAGTTTGGTGATGGAGGTCTCCCAATGAGTTCTCTGAGCTTGTCAGTTGTGGGATCTGAGAAAAAATGCACTTGATTGAAGAGGCCTTCTTTAATGAAAGTATCAACAAACTTCTTCTGATCTTCTTCAGACATTTCTTTCTGTTTCTTGAACTGTCTTCTTACAGCAGCTGATATATCAGAAGTGTCCAGTAAGCTGTCAAGGTTAAAAGCCTGTTGAGGTCTCTTCATCAGTGGTTCATCAGTGTGGCTGGGATCTTTCTTCCTATTTTCTTCAAGTCTCTTGTATGTTTCAACCAGCCTCAGCTCAGACCATCTTGCAACAGACCTCATCTCCCCATAATCAGCAGCCACTATTTCTTGTCTCATCCTCTTAAACTTCAAGGCTCTGGCTGGATCTCTGCCTTTACCAAAATCAGGGGCATAAACTTTAGCTTGGGGATTCTTGGCCAACTCTTCTATTCTTAAGAGTTCTTCCCTTAGTGCATGAGTGGTCCAGCCTGCAAACTGTTTCTTGTTTGCTTTGTAAGGCATGGTTGCCAAGATCTGTTCAAGAAGGGATTCCCTAACCTCCTTTTCCATGTCACTACTGAGAGGCATGGCAGACATGGAATTGCTCAGGGTCTTAGCAAAATCTTCAATCCTTCTCAATTTGCTAAGTTCTGCTGAATGGATGCCCTGAGCAGTCCTATCATCCTTCCCTTTGCATTTCTCTTTTATGATTGCATCTGCCTGTTCAGCCTTATATTTTAGATATGTGTCCATGTTTAAGGGAACAGGGAGATGTGGAAGAGAAGGGAAGGATCTATCAGATGGTTGTTCAGTATTATAGAAGGATTGCATTTCCCCCTTGAGTAGATCAAGTTCAAGGGGATACTGAACAGCCAATGGTGTAATTGTTGGTGGTGGTCTATGGGATCTGAGTTGTGATGTGTGTAGTGAAAATGATGAGAGTGGAATGGCTGATATAGGTGTAGATTGTGTGGTTGAGGTGGTGTGTGGTGATGTATGTATGTTTTCATCCTATACAACAAAGGTTGATTTCCTCTTCCTTTTGTACAAGATTTTTGGTGATGGTGGTGTGGAAGCAGTGGTTGTGTCAACATCTGTTGGCACCTTAGTAGGACCAGCAGATGTTTGGGATTTGGGTGGTGATGTGATTGTAGGTTCAGATGTGGGTTTGGTGGTTGTAGGTTCAGGTGTTGTGGTTTTATCAGTGGTTTGGGTGGCAGCAGTGGTTTTGTCAGCAGTGGCTTTATCAACAAAGGTTTTAGCAGCAGTGGTTTTCAGTTTAGATGGTGGTTGTCTGACATGTTTAGCAGGCATCTTGTTCCTTTTTGAGGATCCCACATCTTCAACTTCCTGCTGTTGTTCCCTTTTTAGTTGTACCAACAACTCTGCTTTGGCTTCCAAGGTTTCAGCCCTCTTTTGTTTGTCTTCAGCAGCCTGATGTATTGTAAAATACATCTATTTCCAGTGTAAAGTTTGTACAGTTTTCGAGTCGTTTAGATAGTTCTTTTATTAGTTTTAGGCTTGTACCTGTCTACTTTTATTTAGTATAGGTTTTTATAGTTTTTTATTAGTTGTGAGCCAGTTTTAGTATTTATTTATTTATTTTATATTTTGGTAGGTGTTCATGGACGTTGGAGCGTAAACGAGCAACTTTGGTCCAGCCAAGAACACCCGAGTCAGAAGCACGGAGTTATACTACTATATATAATAATAATAATAACGATAATAAAGAAAAAAAAATAAATAAATAAATATCAAAAGTAGAACCGTGACTTTTGTCACCAAAGTCAACGGCCCAATAACTTGAAGGTGGCGCACGGAGTGGATATATATATTATTTTATCTTGGAAGGCAGGGAAATATATATGGATTGGAGATAAGTCTGGAGCGGGCGCAGAGGTTTTAAAAAGAGGCGATATATATATTTATTCTGTGATAGAGATATATATTAAATAGAAGGGATTGGAGCCAGCGAATTCTTGAAAGGAAGAGCACAATAATTCGAGCAGAGCACAATAGCATCAAATATTATTAGAGAGGCAGACCAGGGATCAAAGGTTCTAAGCCAGGGAGCGAGTATTCGGGTGTCAATCATTCGGTTTCTTCGTTCCTTTATTATCTTTGTTCTAGACCATGATTGCTAAATTTTTATTTGACTTTGTTTCTCTTTTCAAGATGATTTGTGGCTAAAACTTTTAATAGCTACCTAGGCCAAGACAAATAACTATGTTTTGATTTGTTTTTATTTTCTATGGTTTTTGGAACGTGTTTTGGATTTATGATTTAGTAAAGATTTTGATTTCTCTAGATCTGGTGTATGTGCGTATCTATTATTTTTTAATTGTCACTTATTCACTCCACTTGCACTTTTGTGAATGTCTTTCATGTATGAGTGCTAGTTAGGTTGCAGACTTTGTGTAGCAACTAGTTTATGGTCAATAGTCGCGAGTTTACCATAAGAGTGGTATTTGGTGGTTAGAAGATTTTAGGTATTCTTCCAAGTTCAATAGCTGTGAGGTGAGGGCTTGTTGGTATGTCTAGGTTGTTAGATTGCTAGGTTAGAGGCTTTGTGAGAAGATCTGCCTAGTTTCCCTTTCAACTCTTGCGTATCAAGTTAGATCTAGGCTTCAATAATTACCCCTTGCACCTAGTGTAGTGAGGCTTTCGCGTTGTGAGGTAGATTGTCTAGCGGGTACTCGATCATAAGAGTTAGATAACCTGTGAGGGTTTGTACTCCAACCGGTAGTTTAACAGCACAAAAATATTCTAGGGTTTCCCCTTGAGAAGGGTCGAGGGTGTCTAGTTTATTTTTGATGTTTAGTATTTTAAGATCCCGGTTCCAATTCAGTTCCATAACCATAGAAGCTTATCAGGCATAGTTAGGAGTCTGGTCTAGGTAGTGTCTTGTCATCATCTGAATCCGGCTCAGCTAAGTTCGTGTCTTTAGTTCAGTTTAGTTAGTCTAAGTTAACCTTTATTTTATTGCAAATTAGTTTTTAGTAAACCCCCCCCCCTCTTTAATTAATAAATAGTTTTATTTCAGTTTTAGATAAGTAATCGAGTCTAGTTTTTCGTTTTCCATTAGAGTCTCGTGGGTTCGATATCCGGACTTACTTTAGCTATACTAGAGTCGATAGGTTCACTTGCCTGTCAGTAGTTTAGTTTTAGAGAGTCTAGAGTATTACTAGGTGTCTAGTTTTAGGTTTAATTTAGTTATTTTTATTAAACTACTTTTAGCACATCACAGCCTTTTCAGCTTTTTCATTTGCAGAGTTGTCTACTGCTTTATCTTTGCTGGTTTGTTGTTGTTGTGGTGCAGTTTGAGTTTGTTGTTGCTGTTGTGGTGCTGTTTGAGTAGACCCTGGTATGTTGGCAGACTTTGATTTACCTTTTTGAGAAGGTGGACAACCAAAGGGATCTAGCTTTGGCAACCTATCTCTGCCACTCTCCCCCTTTTTGGCATCATCAGCTGTGAATGCATCATCATCTTCATCCCTGAGAATGGTGGTAGGGGCAGAGCCAGTGGTCTTCAGCAGATGGTCTTTGATGGCTTGAATGTCTGCATGAGTATCTTTGTACCTAGCATCTACCATGTTTCTGATCTTAGCCATGTAGGTTTCATGATTCTGATCTGCTAGTTTTCTGTGAGCTATGATGATGGGGGAAACAGATTTCCATAGCTCACTAGCAATATCAGATGTGGATGGTTGATTCTTGGATAAAGTAGCCAAGGATTCCAATATTAGCTTGACATCAGATTTTATGTCAGCAACAGAGGTTTCAATGGTTTGAACTCTAGCTGTCAATTCTTGGTATTTTAATCCATCACCTAAGTTAATAGGATCATCTGAATTCCTACCAGTGGTAGTTTTAACTGATTCAGTCCTAGGAGGTGAATCCAAAGGATGAGAACCAGATGCCCCTTTGTCTTGGTTCTGGGGACTTCCAACTGATTTTGGGGACACTATAGTGGCCTCATCAGTTGTTGCCTTCAAGGGAGTCTTAGCTATGAAACCACTGTCCTGGTGTGAGACAATGGTCTCTACATCAGTAGTGGTTGCTCCACTTGAAAACTCACCTAGAGTTGCATTGAATTCTAGGGGTGTAACCTCCTCATCTGTTTGTGGGATGGCTGATTGAATTTCCTCAGTTCCAGTCACTTGTGGAGGTATACTCTCATTGACAGGTGAAAGAGAGGAACTGGGATTTTCCTGAGTTTTGTCAATAGCCTCAAACAGAGGTTGCATGGTCTGTTGAACATGTGATGGTGAGGGTGGAGGAGTAAAAAGAGAATTAGCCCTGGGAGAAGGGCTTGTGAACATTTGGCCAAGTGACTCAAATGTATCATGATGTGGTTCCCCTTGGCTTACAACATGATCCTTTTGGGAGGATGCATGAGGAGTTTGGTCAGGTTGAGATATTTCCAACTGTTGTGAGGAAGTAACAACAGTGGTTTCTAGTTGCTTTTGTGTTGCAACAGAGTTATCTTCTGGTATCTCATCTTCCAGAAGTCTCTTTTGAGGTGGAGTGGTGGTTTTTGTGGATGGACGTTTCCTTTTGGAAATGGCTGGTGTGGGTTTCACAGCACTGGATGGAGTGCCATGATCACCAGGAGTAGTGGGCTCAACAACAGAGGTTTGGACAACAGTTGTTGTCTTAGTTCTCTTTGTTTGTGTTTTTGAAACCTTTGACACTTTTGATGCTTTTTCTTGGGTGTTTGCACCCAACATTCTAGTAAAAGTTTCATCAGTTAGACTCTTCATTTGCATAGACTCGCCCTTTTTGAAAACTTTTTCTGGTAAAATCTTTTGTAGAATTACACTTAAGATTCTTGGGTAAATTAGAAAAACATTGTTTGACCCAGACTTTATGGCTTTCACATTTGACACTAAATCCATAAACAGTCCCTAAGATAGATTGAAGTCAGAATCTGACAACATAGCATAGCCCAAGTACTGAATCCTCAATGGGATTTCATTAAAGGAGGTGGACTTAGCGGAGACACAGAGAAGGAGAGTATGGAAGAAAAATTTCATGACTGGTGGGAAAAACTTTTTGAAAAGTGTTGACCCAGTCATCTGAGCATCCCCCCTTTCCTGAAACTCTGTGTGAAGCTCTGTTTTAGGGAAAGAGTCTTTACCTGACAGGTCATTAAGTGAGAAGGTTGTGGATATCAGTTGAGGGGTAATGACGATACTTGTTTCACCAATTTTTGAGATAATGGAAGTAGGTTTTTTGTCTTGAAGCAAGAACTCAGCATTCAACCAGAATTCTTGGAGAGTATCAAGATAGATGGGGCGTCAGCGGTTAAGATTGTCAAGTATTTGGATTTTAGAATGATGTCGATGGTGGAATGAAATGGAGTATTTTCATCTGTTTTAACCAGATATGGAAGGTAATTGTGGGTGGCTTTAGCTTGAAGATCCATTGTAATGGATTTCGAAGTTGAGAATGAATGAAATTTGATTGAGGGTTTGAGAATGAAGAAGGCGGTTTCAGTATTTTGAATACAATGAGACAGTGTAACGACTGTTGTGATAAAACAGGGTTTTTATAGGCTCTGGTGAAATCGCTGATGTGGCCAAAACTCTGCTTGTAAGAGCAGACGTGGCAAACAACTGATGGTTAAAACATCTGGTGGGGAACAGTTGTTTTTGGCAAACAACTGATGCAAACAACTGATGCAAACAGCAGTTTTTTTTATTATCATATTGTAAATATATATATATATATATATATATATATATATATGGATAATAAAACAGTTGTTTTATCTTATCAGAGGTTTGAAACAGATTTTTCAACCAACAGTGGATAAAATGAATGAAACAGTGGTTGTTTTATCTGAACAGAAGTTTGAAATAGATTTTTCAACCAAAAAGCTATTTTTAAGGATGAATTTTGATTTTCTGAAACATTTTAATGCTTTTATTAAAAACATTTTTGTTAATCCATGTTTAGCATACCAATTCTAGAAATCAGATTTGTAAAGGTAGATGTGTCTAAAGCTTTTGTCAACACATCTGCCAACTGATCCTCTGTTAAAACATGGTGCAGAGAAATCAAACCTTTTTCATAGCTATCTCTGACAAAATGATGTCTGATGTCAATGTGTTTGGTAGTGGAGTGAGAGACTGGATTTTTGATGATATTTTCAGCAGCTTGACTATCCAACATGAGTGGAGTCTGTAATGCAGTTATCCCAAAATCCAGCAATTGATTTTGAAGCCACATGAGTTGGGCTGTACAGCTTGCAGCAGCAATGTATTCAACCTCAGCTGTTGAGGTGGAAACAGCTGCCTGCTCTTTGCTTTGCCAAGAGACTAAGGCATTCCCTAGAAATTGGCACCCTCTTGATGTGGATTTTCTTGTGGTGTGACAGCCAGCAAAATCACTATCTGAATAACCTGAAAGCTCAATGTTTCCATTAGCAGGGTACCAGATACCAAGTGTGGGAGCACCTTTTAGGTATCTGAATATCCTTTTCACAGCAATAAGGTTTGACTTTCTAGGTGAAGCCTGGGATCTTGCACAGACACAAGTGGCAAACATAATGTCTGGCCAAGATGCAGTTAAGTACAATAAAGACCCAATCATGCATCTATAATGTGTTTGATCAACCAGTTCATCCTTGTCATCAATAGTGAGTAGCTTGACTGTACTCATGGGTGTACTACATGGCTTACAGTCATTCATCTCAAATCTAGTTAGCAAATTCTTTACATATTTATTTTGATGGATGAATGTGCCATTTTGCAGTTGTTTCACTTGGAGACCAAGGAAACACTGAAGTTCACCCATGGCACTCATTTCAAACTCTGCTGTCATGAGTTTTCTGAACTCTTCACACATTTTGTTACATGTGGATCCAAAGATGATGTCATCCACATATATTTGAACAATCATTAAGTCTTTCCCTTTCCATTTCAAAAATAAGGTTTTATCAATTTTACCTCTTGTGAAGCCAATGGATAAGAGAAAAGTGGAAAGAGTTTCATACCAGGCCCTTGGTGCTTGTTTGAGTCCATACAAAGCTTTATTGAGCTTGTAGACATGATCAGGATGGAATGTGTCTTCAAAACCAGGTGGTTGACATACATAGACTTCCTCCTGAATTTTGCCATAAAGGAAGGCACATTTGATATCCATCTGATACACCTTGATGTTGTGGTTGACAGCAAAGGCTAGAAAGAGTCTGATGGCTTCTAACCTTGCTACAGGAGCAAAGGTTTCATCATAGTCTATTCCTTCTTCTTGTCTGAAGCCTTGAACCACAAGCCTGGCTTTATTCTTGACAACAATGCCCCTTTCATCAGTTTTGTTTTTGAAGACCCACTTTGTACCTATTGGACAAACATCCTTAGGCAGTGGTACAAGTTCCCATACTTGTTGTCTTTTGAACTGAAGGAGCTCTTCTTGCATAGCTTCTACCCAACTATTGTCTTTCAGTGCCTCTTGGTACTTGACAGGTTGTGTGAGAGATAGGAACCCTGCAAAAAGACAGATATTGGAGGATTGGCTTCTTGTGAGCACACCCTCTCTGATGTTGCCAATGATCTGGTCTGGTGGATGAGCTCTTAGGTAGATAAGATCTCCCTGATATGGTATGATGGCATTTTGAGGTGAAGGACAGAGGTTTGGTGACTCTGTTGATGTAACATCTGTTTGCACTTCTGTAGTGCCATCAGATGTTTGGAATGGAAGTGGGGGAATGGGTCCAAGTGGTGTAAAACTGGACTGACTTTTGTCAACAGATGATTGACTTTTGTCAACAGATGATTATTCAGTGGTTGTGAGAGGTGAAGCAGTGGTTTGAGGGTAAGACTGGCCAACAGTGGTTGACTTAGCTGTGGCAGAGTTTTGACAATTGTTTTGAACAGCTGCTCCCTCTGATGCAGAATAGATTTTATAGTGACTCGGGATCACAACATCTGTTCTGTAATCTTGTTGTGGAGACTGTGGAATACCTGCATTGTTAGTTTTAACAGTGATATCTTCAAATTTGAATTTATCTAAATCAAATAGTTCAGCAGGATTTGCTGGGATTTTTAGGGATGAAAGTTCATTGAACTTTACATTCAGAGTTTCTTCTATTGTCTTGGTCTTTGTGTTAAACACTTTATAAGCCTTGGCAGTAGAAGAATATCCCAGAAAATAACCACAATCTACTTTGGCTGCAAACTTTGAAATGGAATCTTTGAGATTTAAAATGAAACATGGGCAGCCAAAGATTTTGAAAAATGAAATTAATGGTTTGATTTTGAACAAAATTTCATAAGCAGTTTTTTGATGTCTAGGGTTGATCAAAACTCTGTTTTGAACATAGCAAGCAGTGTTTACAGCTTCTGCCCAGAAGGACAATGGCAAACCAGAATCTTCTAGCATGGTTCTTGCAGCTTCTATAAGAGTTCTATTTTTCCTTTCAACCACCCCATTTTGCTCTGGTGTTCTTGGGATGCTGTACTGCCTCACAATCCCTTTTGACACATAGAAATCATCTAACTCCTTATTTTTAAACTCTGTTCCATTGTCACTCCTGAAGACTTTTACTGGCAAGTCATATTGTTTTTCAACTTTGGTGACAAAGTCCTTCAATATACCTGCAGTCTCATCCTTAGAATGTAAAAAGTAAGTCCATGTAAACCTAGAAAAATCATCAACTATGACAAGACAAAATCGTTTTCTTCTTAGACTCATGATTTTAACAGGGCCAAACAAGTCCATGTGCAACAATTGTAAACATTGACCGGTTTTGGACTCATCAATGGATTTGTAAGAGCTTTTATGTTGTTTCCCTTTTAAACATGAAACACAATGCTCATCACATTTGAATTCTTTTGATGGTAAGCCTCTGACAAGACTTTGTTTATAAAGTGTGTTGATAGTGTTAAGGTTGGTATGACCCAGTCTCCTATGCCACAATTCTGTCTCCTTTGTGGAGGCAGCAGAAAACAAACAGACGTTTGCCCTAGGATTGTCCTTTAACATATCAACAACATACACATTGCCACTTCTATGAGCAACAAGTTGTGCTTTGCTCTCAGCAATGATGGTATCAATCTTTTTCACCACTTCTGGCCCAATAATCTTGCAAGTTTTCTTTGTGAAGAATGAGCCATAACCTTTGCCACTCATTTGTAAAACACTCAGAAGATTAAACTTGAGATTATCAATAAGATTGACATTTTCAAACTTGAGTTTCCCAGCTTGTACAGTCCCTGACCCTAACACTTTACCTTTTGAATCATTACCAAAGGATATATCACCCCCTCCATGAGCTAAGAAGTCCAGAAGAAGGGCTCTACATCCTGTCATGTGCCTGGAGCCTCCACTATCTACATACCAAAGACTATCTAAACAAGCAGAAGCTCCCTGCACAGCAGTAATGGATTAGTTTTGGTGAGTGTCCAAAGCCAAGTTGGCTTTGGATGGGTCCTCAGACTTTTCAGACTCAAGCTTTGGAAGATGATCAGTGGTTTGAACTAATTTTTGAATCAAGTTCAACAACTGCTGCTGACCATTTGCCAGTGCTTGAATGTCAACACTTGGGGCAACAGTTGTTTGATCACTTCCAGATAGATGATAATACCCATAGGGATTTCTGTTCACTCTTGGTTTAGAGGGTCTTTTTGGCTCCTCATAAACATGTGACAGACTATGACATGGTGGTTGTCCATATCCTCTTGGGTACTTGCTTGTGGGTGGAGCATCTGTTACTTGGACATCCTAGGAGCAGATGTTTCAAGACTTTTAGTAACAGATGTTTGGACAGGAGTGAAGGTCTGTTTGGGCTTTCCTTTTGAAGTACTTACCCCAGGATTTGCAAGAGTTTTAGCTTTGTACTCTTGTATTTTCACATCAAAATTTTTAAGATACAAGCACTCTTTGGTTTTGTGATTCTTTTTCCCACATATTGAACATGTGGCTTTGGAATCACATACACTTGTTCCTTTGTTAATGTCATATGCTTTTAGAAGAAAACAGTTTTTAGTGACATGATTCTTCTTTTCACAGAAATCACAGAACAAGTGGACAGTCTTTTCTTTCTTCTTCCCCTTTTCAGCCTTCTTTTCAGCAGATGTTTGAGCATCTGCTGGAAGGTTTTTCAAGGTAATGACTTTTGCCTGAGGAGCTGTCTTTCCTTCAGGTGTTTTAAAATCAACAGGTTTAAAATTCTCAAGAGTACCACACTCATCAGACCAAGTAGGTTTAAATTCATACTTTTCAAGTTCAGTGAATGATGAGGAACCTTCTGGTTTTTCTAGAACAATTTTCTTACCATTTGGTTCAGTAATTTTAATCTCTTGACCCTGCAAGTTTGTTGGTACTATCTCAACAGACTTTTGATCCCTTTTGTCAGTGTTTTCAAAAGCTGGAGCAGTGGTTTCAAAACCAAAACCAAATTTCACATGACTTTTGGTTTGTTTGTTGAGTAGCATTTCAAATCATCTACATGATTCCACCCATTTCTGACATTCAACTTGGGTGGACTCGAGCTCACTTTTACAACTCTTATATTTTGTTATCATAGTTTGGAGCTGGTCTTTGGTTATGGTTGCTTCATGTTTTAAGCTGCTTATTTCAGATTCCTTTTCAGTTAAACTTGTTTTTAAATCTTTTGAAAGTTTCTCAAATTTAACTTCATCATCTAAAATTTTCTTTCTAAGGTTTTCATTCACCTCTTTGATGTTAGCAAATGCTATTACACATCTGTCAGAACATAAATCCTTAAGAATTTGAGGAGATACCTTAGCAGCAGCCATCAATGCACAATCACACTTGCACTCACAATCATTAGATGCACCCCAGGGATCTGAGAGATTCACAAACTCTTCTTCAGGTTTTTCACCTGTAACAACTTCATCAACAACATCATCAGTCACAACATTAGATTCAGTCACCACCTCCTCAGATTCAACCTCATCTACCATAGCCATGAAACAAAAGTTTTCTGGTTCATTTTCAGCTTTGGCAACTAATGCAAAATTTTCATCTGTTAACTCATCTGGTAGACTGCTCCAATCAACAAAGCCTTGTGTAAAGAAGCTCTGTTGACTGGTCTCTGCAGGAGCAGAGGATGGAGCAACAGTCGTTTGCACAGGTGCTTGAGCAACAGGTGTTTGCACATAGTGGATCTGAGGAACAGTGGTTTGGACATACTGAACAGGAACAGTGTTAGAGGACTGTGCAAAGTGAGCAGTGTTTTGCACAATTGGTCCAGGGGTATTATAGGAATTTTGATAAGTGTTGATCTGAGGTCTTTGATTTGGATAGGTGATTATAGGTGTACCATGTTGACTCCTACATTCCCTAGCAAAATGACCAAGTCTATGACATTTATAACACTTTATCTTTGATTTATCCAACCCAACCTTTGATCTGCCAGTTAACCCTGGAAACCTTCTCCCAGTTTTCTTGTAAAAATTGTTAGTTCTTACACTGAGAAGGGCCAATTGGTGCATAATGTCCATTTCTTCCAAATCATCAGGGTCAAAGTATTTCAGGTCATCATACTCAAAGGATATGTTATCAGATGCCTGGATATCACCACCACTTGCTGTGAAAGCATAGTTTGGTGAATAAGAATCAGAGTTAAAACCTGAAGTTATGTCAACGAAGTGATCATAACTCTGATCCTTAGTGTTTCCAGGCACCTCATCAAGACCCAAAAGTGTTGTATTCCCAAATACATAATCATCAGACACTTTTCCAGAGTCCTGGAGCTTCTTTTTCTGGTTAATCTCTCTCTCATAGGTCAAGAGCTTACCATGAAGCTGGGTCAGTGATAGGTCCTTAAATCCAATTGAGTCAAGCTTTTGCTTTTCCCTCGTTGTACTCTCAAGGTTGTTACTCCGTCTTCTAGGCAGGAGAAAAGGTCTGGGAACCGTAAGTCTTTGCAATGTGACAGCATTCGACAGGCTTTATCTATGTGGAAAGATGGTTCCGGTTTTGCAGATTTGGTTGCGTTGCTTTTTTCAGATGAAGGGGGAAGGGTCCTCCCGGCAAGGGCAACATCAGCGGAGGGATCCGATGAGGTCAACCCCAACGTCAGGCAGTGCCTTAGGAAGGTTAGTGATGGTCACTTCACTGCAGCGGTTAAAGTGTTGTGTTCCAATGGGATTGCTCCCCCAGGGGAATCTACCATGCAAGCTCTTATTGACAAGCACCCCATTGTGCCGCCTCCCAATCTCCCCTCCCTACCCCTGACTCAACCGGCCTTAACTGTGGAAGATGAGTGTGTTTATCGGTGTGTGAAATCGTTCCCGAAAGGGACATCCTGTGGGCGTGATGGCCTGCGAGCTCAACACTTGATGGACGCCCTTGGTGGTGAAGGGACAGCTACGGCATCTGGGTTACTAGCTGCCATCTCTGAATTAGTTAATCTGTGGCTGGGGGGGTTGTGCCCCAAGGTGCTCGCAGAATATATTGCTTCGGCTCCCCTCACTCCGTTGCTTAAGCCTGACAATGGAATCCGGCCTATTGCCGTAGGGGCCATATGGAGGAGACTGGTTTCTAAGGTGGCCATGAAGAAAGTGGGGAAAGAAGTTGTTAAATATTTAGGGGACTTTCAGTTTGGGGTTGGAATTCCAAATGGGGCGGAGGCTGTGCTTCATAGTGCTAACAGGTTTCTCGATTCGTTCCATGATGATGGCTCGCTTGCTATGCTTACGGTTGATTTTTCTAACGCTTTCAACGCTATTGATCGCACTGCTCTGTTACGGGAAGTTCACTGTCACTGCCCTTCCATTTTCCGTGGGTTCAGTTCCTATATGCTCAGCCAGCTAGGTTATATGTGGGGAATGAGCGTATTGGGGCCTACGCTGGGGTTCAGCAAGGGGACCCTTTGGGGCCCTTGCTCTTTGCTCTAGCTTTACATCCCCTCGTGCTCAAGGTACAAGATAACTGCGACCTTCCCTTCCATGCATGGTACTTAGATGACGGGACGATTATCGGGGATTCTGTTCAGGTGGCTAAAGCACTTGACATTATTAGCCGGGAGGGGCCATCTCTAGGGCTCCAGCTCAATATTGGAAAAACTGAGGTTTTCTGGCCGTCGTGTGATGGGGGGAAGATTCGGCCAGGTCTGTTTCCTAATGACATTGGCAGACCGGAGCGGGGGGTCAAACTGCTTGGTGGGGCAGTCAGCTGTGACGCCGGTTTCATAAGTGATCTATCTGCTAAAAGGGCGGCGCGGGCTGTTGACCTCATGGGGCTCCTCCCTAGATTGCGGGATCCCCAAAGCGAGCTTCTATTGCTTAGATCATGTATGGGTGTGGCCAAGTTGCTCTTCGGTTTGCGTACCTGTCAGCCTCCCTTTGTGGAAAATGTTGTTTCCTGTTTCGACAAAGGCCTTCGGGAGGCCATAGAGGACATTGTTGTTTGTGGGGGGGGGCTTTTTTTGGGGACCTCCAGTGGCGGGTTGCGACTTTACCGCTTCGACTTGGTGGGTTAGGCCTCTCCTCAGCCCGGGACGTGGCTACCTATGCTTTTGTGGCCTCCAGATCCCAGTCCTGGGGGCTGCAAGACCACATATTACGTAACAGTGGGGTTGCTCACGTTGACACAGATTATTCTGGCGCTATTGCCCTTTTACAACGATCCCTTCCTGACTTTGATATTGGCGGTTCCCAAAAAGCCACAGAAAACTCTGGCGAATGCTCTTTATAATCGAATCGCACAAAGTTTGGAAGAGGATTTTCATCTGTCCGTCCGACAGAAGGCCGTCTTAAAATGCCTGCAAAAGCCTCACGCCCAGGACTTCCTTATTGTGTTACCTATTGAAGGCTTGGGGCAACGGATGTCGGCAGTAGAGTACAGGGCAATCCTTAAATACCGGCTGATGATACCTATTTTCCCCGATGATGAAAATTGTCCGGTCTGCCGCAAAGCATGCCTTGATAAGTATGGGGAACATGCGTTACATTGTAAGGAATTGCCAGGGTTTAAATATCGGCACGATTTTGTCCGGGATGCTTTGGCAGACATTCTTAGAAGAGCGGGGATCTCCGCAAGAAAAGAGGCGTCAGTTAATTTTCTCACAGACCCCGCGGAGGGGAGGTCCACCTTGCGCCCAGCAGACGTCTTAGTTTTTGGTTGGGAAGGTGGGAAACATGCGTGCGTTGATCTTACCGGGGTGTCCCCCCTTGTTGGGCTTCGGGATAGTGGGTTTGTGGCCGGGCAAGCGGTCATGAGAGCTGAATCCAAGAAAGTGGAAAAGCATGCTAAAGCATGTGAGGATAATTAGCATGTTTTCGTTCCCTTGGCCTTCGACACGTTCGGTTCCTTGGCACCGGAGGCGGTGCGGTTTTTGGCTCGGGTTCAACGAGTAGTGCACAGCAACTTTTCCACCCCCAAGGGCGGGGTTTTGTTTTTAGCAGATTGGGATTTTCTATTCAAAAAGGGGTGGCGGCGCAGCTTGTTGCCCGCCTACCTACCATCCTTATGTAATTTACGTGTTTTTGTCAATGAAAAAAAATTCCGTTTAAAAAAAAATTGAGTTTCTCATAACAATAGCAATAGTGTCCCATTTGTCTGGTAATGATCTTAAAAACCTATGGTTCAGGGTTGAATGAGGGTAAGTAAGACCAACCAATTTTAGTTCACTAATGAGACAGTTAAACCTCTCAAATTGTTGAGTTAATGACTCTCCTTGACATGACTGAATGTTACAATTGTTGGTTAAGTATTTCACGATTGTTTTCAATAACCTCTTCAGTCCCACCAAATTGTTCTTTCAGTGCATCCCACAACTCCTTTGCACTGTTACAGTGTAACAGTCCAGCATATATATCATTGGGTAGAGCCATGGCCACAATACTGAAGGCCTTAGCATCTAACTCAATTTTCTGAAAATCCTGGTCGGAGTAGTTTTCAAGTTTCTTTGGCTCCTAAACCTTGGGATCTTCAGTACTCGGCACCATTGGAACATGTGGTCCGAAGATAACCGACTTCCAACACCCAGTGTTCTGTTGAGCTAGAACATGGCTCATCCGACGTTGCCAGATATTGTATTCAGATCTGACAAGCATCGGTGGCTTGTTGTTCGTGCCAGTGTTATGTGGATCGTGATTGATTGAAGCCATTCTCTGATTTTTCAAAAAACAAAGTCTGTTTTAAAAACGGTTGAATCGAAATTAAACTATTACTCTGTTTTCAATCCAACAGACAAACGATATCAATAATTGTGAGCTGATCTGTTTATATTAAATTGATTTGTTAGATCGAATTTAATTGACCAAGCTCGGATACCAATTGTTAGGATCTGAGTTTGTTTGTTTTGATGTATTTAGAATAAGATGAGAAATGAATGATGTAAGTATATATGGAAAGTGCAGCGGAATAATAAACTATAATCAAAACAATGGAATAATTGTTATCAATGATCAAATGCTTTCATTTATTGAAAGATTACAATCAGTACAAATACTCCCCCTCAGCCTGATCACACAGTGATTGTTTGTCTGAGAGAATGTTTGTGTGTGATGTAATAGAACAGTACAAGCACTGTTCTATTTATAGACAAACCTAAACCACTGGTGACATGTGCTGACGTCACCTAAGATAGTGACCTCTAACAGAATAACAACATAAAACATCTGCCCTATACAATCTACTGTTACATTACAAAACACTGTAAGGTAAACTACTGCTAAGGGAAAACTCTGATGGTCTTGCAACATCTGTTGGAGTCAAAGTGTTGTTGACTCCAACAGTCCTTTAGTCTTCAGTACTTGATCAGCAGTTGTTTCTTCATCAGACCTTTGGTCAGCAGTTGTTCTCTATCAGTTGTTCTCTAGCAGTCCTTTGTATCAGCAGTTGTATCAGCAGTTGTTTGGATGGAACAGTTGTTAGGGTCAGCAGTCTTTTGGGAAGAGCCTGTTGTAAAGACTGTTTACTTGTGGAATCAACAGTTAGCATATTTTGGCTTTTCAATCATCTGTTCTTCTCCAGGTCAGCAGACCCAACAATAATGATCATCTTCTTTGCTTATGGTAACATAGACCTGAAGCTCTCATCATTATTTTTCAATAAACCTTGAGGATCGGTAGGTCAATACCTAGCACACTGTGGGGTCCATAAAATTTTCGTCAATATTACCAAAGAACATGATAAACAACATCACCAAACACATGTTGAAAGAGAAAAGGCATGGATTTAAGTGGACAAGCATACCGACAATTGTTCTTAGGCTGCAGCTATTCAACGGAAGTTGAAACGGGTTCTGGCAGGTATGGTTAGTATGATCTTGAATGCATAAGGTGAGTTTTGGTGAATCCCCACACATTAAAATGGAATTGGGCTATTAAAACTCTTTTTGGGCCAAAAATTTTGAACTGTGCGTACTTAATTGGGCCCTGCGCACTTGACTCAAGTGCGCAGGCCCATATGACTACTGTATATATATCTCAGTAATTCTTTTTTCTACAGTTTTTCTTTTCCTCAAAACCCTAAACCTCTGTCATTATCAGTGTTCATCATCTTCTTGTTACCACTAATCACTATTATCACGTATTAATCTTCATAAATCAACCTATTCCATCCATCTTGTTGCTTCCTTTGTTGAGTCTTACCACTGATTAAGGTAGTCTGATGTACTGATTGTTCTCTAGATTTGATTACAGGGCTTTTATAAGATTCTTTTAAATCAGTTGGTTTCTTGTTTGAAGATGGGTTTTTTTTTAACATTTGAAGACTGCGTACATGATGATGAACAGTGCGCACTTGTCTCATAGAGACTGCGCACTTGTCTCATAATCATACAAAGCCTCTGAAACCCTAATATCCTGCGCACTTATGCTGCGCATTTAAATCTTAAACGAAGGTTTAAGTATCTGCGTACTTGTCTAGTACGCAGATTTGACTATGTTGTCTAGGGGTTACCATGCCCGAGTACTTACAGATCTGCGCACTTGTTGACTGAGTACTTGACTGAGCACTTGGCTCATTTGCCCTTGACTTGGCCTGCGCACTTGTTGACTGAGTACTTGACTGAGTACTTGGCTCATTTGCCTTTGACTTAGCCTGCGCACTTGTGGACCTGCGTACTTGAACATTAAAACAAAATGTGACCTTCATCATGACTATTCAGACACTTGAACGGACTGCGTATTTAGACCTGAACATTAACGATCTTAAACTGAAAATCAAACGTATCATGGACAATCATAAATCAAATCCATCAAACCTTAATCCTATGACTGTTAAAACACAAAACTTAAAAAAATAATAATAATAAAGTCTAAGTCTAAGTACGTTGTCCGTCAAAGTCCATGTCTATGGTCAGTCGTTTGGTCGTCGATTCATATTCAAGAGATCTAATTTGTTTTTCGTGCACTTGGTTTAAACAGATGGCACTCGACTGGGATCCAAGAGGAATGCACAATTAGCCGATGAATCTTGAGACCGATGATGTCAAGTTTAAAGATGTAGTGACCTGGATCAGACGTAGCAAAGTCGGATACGTTGTGCAGCATATTGTACCAGTTTACTGCTCTCACATTGAAGACTTCTGGAGGTCTGCTCGAGTTGAAGTTGCTGGACGAGTCAAGCGAATCAACGCTACAGTCAGAAACAAGGCTGTAGTCATCACTGAAGATACCGTCTGGAACGTGTTGAGACTTCAAGATCAGCCGGGAACAGTCAGATCTCTATCCAAAGCCGATGTTCACCAAGAGTTCAAGAACTTCGGTTACAAAGGAGGTTTTGACAAGAGAGGCGATATCAAGAAAAGTCAGCTGACAAGAGACTGGAGACTCATCAGTCACGTGTTCATCATGTCTCTGTGTCATAGGAAAGGAGGCTACAACGCTCTCAGCACAGAGTGGTCGACCGCAATGATAAAGATTTGCAAGAATGAAGCCTTCAACCTGTCGGGCATGATTTTTGATTATATGGTGAAGAATGCTGAGGCTGGCTCAGGCAAATGGGCTATGTACCCAAGGTTCGTGCAGATGATGATTAACGCACAACACGAGAATCTGCCCCTTGGTGATCAATACAATTTCACCAAAGGTGCACGATTCTTTACGGAGTGCAATACGCCTGACTGGGAACCCATGCTGGAGAACATGTATGCAGCACAGCGATATCCTTTGGTCATGGAGCTTTACAACAAGATTAAGAAGAGAAGGCTAGATGTAACAGAAGCTCGTCAACAATCCACTGCTGCTTCTGCACCTGGATCATCTGACCCTGCTCCATCATCAGCCCAGCCAACTGCTGAAGAGATAGCTCTAGAAAAGGCCAGGGACAAAAGAGTGGCAACTGAAACTGCTCCATCAAAGCCCACAAAAGGAAGAGGCCAGCTGGTTTATTACAAGAGGGCAGAGAAACACTGACACCAGAACAACTTGAGATAGCTGCAGCCCTGCAACAAGTTGCTGAGTTAAAGAGGGCCGAGAGAAAGAAAAGGAGAGAACAGTTACCTCAGTCTGAGATTCCTCGTGTAATGACTGAGGACGATATTGAGCAAGAGGTGATCTTGGAGTCTATCTTCGGGGCAGAAGAACAACCAGGGCCATCCACAACTGCTGTTCCAGCCCCAAAGCACCAGCTCAACGGCCAGCTGAACCGTCCTCCTCAGCTCCTGCTGCACCACGTCGCAAACCGGTGCATCAGGAACTGTATGAGAAGCTAGTCAAAGAGGTTGGAAAGACAGCTGCCAGGGAGATCTGTACCCTGAAAAGTGATGTGCATAACAATCAAGAGCTTAGAAAGAAAGTCAAGAAGCTCAAGCACAAGAACAGGAATATGGAGAAAATCATCAAGGATTAACGATACCTGATCAAGTTTCAGAATCAGGTTCAGATGAAAATGTTTGACATGTTCCAAGAATTGAAGCAACAGCAGACTGGTGCTCCTAGCACAACATTCGATGAGGTATTTGATTTCGGGAAATTTTTGTAGGAAGAGAAAGAGAAAGAAAGAGTTGCTGATGAAAGTGAGGTGGACAAGATTAGTGAAGATGAGATGCCCGATAGGTTTGTGGAGATGGGAATGGAAGAAGAAGTAGTATACGAGACGTCAGATGGCCATAAGTTGGATCCTGAAAGATCAACTTGGTTTCCTAGAAGGCCCATCACCATTCCTGTAACATCCGGCCCCTCTCACCACCAATATTGTCTGCTTTGCCCCGATGGGTTGCCCATCCAGAGCTCACGGATTTGTTTTTGGTCGCCCCGGTGGAGACTTCCCAGGAGGTCACCCATCCTGATACTACTCCCACCTGAGCACGCTTAACTGTGGAGTTCTCCTCTCATCCACTAGCATTAAGCCCAAAACGCGTTGGTGATTTAAGAGGCTTTGGATTACTTATGAACCAAGGATCTCTCCTGGCCACGGCCGATGTGGGATTTGCCTAGGGTGTCATACAAAGGTCCATGATAATCTCCCAGAAATCAGTACTGTTACAATCACCCCCTTAGGGACTCATCGTCCTTGATGAGGTTTGCCCCACCATCCCGAACGGCCCAGGAGTGGCTCTGATACCATTTGTAACATCCGGCCCCTCTCACCACCAATATTGTCTGCTTTGCCCCGATGGGTTGCCCATCCAGAGCTCACAGATTTGTTTTTGGTCGCCCCGGTGGAGACTTCCCAGGAGGTCACCCATCCTGATACTACTCCCACCTGAGCACGCTTAACTGTGGAGTTCTCCTCTCATCCACTAGCATTAAGCCCAAAACGTGTTGGTGATTTAAGAGGCTTTGGATTACTTATGAACCAAGGATCTCTCCTGGCCACGGCCGATGTGGGATTTGCCTAGGGTGTCATACAAAGGTCCATGATAATCTCCCAGAAATCAGTACTGTTACAATTCCAGCCCTGCATCAAAACATCCATCACACCAGGGAAGCTCATAAGGAGAGGATTATCTCCTGGAAGTATGACGAGGAGAAAAAGTTGTTTGCTGTGAAGAGACGAGGGGGAGTGATACAATACTTCAAAGGTCAACAGCAACTGAAGTCTCTCCCTCGTTGGGATATCAGGGAACTTAGTAGAGCCCCATTCATCAACCGCACAAATGACACCACGGGGTCCATGCTTGATTGGTTTATAAAGAAGGAATGTGAGACCGATTTCCAAATCTTCAAGCCGCAGAAACCAAGGAGACGAATCTCCAAGAGACGAATCGATCCAGCAACAGGACAAGGCATGATAACTTATGTGATTGACCCTCCTCAGGTCGTCACACGAGTTCCTATTCGATCTGAGCTTCCAGTTATGCTGAGGGACTTTAAGAAGTGGTTTTATGACAACAATACTGGTGAAGCTGTCATCAAATTGCAGGACAATTCAGAGGCCATAAGGATCCTGGATCCGGTAGATGTGTTTGCTTTTAATCTATCGGATCTAAATATACTCTTCGCGAATCAAATCAATGTAGGTGCTGGGAATGTCCTGTTTGAAGAAGCGGTGCTATTCAGGAGAGCTGTGGATCGGGCTATGAATCTGAAAAGGGAGCTGCTTGATATAGTTGACAGGATCAATGCAGCAGACAAAGAAAAAGAAGAAAGGGAGAAAGCTGCCTAAGCTGCTGCTGCTGCAGAAGTTACTCAACCTGAAGCCGAGACTACTTCAGAGGTACAGACACAAGATCCTGCAACAGTAGCTGATCCGTAAAGACCTGCAACAGAATCTACTCAAGCTCCTCCAGTGGTTGAAGAAGATCCGGTCGCCCTGTACATTCAAGACCCCCCAGAACAGGCTGAGGGGGAGCAAAGCGATGTTGAGATTGATTGAAGATGAAAGAACTGGTAGCTGTGGTCTAGGGGGAGTATTGTTGGGTTATATTGAGACCACAGTTACCAGAGCATAGACTTTTGGTGGCTTGTTGTATAGTTTGATAGTTAAAGGGCTAATTATGTAATTAACACAAAGTATTGTGGTGAAAACCCTAGGATGCGCACTTAGGGGACGGGCCCTGCGCACTTGTGTTAAGTGCGCAGGCCCATCTGCCTGCCTATATAAGAAAGTGATAACAATCTCTTGCACTTAACAAGATCTAGTATTTGGGACTTACAAAGTTGATGTATTGCTCCCTACTTGAACTTCTATTAGCGCTCCAAAAACGACTATTAACAACACCCAACGGGTTATCGTAGGCTCAGGATCCTCTTATATTAGAGTGTTCCCAAAAATTGGTGCAACTCATAGAAATACTAAGAGACCTATTTATAGTGGAGTATCCTGAGGTCTTTTCCTCATTCTATCGATGGGACAAAAGAAAGTTATTATTTATAAGACCATAATATGGCTTCCATTTTCCTATGATACTGATGTGGATCACAATTCTCATGCCTACTTGCTTCTTTGCGTTTCAAGTCAATATACTTTCTATCTTAAATGTGGAATCAACATCCACGTACAACATATTATTTCAAGAATTCATTTGTTAAGTTTATATTATTATATATTATTATAATTATTAATTCAGATGCTTCACTCATTTTTCTCGTATAACTTCTAAACGGTAATATTTTATGAACTTTCGAATATACTGGTAAGACGAGCTACTTTTTATCTATGCGTCAACCTAAGTTTCATTACAAACGGAGTAGAGTTCAAATATAATATATTTTATAATTTTATAATTATTACTAAACGGTCTCTTATAATACTAATGGCTCGACTAGATTCTAATATCTCAAGTAGTCGTGTTGTTCATTATTCAACATTATTAGTTGCACAAACATTTCTACTTTTATTTTACCACAAAACTGGGTGTTACAACTCTCCCCACCTTATAGAAATTTCGTCCGCGAAATTTAGGTGAAGAGGCACGGGTATCTCTGTTTCATCTCATCTTCTTTCTCCCATGTCTCTTTAGGTCCTTTCCTTGCATCCCACTTAACTCGTACTAGAGGGAACTGTCTATTTCTTATTATCCTTGCTTGGCAATCTATGATTTGGATGGGGCGTTCCGTGAAGTTCGATTTGTTAATCTTGACCTCTTGCCTGAGCATCTTAAGTGAGTCATCCGCCAGACATTTTATTAGGTTGGACATGTGAAACGTGTCATGTATCTCATGTAATTCCGTCGACAGTCCTCGAAATTCCTCTGGCAGTTTTTAACTTATATGTTACTGGGCCAATTCTTTCAATTATCTCCAATGGTTCAATATACCGTGGACTCAATTTCTCATTTCTTCTTAAACCGAATGATGCCTTTCCAAGGCGAGGCCTTAAATAGTACCATATCACCTACATGAATTTTTGATCGTACTCTCTTTTTGTCGCAATAATACTTTTCTCTACTTCTCGCAACTTTCTATCTATTCTCATATTTGTAGGATCTTATTTATAGTTGCCTTAATAATCTCGGGACCATCTAAGGGATGGCTGCCGATCTTTGCCTAACAAACGGATGGTCGATATGATCTAACATATAATGCCACAACATGGGCGACCTGGATACTCTAACGGTAATTATTGTTATAAACAAATTATATCAAGGATAAATGTAGGGGTGTTCATCGGTTCGGTTTACGGTTTATTTGGTTTATTCGATTCGGTTTATTCGGTTTTCAAAATTTTGTACCTCAAACCAAAACCAAACCAAACCAAATTAGGAATATGAAAACCAAACCAAATTCAACCAAATTGAATTCGGTTTTGGTTTAAAACCAAACAACCCAAATTCAACCAAACAAACCAAATTGAAACGAAGTTTTTTTTCTCTAACTTATATACCTATATGTTCTAAAATCCGAAAAGAAAGTTTGCAATAAATATAAAGCAAAAAATCAAATCACGCAAACAGAAACATTATAAAAATTAGAAATAGTAAAATGAACCCTAGTTTACTAGTTTATACTCAGATTATTACCTCTATAAATTGGTGGGCTTTATTTATTTTGGATTGGGTTTAATATTTTGGGCTTATATATTATATATGAGTAATTAAATATTATTATTTTTATTTAATAATTAATTATTTTACCGGTTTATTCGGTTATCCAAATAAACCAAATAAAAAAAATGTAGAACCAAAAACCAAACCAAATACCGAATAAGCAATTCGGTTTCGGTTAAAACCAAACCAAACACCAAATTCGTTGTTCGGATTGGTTTTTTCGGTTACGGTTCGGTTTTCGGTTTTTATTTGGTTTGCGGTTTTTCTGAGCATTCCTAGATAAATGTTCATTCCACTGCCACCAAAGTCTAATGCATGTCCTAAGCATAGTTATCAATAGCGGCAATAGCGACCGCGATCGCGAATAGCGTCGCGTATCGACTATGCCTCGCTATATGGTGTATATCGACTGGACAGTGAGTAAATAGCGACGTCCGACGACGTCCGGTGACGAATTCCGGCGACGTCGCTGTAGTTTTTGCCGGAAACAAGGAAGAAGATGAAGAGGAAACAAGGAGAAAGATGAATAGCGGCTGTGCATTTGTGTTTCTCTGTTTTCAGCCTTTTTAGGGTTAAAGTTAGCAAATTCCGGCGAGTCTCTGTACAAGGAAGAAGATGAAGAGGAAACAAGGAGAAGAGGAATAGCGGCTGATAAAAATTTGTTTCTCTGCTTTCAGCTTTTTAGGGTTAAAAGACTTTTAACTATTTTCACATTTAACCCTTTATCTTTCATTTGTTTACTATAGTACCTAAAACTTTATAAAATTAGTTTGTGTATATACACATTTGGTCCTTATACTTATACATTTGTACATAAAAATATTTTTAAATTTTTTAATACCTTATCGCTATTTACGAAATAGCGGGCGCTATTTCATCGCTATCGCTACGTAGCATATCGGTAGCCCGTCGCTATTTACCGCTATTCGCTATCGATAACTATGGTCCTAAGCATATCTTCCAGGGTCTAAATTGTCCATTCACTTTATCCATCAGTATATAGATGCTATGTCATACTTAAATTTACTCATTTCGGAAGTCTTGCTAGAATACGGATGTAAACGACTATCTCTATCTACAATGACGGATATAGGTACTTCATGATAGGTGACAATTTCCTTGACATATTCCCTGTATATTTTCCATCTTATAATCTCCTCGCATGGAGAAGAAGTGAGCGGTCTTAGTTAGCCCATCTAATATAACCCAAATGGTATCATGCCCAGACTTAGTTTGTGGAAGTTTAGTAATGAAATCCATAGTTATCATATCCCATTTCTATTTAGGGATCTCAGGTTGCATTAAACATCTTGCAGGTTTCTAATGCTCGGTTTTGACTTGTGAGCAAGTCAGGCATTTCTCCACATACTTGGCTATTGATTCTTTCATGCCTGGCCACCAATATTCACCTCGAATATCCTTATACATATTTGTACTACCAGGATGCATTGAATACTTAGATCTATGCGCTTCTTCCATCACCTTATCCCTTAGTCCTCCCATAATGGGTGGGTATCCAGATCCTATTGTGAAATCTTAATATTCCATCTCTCCCTTTAACGGGGAGTTCTTGTTTAGATTTCTATAATTAATCCACATTCTCATTGAACCATCCTTCTTTTTAACAAAGATAATAGACGTTCCCCATGGCGTTGTGGTAGGATGTTTTCGTATGATTTCTCAAGACTTTGCCCGTTCTTATGGATTTTCACCATTCGGGGTCCTACCATTTCTCAATACACAAGGTTTATCAAATGATAGACCATACCTATACTATGTTTATAGATTAATGGTGTGAGGAATACTTACCTTGTATCCATTTTTTCTTCCACACGCATTGAGCTTGCATCCGTTTGACCCATTTGCTCCCTAGTTCTTTTACCTAACTTAGGGACATGTCAAACGTTGTTTGTTAGAATACATAATATGGAATTTCCCTACTATCCATAACGTCATGTATTCAATCTAAATTCTAGCTTATCAAAAGCTATATTCTCATATAAAACATGTGCAATTATACCTTTTCTTACATGCCTAATTGAGATTAACTCATTTAGGCATTTAATCGAATACTTGGTGTGCACCCACCAATATATCGAGTTTTAAACATTTTAAGTTCCGCCAAAGCATAATTGATTGTCTAATTGGCATCATAACATGTTATTTAGGCCTTATTACCTAAATTTCTCATTATAACAACTCCTAAGAGTCACAAAGATTACTAGATATAAGTTGATTTAACCTAGAGGTTAAACCCCAAATTTTACATCTTAACATAATAGCATGGGCATAATCAAATATACACCTAAAATGTGATTCATAACCAAATTATACAAGATTGAGGCTCCATAAAGCTAGAGAGACCTTTAACAACTTAGGGGGTGTTTGGGGTTGCGTTTTGAAATGAATTTTTAGATTATTGCGTTTTGAAAACGCAAATAATCAGTTTTTAATGTTTGGGATTGAGTTTTGAAATGAATTTTTAGGCTACCAAAACGCAATAATCTAAAACCAACTCCACCTCTGCTTTTCCAAAACACAGAAGGTGTTTTGAAAAATCTATCCCAAACACCCTCTTAAAATTTCACATTTTATCAACACCCTTGATTTTCACTATAATCAAACATGAACATAACATCAAATTTAGCCAAAAAAAGGTACCTTGTTGTGTATTAGACTTAGATGGTCCAAATTTTGGCTAATGCGATGAAAACACCCTTGATTTGGCCTTGAATTGAGCTTATTCTTGATTTAGGGTTTATGGGTGAAGGAGACCCATTCTCCTGATGATTTTCATGACACGCACAAAGTGTGTGTTTTCAATTTCTTTAATCTTTAATATTAAAACCAAGTTTATCATTTAGGAAACTATGGTCCTTCCTTCCTCTACTTAACCAAAACCTTTAACTAACCACTAACTAGATTAGTTTATGTTTTATATTCTAGTATTATTTAGACCAGCGGATTTAACGGGGTTATTTCCTTGGTATAACGAAATCCCCATTTTATTTGTTGATAAAACGTTTGCTTTATTAAATAATTCATTTTGTTATTTGCTAATCTTGCCAGGTGGCATAATTAGACGAAACTGCTTTTCGGGTGTTACAAAAATTGTTTTGGATGTGAAGTTTAATGAGGAAAATTTGCACACCACATTAGATTTTATGATAATCTTGGTTTTGAAAAGCAAGAGGCATGAGTCGTTTACGTCCCAAAAAGCAAAGACGTGAGGCGAGAGCCTTACGTATAGGAGGTGTTGCTCTGTGTACAATTAAAGAAGCTTTATATAGAAGGAAAAGGCGCTTGTTTGTCAAGTTGATCATTCGTAATATCTTCATATTTTAGTCCCATAGTCACCTAATTCGTAGTTTGCTCCAGTTCGGGTTCGCTAGATGAGACAAATTCGGTACGAAGGGAGGTGGGTTCATTTTCGTATGATCCGGTACGGTGTACCATTGAGTCAGGTTCGGTATACGCAAATAAATTAAAAAAAAAATTACTAAATTCATTAAAATCCATATAACCAAAATCTAATATAACCAAAAATCTAAACTCATTACGAACCTATCCATCATGAGTTGTATTTAAACGCAGTGAGCAAAGGCAAAGCTACTAGTTGAAGGTAAAAGAGAGCGGCGACGGCACGACATCATTCATTCCCATCTATCATCGACCTCCAAGCTGAAGGTACGTATTTACCCAAACGAATTGAACAATGGAATTGGTTAATTAGAACTCCAAACGAATTGCTTAACCCCAATTGAAACCCTAATTCGCGAATTTATATTGATATCATAGGAGCGTGAGTGCATGGCTTCAGGTCAACAAATTGATGATGATTCTTCAAATAATAACACCTCGTAAGCTTCTACATCCTTAATAATATAGTAGTATGATCATATAATAAGTTATCAAAATATGCTGCTAACATATGTTACAGGCCCAAAAAAGTATACAAGGATCCAGACGATGGGCGACAAAGATTTTTGCTTGAACTTGAATTTCTCCAATGCCTTGCCAATCCTACTTATATTCACTGTAAGTTAACAATTCTACTTTAAAATGATGGTAAATATTTGCAATAATGATTAGGAGGTAGTTTGATTGGGCATAGTTAACACTTAAAAGCTGTGAATGTAGACTTAGCTCAGAACCGTTATTTTGAGGATGAAGCTTTCATAGGCTACTTGAAGTACCTCCAGTACTGGCAGCGGCCGGAATACATAAAATATATTATGTGAGTCATGCTTTGCCTTTTAGTCTAACAATCTTATTTTGTTACATTTTTGTATCAAGACTCATTTTATTAATATCTGCTTATTGTTCGATGGTCACAGGTATCCACATTGTCTCTACTTTCTTGAACTTCTTCAAAATGCTACTTTCCGCAATGCTATGGCACATCCTGCCAATAAGGTTGCATCTTTTGCAATTACTTGCCCCTTACCTTTTATTTTATTTTTTCTTCCACATATGTTCTGATGTCATGAATATCTCTCTAAGCTTCAGTACATTTTGATTTTTTTGATGGGAGGTTTTGAATTAATATCATGTTGAAGTTATAGTCTAGTTTTTTCCAATAAAACCAATTTTGAGGTTGTAAGCGTTTGCAGAGTCGGTCCTAAGGATTCAAGTGCCTAGGCCGAGCAGAGAAAAAAATGCCCTTATGAATTATATAAAGAAATATTTTTTAAATGACGAGTAACATTATAACAATAAACATAGCAAATATATAGTATCAGAATGACATACCATAATAGCTAAGCAATGATTCTTAAAGCTCTCCTAGCATTTTTTTAAACGATGATTGACCTTATAAGTTATAACTTTATTTATTGTTATATTATCATTTAGATTAGATTAGATAATTAGATGATTGAATATTTGGATTATTAACCTAGATCAAATTTGGCCCAATATAAGTTATAAGGTTTTAGATATATCATAAATGACCAATACGTTTTGCAGTTCGAAATTAGAGAGGAGTCAACAAGGTTTTTCGTTTTCATATTTTTAAACACACACATGTGTATACATATGTATATTATAAAAAATGACCCCTCCGAAATAAGTGCCTCGGCCAGTCGGCCGGGGGTGCGGCTCGCCCACCCCCAAGGCCGGCATTGAGCGTTTGAATGCACTTTAGGAGACTTTCAACCTGGCTGACCTAACCATCTAACCTGTTTCCTTTTATGCCTAGTTTAAACTATTAATTCATTAATCACTTGACCAGTTTTCATAAGCATTAACCCAGATTGAACTGTTTCGTATGAATGGGTCCGGATCAGAATCAAGGGCTTGAATAATGGATTAATTATGATCTAAATTTGAGGAGTTGATAATCAAGGAGAAAGATAAAGTTTGAATGGGTCATGATAAACCAACGAGATGGAAGGATACTTCCTAGTGAATTATCGGGTCACTATATTGTAAGATAGAGATAATTGTTAAGAGTTTTGCTTATTAATATGCTACTTAATAATAGGAGTTAGAGTAGGGTTCGGAGTCTCTTTTAGAAAGTTATTGGTTAGTATAAATAGGGTCTTGCGTATTGATATTTATTCATGTCGAGATTATTGTTTAATATAAACGGGATGAGACGGGTTGTTTCATAAAACCAGTGTTCATTTTGTTTTTTGATTATAAACAACCTGGGCAACATAGGCCACCTCTAGTCATAATGTCCTTCCAAATGGTCAGCTTACTGCGACCATCGTGTTAAACATATGATGTTTCTTTTTATTTTCTTTCTGTATTATTATTCTCTTGGTTTCCCTGGGTCTAAGAAAATTTTGTGCCTATTCAAATCTTTATCATCCTTTAATTTGTTTTAAATTATAATTGCACTAAATTCATTTGTTATATTTTTTAGGAGTTGACACACAGGCAGCAGTTTTATTTTTGGAAGAACTACAGGAATAACAGGCTGAAGCATATATTGCCTAGGCCGCTTCCTGAGCCTACCGCTGCAGCGCCATCTAATGCTCTTCCACCACCGCTACCACCTACAGCTACCACCATGGCTGCTTCGTCTACTCCTGTGTCTGCACCACCAGTACCCTCTCCCATGCAGTATGGTGTACCTTCTGGGCCGCCTCTACAAAAAAATGACCCAAGAAATGCAATTGACAGAAGAAAGAGAAAGTAAAACTTTTCTCTGTATGTTTGGTCTGTCTGCATAAACAATCTTTAGTGTTCATCTTTTGTTAGTGTCATAACGGGCAGTCTTTTTGTACCATTCAAAACGGTCAAGTTGGATTGACCCGAAACAGTTTTTGGTCCATAAGAATTAACAAATGTTTGCCACATATGATGAAAAGCTTTTATATTATAAATTGGTGAAAATGGCATCCATGCCTTTTTAGGGGGAGTGTTCAAATCAAAACCAAGAAATATGTTAAAAATTCCGAGAGCCGCATAATACACATGTACATGGTGCTTTGAATGTGATACATAAGACAGTTGTATAACCGCCACATTTTCTTTGTCCCCCTACTTTGATCATCTTCAATGTATTATGTATAAGTGCATTATGCGGTTCTCGCAGTTCTCAACGTATTTTGGGTTTGAAATGAATGCGTTTCTACCAATTTATTATCCGATTCTTACTTCTGTGAATTGTTACATAACCAAGCTGTTACCATTTTACAGGAAAGACGGATAAGTTGCCAGTGAGATTGAACTGGTAATGTTTGCTACTTTCTTTTCTTTCCATGTTCAATGGATGTAGAATATTATTTGTGTCAACAAGAACTATAGGTAGTTATTTTGCATGGTTGCTAAAATGTTGTATCTGTAGCTTGATTTATTGATTATGGCTTTTTTAATTTGGAAAACTGTTTTCCATCACTTGTGTGTGCTTATGAAACTTAGATGTGTTTTTAATTTTTACAACTCGTTAAACGATAAGTTTTAATTTTTTTAGTTTAATTTAAAACATGTCAAATATGTAAGTTAGAGAAGCCCATTATTTGTTCTGGCATGGCCCTCGTATTGAGGTACGCAAACAATGGATTGGGAACCGAACCAGGTTTTGCATCTGAACCCGCCCTGATTTTAAACCTGGTGTTGACCTGGCCCTACTTACATTACACAAAATGCGGCTCTAACTTGATCTGGTGTGTCTAAACAACCCGATTTGGGTCATAACCCAATTTGTGTACCTGTACCCTCATAGTCACATGCTTTTGTTTAGTACACTTCTAAATATTTTCCCATTGACCAGAATAATTTTTAAGTAGGACAGACAAACTGTCAAAGGGACTATGTTTAACAATATTGAGGTGTTGAATAAAATTGGCTTTTTAAGTTGCGAGTGTTCAATTCCCATTGCGGACAAAGATTACTCACAGATTTAAACATTATATCTTTTTAGTTCATGTTTACGATCACAGCCTTGATCGGTTTTGCTTCGATCTGTCCGTTACCCAAAGCTTGGTTCAACCAGGTTCTTCCTCAACAGCGATCTAACCCTTTCTCTTCTCTCCGGATAAAAACACTACACACAAATGAGCTTGATCACACGATCCATATCTTTTATTATACGGACTTGAGAATTACAATACCATCAAAATAACATAACTATGGACCATATCTAAACTTTCAATTATTCTAATTGTACAAGTTTTGCATATATTATGTATTTCCAAAATTCAAAGATTAAAACGATACCAACCTGGAAAGTGATGTGAAAGTGGAGTCTTTTTGGTGGATGATAAAGAGGGGAAAAATGCCGAATCTGGAAAAGGAGAAATGGTGGGAGTTTTCATTATTCGACAATGGTTAAAGCGCTAAAAAGGGGCTGGGACGATAATGTAAGACGATGCTGGTTCAAAGGGTGTGGCTATTTGCAGTTTAGTTTTTTAGTTTCTATTTGGATGTTTTTTGTAATTGTGCACAGGTAGTCCTCTCGCTTAATGGGCTTTGGGCGATTTTGTGGTGTGTTTTTGTTTTATGAATAAAGAATCCCGTTTGTCTGTGCAAAAAAAAAAAAAACGATACCAACCAAGATCACCCTCCTATGACGTACTACTCGTCAAACAATACATCAACAAAATGCACACGGAGTTGTGTACCATTCATACCTGGTACTACGCATACTTGTTACGCTCTTGCTTAATAATTATAAAATTAGCAAACAACATCAAATAAGGGTCACCGGATAAAATGTTACACGAATTGAAAATAGAGTAAGTATTTGTTTAGGTTAGAAGAAATGAGAACGACAAGGTACAATGAAACTCTTCTAAAAGAAAGCTTGAAATCATATTTATCCAAATCAAACATCAACCATAATAGAGGTGTTCATTTCTTAAACAACCCAAAAACATAACACAGGATTCAAAGATTTAGGTTTAGGGACGAGAATGCTACCGTACCAGTTGTTTTTGGTACCGGTATTTGAACATAAAGATCGGTAAACCAGTACCAAAAAACAAAAAATGTGGGTACCAAAATTGATTTGGTACTAGTACTAGTATGGCACCAGTTTATTACAATACCATTTGCTCATCCCTATTTAGGTTTAGTCTAAACAAGTTTAGATCACTTTTAGATTAAACCCATAAACCCATTTAGCTAAATAGGTCAGGTTTGTGATTCAAGAGATTAACCTATTTAACCCATCTATACATTTTTGTCATAAATTTCTAACAAGCTATAACTGGTAAACAAGTTAATTTCCATTAAAACATAATATTCAGCACAATACAATAACATCATCACTTGCATAAGCTAACAAACATATTAACTCCTTCCCAAACTTAAGCCCTCTCCCCTCTAATCCTCCTAGCCAACTGCATATCCTTGGGCATAATCGTAACCCTCTTAGCATGAATCGCACACAAATTAGTATCCTCAAACAACCCAACCAAATACGCTTCAGACGCCTCCTGAAGCGCAGCAACCGCGCTGCTCTGAAACCTCAAATCCGTCTTAAAATCCTGAGCAATTTCCCTCACAAGCCTCTGAAACGGAAGCTTTCGGATCAACAGCTCCGTACTCTTCTGGTACTTTCTTATCTCTCTCAACGCCACAGTTCCCGGCCTGAACCTATGCGGCTTCTTCACTCCTCCGGTCGCTGGGGCCGATTTTCGGGCAGCCTTTGTTGCCAATTGCTTTCTCGGGCTTTTCCGCCGGTTGATTTGCGGGCAGTTTGCTTTGTTCTTGCCATTGTTGATGAGCTTTTTTTAATGTGTGAAGAGTGTTTGATGAATTTGCTTGGAGAGTTTTGTTTATTTATAAGGGTTTGGGGAGGTGTTTGAAATTTTGGGGGGAGGATGAGGGCGAATATGGACCGTTGGATTAGAGATGGAAACGGATGGGTAGGATTAGATGTTATGAGAGCATCCGGATAGCGATCCGTGTGATTGTTCAAGATGTATTTTTGTGAAGTTTATTTTTTTATTATATTCCGTAAGATGGCAACAGCACAAATGTGTGAATAGGGATTTGATAAAATATTTTTATGTATTTTTATTCTTGCTTGAGAATATTTTTAGCTAAAATTTGGGAAAATTTTATATTTACCTCATCGTTAATTAAGTGTGCGTTTGTTCGCATGAATTGAATTTGAATTCCAACTTTTTAGGTGTTTGTTTCATTGAATTTGTTGGAATTGGAATTTTAAGGGTTGGGTTATTCTACAAAGGCTACAAAAAATAAGAAAGGTGAGAAGCCACTAGAAAATGACATGTGTCCAAAGGATTAACAATTGGGAAGGGTAATTTTGTCAAAAACATATGCACATGCAATTCACATGCCATTTCCACCTTCATTTTTAAATGCCCGTAACTTTTTTATACGTCATCCGTTTTTAAAAAAAATTATACCATAAAATTGAGCGTCGTTTTATCTTTAATATGAGTACCATATTGCTATACTTTTGAAGAAAAAAATTCAAAACCCACTTGCATAAGACACAATGGAATGTAAAACACAATGAACACCAATTAAATATAGGGTATAAAACATAATCAAGAGTCTAGTAAAACACAATGGACGACATACTAAAGACACAATGAATAGAAGACTAAAACACAATGAATACTTTTGAAAAAAAAAGAGTTGAAAACCCAGTTACGTAAGACACAATGGATGACATACGAAAGACACAATGAATAAAACACTAAAATACAATGAATGCTTTTAAAAAAAAAGTTAAAAACCCATTTGTGTAAAACACAATGGACGATATAATAAAGACACAATGAACAGAAGATTAAAACACAATGAATACTTTTGGAAAAAAAATTGAAAACTCAGTTGCGTAAGACACAATGGAGATAACGTAAAACACAATGAGTACCAATTAAATATGCAATGAACAATATGGTATAAAACACAATGAACAGTCTAATAAAACACAATTGACGACATATAAAAGACACAATGAAAAGAATACTAAAACACAATGAATAATAGACTTAAACACAATGAACAACATAATAAAACACAATGTACGCCTAAATACAAAACTCATTTGCGTAAAACACAATTAAAAGCATACTAAAAACACAATGGACAAAGTTAAATCATGTGTAAACTAAAAAAAACATAAAAAGCATATTTATAAAGCACACATGCATACTATAACACAATGAACGTGCAGAAGACACAACGGAGAAAAAAAAACCCATTTAGCACGATTTTTTTTTTTTCAATTTTAATGTAGTAATGTGGTACTCATATTAAAGATAAAAAACGCTCGTTAATATGGTGAAATTTTTTTGAAAAAAAAATGTCGTATGAAAAAGTTATAGATGTTTTAAAATGATGGGGGAATTGACATGTGCATTGCATGTGGAGAGAGAAAGTCAACAAATGTGGTTTTCCTTTTATGCCCTTTCTCTAATTTATTGTTTATTTTTTTCAAACAAACTAATCTCAACCCTTCAAATATATGATCAATGGATCACAATCCTTCTCACCCTTCCTAGAAAAAGTGTCTTGTGTATTTGATCATAAAATTCCAATTTTGTGTGTTTGGTTGACAAATGAATTGGAATTGGAATTTGGTATCAATTCCTTCAAATTCCTTAAACTAAGGGAATTCAAAATCCTTCCAATATCAGAAGGAATTCAAGTCAATTTATTGGAATCTTCGAACAGTTGACTTCATTTTGACCCGAACCAATTCGAACCGTACCAGTTTCGACTGGTACCGTTTCGACCTGAACCGTTTCGGGCCGTACCAGTTTTAACCGGTACCGTTTTGGACCGAACCGTACCAGTTTTGACCGGTATCGTTTCGGATCGTACCAGTTTTGACCGGTACCGTTTCAGACCCTACCAATTTCAACCGGTACCGTTTTGACCGGTATCGTTTTGCCCCGTATCAGTTTTCGACCGGTATCGTTCCGACCCGTACCATTTTCGACCTGAACCATTTCGACCCGAACCGGTACGGGTTGAAACGGTACAGGTCGAAACGATAGAGGTATAAACAGTTCGGGTCGAAACGATACTGGTCGAAACGGTACGGGTCACAACGATGCGGGTCGTGAGGGCAAGGGTGATAGATTCCGATTTATTAACAAACTAAACACAATAATAAATGATTTGAGATTCCAATTCCAACAATTTTCAATTCCTTTGGGAATGTTTAAATTCCAAATCCAATTCTTTTTAATTCCAATTCCTACACAAATTCCAATTCCAATTCCAATTCCAAACATTCCACGAACCAAACGCACCTTAAATATCAAAATTGTAAGAACTATATTATGATTTCCAAAAGTAATGTTCAACAACCGATTACGGTTGTTGCCTTAAATTGATCAGTTGCCTAACTAGGGCTTCAAGGTCTGGAGCCACACGCCCTGCCACATCACAGCCATAACGCCCTTAACACTGATTCCAGTGATATGGGGTATAGGGGAGGGGGTGGTGGTGAAAAATGTAATATTAAAAAAAAAACATCAATTTATGCACCATTCTCACTTTATACTTTTTTTTTTTTGAACGGCCAACGAATTAATTCCGAGCACTCTCTGGCACCCTTTTGGCGAATCAGGTACTCGAGAGTACCCGGACCACCAATTGCCACCAATTCCCGGGAAAACCCAACCACTCACTCGCCCGAAGGCACGACGGTGAAATAATCGGTAAAACCGGTCGGGATCAGGACTCGAACCCAAGCCAATGGTCGGGTCATCCCTCATTTCCCCTCCACCCATGTCCTCCAAATGTAGCTAGTGGTTATTTTTTTAAACGACCCGTTCTGACGCCATATTCAACACACAATTCATTTTAACCCAAAACCAAAATGGTTATTTTTTGAAATGACTTGTTCATATATGAACCCAGTCTGACCAACCCATCTGTTTTAACAGGCATAATCCCATGAATATTGTTGAATAACCTCAAGGAGGAGAGAGAGAGAGAGTGAGGACTCGATGAGACGCCGGAGGCCGGCGACCCAATTTCAACCGTGGGGTGACTGACCCTAGGCCAGTAACAACCTTTTTCATCTCTAATTTGCCTAGTGGGGTGACAGATTCATTGCTTTGGAAGGCGTTTCAGCCACACGGAATCGTCAAAGATGCGTATGTGGCAAGAAAGAAGGATGCTAGGGGGAACTGGTTTGGATTTGTTAGATATCTGGGGGTTAAGAACATTAACAAGGTACTAAAAAGCATGAATACAGTGAAGATTTTTGAGGCCAAGGTGGGTGTTTCGGTGGCAAAATTCGGAAAGGACCATCGGAGAATGTTTCAGCCTGTTTAGCCGGTAGTTCAACAACAGCCCAAACCGGGGCTGTCTTCGGTTCCGACTGGAAGGTACGTTCCTGTCAATAAACCGACTGGTGTGTCGTTCAGGGAAGCTACCACAGGGGAGGCTGACCTGCAATCCGCTTCTTCGAAAGTCTTGGTGATTAATGAGAAAGGGGCTCTGTACCCAGAACACTGCATTATGAGGACGGTTATTGTCGATGCCAAGGATGTTGCTGTTATCCCGAAAATCAAGAGTATGATGAGGTCCGGAGGGTACGAGGAATGTCCGGTAAGTCTTATTGGGGGTTTGAAGCTCATGTTGGTGTTTAGAGATAAACGAACTGCTCTTGAGTTCGTGGGTAGGAAGGATGAACTGTGGGGATCGTTTTTGCTAACTGCCGAGTTGTGGGATGGGAAATGGTTGGAGTTTGAGAGGGTTGCCTGTTTAAAGATTAGTGGGATGCCGCTGCAACTCCCAGACGCCGCGTTTTTTAATCGTGTTGGCCAGCTGTTCGGTATGGTTGTTAAGGAATCGAACTTCTCGTGGATTTCCGCTAATAATGCGGATGGATTGGTTTGGATTAACGTTAAGTTTCGGAAGCGGATTGATGAAGAGGTGACTGTCGTTTGGAATGGCGAGTCTATTCATGTATAGGTTGCGGAGGTGGAGGATGGTCTCACGTCTCAACTAGTGGAGAGTCTGTCCTCCCGGGAAGACGCCTCCACACCGGTTTCTGTCGGTTCTGTAGCAAAAGAGGGTGAGTTGGAGGAGGGGAACTAAGGGATGAAAGCAACATGGTGGTGTCGCCGGTTAGGAATGTAGCGGAGACGGTGGGAGTTGGATTGGGCAATGAAAGGTCTCCGGTCACGGTAACGTTGCATGGGCATGGGGTGAAGAAAGGTCATGGGGATTTCCAAGAGTCACATGGGGCTGGGGGCAGGACATTTAATGATGACACACGGGTGAAGGTGGGTCCCGAGATGAGACGAAGCTCATTTGACTTGAATAAGTCTGTCGATAATTTCGCTGTGGGCCAGGGTGACTTAGTGGGCTTAAATCTTAAATCTAGGAAGAGGCCTAGGAATACTAGAAGCCCAAACCATGAAGATGTGGAGAAAAATAATTGTAACACAACTATGGGCCTCCAGTGTCGGTCCTTTTTGGAGAGGGTGAATGATTTACATGACAAAACTTTGGGGGATGGTGCTTCTGAAACTGGTTCTGGAGGTGAGACCTTGGTAAATAACACTCAAAATATTCCATTTTCTAAGGTTCTGAATGGGGACGGGGTTCAACATAATGATAATAATTTTACTTATAATCTAAACAACACCAATTATATTCCTACTAATGATAATATGCATAACGCACGGGTGGGTATCCATCCTACTGCTCTAGATCCGGTGGTGGGTTTGGATGGGGTTGGGGGGGGGGGGTCATAATGATAATAATTATATCTCTAATACTCCTTGCCGTAATGATCTAAATAATGATAATATTTTACACTCACAAAATGATGGTATGGCGTCAGATCTGGTCAGGCCCGGTGGCCCAGATACGGACATGGAGGATGGGATTGACTCATTGGCCGCAGTTCAGTTAACTGTCCAAGCAGGTGCTGTTGTTGGGATTGACCTGGATCGCTTTGAGGTTCAGGTGAAGGAGCTGTCGATGGTGAAGGCGATGCAGTTGGTTTCCAATGAATTTTTTGAGCATCAATCTCAGGGGGGTTAGGGATGATAGGAAGACATCCTGGATGAGAGGTTTAAGAACTTGTCATGTGTCTCATTTTATTGGTGTGCAGGAGTCAAAACTCCAGGAAGGTACTTTTTTTCAGTTTAATTTTCTTTGGGGTAGAAGTGTTTTTGGTGTCGAACAAGTGTTTGCGGAAGGGAGATCTGGGGGGATCATTAGTGTATGGGATGACGTGTGCGGATATACACATAATTTTACAATGAATAAACACACGTTTTGCTTTAATATTTATAAAAATGGTTTAGACCTTAATATTAAAACACACACAATAGGGCAAGTATACCCTGTCATATATGTAGTAACGTACAGATAAGAACCAAGTATCGATCCATGGACGTGCGCGGAGCAATAGTACTAAAACTCTGTCCCCGATTTACCAGTAGGAAAAGATAAGTTGAGTTTGTTTATAACTAGATTAATTCTAAAACATATATTTAACATATGTAAGACTCCAAATAGAAAATATAACTATATAAACTATAATACGCCAATCCTAGCATGTCATCTATATAAGAAATAAAGGCGTGATCAACATTCCCATTTTCCGACAGTTAGTTTCCCTTTCGGGCATCCTAACATGACAACTATACGGAAAGCTAACACGAATACACACGTTAACCACCTCAAGTTGTTTATTAGCGCGCAGCTGATATGATCTCATGAGAATCTTTAAAGATAGGTTAGTATCACCTTTCGGGAGTCCTCAACCGCACTAGTTAAGGAAAGCAATATCGAATACACAATACGACCACCGAAACTAGCATAAAGTAGAGCATTTCACAACCTATTCCATTTTACTAACTTTGAACACAAATCTACTAAGATCGCCATTTTCACTAAAATAACTAACAAAGATCATTAACCGTGTCAAAGATTAGTAACAACACCATTAAGCTTTTTAAACTCTTTTACGTGCCGGTAAACATTTATAATCATTATCCGAGTGACCTTAACCAAACCAATACCCGGTTACAGTTTCATGGTGTAAACTTTATTAACAAGTTAACTAGTTTACTACCGGACGATTAAACGGACGGTTTCTTCAACAAGTAATCCGCCTAACACATTCGATAATCATCAAAGTCATCCGAACACAACTACAAATCTATCAACAATGAAACAAGGTTGCGCTATGATCATCAAGATTCAAACATGAAAAACGCCAAATTTATACAAAACTTGATTTCACACAAACGATTGTTTTAACTACTAACTAATACTAATGTTCTTGCCCGTAGGCGTACGATTAACTAAAATAACATCAATATAGCAAACAAAATCAGATTTGGATCTAAGAAAGCTCAAAGGATCAAACCATAAGATTGCTAAAGAGATGGATTGGATGATGAAGGATGGATCGGATGGATTCCCGAGCTTGTTAAACGGCCTTCCAGCAGCTCCTTTGGTCCAGAAATCGCCTAAAATTGCCTCCCCAAAACCCAATAATCGATCAGTGGGCTGAATGGGAGTTTTATAGAAGAACAGGGCCTGTGAGCGGCTGCTCGAAGCCTGTGAGCGGCCGCTCACTTTTCAGACAAGTGGACCAGTTGCTCGATTGATGACGTAGGCCTTCTAGAATGTTTCTGGAAATATCAGGAGGAGCGAGCAGCCGCTCGAAGCCTCCGAGCGGCCGCTCACAGGACCTGAGGTCCTGTTTGCGCGCCGAAAACTGCGTTTTTCCTTCAGATATGCTTCCGGGACATCGTTTAAGACCTGAAACTGCAAAGATACCAAAATAAGCACCAATTCCTGTGTATAAGGTCAAAAACGTCTGAAAATGGGAGTTAAACGGGGACTTTTATATGTGTAAATTAACGTATATCAAACCTCCCCACACTTGAACTTTGCTTGTCCTCAAGCAAACACTTAAACAGAAAATAAACAAAATACTCGCCAAGTGGCAATAAAGGCAAAATATAGCCTGTACAGATGATAATAGACAAGCCGACAAAGATATATAAACAGGTGATAAGACAACTAAAAGGCAACGACTCACTTCCGATCTACAAGCATGCAAACCCGTACACGACTCACAATGTTCACACACACTCGGTTTTATTTATGATATATACGTGTAATGTGTATGTGTAAATCGCTCCATTGCCAAGACAATGAATCGTGCAATATCATAAGCTTGTCAAAAGATCTAGTCTTCACCAACTAACGTGTGAAAAAGCACAAATCAAGAGGTCTTTTACGGGTTGTAATGTTAGGCAAAGGTAAGGGTGCGGAATGGATATTTAAAGTGACAAATCGGCTAAAACCCGGCGGTTATGTCTAACTAATAGTAACTACTACAACTGTACAACACAAAGGCTAATATAGGCGATTTTTCTTTAGAACGAGCTAACTTATAATTCTTAACTTTAAAGCTCTAAAAACTGCTTAAATACTGCTAATTCACCCTATTTTAGGGTGTTCTATTTTTCTGGATTTTTTTAACATATATATATCTATGATATATATAATGAACTGAAACTGATTATATAATCAACAAACGGGTTCTAAATATATAAACCCGAAAACGAACTATTTACAACACATAAACTAGTAGAACAATAACCTAAACCGAGTTTTAACACAAAAGGTTTAAAAGAAAAATGTTATTTGGTTTAGTGGTGAAATGATGTGGTAAATAAGAAAAAACACGGGATTAGGTTCAACATGGTTAACTAGTGGATAACATTTGGGTGATGGGAAACGGATAGAACGAAAAGAAAAGGCTAAATCAAAAGGGTATCCTAAATGCCTCAATCATGTTCGTACAATCTCACACGTATCTGATCTAAATAAGTATGCTAATGACAAGATCTAAATTACATAAAACATCCGGCTCACTCGAAAGCATGTCAAAGAAATGAAAATCTATTCTAAGGCTCAAATGCTCACGTAACCGGAAGGAAATGGTTGCAAGTGTACGAATCTAACACGCTCGCATCTCATCTGTTTGTCGCGCCTCAAGTTATCTTTATCAAAAATTAGTTAGGCTTGATGTTTATAAGTTAATATATACATATATGTACTTTTTAAAGGTTTTTTTTTTTTAGAGTAAATATATACATATATATATACAAACAAGAGGACAAACAAGACCTAATCCCCTCCCCACACTTGAAACTCACATTGTCCCCAATGTGACAATAGAAAGCGTTTATGAAATAGCTAACTATTTGTGTGAAAAAGGAGAATAAAACTCCCCTGTTGCTGATAACCCGAAAAGCATGTTGATAGCCTGGAGCATCCATATCGGTGCTCGCCTGTTCTTGTACTATCAACATTCTTGACAAAAGCAAAAATACATCAAATACATCCATTCATCATCACACTTATTCAAACCACACAAATAATACTGAAATGGAAACTACTAAAAAGTAAATAGTACGGGTACAGAAAAAAATAAAATAAATGTCATGGGTGCTCGCACCCGAATACAGTACCAACAGGAATAAGATAAACAAAATAGAACCAACTTACCAGCCACTCCTCAATCCTCATCATCATGGCGAGTCCCCGATGATCCCGCTGCATCACCACCTCGTCTCCGCTTGTCCCCCGGATGTCCCCTTTGTGGGGGATTCCCAAAATGGTTTGGGAAACAAGCGTGAAATTCAGAGACGAGGTAGTCGAGGGTCGCGCCCTGATGCTGTAGGGACTCGCCATGCTGGTATAAGGTGTCGCGCGTTTCTGTTCTGAACGTGCCAAACTCATCATAGAAGTCTTGAGGGTGCTGGTAGTAATACTGCTGCTGGTGAGGCAGTAGAGGCTCCTGCTGGTGTGGCTGCTGCTTATGTGGTATCTGTACTGGTGACTGCTGCTGCTGTGGTGACTGCTGCTGTAGTGGTGGTGGAAGTGGGTTCCAGATCACATTATGGTGCCCTTTTAACCGGCACGTCCCATCGTCATACTCATGCAGGATCCCCATGTGTCTGAGTGTATCCAGGTCGACATAAGATCCTCCTGGAACCCGAGTAAGGGTGTTCCTTGCTGCCTTGAGGACACCCATTGATCTAGCAAGAGCAGTCACATATTCTCCACCATAAATCATACTGCCTGGTTTTCCCCCTGCTGCTGTGGTAAGAAAAGAAGCTATTAATGCAGCTAAGTTAACCCGTTGGTCACTTACTAGGGCGTATAAGAATAATAAATCTGGAGTGGGGCAGTTGGTGGAACTTTCTTTCTTTGCAGCCACCGTGCCACAGAGAACCTTTTGAAATACCCAGAGCAATGGGTCAATAATCTTGCTCGCTTTTGAGCCTTGGGGGTTGTATTGTGGAAGCCCCGTCAGTTGAGCCCAAAAAGCGTTTCGCAATTGGTTGTCGTCGGGGAAGTTATACATAGCTTCATTGAAGCTATCATCGTAGATCTCTTCCTCGGTATAAATTCCTAAGTAGTGACCCAGCTCTGCGACTGAGATGTCGCGCCAGATTCCACCAAGGCGAAACTGCAACCCATGTATCCCGTTTGCTTGAAAATTCGGTTCTAGATGCTTTCTTGGTCTTCTATAGGTCAATGTGGAGAAGAATTCAATAGTTATCTCCATAAATACCGGTTCGTTTATTGAAAGCAGGTTCTCTAGTGGTTGGTCCATCCATTCCCTTAGCCTCTCCTCTTGATTTACCTCTGCTAGAGTATCCCAACAAAGCCTACGCGGAGTGGCAATCATTTCCCTTCGCGCATAAAGCTCGTCATACTTCTCTTGACACCCGCGTTCTTTTGGGTTTGTCGGGTCAAATCTCAAAAAGCGGTGCACCATCTGCATCAAAATGCTTAATTATGTCAGTTTTAATCAAAGGAATAGGACCCAGACCCAAAGCACGTCAAACAAAAAAAACAAAAATCATCACAGAACAGTCGAGCGGCCGCTCGAAGCCATTGAGCGGCCGCACACAGCTCCCTGCGCGCCAAATTTTGTTTTGCAGCCCTGTTTTTTCGATCCCGTGCACTGGCTTTTGCCCGGTTTTCAGTGTTTCAGCCAAATGCACTCTAAAAGCGGCCATTCAAGCACTTGGTTTTTGAAAATTTTTGTACTTAGGCGATTGAATGGCCGAGATCTCATAGTTATGATGTTTTCAAGCAAGTTTGGAATTTTTAACACCTACACGCTATGTTTGCAAAACCATCCTAAATTCAAGTCTTTTAGCACAAGGTGTTTAGAAACCAAACACTAAACCAAACACTTGGGGCGCGTTTGTTTAGTTATGAAGAACGCCCCAAAGTTTTATTAAGAAAACCATCTAACTACAATCAAAACACTAACAATCTTAAAGTTTTGGGGTTTTGTTAAACGTTTATGAAGGAAACCCCAACAAATCAAGATCATTAACAACAAAATATAACCTACAACAAGAGGAATTTGGGGATGTTTAAACATTTATGAAGAATCCCCAAAATTCCAAGAACAAACCTAAATTACACTAACATTACCACTAGCATACAATCCTATTATGAAATTAATCTACATTAACACTAAATTACACTAAAGAAATGACTACAAAATGACACAAATCTTCAAAAATTTTCGGATTTTATTTAAACATTATGAAGAAAACCTCAAAAACTCTAAGATTTGGACAACACTATACTCTAAGCTATACTAACCAAGCATACAATCCATCAATGCACATTTAGGGTTTATTAAACATTATGAAGGGACCCTAAAATCATGAAAAGATTGCAAAAATTTAAACTAATCTACACTATAATAAGAGAAATTACAAGAAAAGAAAAGAAGATTCATACATTGTTTGGAGATTGGGATGTGGATTGAAGGGTTTTGATGTGGGTGTTCTTGAGAGCAAAAATTGAAAGGATTGGGTCAAAATAACTAATGAGCGGCCACTTGCTATTGATGTAGGGTTGGTTTGTGAGTTTTAAATGTGAAATCCCCATTTTACCCTTGAAAAACTTGTGCAGAGCCCATCGAGCGGTCGCTCGCTCCCATTGAGCGGCCGCTCGCCCAATTTTTTTTTTAACTGATCTGGGCGTTTTGAGCGGGCCGCTCGGAGCCTCCGAGCGGCCGCTCACTGTGTCTGCGAGTGCATTTTTGTTGCAGTTTTTCACCAAAAAGCGTTGCACTCGTCCGTTTTGACCCAAACAACCAATATACCTGTTTTAAGACGCTTCTTAGTAAACTACCTCTGTTGTGAAGCGACTTTCCACATCTTCATAAGGCGCGAATCGAACCTGCAAAGACTAAAAACAAACTACCAAGAACAAGTTAAAATTAAAACAAATTAACTACAAAACTATTCTAAGCTATGAACCTATATACAATTTGGCGCGCCCATACACGCCGTGCTATATTTATTAACGAGTCGCTAACTAGACTCACTTCCCCACACTTATTAAGTGTGTGGGGTGTAGAGGTCGATTTCCTCCACGGATTGGTCAACCGGTCCGTCGATATAGACTTTAAGGCGATGACCGTTGACTTTGAAAGTCAAACCCTCTGAATTTGCAATCATGACAGTTCCGTAAGGATATACTTCCTTAACGGTGTACGGTCCTGTCCATCGGGATTTCAACTTTCCTGGAAAGAGACGCAGGCGCGAGTTGTAGATCAGGACTAAATCGCCTACCTGAAAATCTTTCTGGGTTTTCAGGCGACTGTCGTGCAGTCTCTTCGTGCGCTCTTTGTACAATATCAAGCTTTCATAGGCCTGTTGCCTAAGCTCTTCTAGCTCATGGATTTGCAAGAAACGGGTCTCACCGCCGGTCTTAAGATCCAAATTCGCTGTTTTAAGAGCCTAGAATGCCCTATGTTCCAACTCGACAGGGAGATGACACGTTTTGCCATAGACCAGCCGAAAGGGAGTCGTCCCAATAGGCGTCTTGTAGGCAGTTCTAAAGGCCCACAACGCGTCATCAAGCTTGTCCGCCCAATCCTTGCGGTTTTGATTAACCGACCGCTCAAGGATTCGCTTCAATCCACGGTTTGTGACCTCCACCTGTCCACTTGTCTGTGGATGATACGGGGTGGATAACCTGTGGTGAACACCATAACGTGCTAACGCGCGATCAAGCTGCGCATTGCAGAAATGCGTGCCACGGTCACTAATTAGTGCCTTCGGGGCACCAAACCGCGAGAACAAGCCTCTAACAAACCTCACGACTACTCGGGCATCATTTGTGGGTAAGGCTTGCGCCTCAGCCCACTTTGACACATAGTCAACCGCCACGAGTATGTATTTATTACCCCGTGAGGAGGGGAATGGTCCCATGAAGTCTATGCCCCAAATGTCAAAGACCTCACAGACTTGGATGGGATTCTGCGGCATTTGGTTGCGTGCCGATATGTTCGTCGCCCTCTGGCACGAATCACATGCACCGACCAATATCTGAGCATCACGGAAAAGTGTAGGCCAATAAAACCCGGAGTCTAACACTTTTTTTGGCAGTGTAATTCGCTCCGTGGTGACCTCCGGTAGGCCCCTTGTGACACTCACGCAATATCTGCGCCGCCTCAACCCCGAACACGCAACGGCGAATCAGCTGATCCGCCCCGACCCGGAACAAAAATGGGTCGTCCCAGAAGTAATGCTTGAGGTCCGCGAAGAACTTCCTCTTTTGCTGGTGCGACAATCCTTTGATGAGGATCCCGCACGCGAGGTAGTTCGCAAAATCTGCGAACCATGGCGATACATCTTCCACCAACTCGACGCTCATCAAGAACTCGTGGGGAAAATTGTCATTAATGGTATCCCACGCACAGTTCTCGGCATCATCATGCTCGAGTCTGGATAGATGATCAGCGGCAACATTCAGGGCACCCTTCTTGTCCTGAATCTATATATCGAACTCTTGCAGCAACAGGATCCACCTAATCAGGCGCGGTTTCGCGTCCTGTTTGCTAAAAAGGCATCGGATCGCTGCGTGGTCCGTATAGACAATGGTCTTCGACAGCACTAAATACGATATAAACTTGTCGAATGCAAACACTACAGCTAGAAGCTCTTTCTCAGTCGTGGTATAATGCTCCTGAGCATCATGAAGAGTCTTACTAGCGTAGTAGATCGGGTGGAAGTGCTTATCCTTCCGCTGTCCCAAGACCGCCCCGATCGCGAAGTCACTCGCGTCGCACATGATCTCGAATGGCAGTCCCTAGTCGGGTGCTACCAATATAGGGGCCTCAACAAGCAAACGCTTCAGAAGGCCAAATGCCTTCACACACTCTGCACCAAACACAAACGGTGCATCCTTCTCCAACAATCGGGTCATCGGACGGGCGATTTTTGAAAAGTCTTTGATGAATCGCCTGTAAAAACCCGCATGACCCAAAAAACTGTGGATAGCTCTGACAGAGGAGGGCGGAGGGAGCCTAGAAATGATATCTACTTTGGCAGGATCAACCTCCAACCCATTTTGAGAGACCTTGTGCCCGAGGACTATTCCTTCCTTCACCATGAAGTGGCATTTCTCCCAATTCAGCACAAGACTGGTCTCCTCGCACCTCTGCAGCATCCGCTCCAGATTCCCTAGACACTGATCGAAAGAACTCCCAAAGACTGAAAAATCATCCATGAACACCTCCATGGAGTCCTCGATCATGTCGTGAAAAATGGCAATCATGCAACGCTGGAAGGTCGCCGGCGCATTGCACAGCCCAAATGGCATACGCCTGTAGGCGAATGTGCCAAAAGGGCATGTGAAGGTCGTCTTATCCTGGTCCACAGGATCGATAGGGATTTGGAAATACCCCGAGAAACCATCAAGGAAACTGTAATACAACTTCCCCGACAGTCGTTCCAACATCTGATCGATGAATGGAAGCGGGAAGTGATCCTTGCGGGTGGCGTCATTGAGCTTGCGATAGTCAATGCAAACTCTCCACCCCGTGACGGTGCTCGTAGGAATCAACTCATTCCTATCATTCGTGACCACCGTCATGCCACCCTTCTTGGGCACGACGTGCACAGGACTAACCCAAACAGAATCCGAGATAGGATATATCAATCCAGCATCAAGCAATTTAATTACCTCGGATTTAACAACCTCTTGCATGTTCGGGTTCAGATGCCTTTGGTGCTGCGCACAAGGCTTATGGACATCCTCCATCAACATTTTATGAGTACAAAATGAGGGATTAATCCCTTTGATGTCCATGATCTTCCAGGCAATTGCACGTTTATGAAGTTTCAAAACTTTCAACAACTCGCTCTTTTCTTCCACAGACAATGAAGACGATATGATCACCGGTAGATGGCCCTCCTCATCCAGAAATGCATACTCGAGATGCGGTGGGAGCTCCTTCAGCTCTAGAGACGGTGGGTCCTCAACAAACGGCTTCGCCTTCTCCTCTTCCTCTCGCTCAATTTCCACAAAACGCTCCGGACTTTGGGAACCATCATCACCGATCTGATAGACCGGCTGCTCATCTCTATGGCCCTCATGCATAATGCCATCTAGGTTCCCACACAACAGATGTGTGTCCGAAACATCTCTCTCCCAAGCACCTCTGACATGAGAGCTGACACACTAGTCTACTATATCAAGATAGTATAGTGTATCGTCTTGGCTCTCAGGATGGCGCATCGACCTCTGAATGTCAAAAGTCACGTGCTCATCATTGACTCGGAGTGTGATCTGGCTCGCAGCCACGTCAACAATCGTCCTTGCCGTGTTAAGGAAAGGACGTCCGAGAATCAGAGGAACTTTAGAGTCCTCATCCATATCCAGGATAACAAAGTCCACAGGGAAAACAAATTTGTCAATCTTGACAAGCATATTTTCTACAAACCCCCGTGGATACTTGATCGAACGATCAACGAGGCGAATACTGATCCTGGTGGGTGAAGGTTCACCCAGATCCAACTTCTCAAAAACCTTATAAGGCATAAGGTTTATGTTGGCCCCCAAGTTTGCAAGTGCATTACTGACAGTCATATTACCTATCAGACAAGGGATGGTAAAGCTACCAGGATCTCCCATCTTCATGGGCAGTCTATTCTGCAGAATTGCAGAGTAGTTCTCGTTCAACATAATGCAGGACAGGTCCTCAAGTTTTTGCTTGTTTGTGAGGATGTCCTTCAGAAATTTCGCGTACTTAGGCATCTGGGCCAAAGCCTCCACAAACGGGATGTTTATGTGTAGCTGTTTGAACAGCTCAAGGAATTTCCCGTATTGGGCCTCGTCCTTCTGTTTCCTAAGTCTGCTAGGGTACGGGACAGGAAGAGTGTAATCTGTGACTGGCTTCGGTAACTGTGCTGTACTTGCTGGGACTCGCCTAGCGTGCACCTCGTCTGAAGACTCAGTCTGGATCGTCTCAGTGATCGGTGGTGAGTCCGATGTGTCAGGTCCCGTGGTTTTACCACTCCTCGTCATTATGGCATTCACATGCCCCCTCGGATTCGGCTCAGTGTTGCCCGGAAGACCACCCTGCTGTCTCTCAGACATCATCTTTGCCATCTGGCCAACCTGGTTCTCTATGGCCTGCATCGACGCCTTTTGGCCCCTCATCTCTCCCTCATAATTTGTAAAACGCTCCTCATGCTGCTGGTAGCGCTGCTCAACGATCTGATTGGTATTAGAGGTGTTGGTAAGGAGTTGAGACATCATTTCTTCCAACCTAGACGTACCACCATGGGCGTCCTGCTGGGAACTGACCCCAGCGCCCTGGTTCGGCCTAGGTTGGTAATATTGGCCATGAGATTGGTAAGGCTGTTGTTGTTGGGACTGGTGGGACTGTTGTGGTGCGGCGGCTCTCTGCTGGAATCCGAGAGGGTTCTAGTTCGAAGTACCAGATCTCCACCCAAAGTTTGGGTGATTCCTCCAACCCGGATTGTAAGTATTACTGTAGGGGTTATTTTGGGGTCTCGACTGATTACCCATGTAAGCCACATCCTCGTGGCCAGTATACATAACCCCCTGAGCACACGAGCCATGCTCGTGAGACACCCCGCACTGATCACACAGACTTTGGGCCTGGGCCACACTTTGCTGAGATCTTTCAAATCTTGTACCCAGCACCTCTATCTGTGCAGAAATGGCCGTGTAGTTATCCACGGCATGTACACCCGAGCGGGCAGATGAAGACCTTGATCGGTCACTCTTTCGAGATTTGGACTTCTGGGACGCCTTCTCAATAATGGCCCATGCTTCATTGGGGGACTTTGTACCGATGTCTCCCCCAGCATATACATCTAGGCGTTCTTGCGAGTCATACTCGAGCCCCTGATAAAACGTTTGCACCAGATGTCTTTTTGAGATATCATGGTGCGGGACACTCAAGAGCAGGTCTTTGAATCTCTCCCATGCGGTGTATAATGATTCCTCGTCATCCTGACGAAATGTCATGATGCGATTCCTCAATTTCTGTGTCTTCTCCGGAGGAAAGTACTGCTGCATGAATTGCTGGGACAACTCTGCCCAGGTCGTGATCGACCCTGCGGGTTGTGACAGAAGCCAAGTCCGGGCTTTGTCCCGCAGTGAGAATGGGAAGAGTCTAAGACGGATAGCATCATCGGAGATGCCCGTCATCTTAAAGGTGGCTAAAACCTCTAAGAATGCAGCAATATGTCGGCCTGGATCCTCGTGCTCCAGTCCACCGAATTGCACCGAGTTCTGTATCATGTTCACGATACTGGATTTAATCTCGAAATGGTCCGCCAAAATAGCCGACCGAACAATACTCGGTGCCAGTCCATCTCCTCCAGGACGACCACTATCATTTAGCGGAATGTCGTCGTCCGCAATGATAATGTCACTGTGGGCTTCCGACCCCTCGTCGTCAGCCAGATCGTGCCTCGCCTCGTCAAATGGGACCTCAACTATAGGAGCGGTAATTAGAATATCAGAAACAAGACGCAACTTATGAAGTCTAATCCTCTCGCTTCTCCTCAGGCGCGTTCGCTCCTCGTCAGACAGATCACCAGAAGACCCAGGGTTTGTGGACATCAACCTGCATGTAAGAATGATACAGTTGCAACAGGCGAATATATGACAAACCCAAAATGGCGATAAAAGACAGAAAAATAAATAAATGAAATAAAGAATCAATAAATTCATGCGAAAATAACGGAAAGCAAATATATTCAAGTAAATCAAATATAAACTAATAGAATCAATAAAATGAACAGAAATAAACAGACTAAGCCTAAAACTATACAAAGAATGAAATTAATAATTAGTCCAAATACGAACAAATAATTCTAATTAATCAAATAACGAACAAATCAAATCATAGACAAACCAATTAATCCAATATTCAATAAATTAAATTTATCAACATCCTAATGAACGAATAATCAAATCAAACAATCCTATTAGCAGATAAATGAACGAATCTATATGTAAACCTATGAACCAATCTAAAATCAATACAAAATATCAACAGACGGATAAATTTAATAAAAATTCAAATAATCATATATGCAAATAAATGAATGAAATAACGAATCAAAGAAGTATAAACAAGTATTCACATGCATGTACACTGGTAAAAAGTTGACTAGGTTCGTTCCTAATGCTCGTTGCGTCCCCGACAACGGCGCCAAAAACTTGACGTGTGCGGATATACACATAATTTTACAATGAATAAACACACGTTTTGCTTTAATATTTATAAAAATGGTTTAGACCTTAATATTAAAACACACACAATAGGGCAAGTGTACCCTGTCATATATGTAGTAACGTACAGATAAGAACCAAGTATCGATCCATGGACGCGCGCGGAGCAATAGTACTAAAACTCTGTCCCCGATTTACTAGTAGGAAAAGATAAGTTGAGTTTGTTTATAACTAGATTAATTCTAAAACATATATTTAACATATGTAAGACTCCAAATAGAAAATATAACTATATAAACTATAATACGCCAATCCTAGCATGTCATCTATATAAGAAATAAAGGCGTGATCAACATTCCCATTTTCCGACAGTTAGTTTCCTTTTCGGGCATCCTAACATGACAACTATACGGAAAGCTAACACGAATACACACGTTAACCACCTCAAGTCGTTTATTAGTGCGCAGCTGATATGATCTCATGAGAATCTTTAAAGATAGGTTAGTATCACCTTTCGGGAGTCCTCAACCGCACTAGTTAAGGAAAGCAATATCGAATACACAATACGACCACCGAAACTAGCATAAAGTAGAGCATTTCACAACCTATTCCATTTTTCTAACTTTGAACACAAATCTACTAAGATCGCCATTTTCACTAAAATAACTAACAAAGATCATTAACCGTGTCAAAGATTAGTAACAACACCATTAAGCTTTTTAAACTCTTTTACGTGCCGGTAAACATTTATAATCATTATCCGAGTGACCTTAACCAAACCAATACCCGGTTACAATTTCATGGTGTAAACTTTATTAACAAGTTAACTAGTTTACTACCGGACGATTAAACGGACGGTTTCTTCAACAAGTAATCCGCCTAACACATTCGATAATCATCAAAGTCATCCGAACACAACTACAAATCTATCAACAATGAAACAAGGTTGCGCTATGATCATCAAGATTCAAACATGAAAAACGCCAAATTTATACAAAACTTGATTTCACACAAACGATTGTTTTAACTACTAACTAATACTAATGTTCTTGCCCGTAGGCGTACCATTAACTAAAATAACATCAATATAGCAAACAAAATCAGATTTGGATCTAAGAAAGCTCAAAGGATCAAACCATAAGATTGCTAAAGAGATGGATTGGATGATGAAGGATGGATCGGATGGATTCCCGAGCTTATTAAACGGCCTTCCAGCAGCTCCTTTGGTCCAGAAATCGCCTAAAATCGCCTCCCCAAAATCCAATAATCGATCAGTGGGCTGAATGGGAGTTTTATAGAAGAACAGGGCCTGTGAGCGGCCGCTCGAAGCCTGTGAGCGGCCGCTCACTTTTCAGACAAGTGGACCAGTTGCTCGATTGCTGACGTAGGCCTTCTAGAATGTTTCTGGAAATATCAGGAGGAGCGAGCGGCCGCTCGAAGCCTCTGAGCGGCCGCTCACAGGACCTGAGGTCCTGTTTACGCGCCGAAAACTGTGTTTTTCCTTCAGATATGCTTTCGGGACATCGTTTAAGACCTGGAACTGCAAAGATACCAAAATAAGCACCAATTCCTGTGTATAAGGTCAAAAACGTCTGAAAATGGGAGTTAAACGAGGACTTTTATATGTGTAAATTAACGTATATCATGGGACCCGACCGTTTTTCAGGTTTCCTCTGTCGTTAAGAATCGGTATTTTCTCATCACCTCGGGTTCACTTGTTGCAACCGGAGAGACTCTTAATGTTGGGAATGTGTATGCACCTAATGATCTGGGTTTGAGGTGTAGGGTGTGGGAAGACTTTTTGTCAGTTAAGTCTTCTCTGGCCGGTTTGTGGGTTCTCTTGGGGGATTTTAATGATGTGAGGAATTCGCAGGAGCGTAAGAACACGGAGTTTGTGGCGGCTAATGCAGAATTTTTTAATGATTTTATTGCAAGGGCTGATCTGTAGGAATATAATATGGGTGGTCTGAACTTCACATATATGTCGGATAATGGTACGAAATTGAGCAAACTGGATAGGTTCCTTTTTTGCAATGACTTTATGGCCAAATGGGGCGAAGCTTCGGTCACCGCACTCTCTAGGTTCGCCTCTGACCACAGCCCGATTATCCTCTCGGTGGCTCCGTCAGATTTCGGTCACATCCCCTTTCGCTTTTTTAACTCCTGGTTGGAGCTCCCGGGGTTTGTGGATTTGGTTGTCGGTTGGTGTAGGGCATTCTCGTTTAACGGGCCTTCGGACTTAGCTATTGTCACTAAGTTTAAATACCTAAAGAATCGGATTAAGGAATGGATCAAGGTGGAAAGAGCAAACTTGGTGGGCGCATATAATCAAAATAAGTCCGAATCGGAGAAATTAGATTCTCTGGTAGAATCTAGAGATCTGCTGCCACACGAGTTGGAGCGGCGTGCACATGCTAAGGCTTTTATTTTGGATTTTGATCGGCGAAAACATATGGACCTTAGGCAAAAGGCGAGAGTTAAATGGGCCATTGATGGCGATGAAAACTCCAAGTTTTTTCACGGGGTCATTGGTGCAAATGTGTCAAGCAAGAGGATTCATGGTTTGATGATAGATGGTGAGTGGGTTACGTCTTCGACATTCATTAAAGACAATGCCTTTGTTTTTTTTGAAGAGAAATTCAGGGAACCTATGGTGGCGAGACCAAAGTTAGTATGCCCTTATTTAAGTAAGGTCTCCGATGCTGAGGCCGATTCGCTCTGTAGACCATTCACCTTGCAGGAAATTAAGGACGCGGTATGGGATTGTAGTGGCGATAAGGCGCCGGGCCCGGATGGGTTCAATTTCAAGTTTCTTAAAAGGTGTTGGCCCGGGTTTCAAGACGATTTTGTGCGAATGTTCCAAGATTTCTATTCCGATGGTACTATCAGTGTGGGGTGTGCTCCGTCCTTTATAACACTTATTCCTAAGAAAAATGATCCGATTGACTTCCAAGACAATAGGCCGATCAGTCTAGTGGGGTGTCTTAACAAGGTGGTGTCTAAGGTTCTTGTGGCAAGATTGAAAAATGTTATTGGGAATCTTATTTCACCCGAACAGTCGGCATTTCTCATGGGTAGGAACATCACTGACGGGCCTCTTATGCTTAATGAGTTAGGTCGGGTGGATGAAGAAAATGAGAAGGCAAGGTTTGATATTCAAAGTGGACATTGAGAAGGCCTACGATTCCCTAAATTGGGACTTCTTGGAGTCCATTATGACACAAATGAATTTTCCGCTTAGATGGGTTAAATGGGTGATGGCAATCGTTAGGTCGGCGAGGGCGTCTGTCTTGGTTAACGGGTCACCCACACACGAGTTTGTGTGCGCTCGGGGACTTAGACAGGGCGACCCTCTTTCGCCGTTCTTGTTCCTAATGGCGATGGAGGCCCTTTCCGGTATTATGCGTAGGGCATGTGAGGTGGGTTTGTTTAGGGGTTTGGCTTGTGGACCGAATGGGATGATTTTAACTCACTTGCTCTACGCGGACGATGTCATATTTCTTGGTGAGTGGTCGTCACAAAATGCAAAAAATTTGAAACGGATTCTTAGATGTTTTTATTTGGTGTCGGGTTTGAAGGCCAGTCTCCGGAAGTGTAGCGTTTACGGCTTGGGTGTCGAGGACGGTGAGGTACTAAACATGGCCGAGATTCTTCGGTGTAGGCCCGGTTCTTTTCCATTCACATACCTTGGTCTACATGTTGGGGCGAATATGAATCTTAGTAAAAATTGGAAGCCGGTGGTGGATGTTTTTAGAAGCAAGTTATCGATTTGGAAGGCAAAAAACGCTATCTTTTGGTGGTCGCGTTACTCTCATCAAGTCGGTCCTTAATGCGCTACCTACGTATTATTTTACTCTTTTTAAAGCCCCCGGGAAGGTCATTGATGAATTAGATAAGTTGAGAAGGGTTTTTTTTTCTGGGGCGGGTCGGAAGAAAAGGCTAAGATGAATTGGGTCAAATGGCAAAGGGTTAGTTCCCCTGTTGAATTGGGTGGTCTCGGTTTCGGCTCTCTTCAGGACGCTAATTTATCCATGTTGGCAAAGTGGTGGTGGCACTTCAAGGTTGACTCAAACGCCCTTTGGCGAAAGGTTGTTTGGGCCATTCATAGCTCTTCTAGGGATTGGAATCCGATACCGACTAAGTTGACGATTTCCGGTCCTTGGAAGCAAGTGCATTCGTCTATGGGTTTGATTAAAAATCATGGGGTGGATGTGGGTTGGGCGATACAAGGGCTGGTGGGAAACGGGTTGGGTGTTCGTTTCTGGCTTGATTGCTGGATCACAGATAGGCCCCTGGCTGCTGTGTTTCCTGCTCTTTTTGCGCTAGAAAGGAACAAACAGGCTTTGGTTGCTGACCGTGTTTTGTAGTTGGGTAGCGGGTGGGGTTGGGTTTGGCAGCGCGTGCATCTTTCTGCAGCTGAACAGGCTGAGCTGGCTCAGTTTCTGCCCTGTTTTGATGTCCTGATCCTGTCAAGTGCTGCTGATGCGTGGAAATGGAAGCTGGATTCTGGCGGACAGTTCAAGGTGGCTGATTTAAAACGCAGATTGCATGATACCAGATTCCAACGGGCTGAATTCGTGATAAAGAAGAACTCTTGGGTCCCGGCAAAAGTGTTGATACTCGCGTGGAGAGCTGAAATGGATAGGCTGCCGTCTAAGTGCGCACTTGCTCGAAGAAATGGGTCAGAAATTTGCAGGTTATGTGGTGATTACGCAGAGACGACGGAGCATTTGTTCGTGACTTGTAACTTCTCGCAAGCTTTGTGGACTCTAGTGGCTCAATGGTGCAACGTGGCGGCTCCGATCATTTTCCACTTCAAGGATATTCTCGACTTACATTCTCATATTGGTGGCTCAGTGAAAAGAAAGAAGGCGTTTTATGCGATTGTCCTAACTACTATATGGTGCATTTGGAAGCATAGGAATGAAACCGTGTTTAATCAAAGACAAGCATCCTTAAACACGGTCCTTGGTGATATTAAGACACTTAGCCTACTATGGGTTAAGGCGAGGGCGAATCAATCGTCCTTAGATTGGAATACGTGGTGTAGCTTTAATACTTCTAATGTGGGTTGGTGATGTTTTTGTTGTCTCGGTTTGTAATAATTGAATTTGTATGGTGGCTTTGCTAGTATCCCGCTAGCATGGTGAAATAAAATCGTTTGTTGATCGTTCAAAAATAAAAAATAACCTCAAGTCATAGATTTGAATGTAAACTAATGACGTTCTTTTATATGGCTTCCCCCCTCTCTCAACAAACTATCTCAAATGTTGAAGACTAAGGATGTATGTAAAACTACATTTTGAGTAAAAGACAGTTTCAAGCTCATTTTTTTTGGATTATGACAGACTATGGTTCTAAGTTCAAAGCATGTTAAATTGCATACAATCTTTGAAAATAAAGCAATAAAAAAAGAAGTTGAAGCATTTGGCAAATGGAAGCAGCAATGGTACATAGTGATACATGATCCAAGACTTTTGAGAATTAGCCCCTAGGAATGACTTGATTAATATGGCCGGTACCGCATTGGCCTCCTACCTCTTGGAATCCTTCTGCAAAGTCACAACAGCATGTGTCATCTTTGAATGTAAGATGCAAATAATTAATCACGACTGCGAAACACTGACACAAGTCGCATAACTATCATAATTTTTAAATGAAGTCACTCAAGGTTGTTACATTAAGTCCAGGTTTCAAAACCAAGTCATACTTTCACTGTTATCTTTTCTTTTATTCTATATAATATTTTGTATGGAGATCAGTGTATATTGGAAGGATCATATAATCATCATATATACACTATACCATGAAATGATAATATGATCTAAAACCAGAATAAAAAATACACAACTAGTAAGACCAGATTCAGATACATACCCGTAGCCATATGGAGAGTACATAGGTGGCATGAACGGCCTTCGTGGATTGAAGCCAAGATATGGGTTGGCCCGCCTCCCTCTAAATTGTTTCATCCCAGGAACATTGGTTCGTTTGGCAGCAACCTGGACAGCCCAGAAATCCACTAATAAGTATTTGAATTGAAGCCCAGATTTAATAATATTGCAAAGTGAACAAAATACTTTAGTTACGACCTTGAGTTGACGACCATGTAACTCTGATTCATTCAAAAGTACTGCATTTTGAACAGCTTCAAGTTCCACAAATTCCACATAAGCAAAACCTTTTGGTTGACCAAATTTGTCTGTTAATATTGTCACCCTGTTCACAGTTCCACAAGATTGAAAATGCTGCTGAACCTCCTCAGGTGTACACGCATAGTCTACCTGAAATTCAGAATGTATAAAAATTAATGTTCTTCCAAATATTTAGAATAACAATAATGATAAATAGACATTGGAGTCTGTTAATATCAATGTGTAATACTATTTTGAACTTTAACAATCTGGCAGAAACATCTATGTAGGTGACTAAGTCTGGACATCAGAGTGTCTGAACACCTTTAACAATCTTGTAGCCAATAAAAAATATCCAAAAGCATTATTGATCTTAATATAACCAAATATACAATGGTGAGATATACAAACAATTAGATGGTGAAAAGTTAGCAACATCATTGTGAAATAAAATTAATGATCAAGCAAATCCAAAGCATAGCGAAAATGATACTGAAATACTGAATACAACCCAACATTGAATGGTTTAATACACTACATCAACAGTAAAATACATTGAATAAAGAACCTCACATTACCAACATATATCGAACGGGCATCCGCCTCCTCTTTTTCAGCCAGAGTTGCAGAAGCACCAGCAGGATCGTCTGATGATGCCCATAATAAAAAAAATGTTAGGTAAACACAAGATTATCTAACTAAGACACTGATTATGGCATTATTTTACAGTTCAGCATATACTGGTTACCAAATTTAAAAATTAAGCATGTACATATAAGTCTTGATTGCAAGCCAGAAATTGTATGTGATAACCGTTCAAGTAAAGATATTGTAACAATAATTGGCTAAAACACTTATTCATGAACTTGAATCTCATCAATAGGCTTTTCAAAATCTTCAAACAAATTATCTCAAGCATGTGGGGTAATATAATATAATCTACGTATAGCAGCTATAGCTTAAATGCTTAATTTTATACAACGCCTAAATTAATGTACAAAGCCTCCCGGCCTCCCCCAGTGTTATCTCTATTCACCATTCCCCCTTTTGTATTCAATAACGAGATCCACAAAGAAGAACAACAAAACTGCTATTACTTCATTCCAGGATTTGCCTATGGTTATTTATAACGGATAGAAAAGAACTTTCTTCAATTGTCCGCTCTCAAAAAATACCCGCTCATTAAATACATAGTCTATAACATTGACCTAATGAGAGTAATTAGAAAAGCGTACGGACGGGTTCAAAATTCAAATACAATGATTGTAAATTCACCCTACGACCTACGTACTTGATGCGTTTAGCTATACATCAGGTCAAACCATGGTTTAAAAAAACGCTTGAGGCGTGCGCCTCGAGGCGCGCCTCAAGGCGATTTGGTCTGAAAACGCTTCTGAGGCTGCGCCTCAGGTGTTTGAACAGTGGTATGCGCCTCACAGGACTGAGGCGTTATGAAAAGTTGCGCCTCAGATGCGCCTCAGGGGGTTTTCAGGTATATTTTTTATGTTTTCGACTTTTTGTGACATTTTATGTCTTTTTTATGTGTGTTTTTGATGTTTTTGATGAATTTGATGATGAAATTAGTTAGCATTTTATTTTTTGAAAGATATATAATTATTTATTTAATTTTTTAATTCCGCCTCGGGCTTACGCCTTGGTTCGCCTCGAGGCTTACGCCTCGTGAGGCGAAGGGAAAACGCCTCGAGGCGCGTTTCCGTTCTTTTAAACTTTGGGTCAAACAACCCTATCTTGCTTAAGTTGACTTCCCTGTATTCACCTAGCATGCAGAAACAATTGAGGCTAACCAGAGTAGAATTATCCTCCTAAATTTTGATGTTTATCCTATATTCCTATTAAATTATAAATTATTAACAAATTATTAACAATTTGACCATATAGATGATGTTATTAATGAAGATCTTAATCCGTCATAGCAAGTTCTTATACTATGATCACTTAATGCACTCGACAGCCTCTAGGTTTAAGACTATCAATGACATTACAGTACTTCATTCACTTCTAGCAATTTTTCCCAGTTTTTGTTCATAACTAGTCACCGAAGCAGAGAAGCTGCAAAATGATTTGTACTCCTACTAACCTACACTACAACCAGACACGGTACTATGATCCACTTAACCGCAATCGAAACGTATCCTTCCCAAACTCCAATTCTAGTCCAACAAACATCAATACAATCACAAAACCTAAACTAAATAAGTTCCACAAAAACAGTTAAAACAAAGCTAAACATAACAACAATATTACACAAAAATCAAAATTAAGCAAAGTAAAAGAAAGACCTTGACCAGAGCCCATCTCCTTCTCGACTTTCGCCTGCATTTCTCGAAGGGCGCTTGCTTCTTCTTCAATCTCCTTAAGTCTCTTCTTCATGTCTTCCAAATCCTGAATTAAGTTAGGGCTTTAACTCAATTGACATTATTATTGGATTCAATACAGAAATAATTGAAACAAAAACATATGGATTGGAGTAAGGGGATAGAAAGGACCTTGTTGTTGTTGGGGTTTTCATCGTTTTCTGTATCGGTTTTGGACATTTCTATATCGGCGTCCATTTCTCCGTCGTCTGGTATGTCTCCACCATACACTTCATGCTCTTGATCTTGCTCCGCCATCTGATCCATGGATTTATTAAGGTGCGATCGGTCAGTGAATAATATGTAGAGGGTGTTTGGGATTGAGGGTTGGATAAACTTATTTAGCCAAAAGTAATTTTGGTTAGAAAGACTTGTTAACTTACTTTTTAAAAATGCGTTTTTTAAAAAGTGTTTAGATTAACTTATGTGATGGGGAAAATCAATAAGTCAATAAGTTATTTTTAAAAAAATGTTTGGCTTAGCTTATTCAGGTAAAATGACCAAAAATGACATTCTTTAAAAAGTCAAATAAGTTGTTTTTAGAAAGTGTTTGGGATTGCTTTTACTTTTTATATACTTTTATTTACTTCTCTATAAACATATTTTACAAAAATTAAAAAATATAGATTTAATATAAACTTATTTACAAAATTTATAATTTCTTAATTAGACCATAATAATATTACGTTCATACAAATTGTAATAATTTGTAATAAAATACCAAAATACATAATAATAACAAAATAATGTCATAGTACATTCATCCTTGCTGCCATTATATCTTGCGCAATTATATCTCTTACCGCTGCCATGTACGTAGCATCAACATTCGTACGATGTGTAGCCGGAACTTCTTCATCAACTTCATTACTAGTATCACCTTCTCTGGTGGGATTGTAAGATTCTTGTTATGTTATGTTAAACGCTTCATCAAACCTACCACCCTTTCTAATAAAGTTATGGACCGTCATCGATGCTATCACAATACTTACTTGGTGCCCGTATGTATAGTTAACATGCATATCTCTCAATAATGCCCACCTAGCTTTTCAAACTCCAAAAGTTCTTTCAATGATATTTCGCAATGATGAGTGGTGATAGTTAAATTTCTCTTTTGGTCCGCGAGGAGCACGACTAGCACTAGTATGTCCACTAGGGATGAGCTTACAAGGCCGAATACCGATCCCGTCCCGTCCCGTCCCGATCCCGATACCGAACCGATACCGAACCGAGGGGTTTCGGGATCGGTATCAGTACCCATATTTATGGATTTTTCGGTTTCGGTATTATCGGTATCGGTACGGGATCGGTATGGTATCGGTATTTTAAGGTAAAATACCGATACCGTACCGTATGTGTTCGGTATCAGTATTGGTTTTTTGGACTTTTCGGTATCGGTATTGTCGGGATCGGTATCGGTTCGGTACCGATACCGTCCCGAGCTCATCCCTAATGTCCACGTCTAAAATCCAGTAGATGATAACGAATGGACGCACCTTTGTAAGGAGCAAGATAACCTTTAGTATTTGGGTATCCGACATCAACAACATAATATTTATCTACAAACAAAACAAACAACTTTTAGTCGTTTCAAACAAATATTAAAAACATAAAAGTTGCATTACTAAAATTATACTAACCACCCGTTGGATGTGGAAAATGAAGCTCAGGTCTTTTTAAGGCTTCATTGAAAATTCTTGTGTCATGTGCAGTCCCCTCCCATCCGGCCCATACAAATGTAAAGCACATGTTAAAATCACAAACAACCATTATATTTTGTGTGGCATATCCCTTTCGACCAATGAACTTCGGTTGATCACTTAATGGAACCGATGCCCTCACGTGTGTTTCATCGATACCTTGAACATTAGATAATACCTTGAACATCGGATAATGCCGAGAACTATTTAATATATAAGCTGGTACATCATCATTATAGTTTGCGGCTGGCTTGATGATGTCAACACTCATCTTAAGCACGACTTCCAAAACTTTATAGAAGTGTCTATGAATGGTTTCACCAGAATGATTAAAGGATTCTTAGACAAACCTATTCGTACACCCATGAGCTATGACGACTTCCTATCAATTCGTATTTAGTGATAAGATCTGCACATAACTGTCTAAAAACCGTACAATCAGTCTAAAAATTTCATAACACCGTCTAGGATGGCCATTTAATATTTCATTAATAAGCATATGCCCTGCCCGAGCCGACGTGTGACATGGCCTTCGTGCATTACGCAGGTTATGAGCTATTATTATCCCTTTAACAGCTATGCCACATAACCTTTTGAATTCTATATTGCCATCCACCTGGTATTCTTTATCACTATCAGTTGACTTAGAGTCGTCGTTATCCATCCTATATAAAAATAAGATAACACATAAAAATTGTCAAACAATAACACAAAGATAAAAAGTTAAACAATAACACATCTAATGTCAAATAGTAACATAAACATAAAAGTAGAATGATAACACGTAATATGAAACGATAGCACAAACATAAAAAGTATAACAATAACACATAATGTCAAACGATAGCACACATAGTATCGAACGATAAGATATAATGTAAAACAACAAATCATTCTTTCACAAGTGCCTTAAGGACTTCCATCTTTGCTTCATGAGTCTTTGGATACATAAAAGCCACACGATGTTGCTTTTTAATGAAAGCAAGCAATGCTTGTGTATACTCTTTGGAACCCTCTTCATAACCGGGAAAAGTGTTGACAATGTCCATACAATCTTCAATTGTTGGAGATGGAGTAGTTGGTGGAAAAGCAACTGTGCTTTTTGTTGATAATGCATCTAATACAACATCTAGCTTTTCCTCAAAAGATGAAGTTTTACTCTTGGTTGCATGTTTGTTGGCAACATTCTTCTTCCTTTTACTCGAACTGCTTCCAACATGCTTGTGTATACTCTTTGGAACCCTCTACATAACCAGGAAAAGTGTTGACAATGTCCATACAATTTTCTCCGTCACCGAGTAACAATTGGTATATTTTAATTCCAGAATCTTAAGTTTCTTTAATCTTTGTTTACCTTAAGGTAGCGTTCGCTTCACGGAATGGAATTCGAATGTATATTCCACTTCTTATGTTGTTCGTTACAACAAAAGACGAAATTTTAATTGAACAATAACATAAGAAAGGGAATCCACATTTCGATTTCATTCTAGTTTATCAATCTAACACATCTAAATTCCAAATTAAATTATAGTTCTCAAGCGAACTCCAATTGCATTTCCATCCATGAAATGAACACCACCTAACCTTTTTGTTTTTGGAATGTTATATAAGGTCAATTCAGAAGTTGGATGCCAAAAGTCTAGATTTTGAGTTAAAACCCTAAATTAGAATCTTGAACTGTGATACTGGCATATGTGTGTGTGGAAATTGAAATTGTAGATTGTTATGATATTATTAGCAGGGGCAAATTGTTATTGTTATTAGTTAAATGTCCTAGTAAGTAATAGTTGGTCTGTAAGTTAACAAGTTGTGTATATAGTTCTTGCATTGAAAATGTTTACTTAGTGAGTATGTTTAATTGTAAGAGTCTTCTTTTGATGTTATGCAAATGAATTAAGAGTTATCTTCTTCTGGCTTTCTTCTTCGCATCTCGGTTCATACCATAACGTGGATTATGATTGGGAGTTTGGGATTTGATGGTCGAAATCTTAGGTTTATTAGTTGTTCTTTAAGTTATACTGGAATCGTAAACCAAACTTGCACTATTGCATTATGTGTTGCTCCTTCCCTCCCGCCCAAGTATTCCTCGTTGTTGCTCCTTCCCTCATCTCAAGAACTAATTTGACTGATTCATCGCTTTTATTGCCCCTTCCCTCCAGGTTTGGCAAGTATATGTGAGTTTTTATCTCCATCCCTTCAACTATTTTCACTTTGCAACTCTCCATCCCATATGTATAATGATATTACGTTCAAATGCCCTTCCACCAGTCTTCTCAAAGATTCTTACACTCAGAGAAAAATGGATTAGCAATAATCCGTTGGTAATGAAGTTGGAATTGGTGTTTTTCGAAGATTCTTACAATCAAATAAAAATATCAATCCATCATTACTACATCCAGTGTATGTTTAGAAACTTTAGGGTTTTCGAACTTAATGATGTTTAGATACGAACTGTTGTCATCGTACTGCTTTTTATTGTGTTTGTGTTTTTGTTCCGATGACAATGGCAAGGAAGATCATTCTCTAGGGTTTGTTTGTTAGAATACTTCTTTTATGTTTGCTTGTATTTTGTATGAAGTTTGTTACTTGGATATTGTAAATGTGTTACTTGGCATTAAAACAGATTTTTAGAGATATTTGGATTTGTTCTTTTACAAGTCTTCCATTTTGTATGTAGTTTTGTTAACTCAGATATTTCATTGAAATTATGTAATTGTAATAATAAGTTTGAATCTTATAACAACAGATTAACAAATTTGTTTTCAAGTCAACAGATATTGGTAACAGAGTAAAGAAATCTCAGTTGAAGATTAAGATTATCTGTTTCTTTTTAATATCTGTTATCCCAACAAAGCTTTTCATGCGTCTGTTGATTTATCTCTCCATGGTTGTAACACCATTCAGTATTAAAACATCTGATCAGTATCTATCAACTGGTATCGTGAAAGGAACAGATCTTACTAAACAGATTTTGCTTACAACAGATGATTGGCTTCTTGATTTGGTCTTTAGTAAACAGACCTTAAAAATTGATATAGTTTTCTAGTGTTTTCACATGGGATTTCACCTAGTCTATACATCTAATAAAACAAACTCAATTTTGACACATAGCACTCCCACAATTCACCCTCAATTATCTCTCCTTCCCATATTGTGCCATGTGGCACAACAATAGAATTTATAAACTTTTCTTTTTTTTTTTAAATCAAAAATCATTATAATTAATTAATATGTTGACTTTTGAGGGAAACAATTATCATTTATCACAATTATTAACTTTCCTAATTTTTTAAAACATTCTTCCCTTATACTATTCCTTTACAAAAGCTTTTTCTTCTCTTACGGAATTTGGATGATTTCATCACATCGGTTATCCCTCACCCTCATCCTTTTCTCAATCACCAATATTTGTTAATATCTTCATTATCCTACTCTTCGATTTCTTCTTCTCCATTGCAGTCGATGTGTTTAATGATAAGATGAAGCATCTTCTTGGCTCCAACTATAGATCCGACCCGCTCCTTTGATGATTCCTCTGTACGTAATGTATGTTTATTTTTCTTATCATCGGTAATGTCTTTTTTTTAATATAAACCTTATTATCTATTTGGTTTTTAAGTATCTTTGCTAATGATTTATTGTTGTTCTTAATATGTATCATCATCTGATCTGTTTTTCTACTTGATCTTTTTTTTTAAATTTTATCTTCGATATCTTAGTTTTTTCGAGTGCGACTCATCCGCAAAGGTAATCATCTATATTTTCTTCTTGATCTATTTTTGTTTTTTAATTCCTATCTTTGCTATCTTTGTTTTTTTTTATGACGTTGTATTAGAGTTTATGTTATGTTATGGTTTTGATTTTGATGAATAAGTTCGATTCTTTTAACTCGATTTGTTTTAGCCATTGTAATTTTTTGATATCTTCTAATAGAATTTAATTGTTTACAAAGTTTATTGACGTCATTTTAAATTTAATCCAAATATGGGTATTTCGACCCTTTTATGTGTAATCATGTTTATTTACTCTACACCTTGCCTCAAACTTGGTCAAATGACTACATTTTCATGGAGGGTTGACATGGTCATACAGGTTAAACGATTCCAAAGTTGTCCAAATTTCTATCTTTATCTCCTCAGGGTATCAGTCCTATTTTAATTTATATTTTTTAATGTTGAAAAGTCAATGGTATTGTTCACCATGAATATGGCAAGAGGTGCTTAATGACCAATTTGTGAGAATCAAAAGCGTTAACATCTTGATGATGTATTTTTTAATAAAAACTCAAAGTGGATTGGCATTTGTGGTAATAAATGTGATAGTCAACAGCTTGATGTAAAGACCAACAAAAGTTATCCCCACTTTTCTATACAAAAGATATTTTGCAACAACTATATATATATATAGGTAGAGGATCCGGTAGGAAAATTGTTTTGTGTAGGAAGTGTAGGAAGTATTTTCAACTATTAGATCAAATCTGATTAAATTTTTTGATAAAGGGCATTATAGACTTTTTATCCATCTTTTATTTATTACAAACCCACTAAATTAGCAACTAACATCTGGATATTTATGAAGATTAATCATCCTAAATTAACTAATTATTCATTATTTTCATAAGAATCATAAGATATTCATATCAAATAAGTTGATCAATACCCAAAAACTTGTTCGATTCTTCAAACATATAACCCATCTCTATCACTTGTTCGATTAATCTAGTCATCGGCAGAAGGTTAACATCAGGAGTGTTTTATAACAACGTCAGGAGTGTTTTATAATGAAAGAGAAACTAGTATGCATTAATAAGGAGTGTTTTATAAGATCATCGGAAGTGTTTTATAAACTATATAATATCAAGAGTGTTTTATAACTGAAGGTGTTTTATAACAAACAAAACACTGTTGAAATGTTTTAATCCACAACAACAACTACACCTAATATACATAAACATTTTATAAAACACTTCTTATGTTTATCCATATAGAACACTCAACTAACAAAATCCTTATATAAAACACTTCTGATGTTACGATTTTATAACAAATAAAAACACTGTTACGTGTTTCTTACACATAAAATGAAGATGAATGTTGAAGATGGGTGCACAATTGATTTTGTTTTATGAAAATAAATGTTTGAGTCTTGAATTATATTAATGAAAATAATAATTAGCAGAGAGAGATGGGGGGAGATACCATAAATATAGAAAACATTCAAACAGTTTCTAAAAATATTGATATAAAATGACATTGACACCCTCATTTAAAACGCATATTGATGATCATACCCTAATTTCTTTAATATATTAATTATATTTTAAATACCATCCCATCTTTTAATCTCAACCATCCATCTTTAAATCTAATGGTTGAAAACACTTCCTACACTTCTTACACAAAACTATTTTCTTACAGGAACCCTACCCTATATATATATATATATATATATATGATATGTTTGAATTCATTTTGGTAGGGGACTTACAAGGATAAGCCTAAAGAGATTGCAAACAAAAATGACAGAGATAACAAGGTAACGTTTTTATATGTTATATAATTAATATGTATGCTTAAACTATAACTAGTGTGTTAATATGTATGCTTAAACTATAACTAATATGTTACCATGTTTGCTTAAACTATATTATTACAATATAGGAGTATTTCACATAGTTTGCTCATTTGACCATTTAAGAATAAAAAGTATAATCTAAAACGACCCATTCAAAAGTAAATGGGTCAAAATTACTTCATTTAGCGCACATGTTTATTTTGTTTCCATGTGTGCATTCCCTAAGCATGAATGAGTTTTTGAAACCTGTTGTTGGTGAAATGGGTTACACTTCAGGTGGTTGTGGGCATGGGCATGGTTGTACTTGATGCCTATGTCGCTTCTCTACTTTTGGTCAATTGATGGTTACGCTATTTCTTTTGCTATTAGGAATGTTACAAATTTGAAATGGTTTTTGCTAAAGCATACAAGTTATTCTGTACCTTGATAAATATTATGTGTTGAAGTTTTTATTTAACTATTAGTCACATGACTTGAAAGTTTACACGATAACTACTTGGTATTAATTATTACAAATTCTTCTATGTTAATAGTTTGTTTTCCAATCAGGGTTGCTCAAAAAAGGATGGTTGGGTATATTGATAATTGTAATTGTAATTGTAATTGTAATTGTGTACAAAGGGGGTTTAAATAAATAATCCCACCAACAATTTGATTAAGTTAAGTTAATATCATGAAGAAGGTAATTCAAGGTAAAATTGAACACCACTCATTATTAAAGTTAGTTATTGATTGTTGATCTTTGCATTGCAGGTTAGTATATTAGATGGGATCACACTGTGAAATCCGTCACCCTCGTCTTTCATCAAGTTAACAATAATAATCCTTTGAATATTTTCATTATAGTTCCTATAATTTTCGTCGTTTCAAATTTAAATTTAGAGCGAACAAAATTTTTATCATATATAGTTATTATGGATCGGGTATCAGTTTTAATCAAATACGTATCTTGAAACGTCTACGCCATGGATTTTATAAAAAAAAATCCAAGTTTTATAAAGTTTTATGAAGTTTAAAGCTTTTAAGTTAAGTTAAGATTAACTTAGTTAACTTTTTATAAGGAAAACTTAACCAAAAACCTAATATATCTAACTAAGTTAACATGGAGGGACCTAATCTGCCAAAAGTCCAAACTTTAAAAAAAATGCCTCCTTTCTTCCTGAGCTCACGATTCGGCCAAGGAGTTCCCACCGGCGAGATTCCGGCGAATCGTTTTAATGGATTTAAAGCTTTCTAACGCCCCTCTTTGAATTCCATACGTTTCTCCATTCATGATTAACGTTTTCCAATCATTCAAACGTATTTAAAAGCGTATTAATAAGTCTTTAATCGGGTTCTATTCTAAAGCTTCTTTGTAACCGACCGGAATAATAAAATCAAGTATAACGCTCGTTTTAGTCGAATATATATACAAGTCGACCTTACCTTTTGTTTCTGCACATCCACGCCTCGTAAACCCATCAAAATAAACAGCAAATCGAGTTCTTAATTGTTCTAATCAGCCCTTAAAAGACGCGGACCTGTAACCCTTGTTTTCAAGCATCAATCGTTGTTGTAAGTTCATGTTTATCATGTCATTTTACTTAGAATAGTCCTAGGATCAAAAGCCCCTTATAACAGAGGTCAAATCTGTTCTGTATCAGATTATTGGATTGGGTATAGGGTTAGGGTTCTTAGATTGTATTTGGGGAAGAAGATGAGTTGGAAACTAGTATGTTTATATTTATTTTTCTAACTAAAAACCCAAGACTTATGGTGGTGTAGTGGTTTGTGTGTTGTTTGTACATCAGATCCACCTGGGTTCGAACCCAGGCATGGACATCTTTTTGTCTTTCCTTCTTTTCTTCCATAGATTTCCTATTTCTTTACTTTTCCATTTTTTTATATAAATATTATAATATATGCAAATCTTTAAATAATTATAATAAATTCATTTTTGATCTAAAAATTATGAAACTTTAGGAGTAGCATCTTGACACCCTAAAGAAAATTATCATATTTTTATTTTCTGGAAAATGTCCTATTTTCATATTTTTATTGAATTTATTTGTTTTAATCGTATTTAATTGATTTAAAATCCATTTTTAATGATTTTAATCTCAAACTTTTTGTGAAATTATTTCCAATCATCATGAACTGAAATAAAATTATTTGGTTCAGAAAACATTTATTTTTATTATTTTTCCTATTTTTAATCATTTAAATATGATTTAATCTCATTAAATCAGTTTTAAAAATAAATAAGTTTATAAAAATTATGGGAAAATTCTTTTCATTGATTTACATCAGAAAGCATCCATTTTCAATAAAAATAGCATATTTGGGTCTTGTCTTGTATTATTAGCCTTATTTATGTTTAATTAGACATAATTAATTATTTATTTATTTATACTATTAAATATCTATTTTATAAATACCTTTCTTATAATATAGAAATAATTCTAAGTTTGAAAATCTTAGTTACCATTGGTTGGATCATGGTGTAACTCATGATTATTTATTTAAACATTTATGATTATTGTATTTATTTACACTAATCTTGTGAAAGTAATTAATTTACTTTGTCTTAATTATTTCAAAACATATTTCTATCTAAATATTTAATTGGAAATAATTATATTACCTAAACCATATTTACAAACTTTGGTATATTATTTTGATATACAACTTTTACATTAATGCGAATATCATAAAAACTCTAATTCCCCAAATCGACATAGAAAACCCTAATGCCTTAGACCCTAGTTACCTTAGACTTTTTAGACTTTTCCTTATTAGTATTCTTACACATTATAGGTTGAATTCCTCGGTATTCCCATTACTTAGCTCACGACCGCTTAAGTTGGATTTTGAGCGCTTTCGCAAACTGTGAGTATATCTTTCCCTTTTTCATGTTTTACTCTTTTGGGGCTATTCATGTACACTGTTACTAAATGTTATTCTTTCACTAAATGCAATTCTCATGTGTGTTTGCGTTATGTTAATTTGTGTGTCTATGACTTGTCAAAATCATTAACCTTTGAGGGCCTGACATTTCAATGAATAGTACTATGGTATATACCCTTGTGACTCTGTTGAGAGTCCTTGTCATTGCTATGTATTACATTACTACTAGCGCATACTATATATATCTGCTTTTCTTTACATAGGGTTGATTTTGAACGGATATTACTTATTACATAATTGCAAATGGTACCCGCACATGAATTGCAAAACACTTTTCCTACTATATTTATTCAAACAGGGTATGCTCACCAATACATTTTGTATTGACCAAATCATTTTCGTACATGTTTCAGGTTCTTATGAGATTACTTCCAAGCATTTGGAACTTAGACTTAGATTGAGATTACTGTATCTTAGTTTAGATTGCTAGTCGTAATTGTTGTATTTCTTTCAATGTAATAAATTATTAAATTCAATGTATTTAAATTTACATTTCAAGTCCATGAGCTATTGAACAATCGTCACTACGTGACACCTCGATGTTTCCGCCATCGGTTGGGGTGTTACACACACCAATAGAGTAAATAAGTCTTGATCAAGGGCACCGTTTTCTTGAGGATGTGATGTAGGCAATGACTTCAAGTAGGGCCATCACCCACTTCAGTGAATGAAAATTCATAAAGGCAACCTTTTATCATTTGTATGTATAATGTATTGTAGCAAGAACACGGTCAGTGTGGTTTGTATACCTTAAAGCATAAGTGCATAGGAACTCTTTGTATAGTCTACTCTTTAAAATTCTTAATATTGTCATGCATGTTAAATGGAGGTGCAGCTTTAACGAAAACAACAGTTTGTGATATGGTGTTATTGAGCAGCTTCACTTTGTCATTATTTAATGTAATATGGAATTTCTTTTAGTTATAGACTTATGAACCACGTAAAAGAAGAGTTGGTATGAGGTTACTGATATTAGATAGTGATAGTAATGTTACAAATAAAACATCAAATGTGTGTACATTAAATTTTTAGCGAATTTTGTGTATTTTTGTTACTTCTCATATGTATATTTAGGTTAACGTTATGCACGCTTAATTTTATTTTCAATTAAGACCATTAAACCTTAAAAATATAGTTATTTGTTGAACTGTGTGTCCACACGGGCAATAATGAAAGGTTGCTTGCATTGTTTCCTGGAATGAAGTCGAGTATTTGAGCTCTGATAGTATATGTCAGACTGAGAATGCTAATAACCGTCCACAGGAAGATTTATATTCTCCAGATGTCCTTAATGGTTTAAAAATTTATGGATTGCCTAATCATCGATTAGCACTAAAGGTCGGTGTACCCGTTATGTTGTTGAGAAACATAGATCAACAAAATGGCTTGTGCAACGGCACGAGATTACGAATCACCAAACTTGCAAAGCGTGTTATTGAACCCGAAATCATATCAGGTGGAAACATTGGTACCAAAACTCTTATTCCTAGAATAAATATGATACCATCTGATAACAAGATTTCAGTGAAGTTTCAAAGGCGTCAATTCCCAATAAGCGTATGTTTCACAATGACCATCAATAAAGGCCAAGGACAGTCTCTCTCGAAGGTTGGATTGTATTTAAGAGACCCTGTATTCTCACATGACCAACTTTATGTCGCATTGTCAAGAGTTAAAAGCAGGGCAGGAGTGAAATTACTTATACTTGATGGTGATGGAATGTCAAAACTAAAATAAAAAATGTGGTGTATAAGGAAATATTTAGTGATATTTGAATAAATGTGTATTCGTTGCTTTTAAATTTTAATAAAATATTTTTACTGTATTTTTCTTATACGTTGTACTACTCTAAATAATTGTACGTTGGTGAACCGCGTGTCCACGCGGGCAATAGACTAGTATATATAAAAGAAAAGGGGTGGGACACATGGTAGTCAATGAGGCCATCCCTCCCCTTAATTTTCCTGCGAAACTATTAAATTATTTTTTCTCTCTCATGTGCATGAAACATGCACTTTTCCCCACGATTGTTTAACATTAATAGCTTTTTTATACGATATTTTTTTTTGAAAAAATACACCAAATTAACGAGTGTTTTATTATCTTTCTAACGAGTACCATAGTGCTATACAAAAAAAAGAAGAAAAAAACCGACTTTTTTATGTGGTGATTAATGAAATAGATAACTTAAATTATATATGAGTAGAGAAAATAGTCTGAAGACATGAAAAGTTACTATACTACAATCTTTTTAGTCGATAACAGTTAAATCATGCATATTTATCTTTAAAATGGATCTTCACTGCTTACCTATTGATTGTTTTATTTAGTAAAAATTGAATAGGTATGTCAATCATTAACATATGCTCACTTTACGTATCATAATCACCTACCATCATCATGATATATCCTTTGATACCAATTTGATTTTTTTCGGGTTCACATTGCAACTTTAAAGTGTATTGAGAAAGTGACAGTTGTACATGGACGAGTGCTGATCCTTTACAAAAAAAACGACCTATTCCTTTTATAGTACACACATTTTATCGCTTTATATTAGATTTGTCTATCCCGGTACGCTCCCAGGGGATAGACTAGTATATTAATATGATGAATACTAATTATTAATTTTGAGGATTTTATTAGGCTCAAGGGTTCGGCAACAGGGAGGAGGCCGGGGACCTGACGTGGACATCGCCCCCGTCGGGGAACACCCCCCCCCGTGTTTGAATCGGTGACAACGGTAAGCCCACCCCGTCCTATTGTTCGAGGAATTTTTGACCGTTTGGGCTTTTGGACCGTTGAAAAGCAACAGTTCTTTTCTTTATTTAAACCTTATTTTTAAACCACATTTTAACCATCCAACCTCAAATACACCTTCTAAACCTTAATTTTTATAAACTTTCAAGTTATAAAACCATGGATCATAGGCACCCGTTCTTCCCAAACACACCCGCTAATCTCTCGACCCAAGCACCGTTCGGTCTTCCCTCGACACTCGGTACTCCCGCGTCACAACCAATGCCTTTTGACGCGCTTAACAACCCTCAAAATCCATGGCAAATGCAAATGCAAATGCAAATGCAACAACATCAATGGCAAATGCAAATGACACAAGTCTCGCCCATCCCTCAAAAACAAACATTACCCGAAACACAAACACAACACGAGCACGATTACATTTCTTTGGCCGTGCATGATGATCATGTACCCGAAACCCACCCCCCAAGGCGCAAAAAAGGGAAAAAACGGGGCCAAGATGAAGGCCCCAGTACGAAGGTGAAGGCGGATAACATTCCTTGGACGCCCATTGAGTTGGAGGCTCTAGCACGAGCTTGGGTGAACGCTTCTACCAATCCAATACTAAGTAAAATTTTAAATATTTTTTTTTACATATTTTCGGTTGTAAAAAAGTATTACTAACTTATTTTAAATAATTGTGTAGCTGCAAATCGGAAGAGGGATGGTTTTTGGAACCAAGTTTGTGTTGATTTCTTCAGATTATTACAACGTGGGCCATATCAATCATCTCACTCCGTTAGTACCAAGTGTCGGTAGATGATGGGAAAATGTCAACTTTGTGCGGGTTTACTATCAAATTGCTTGGAACAATCGTACCTCGGGCCAAAGTGATGACAACGTGTTGAAGTTGGCTCTTGAATGATACACCAAGAACAACGGGATGTGGGGATACATGAAAGCGTATGACATTTTTAGCAAGTGTGAAAAGTTTAAAGTGGTGCCTAATGAGGTGGAACAAGCGAAAAGGACAAAAACAAGCGCATCGAGGAGTTGTAGTGGTAGTGGGTCGGATGCGCGTTGTACTATCAACATAAATGACGACCCAGAGTTTGAAGACAAGGCGCCAACACCCGAATCCGAGAGGCCGATTGGAAGGGACCACGCAAGAAAGCGGCCTCGAGCTCAAAGGGAAAGGCTACAGCTACCGCTTTTGCTTCAAAAGAAAAGGCCGTGGAGAAAATAGAAAAGTTGCTTAAAAACTTTAACAAATTTAAGCAAGAGCAAGCGGAGAGGTACATGGAAATAAAGAAGGAGAAGGAAGAAGCCGCGACGAGGGATATGGAGAGGCTACAGTTGGAAAGGAAACGCCTCGAAATGGATCTTTTGAAACAGGAGCAGAAGAATTCCTCATTATGAAACAAAGTCTCGAGGCCTTTCGGAGACAGAACGTAAGGTAGCGGAGAAAATGAAAGACAAGATTGCAAGAAAATGGCTTGGATGATCGTTCCCTTATTTTTTTATGTATTTTTGTTTTTTTAATTTTTCTATGTAGTTTCGTTTTTTTTTAATTTTCTATGTATTTTGGTTTTTAATTTTAATGAAATATAAAATCTATAAATAAATAAAAATGAAAAATAATAAAAAAAAAGGAAGGAAGAAGGGGGAACCATTTCCCTCAAAAGGGGGAGGAGAGGGAGAAATGACGTGGTGCTGATGTGGACAAGGAGGAGGAAGGGGGAAGGGGAAAACCATACCCCATACCCTTAGTGACACGTTTTCGACAAATAAAAATATTAATCCAACATTTTTTTTTTGACACAAATAAATAAAAAATTCAGTATTTTTACATATTTCCAACAAAGGAATAAACAATTTTGTGACACTGTTCCGACAAAAAGAAAAATTCAGTAACTTTTGTTACAGATTTCCGACAAACGAATAAAACAAATTTGTGACACTTTCCTGACACAAAGAAAAATAAAAAATAATACATATGTACTAGATATGTTAATTCAACATTAATAGACTACCCATGCTTTCCCTCCTTGTCCCTACCCATCCAACCCCAGCCCAAATCCATCTACCCAAAACAACCAGCCCACTGTCCAACCGGCGGCCAAGGAATTTTAGGTCCGAAACCATCCCAATCCAATACGGCCCAATCTTATAACACGGGGTATTTTCCAACCGACATCGCACAGGCTCTATACAACTTGGTGATACACAACAATGATCCCTCTTGGACTATGGACACCGGCGCGTCAGGTACAATGTCTGCTCAATTTGATAAGTTTTCGTCTCTTTTTAATTCTGGCATTATTTGCAACATTATTGTTGGGAATGGCCAAACCATTCCGGTTTTAGGACAGGGCAATATTACCTTACCACCACCATTCCCACCATTTAAACTTAATAATGTCCTATATGCCCCAAACCTAGTTAAAAACCTTATTTCCGTTCGTCGTTTCACCACTGATAATAATTTAACTGTTGAATTTGACCCTTTTGGCTTTACTAGTGAAGGATCTCCAGACCAGGAAACCTATCCTACGGTGTAATAGCTCGGGGATCTTTACACACTCAGCCCGTCCAACATCACCAACCTCACCACCGCCTCTACCTATGCATCCCTCACTCAAGACATTTGGCATCAACGGCTTGGTCACCCTGGACCAGCTATTTTGCAAAGTTTAAAATCTTCTAGTTTTATTTCTTGTCATACTTTGAATAATAAAACTTGCAGTGCTTGTATTTTTGGAAAACACACCAGACTTCCATTTACTAATTCTAATACAAGTACATTTATGCCATTTGATCTTGTACATAGTGATGTTTGGATGTCCCCAATTATTTCCAACGGGGGCCATCGTTATTACGTCCTATTTTTGGATGATTACACCAACTTTCTTTGGACCTACCCCATCACCAATAAATCTAATGTTTTTGCCATGTTTACAAAATTTTATAATTTTGTCCACACCCAATTTAACACTAAAATAAAACAACTTCAATGTGATAACGGACGTGAGTATGCCAACAACCAATTCCATAACTTTTGCACCACAAACGGCATGCACTTCCGTTTCTCTTACCCACACAACTCCTCCCAAAATGGCAAAGCCGAACGCAAAATCCGCACCATAAATAACCTTATGCGAACCATCCTCGCCCACTCCTCCACCCCAAACACCTATTGGCACCATGCCCTTGAAACCACAACCTACCTTTTAAACATCATTCCCAACAAAATCCACAAATTTCAAACCCCTACACAACGCCTATACAATTGTCTTCCAACATACGACCATCTTCGTGTGTTTGGATGCATATGCTATCCACTTATACCACACACCGCCATACACAAACTCGCCTACCGCTCATACCCTTGCGTGTTTCTTGGGTACCCTCCCAACCACCGGGGATACAAATGCCTCGACCTCAAAACCAAAACCATCACCATCAACCGACACGTCATTTTTGACGAAACCATATTCCTTTTCTCCAAGCACCACAAACCGACTCCCACAACCTACTCCTTCCTAGATGACTCGCCCCATCCTATACTTTTTCACCAACCCACTGTTCAGCCAACCGAACCCAATCTACATCCGGCCCACAAAATTCCCAGCCCAAACATCTCCCAACCTAACTCCCCACCCTCGTCACCCTCGGCCCAACCACACCTTCCGCCAACCCCACTCCACAACCCTCTCCCGCCCACACCCAAGCCCAACACAACTCGCCTCCCAATCCCGGCCCAACTATACCTCACCCACATTCAACCCAACTTCCCGACCTCATTTACTCCACTGACACTATTCATCCTATACCCAACCCACCCCTCCACCACCTTCTCGCACCATGACCACCCGCGCTATGTCGGGAATCTCCAAACCAAAACAAATATTCAACCTAAACACCACCACCGTCATACCTGTCCCTAAAAACCCCATAGATGCCCTGTCCAATCCGGAGTGGCATAACGCCATGCAAAACGAATTTAATGCCTTAATTAAAAATAAGACTTGGGAACTTGTCCCGAGGACACCTGACATGCATGTTATTCGTAGCATGTGGCTTTTTCGCCACAAATACAGGTCAGGCGGCACACTTGAAAGATATAAGGCTCGATTGGTGTGTGATGGCAGAAATCAGGAAGTTGGTATTGATTGTGGGGAAACTTTCAGCCCGGTAGTTAAGCCGGCTACAATTCGGACTGTCTTGACACTAGCCTTATCTCAATCTTGGTCCATCCATCAACTGGATGTTACCAATGCGTTTCTTCATGGTAATCTGTCGGAGACAGTATATATGTACCAACCCGTGGGATTCTGACACAGAGACTACCAAGATCATGTATGTCTCCTCAAGAAATCCTTATATGGACTTAAACAAGCCCCTCGGGCATGGTATCAACGCTTCACAGATTTTGTGACTTCTATTGGTTTCACGCAGAGTAGGTGCGATAACTCTCTTTTCACCTACCATCACGGGGTGACATCGCCTACTTATTGATTTATGTGGATGACATTATTCTCACCACCTCATCCGATGCCTTACGGATGAAACTCATGGGCAACCTCGCGGCTGAATTTGCTATGAAAGATCTTGGACCTCTCAGTTATTTTTTGGGTATTTCTGTCACCCGCTCTGGTGACCGTATGTTTCTCACGCAACATTCGTATGCCCAAGACATTGTTCGTCGTGCAGGTATGGAGAATTGCAATCCCATGGCCACTCCGGTTGACTCTAAACCGAAACTTAGTGCCACATCGAGTACCCCTTTTGATAACCCGACTCTATACAGAAGTCTTGCAGGTGCTCTTCAATACGTAACTTTCACAAGACCAGATATCAGTTATGCAGTTCAACAGATATGCATTCACATGCACAACCCAACCACAGATCACTGGAATGCCTTAAAGCGCATTATTCGTTACATACAAGGCACTGCAACCTACGACCTCACTCTATCGGCCTGCGCAAACATTTCCCTAAAAGCTTACACAGATGCAGATTGGGCTGGTTGCCCGGATACACGCCGTTCCACTTCGGGTTATTGTGTTTATATGGGTGCAAATCTTTTATCCTGGTCTTCCAAACGGCAATCTACAGTTTCTCGTTCCAGTGCTGAAGCAGAGTATCGTGCCGTTGCTAATGTTGTTGCTGAAATATGTTGGATATGCAATCTTCCTCTGGAATTGCACAGGCCACTTTCTTCTGCTACCTTAGTCTAATGTGACAACATTAGTGCTATTTACCTGTCCAACAATCCTGTTCAGCACCAGTGCACCAAACACATCGAGCTTGACATTCATTTTGTGCGTGAACATGTTCAAAGAGGTACCATACGGATACTCCATACCCCGACTCATCTTCAGATTGCAGATATATTTACAAAGGGCCTGCCACGTGTACTTTTTGATGATTTCCGATCCAGTCTCAACATTCGTCCACCTCCTGCTTCGACCGCGGGGGTGTAATAGACTATATTTGTATTTATAGATAATTGTTAGCATTTATTGTATATTTATCCCTTCCCAAATATAAGGAAGGAGAATTGTGTATATATTGAGGAAATCAATGAAATAGAAGGCAAGCATTATACCATAATCATTCTTCAAACATGCATCATGTTTGCTAATTGGTTTGTTAACATATGTAATGATATTTTTTTTTCATGTTATTCGCAAATGTAAAACTTCTAAAAACTGTATTAGTAAGTGTGGGGAAATAGAATGTAAGTTAGGATTTTCAGTCGAGAAAATGTTCACACTTATGACCAAATAAAACATATGAAGTTATATATGGTAAACATCAAATTGTAGAGATTAAATTGTTACACTCACTAGTTGAGCTGTGCATACATTTTATATCATCATCATACTCAGTTAATCTCACAAATAGCAAAAGTTAAGGTAGGGTTTAAGAAGGGTAAGATGTAGACAGTCTTACCTCTACCCCGTGGGAATAGAGAGGCTGCTTCCAGTGAGACCCTCGGCTCAATAGTGGTTTTGTATCAAACCTTAGACATAAGGCACATAACACTTAGCAATCGGGACAAACCCGACTGGTGCATGTACCCCCTTGTCTTTTGGCTATTAACGCCACCACCTGATGCATGATTAACCGTCCGCCATTTGTAACGTTATTTTCACGAAATTAGTAAAATAATGTTAAAATTAGTGCAACTTTACTTGTGCTCCCCGAGGGCCACACATATATACATTATATGCGCACAGCCGTAAGCGGGCACGCATACATTTTCATATACGGTAGTAGACAATTTATACTGTATACACAATTTATAAGCTAGTGTGAATAATATTGCCAACATTACGCATCTTCTGAACTGTTCAGGAAAAGCGAATTAAGATCAATATATATATATATTTAGTTAAGTTTTGACCTTCTTGTTATCAAAATGTTGAATATTGCCAGTCGAGCTGCTAGCTTCCGATGACGACTCCAAATGAAAGCCTACAAGTTACAATAGAAACAAAAAGCCAATCCGTGTTATCATCAGGACAAAAATCAATAAGACAAGCAAAGTTTTTAATTTTGACTACTGACCTTTGGGCTTATCATCGTAGATGTATTGGGATAAATCAAATTGTTGAACTTGATCAATTGAGCTAACGACTTCATGACTTGGTCTACGCCTTCTAGAACCTACATGTTACATACATTAAGATCAAACTATTAACTCATATACTTTTCCCATATAGTCATAATATATACATTTGGGACCTTTTACATTTTCTTTATTTAAGAAACTATATAAGGCTTCATAAATTCCGCTTATCATTATTCAGTTAGGGAAGTTTCTACTTATAATATAGATATTAATATATGAAAAATATAAAACAAAGAAACTAGTACATCCTTCCTGAACTTGTTTGGAAGTAGACGGTGAGAACTTTATTTTTCTTCAATACTTTGAATGTCAATTTTGACAGTATAACTAGTTTTTTTTTTTTTTTTTTTTCGGGGGTCAGAAAATGTACTCGTAAGCAAAGAATAAACAGAAAGCTAATGATAGGTGAAGAAGACATACATGGGAATATCATGTAAATGTAATTTCGAAGCTTGATCCAGATTCCTTTAAGAAAATGATAATAAGCATTTCTCCAGCGTTTGCTAACAATCAATGGGGCAATCATGATCCAGAAACCAATAACCAATCCAATGACTGTAAATATCACCATGATCCAATCAATGTCATCAGATTCATCATGTTCTTTATTAGTTCCTCTGGGATCAACTGTACTTGGTGAACACGCTGGAAGCGGATCCCCACAAAGTTCATTTCCAATGAAACCCGACTTATCGAAGGTTTGAAGTTGAGGGCCGGTCGGGATTTTTCCTACAAGATTGTTGTAAGATACGTCCAAGAAGCTCAAGAGAGTTAACACTGATAAGCTGGAAGGAAGTCTTCCCTCAAGATGGTTTATTGACAGATCTATGGATTCAAACTTCCCATTTTGCTAAATGAGTTGGGAATTTGCCCTGACAAATTGTTTTTTGACAAATTAAGGTAACGTAAGCCCAAAAGTGAAACAAATTCTTCAGGAATTGACCCTGAAAACATGTTATTAGAAAGGTCTAATGTAGTCACCAAATAAAGAATGTTATCATATGTAGAAAATCGACCCTTTGTCACCAATGATGCACTGCCGAGAACTTGATTTTGAAAAAGAGCGTCATAAAGAACAAATGGACTTGAAGTTTCACTCCTAGAAATGGAAGTGAGGTTTGTAAAGCATGTCGGTAGGTTCCCAGAAAGATCATTATCAGCAAGATCCATGATCTGTATGGAACTGAGACGACATATTTCATCTGGAATTTTACCCTCCAGTTTGTTAGAACGAAGACTAAGAATTTTCAAAGTTGTGTTTTCTTTCCCTATTGATGTCGGTATTCTTCCCACCAGCTCATTTTCCGCTAGCTCAAGGATTGTCAAGCTCTTGGAGTTCAATAACGAAGTAGGTAAATTCCCAGATAGTTTGTTATGACGAATATCCAACGATAACAAGGAAGAAATATTCCCCATAGAGGATGGAATTATACCAGAAAATTGGTTTTTCTCTAGGTTTAGAATGACTAGAAACTCCCAATTCATCCAACAATCTGAGATAACACCTGACATGCTATTATTTGCTAGATTAAGAACTCTTAACTGTCGCGGTTCTTGAATTCCAGAACACAAGAACTCTTCCAGAGATCCTGATAGACTATTGGAAGAAAGATCTAGAAAATCTAAGTCAGGTCTATTAAAATGACCAGGTAACAAACCATGAAAATGGTTGTCACTTAGATCTAGTAATGCTCCTGGTGTAAGAAAACTAACATTCCCTAACATTCCTTGAATGTTGTTATTGGATATGTTAAAGAATGTGACACTAGAGAATGTAGTCCAAATCCAATCGGGGATGGTGTCTGATATGTTTGTGTTTGCCAAATCTAATTCTGTTAAGTTTGTCTGCGATTGAATCCATGATGGAAAATGAGGGCCTAAATCGCAAGAACCTATTCTTAACACTTGAAGTTTGAAAGGTGGTATCCAGCTTTTAACATTTAACTTAAACACTAATTTGTTGTCCCCAATCCACAAAGTTGTCAAGGAAGTTAGATTGGTGAAGTGGTTTTCGGTCACAATTCCTGTTAATGAATTGTGATGAACAGTTAAAAAACCTAATTCCCCGAGTCGCCCAATACTTTCAGGAAAACTTCCATTCAACTTATTATACGATAGATCCAAGAAATTCAACGATGACAAACCACCAATCGTATCTGGGATAGAACCTGTGAGTTCATTTATATTAAGCTGTAATGTTACCAATTGAGATAAATTTCCTATCGAATCTGGAATGGTACCGGTTAACTTATTGTAAGCAAGATCAATGCTTCTCAGATTCTTCAATCTCCCCAAATTTTTCGGAATTTGACCAGTAACATAATTTCCACGAAAGGCTAAGAGCTCTAGTTTAGGTTCTTCACATTCACAAAACCTTTCAAGAAGTTCCGACACATTTCCAAAAAACTTGTTAGACTGCAGATCAAGGTGTTTAAATTGCAAAGATTACTTAAAGATTTAGGTACCTCTTCAACAATCTGATTATTCGATAAGTCAAGATGAACAATCGACGACAAGTTATGCAACTTGCCAAGAATTGGAGCAGAAATATTGCAGTTACTAACATCAAGCAAGCGGAGATTACTTAAGCTAGACAATCCATTCAGTAACGATGACGAATTTAGAAAAGTATTGCTTGAAACACTAAGAGAACTTAAAGAAGGCAAGCTATGGAAACCACCATGAGTTCCCGGATTTAGACCACTGATAAAGCAATTAGTGAGATCTAATATGACTAAATTATGTAAACTGAAAATCCACCGAGGCAACAAACTGTCGGAGAAGATGTTGTACGAAAGATCTAAGACGATAAGGGATGTAAAACTAACTGTACTTGGATTACTAGGAAATTGAAGTAACCCGCATGAAGAACAATGTATTTCTAGCAAAGAAGAGAGCGCGCTTATCACCTGAAACCAATCTGAAGCTTTAGACAGGTCGACGCCACTCATATTTAGGCGTTGCAACTCTTTTAGATCCTTTAACCATCTTAAACTTTTCGAATGAAGATTACCGGCTAAAGGAACGTCTTGAAGATCTAGAACGCGTAATTTTGATAAATTGCCAAGTTGGTGGGGGATTTCCCCACTGAATTGTGATCTTGAGATGTTAAGGTACCTTAGATTCCGAAAAGAACCAAAGAAAGATGGAATCGGAATCAATCCAAAATCATTACAGCTTATGTCAAAATACGTAAGTTGTAATAACTTGGTCACCATAGGACTTATGGTTCCTCCTAACATTTGTTTAGATGCTTCTTCCAATTGATCATCAGTGTCGTAAGATCCATGACAATGGCCATTAATTCCATCATCAGGTCCTCGAAGACGGATCTCTTGGACATTACCGGTGATATCGTTGCAGACAACACCAGACCAACTGCAACAATCCTTCCCTACCCATGAAGATAGACGGTTTCCACTGTCGATGAGATTGTTCTTGAGCTGAATAAGCACCAATCGCTCACTTGCTATACATGATACCGGATTCGAGTTTTGAATACAGAAACATAGGGTGTAAAGTGATGAAACAAAGAGAAACCAAAGGCACCATGAAGAAGATAAAGTAACAGTTAGAGCTTTCATTTTTAGTGATGATGAATGCAAAAAGGTTTATGTTTCATTTTCTATTTAATAAGGATAGATGTAGTGTTAGGTAAAGGTAAAACAAAGTCCATTTCATGTGATTTGTGAGAAGATAAGGTACGCCCTTAGTTCAAACTACATGTGCAAAGTTATGTTGCAAACTTTCACTTTGATACGTAACATTAACATCACACATTTAATGATAATATGAATGATTCAAACTATGTACAATAAATATAAACTGACAAATGTGGTTTGTGAAAATTCACTATGAGTGAATATAAAAAAAATATTAAACACAATTCACTAATTTGGAATAATAGAAATTACAAATGGATGGCAGGTAGACAAGCAACAAGCTAGGCCGCAGCCTCGTGTGTTGATGAGTATGTATAATTAAACGTATATTTGAGGATAATTACAATCCCTTGTTACAAAACCGGCCTCGTCCATGAGCACCCGAATTGAATAGCCACTCTGTTGGAGCGGCGTATGAGTGAGCTCCACCACCATTGTACAATTCGCAAATGGAGGACCAAGGTTGTTGATGATGGGCAGTAAAAGGAACAGTTGTAATAGTTTTACCATGAAGACACATGCAGTTCATGACTTGAGCTTAAAAGGTCAGGTTACAGTAGAGAAGCTCTCAAAAGATGGACCAAGCACACAAAGAAACCATTGCAACTTGTTGTCCAAAGCTAACAGATGGTCACATAATTAATGATATAAGCTTTCGGCCACAATCAGAAATAGAAAAAGTACCTTTTTGAAGTTGTCTTAATGAGTCTTGTAGGTCCTTGGTGCATTATATGGAGAATATTGTAAGCTACTTCTTATGCACACCAAACCATTGAGCTAGCGTCTTTAGGACTAAACTTTCAATAGTAGCAACAGGGTGCCGCGTTGGGGTTAGGAAAATGGATACGGCTAGGGTTGTGTGGGTCGTGGTAGGCGATTGCTAGCGAGAATGAGAAAAATGATCGATATTAATAAATATTGTATTATTGATGAGTTATTTCTAACATTACAATTGAGCATAAATACAAGAAAAACTAACTAAAGACAATCTCTTATTTATATTTATTTATACAAGAGACAATCATAACAACTAGTTAAAATTTAAATGATAACTTTATCGCACTTTGATATAAAATGAGAAGATTAATTTGTTTGACTACATGGAACAACGTAGTTTAGCACAAGGTAAAAAAAATGATAATATGAGACAACAGTCTTTAAGGTTATGGATAGGTTAGCTTAATCTTAACTAAAAAGGATTATATTTTTATGGGAAAAAAGTAATACAATTAAAAGGCTAAAAGCATATTGGACCACTCAAGATATTTTGTTTTGCACATAGTATGTACACTTATTGAGAGGTCCAGAACCAGCCACGAGGGAATACTATTATGGCATCATGATTAAACGTCACGTTAGGTCATATAATGTTTTTTCTTCGACACTATCTCTATCTTTAAGGTGGCTATGGTCACCCTTAGCTTACATCATATTTTAACAAATTCTTAAAATTCTCAATTTTAACTTATCATACAAACATCTTAATATATTCTTACATCTTCCATATTATCGATTTTTTTGCCAAAGTAGTGGCATAGTACAAAATTTTTGTGCATTTGAAGTGTGTCAGCAGCAAAGTTTCACAAATGGTGAAACCGCAAGACCATCTTGCGGATTTGCTTATGTGGAGGGGAGAGGAGAGATGCTTTTGCTTAGTAGGAGAGAGGGGGGAGAAACCGAGGGACCATCTTACGGATTCAATGTCCGGTCTTGTAGGTAGCTTAATAGTTGAAGGGAGTGTTTTGTAAAACTGGAGTTAAGCCGCAAGATGATCTTGCGGATTCAGTACTCGGGTCTGACAAAGCCCACAAAAGTTTGCATATTATCAAATAGTTGAAGGGGGTGTTTTGTAAATCTGGAGTGAAGCCGATAAATGGTCTTGCGGATTCAATGTATAAGGTTGCATATTATCAAATTGTTGAAGGGGGTGTATTGTAAATATTTTTTTGTCGTGTGTGTTAATTCAAAGAAAGAAGGAACTATTTAAACAACAAACATAATTATTATCATAATTCTTTTTTACATCGTGACACAAAATACAACAATAAAAGAAAAAAATATATATATTATGTTGTATATAAATAGCAATATAATTCCATAATTTCAAATATGAACGGTCTATTCTAATTTCTAAAGAGACTACTCTACTGTAGTCAATAATTCCCATTTCCTTCACAAAGTGGTTATCTTCTTTGCCCCTCAATATTTACAAAACACCCCCTTCAACAATTTAATAATATGCAAAACACCCCCTTCAACTATTAAGCTACCTACAAGACCGGACATTGAATCCGCAAGATGGTCCCTCGGTTTCTCCCCCCTCTCTCCTACTAAGCAAAAACCTCTCTCCTCTCCCCTCCACCTAAGCCAAATCCGCAAGATGGTCTTGCGGTTTCACCATTTATAAAATTTTGCTGCTGACACCCTCCAAATGCACAAAAATTTTGTACTATGCCACTACTTTGGCAAAAAAATCCCATATTATCACTCATTTTTCTTTAAATTTAATTACTTGAATAAGTTGTCTACAAAAGAGACGATCGAAAGAAATACAATAAAATAAAGTTGAATTAAATGAACTTTGGTACAAAAACCAAGTAATTGCATTCAACATTTATTAACTTTTGGAAGGAATTTAACAGGCTCTTAAATAAGGATGTTCTCCCTCATCTCTCGGATGGCATATGTAGGGACACATTAAAGTTACTCTTATCACATTTATTTTACGGGTAGCTCATTTGGTGAATAGATTAGGGATCTCTTTTGGAGGTCTTAGATTCGATTTCTACGAAGGACATAATGAGAAATGATGGATGACTCATGGCCTATGGTCATGAGTTCGAGTCCTGATCTCGCCAGGTTTTACCGGTTCACTACTGTCGTGCCTTCGGAGGGTATGTGGGTCGGGTTTTCCCTGGAAGCGGGTTGTCGGGCGGGCTAGGGGCTTCGTGCGTCCGGGGTGGGCCGGGCTGTGCCCCTGTCTTTGCCACTGGGGGGCCGCGTACGAAGTACCCGACGTTGTTTAGTTGGCCGTTAAAAAAAAAGTCATCGACAAAACAAAACTAAGTTATTTATTTCCAATAAATTAATTCTTAGTGTTTATATAACTAGATTATACCCCGGGAGCGTCCCAGGTTGAGAAATTTAATATGATACATTAATTTTATATATGAAATAGACTGATGTATAACTATAATATTAATATCTAACCTAAAACAATGTACAACTCCAATGCTAACACCTAACCTAAAAGAATATAGAACTTTAATGTAACTCTAATATTAACACCCATCCTAAAGACTAAACAAATGTACAACTATAACATACTAATAGTGATACCTAACTTAAAACAACATACAACTCTATTAACCTATTCGGCTCTGGTTGAAAAAACAAAATTCATATTTACTGATTTGAACATAATTAGTGAATTGCCTATACATGATTAATGATTTACCTGAACACTTTGTATTTTTTTCCTGTATGAACAAAACCCCACAAAAAAATTTCTCCGTTTTTTATATAGCACTATGGTACTCGTTGGAAAGATAATAAAACGCTCGTTAATTTGGTGTATTTTTTTTCTTTAAAAAATCTCGTATATTAAAGATATTAACGTGTAAAAATTATGGAGGAAACATGAAGGTAAAAAAATCCAATTTTGTTTTTAAATTCTTTTTTTTTCCTAAAATATCTCAATGTCACATGGGATGACACATGACACACTTAAGGAAGAGAATGCCCCCTTAAGTGACATGTCATTAAAACGGCTTTGGTTTATTATATGTATAGATTATCCACCAATACATATGGGATGTAGATGATTAAATTAGCAAAATCAAATTCAAGTATGTGGTGGTATGAGAGAAAGCAAAGTGCACCAATAAAGAATAAGTACTGTTAACAATTTGAATTGTTAGTATATATAATATATGCTAATAGTGTAAAATAAATTTTGTAAAAACGTGAAAAAGTTATTTAAGTTACAAAGTAAAAAAGTTATTTAAGTTTCAAAACGATTTTGTTAGCTGATGTTTATATATTGGTGGTTAATGATTGATGAATATGTATCGTGGTCAATGGTCAATGTAGTTATTGTAGATTATATATTACGTACTAGGTTTGAGACCCGTGGGGACCCACGGTGCAAACCATAGTAAATAAAAAAATTATATGAAACTAAGAGTTGTATTGTTCAAGTTTAGTGACTACAAACGTAAAGTGTTAAAAATAACGGTTAGCCTGAAATTTTTTTCTTATATAAACGTCATGCGTTGATATTTTTTATAAGCCCTCAGTAACGTTAGTAATGAAAACCGATTACCTATTATGATCAGTACTAAACCAAAGTATAAAGTTTTGAAAAAAATAACAAAGGTATGAATACATTATGTTTTTGTAAATGACTTTTTATCATATTTTTATTTTTAATGTAATTGTAATTAGTACATAACTTGGTTTATTGACAGAATGCAACGCACTGTTCAAAGCACACAAAAAAAGTTTAAAATAATACTTTATTATTGAAGTTGTATATACATAACGTCAATAAAGATAATTAAAAAATTGCATAAAAATTACTCACATTATTCATAAATCCTGAAAGACTTCTTTGTACACAACGTTTGATGTTTTGTTCGTCAATTCACCATTTTCATCTACTATAACAATCTTAAGTCCATCTCGACTTCTGACCCTTGAAAGCGCAACATACAACTGCCCGTGTGAAAAAACTGGATCCTTCAAATACAACCCAACTCTGGATAAGGATTGTCCTTGACTTTTGTTTATTGTCATTGCGAAAGAAACAGCAAGTGGAAATTGCCTTCTGTTAAATTTAAAAGGAATTTTCTTATCTGAGGGGGATAAAGTAATTCTTGGAATAAAAGTTCGCATTCTAATGTTACTTCCTGATATGATTTTCGCTTCAATGACACGTTTTCTCATTTTAACAACTTGTAACCTTGTCCCATTGCACAAACCACTTTTCTGATCAATGTTTCTGAGTAACATTACGGGAACGCCAACTTTCAAAACCAAACGATGGTTTGGTATTCCAGAAAACTTAAGACCATTAAGGACATCAGGAGAAACTAATCTTTCATCAAACTGTTTGTTCACATCTTCAGACTGGCAAACACTATCCGAACTTAGATACTCAACTTCGTCACCGGGAAACATTGAAAGTAATATATCATTAATTTCATGAACAACTTCATTCTTCGGTGCCAATATAGCTCGATCTTGAAAATAAGTCGGAATGTGGATGTTATCCAAAAGTGAAGGATAAACAAAGGCTATCAAATCAGAAACAGGATCCGAAGATTGAGAAATAAGTAAGTCATCAGGTATCAAAATAACATCTTGATCATCACTTATTGTATCAACCTTTCCTTCTCCTATGTCCAGAAGCCAAGATGCAAACTTTTTAGTTTCCTCAATATCAGAACTGCAGCTTCCAGAAAGCAACCGCATATTTTTTGTTAACTCTAAAACAGTGCATTTGTGCCAAATGTATGATGAACTTAAAGAGGCATTAACAATGTCATGTTTATCTGTTTCTTCATTAAGGTCACCAATTATCAATCCAGCAACTTCAGAAACCGTGGGTAGGTTGTAGGTTCTACCATCTTCTTTCCTCATTCCGTTTAATCGAAGCTTGACTTGTGCATCAGGGTTCTTCTGAAAACAATCTCTCGCCATTCTATAAGATTTCACCAAGGAGTTTTTGGCATCCAACATTTTTTTCAATTCCTTTACAATTTGAAATTCAAGGGCCTTTTCTGATGAGTATTCCTCATCTACATCACTATAAATAAAATGAATACATTAGAATCGAAAGTACTTAAAAATCCTTAAAGTTTTCTACAATAGACAATAAAAAAATAACATACCCAACAACATTGATTCTATTCGAAACTTCATTTTCAGTATCATATATGTATAGCTGAGAGAATACTGGATTTTGTCCACGTGATGGTTAAAGATTTCCCAAAGCATGGTAGTTCTCACCACTTATACGATAGATGAATGGAGCATTACCATGATTTATAGACCTATCAATTTTTCCACCCATGGATGTAAATGCAAACATAGAGTTGAATCGTCTTATGTTCTTTAAAAAGAATTTGCTTTTAGAATCAACTCCATTAAAATACTCTTTATAACTGTGTGGCGCCTCCTTAAAAGGAGGAAGCATAACTTTTCCATAACCACAACACAGAGAGAATTTTTTTTTAGTATTACTTCTATTAAGCCCTCTAGTAGATTCACAGCTCCACAGTCTAGCATTACAATCTTCACAAGTGACATTCTGATCACCGTGGTCCAAGTAAGCTAAAAAAAGATATTCAAATTTATTAAATGTACCATATTTCTAAACATGAAGTCTGCAAGTTATTGAAAGTATCGAAATATCTTAAAAGTGAAGAAGATCAAGGGTTACTTACATATTGGTAAAGTAGTTTTTTGGGAGAACCGAAAAATATGAAAAAGTGAAACAATTATCAATTAGGTAGGTATATAATGAAACCAATTGTTGTTGGGCTGAATCAGACATTAAGAGTAAAACAATCGGGCCTATGGCTAATAATAAACATTCAACCCAATAAGTTATGTAATATGTATGTTATGTATTTTATATGGGATTGTTTTAGTAACATATTAGGCCGATCCATTTTTCCTTGTATCACAACAATATATTTCGGTAAAAAAATTGAAACGATTTACAACATTTATGTTACAATCTTTTAGTTTTAATTAGATATGAATCATACAAAAATAAAACTGAAAATTATGTTTGATGAGTACATCCACCAATCTAGTTGTATCTATATATACTCAACATAATATTCAAATGGATGAAAACATACTTATCAATCAAGCAAACGCATTTATTAAATATTATGATCGTTATGAAACTTAATAAAAAGAGGAAACCATATCATGGTATAAAGAGAAAATAACAAAGTAGAAATTGTTCAAAATTATTAAAAAAACAAAACATAAAGCAATGAAACTGGTTGACCATAAGCATAGAAAACAAATCCTCTTCGTTTTGGGTTTAGGAAGACGAGAGGCTCAACGTAATTTTAAGTTACTCCATACTACCACCACTTCCAATCTTAGTTGAAGGAATTGGTGTGCTTTCATCATCAGAGATCGCGTCAATCAGTTTACGCTTAACCATTTGATACTTGGAACTGATAGAACATTGTTCTCCTTCAGCATAAACTTTCTTATCAACAATGGAAATTGGCGTATCATTATCGCCTGTGTCAGATTCCTAAACAAAAAATAGTTACAAACATATGTATCAGAATCATCAGTGATTGTGTATGAAAGAAAAAATGAGTAAAATGTATTACTATGAATATAAGTGTTTGTGCAAATGGTACCTTGGAAACATAAATAACATTAGACGACATTGCCATGAGAGACGTGTGAAGTGATTCTGATTCAGCAGGCTGTTAAAAAAAATATGCAAAAACTTAGAAATGTAATAAAGTCTTACATAAATAAAATTTGCTAAGTTATGTGAAATGGAATTCGAATATATACCTGTCCTACATACAACTTTTTCTTAAGATGCGAGATAATTGTTGGATCATCAGTTATCTTAGTTACACCATAAACATCATATTTGTTGTTTAAATTGAACCCAGAGACAAAGATTTTAAAAGCAAACTCTCTGTCTAACAAAGTCTTAATCTCTTCAGGATATTCAACTGTATCACCAACCTATATATAAGGAATAACCAAATACATAATTATTACAAAACTATAATTAAGGAATTATTAAAAATAATTTTATACTTAAAATGTAGTTAAAAATATGGAATACCGTATTCAACTCAAGCAATTCAGAAGCACTTTTACTAATAAGTTGTGCAACGTCACGATGAAACAACGTAAGCGATACAGCACCATTAACGTCTTGCACACGAACCTGAATTTTAAACCTAGAAAAAAAATTTGAAAAAAAAAACAACAAAAATTTATAACTAAGTTGGGTTGAAATGAAAGTATACTTGTGAAAATTATAATAGATGTTAAAAATATATCCGACCTTGGTGTAGGCTCAACTTTTTTGGCACTACAACTATCATTCAAACACTCGTAAACCTTTTCTTCCTCAAAATCTGAACTTCCTTCACCAACCTGCTTGATTATATAATCAATACTACATTTTCTGGTGCATTTGGGGCATCCTATGTAGTACCAGCCAATTTCGGTAAACAGGTCTTTAATAGTACCCAATAATACCAAAGCCTGCGCCTGTATGAATATTATAGTTTGTTACCAAAATAAGATAGTATATGGTATACATTGGAAATTAATATTAAATAAAAATTAAAATTTTAACCTCATTACAATTTTTTATATTTAATTATAAATATCGTATTTAAGTATGAACATTATACTTACCTCTTGAATCTCACAAATGTCGCTAATGTTACTAAAAGGAGTGTTATGGACAAATTCATCTTCATCAGAGCAAAACATAGAAGTTCCATATGGTTGATGAGAAGAGGAAGGATTATCAGCGATTTTCTTACCCAACCTGATAAAAATAATTTAATCAATACACATTACGTATTTATTGAGACTGTTTATAAAGGTTGTGTAATTCGTATTGAAAAACGTAATAGTACATACCCTTTTTTGTACAGCTTTATATCTTCAATATCTCCATTTATGAACAGTCGACTAACGCGATCTCCAAAAGAGTTAGAAACATACGGTTTTCCTATAAAAAAAAAAATTAGGAAAAAATATTTTATTTATTTAATAAAAAGAAAATTTAGAAGTTAGAACTTAATTTATAATGCAAAATATAATGTATGTATAAATATAAATATAACTATATATATTTATTAACATTATACAACCATTATAAAACTTCAAACGGCCAAACTGCATTATTATTATAAATTCTCTCTGTTTGATGAGTTGCAACATATTTAGACATCTCCATGGCATAACTATCCCACAACGTTAAATAGATGCGCAAGCCCCTTCAAAAAAGTACAAATTATTTTAGTAAAAAATAAATAAACAATTTATAAAGGTACGTAATTTTTTTTATATATAAAATGCAAAAAAAAAACAAAAAATAAATAAATAAAGAATACATACTCGATATCTTGAATTTCCATTGTTAACCTCTTTTTATTAGCGACAACCTTTTTTTCTTTATCATCATTGCTGAAGAACTTGTTAACATGTCCAATAACATCTAAGATCAATTATAAAATAAACATTAATGAAAGATAACTTATAAAACTATTATTATTGTTTGGTTGTGATAAAAAAAAAACTTTAGAACGAAAATATACCTATTGTAACATATTCATCAACCTCCTTATCCAGAATTCTTTGAAAGGGCACAAAAGAGAAACCAAAATCTGGACCTTGGAAACCATGATATTCGGAAACTTGAGTATTCATATTCAAGCAGAGTTTGTTTGGGTTTGGAGCATACTTGTATTTAGAGGAATTGACCCCAACTCTTGGATTTCTTATAATAAGAGAAGAATTTTCAATCAGAAACCTCTCGAATTTAAAAAACAACCGCTTAAATACATTCGCTTGAATCCTGTCACCCTGTTGATTATAAAAAAATAAGATAATTGATATACATTAAAATTAAAAGCATCACATTTAAAAAAAAGTTATGAAATTTAAAAATAATAGGATATAAAAAAAAACGTGTTGTTAACTTTTACATTTTCATCACATAGGATCATTTCAATTGAGTACACATCATTAGGATTGCGACGATCGGGTAGACGCCAAACCCGAATAATCTTTAGCTTTAACGCCACACTGTTTCGGTTTACATGAATTTGGTTAACCATTGTAAACTCATTTGCATCTACAGCAGCCATTGATCTTGTTAACTGGGAAAAAATGATGTAAAAACCAAAAGATGACTTCAATAAAACAACAAATCAAAATCAAAATAACTAATGTTTAAGTAATTAAATATGAGAAACAGAAATTAACCTAATAATATATCTTTGCGATTACTCAAAGTGGTTCCAACGTGTCTTATTACAATCGTATGTGAATTGGTTTGACTTGTTTATATAGTTATTGAATTTACCGAATAATAAGAAATGGATGAAATGGTGGGCGGTTAATTAGCATTTGAATTAGCATTGTTTTAAAGGTTATAACATTATGTATTGATTGAATTTAGTCAAGGTCAATCATTTATTGATTAAATGGCGTATGTCAAGCATTATATAGGTATTGATGTAGGAATTAAATAAATTCAATAATAACAAATAGATTAAAGAGTGGAGGGTAATTAGGAACCGAATTACAATTGTTATTATTGTTATAACTTTATGTACTGATTGAATTTAGTCAAAGTCAAGTAGTCAAAGCAAAACAGCCGTATGTTAAGCATTATAGTTAGTTGTAATTTGTTTTGATATATTCAATGTTATTTAACTAATGTTCTTTATATGTTATGTCAAGCATTATATAGGAATTCAATCAATTGAATAATAAAAAACGGATGAAAGAGTGGAGGGTAATTAGGATTCGACTTACAATTGTTATTATTGTTATAACTTTATGTATTGATTGAATTTAGTCAAAGTCAAGTGTGGATGTCAAGCATTATACTTAGTTGTAATTGTAATTTGTTTTGATCTATTCAATGTTATTTAACTAATGTTCTTTATATGTTATGTAAAGCATTATATAGGTATTCAAACAACTGAATAATAAGAAATGGATGAAAGAGTGGAGGGTAATTAGCATCTGAATTAGCATTGTTATTATTGTTATAAATTAATGTATTGATTAAATTTAGTCAAAGTCAAGCATTGAAATCATTAATGGCGAATTTTAAGTATTATACCTAGTTGTGATTTTTTTTTTGATCTATTCAATGTTATTAAACTAAATGTTCTTTACATGTTATGTAAAGCATTATATAGATATTCAATCAATTCAATAATAAGAAATGGATAAAAGAGTGGAGGGTAATTAGCATCCGAATTAGCATTGTTATTATTGTTATAAATTAATGTATTGATTACATTTAGTCAAAGTCAAGCACTGAAATCATTAATGGCGAATTTTAAGTATTATACCTAGTTGTGATTTTTTTTTGATTTATTCAATGTTATTAAACTAAATGTTCTTTACATGTTATGTAAAGCATTATATAGGTATTCAATCAATTCAATAATAAGAAATGGATGAAAGAGTGGAGGGTAATTAGCATTCGAATTACCACTTATATATTATTGTTATAAATTAATGTATTGATTAAATTTAGTCAAAGTCAAGCATTTAAACCATTAATGCCGAATTTATATGATTGTACATATTTGTGATTTTTTTTTGATCTATTCAATGTTACTAAACTAAATGTTATTTACATGTTATGTAAATCATTATATAGGTATTGAATCAATTCAATAATAAGAAATGGATGAAAGAGTGGAGGGTAATTATCATCCGTATTAGAATTGTTATTATTGTTATAAATTAATGTATTGATTGAATTTAGTCAAAAACAATGATTGAAACCTTTAATGCCGCATGTCAAGGATTATACCTAGTTGTGTTTTTTTTTTAATCTATTCAATGTTATTTAAGTAAATGTTCTTTATATGTTATTATATGCTTTACTAACATGCTTGAAAATTGGACAAGTAAATGCGTATTCAAAGTAAATTTGTTATTGTATAAGGAAACCATAAATTTCGCAATTACATTTATCAATTCATTATGAATGTTGTGAGTAAATTCAGTTGTGAATATTGTGACACCCGGCATGTTCGGCTTAAACATAATAGTAACATCTAAGTCTGCCTTAGCGAGAAACGTTTATAAACAAACTTAACTGGGTTAGTTGAGTCGGGTCAGATTAGGATTGTCCAGGGTTCAATGATCTGGAGGATCATTGGGAGTCATTTTGGGGAATACACTAGTACCGGGTTCCGTTGTTGGTGACATTACATAAACTAATTAAGTATATGTGTAGATTATGGGTCGTGTGGTGGATTGTATACTTATACTTGCTTAAACGATGTACAAATGATTATACGTGCTTAAATATGCTAAGTATAGACTATTGGATGCATGCTTATGTGTTAAAATGTGTTAGAATGCGTTAAACACGACAAACTGGAAATCTGGAAAAAGTTAACATGTGTTAAAAAAGTGCTGTTAACATGTGTTAAAAAGTGCTGATGACCTGAAAGTGGAAAGTGGGCGAATGTGGAAATGGAACTTGAGAAAGTGGGCGAATGTAGAAACAAAGTGGGCGAATGTGGAAAGATTCCACATTCGACCATTAAAAAGGGGCGAATGTGGAAAAGTTCCACATTCGACCATATAAAAGGGGCGAACCTGGACCTGGTATAAATACCATCCTTAGCCATTTTTCACCATTTCACAAACCCTAAACGCCTCCAAACACTCTCTATCAGCTATTATCATTGGGGAAGGAGTTTTTGAGCTTGTTTTTCATAACCTAACTCTCTAAATCATTACAAGTGAAAATCTAAGGTGTGTTCTTCATTTCAAATCCTTTTTAAACAATTTTAACTTGTTTTCATCTAAACCCCAAGGGTCCAGATCTGATATCAACATGTTTTATGGGTAAAAACCTTCCTAATATCTTTCTAAATAAAACCTATTCATAAACAATGAGTTTTCATACAATTTAACATGTGTTTATGTGGTATTAAGCATTGTTTGATGATTACTTGCTATGTAGATGACATGACAACAACCTAGGACTGTTATTAATGGAGAGTTATGATTGAGACATGTTACAATTGATTGTTGATGATGTTTTGTCGATTAAAGGAATTTTTAGTTAGATTTAGGACTTGTTTTTGGATGGTAATGATAGAGTTATGATAGGGGTTTCTTGTTCATGATGATTTAAGTATGATGAGCTGATGATTGATTAAATTCAGAAAGTTTCCTAATTGGGTAATAATTTCATGCATGATGATGTGACATCTCCATAATTTACTATTTTAGGAAACTTGTAAAAACGGATAGATTTTGGGGTAAAATCGGTAGGGTTTCGTAGGAATATGTTAATGATGCTTGACTGCTGTAACTCATGATGTTTCGTGATGTTTTCGGATGTTTTCGACGCGTTTTTGGGAAAGTCTAACAGCAGGGGCGAACCTGGAATACCTTCGACCAGTCTAAACGGTCGAAGGTGGATCTCCAAGGGTCGAACCTGGAACTGAGGGGGCGAAGGTGGACGAAAAGGGGCGAAGGTGGAAGAAAAGGGGCGAAGGTGGGAGTTTAAAGCCACCTTCGACCACTCAAAGCCACGTTCGGCCCTACGATAACAAAAATGAGATTTTTGATACGAACTAAGTATTTTATGCTTGAACCTTGCGTGTAATCTGTGTGTACTTGATTAGTTAGGGTAATGGGTCACCAACGGGATGTCGGGTCGGTCTAGTGTGTCGGTTAAACATTTAAACACGTTTTAAAAACATACTTGGTTATGATCTGGACAACCGGGGACTAGATAATCTCATGGTTATTAGTCGGAACACTTATGTGAACATTTTGATAGATCTCCGGTAGAGGGATTATCAAGGGCTAAACATCTTTACTTATAATTGAAGAACGCAATCTAAGGTGAGTTCACGGCCCCACTTTTACTGCTTTAACTTTTGGGGGAGAAAACATGCGCTAAACAGTTTTGGTAACATATGTCATACTATGGTTTTAACGTTATATTGCTATACGATCTTTTGGAAAGTCCCGGGGGAAACCATGAATGTGCGGGTTTGCACAACGGGGGAAATGTGGATAGATCTATTGGGCGTGACCTGCCCCACTCGTCGGCTTGGAGGGCCGGGCGGGTGCATATTGTCTCGAACAGGAACACTATCGTGCTGAACATTACGGGCTGCTAAACATGCTAAACATTGCTAAACATGTCCAGTAATGGTTTCCAATCGTAGTAGTAATAAAACATACGCCTAGCTAGCGTACTTGGTAGCATTGATACAGTATGGACATGGTAACACTTGGATAACATTTTTGAACAAACCTGTGAACTCACCAGCATTATATGTTGACGTCTTTTTGGCATGTTTTTCTCAGGTCGCTAAGGTAGCAACAACTGGATCTAGGCGCACGAGTCGGCACGGGCGTCTAGGGTTTAGAGCATGGTCTTCATTAAACATTTGAACTATGTCTTTTGGGTTGTAAACATTTAAAGCTTCCGCTACAGTTTATGTTTTATAACTATATCTTTTGAGTTTTGTGTTATGCATATAGTGTTGTTTATTGTGACCGTTGACTTGAATCCTGGTTTGTCATGCGCCTCGCGGTAAAACCCCGCAAGTGGAATTTGAGGGTGTGACAAATATGTATTCTAAATTATACCGTATTGCCACCACGGGTTAACGTATACATATTGTTACAATTACAACATACTAAATATTCGGTAAAATTAGACATCTCCATGTCAATATACCAAATGAAAAAAAAAACACGAAATTTTAATGATTATTGATTCACACATTGTCGTACTCATTTATTGATTTGACCATAATTAAATCTTAGTCAATGTGAATAATTACACATTTAAAGTAAAATTAATAAGAAGTTGTTGACCATGGTATGTCGAAACTTTAATGTTGTTGTTTTGTAAGTTTTTAGATAACAAAAACCTGTTCATGGATTTAGGCAATGTCTACACAAACACGTAAAAACCAACATTATAATAACAAATAAGGTTTTTTTACTTAAAAAATATTAGAAACGTCATACCAAAACTCGTGCGGAAGGGTCATGAATAACCTTGAAGAATTTGTCACCCTTGTGATAAGCCATATTGAAGTTATTTGTCCTAATGAAATCCTGTTCTTCGTATGCAAAAAACAAACTTTTGTTAAAATATACATAAAGTCACTCATACTAAAAACTGATTTTAATTATCTTGTTTTATGAAATCCGGTATTTTGTTTTTTTTATATAATTGTTTTTTATATTCACACATACTCAAAACCGATTTCAATTGCAATCTGTGTATTAAAAAACACAATCATATATTCAATGATTAAGCTGAGCAGAATTACTCGCGTATCGATTACATCCAAAGCAGAGAGTTGATTGTAAACAGATTATCAAATGGTTTTAATAAAAAAAAAACGATTCTGTTTGGTTTAATATGTTAGTAAACCGATGTGGATGGATTTCAAAAATTGTCAGAAACATAATCGACAAACAATAGGATTAGAAAGTTATTTTAATAAGAAACCGATTGTATTTATATTTTATGTAAGATGGTTTCAAACATTTACTTTTGGGATTTTATAAAGGGTCAGAAACATAATCGAAAACTTGTTGATAATCACATATTTTGTAGAAGGTTGATAGATATAGGATTGTCATTTGTCTTTGTATAAAAATAACGATACAATCCTATTGTTTTTATCTTTTATGTAAGATGATTGCAAACATTATGTATCAATATAATAAAAATGCAGAAAAAGATTCAAAAACATTTTCTAGATTCATCTAAGATTGATGAAGAACATACCTTGCAAAAATGACAATGAGAGAGGAATGAGGAATGAGGAATGAGAAAGGAATTAGTAGGATAGGAAGGAGGAAGATGTTGTAACATACAAATGGATGTTGACAAAACTAAATAAAAAGAGGTTTATATAAGACTTAGTCTTGGAGCCCCATTTAGGATTTGGATCCTTCAAGACCCTCTAAAAATCTAGGATTCAACCCTAGTGTTTTCATTTATTATATAGATAGATTATTGTATTTCCATATTTATCGTTTCCCTTGTAACTATTTAAGTACATTGTATGTTAATGAGAAAGCAAGTCATTGTATAATCTCACATGGTATCATTGTAAGGTGTAATGTTTTCGAACATCACCCCTGCCGTCCATCCTTCACCTTGGTTTCGACCAAATCTTTACTAAACAGCCACCATGACCGATCGTGTTGATCATCCTGCTGCTGCATCCTCAGACAGCAACATCACCAAATCACTTCACCTGGTCTATATAGTAAGCAACATTCAACACAAAGTCCATGTCTTAGATGGCACGAAAATGCCATATGTGTCGTGGGTTAAGCCATTTACGCTCCACGCTAAAGGATATAATGTCCTTAACCATATTGACGGTACGTCGCCACCCGCCAAGGAATCACCCAAGTTCGCTGCGTGGGAGAACATCGATTCCATTCTGTTACAATGGACCTATGGGACTCTCTCGGACGCCCTTCTTCTTAAAATCCTCATTGATGATTCCATGGCCCATGAAGCTTGGCTTCGTGTTAAACACCACTTTACTAGTAACCAAGATCTACGGTCACAAGCCTTACAACATGAACTTGCTAATACCACCCTTGCCTCCATGCCCAACCTAGAAGCCTATTGCCAAAAAATACAAGACCTAACCGACCAACTAAACGCCTTAGAATTCCTAATGAACCACCAACAACATGTCCTCCACCTAGTTAAAGGCCTACCCAAGGAATACATCACAATCGCCTCTATATTAAACAATTCCTTACCCACTTGGGATGATGCAGTTGAACAACTTCTTTCCGAAACCGGTCGTATGAAGGCTCGTGATGCCGTGACCAATACCCCAGCCATAGCCGTTGCCATACCACCCCCGGCCCACCCTACACGAACCAACCCATCACCTTCGTCCAACCCTTCACCTCAACAGTCCCCACCACATTCAGGCCCAAGCCCAAACCCCACAGCCCCTTACCCCCAAAACCAACAAAACCGATCCTTTTCAGGCCCATTTCACCGTCCCAACCCTCGAAACCACACCAACGGACTCAATAACCGAACCCGTAACACCTCAGCCCATCCCCAAAACACCTACAACCGATCCTACATCTCATCACCCCCTACCCGAACAATCCTCAATAACAACCATACTATCCTCCTTTTTTGGCCCCTCCTTATTGGACACCACCACCTTGGTATCCACCGACGTCATCTAGTTCTCACAATACCCATGGCAGTCAAAGGTCGGCACAGGCTCACCTTACCAAGGTAGATCCTTTGGAGCCTACACAATTTGCAGATGCGGTTCATGCTCTTTCAGTTGTTTCAGATGATGAAAATGATCAATGGAACTTCGATACGGGTGCATCTTCTAATATCTCTTTAGATAAAAATAATATTGAAATGTTTTCCACGTTTGCATCAATAACGTCAATAATTGTTAGCAATGGCAATAAACTTCCAGTTTTGGGATCAGGAAACTCCACCTTAAATTTTGCCTCCAAACCATTATACCTTAAAAACATCATTTTCAACCCAAACATAGTCAAAAACCTTATATATGTCCGTCAATTTAATATTGATAATTACACATCCATCGAATTATTTGACCCATATGGTTTTTCTGTGAAGAATTTCAAGGATGACACGATCTCGAGCCGTCATAATAGTACGAGTGACATGTACCCGCTCACCCCAAATGCTTCCGCCACCGCTTGTTTTGCATCCACCCAAGAATCTCCATTTTGGCATCATCGACTCGGTCAACCCGTAATGGACTTTCTTCGTTTAAACAATTTTATTTCTTGTAGTAAGCAAAAGACTTCGTCTCTTTGCCATGCTTGTCAGTTTTCCAAGCACAAACGTTTACCATTTAATGATTCTGTTTCTCATACACTATGTCCATTTTCGTTATTGCATTGTGATTTATGGACTTCGCCAACTTCAAGTCATGCGGGTTACAAATATTATTTGGTAATAATTGATGATTTTACTCATTACACGTGGGTTTATCCACTTTAATTTAAATCTGAAACTTTTTTCCAAAATAACACATTTTCATCAATTTGTTTCCACCGAATTTCCTCTTCCCATACAAGCAATCCAATGTGACATTGGCGGCGAATTCGATAACACCAACTTCCACAACTTCACCTCTCAATATGGCATTCAACTTCGGTTCTCATGCCTCACACATCTCAACAAAATGGCAAAGTCGAACGCATGATCCGTCGCATAAACGAGATCATGTTCACCCTTCTCACCCATGTCTCTTTACCCTCCACCTATTGGGTTGAGGCCCTTCACACCGCCTCTTATCTTCACAACATCATCCCACTAAACTTCTCCAAAACCGCACTCTTTTATCTCTACTTTACCTTCGTGGGCCTTCCTATGACCACCTTCTCGTGTTCGGCACCTTATGCTACCCGAATATCTCCGCCACCCGTCCTAATAAACTCACCCACGGCTCTTTTCCATGACTTTTTCTAGGCTACCCGACCAACTATCGCGGGTACTGATGCCTTGACCTTGTTTCAGACAAAACCATATTTTCCCGACACGCCACTTTCGACGAAAAAGTTTTTCCTCTTGCCAATCCTTCCTCCCCCACCTCCAGATCACTCTTTCCTTGACCCTAACCCACTCCTATTCGACCCACGCTACTTTTCCTCACCAAATCCTTCCTCGTTGGCCCAACATACCTCATCTATACCCTACACGACCCAAACCACAGCCCAACCAACTTCTCCTGCCTCCATATCCTAATCGGCCCAAACACCACACACTCCCTCAGCCCACACATCACACTCTTCACCAGCCCAAAACTTAAACCCCCCCACCTGCCCACACCCAACACCCTTCACTGGCCCAACACTTAAACCCTCCACCGGCCCACACCCTACACCCTCCACCTGTTGCACCCGGCCCACCACCACCCCCACAACCCGACCACAATCCTCCACCCACTGTCAACCCTACGCCTCACCGATGCAAACCCGGTGCCATGCCAACATCTTTAAACTTAAAATCCCCTTTTCCCCACATACCCAGACCTCCCCCACTCCCTTACCTCTACCTAAATCCCATCTTTCCGTCATACCGACCCAAACTAGAAGCAAGCCATGGTTGAGGAATATGAAGCTCTATTGGCTAACAACATGTGGGAACTTGTCCCTCGCCCACCCGATGCTCCTATCATCCCATGTATGTGGCTTTTCAAACACAAGTTCCATGCCGGCAGTTCTCTAGAGCGACACAAGGCTCGCTTGGTAGTAAATGGAAAAAGCCAAATAGTTGGCATTGACTGTGATGAGACTTTCAGTCCGGTGGTCAAACCCACCAATATTCGCACTGTCCTCAGTCTTGCCATTTCAAGAGGCTGGTCTATGCCCAATTAGATGTCAAAAACGCTTTCCTACACGACCACTTGAAGGAAACCGTATACATGTTTCAGCCTCCTGGTTTCACCTCTGACACACACCTTAAATATGTTTGCAAACTTAATAAATCTTTATATGGTCAAAAGCAAGCTCCCAGAGCTTGGTATCAACGTTTTGCGGGTATTTGCTGAAGTGTGGATTCAAATGCAGTTTTTGTGATACTTCACTCTCATTATATCATCATGGCAACCAAATGACGTACCTACTAATCTACGTGGATGATATCATTTTAACTGCCTCAAGTGATAGCCTTCTGCAACAAATCATTAAGTCCCTCACTGCTGAATTCAAGATGACTGATTTATGGATCTTGCATCACTTTCTGGGTATCGCTGTGACAAAACAAGCTAACGGGTTGTTCTTATCTCAGTCAACATATGCTGCCGACATCTTGTCTCGTGCTGGCACAGGCTCCACCTTTGAAGACGGTTCTCTTTATCGAAGTTTAGCTGGTGCACATCAGTATCTTACTATCACCAGACCAGACATCGCCTATGTTGTTCAACAAGTCTGGCTCTTCATGCATGCTCCACGAGTACCGCATTTTCAGTTCCTAAAATGCATTCTCCGTTGCATTAATGGCACTTTTACTCAAGGCTTACTACTTTCCCCTTCATCCTCCACATCCTTGACAGCTTACTCTAATGCTGATTGGGGCGGGTGTCCCGACTCTAGACGCTCAACGTCTGGCTATTGCGTTTTCTTGGGCACGAACTTGATATCTTGGTCTTCGAAACGACAATATACTATTTCCAGGTCCAGCGCAGAATCCGAATACCGTGTCGTGGCCAACATTGTCACCGAACTCAGTTGGGTTCAAAATCTTTTGCTTGAGTTACATGTTCCTGTCCGCCAGGCCTCTCTTACTTATTGTGACAACATCTCGGCTGTGTGTCTCGCTGAAAATCTAGTCAATCATCAACACACCAAACACATTGAACTGCATATCCATTTTGTCCGAGAAAAGGTCCGTCTTGGTACAGTCAAAGCCCTTCACGTCCTTGCTGACTACCAGTACGCAGATATCTTCACCAAAGGTTTACCGAAGCATCTCTTTGAGCATTTTCGTTCCATTTTATGCCTTCGTCTTCCTACGGCTCAAACTGTAGGGGCGTGTTAGCCGATGTTTAGGCATCGGTGGTCAATGATTAGCCGATGATTATGCATCGATGGTCAATGTTCAATGTAGGTGGTCAATGTAGTTATTGTAGATTATTATGTATGATTGTATTTCCATATTTATCTTTTCCCTTGTAACTATTTAAGTTCATTGTATGTTAATGAGAAGGCAAGTCATTGTATAATCTCACAGATTGAAATTTTATAAAAATTACACTACCTGTTATTCTTATTTGTCATATTCATGTGAAATTAAAAAAAATTATTGTAAAAAAATGTGAATTTGAAAAACTAAATATAGTTAAAACAAAGCGGTCGAGGTACTTTTATAATAATTTCATAAGAAAGCATAGATATATACCATATTAATTTGAATTTGAAAAATAAGATATTGATAAAGGGAGCTAAAAATAATTGTAATTATGAATTATTTGAAGTTGAAAAATAAGATTTTTATAAATGTAGTTAGAGATAATTGTAATAATGATTTTTTGTTTTTACTTTTTATTGTAAGAAATATAATTTTATAAATAATTTCCTCCTATTCACTAAAATGATGGAACCCCTATAGAGATCCTCTCATGAAATGACACATGTCTCTAATTTACTTTCTTTTACTATATAGTATAGATAGATAACTAAAATTATTAATCCCATAAAAGTTATAAAAAAGTCTCTAATTATATTATTGTAAGAACAGGTTTTTTTACCAGTATTAAGAACTTGTTTATTAAGAAAATGGCTCTTATGGAAAACTAAAAGATTAAAGAAGATAAGTAAAGAGTTAAAATGGTAGCGAGATTCGGCCATATAATTACAATGATTCATAACTGTTATGAAAGCATAGCAAAATCTAAAACAATTGACAACGATTACTCAACGATTTTATTGAACGAATGAAAACGAATACAAGAACGAAAGAATTACAAAAGATTATCAATCTAATTGGAAAGCCCCAATTTAAAGAAGTATGAGCTCTAATATGATCTTAACAAACTACTAATGACTAAACTTTCATCTTGGCACAAACAGTCCCTCATATTCTTCCACTGTGTCGTTTTTAGATAAAACTTCACTTTAGCCCTTTATCAGCTTTATTCAACTTTGTAACATTGTCATAATTTCCCCCTAAACATTATTGACTTTTGTTGACCAGCTTGATTTTGACTTTTCTTTAACAATCTCCACCTAAGTCTCAATCAAGCTCATCCCAAACTCATTGAATCAACAGAAAACATAAACTTTGGCCCTGGTAAAGCTTTGGTCATAACATCAGCTGTATTAACATCAGTACCAACCCATTTGACCTCCACCTCTTTTGAAACAATAACATCTCTTATCCAAAACATCTTCACATTGATGTGTTTGGTTCTCTCATGAAACACACTATTCTTTGAGAGTTGTACAGCCCCTGAATTGTCACAATTCAGCTCAGCACCATCCAATCTTATTCCCAGATCAGCTATAATGCCTTTGAGCCATAAAGACTCTTTTACCCTTTCTGTTAAAGCAATATACTCAGCCTCAGTTGTGGACAGTGCTACTACATGTTGCAACTGAGACTTCCAACTAACTACATTCCCTAAAACTGAGAAAACATAGCTAGTGATTGATCTTCCATTGTCTTTATCTTTAGCATAATATGCATTAATAAATCCTCTGACCAAACTACCCTTTTGGTCAGACTTTCTTTCAAACTGTAAACCAAGCTTTCTAGTACCTGCCAAGTACCTCAATATCCACTTAATAGCTGCCCGATGATTCTTTTCCAGGATCAGCCATATACCTACTCACCATGCTGACATCATAAGCAATATCAGGTCTTGTGCAGACCATGATATACCTTAAACTACCAACTGTATTGGCATAGGAAACTCTACTCGTAAAATCCCTTTCCTGATCAGTCTTAGGAGCATCATTCTTTGACAACACAAAATGAGCAGCAAGTGGAGTACTCACTGGTTTACAATCTTCCATTCCATAACTCTTCAACACTTTGTCAATATAAGAAGATTGTGACAGATTTAATACCTTAGCCTTTCTGTCTCTGTGAATTTCCATCCCCAATATCTTTCTTGCTTCTCCTAAGTCCTTCATATCAAACTCTCTCATTAGCAGCTGCTTGATCTCTTTAGTTTGACTTTTATCTTCATAATCTATCAACATATCATCAACATACAAGAGTAAATAAACAAATTTACCCGTCATACTCCCTATGATAAACACAAGTATCATAGGGACTTCTTATGAACCCACTGCTTACTATGTACTCATCAAACCTCCTATACCACTGCATAGGAGATTGTTTGAGTCCATACAATGACCTCTTTAACAAACAAGCCTTATTTTCTTGACTTTTCACCTCATACCCCTTTGGTTGTGACATATAAATCTGTTCTTCCAAACTGCCATGTAGAAAAGCAGTTTTAACATCCATTTGTTCTAATTCCAGATCCAATGTTGCAACCAAAGATAAAATGATCCTAATAGAAGTGTGTTTGACTACAGGAGAGAAGATCTCATTGTAGTCAACACCGGCCTTCTGTGTGAATCCTTTGGCCACCAGTCTTGCTTTAAATCTTGGACCTTCACCTTCTTTTACACCTTCTTTTAGTTTGTAGATCCACTTGCAAGACGCCAACTTTTTATCATTAGGCTTCTCTGTCAACTCCCAAGTATCATTATTATATATAAAGATTCCATTTCTTCATTCATAACTTTACACATTCTTCTTTATGACTTGAACTTATTGCTTCTTCATATGTTAAGGGTTCATAAATGTTTTCAAATTCAGCTGATGTAAATGCAATAGCTGAAATATTATTTTGATGATCTCTGTATCTTATAGGTACTCTGATCTCCCTTCTTGTTCTTTCTTTGGCTATACTAGGACCAGGATCATTATTATTATTATTTCAAGAAATACTCCCAACTTCAACTTCTTCTTGTACATTTTCCTTGGGCTCCACCTCAATTTGAACATCCTTGTTTTCATCAAACATTTCATCATCATATTTCAAACCTTTGCCCAACAAATCCTTGTACAATATATCTTCTTTGAACTTAACATTTCTGCTATTAATGATCCTAGGTTTCTTACCATCCATTCTCCACAACATGTGACCTTTAACCCCCATCAGTTTATCCTAAAACAACACACTTAATGGCTCTAGGGTTAATATTTCCCTGGCTTACATGGGTATCAGCCAGTGAACCAAAAACGTTAATGTCACTATAATCTGGTTTCTCTCCAGTCCAGACTTCCATTGGAGTTTTCATATTCAAAGCTGTTGAGGGAGATCTATTAATCAAATACACTGCTATGGTAGCAGCTTCTACCCAAAACTTCATAGGCATCCCTGCATGATTTATCATACACCTCAACCTTTCACAAATGGTTCTATTCATTCTATCAACCAAACCATTCTGTTGAGGTGTCCCAGGGATTGTTAAATGCCTATCTATACCATGTGACTTACAATATTGATTGAATTCATTACTATAGAATTCAAGTCCATTGTCAGTCCTAAGTTTCTTTATCTTCTTGCCAGTCTGGTTCTCTACTAATACTTTCCATTCCTTGAACTTACCAAAAGCATCACTCTTGTGCCTGATAATATATATATCCATACTCTTCTAGTGTAATCATCAACAATGGACATATAATATCTAGCACCTCCCAAAGACTTAGTCTTAGCAGGACCCCACAAATCTGAGTGTACATAATCTAGTATACCCTTAGTTGTGTGTCTGCCTTTTGTAAATTTTACTCTTCTATGTTTACCATCACACAACTTTCACATAAACTAATATCATAGTCACTGTTTTTCATTTCATCAATGACTTGTTGTTTAATGAGTTCAACAAGCCCTTGACTACTTATATGACCAAGTCTTTTATGCCATAAAAGGGCTACATAATTACCTTGTTCAAGTGCCACAGAAACAGTACTAGCAATCATCACTGTCCCATCTAGTAAGTAGGTGTTATTTCTACTTCTTGTTCCAGACAGGATCACCATTGAACCTCTTATCACCTTGGCTTTTCCTTCTCTTAGACTGACATGACATCCCTCTTTCTCAAAAGTACCAAGAGATAACAAACTTCTCTTCAATTTAGGGATATATCTCACGTTCTTGATATCAGCTTCCTGTCCATTCTTCAATTTCACAGTTATGGTCCCTGAACCAACCACTTTACATCGTCTATCATATCCAAGTTTCACTGTACCAAGATCCTCCATCTTGAGATCTCAAAAATACTCCTTATCAGGAACCATATGAAAAGAACACTCTGAGTCCATAACTGGAACTTCTTTATCATTTGTACTTGTAACACAAAGCACATCTAAACTCTCATATCCATCAGACAAGTCATCTTGTGAAACATGACTTGACTGTCCCTTGAAACCATCACTGGACTCTCCCTTTCTTTTCTTGAATTTTGGACAGTCTTTCCTTAGGTGTTTTTTAGAGTTACAAACAAAACAACTTCTTTTGAACTTTGATTTGGATCTTCCTTTGTTCTTAGGCCTAGAACTTTTCTGTTCTGTCCTCCTTCTCACAAACAAGCCATCTCCATCGTCTTTTTTCACATCCGGTCTCTTTTTCAACTCCTTCGAATTAAGGGCAGCCAAGACCTCTTCCATTGTCAAGGTCTCCCTTCCATACATGTAACACCCCGGTTCGAGACCCAAATTTTTTTTCGCATTCTAAACCAGTGGTCGAATAAAAATAAAATACAAATACTAATGTATAGAAATAACTACCATACACGAGTACTAATTATGAACCCGAAACCCGAATTATTATATATAGAATATTATCATACAATTGCACGCGTTACGAAACTGAACTGAAGCTAGATAACGAATCCACCCGACACTCATTTGCTTAGTCATAAGGAGGACACTTTTCCTCCCCATAACTTGACAACACACCAACTAAAACCATTAGTAGGTTAATTGTTTTGTAAAAACCATTAACATTCCTTCACCTATAAAAACCCAAACCACCCACCCTTCCCTTTTGTTACTGAACACACACACATATCTGGTAAATTATAGAGAGAGGAAGTGACGGAGAGAGAGAGAGAGAGAGCCGAGAGGAAGAGGAGGAGCAGAGCTCCGGCGGAGCTGCTATCAAACACCACGATACCCACCCCACTTCACCCAACCAAGCACTAGAGAGAAAGAGAGACACGATGGAGAAGGAAACACAAACATGAGAGAAATCAAGGCAGGGGAGAGGAAGAGGAATTTTGGCCAGGGTCCTTGACCGGCCGGTGCTATAGTGTTTGAGGATGGGGTTCAGTGGTGGTGTTCGGTATTAGATCGGTGACAGGAGGTGATGATGTTGATGATGGTTATACAGAGTTGAGGGTTCTGATGGAGTCAGACGACGACGATTGGTAAGGACGATGACAGTTGTGGGTTCCGTTTAGAGCTCTAAACAATCAGGTACAAAACCAAAGATCCTTGTTCTTTTTATTATAAGTTTGTTGTGAATATTGGGTTAAGATGTTAATGGTACTTGTGGTGTTGGTGGCAGCACAAATAGGTAAGGATGATGGTTGATTAACGGTGAGCAATGGTTAGGATTAAGGTATCGGGGATAAGGACGGTGTGGATGTTTGGGAGTTACTGACAGGTTACGGCGGTGACAGTAGTGATGACGGATGACAAGGACGAAGGTGGGTGGTTTAGGGTGATGATTGGTGACGGTTAGCTGATTGGGATAAGGTTCGGAACAGAACATGGAGACGGGTCAATCAAACTGGAAAACAGAAGAGTTAACAGATGTCAACCACAGTCAACTGGTCAAACCCGAACCATATTCCAAAGGAGAGGTATAATTGAACCTACTAACTCAATAATTATGTTAACCAAAACCTTTATACTTTATATGTCTTGTGGGACGTGACGAGCTCGTATGTACCAGAATCAACTTGTGACCATACCAATATTAACTCGGATATTTTGAATTTTAATAGGAGAGGCTCGGACACTAAAATGTTAAATACTGGAACATATAGTTGAGATATAAGATGTGGATATAATTATAACCAATACATATTGAGTATCAACGAATACGTATTGTAATAGGCATCGCCTCGACTCTTCGACATGGATTTAGACATTGAGATGTTAGAATTAAACTTGTATTTAGGACATGAGATTCGGACCATAAAACCTACGCTTCGGACATGGTAACCTCGACTCTTTGGACATTGATGTGTCGTAAAACACATCTATTTTCCTATGTATTTTGAGTCATAATTGAGTCTTTTGTATATAGTTTTTAGTAGTTTTAGGCGTGTATTCGTTTGTTGGCCTATTTTTATCATTGTATAGTTTTTATTAGTTTTTGGTACTCTTAGTACTCGTTTTTATATTTTTATAGGTGTTCGTGGAAAGTGAGCTCAAAAAGAAAGAATTTTAATTGAGACACGAACACTTGAGAGCATGTGTTCATGGACGTTGGAGCGTAAACGAGAAACTTTGGTCGAGCCAAGAACAACCGAGTTAAGAGCACGGAGCTAGAATGCTATATATAATAATAATAATTATAATAATAATACTAGTAATAAAAAAAATAAAAATAAAAGAAAGGAATTAGTTGAGCCATGGCCCAACCTAAACAAAACATGGAAAGAAGTGGTTACGGCATATTGATATATATTATGATTGTTCATACGATTTTAAAAAAAGAGGAGGAGGCGCACGATTCTTTCTGGAGGACATATATATATTCATTCACTTCGACATTCGACAGAAGTCAAACAAAGCAGAGCAACAATCGACTAGAGTTTTTTTGGAGGTGACTTTGGAGACGCAGAAGGTTCGGGGTGCACCAAAGAATATTATTTGAAGACCCGGGGTTTGTTTTACCGTTATTATTTATTTAGAGACATGATGAAATTGTTTTTTTATAAACTTTGAATTTATGTTTCTAAAGATTATGAACTAGACTTTTATGGTTGCTTAGGTTTATGAACTAGACACGTAATATGCAGTATTCAATGATTTTTGGTTCTTAATTTTGATGTGTAGAATTACATGATTTTAAGTTTATTGTTGGATTTGATATATGTGTATTGGTGTTGATTTTATTTGAAGTTTGTTTATTGGTTTTGTGGAGCTAGGCATGTAGAGATACCCCCTAGGTCTTGAAATCAATCTAGTTCGTCAACTTAGGTTAGCGTGCTAGTATTTGGAGTTGGAGTACGACACAAGTATAACAAACTAATATAATAAATTAACTAAGACGTGCAGTCCATTCTTGAGGGTGAGAAATCTAACTCGAGATTGTAAGGTAACTAACTAGGCATTGTTCGGTAGTTGGCAAGCGCTAGGGCGGGAGTCACTACTTGTCCGTGTTTAGAGTTTTCCTAGGTTTTCTTCAGTAGAGTTTAAGTCTGCTTCATAGTTTGAGGGTTTTAATCCAGGAGAGGTTTTAATCTTATTTCTGTGGGATTTCGGTACGCTAGGGCGATCCGGATCCATCTTAGCATTTCTACACTTGTCCTGCCTTGAGTCTAGTGAGCCATCCTTGACAGGAGGTTTATTAGATAAGAATAGGGTCTCAAGTTAATTACCAGATTCAGGATTTATTGCTAGTGTCTAGGGATTTTACCTAAGTAACCAGCCTTCTTCCTATCTGATTTCTCCAAGTTCCAAGTTCGTATAAGCAGTCGAGGTTACTTTATTTATATTTAGTTTATTCTAAGTTTATAATTATTAGTTTAATCCCCCACTTTAAGTATATATTTATTTAGGCTAGTATTCGGTATAGGTTGTGATCTAGAGTTGCATTCGCGTCTTTGGGTTTGATACTCGGTCTTATCTGTTTACTGCTTTGCGACCGGTACACTTGCCGTGCGTGTGTAGTTTTTAGGTGAGTCGTTTTAATTAAAACTTGTGCACATTTTTATATATACATTTACACACATCAGACATCGACACCTAAGCCTTGAATAGATGGATGAACAGAGGAAAATGGACTCGACATAAGGTACTTGGAACATAAGACATTGGGGGACTAATGATTCAGATATAATTGCACTCGAAAATTACTAAGACTTGAACACCATACTAGGACATAAGATTTGGATATGAATATGACGACATAAAGATGTTAGACTTAGGACTTAGGACTCGGAGCATTGGACGTAACATAAAGATGTTAGAATACGACATTTGAAACAACAAAGAATGTAAAACTATAATAAACATAAACTAAACGCTCGAGCTCGTCCCCACATATAACTGAAACAACCAAAATACAAACACTAATAATAATTGTCACCATAGGGATCGATGAGGAGGATACGAGATACCGGACACCCGTTTACATAATTGTATTTGTGCATTGATATCCAGGTGAGTTCCGTGAACCTTCCCCTCTTTTTTCTTTTATAAACGTTTTGGGGTGAACATATGCTTCCAGTGTAAAACCAGTATAATGTGACATTGATAAACCAATATGATGTGACAAGGTGCTCCTGATACCATTCAAACTCATTAACCCAACGGGAGATTAGGCCACTTAATATGTGGGTAATACTACTTGGGGAACCCTCCACTGAGGTTTGTGACACGTATTCCGCCATGGGAATCCATAATGGGAGTATATGGATTCAGTGTCAGGTTTGAGGTGTGGCTTGTACATCACCAGTGCTAAACCATATGTTGAACTGTATTAACTTATAAACTTGTTTTGGGATGATAAACTTATTTTAAAAACAGTTAAACGCACACATGGACTCACCAACATATTTGTTGACACAAAACCATTTCAAGCATGCGTTCAGGTACAACTTATGGATGGATGTGAAGCGTAAGATTATAAACAAGCTCGTGAATTAGAGATGCGTACAAATATAGCTACAAGGTAGTGGATTGCTAGATGCTTTATAGAAGATATATAATTCAAGGACTGCACTCCTTGAAGATTAGAGATACGTTCGGTAGATACCGCTACAGCTAGTGGACTTTTCATCTGAAGCTGCTCTGACGAATGCCGCAATTCTTCCCTGCATGCCTTTGAACTATTTATTTAAGTATTGTATTTATATAATTGGAATTAGAAATTGTATTAAACCTTAAATATAGTAATTGTTACCTCCGCTGTGCAAGTTTGGCACCAATATGTATTTCGACCAGGCTCACCTTGGTCAGGTTGTGACAATACATCAAGGTGTCCACAAAATGCTCATACGAAGATGGCAATGATGTGAGAAAGATGATGGCCTGATCATCATCATCCAATGTCACTTCAATATTTTCAAGATCCAACACTACCTTATTAAACTCATCAGTGTGATCTTCTAAAGACTTACTTGTATTCATCTGAAAAGTATACAATCTTTCTTCAAATACAGACGGTTTGCCAATGATTTTGTCATGTACAGAGACTCAAGCTTTGTCCACACCCCTGCTGCAGTAGCTTCTTTTGACACTTCCCTGAGAACTCGATCACCAAGACTCAAAATAATCACACTATGAGCCTTCTCTAACATATCTTTCTTTTCTTTATATGTGTCACACCCTCAAATTCCACTTGCGGGGTTTTACCGCGAGGCGCATGACAAACCAGGATTCAAGTCAACGGTCACAATAAACAACACTATATGCATAACACAAAACCAAAAGATATAATTATAAAAGCATAAACTGTAGCGGAAGCTTTAAATGTTTACAACCCAAAAGACATAGTTCAAATGTTTAATGAAGACCATGCTCTAAACCCTAGACGCCCGTGCTGACTCGTGCGCCTAGATCCAGTTGTTGCTACCTTAGCGACCTGAGAAAAACATGCCAAAAGACGTCAACATATAATGCTGGTGAGTTCACAGGTTTGTTCAAAAATGTTATCCAAATGTTACCATGTCCATACTATATCAATGCTACCAAGTACGCTAGCTAGGCGTATGTTTTATTACTACTACGATTGGAAACCATTACTGGACACGTTTAGCAATGTTTAGCATGTTTAGCAGCCCGTAATGTTCAGCACGATAATGTTCCTGTTCGAGACAATATGCACCCGCCCGGCCCTCCAAGCCGACGAGTGGGGCAGGTCACGCCCAATAGATCTATCCACATTTCCCCCGTTGTGCAAACCCGCACATTCATGGTTTCCCCCGGGACTTTCCAAAAGATCGTATAAAGTTAAAACCATAGTATGACATATGTTACCAAAACAGTTTAGCGCATGTTTTCTCCCCCAAAAGTTAAAGCAGTAAAAGTGGGGCCGTGAACTCACCTTAGATTGCGTTCCTCAAATGTAAGTAAAAGATGTTTAGCCCTTGATGATCCCTCTACCGGAGATCTATCAAAATGTTCACATAAGTGTTCCGACTAATAACCATAAGGTTATCTGGTCCCCGATTGTCCAAATCATAACCAAGTATGTTTTTAAAACGTGTTTACGTGTTTAACCGACACACTAGACCGACCCGACATCCCGTTGGTGACCCATTACCCTAACTAATCAAGTACACATAGATTACACGCAAGGTTCAAGCATAAAACACTTAGTTTGTATCAAAAATCTCATTTTTGTTAACGTAGGGTCGAATGTGACTGTAAGTGGTCGAAGGTGCCCCTATTTGGTCGAATGTGTCTTTGAAATTCCACCTTCGCCCCTTTTCCTCCCACCTTCGCCCACTTGTAGCACCTTCGCCCTTCAGCTTCCAGGTTCGACCCCTGGAATCCACCTTCGACCGTTCGACTGGTCGAAGGTATTCCAGGTTCGCCCCTGATGTCAGATTTTTCCAAAAACGCGTCGAAAAGCACCCGAAAACATCACGAAACATCATGAGTTACAGCAGTCAAGCATCATTAATATATTCCTACGAAACCCTACCAATTTTACCCCAAAATCTATCCGTTTGACAAGTTTCCTAAAATAGTAAATTATGGAGATGTCACATCATCATGCATGAAAATATTACCCAATTAGGAAACTTTCTGAAATCGATCAATAATCAGTTTATCATACTCGAACCATCATGAACAAGAAACCCCTATCATAACCTTATCATAATCATCCAACAACAACCCTAAATCTAACTAAAAACCCTTTAATCGCCAAAACACCATCAACAATCAAAGGTAACATGTTTCAATCATAACCCATCATTAATAACAGCCCTAGGTTGTTGTCATATCATCTATACAACAAGTAATCATCAAACAATGCATAATATCATACTAACACATGTTTATTTGCATAAAAACTCATTGTTTATGAATAGGTTTTGGTTAGGAAAGGTTTTTATTCATAAAATAGGTTGATATCAGATCTGGACCCTTGGGGTTTAGATTAAAACAAGTCAAGATTGTTTAAAAAGGATTTGTAATGAAGAACACACCTTAGATCTTCACTTGTAATGATTTAGAGAGTTAGGTTATGAAAAACAAGCTCAAAAACTACTTCCCCAATGATAATAGCTGATAGAGAGTGTTTGGAGGCGTTTAGGGTTTGTGAAATGGTGAAAAATGGCTAAGGATGGTATTTATACCCAGTCCAGGTTCGCCCAGTTTATGTGGTCGAATGTGGAACTTTTCCACATTCGCCCCTTTTTAGTGGTCGAATGTGGAATCTTTCCACATTCGCCCACTTTGTTTCCACATTCGCCCATTTCTCAAGTCCCATTTCCACATTCGCCCATTATTTCCACATTCAGGTCATCAGCACTTTTTAACACATGTTAACAGCACTTTTAACACATGTTAACCTTTTTCCAGTTTGTCGTGTTTAACGCATTCTAACACATCTTGACACATAAGCATGCATCCATAGTCTATACTTAGCATGTTTAGGCACGTATAATCATTTGTACATCATTCAAGCAAGTATAAGCATACAATTCACCACACGACCCATAATCTACACATATACTTAATTAGTTCATGTAATGTCACCAACGACGGAACCCGGTACTAATGTATTCTCAAAACGACTCCCAATGATCCTCCAGATCATTGAACCCTGGACAATCCTAATTTGACCCGACTCAACTAACCCAGTTAAGTTTGTTTATAAACGTTTCTCGCTAAGGTAGACTTAGATGTTACTATTATGTTTAAGCCGAACATGCCGGGTGTCACATCATCCCCACGTTGAAAGAATTTTCGTCCCGAAAATTGCACGAAGTCAAAAAATGAAAAAGACAAAAAGGAAGAAAACGAAAAGAAAGGTTACCGGTTGTCACATCATCCCCACGTTGAAAGGGAATCTCGCCCCGAGATTCACTCTGCTTCAGTAGTAACATGCCTGGACTCGAACGCGCGCTTCGGAAAGAGATGAGGGTGCTTAGCCTTCATCTGGTCCTCTCGTTCCCACGTGAACTCCGGTCCACGATCCGAGTTCCAACGAACTTTAACAATGCGGATTTTACTCCGCCGAAGGCTACGAATCTTGTAATCCAGAATCTCGACAGGTTCCTCCACAATGCGAAGACGGTCATCCACCTTGATCTCTTCCAGTGGTACAATGAGAGATTCATCAGCCAAACACTTCTTCAAGTTAGACACATGGAAGACGTTGTGCACACTACCGAGCTCCGACGTAACGAGGGTTAAGTTTGCCACGCTTTCCAAAGCGTATGACGCCCTTCCATGGTGAAACTTTTAGAAGCACCTTGTCCCCAACCTGGAACTCTAGCGGTTTGCGACGGCGATCGGCATAGCTCTTCTGACGATCCCGTGCAGCAGCCAAACGTTGACGGATCTGTACGATTTTCTCCGAAGTTTCGTACACGAGTTCCGGACCAGTGAGCTGGCTCTCGCCCACCTCGGCCCAACAAAGTGGTGATCGGCATTTCCGTCCGTAAAGAGCCTCGAACGGAGCTGCCTTGATGCTAGAGTGATAGCTGTTGTTGTAGGAGAACTCCACCAACGGCAGGTGAATCTCCCAACTTTTGCCAAAATCGATGACACATGCCCGCAGCATGTCCTCCAGTGTTTGTATCGTCCGCTCACTCTGGCCGTCGGTTTGCGGATGATAAGCCGTACTCATATCCAGCTGAGTACCCAAGGCCTTATGAAGAGCCTTCCAGAAACGCGAAGCAAAGCGGGAATCACGATCAGAAATGATAGAAACAGGCACCCCGTGCCGAGAGACCACCTCCTTAAGGTAGAGTCGAGCCAACCGCTCGAGTCCGTCCGTTTCCTTAATAGGTATGAAGTGTGCCGATTTCGTCAACCGGTCGACGATCACCCAAATCATGTCACAACCACTTGGTGATCTCGGTAACTTGGTGACGAAATCCATCGTGATCCGCTCCCACTTCCATTCTGGAATCTCAGGTTGCTGTAGGAGACCAGACGGCTTCTGATACTCCACCTTGACCTTAGCACAGGTCAAGCATTTGCTCACATAGGAGGCTATATCAGCCTTCATGTTCGGCCACCAATAAAGTATCTTCAGATCCTGATACATCTTATCGGAGCCTGGATGAATAGAATACCGGGATTTGTGAGCCTCGTCCAAGACAAGCCCCCGTAATCCCCCGAGTAAAGGAACCCAAACACGCCCAGCGAAGTAGTGTAGGCCATCAGACCTAAGCTCAAGGTGTTTGTCCGCACTGTGCATCGTTTCGGCCTTAAGGTTTTCCTCCTTCAAGGCATCCACCTGAGCCGAACGGATCCGGTCAGGTAAGGAGGAATGAATGGTAAGCTGCAAGGCTCGGACACGCCGAGGCTTCGCCGACTCTTTCCTGCTCAAGGCATCCGCCACAACGTTTGCCTTGCCAGGATGGTACTTAATCGCACAGTCGTAATCGTTCAAGAGTTCAACCCAACGACGCTGCCGCATGTTTAACACCTTCTGGTCGAAAATATGCTGGAGACTCTTGTGATCGGTGTAAACTTCACACTTGGTACCGTACAAGTAATGTCTCCAGATTTTCAACGCAAAGACCACTGCACCCAGTTCTAAGTCATGAGTAGTGTAATTCTTCTCATGAACTTTGAGTTGACGAGAAGCATAAGCAATAACCTTCCCGCGCTGCATCAACACGCAACCAAGACCCCGAATGGAAGCATCACAGTACACAACGAAATCATCCGTACCCTCAGGAAGGGATAAGATAGGTGCAGAACAAAGTTTAAGCTTCAGCATCTGAAATGCTGATTCCTGTGGTTTGTCCCAGTCGAACTTTCGGTCCTTCTGGGTGAGAGCAGTGAGGGGTTGAGCGATCTTCGAAAATCCCTCGATAAAACGCCGATAGTAACCTGCAAGACCCAGGAATTGCCGCACCTCAGATGGCGTCTTTGGTGCTTCCCAGTCTTTAATAGCTTCGATCTTAGCCGGATCGACATGAATTCCCAGTTCATTCACCACATGCCCTAGGAATTGAACTTCACGTAACCAAAAATCACACTTTGAGAACTTAGCATACAATTGCTCCCGTCTCAAAAGTTCCAAGACCAACCGCAGATGTTCCTCATGATCCGCCTTGTTCTTGGAATAAATCAGAATGTCATCAATGAACACGATGACGAACTTATCCAGGTACGGTTTACAAACGCGGTTCATCAAATCCATGAACACCGCCGGTGCGTTAGTGAGACCGAAAGGCATGACCAAGAACTCAAAATGGCCATAACGAGTGCGAAAAGCAGTCTTCTGAATGTCAGCTTCCCTGACGCGCAACTGGTGATAACCGGACCGTAAATCAATCTTCGAGTAGTAGCTGGAGCCCTGAAGCTGGTCAAAGAGATCATCAATGCGAGGAAGAGGATAACGATTCTTGATGGTCACTTTGTTCAGCTCACGGTAATCGATACACATACGAAGACTCCCATCCTTCTTCTTCACAAACAAAATAGGAGCTCCCCACGGGGACGAGCTCGGTCGAATGAAACCCTTTTCCAAGAGTTCCTGTAACTGGCTGGATAACTCTTGCATCTCGGGAGGTGCAAGACGATACGGAGCTCGGGCAATAGGAGCTGCGCCCGGAGCAAGATCAATACCAAACTCAACCTGACGATGGGGAGGAAGACCAGGCAAATCATCAGGAAACACATCAGAAAAGTCACGAACCACCGGAATATCCTCAATCTTCTTCTCATCGTCAGTAGAAACGTTAACAAGTGCCAGAATGGCCGAACAACCCTTTCGAAGATACTTACGGGCTTTCATGCTGGAAATGATACTCAGCGGAGCACCGCTTTTCTCGCCGTGAACCGAAAGAATCTCTCCATCGGGGAGAGGGATCCGAATAACCTTGTCAAAGCAAACAATCTCTGCACGATACAACGATAACCAATCCATGCCCACAACGACATCGAAACTACCCAAAGGTACAGGCATAAGGTCAATGGGGAATGACAGACCCGACAGTTCCAAGTGACACTCCCTAAGGATATGAGTCGCCTCGATGTTCTTACCGTTAGCCAATTCTATCAAGTACTTAGCCTCTAAAGGTGTGGGTACTATATCTAGCAACTGACTAACATCCACAGATACGAAACTCTTATCGGCACCAGAATCAAATAAAACAGAAACATAGCGATTGTTGAGAAGGAACGTACCGGTAACTGTGTCTGGATCCTGCCTAGCTTCCGCAGACCCAATGACGAAAGCACGCGCGGTCCTGCCTCCGCCGCCATTCCCGTTACCGTTACCGTTTCCGCCCCTCCCATTATCACCCTGCTTCAGCTTGGGACAATCACGCTTGAAGTGTCCCGTGTCACCACAGTTGTAACACCCCTGCCTCCCCTGAGTCCCCTGAGCAGCAGGAGCAGGAGTAGCCGCAGGAGCCTGAGTTGGGGTGAGCGCCACCTTGCAATCCTTAGCATGGTGCCCCAACTGATGGCACCGATGACAACGAGCGCGATCACAATTCCCCGAATGGTGAAAGCCACACTTGTTACACTTGGGATGCTTCCCAATGTATCCACCTGTCTTCTGCGAAGAAGACGACCCAGATCCCTCAGTCTTCTTGGCCGGTTGAGACGGCGCCGGCACTGCACCCTTACTCACATTCTCCCATTTCCTCTTGTTGCCTTCAGAACCCTTCACAGTCGAACCCTTGGGAGGTAAAGCGCCCTCCAAAATCTTCATGTTGGTCATCTTGTGTGCAGAACGGACGACCTCAGCCAGTGTAGGAAGGTTCCCAGCAGCTACTAACCCAGCAATCTCCGGCACCAACCCAGAGATGTAGTGCTCGATCCTACGGTACTCAGGTGTGTGCATGTCAGGACACAACACCGCCAGCTCATTGCGTCGAACAGTATACTCCTCGATCTCGGACCCCACCATCTTGCAGTTCCAGACTTCATGTTCCAACTTCTGTACTTCCTCCCTGGGACAGTACTCGCTCTTCAATAACCGAACAAAATCCGCCCACAGCATAGCATGAGCTTCCCCCAAGCCCATGTTCTGCGTCGTAGCATTCCACCATGTCAAAGCAGGACCCTCAAATGTCGCAGTGGCATACTTGACCCGGTCCTCAACAGGACAGTTACACATCAGGAAGACAGATTCAACCTTTTCCAACCATCGGAGCAGTCCCACTGCCCCTTCAGTTCCAGCGAAGTTATGGGGCTGACAGTCCCTAAACTTCTTGTAAGAACACTGAGGTGGAGGCGGGTTGACAGCAGCACCTGAAACATGACACAAGGATAAACCACAAGGAAACATGACACCCAAGAACGAAACAAGGCAGGTAAGAACCAACTTACCACCCATAGCATTGTGCCCGGCCTGGAAAGCAGCCAAGGCTATGTTCACTTGCTGTTGAAGCAAGTTGTTCAGCTCTGCTTGGGTCATGTTGATGTTACCACGACCACCGCCACGACCACCGCCGCCACGACCACCACCTCGACGTCCACCACCACGTGCGCCCGACATGATCTGACAAATCAGAAATCGAGAGATTCAGATTCACTGCTAGTGTCAACCACTAGTAGCTAGAAAAGTTATGTCTAGACCCAATCCAGGAATATGCATCCAAGTTCAGAGTCCACTTGGATTCTCATGCATTTCAGTTTATGATTTCGTGTGCACCCGAAATGATAAACTGCTCTACATGGCCCTCCAAGCTTTCCCTTAGCTTGAACTCAAGTCGCCGGATGTCGGCATCTAGCATCATGCTATCACAAACATAAGTGCACAGGATAATGTGTGAGCAAGTGCGTCTATTGGGGTACGAAAGGGAGATGTCCGAATCCTGGACAGACCTCGAGAGTACGCAAGACTACCCCAATACACGACACTGCCGTGCAAAACCAACGAGTCAACTCCTTCTCCTTCAAACCCCGAAGAAGAACATAAGAGTGTATAAAGCCAAGAGTGAGGACGGATGATGTAACAGAGAAGTGCGATGATGATGTAAAGACACCCCGACAAAGTTAGTACACGTTCCAAACCGACTCAAGTATGTGACCGTCTAGTGTGTGCGACTCGGCTATAGACTGGACTCTAAATGCAGTCCTAGTTCACTATAACCATTGGCTCTGATACCAATCTGTCACACCCTCAAATTCCACTTGCGGGGTTTTACCGCGAGGCGCATGACAAACCAGGATTCAAGTCAACGGTCACAATAAACAACACTATATGCATAACACAAAACCCAAAAGATATAATTATAAAAGCATAAACTGTAGCGGAAGCTTTAAATGTTTACAACCCAAAAGACATAGTTCAAATGTTTAATGAAGACCATGCTCTAAACCCTAGACGCCCGTGCTGACTCGTGCGCCTAGATCCAGTTGTTGCTACCTTAGCGACCTGAGAAAAACATGCCAAAAGACGTCAACATATAATGCTGGTGAGTTCACAGGTTTGTTCAAAAATGTTATCCAAATGTTACCATGTCCATACTATATCAATGCTACCAAGTACGCTAGCTAGGCGTATGTTTTATTACTACTACGATTGGAAACCATTACTGGACACGTTTAGCAATGTTTAGCATGTTTAGCAGCCCGTAATGTTCAGCACGATAATGTTCCTGTTCGAGACAATATGCACCCGCCCGGCCCTCCAAGCCGACGAGTGGGGCAGGTCACGCCCAATAGATCTATCCACATTTCCCCCGTTGTGCAAACCCGCACATTCATGGTTTCCCCGGGACTTTCCAAAAGATCGTATAAAGTTAAAACCATAGTATGACATATGTTACCAAAACAGTTTAGCGCATGTTTTCTCCCCCAAAAGTTAAAGCAGTAAAAGTGGGGCCGTGAACTCACCTTAGATTGCGTTCCTCAAATGTAAGTAAAAGATGTTTAGCCCTTGATGATCCCTCTACCGGAGATCTATCAAAATGTTCACATAAGTGTTCCGACTAATAACCATAAGGTTATCTAGTCCCCGATTGTCCAGATCATAACCAAGTATGTTTTTAAAACGTGTTTACGTGTTTAACCGACACACTAGACCGACCCGACATCCCGTTGGTGACCCATTACCCTAACTAATCAAGTACACATAGATTACACGCAAGGTTCAAGCATAAAACACTTAGTTTGTATCAAAAATCTCATTTTTGTTAACGTAGGGTCGAATGTGACTGTAAGTGGTCGAAGGTGCCCCTATTTGGTCGAATGTGTCTTTGAAATTCCACCTTCGCCCCTTTTCCTCCCACCTTCGCCCACTTGTAGCACCTTCGCCCCTTCAGCTTCCAGGTTCGACCCCTGGAATCCACCTTCGACCGTTCGACTGGTCGAAGGTATTCCAGGTTCGCCCCTGATGTCAGATTTTTCCAAAAACGCGTCGAAAAGCACCCGAAAACATCACGAAACATCATGAGTTACAGCAGTCAAGCATCATTAATATATTCCTACGAAACCCTACCAATTTTACCCCAAAATCTATCCGTTTGACAAGTTTCCTAAAATAGTAAATTATGGAGATGTCACATCATCATGCATGAAAATATTACCCAATTAGGAAACTTTCTGAAATCGATCAATAATCAGTTTATCATACTCGAACCATCATGAACAAGAAACCCCTATCATAACCTTATCATAATCATCCAACAACAAACCCTAAATCTAACTAAAAACCCCTTTAATCGCCAAAACACCATCAACAATCAAAGGTAACATGTTTCAATCATAACCCATCATTAATAACAGCCCTAGGTTGTTGTCATATCATCTATACAACAAGTAATCATCAAACAATGCATAATATCATACTAACACATGTTTATTTGCATAAAAACTCATTGTTTATGAATAGGTTTTGGTTAGGAAAGGTTTTTATTCATAAAATAGGTTGATATCAGATCTGGACCCTTGGGGTTTAGATTAAAACAAGTCAAAATTGTTTAAAAAGGATTTGTAATGAAGAACACACCTTAGATCTTCACTTGTAATGATTTAGAGAGTTAGGTTATGAAAAACAAGCTCAAAAACTCCTTCCCCAATGATAATAGCTGATAGAGAGTGTTTGGAGGCGTTTAGGGTTTGTGAAATGGTGAAAAATGGCTAAGGATGGTATTTATACCCAGTCCAGGTTCGCCCAGTTTATGTGGTCGAATGTGGAACTTTTCCACATTCGCCCCTTTTTAGTGGTCGAATGTGGAATCTTTCCACATTCGCCCACTTTGTTTCCACATTCGCCCATTTCTCAAGTCCCATTTCCACATTCGCCCATTATTTCCACATTCAGGTCATCAGCACTTTTTAACACATGTTAACAGCACTTTTAACACATGTTAACCTTTTTCCAGTTTGTCGTGTTTAACGCATTCTAACACATCTTGACACATAAGCATGCATCCATAGTCTATACTTAGCATGTTTAGGCACGTATAATCATTTGTACATCATTCAAGCAAGTATAAGCATACAATTCACCACACGACCCATAATCTACACATATACTTAATTAGTTCATGTAATGTCACCAACGACGGAACCCGGTACTAATGTATTCTCAAAACGACTCCCAATGATCCTCCAGATCATTGAACCCTGGACAATCCTAATTTGACCCGACTCAACTAACCCAGTTAAGTTTGTTTATAAACGTTTCTCGCTAAGGTAGACTTAGATGTTACTATTATGTTTAAGCCGAACATGCCGGGTGTCACAATATGTCCAATCTGCTGGCATGTTTGCTTCACCCAACAGAGCATCACTTATGCCTTGATGAACAAGCAACCCTCTCATCTTGACCCTCCATAAACTAAAATCATTCTTCCCATCAAACTTTTCTAATTCAAACTTCGTCAACACCATTGTACTAAGAACTGCGGAATTAATCACCAGATTTCACTCAATCGAGCCAACGAGGCTTTGATACCAATTGTTATGAAAACACATCGAAATCTAAAACAATTGATAACGATTACTCAACGATTTTATTGAACGAATGAAAACGAATACAAGAAACGAAAGAATTACAAAAGATTATCAATCTAATTGGAAAGCCCCAATTCATATAAGTAGGAGTCCTAATTTGATCTTAACAAACTATTAACGACTAAACTCTCATCTTGGCATTCTTCCACTGTGTCGTTTTTAGATAAAACTCCACTTTAGCCCTTTATCAGCTTTATTCAACTTTGTAACATTGTCATAAGTGTCCCCTAAACTTTATTGACTTTGTTGACCAGCTTGATTTTGACTTTTCTTTAACAATAACAATTTGAATGGGTGTTAACATAAACCAACCTATCCACTTCTTAGCCCCCATAATGAGATGGTTCTTCATATTTTCTCTTTAAGCCGGTAGAGGTCATTGTTGTATATATATAGTCTTTGAAAAGGTATTTATAACACCACTAATTGGCGAGTTTTACTAAGTATTATAAAATTTGACTTGTGTTGCAAGAATTTATTTAATTTAAAGTCGTTAAATAAAGTTAAAATGATAATAGTGTAATGGAAATGGCCCTTAAGAGGAGGAGGGAGGGGGTGTTTCTCGATATGGGTGGACGGTGGTGGTGATGGGTGGTGGGTGGTGGTGGGTGGTGGTAGGTGAGGAGAAGAGAAGAGGAGAAGACCTTAGAAGACATTGGAACAAGTCTATACCAAGAAAAGGTCAGGAAGACCTTTTTGAGTGAATGTCTTCCAAAAAAACAAACAATCTGCAGACCCCAAACGTCTGCGCGCGTCTGCACGACGCAGACAAAAGAGGTCAGAATTGCTTCTGAGCAAAAAACAAACATCCCCTTAGAGTCTTAGACCAAACACTTATGTTATCAAAATATTTCAGTTATTAACCGGATGTTTGAACCGGGCTTAACTTTTAACGTGGAGTAAAATTTTGACTTAGAGTTAAAATTTTAAATGAGCCAAGATCCAATTTTTCGTTTACTTTCTTCAGTTACTAATTACTATGGCAAAGAAAAACAGGGATGGATGGTATGATGTGTGTTGGGCTTCTCATTATATAAGGTACTTTTAACTTAAAAAAAAAGGTTATTCTAAATACACCCACTCTATTTTTCAATTACACCCTACACTACCAAATTAATTGTGTATTAATTACATTTAACCATTAATAATCAATGTGTATTAGTTATTTTTGACCTTAATAACCAATAAGATTAAAGAGATTGAGATAATATACCTTTACTATTAGCAGAATATATATGAACTTATTGAATCTATATATTTTTTAATCTATATTGAAATCACAAAAGCTATTTCTTATTGAATTTATTAATTTTCCAAATGATATGAATAACACTGTATATTGATTATTAATCCGTTCATTAATAAGATTATAATATAACAAAAGTTAAAACATTTTGATTTCATGGATATATGATTATTACGTACATCTTAAAGCCACAATATCTGATACTTTAATATTTAACAAAGGGTTGGGACCTATAATATGGATATCACAATGGGTTGGATTTCATAAATATTAAAGTTCGAAATCCGAAGTGGCACTTTCAAAAGGAGATTGAGGCCTCCATTGCACGCCACGTCAGCATATACATTTTCTTTTATATATATTAATAGATATGCTTGCAAAATTAATAAAGAGTAGTGTTATGTAAAATTTAAGAAATGATTATAAATGTCATAATTAATGATGGATGGAATTAAATGTATTTATTGAGAGGTTTTATAGAGTAGGGTGTAAATAGCAACACCCAACAAAAAAAGGAGCATAAAACAAAATGAGGAATAAGTTTAGTACTTTTACTTTCATTGGGTGCATAATACAAGATTAAAAGATGAGTCCATTTCAAGATTCTGTAGATGGTTGGGTTAATGGAGATTATTTGAAAGGTTCATGGTGCTCATCAAATTTGCTGATATATTAGCTTCTTAGATATCATGCATAATGGGTTTGGATTGGTTAATTCGTTATGTCACACACTCAAACCATAACCGAACTATAATTTTCTGTTAATCGATTATGGTTTAATCAAACGATCAGTTAATTGTTCTGTTTGGTTAATACAGTTACTTGCTCACCCCAAACTTAATGGTTAGTGGATAATTATGTGTTATGATATTATTATATAAAAGCTTAAGACATGCTTATATTTTTAGCACAACGTCACTCATATATAGCACAAATATCTTCATTAGCGGTGTCTATTTTTTATTTATGTCTTAATCAAATCGAATATTATATCGTATACTTACTTGGGTCCATGTAAGGGACATTATTTAATACATACGGTTTAACCATATGGTTGTTTTCACATAAACATGAATCTGAAAGGTTGAAGTATGGTAATGTTCACATAGATATTTTCACTATTATGCATACAATTTATAGTGACTTAATTTAGTTGTGAAATATTAATCATGGCAAGCTCAATGGACCTTTTTGTGAACGAAAAAAAAAGATCAATAGATCATTTGATCTAATGTTTTCGTTGCCATGGGTACGTACCAACCTTTTAAATAATTTGATGCAGAATTAAGGCTGAGCCTCTATTTTTTTTTTTTTACCCTGAGTCCCTAATGTTTCCAATTCCAATCAATCGTGTCCCTCCTCTAAAACGTCGTTAAGTCACTGTTAATAAAGAGGGGCAATTTTGTATTAATAAAAAGACATAACTTCGTCTTTTGACATTATTATTATTGTTGTTATCGTTTATTATATGTGTGACTTACACCACCACCATAACCCATCTTCACCACTGCCACCACCTCTGGCCACCAACAACCTACAATTAACTATGCATCACTCAACACCACCCCACCTCCCTAACTAGGGGTGTAAATGACACGTAGCGGCTCGAGAGCTACCCGGATCGGCTCGGTAAAAAGCTTGAAAGAGCCGAGCCTTAACGAGCCCGAGCCCGAGCCTAAAATATGGTTCGTTTAGTTATCGAGCCCGAGCTCGAGCCTTAGATACAAAGCTCGATTGGGATCGCGAGCCTAAACGAGCCCAAACATAATTATAAGTTATTTATATATCTCTTATAATTTATAGCTCACATCTCCAAAACCCCCAAGTTCTTATTTCATAGGCCTATTTAATAACACTCGCGAGCCGAGCTTTTGCGATCTCGAGCCAAGTTTTGAGCTCGTTTGAGATTGTTCTCAAATCACCTCGAGCCGAGCCGAGCTCGAGCTTTTGATTTTGCTAGCGAACCGAGCTCGAGCTCAAGATTGTAGGCTCGAACCGAGCCGAGCTCGAGCTTCATAAAACCATAACGAGCCGAGCTCGAGCCCAGTCAAGCTCAGGCTCGGCTCGGCTTGGCTTGGCTCATTTACACCCCTATCCCTAACCCTCTTACCACTAGACCAACTCATCCCCACCTCCCTCTCCCTAATAATCACCTCTGTCCACCTGCCTAACCCTTATCCTAAATAGTTTTTGTATATGTTCAGATCATGACATCTAATCATTCATCATATATGGCTGAAATGAGTTAAGATGGGCCTTCGATTAGACCACATATACGGTTAGGTGGGGTTATGGAGATCGATCAATCAATCAGAACACATATACGGTTAGCTAGTGAACAGGGCTGTAAACGTACCGAACGAACACAAAAAAGGCCTTGTTCATGTTTGTTTGTTAAGAAAATAATATGTTCGCAAATTGTTCATGAACACTTACCGAACATGATTTTTTGTTTGTATTTATTTGTTAGGGAAATGAATATGTTCGTGTTCGTTTGTTAATTTTACGTACCGCACAAAAGTAAGCGTAAGAAACACAAATGAACGTTCATGAATATAGGCGCACAAAAAGTGAAGTAATACTAATATGTAATACATGACTACTATTTATTAAATAATAGATTACTAAGAATTTTGAAGTACTTAAATTAAAAATAAAAGTTAAAGAACCTAATGAACTATCAAACATAAACGAACACGTTACCGAACATTCACGAACATAAATGAACGAACGTGATCTCTGTTCGTGTTCGTTTGTTTAGCTAAACGAACGAAATTTTTTGTTTGTGTTCGTTCATTTATTAAACGAACGAACACAAACGAAGTTCCCGCCGAATGGTTCACGAACATTTCGTCGAACGTTTGGTTCGTTTGCAGCCCTAACATTGAGTTTTTTAAGACCAAGTCGGACTTCTAGGCCAAGGGTTTTTTTATGCAAAGATCTGGAATGGTGAAGATATCCCATTCGATCGAATCGTTAACTTGAAAGTGTGGGTTGTTCGGAAGGGTGGTTTATCTGTCCGTCAAACTTCTTGTTGGAAACAACATATAACTCGTATGATACATGCTATGTTATCGTGGATTCTAACAAGAGAATCGAGGAAGAGGTGAACCTCATTTGGAATAATGTGTGCCTTATCTGGGTTACTAAAGAGTTGGATTATTGGAGTCCTCCCTTCTTAGAGGTGGAAGCCAAGTGAAATCCTAATTTACCAGGTTAATTCGGTGAATGGTCCAACAGACGTTGAGGTTGAAGTATCAAACCCACCTCGGTCAAAACCGAGTTTGCCACCAAATCAAATTGAATTTCAAAGTCAAAGTCAAAGTCTTTGTATTTAGTTAATGTCTAGTCAAAGTCAAAGTATTCCTAATTTCTAGCTTTGTATTCAATAGTCTTTAGGCTCTTTTGTTGTATATATTTACATCTCCAAATCAATGAAAATACATACTTTGATACTTTCATATGGTATCAGAGCCAGGTTTTACAAAACCTAAAGTTCCTTCTTCATCATCCCACTACTTTGTCACCATGTCTTCTGCTGATAATGTTATTCACCAGTATTCTTCTAAACCGTGGTCTTCACGATCACCTAACAACAGCCTTGGCTTGCTTCTCACACCCACTTCTGCTACAAATAAGCGCCCCTTTCTAGGCAACTGTCAATGGTGTTTCACTAAGGGCCACTCACTATCTTCCTGCCCAAACTTTAAGAAAACTCACCCTACTATCACCCCTCCAACTTACAACCAAAACAACACCCAAACTAAACCACAAGCACACATGATGGCAACACACCTTACTGTTGATTCTGATTTAACATGGCTAAAAGATAGTGGTGCTTCTCACCACATTACTAATGATCTCAGTGCACTCTCTATGCATAGGCCATACGATGGTACCGAGGAACTTATCATCGGTGATGGTTCGTCTCTTAAAATTACTCACATTGGCATCATGACTCTTTATTTTTCTAATGTTCCCATTGTTCTTAAAAATGTTCTTTGTGTTCCTTCTATCTCTCGTAACATCATATCTATCTCTCGCTTATTCCTTGATAACAACATACTAATCTTATTTTTCTCTTCTTATTTTGTCATCAAAGACTTTCCCACCCGTCGAACCATTCTTCAAGGAATCACTAATCATGGTCTCTACGAACTCTCATCAACTAAGTCTCCTCAAGCTTTTTACTTGCAAACCACCAACAAGTCTTCATGGCATCACCTCCTAGGACATCCAAATTCCCGTGTTTTACAACACTTAGCTTCCTTTGCTCCATTTATTTCTAGCAAGCATGAATCATCTAATTCTTGCTGCATCAATAAAAGTCACAAACTTCCCTTTCATTCATCTTTTTTAACTTCTAATACACCTCTAGAATTAATCTTTTCTGATGTTTGGTCATCTCCAATTACATCTTTTGATGGTTACAAATACTACATAATTTTTGTTGACCATTTCACAAAATGCATTTGGATTTATCCATTAAAACATAAATCGGATTCTCTTAATATTTTCATTCGATTTCAAAACCTTGTTGAGAATTTTTTCAAAACCAAAATCAAACAATTATTTTCAGACAATGGTGGAGAATACATCAAACTATCCTCTCACCTAGCCTCTTGTGGCATTTCTCATCTCACCTCTCCTCCTCACACACCTGAACACAATGGCTATGCCGAACGACGTCATCGCAACATTGTCGAAACCGGCCTATCACTACTCTCTCATGCTAAAATGCCTCTAAAATTTTGGCCTTTTGCTTTCACCACCGCCACTTACCTCATAAATAGATTACCCACCCCCACCTTAAATAACGATCCTCCTTATTTTCGTCTTTTCCATATCCATCCAAACTATGAAAAACTTCATCGTTTCAGTTGCTTATCATACCCTTGGTTACGACCATACTCAAAACATAAACTTGAGTCTCGGTCAAAACCGTGCATTTTTATTGGCTACTCGTCCTCTTAAAGTGCTTTCCATCTCCTTGATCCCCTCACTCATCGGATCTACACATCCCATCATGTCCACTTTCTTGAACATGTCTTTCCTGATGAATCCCTTTCTCAAACCTCTACTTCCATCTCACCCACACCCGACACTTGGCTACCCCTCACCACACAATCAATTTCCCTTTCTACACCTTCTTTCACTCCTTCTCAAAATTCAACCCCTTCCAATTCCACTATCACTGCTTCTACACCTTCTTCCAACCAAACCCACTCCACCGAACCTCCACAACCACACACCGAACCCTCTCAACCACCCACCAACCCTCCCACCAATACAAACCCGATGCCTCCACATACCGAAACAATTCCCTCCCCTACACCCGAATCAAATACTTTTCATCGAACTCGTAAACCGAACCCAAAGTATCACAACTCCGACTTTGTCTTATATCACTCTACCACTCACACCCTTCCTGATCCCACTACCATTACCCAAGACCTCAAACAACCATTATGGTGAAAGGCCATGCAATCCGAGTTTGACGCTCTCACACGTAATCAAACTTGGACACTCGTTCCTCCCGATAATGCTCCTAACCTTGTTGGATGCAAATGGGTCTACCGCACTAAATTCAAACCCGATGGTTCGGTGGACCGCCTAAGCACGACTTGTTGCTAAAGGCTTTCATCAACGTCCTGGTTTAGATTATGTTGAAACTTTGAGTCCTGTGGTTAAACCCGCCACCTTACGCCTCATCCTTGCCATAGCCACCTCTTTCAATTGGCCTCTACGCCAACTTGACATTAACAATGCCTTTTTACAAGGTACTCTAACCGAATCGGTTTATATGACTCAACCACCCCGCTTCGTGGATCCTTCCCACCCTACACATGTTTGCAAACTTAACAAGGCTATCTATGGTCTTCGTCAAGTCTCCTGTGCTTGGTATGATGCACTCAAACACTATCTTTTATCAGTTCACTTCAAACCCTCTATCTCCGATCCCTCTCTCTTCATTAACAAAGTCACATCTTCTCCCATCTTCATCCTAGTTTACGTTGATGATATAATCATCACCGGCGCAAATCCATCTCTCATTAACTCTTTCATCAAAACACTTGCCACTAGATTTTCTCTAAAAGATCTTGGCAACCTCTCATACTTCCTTGGTATCGAGGTCATACCTCACAACCACGGCCTATTCCTATCTCAATCCAAATACATCCTTGACATTCTCACAAAAGCTAATATGAGTAATTGCAAACCGTCGCCCACACCGATGTCTAGTTCCTCTACTATCACCGTATTGGATGGTGATCCCTTACCATCCCCGACCGAATACCGTGCTTTTGTTGGCGCATTACATGTAACATCACGTGATTTTTGTTACTTTTACATATATTTTAAATTCTATATTTATCAAATTTCAGGTTCGCCTTTATTCGCTTCTTGTATATTACTCCTACCAATTCTTGACGAGCCGTCAATATAATTTACCCTATTCAATTTTGGCGTTATAACAAGGAACTTATTTAGTTAAGATCTTAATATATACTTATTATTAATAAAACATATATATATATATATATTTAATAATTGAAAAAAATCATAATATCAAAAAAATGGCATTTGACTTTGGTTAACAAGAATGCACCATTTCAAAAAAAAAGGTCCGTATGTTTTTTTTTGTATTAATTATGATTTTATTATTTTTTTTCTTTTAAAATATATTTACTACTTAATTCACTTCTAACCACCCTAATTAATTCATTAAATACCCAACCCCTTCACCCCAACTATAAATACACCACTCCTACCCATTCTAACACTTGCTCATTCCTAAATCCTCTCTAAACCTCCCAATTCTTCAAAAGAAATCTCAAGTGTGGAAGTCCACTTCTAAGTGAGTTTTGTCATAAACTCCAACTTTATTATTCCTTCTTCACTTCTTTTCTTCTTCTAACCCCTTGGGGAAACCTCTAGGACCTCTCTCCTATTTGCCATGGCAAATAAACATGAGTAGGGCACCAATTTGAGGCCTCAAATGTGGTTCATCTTCTATTGTTTTTATGCACTAGAAGGTTAGTTGAAGTGATACCAACCAAGTTCACCAACAACTTAATGGACTTGTGCTATGGTTAATGGTTGACAAAGGAAAGCCAAGGCTCTTCCAAACTAAGTCACCATACACTACTTTAACCCTATAGTTATATTATGTAAATACTAAAATATATACTTTCAAAACTCTACTAATCTAATAACTTGGAAGGTTTGTGGATACATCCCTACCTTACCAATACTTGACTCTCTTGACCATCCGAATCACCTTTATGGTGGTTTGTGTTTTGGTTAGCCTTAAAGGCACTACTTGACTCTCATGACCATCCGGATTGCCCTAAAGGCAATTTGTGCTTGGTTTGCCTAAAAGGCTTGCTTGACTCTCTTGAATCTATAATCTAAACTCGAACCTAAGACTCTTTATTTTTTTTTAATTCTAGTTAACCAAGGTTAAGGAACTAATCCCTCAAGACTCATTCTTTTGGAACCTTGCTAAAACGCACCCAAAGGTGAGTTCATACTTGTCCCCCTTTTATTCTTTATTCTTTGGGGCTCAACATGTATCACTATCAAAACTCAAACGATTTTAAACTCTACAATATATTATGCTTAGTCTAAAGTCTATCATATTCTAAATTCTATCATGCGCAATCTAAAGTCTATTATATGTTTGTACGCTATGCTATGTAGAATTATTTACTCTAACATACAAATGTTCATATAGTTGACAACCCACCTTGCATGTATAGCGCTATAGGATTGGCTATCCGCCCCCTACATGGGTCATGTTAAGCAAAATTCTTCGTGGCTAGTCGTCGTTTGTATGGTTCTCTTGCATATGCCTATAAGCAAAACTTTATTATACTATGTATGTATGTCAAAACTAGTATGCTCACCAATGCTTTATGTGTTGACGGATATTTTATACATGTTGCAGGAAATATTTATTGCAGGACATTCAAGAAAACTACTTAGGATTGGACATAGAAACTCACTCTAGTTTAAGTTATCATATTCTTGTGAGTTAATTGCCAATTTAGTCCCTGACGTTTGTCAAAAATTGCCACTTTCATCCAAATCTTTTTATTTGGTCAATTTAGTCCCTGTGGTTTCATTTTTTTTTGTCATTTTAGTCCCTGTGGACTAACAAGATTTGGATGAAAGTGACAATTTTTAACAAACCACGGGGACTAAAATGACAAAAAAATGAAACCACAGGGACTAAATTGACCAAATAAAAAGATTTGGATGAAAGTGGCAATTTTGACAAACCTTAGGGACTAAATTGGCAATTAACTCTATTCTTGTTGTTGTATTTTTCGTTATTTGAACTACTTGTATTTCTATTTTTAGACAATAAATGAAATTCTATCTTTAAACTATATTGTCACAAAATCTAGTGTCATGAAGTCTTTGAACAATCTACCACTAAGTCTCACCCCGATGTATTCCGCCATCGGTTGGGGTGTGACAGATTGGTATCAGAGCCATGACTATAGAGGATTAGGAAAAATTGCCATGTTTGACCTAGACTATAGTTAAGTACCTTTTTGACCATTCCTTTTATCATGCTTAAAATACTTGTTCTCCCTATCTTGCTTCTACTCCATTCTCTTGATCATTAAAAGTTACCTTCCTATTTGTGGATTTCTCTACACTCGAAGACGCTCGTATAACACAAACGAAAGGAAATCACCGAAATAGGCGTGAAACCCTCACTTTGGTGATAACTTTCAATCCGCGAAAATTCTTTGTATTTTTGAAACTACACCAAGATAGGAGTGATATCCTCACCTTGGTGGAAATTTCACAATTCTCATTCTAGTGGACACTTACCAATTGAAGGTTAGAATTAATTTTCTTACCACATTGGACAAAGTGTACAAACCACACTCAAAGAAACGACCTCGCTAAGATAGGAGTGAAATCCACAACTTAGCGACTAGTTTCAATCCTTGATAAAAAAATTTTAAATCTCGCCAAAGTCTCAAATTTACTAATGACAAGAAACATGTAGTAACTGGAAGGGTGCATACCGTTAACCGAAACTTTCGGCGAGAGTATTTTCACCTATTAGGCCAAAGCATGTTTTCAAACTCAAAGGTAAATTCGAATCACTTTGGTTAGTCTTAGTTCCGTTCCGGAACACTCCAGTTGCTTGTTTAAAACAAGCCTCTCATTTTGTGTTAATATTACTTTCAATGTTGTTTTCATGCTATGTTTTCACTATGTATATTCGTTTTTTTTTTTCTCGCAAAGCCTCTCAAGACTCGCATTTCAAGCTACTCCAGCAAACTCCAAACAATACTAATAATCGCAAACCAACATTAATCAAACTCCTTTATATTGTCTAAATGCACTATACTCGCTTATACTTATGTGTTACGCCATATGAACAATGTGAAACTTGCGTCCTATACGTGTAACTTGAACTTGCATACTAAGTCTATGAGAACAACTTGAACTTATGTAAATATATATATATATATATATATATATATATATATATATATATATATATATATATATATCCGAATTTGCAACAACTTTACCGATCTAGTGAAATTTTACTCACAAGCTTTCATTGTTAATCAACATTCTAATAACTCCTTGCCTAAATTCAAAAGTCACCTTGTTTAAAAAAAACGTTTATGCAAATTTTCTTATGTATAATTTTCGTGGATGTCTTCCCGTCTCAACATCATCGACCTCAACCAACTGGCAAGTCTTATTGCCCAAGAACTAGTCAAGATCCTCCCTAACCTAGAGACACCAACAAACCCAATTCCAAACCCCGACGATACCATCCAGGACAGCACAAACCATGTAGATACTAAACCCTCTACCCATACCCCTACCAAACAAACGAAAAAGGATAACCGTAAACACAAAAACCTCAAACGAAACCACACTTCGACAACTCCTAAGACTCCGAATTCTAACAAAAAGCAGCACCGTGGAACCTTTCCGCTATGCGACAGTTGTAAATATCACCATCCCACTCACACACAATGCCGCATATGCACCAACTGTGATGCATATAGTCATTTAGCCAAAACATGTCGCCACACCACTAAACCACGACCCGAAAAACCTACTAGCACTACCTTATTCACTAAAGCCAATGGATGGATATGCTCCGAGTGCAACGACCCAACCCATGGGCGCGACCAATGCCCAAGACTTGCCATGGTGATCTACGATGCTGGAAGACCCACTCACCACACTAAAGAAGATTGACTTTTCTTTTCTTAAAAAAATGAGAATTTCCTTATGTAATGTTTTCAAGAAATTGTACGGATGTGAAATTTTCTTTTGATGAAATGCCATCGTTGTCCTAGTTTACAATCATAATTTATCGGCAAAACTCAAACATCGCAAAACTCTTTTCTCCTCACGCACAATCATTTTCAAAATTTTTGAACAAAATTCTTCCTACTATTCCTAAGAGGATGCCTATTCTTCTATAAAATCCTCACTTTAAACCTTCAAACCACTAACAAATGTGTGTCAAGTCGGTATGACAAACAATATTCTAAATGGTAAAAGTGTTTAAAAAAAAAAAATCTTTTGTAAATAGGACTTGTGAGCAAAGACACGCTAAACCAAATAACCTACTTCTTTATAATCCCAAAACCTTTTCTCTAGAAATCGTGTCACGAGTCAAAATATTCATCAACGCCAAACTAAATTTGTCAATAAACTATTTTTCACGCTTAATAAAATGGATTTTTCATAAATCAAACGACCATCTTTGATAAAACTTTTACACTAAATTTTCCCCACTTCAATTAAATCCATTTTTCTTTAACATCCAACGGACTAAATTCTTCTACCATCAAACTTGACGCTTAATCTTAACAAGCTAAATTGCTCACGTACCCATAAACTCAATTTGTAATGAACTCGAATTTTATGTTGCCCTCAGTCAAAACATTTTACACGTTTTCATTAGGAATGCAATTGTCCGTCCTTTTGTTTGATTTTATCATCTGAACGTAACCACATATGCACAAGTCTACACCATTATGTCATGAAACAATACATCTACGCCAAAAACACGTACGGTTAACAACATCAAAAACTTGCTTAATGCCTTTTCACATTATGTGTCACGTTACTTGCTATGTTTACAACATCAAAAACTTGCTTAATGCCTTTTTCACATTATGTGTTTGCATGTCACGTTACTTGCTATGTTTACAACATCAAAACTGTCTAATGTGTTAGTTTAATATCTTTTCCCTTGTGTATAAGTATTTTGTGTCCACTAGCGACCCACACATAACTAAGAAAAATTATGTGGACCATGCGACAATTGGACTAATTACGGGTGCACACGTAATTACAAAAATTGGGCGCATGGAAAACATAACAAGTCCTAGTGTGTGTAACCTATCATGACTTGAATAACAACACGGATGAGGTATGATAACGGCATGGTGGATACGCCGCCGGTACATCCTATACATAAATGTCCTGTCATACTACCAAAAGTAGAGTTATTCATGCCGTGAGAAGTTTTGGGTGTCGAGTTAAAATTTTGACCAACACTTACGTTATTTATCTTTTGCGATACCATTTATGTTATAGTTTACTAGTCTAATTACGCTTGCATTATTTATCTCATATGCATATTCTAACCTTGTTTTGAACCACACTCTCTACTATGCAACATCATTCTTGCCGTGAATAATCTATACTTGTAATCTCCATCAACTTCGTTTCTTTCCTTTTGCCTTTTCTTGCTTAATCAGCAATCCTCCCATTTTCAAGAATCTCGTTCTAAGTCCCGTAAACTTTGGCCTTAACCTCTAAAAGCATTTATACATTTAAAACAAGATTTATTCCTCGCTTTCATATATTTTTTTACTACTTATGTACTAGATTTCAAAACTAAATAAATACTATTTATATCACCAAAAAGCTATTTTCAAATACTCCAATTTCCCGTTTATTTTAGTCGCCTTATAAAAAAAATCTCTAGTAAAATTATCGACCTTGTGCAAACCAATTATCTTTTACTAAAAACTACTCATTCCCACATCTAGTCACTTATTATGCTCACGTATTTACACAATTACCCAAGGACATCTCTTTTACAAGCCAAAAATTTCTACTATTACATATACGTTATACCGTATAATTACTTATTTTCCCCAAAATTTCGATATGTTTATACAATATACTTAACTACCTTCAATTTTCACTATTTCATACCATATAATTACTTATCCTTCCAAAATTCGCTGCATTAACTCATATATGTACTCTCTTCCTTCACTATTTACAAAAATGTTTTAGTCAGTCAAACTTTCAAATTCCTACGTAAGACCTTGGGTTAAAAATTAAAAAAAAAACTTTTCGTATGAGCATAATTATCGCACAAGTGACTAGATACCGTATTCGATCTAAGCATAATAAACTAACAAGTTTTTGTTATTATTAAACCCATATCAAGCCACTTACCTATTTTTCAAAAGTTTGACTCTTAATTAAATTTCGAGACGAAATTTCCTAAAGTAGGGGAGACTGTAACATCGCGTGATTTTTGTTACTTTTACATATATTTTAAATTCTATATTTATCAAATTTCAGGTTCGCCTTTATTCGCTTCTTGTATATTACTCCTACCAATTCTTGACGAGCCGTCAATATAATTTACCCTATTCAATTTTGGCGTTATAACAAGGAACTTATTTAGTTAAGATCTTAATATATACTTATTATTGTCACACCACGACAATGGCGGAAACACGTGGCGCGACGGTTCAAAGCATAAAGTCAAGGTTAATGCTAAACACAAGTAATTTAAGAAAATGGGTCATTTATTATGGCGTCAAATCTTGTTCAAATACTACATAAAAGTAAATTGTTTTTAAGACAACATAGAGGTTTCTCAAATATATCCCAAAGCCTTGGGAAATAAAGGTGAAACCCCGCAAAATGTTTTGACGCCGCATCGGAGGATTTCACGACCCAGCTTGCCCGGTTCTCCTTCATCTAATTACCTGAAAGATATGTTTAAAAGTTTCGTCAATATAAATATATTGGTGAGTTCACAGGTTTTTAGTTTCCAAAACTTGAATACTTGGGAAATACCATGTTATGACAATATATAGGAGTTGCAAATTCCTATAATTCTACTTGAGACTATAATCAAACCAAGACGTAAAATAATAATGCCCCGCTCCAAGTCGTTACTCGGTTTCCCACGACTTAAGTTCAGAATATATGCACCCCAGGCATAACCTAATGCATAATCGACGCTATCGATTAGGGGTGGGCCTCGTCAGGCACCAATAGTACTATTCAAATATTCCACCGGTTTCATTTCCCTGAACAAATGATTATAGAGGCGAGGACTCAACCCCGAGTGGCGGTCACACCTCAAGTAATAAATCCGTCAAACATTTTCCCTAACATATCTTTCCCCCGAAAAACGTAAAAATAGTTTAAAATGGGGCCGTGAAACTCACCTGAAACTCTGTCTGGCTTACTAGGCAGATAGCAAAGAGGGTCTCGCACCTACAAACGTCCTAGACGTATAAGTCACTATTCCTATAGTGCATGTGCCTTGGCAAGTTGTACACCCAACTCCCGACCACAAGTTATTCCAAATCCCGTTTAATTAAGCGCGTATCCTAGGTTTCGTTGGCGTTAGATTACCCCTTGGCGTTACAAGTTATATATTACTCTTGTTAATATTTCCTTAACTTGTACCTTATTATCATCGACTCGACTTCACTTAACATATAATTATTTTCCCATTTAAATAATTATACTTAAGATCGCATCGCTCGATATAATATATATTTCAACACTCGACCCGACTCACTTTGCCGCACATTTGTTTTCCCATTTAAACCAATATGCTAAGATCTTGTCGTTCGATTGTATATTCTTAACACCCGATTCAACTCACCATACCGTATATTTATTTTCCCATTCAAATAAATATACTAGGGTCTTGTCGGCGCGGCATACACATATATATCTTTGTCTACTCGTCGCGGCTTTCCTTCCCACATATCTACTTTCCCATTAAGTAGATATACTAGAATTTTGCCGAGATGAGCGTACATATATATAAATGTGTAATTTTTCTTGTTAAGTATATACGTTTGTTTAACGTCTTATTTGTTTATGTCACGTTTTTCTCCCACGAATAATTCCTTTAACACTTAGGAAAGTGTTCATTAGTTTTCACCCATGTATATATATATTTTACTTCCTAAAATATATATTTTCTCATCTTGCCGCAATGGCAATTTTCTCATGTTTTGTCCGTGTACGGTTTGTTAACGCGTCTTAGCTCGATATCTTAGCTCGAATAGTTAATTTTTCCAAGTTTTTCCCAACATGTGTTTTGTAGAAATATTATTCATATTTCTTCCTCCTAACACATGTTACTTGGAAGGTTTAAAATACTTATGTATTTTTAACCCAACTTGTTAACTTAACTACAAAAATGTTTCCAATACTTTTATATTCCCATTTATATAAAAGTATTCATTTTTGTATAAGTTTCTCAAGTTTGTTTAATATTTTTATAAAATCTTTATTTTATAAAAATCCTCATGGTAATACAATCCATATTTTTATAACTTTCAAAATATACTTTTATACCAAAATACCCAAGTATATCTACTAGTATTTACCAAATCAACCTTGGAAAATTATTACTTATACTTTTGACACCAAACTTTCCATCCTTGCATTTTTGGACTAATAGTTTCTAAAATATCCATTTTGGCCCTCTAACTTTCAAAGTTACAATATTAGTCCCTTAACTTTCAAATGTTGCATTTTTCCACTCTAACTTCCAAAGTTAGCATTTTTCACTCAAAATAGTAGACTTTGAAGATTCAACTTTTTATTGGTAAGTTATTTTTGTATCAAAACACTTTTATTAGTCTTATATTCCATATGTAAGACTACTTGTATGTGTGTTTTATGTATTTGCCCATTTTAACAAAATATCATTCTTCTAAGTAAGTAACTTTAGTTTTTCATCTTCTTTATCCATGAACTTCTAACATGTTCCACCATATATTATACCATGTATGATCATTTTAAGATGATTAACACTACTTTTTAATACATTCAAGTTTATTCCACAAATCTTAACCAAATCATCATCCTACTTAGTTTAAGTGTAAACTTTATGTATTTTCAAGATCATTACTTTATCATCATCAAATCCATGATTTATTTACATATCTTTAATCATCTATTTTACACAAGTAAAACCTATTAAAGATTATGTTCAAACCACATTTTAAACCCTTCATGTACAACTTGCTTCTAAGAACACATACATGAATAATAATAATCAAAAACAAGGTTAAGAAGCTTACTACTAGCACAAGGCTAGGGAAGACAAAACCTTGGATTTTGAGAGGGGTTTAGTGTGTTCTTCCTTAATGGTTAAGCTCCAAGCTTGAAACACACAATGGGGGTTTGGATGATGGATTGTTTTGAGTGATTTGGAGATGTAAAAACTTGAAAGAAGAATGTATATGGGGAGATGAAACTTACGGCCCAAAAGAAAGAAGGAAGAAGAGTTTTTGCTTTGTTTCTTTAAGTGTCTAACACATGTTTATATACCATTACCACATGTAATCTTCCATGGATCTTGTGATCATTACCAAAGATATAAGAGATTTAGGAAGTACACAAGTGATCTTGGGTGGATGTGGAGGGGTGTAGATGGCCGTGGGTTTTGATAGGGGTGAGGGGTTGCTTGCAAATCTTGCTAAGTGTGTGTGATCTCTCATAATCTTTCACTAGATATTATATATACAAGAGTGCACTAGTGTAATGATGGTTAAGTTTTGTCTTGGATTATCATGGCCTATGGCCGAAAATTATCTTACACAAGGTAAGATTTTGCATGCTTTGTGTACTTACATGATTCTTATGCTTTGTCTCATCCTTGCATGCTTTACACCCTAGGCTTTGTAGGATATAATTATAAACACATGCATGGACATAACAAGGCCATCTAGGCTGGCCCTTGGTGGGTCTAGGTGGGGTCCACAACTTCAGATATTTACCCAATATTTGTTAAGTTAAATCCCTCGTCGTTCGGGTGTCGTTCGGGTATTTTTCGGGTTTTAATCATGCGTTATTCGGACATTAAAAATACCTTTAATAACCCTTAAATATAGTCTAATTTAAGCGTTGATTGGTTATTTAGGCCTTTGCCGGGTGAAATTATGAGTTATACGCGTATCGGGTGCGGTACGCGCATTTTATTCGTTACCGGGAGATTTGTACAAGACGTTTTCACTTATGGTTTTGGAGTTCCAAAACTCATTATATTTCATGAAACTACCCTTTATTTTATATCCTGGGCGTCCGGGATCCTTTTCGTTTATTTAATTATTACCGGGTAATTGCCAACGTCCATACCGGATAGTTATTCGCACATGATCCAATCATATTTTACCATTAAACGTATGCATTCCTATGCACTATTTGGAAATTGCTATCTCCTAAGGCCTTGATAATTAAATCACACATAATTGCATTTAATTACGTTAATCATATATTAATTAATTTGTACGGAATTACCTTATTTTTGCCGGTTGTTACATTCTCCCCCCGTTAAGAGAATTCCGTCCCGGAATTCACTTCGAGTTCTCCGGTACATGTGTCTTCTCGAATAGGGCGGGGTATTTTTGCTTCATCCGGTCCAGCCTTTCCCACGTGAACTCCGGTCCACGCTTGGCATTCCAGCGCACTTTGACCAATCTGATCTTGCTGCGCCTAAGTTTTTGGACCTTCCAATCAGTTACCTCGATTGGTTCTTCAACAAAATGTAACTTGTCGTCAATCTGGATTTCGTCTGCAGGGATGATGAGAGTTTCGTCGGATAGGCACTTTTTCAAATTTGACACGTGAAACGTGTCGTGTATTCCACTAAGCTCTTGAGGCAACTTGAGCTTGTATGCCACTGTGCCTACCCTGGACAAGACTTCGAATGGTCCGATATATCGTGGGTTCAGCTTTCCGCGCTTTCCAAAGCGCGCGACACCTTTCCAAGGTGATACTTTGCGCAAGTCAAACATCGCGCAACATATGCTGCTACATCTCTTTTGAAATTCGGCCACCAATAAAGTTCTTTTAGATCGTGGAACATCTTGTCTGCACCAGGGTGAATCGAATATCTAGAACTGTGAGCTTCGGCCAATACTAGCTCACGCAATCCTCCGTATACTGGAACCCAAATTCTATTCATGAAATACAGTGTCTGATCCGCCTTTGGTTCCAGTGAATCAACCATCTTTCGTAATCTTTCACCCTTGACATTTTCGGGTTTAAGGGCGTTAACTTGAGCTTCACGAATTCGTTCAGTCAGATTCGTGTGGATAGTCAGACCCAAAGCTCGGACACGCAATGGTTTAACCCGTTCCTTGCGACTCAAGGCGTCGGCCACAACGTTCGCCTTACCGGGATGGTACTTAATTTCACAATCGTAATCGTTTAATAATTCAACCCATCGCCGTTGTCGCATGTTTAAATCCTTCTGATCAAAGATGTGTTGCAAACTCTTATGATCAGTGAAAATCGTGCACTTGGTTCCGTACAAATAGTGCCTCCATATCTTGAGAGCGAACACCACTGCACCTAATTCCAAATCGTGTGTAGTGTAGTTCCTCTCGTGGATTTTCAGTTGCCTGGAAGCATATGCTATTACTTTCTCTCGCTGCATCAATACGCAACCCAAGCCTTGATGCGAGGCATCACAGTAAACCACAAAGTCTTCCGTACCATCTGGAAGTGATAGTATCGGAGCGCCACATAACTTGTCTTTTAGTAATTGGAATGCTGCCTCCTGCTTTTCCGTCCACTCGAATTTCTTATCCTTTTGGGTTAGCATGGTTAAAGCTTGTGCTATCTTTGAAAAGTTCTCGATGAACCTTCTGTAATAACCCGCGAGGCCAAGAAATTGTCGTACTTCGGTAGGAGTTCGAGGGGCTTCCCAATTTTTAATTGCCTCGATCTTGGCGGGATCAACGTGTATGCCCTTCTCGTTTACCACGTGGCCTAAAAAGTGAACTTCCCGAATCCAAAAGTCACACTTTGAGAATTTTGCGTAGAGCTTCTCTTTGCGTAATACTTCAAGAATTAACCGAAGGTGATTCTCATGGTCTTCTTTGGTGCGTGAATATATCAAAATATCTTCAATGAAGACTATGACGAATTTATCCAGGTACGGCTTACACACACGGTTCATTAGGTCCATGAAAACCGCTGGTGCGTTGGTTAAGCCGAACGGCATTACCAAAAATTCATAGTGCCCATACCGGGTTCTGAAGGCTGTTTTTGGTACATCTTCTTCTTGTATACGCAACTGGTGATAGCCAGACCTCAAATCGATTTTGGAGTAATAGCTAGATCCTTGGAGCTGATCAAATAAATCGTCGATCCTGGGGAGAGGATAGCGATTCTTGATGGTTAGCTTGTTCAGCTCTCGATAGTCGATGCACATGCGAAATGTGCCATCCTTCTTCTTTACGAATAAGACGGGAGCTCCCCAAGGTGAGAAACTCGGTCTTATAAAACCTTTGTCCAATAATTCTTGTAGCTGGCTGGACAGTTCCTGCATCTCTGATGGAGCTAGGCGGTATGGCGATCGTGCCACAAGAGCAGCTCCAGGAACGAGGTCGATGCGGAACTCGACTTGTCGAGGTGGTGGCAACCCCGGCAAATCTTCTGGAAATACATCCGGAAAGTCTCTAGCTACTGGAATGTCTTCCAACTTTCGCTCGTCGGCCTTCTTGTCCACTACGTGTGCCAAGAATGCGACAAGCCCTTTTCTTAGACACTTACGAGCCTTCATGCTCGAAATAATCCTTAGCGGCGTCCCGTGCCTTTCCCCTTGAATTGAGAGAGTTTCACCGCTTGCGAGGGGGACTTGAATGACTTTATCGTTGCAAACCACGACGGCATGGTGCGCGGACAACCAGTCCATGCCAACAACTATGTCAAAACTTCCCAATACGACCGGCAAAAGATCAATCCCAAACTCGTGCCCACAGAGTTCTAATTTACAATCCCTCGCTACCTCTCTCGTTTCAATAGTTTTACCATTAGCCAGTTCTATGGAGTAGGGTGTATCTAGTTTACTAGTTTTTAATCCAAGTAGTCTTTTAAACTCAATGGATACGAAGCTAAAGTCAGCACCGGTATCAAATAATACAGAGGCATAATGACCATTAAGAGGAAACGTACCAGTGACCACGTTGGGGTCTTGTCGTGCATCACCGGCTCCGATCACAAATGCCCGCCCGCGGGCCTGGTTGTTGATCTTGGGGCAATCCCTTTTCCAATGGTCCAGTGACCCGCATGCGAAGCATGGTTTAGCTCCTCCGTTTTTCGGTGCTCCGGACCGACAGTCTTCAGTCTTGTGCCCTGTGCGGTGGCACTTTCCACAAGTTAACCCATTATTCCTTCCCTGATTACCCTGTTTGTTACCATTACCACGTCCCGTGGCAACATATCCTTTCCCTTTCTTGTTTGAGCTACCCGACGCTCTGTCCCTTTTCCCTTCATCCCGTTTCCTTTTCCCAAATCTTGGCTTGTTCCCCTGATCGTTCAACACAACTGCTGAGCTTGTCCCCTGATTCTTGGCTTCTACACTGCTGGCCTCAGAAATTTTCAGTCCCGATACTTGTCGGATCAGTGTACCCATGCGAATCGCATCTTCGGTGAGGCTTAGTGCAAGGTCGATAGCTGCGCGCATGGTCGTAGGTTTGGAAGCAGTGACCATGCTGCGTATTTGCGGTGCTAAGCCGAACAAATAACGCTCAATCTTGTTGTTTTCAGGGGTGACCAACCGTGGCACTAGTCTGGCGAGGTCATGGAATCGAGACGTGTAACCAGTCACGTCCGCTCCCATCATAGTTAGGTTCCAGAACTCAGTTTCCAGTTTCTGTACCTCGCTTGCCGGGCGGTACTCAGCAATCATGAGTTCCTTCAGTTCTGTCCATGACAGGGAGTAAGCGGTATCATCACCCAATGACTGTACTTGTCCATTCCACCACGTGAGTGCTTGATCCAAGAACAAGTTGGTGGAGTACATGACCGACTGGCGAGGGGTACACCCACTGATACGGATGACTGCCTCGGTCTTTTCAAACCACTTGACCAGTCCAACAGATCCTTCTGTGCCGTTGAAGTTGATCGGCTTGCAGTCTAAGAAGGCTTTGAAGGTGCAGCCACGCTCTCGCGAGGCCGTTTCTGCATTAGTAAAGTTGTATGTTATTATGGGATAGGAGTTTTAGGATATTCTCCCATCGCTTTATCAATTATTTTTAACCCTTCTTACCATTGGGGGAGGTTTCTCGTCGGTCACTCCCAGTCAAGTCACGTGATCGTTCGGAGCGAGCAGCTTCGTGCTCCGCGATTGCGCGGGCTATGCGCTCCGAAATCATGGTCTCAAGTTCGGCTGGTGTTGCGGGCAGTCCGTCTGCACCGCTGTTGCTTCTGGTGGCTGGTGCCATTTTCTTCAATAATAATTATCAAAGGTTAATTTGGCAAACATTTATACAATATAAAGCATAAATAACAAACTAGAATATGAACACAATAATCAACACCATGTCATCACACAACATACCAACACATCATACAGAATAAATAGTAATCAACACAATATCACCACACAATCACACAAATCACAATATATGGAGTAAGCAATAATAATCGTAGACAACAACATATTTCACCATCATAATAATAAGATTTTTCATTAATTTCAATAGTACTAGTACAATGCTTGTTCATAATAACAAAATGGGGAATACATCCCTCATACAATACATTGTTTTTGAAATAAACAAAACATCATATCATGTGCCGTCGTACCCGTACGGCTAGGCAAAATGCAGACGAGTGTCATAACCCGTGCTATACTACCATACTACTGCTACTATGTACATAAGCTGGTGATTCTTCCGTGCGTCCCTGATGCATCCCTACTGTGGCGGTGGTGGCGGATACTGGTACTGTGGTGCATGCATACTGATCGTCATGCTAATCGACATGATACGCTCATATAAGAACTGTCGATGCGCAAAATGCGCATCCCCTGTAATACCACACTGTGCGTCCATGCTCAGTAACTCTTCCGCATAGTGCGCCAAAGCATCTCGTGCATCAATCATCCGTGTCCACATCAGACGGGTCTGCTGCTCTACCTGTGTCACGGTGCGTTGCACCGTGTCTGCGAGGGTCTGGAAGTCTCGCTCTAAGGAGATAGTAGTGGACCATGCTGGTCCAGATAGGGGTGTCATCCTAGGTGGCTGGGATGGTCCGGGTATATCTGGGTGAACTGATGGGAATGGCCCAAAGGGGGCTGGTATCGGTATGTGTGGAAGTAACGGGGTAAAACCCTGTGGTCTGGTAAAGTGAGGTGGCATCATGTAGGGGTCCCCTGCACCCAGAGGGTACGGTGCAGGTGGCATGCTGGGAAGGGTGGGGATCGGTAATGTCATGGCTACTGTGGGTGGTGGTACAGGCTCGGCCAATGGGGCTACAAGAGGCTCTGAGACAGTGGCCCACTCTGGGGTGGATACCACAACAGTGGGGGTGGGAGGGCTCGCAGTGGCGTATGCCGTCACGCCCGCCCGGTGCAGCTCCGAGCTGCGGGCAGAGCTCCCCTCTAGGATGTGCCCAGTAGGAACTGGCCCATCCTGCGGTACGGGCTCGGGTATGGTGGGTAGAGTGGCTGGTGCAGTAGTGGCATGCTCGATCATCGGAGCGACGTGCTCCTCCTGGTCTGCTGGTGGGATCGGCACAGCAATGTGCTCCACCGATGCGGTCGACTCATCGTCGGAGTCATCAGAGATCCACCCGTTGTGTCCACGGGGAACGGGCACGAGCATCATGCCCGGGGGTACGGGGATAAGTGGGGTAGGTAAGGGCTCACGATCGATCGGTGCGTGTCGGTCATAGGGAGACCCAACGGTCTCTGACTGCGCGGGGACAGGCCTCGATGGACCTGCACAGCCCTGTGGGAAGTCTCTGATGGCCTGGAGGGGCAGTACTGGCAGTGGCGCTGCCTGGAATGGCACTATAGGCAAGTCTGCCTGTGGTGCCTCGGCCATAGGTAGGTCGACCACGTCGCCCTCAGCGGGGGCCCACGCTGGGTCCTCGCTCGGGTCAGTCTCGTCCGAGCTATCTCCTCCTGCGCCCTCCACGGCGGCGTCAATCTCCATCTCGTCATCCTCCGGATCGAGTACCACAAGCTCGATCGGCTCTGCTGGCGGCGCTGGGATAATCTGAATACTGCTATCGTAACTGGGCGCTATGCTACCAGCGTCCGACATCCTGGCAAAAGAACCGTACATGTATATATATGAATTAATTTAAATTGGATAGTTAAGGCGTACATTATCAGTATCCTTCCTAACTTCTAATTTCATGCTAATGCATAACAGTACCCATGGCTGGCTTGGTCGGAATCTCCTCATGCCCAATGCTTCTTGAAAAATTACTTTATCGCGTTTAGCGTCTTTATATATTTTTTTCTTTTGAAAACTTTATCATTTGAACCAAATCCGGTTATAGTCTAGTTTTTAAAGAAAATACTCTAGTTCGCTATAACCTTGGCTCTGATACCACCTTCTGTCACACCACGACAATGGCGGAAACACGTGGCGCGACGGTTCAAAGCATAAAGTCAAGGTTAATGCTAAACACAAGTAATTTAAGAAAATGGGTCATTTATTATGGCGTCAAATCTTGTTCAAATACTACATAAAAGTAAATTGTTTTTAAGACAACATAGAGGTTTCTCAAATATATCCCAAAGCCTTGGGAAATAAAGGTGAAACCCCGCAAAATGTTTTGACGCCGCATCGGAGGATTTCACGACCCAGCTTGCCCGGTTCTCCTTCATCTAATTACCTGAAAGATATGTTTAAAAGTTTCGTCAATATAAATATATTGGTGAGTTCACAGGTTTTTAGTTTCCAAAACTTGAATACTTGGGAAATACCATGTTATGACAATATATAGGAGTTGCAAATTCCTATAATTCTACTTGAGACTATAATCAAACCAAGACGTAAAATAATAATGCCCCGCTCCAAGTCGTTACTCGGTTTCCCACGACTTAAGTTCAGAATATATGCACCCCAGGCATAACCTAATGCATAATCGACGCTATCGATTAGGGGTGGGCCTCGTCAGGCACCAATAGTACTATTCAAATATTCCACCGGTTTCATTTCCCTGAACAAATGATTATAGAGGCGAGGACTCAACCCCGAGTGGCGGTCACACCTCAAGTAATAAATCCGTCAAACATTTTCCCTAACATATCTTTCCCCCGAAAAACGTAAAAATAGTTTAAAATGGGGCCGTGAAACTCACCTGAAACTCTGTCTGGCTTACTAGGCAGATAGCAAAGAGGGTCTCGCACCTACAAACGTCCTAGACGTATAAGTCACTATTCCTATAGTGCATGTGCCTTGGCAAGTTGTACACCCAACTCCCGACCACAAGTTATTCCAAATCCCGTTTAATTAAGCGCGTATCCTAGGTTTCGTTGGCGTTAGATTACCCCTTGGCGTTACAAGTTATATATTACTCTTGTTAATATTTCCTTAACTTGTACCTTATTATCATCGACTCGACTTCACTTAACATATAATTATTTTCCCATTTAAATAATTATACTTAAGATCGCATCGCTCGATATAATATATATTTCAACACTCGACCCGACTCACTTTGCCGCACATTTGTTTTCCCATTTAAACCAATATGCTAAGATCTTGTCGTTCGATTGTATATTCTTAACACCCGATTCAACTCACCATACCGTATATTTATTTTCCCATTCAAATAAATATACTAGGGTCTTGTCGGCGCGGCATACACATATATATCTTTGTCTACTCGTCGCGGCTTTCCTTCCCACATATCTACTTTCCCATTAAGTAGATATACTAGAATTTTGCCGAGATGAGCGTACATATATATAAATGTGTAATTTTTCTTGTTAAGTATATACGTTTGTTTAACGTCTTATTTGTTTATGTCACGTTTTTCTCCCACGAATAATTCCTTTAACACTTAGGAAAGTGTTCATTAGTTTTCACCCATGTATATATATATTTTACTTCCTAAAATATATATTTTCTCATCTTGCCGCAATGGCAATTTTCTCATGTTTTGTCCGTGTACGGTTTGTTAACGCGTCTTAGCTCGATATCTTAGCTCGAATAGTTAATTTTTCCAAGTTTTTCCCAACATGTGTTTTGTAGAAATATTATTCATATTTCTTCCTCCTAACACATGTTACTTGGAAGGTTTAAAATACTTATGTATTTTTAACCCAACTTGTTAACTTAACTACAAAAATGTTTCCAATACTTTTATATTCCCATTTATATAAAAGTATTCATTTTTGTATAAGTTTCTCAAGTTTGTTTAATATTTTTATAAAATCTTTATTTTATAAAAATCCTCATGGTAATACAATCCATATTTTTATAACTTTCAAAATATACTTTTATACCAAAATACCCAAGTATATCTACTAGTATTTACCAAATCAACCTTGGAAAATTATTACTTATACTTTTGACACCAAACTTTCCATCCTTGCATTTTTGGACTAATAGTTTCTAAAATATCCATTTTGGCCCTCTAACTTTCAAAGTTACAATATTAGTCCCTTAACTTTCAAATGTTGCATTTTTCCACTCTAACTTCCAAAGTTAGCATTTTTCACTCAAAATAGTAGACTTTGAAGATTCAACTTTTTATTGGTAAGTTATTTTTGTATCAAAACACTTTTATTAGTCTTATATTCCATATGTAAGACTACTTGTATGTGTGTTTTATGTATTTGCCCATTTTAACAAAATATCATTCTTCTAAGTAAGTAACTTTAGTTTTTCATCTTCTTTATCCATGAACTTCTAACATGTTCCACCATATATTATACCATGTATGATCATTTTAAGATGATTAACACTACTTTTTAATACATTCAAGTTTATTCCACAAATCTTAACCAAATCATCATCCTACTTAGTTTAAGTGTAAACTTTATGTATTTTCAAGATCATTACTTTATCATCATCAAATCCATGATTTATTTACATATCTTTAATCATCTATTTTACACAAGTAAAACCTATTAAAGATTATGTTCAAACCACATTTTAAACCCTTCATGTACAACTTGCTTCTAAGAACACATACATGAATAATAATAATCAAAAACAAGGTTAAGAAGCTTACTACTAGCACAAGGCTAGGGAAGACAAAACCTTGGATTTTGAGAGGGGTTTAGTGTGTTCTTCCTTAATGGTTAAGCTCCAAGCTTGAAACACACAATGGGGGTTTGGATGATGGATTGTTTTGAGTGATTTGGAGATGTAAAAACTTGAAAGAAGAATGTATATGGGGAGATGAAACTTACGGCCCAAAAGAAAGAAGGAAGAAGAGTTTTTGCTTTGTTTCTTTAAGTGTCTAACACATGTTTATATACCATTATCACATGTAATCTTCCATGGATCTTGTGATCATTACCAAAGATATAAGAGATTTAGGAAGTACACAAGTGATCTTGGGTGGATGTGGAGGGGTGTAGATGGCCGTGGGTTTTGATGGGGGTGAGGGGTTGCTTGCAAATCTTGCTAAGTGTGTGTGATCTCTCATAATCTTTCACTAGATATTATATATACAAGAGTGCACTAGTGTAATGATGGGTTAAGTTTTGTCTTGGATTATCATGGCCTATGGCCGAAAATTATCTTACACAAGGTAAGATTTTGCATGCTTTGTGTACTTACATGATTCTTATGCTTTGTCTCATCCTTGCATGCTTTACACCCTAGGCTTTGTAGGATATAATTATAAACACATGCATGGACATAACAAGGCCATCTAGGCCGGACCTTGGTGGGTCTAGGTGGGGTCCACAACTTCAAATATTTACCCAATATTTGTTAAGTTAAATCCCTCATCGTTCGGGTGTCGTTCGGATATTTTTCGGGTTTTAATCACGCGTTATTCGGACATTAAAAATACCTTTAATAACCCTTAAATATAGTCTAATTTAAGCGTTGATTGGTTATTTAGGCCTTTGCCGGGTGAAATTATGAGTTATACGCGTATCGGGTGCGGTACGCGCATTTTATTCGTTACCGGGAGATTTGTACAAGACGTTTTCACTTATGGTTTTGGAGTTCCAAAACTCATTATATTTCATGAAACTACCCTTTATTTTATATCCTGGGCGTCCGGGATCCTTTTCGTTTATTTAATTATTACCGGGTAATTGCCAACGTCCATACCGGATAGTTATTCGCACATGATCCAATCATATTTTACCATTAAACGTATGCATTCCTATGCACTATTTGGAAATTGCTATCTCCTAAGGCCTTGATAATTAAATCACACATAATTGCATTTAATTACGTTAATCATATATTAATTAATTTGTACGGAATTACCTTATTTTTGCCGGTTGTTACAATTATTAATAAAACATATATATATATATATATATATATATTTATATATATATATTTAATAATTAAAAAAAACATAATATCAAAAAAAATGGCATTTGACTTTGGTTAACAAGAATGCACCATTTCAAAAAAAAAAAAGGTCCGTATGTTTTTTTTTGTATTAATTATGATTTTATTATTTTTTTTCTTTTAAAATATATTTACTACTTAATTCACTTCTAACCACCCTAATTAATTCATTAAATACCCAACCCCTTCACCCCAACTATAAATACACCACTCCTACCCATTCTAACACTTGCTCATTCCTAAATCCTCTCTAAACCTCCCAATTCTTCAAAAGAAATCTCAAGTGTGGAAGTCCACTTCTAAGTGAGTTTTCTCATAAACTCCAACTTTATTATTCCTTCTTCACTTCTTTTCTTCTTCTAACCCCTTGGGGAAACCTCTAGGACCTCTCTCCTATTTGCCATGGCAAATAAACATGAGTAGGGCACCAATTTGAGGCCTCAAATGTGGTTCATCTTCTATTGTTTTTATGCACTAGAAGGTTAGTTGAAGTGATACTAACCAAGTTCACCAACAACTTAATGGACTTGTGCTATGGTTAATGGTTGACAAAGGAAAGCCAAGGCTCTTCCAAACTAAGTCACCATACACTACTTTAACCCTATAGTTATATTATGTAAATACTAAAATATATACTTTCAAAACTCTACTAATCTAATAACTTGGAAGGTTTGTGGATACATCCCTACCTTACCAATACTTGACTCTCTTGACCATCCGAATCACCTTTATGGTGGTTTGTGTTTTGGTTAGCCTTAAAGGCACTACTTGACTCTCATGACCATCTGGATTGCCCTAAAGGCAATTTGTGCTTGGTTTGCCTAAAAGGCTTGCTTGACTCTCTTGAATCTATAATCTAAACTCGAACCTAAGACTCTTTATTTTATTTTTTTTAATTCTAGTTAACCAAGGTTAAGGAACTAATCCCTCAAGACTCATTCTTTTGGAACCTTGCTAAAACGCACCCAAAGGTGAGTTCATACTTGTCCCCCTTTTATTCTTTATTCTTTGGGGCTCAACATGTATCACTATCAAAACTCAAACGATTTTAAACTCTACAATATATTATGCTTAGTCTAAAGTCTATCATATTCTAAATTCTATCATGCGCAATCTAAAGTCTATTATATGCTTGTACGCTATGCTATGTAGAATTATTTACTCTAACATACAAATGTTCATATAGTTGACAACCCACCTTGCATGTATAGCGCTATAGGATTGGCTATCCGCCCCCTACATGGGTCATGTTAAGCAAAATTCTTCGTGGCTAGTCGCCGTTTGTATGGTTCTCTTGCATATGCCTATAAGCAAAACTTTATTATACTATGTATGTATGTCAAAACTAGTATGCTCACCAATGCTTTATGTGTTGACGGATATTTTATACATGTTGCAGGAAATATTTATTGCAGGACATTCAAGAAAACTACTTAGGATTGGACATAGAAACTCACTCTAGTTTAAGTTATCATATTCTTGTTGTTGTATTTTTCGTTATTTGAACTACTTGTATTTCTATTTTTAGAAAATAAATGAAATTCTATCTTTAAACTATATTGTCACAAAATCTAGTGTCATGAAGTCTTTGAACAATCTACCACTAAGTCTCACCCCGATGTATTCCGCCATCGGTTGGGGTGTGACATTACAATATTTATCTTTAACCCGTCCTGATATCTCTTTTACAGTTAATAAGCTTTCACAATTCATGCATAAGCCAACTACTACACATTGGGAAGCTCAGAAGAGATTGTTCCGGTATTTACATGGCACTCTAAATCATGGATTATTTTTCAGACGTCACTCACCTCTACAGCTCCACGTCTTCACTGATGCAGATTGGGCCAGCGATCGACCATCTTACCGAAGCACAACCGGCTATATTGTTTACCTCGGTCAAAACCCAATCTGATGGAGTTCTAAACGTCAACCGACACTTGCCCGTTTATCAACTGAAGCTGAATTTCGAGCTGTAGCTTCCACAACAACTGAAGTGCAATGGCTCATTTCCTTGATGGTTGAACTCGGCTTCAAATCCACGGTCACCCCTACCATTTATTGTGACAATCTAAGTTCAACACATTATTCAGCAAATCCGGTTTTCCACTCACGTATGAAGCACCTTGCCTTAGATTTTCATTTCGTTCGTGAAAAGGTTCAAGAAGGCACTATTCGCGTCACTCACATCTCCGGAGACGATTAACTTGCGGATGCTTTAACCAAACCTTTACTCCGACAACGATTCCAGTTTCTTACTTCCAATATTGGTCTCCTCTCACGCTCGTCCATGTTGCGGGGGCATATCAAACCCACCTCGGTCAAAACCGAGTTTGCCACCAAATCAAATTGAATTTCAAAGTCAAAGTCAAAGTTTTTGTATTTAGTTAATGTCTAGTCAAAATCAAAGTCTTTTGTATTTAGTTAATGTCTAGTCAAAGTCAAAGTATTCCTAATTTCTAGCTTTGTATTCACTAGTCTTTAAGCTCTTTTGTTGTATATATTTACATCTCCAAATCAATGAAAATACGTACTTTGATACTTTCATATGAAGAAGGTGAGTTTCACCGGGATTATCTCTGATCGTCAAATCCGGTGGTTGGAAAGAGAACCGTTGTGTGCTCAAGAACACAAGCTGGGTCATTGGGGTTGGGTGGGATAAAGGTTGATGGTGGTTTTGAGCGAAGGACGAAGGAGCTTGAGGAAGAAGGGTGCGCGAGGTAAATTGGACATTCACCAATAGACTAACGCAGGACCAACCTTCGTTAGGGTGAGGGACGCGATTGACTGCAATTGAAAACGTTGGAGACTCAGGGTGAGAATAAAAAAAAAAAATATAGGGACTTAACCTTTCTTATGCATCAAATCATAGAGACTCAAACAATACTTAACTCTAATTTAATTTCTGGGTCAATTCACAGCTAGAAGTAATAATATTCTTGCAACTTGCATAGGTATTGGGTAAGGACATTGTCCTCCATCTTATCAATGCAACTTTACATGAGTATGTACTGTCACGACGACCAAGAACTTTTTAACAACGACCTTAAACCTATAACTTCAATACAAAGAAAAAAATTTCTACAACTTTTTTTCTATGTTAATATTGTCAAAACTTATAGGTAAAGGTGGAAAAGGAGATATTTTCATATTCAACACGCGAGACTAAAATAACACTAAAAGTTAGGAGTTAGGAATACAAATGTAGTTTAACTCAATTAGATTTTTTATAACTTATAAGGTTATTTCGTCTAAAAATCCATGACATTTTTACAAGTTTAATTTCAAAATTAATATATTATTTATAATTTTTTGGCACGCGTAAAAAAAGGGAAAAGAAAGACTTTGATTAACCTTTCACATCGATCATTTACGTCCTTGCGTTTGCGTAAGTGGGGCAACATGACTAGCATGTTACATTTTGTACCATTTTTCTCTTAATTTCTATAATAAATAAAAGTATAAAACCAACGACTAAACAGTTAATTATTTCTTTATATAGACTAATAAATTATAAATATATAAATAAATACTAAAAAGGATCGGTGACTTTCTTTAGGGTAAGCCGCAATGTAGAACTAAGTTCGTGATAAAATGTTATGCGCGAGCTAAGAGCTTACCACAATGGGTCTTTGTTAGGTAGGCGTCCTTGGAATTGGTGATGGGCCGGGGTCACCGACGTTATCTACGATCACGAGTGTGAGTAGCTTTTTACGTGTTGGTTTACCTAGGACCTGGGTGCTCGTGCTTTGTGGAGCGTTCATAAAATACAAGTACTAAAAAGGTATGTCATTATACTATACAATTCTATTTTAACTTCTCAAATGTTATGCATACATAACAATTAGCGCATGTTTGGGTAATCAACTTCTTTTCTCCTTTTCTATGTTATTTTCTCATTTTTAAAAAATTCACAACTTTGAAACTTCTCTTGTCTTTTTTCAAAGCACAAAAAACTCTTTTTCAAAACGAATCCCAAACTAACTTTTTAATAAGTTAATAAGTTATAAGGAGGGGAAATAAGTTTACCCAATGGGTATAAATTACGTTACTTTATGTTTTGAGGCTACAACGCACGTCATGTACAATTACTCGTAATTATATAAAACAGTTCTGGGTGCCTAGTAATAGTATCCATTTTGTTATTTTTTTATGACAAAATTACAGAAAACACCCTTTATGTTTGGTAAAAATTGCAGGTTTTAACCTTTCTGTTTCATCTGCACCCAAATCAACCTTTACCTATTTATTTTACTACAGGTTCCAACCTTTAGCATTAACTCCGTTAAGTTTCTTGGTTAAGTCCCCTCACGTGCATATCACGTGAGGGCAGTTTGGTCTTTTCACCTATTTTTAAAATCTAAATACTAAATAAAAAATAAAATAATTTAATATATTGTGTTGTGGGTCCCATTCTTACTATCATATATTCATATTATAAAATAAAACCCATTCTTACTATTATATTATAAAATAAAACCTGCTAAATTGAGACACCCACCTTCATTTGAAGAGAGAGAAAGAGAGAACCGAGAGTGAGAGAAAGCATCCGAGAGAGAGAGAGAACCGAGCAAGAGGAAGAGATAGATAGATGAAGGTCGAGCGACGGTGGTGGTATTGAGTGATGGTGGTGGTTGATGTTGACGGTGTCATAAAATAACTTCATCATCATCAACATCTTCTCTTTCCCGTCATCGCTTACGGTAACATACCGTCGTTACACACACTTTCCGGCAACAATTCCTCTTATTCGGACGACAAACCCTACCTACACCTCATGAAGCGAGCTAGATTGTTTGATTCATTGTGAGTACTTTTAGTTTTTTTTTTTTATTGTTGAAACAGAGGACGACGTCGTTTTGTTCGTGAAAGGTATTAATAATCGTTAACGATTAATCTGATTTTTTTTTTGGGAGATTAGGTATGTGTTTTGTGTTCTGAGTCATTGGTATGGTGGTGGGTGATCGTGGATGGTGGAGGTTGATAGTGGTGGGTGAGGGTGATGGTGGTGCTTCTCTCCTCAGCTTAGGGTTGGGTGGAGTGGAGGTTGATGTGGTTAGAGGTCTAGGTTTTGAGAGGTTGAAGAAGATGGATTTTGAGAGGTTGAAATCTGTAGCAAAATCAATAGATAAAGGTTGATTTATGTGCAAATAAAACACAAAGGTTGAAACCTGCAATTTTTACCAAACATAAAAGGTGTTTTTTTAATTTTGTCTTTATTTATTTATCCCTTTCATATTTTACAAATTAATCACAAAGCAATTTTCATTTTAAACCCCAATACTTTTTGAGTTTAATAACAAATTATTACCTTAGTTTCTTTATGAGGCATCAACAAACTCTTCTCGATCTTAGAATCTAAACCGAGAAGACGAGCTGCATGACGGAAGTTCCGGTTTGTTGGAGCCAGAGCATTCTGATGATTGTGAAAAGAACAATTATTCTAAGACAAATTAAGATACAGAATGGCTAATAGTAAATGCCTAGTACCATCAAGTTTAGACAACGATAGATACGATTTATGCTCATGAAAAAATAAAATAGGGACTTTATGTCTTTATACTCTTGAATTAGTTTTTAAAATTTCAACTTTTCGTTTGCATGACAACATAAATTTTAGAGTTAATTGCCAATTTAGTCTCTGAGATTTGTAAAAAATTGTCACTTTCATCCGAATTTTTTTTTCAATTTAGTCCTTGTGGGTTTTTTTGTCATTTTAATTCCCGAGGTTTGTCAAAACTTATCAATTTCATCCAAATCTTGTTAGTCCACAGGGACTAAAATGTAAAAAAAAAAAAATGAAACCACAGGTAGGGGTGTTCAAAATCGGATAATCCGAATTTCGGATATCCGAATTTCGGATAATCCGAAATTTCGGATAGTCAATATTGAGATCCGAATCCGAATCCGAAATTTCGGATATCCGAAATTCGGATATCCGAAATTTCGGATTCGGATTCGGATCATCCAACGGATAATCCGAAACTTAAAAAAATTAAAAAAATAATAAAAAATAATAAAAAAAAACTATAAAAAACGTTCTCCTTTATGCCTAAAACGTGAACCTATTAAAAAAACAAAAATCGAAGTTAGATAAACGAAATTTAAACAACAAATATATAAAAAAAACTTATTATTTTGATGGAAGGGGGCTGTGGAGGTCGGATACGAGGTGGACGGGGGCTGTTATAGAGGAGAGAAGAGAGAGCAACAGCTATGGATTAGAGGAGTATGGACTTAGAGTTAGAAGGATTAAGGATTTAGGATTGTGTATTGTGTTATGTAGTGTATATAATATTATATATATATATATATATATTTTTAATATTCGGATTCGGATAATCCGATTATCCGAAAATTTTCAAAATCAGGATCCGAATCCGAATCCGAAATTTCGTATAATCCGATTTTCGGATATCCGAAAATCGGATTATCCAAAATTTCGGATAATTCGGATTCGGATTTTCGGATTTTTCGGATTCGAATTTTGGATTATCCGATTTTGAACAGCCCTAACCACAGGGACTAAATTGACAAAAAAAAAAGATTTAAATGAAAGTGGTAATTTTTGATAAACCTCAAAGACTAAATTAGCATTTAAATCTAAATTTTAAAAGAAAACATTCTACCTATCAAAATTACTTTTGTTGCATTTTTGAGACATTTTCAGGATCTGTGCCTTTTTTTTTTAAATTTAAACCATTCCTTATATGACATCATTGAAAAAATTACATTAAGATAGTGGAAATGTGGGCAATAAGCTGCGTCATCACCCCTTTCTGAATAGCAAACAATAATCTACTAAAAACGTAACCTTGCCCACTCGGAACCGAGACACTACTATGAATAACTCGTTGAACCCTGGTCAGGAAACGAGTAGCCTCCGTTAGTCCCAGGGCCGGCCTTTAAGGGGTGCGGGGAGGACTCCCAGCCGGGCCCAATTTCTCGGGGATACATTGACCCTCCAGCAATTCAAGTTTTCTTAACAGTGAAGTCTTTAATTCGATGGATTTTTGTATGTTTGAGCCCTAAAATCATTAATCAAGTATTTAATCAAAATGAATGGTAGTTTATATAAAACAGAAAGTAAAGAAATGTTAAGAGAGACTAAGAATTAAAGAAGAAAATAAAATGGTTTGAAAAAAAAAATTGCAGGTTTATTAATGAGTGTATGACTAGAGAAGATAAGAAAATGAAATGAAGAGGGCTGATACTTAATTGTTTTTGCTTTTTACTGGTTAGTTTTGACTTCCTTTTTAATTTTTATTTTTGTTATGAAACAACCTTTTTTTTTTAATTTTCAAACTTTCACCCATTTATCATACTTTGTGGGATTCGAACTCCTAACCTCTCACAAGAGGGTATGTTCCCTCTACCATTAGACTACAACTTAAGTGTGAAATAAAATTTGATCCATCAATTTGATATTATTTTAATCGTAGCTTAAAAAAATAGTTTACATTACTTATTTTGTTAAGGCCTAAAACTAAAGCTAAGGGGCACAATTTTTACAGTTTGGCCCAGACACCTAAATTTTCAGGGCCGGCCTTATCCGGTACCATGAAATTCCGATCTAAACATAAAACTAAACCGAACCAACACTACTAGTGCATCATGTGCTTGATTTTACTATATCCATTGACAGTCGTTTTAATGCTCTCGAAGCGAAATCATGGTTGGGCGGTTGTACGTGTTGTCAAAATGTCTAGGTTCGAAGCTAAAGAACACATGTATGGAGGGAATTTTAGTGACCAAAATTACTAGACAACCTTTTATCAAATTCAAAGATCTTTTAATTAACGGTTTGATCATCATAACATTCATACTTTAATACCTAAACCTAATAAGCATTCCAAACCTCATATGTTTACGTAATTAATTTTTGTATTTGATGATGATGTGGTTACCTTATTTTCAACTATGCCTCCTTGTCGTTGCTGATCTTGCCAAAGATATTTTAGGGATTTTAACTTTTGATTTATTAGGCACCACAGGGCACAAGTGGCTTGAGGAAGCCTAATCAGCTACACCACCCCACGTAATGGGGCTTGGATTATATGCTTCAAATTCCGGTTTCTGCAAGCCGAAGAGAGAAGAGAGAGAAGGCTGAAAAAAGAAGAAAAAGTGGGGTTCTTGGGTGGGGACCATCACATGAGGTGTGTGTGATTGGTGGGTATGGTAAAATGATGGTATCCTTAGTTCAAGGCTACTTTGGGCTTGGTGTTTATGATGTTTATGCTACTTAAACTAATTTGAGATTGAAATGACGTGACACGGTATAATTAGTGCACCCTCCCCAGGCTACATGGGGCTTGTGCCCCTTCCTCCCTTATGGAATCACAGGTTCTAGTTTTATGTAGTCAAACCCTAAAAATCCAGCAAATCCCATCACAGTTCGTAACCTACGTAGTACTCCTAGCACATTTTCTAAGGCATTCAAATACAATACTTGCAAGCGTCGGTTTGTTTTTGGTTTGTTGGTGTTTTCCCAGTTTTTTGCTGGTCCTTTATATATAGATATAAAGTTTTTTGCCGTTAAAAAAAAAAACTCCTAACACATTTTCTAAGGCGTTCAAAAAAAAAAAAAAACATAAAAATAGTTTAGTTCTCTGGAAATAATAATCTTCTATTATTTCAGTTTAACATCACTAGCCTTGCTTTCACGTTTATGCATCTTTGTTGCGTCAATAAATACATATAACGGTGATTATGGACATGTATAAATTTGAAACGCTATTTATTTTTTTACTTTTATATTTTTGATAAAGAGGACGGAACCAAGGTAAAATTATATAAATTAAACAACAAAATTACATGAGATAAACTTTTAGGGACAAACCCCCTTGGAGCATTTAGCATTTACATCGGGTTAACTAATTTTATTCATTAAATTACAGTAAGAGTTACTAAATTTTTTCCCTATCTCTTCAAGTGAAACAGTATCTCTAAATATACAGGTAAACAATAACTTTTTTTCTCTCATTTACTCACAATCCCTCAAACTATTTTTTAAAATACGAAAATCTCACTTAGACCATGTGTAGTGGGGCGTTATTGGGGCTTAAAATTGAAAAATAGCGCCCAAACACCGCTACGGTGGGGCTTTATGGGGCGCTATATTGCTTTAAAATTGAAAAAATGGGTGTCAGGCGTTATTTATATAACGCCACTTTTTTTTTTTTTGGGGGGGGGGGGGTGTGCCAGCTGGTTTCAACCAATAGAAAAATGAGGGGGGGGGGGGGGGGCACTATCCTTTTGTCTCACTACACCCGGACTTATAGAATATGATGGTCATAATGTGATGTGATGCGAATGCTTTGAACTCTCCAAGTTCCAACTTGTCAATAGTTTGGGCCCAAAACATTTAGGTTTAAAAGTCGGCCCAAACACGCTTATTCTTAATAGTTCTATTCGGCTTATGATTGGACGAATACTTATTACATATAGACGCAACCTCTATTGGGCTCATGTTCATTCAGTTTATATAGTGTTTAGACTTTAAGATATTACAAGACCTAAATCATAAACCTAAATTCAAAATAGATCTATACATATGAGTTGGAATTTGTACTTTTAAGTTTTATCCTTTCACTTTTAGTTTGAAAAAAGAAATAATAAAAAGTCTAAAATTGACATGATGATAATGAGAATTTGATGCTGTTTAATAATGATTTGATTAGCTACCTTCTTAAATGGATACATTTAGGGGTGTACAAAAAGTTCGCGGCTCGAGGCTCGTTCGAAACTCGCTCGAAAAAAACTCGAAAAATGCTCGGCTAGAAGAGGCTCGTTTTATTTTCGAGCCAAGCCGAGCTGGCTCGTTTTGTAATCGAGCCGAGCTCGAGCCAGGGGTGTTCAGCTCGTAGCTCGGCTCGTGGCTCGGCTCGATGGCTCGACTCGTGGCTCGACTCGATGGCTCGACATATGGCTCGACTCAGGCTTGTGTATGTGTAATTAATATATATATGAAACTAATATATTTTGGTTCCAAACCCAATTCTAAAATTCAAAATTTGAAAATCCCGCTCATACTACCTATCTACCCCATCTTTTCATAATAAATAAACCATAACTTAGAAAAATAAAAAAAATATACATGATTATGTGTAATTTTATTGTTTTTTATTTAATAAATATTTGTAAAAAAATAAAAAAATATAACGAGCTGGCTCGAGCCAGCTCGAGCTCGGCTCGAACATTTACGAGCCGAGCTCGAGCTCGACTTTTCAGCTCGACCAGAAAAACGAGCCGAGCCGAGCTGGCTCGGTTTAAGTTCGAGCTCGAGCTCGAGCTGGGCCTGGCTCGGCTCGACTCGGTTCGTGTACAGCCCTAGTCGTGACTAACCAACACACGTGCATCCCCTACTTGGTTTAATTAACTTATCAAAAAGTGACTGGTCTATCATTAACTGTGCAAAAGTATAATGATGAAATAAAATAAAGAACGTATTATTTCAACACGAGTTCATCAATCCTTAACCCACATCAAAGCTTCACATAGACCACGAAACCAAGGTGTAAGATTAAGGATTGACTTATCATTAGGACCGAGTATAAAAACCGTACCGACCCTAAATGAGATCTTGTTAGTAGAGGATTAAGTCTCAAAGTGTGAGTATTTCTACCCACAAATGGACTAATCACTACTCATGGGTTTAGGTTAGCTCACAAGTGCATGGGTTTTTACACACCATGGGTACACTCATGAGTCCTTCCCATTTCCTCTCAAGACACTCACAAGACCAAAGACTAAGTGATTTGTTAATTAGACCATTAAACAAAGTTTAGAATAGTTAGAATTATTAAGAACACAAAACACCACTTTAAAATAAAAGATAAACTATATTAATTCATACCAAGTGTCCATCCTCACCCTAACAACACCAATAGAAATCTAGCCTAGCATGGCTGATACAACAAGCTCACAAGGTTGGGTTTGTGTACAAGACATGGTGGAAGGTTGTATGAAGATTTCTAAAGGTTTTGGGTGATTTTGGGGTGTTTCTCTCTCACTCAAGGTGTTTGTGGAGTGATCCTAGGCTCCAAGGGACACCTCTAAACCTCTCAGGGGGCAGAAACTTCGTGGAGAAGTGTTGGTTTGCGAGTGGGAAGGGATGCTTCAAAATGTGGGGTGGAGACCTCTATTTATAGGCATTTCAACTCTTGCACGCCCTCGACGAAGTTATGGCACACCCATGCTCGACAACAGGTACTGTTGTAGAGTCCTTTGTGCAGAAACTGTTGGGCAGTTGCTGAGCACGCCCGTGCATGTACATCTGGCACGCCCATGCTTATCTGGAAAACTATCCGTCTTGTCAGTCTTGGTCGGTTTTTGCCTTGGACAACACGCTGGAGTAAAGCACGACCGTGCTACAATGGTGAGCACGCCCGTGCACCTTCTGAAACTCTAAAATTGACCTCCTTTGACTTAGAAGTGTTGACTTGTTGACCCGGGAGGGTTGCACGGCCGTGCCATGTCTGGCAGATCTTCAAAGTCTTCAAATCTTTGTCCTTTTTGTGTGGGTTTTCACTTCTTTTCGTCACCGGACCTCCAAACCTGCGATTATCAACAAAGAAAGATAAATCCTGATAAAACAAAGATAAAAGCACGATTTAGAGTATAAAACAGGTGATAATTATACGTAAAAACATATCAATTTCTCGGCACATCATAACACCTCACACTTAAGCGTTTGCTTGTCCTCAAGCAAACCAAATTTAGGCAATTTTAGTGGGATAAAAATTGTAAGTTTAACTCGATGTGCCGAGCTTATCTTACCTCCTAAGAGTCTAACTTAATAAACTTTTGGGATTTCAGGCATGGCTTTTGGTGAGACTTATTACAACAATTCCTAAGGTGATCCCTTTTTCCTTTTTCCTCACTCCTCTCATTCACTCGGGTTTTATTTTTGGGGTGATCACTCATATTCTACCCGATGGACGACTCGAATCATAGGCTTGGGTGCAAATTGCAACTCCACCACTTTTATTGAGGTAGAGTGTGTGAATCAATAGGACTTTTTAAGGGTTATTTAGTGGGATGGTGAAAATAGGGTAGGAATGGAGTCTACCACCATGACTGATTTCGGGTTGGGTACTTGAGGTGTTTGTTGGAATCTTGGCGATCTTCTTAAGTTGGCTTTGCTAATCTTCTCTTTGGACTTCGCAGCTCGACTGTGGCCTTCTCTTGTGAATCGTTCTGCGCGAGGGCCGCCTAATAGCCTCCACTAGGTTGGGTCGATTACTTGGTCTCTTCGGACAACACTGCAAAACTTTTCTTTTTGAAGTTCCCTTGATTCTCTTTATTCACACACACTTTTTTTTTTTCAAAACACAAATTTCTCATGGTGCTTGCTAGGTGATGGCTGACACATGGTATGCTCTTCTAATGGCTTTCTTTTGTAGCCTCTTAAAGATTTCGATTCTTGATTCTTGATGTGCGGCTTTTGCTTCAAAGTCCCAAAATTGCCAAAGAGCTTCCTCAACACCTAAACACACCTCCCTAGTTTCGTCATGGCAGTGGCTAAATGAACGTAAGGAAATGAAAAGGCTAAGGCTCAAAAATGGGTGGCTAGGGGTGGGGAAAATATATGAAAGGCTAATGATAACGGAATGGGTAAGTCCTAGGTGCCTAGATCACTTTCACACACTCTCATCTGATGCGGTCTTGAAGCGCATAAGTCACACAAGTTCTAATCGCGCCATACCAATCGGGGAATATCTCTCAAAACAAATGAACGAGCATGTGTAGTATATAAAATGGTGTGCTCGATAAGGCTCAATAATGCTCACATGAAAAAGGGTAGGGTTATTTAATGAACCGGGAACACCTTAAGCTGTTCTTTGGACTACCAAAAACCTCCCTAATCTCCCACAAAATCGTTGGGCCGACTCCTAGGGTTTGAAAATGTTTTTGTTGCCAAAAACTTCTTTTAAAAACGTTGCCTTTTAGTTACGGTTTGCTAGACTGCTTTGAGGTGTTTTAAATTTTACAAAAATTTTAAAACACCTCACACTTAATTCTTTTACACAATTTTAAATTAATAATAGTATTATATGTGTGTGCAAAGAAAATTGGGCAAGTCAAAAGGAACAAATATCTCCCCTTTTCGTCTTCTAACGGTCTGCATGTGGTCGATCCCCGCAGCTGCCTTGTCTGCTATCTTGAGAGAAACCACTTGGCATGAACTTCAATAGTTTATTTGTAACGAAAAAAAAAATAAAGATAAAAACAAGCTACCGGTCCTAATGCCGAGAGGGCATACCTGAATGATAGAAAGTCTCAAGAGTGAACGACCATACCTGATGGTTCTTGACGGACTCGTCTACCGTATGCACCAACCTCTCAACTTATTCATCCTACGCTGCTACTCCGGGCCGCCTCCACGGTAGCGCCACATTTCACGTCTTTGGCTGGACAAAACGCATGATGCTCAGACTGCTTCTTTTCCGACCTCTTGGACTCTGGTGGTGTTTCTCGTTCGCGGGTTCTTCTTTTTCCATCCAGTCCTCTTACGACTGTCCCAGTATTCATCAATCCACTTGGTGTTGTCAAGCCCTACCACTGATTCTTCCGGTGGTGCTACTGCTATACCTTTGGTTTTCTTCAGTTGATAATCTAATTGCTTATCAATGAAGTGGGCCACGTCAAATGGGTCTTCGGCCTCGTATTCTCTTTCACCGGCCATGTAGTGCAACTTGTTACTCCGAACCCGAAGTGTAAGAATCCCCTCACTCATATCTATTGTGACTCTGGCGGTATCTAAAAACGGTCGGCCGAGAATAATAAGAACATTACTCTCGCCCATGTTGAGGATGGCAAAGTTGACGGGGAAAACAAATTTCCCTATTTTGATGAGCAAATTTTCAACAATCCCCTCGGGTTTCTTTATGGTATCATCCGCCAACTCAATCGTAACTATCAACGGTCGCGAGTCGCCCAAATTGAGTAGCTTGTAGATATAAGTGGGCATAACATTCACACTTGCACTCAGATCCGCTAAGGCATAATTTGTAGGCAAATTGCCTATGGAGTTCGGTAAAGAAATTTCCCTGGGTCGGTCAGCTTTGGAGGAAGATTTTGCTGGAGTAGTGCCGCGCCCTCTAGTGCGTTTCCTTTGACCGCTGCCTCGAGATTTTTCTTGTTGCTCAAGAAGTTCTACAGGAATTTGGAGTACTTGGGCATTTGCTGAATGACTTCTATAAAAGGCAAGTTGGCATGGATTTGACTTAGGAGTTCGGTGAATTTTTGGTACTGCTCATCAGTCTTTTGTTTCATCAATCGGCCGGGATAAGGTATGTGAGGCCGATATTCCCTCTATACTGTCTTTGATGGTGGTTCTGGTGGTTGAGCAACTGGAGGAGTCTGGTTGATTGCGGACCCTTCATTAATTGGCATTGGTGAACTGGCGGTTGAGTTTTCTAGTGCGATGATATTGGGAATGGTTATGTTTGGAGTGGGTTCATTTGTGAGTGGGTTGGGTGGTATAACTTCTTCATCGGTAGGTAAGTTGGCTCAGGATAGACGTAGCTGCTTCAAAGAGTTATGGCACTAACATTGGCTTTTGGGTTGGTTTCAGTGTTGCTTGGAAGGCTTTCGATGGGTCTTTCTGCAAGAGACTTGGCCATTACGCCCAGCTGTACCTCCAAATTTCTGATGGTGGACTCGAGTCCTTGAAGCCTCTTTTCGGTGTTGTTGAACTTTTCATCTATTCTTGCTGCTGATCGGGCTTTGAGCTTTGTGAGTCTTTTGTCTACGGACGGGTAACTGTTGTTTGGTGGGCGTTGCTGGTTGTTTTGTTGACTGAATCCGGGTGGCTGCATGGTGTTGTTGTTGTTTTTCCACTGGAAATTTGGATGATCGCACCAACCAGGATTATAAGTGTTGTTATAAGGATTGTTTGGCGGGCGGTTTGTTCCAATGAAGTCAATTTGTTCCACGGTGGCTTGAGGAAGACTTTCTTCTTGCGGCTGCAACTCTGCTGTTGTGGTGGCATTGACTTGTGCTTTGCTCAGCTGGTTGAGGCGAGTTGACAATTCCTCAATTTGAGCTTGCAACGAAGTGGTGGAATCGATCTGATAGAGGCCGGTCTTGGATGGCCGGCTTCGAGGGTTGTACCACTGATAACTGTTGACTGCAATTTCTTCAATGGGATCATAGGCTTCTTGTGGTCTTTTGTTCCAAAAAATACCTCCTGCGGTTGCATCGAGTGTCTGCCTTGCTTGATTCATCAGCCCATTGTAGAAAGATGAAACTTGTAACCAAACTTCAAGACCATGATGTGGGCATTTTCTCAACATATCTTTAAATCTTTTCCATGCTTCATAGAGTGACTCTCCCTCTTCTTGACAAAAGGTGGTGATGTCATTTCTTAACTTTGCGGTTTTGGCTGGGGGAAAATATTTTGAGAGAAACTTTTGGGCAAGGTCAGCCCAGGTGGTAATGGAACCTGCGGGTTGTGAGTTTAACCATGCTTTGGCCCGATCCTTTAGTGAAAAAGGAAACATGCGAAGTCGAATAGCGTCAGGAGAGACGTTATGCAACTTGAAAGTATCACAAATTTCGAGGAAATTTGCGATATGGGCATGGGGATCTTCATCGGGAAGACCATGAAAAGTGCAATTTTGTTGTATCATGTGGATGACCTGGGACTTAATTTCAAAATGGTCGGCATCAACGTTGGGTCTAACGATGCTAGGGCCCAAATCATTGATGGAAGGTCCAGCAAAATCTGAGATAGTTCTATCAACTTGTGCCATTTAAAATTTTTGTTCTTTTCTTCTAGCTCTAAAATATCTTTCGGGTTCTTCAAGAGGAGGTATAAGAATTGGCGAGGGGCGCAAGTTCATACACTATCTAAGAACCTTTAAGATGAAATTTTTTAACAAAAACACCAAGTAAAGAAAATGAGTAATTTTAAGAAAACCTTTCTCTAAAACAGTCGTGTCCCCAGAAATGGCGCCAAAAACTTGATGTCGTGTGGGTGTTTAACATAACTAAACTTCTTTTCAAAAAGGGCAAAGTCGCAGGGGAGTTGCCAAAAGCTTTGATGAAAAGATGAGCAAGTTAGAAAATAGAAAGACACTTACAAGTTTTAAATTTATAATTTAAAACGATAGTTGCTCAACGTTCTAAACCCGGCACAATAGGCAAGCGCACCTATCATATATAGTATAGAAATGTGCAAGTACCGAGTATCGAATCCGTGGACACGATTTTTACTACTCAGCTTCCTAAAATTATTTGAAAAGACTTTTTAAAATTGCTAGAAGAAAAGTAAAAAGAGAGATGAAAACTTTTAAGAAAAATCAATAGCAAAACAATGGTGTTGCTTCGGGATCAGATGGAACCTGGTATGAAAATAGCTATCTTTATTTTATAGTGGTGTGTTTGAGCGCGCACTTGTGCTTAACTTAGAATTGCAACTGCATTTTCTAGAGGTGACTGTCTTCGCAAAGTTGTACAAACGACTGTGTTCTTAATGTTATTGTGAGGGTCTCCCGACCTGGTAAGCTCACCTCTCAACACTGAAAATAAAGTGACTCGAGACTGTGTCGACTCAACCCCGAATTACCCGCCTCCCGGTGTTGCTATATAGACATCAAACTACTCTAGACTTATATGAATAACTTGTCGATGGCCGGAGCATGACCGAGCAAGTTACCACTTAATATCATAGAGGACTCATGACTAACCAGCACACGTGCATCCCCTACTTGGTTTAATTAACTTATCAAAAAGTGACTGGTCTATCATTAATAGTGCGGCAATATAATGATGAAATAAAATAAAGACCTTTTTATTTCAACACGAGTTCACCAACCCTTAACCCACATCAAAGCTTCACATAGACCATGAAACCAAGGTGTAAGATTAAGGATTGACTTATCATTAGGACCGAGTATAAAGATCGTACCGACCCTAAATGAGATCTTGATAGTAGAGGATTAAGTCTCAAAGTGTGTGTACTTCTACCCACAAATGGACTAATCACTACTCATGGGTTTAGGTTAGCTCACAAGTGCATGGGTTTTTTACACACCATGGGTACACTCATGAGTCCTTCCCATTTCCTATCAAGACACTCACAAGACCAAAGACTAAGTGATTTGTTAAATAGACCATTAAACAAAGTTTAGAATAGTAAGAATTATTAAGAACACAAAACACCACTTTAAAATAAAATATAAACTATATTAAATCATACCAAGTGTCCATCCTCACCCTAACAACACCAATAGAAATCTAGCCTAGCATGGCTGATACAACAAGCTCACAAGGTTGGGTTTGTGTACAAGACATGGTGGAAGGTTATATGAAGTTTTCGAAGGGTTTTGGGTGATTTTGGGGTGTTTCTCTCTCACTCAAGGTGTTTGTGGAGTGATCCCAGGCTCCAAGGGATACGTCTAAACCTCTCAGGGGGCAAAAACTTCGCGGAGAAGTGTTGGTTTGTGAGTGGGAAGGGATGCTTCAAAATGTGGGGTGGAGGCCTCTATTTATAGGCATTTCAGCTCTTCCACGCCCTCGACGAAGTTCTGGCACGCCCATGCTCGACAACGGGTACTGTTGTAGAGTCCTTTGTGCAGAAACTATTGGGCAGTTGCTGAGCACGCCCGTGCTTATCTGGAAAATTAACCGTCTTGTCAGTCTTGGTCAGTTTTTGCCTTGGAGAACACGCTGGAGTAAAGCACGATCGTGCTACAATGGTGAGTACGCCCGTGCACCTTCTGAAACTCTAAAATTGACCTCCTTTGACTTGGAAGTGTTGACTTTTTGACCCGGGAGGTTTGCACGGCCGTGAGCACAGCATTGCCATGTCTGGTAGAGTACGCCTGTGCATCTTCAAAGTCTTCAAATCTTTGTCCTTTTTGTGCCGTTTTGTGCGGGTTTTCACTTCTTTTCGTCACCGGACCTCCAAACCTGCGATTATCAACAAAGAAAGATGAATCCTGATAAAACAAAGATAAAAGCACGATTTAGAGTAGAAAACAGGTGATAATTATAAGTGAAAACATATCAATTTCTCGGCACATCATGAACCCAAAGTGTTCAGATCTGAACTTAGTATGTTTTCATCAATAAAAACCTTTCTAAACTAGATCTAAACCTTACCTATGAGTTTCTAACAAAAATACAAGCTTTGAATGATGTTGGTGATCTAATACATGGGGTTTTTTTAGTGTGTTTGTTGTTAGAATGGCTCTAGGTTGTTATTATGATGATTATGTAGGTGTTAGGAACATGATTGAATGATATTTGGGTGTTATGTGGTTTTATGAGTTTTGACTCGTTTGAGGATTTTAATAAGATTTGGGGCTTGATATGATAATATGATGCTTGTAACTTGTTAGGGTTCATGTTAGACTGATTATACTGGAGCTTGATGATGTTTTGAACGTGATTATGTGATCAAATTGGGATGCATTGATGTGATTTACTCATAATATTAACCATTTTGGGAAAAACTTGCAATTTGTGCATAAAACGAGGTGTTAATTGGGGCATAATGATATGGTTAGACTAGATATTGATTGTGTATTGATTGGTAGTGTTCCAAAAGTTTTTGATCTGATTCGGAGGGTTTTGCGTGTCAAAATGATGAATACTGCATTGCAGGCGACTGGCTTAGCCAGTGGTGTGTTTCAAGAGGCGATTGGCTTAGTAGTGGTGTGTTTTGAAGCCAGTGGTGTGTTTTGAAACCCAGTGGTGTGTTTGGTGATTCATACGTGTATTACATGATCTATATGCTAAGTTTTGTGATTTATTAATTATGTGTGATATGTACCAACATGTTATGATCGTGGAACTTGTACTTAACTGATAAACGGATATAACATGTCATAAACGGGATATAACATGTCACCAAAGGGATATCAGATATTGTGTGGTTGTGTCAAACATCAAACACCTTTTCAAACATACAAAGTCACGGTTTTGACAACCAAGGGTTATTAGACCAATATATCATCGGTCAAACACTTGTAAGGCGTCTTATGATAGGTATTCCGTAATGAAGGCTATCACATAAACTTTTGGTTTATTATTTAATGAAGACGCAACCTAAGGTGAGTTTCACATCCCCCTTTTACTGTTTTCCTGTTGGGGGAGAAACATGTTGTACGAACACTAATGTTTTAGATCAAATTAATTACATTATATCACATGTGTACTAAGAGCGACATTCATCTAAAGTCCTTCTAACTTTTGAACCATGAATATGTGGAAATGTAACAGGGAAAGTGTGAATAGATCTATTAGGCCTGACAAGCCCCACTTGTGTCGATTGAAGGTCGAGCGGGTGTATATTTGTCCTATCTAACTTACAACACCGAGTGATGACTGGTGGCGGGGAATTAAGGCAACTTACTAACGTTCATCAATGGTTCATAATGCTTTAGTAACATTTAATGATATCTAGCTAGCATCAGGTATAGATGTAAGGATTATGGGGTCTGGTTTTCAAATATTTACTTACATTGACAAACATAAGCTCTGTGAACTCACCAGCATTATATGTTGACTAACTTAGCATGTTTTCTCAGGTCGCTAAGGTAGTAGTGAAGAATACGCGCACTGGAGTCACACAACGTCTCATTCGGTCTTACATAACTTTGAAACAACGTTTTTAACTGTTCTAATTAGTTTCAATACTATGTTGGGTTTGTAAACATTAATTAGATTCTGTTGTATATGGTTAAACTTTTGAACTGCATGGTTGATTTTCAAACGTTATATTTATCATATTACTGTCGTTTTATGTGACCGTTGATTTGGATCCTGGTGTGTCACGCGTCTCGCGGTAAAGCCTCGCAAGTGGAATTTGAGAGTGTGATTGCATTATATGGATTTTTTTTTAAAAAAGATCTAATTAAAATGTTATTATCAATATCCATCTGTAAGTAAATAAAATAAATAAATAAAACAAAACTTAGTTTACAAAGTTATAAATAACATAAAATAAAACATAGCTAATAAAGTTATAAACTTATAGAACTTTTAATTTAAAATAAACTTTATAAGCTAAGCATTATATTAATTTTTTATAAAAACAAAGATTTAAATATAATAAAATAATTAATATCAATCTGTAGTAAATAAAATTGAATAAAATGTAGTTCACAAAGTTATAAACTTGTAAAACAATTAATTAAAAATCAAGTTCATAACCAATGTAACGAAACTATTTATAACTTTAATATATTATCTATAATGTATAATACACTAGTGGGGTTTACCCGCGCGTTGCAGCGGGATCCACAAATGGGTTGTAATACAACATTATGATATTTAGATTTTTTACCGTAAGTTACGCAAAAAGAATAAAAATGTGCACACTATGTTTTAACAAATATTCGTAGGAAGAAAAGAAAAGAAATGTGCACCGCCACTTACAACTGATTGCAATTCACCACAAAAATCATGTACTCGTTATTGAACAAATTTTAATAAACCAAAGGTATGTTACTGTAAAAGGCTAATATGAAAAGATTAGATTTCCAACCATAGTTACGTTGAAAGGGTTTAAGAAGAAAAAAGAGTACAATTGAAATATTTGCATGCAAGAAAGTCAAACATGGTTGCAATAGCATACGATTTTTTTGTGCATTATATAACACTTGCTACATAGTTACTATAGCTTCAGAATCGTTGGTATCATTTATTAAAAAAAAAGGTAATTACTCTTGTTTTAAATATTGTAGAAGAAAATCCATGTCTTTTCAATTGAACCAAGGAACGATTCAATAGGTTTATTTGCATATTCGATGAAGATATGGGAATCGATAAGTATGCTTTTACTATATGTAATAATAACACTAACACGGTTTAGTTTCTTAAATTATTGTAAGCAATAATGATGCATCGAATTTTTTTAAGAAAATAAACTCTACAATTATCTCTACAAATTTATGTTTTCTATTGGGAATCGATATGAATGCTAGAATCAGTGGTATGAAATTAAAATAATTTGGTTCCTAAAGTTGGTGGTTTTGCTTCTAAAATGGCGAGTTGGCGACATAGACGTGCAGTTCATGCACTGCAAGGGAAAAAAGTAAAAGGAAAAGGACTGTTGAAACTTTTCAGATTTGGTACGTATTGCAATTGCAAAAATCCTTAAGATGCATTAATGAGTTATACCATTGGCTTTGGAGTTTGTGAGTAGGGGTATAAAGGGAAGAAAATGGGTAAAATTTAGTTATTTATACTTGTGCCTTTTCAAATGTCATCTTAACTTTAAATTTTGGACATATTTGCTCATGTCTCCCCCTTTATAATGTAGTATAGATTATTAAGTAAATATGATGGCTACAAAGATAATTCTACACACATTTTAAGATGACATATGAAATGTCTTTATTTAAACCATTGTTCTTTTCCCATTTTTTCGCTTTATTGTCCTTGCTCATCCTGTTTGTTCAAGCGTTCTTATATCATTGTGAATAAAGACGACACCGGTTGGTTTAGCGAACACACAACGTTGGATTGATGGTGATGTGCCGAGATTTACACATGTTTTACATGTGCATTTGCACCTCTTTTTTGCACTAAACCATGCTTTTATCGTAAGTTTACTTGGATTTATCCTTTTTTATTGATAATTGCAGGTTTTGAGGCTTAAAAGTGAAAATGGGAGAAAAATGGCATAAAATGCAAGGAATTGAAGACTTAGAGAGTTGCAGCAAATGCAGCATGACCATGCAACGGCCGTGCACCTGCCCTAGGTTGACAAGTCAACATTTCCAAGTCAGCAACAAAGAAAAGTCAATGTGCACAGGCAAGCACGGGCGTGCCTACCACCTGGCACGACCGTGCTCAAGTCAATGTGTCTTAGAATGTTCCAGAAACGACCAAAACTGACAAGACGGTTAGCCACATGCCAAGCACGGGCGTGCTCATCATTGAGAACCTGCATGCAAGGACTCTGCAACTGCTCCAGATGTTTTGCGCGGGCGTGCAAACCCTCAACCCCAGCCGTGCTCGGCCTGTCAGCTCGCCTGTAAATAGAGGCCTCCACTTCTCACTTTGGCATCCTATCCTATTTCACCCTCTCCCTTCTACACGAAGTTTTTGCTATCTTAGGGTCTTGCAAGTGCCATTTGGATCTTGGGACCACTCCATAAACACTTCATTCGAGAAAGAAACCACCACAATCGCTCAAATCACCAAGAAATCTCCATACAACCCTCACCATGATTTCTATCCAAATCAACCCTTGTGAGCTTGTTGTATCATCCATACTAGGCTAGATTTCTCTTGGTGTTGCTAGGGTGATAATCAAACTTGGTATGAATAAATAGTTTATTTTTATTTAAAATGATGTTTTGTGTTCTTAATAATTTCTTTCTACTCTTTCTTTGTTTGATGAATTAATTAGTTAATCAACTTAGTATTTGGTCTTTGTGGGTGTTTTGGTAGGAAGTGGAAGGACTTATGAGTGTGCCCGTGGCGTGTAAAAACCTGCGCACTTATAAGCTAACCTAACTCCGCATGAAGTGATCAGCCCATTTGTGTTTGGAAACTTTCACACTTTGTAGTTGATCATCAACTATCAAAACTTCACTTAGGGTCGGTACGGTTGATAACTCACAAAATTAACATATAAAACGGGCATAAACAGTCTCATAATAGGATACAATTAAGGTTATATTATTAATATTTGATACTTAATTCGTTCCTATTTGTATTTATCAGGAAAATGGAGCTCCAAGACGGAAACAAAGGATTTCCGGGTTGAAACGAGCAAAAACTGGAGATTCCTGAAAATATGAGACTTCCAGCCAGTTCACTGTATGTTTGAAGACAATCCTGGGACTTAAACAATGCTAAAATCAGTCCGGGAGTGACCAAGCACGCCCACACACACTTGCACGAAGGCTCCGAACGCAAGAGGACAACGTAGCAAACTTGGAGAGTAAGAAATCAAAGTCAGAAGGGCATGCACGCCCGTGCCACAGAAGAAGGCACAGCCGTTCCAGGAACAAAAAGGACAAACAGCTTCTGCCATGCAGCAACAGAACGTACGTGAGACAGCAAGCACGCCCTTGACACTCTAATGCACACCCATGCTGCCCTGGAGCTCTATAAATAGAAAGGTAACCCTCACCATTTGATCATCCCTTTACACCTTGACTTGAGCACTTCTTGGGTCGACTTCCAGGAGTCTTGCAGAGATCTTGGGGTTCCTTGGGAGGCCTTAGGGCCCTCCTAACACACCCACCAAGGTTAGCCCTCATCCTACCTTGGATAATTCGGTCAAGCATGGGATCGTAGAGTAGTTATGTAATAAGACATCGAGGGTCGTGAGGATCATGAGAGCTACATATCACTTGAAGATGGAGAGCTTGTCTATGAGCAGCCATGTTCTTGTGTAGACTATTTTCTATGGTTGTATCTTTTCATTATTCACGAACCCGCTTCGATTTGTAGACTTTTATTATTATTAGTAGTAGTTTATTTTTAGTGACCTGTTTTGTTATCTTCTTCTAATCTTTGTTTGTTTATCTTTGTGACAGGTTTGAATGATGATTAACTTAATAACTTAAATTACTATAACTTAATTAATCGACTAGAGGTATAATCAGCTTCTGGTGACCCCGAGCTAGATCCAAGGCGAGGAAACTGGTAGTGAGACAGATCCTTCGGGCTTCTGATATCCAAACGGATTCTAAGCAATGGCTTCTGAAGTGGACCAGATCTGAGTGACACATTTCTGGTACTTACCAGATGATTGAGTGATCTTTTGGGTAAATGATGGTTTCCCTACGGGCGCACCAGTGATCTTCGGATTGCACGCCTTTAGGATTATGTGCCTCCTTTATCAAGGATTTCATCCAGTTCTGGAGGTTATGGGTTAGGTAATTAAGTCATGATTTATTTAAACCAACTTTATATTAATTGATTACTAAATAATAAAGTGTTACTTAAAAGATAAATAAATTAAAGATTCTATGTTTGAAGACAATCCTGGGACTTAAACAATGCTAAAATCAGTCCGGGAGTGACCAAGCACGCCCACACACACTTGCACGAAGGCTCCGAACGCAAGAGGACAACGTAGCAAACTTGGAGAGTAAGAAATCAAAGTCAGAAGGGCATGCACGCCCGTGCCACAGAAGAAGGCACAGCGTTCCAGGAACAAAAAGGACAAACAGCTTCTGCCATGCAGCAACAGAACGTACGTGAGACAGCAAGCACGCCCTTGACACTCTAATGCACACCCGTGCTGCCCCTGGAGCTCTATAAATAGAAAGGTAACCCTCACCATTTGATCATCCCTTTACACCTTGACTTGAGCACTTCTTGGGTCGACTTCCAGGAGTCTTGCAGAGATCTTGGGGTTCCTTGGGAGGCCTTAGGGCCCTCCTAACACACCCACCAAGGTTAGCCCTCATCCTACCTTGGATAATTCGGTCAAGCATGGGATCGTAGAGTAGTTATGTAATAAGACATCGAGGGTCGTGAGGATCATGAGAGCTACATATCACTTGAAGATGGAGAGCTTGTCTATGAGCAGCCATGTTCTTGTGTAGACTATTTTCTATGGTTGTATCTTTTCATTATTCACGAACCCGCTTCGATTTGTAGACTTTTATTATTATTAGTAGTAGTTTATTTTTAGTGACCTGTTTTGTTATCTTCTTCTAATCTTTGTTTGTTTATCTTTGTGACAGGTTTGAATGATGATTAACTTAATAACTTAAATTACTATAACTTAATTAATCGACTAGAGGTATAATCAGCTTCTGGTGACCCCGAGCTAGATCCAAGGCGAGGAAACTGGTAGTGAGACAGATCCTTCGGGCTTCTGATATCCAAACCGGATTCTAAGCAATGGCTTCTGAAGTGGACCAGATCTGAGTGACACATTTCTGGTACTTACCAGATGATTGAGTGATCTTTTTGTTAAATGATGGTTTCCCTACGGGCGCACCAGTGATCTTCGGATTGCACGCCTTTAGGATTATGTGCCTCCTTTATCAAGGATTTCATCCAGTTCGGGAGGTTATGGGTTAGGTAATTAAGTCATGATTTATTTAAACCAACTTTATATTTAATTGATTACTAAATAATAAAGTGTTACTTAAAAGATAAATAAATTAAAGATTCTACTTCTAGTTCTCGTTAGTACAACGCCGTTAGCCAATGGGGGTAAGAGTCGCCTGAGACAACCGTAAGAGAGATCCTTCGGTCTTCATTACCGTCAACCTATTTAGGGGATACGAAGTTGCCAGGATTGACTCCATAAAGAGACCCTTCGGTACGGAATGCGAGAGCTAAGGAAGGTGTACAACGTTTTAGTACGGAAGTGAAGCCTCCAATTCAAGAAGACGATAAGTCCAAGGACCAGAGACTTGACCGCGGTTTGAGGATCCCGCTATACGCGAGGACCTAGCGGAGTACCTTTGTGCGGACGCGCATTGGGAGATTGTGCATTCTACTCAGTAGTGGCCCCGCTTCTCTGTAAAAGAGTCAACACTTCAAGAACACTCTCGTCTTCCGCATAATTAATTATTTTAGATTATTAATCTTAATAATAAACTTAACTACTTATACGTAGGGCCCCGAGATGTGCATATCTATCTACTATTCTGTTTTATCTTTTCTTTTATAAAACCAAGACCTTTTCCAAAACTATTTTTAAAGAACCCATCCGTTTTATTTTTCTTTTCAAAACCCGATCAGTTAATTGATGAAAAGTTGAGTAGGGGAAAGTGTGAACTCTGGAATACGATACTCAATACTTACCCTAGAGGCTATACTATGCACGTCAGGTTCTCTGCCTATGTGTTGGTTTTAGTTTCTAAAGTAATTATTGTTTACTTTATAAATTTAAAACTTGGTAAACCCGGTTTAGTAAAAATCAGTCATTAACCCCAAACCCAAGGTTTCGGAATTAAAACATCAAGCTTTTGGCACCGGGGAAATGACATCTTTTTAATTTGCTAAAACCAAACGCATCAATGGTCTATATACTTGGTCCTTGTGATAATTCAAGACTTAGTTGAGTAACTTAGCTATATGGTCTATGTGATAGCTTTGACGTTAACCAAGGTTGGTGAACTCGTGTTAGAAGTAAACGGTCTATATTTACTTATATTATTATATTGCCGCACAATTAATAATAGGCCAATCACATTTTGAAAAAATAATTATTTCAAGTAGGGGATGAGCGTAAGCGGGAGAATACGTCGCCTCTACCCATGTCAAGTGGTAGTTTTGTTAGCCGCTCCGGCGCCGTTAGCAAACTATTCACAAAAGAAATGAGTACTTGAATGTCAATATCACAACTTTGGGATATGAGTCTTTTGGGGTTGGGTTAACACAATCTTGGGTGATACGTCTCTCACGGTTGAGAGGTGAGCTTATTGGGACGGAAGACCCCCACAATAGTCTTAAGAACATGAATCGTTTAGAGTCTAGTGTGGTTATGCCTAGTTTTTAAACACACCACTTGAATAAAGGTTTACTATTATCTCATACCAAGTAAGATCAGATCCTGAAGCAACACCTTTGTTTTCATATTGTTTTCTCCTACATTTTAAATCTCTTTTATTTTCTTTTTAGCATTTAAAATCTTTTTAGTAATTTTTAGGAAGCTGAGTAGTTAAAATCGTGTCATTGGATTCGATACTCGGTACTTGCTCATTTCTATACTACGCTCGATAGGTTCACTTACCTATTGTGTGAGGTTTTAGAATGTTAAGTAACTATCATTTTATTTTATAAATTTATAACTTGAAGCGTCACGCACCAAAGTTTTTGCCTTAAAATCCACCACATCAATTGCCATCATTATATTATGGTAAATGGTTTCTATTAGGTTAACGTCTGGGGTTTATGTATCTTTATGTTTGGCTTGATTTGTATTTAAATTATATGTTTGTTATGAAACTTAAGTGTTAATATTCTATATATATTTTGTTCACATTATCACCTGATCCAAGCTGGTAGCATCGACGACAACGACATGCACACATAAAAAATCTTACACACATAAAATCCTGTTGCAATGCCCAGGTTTCCTACTAGTATTATATTAAAAGGTTAACAAACACCAAAGATTTAATTATAGTATAGGAGTAACATTACTCGTTAAAAATAGTAATGTTGAATCCTAAGAGTGAATTGTGTGTTATTGTGATTGAAAATTGATTTATGTATTAAGCAATTTTACTAATAAGTCAGAATATCATCAGTATTCATTAACACACATCAATGTAGAGATAGTAAACAAGTACTCAAGGTATTGTTCTATTTATAAAGAGAGTTTGAAAACAACTGGTGACGACACCATGAAAGTGAAATCTAACAACTATTTTGGGTGTAACCACCAGCTGGTTAAAAACCACAACCAAATAGTTTGTTTTAAATAACTGGACTGAGTTATGATGTTAAGAATAACTTCTCTGACAAATTGCTGGTCAGCTTGTGTAAACTAGCAGTTTGTAAAACAAATTTACAAGACACAATTGTTGGCTATTGTTGATCAGCATATGATATTTCCAGCAATTTGTGGTCTTCATTGTCACACCCCAGCCAATGATGGAATACATAGGGGCGCGATTTGTGATAGATTGTTCAAAGATATCATAACACTAAATTGTGATAATAATAATTTAAAAATTCAATATTTCATTTCATTCTAAGATTAAAAAAAGTACAAATTGTTCCAAGGGAAAATACGACAAGCAATAACGTAAAATAAAAGATAGATTCATTTGTTTCTAAGTCCGAACCCTAAATATTATTTTCTCATCTCATATCATCAAGCATTTCATGCAACACGTATAAAATATCCATCAACACAAATTATGTTGGTGAGTATACTAGTTTGATTACATACATAATATATGGATTGGATAAGCTCGATCGGCATGTTAATGTATACTAAATTATAGGATACTGATGTGTCGTAAAACACATCTATTCTCCTATATATTTTGAGTTATAATTGAGTCTTTTGTATATAGTTTTTAATAGTTTTAGGCGTGTATTCGTTTATTTGTCTATTTTTATCATTGTGTAGTTTTTATTAGTTTTTGCTACTCTTAGTACTCGTTTTTATTATTTTATAGGTGTTCGTAGAAAATGAGCTCAAAACGAAAGAATTTTAATTGAGACACGAACACTTGAGAGCATGTGTTCATGGACGTCGAAGCGTAAACGGGAAACTTTGGTCGAGCAAAAAACATCCGAGCCAAGAACACGGAGTTATAATACTATATATAAATAATAATAGTAAATAATAATAATTAATAAATTGAGCTTGGGCCGTAGCCCAAGCCTAAAACATTGAAACTCAAAGTGGGTCATGACAATAGTGAAATATATATAAGGTTCCACTTTGACGGCAACAATTTTATGGAGGGGGGTTATATATTTTTCAATCAGCAACATTCATTGGAAGATTGAATAATATTATTCATTCGATAGACATATAATAGAAGAGAAGCTTTGAACGACCAGAAGAGCTGTGAAGGAGAAAAGGTCCTGAGCACGTTAAAGATTAATATTCAAGGAGTCTCGGGTTTGATTTAGTTTTCATTTATTTTCTTTATAGACATGGTTAAAACTATTTTTTATTTACTTTGTGAGGATGTTTTTAAAGATTATGAGCTAAAACCTTTATTGGTGATCTGGGATGATAAACTAGATTATGGTTTTTAATTAAAGACTTATGTTTTTCGTTTTGGATGTGTTGGGTTACATGATTTAATTTTTATGTTTGATTTTGAATATTTGTGTGCTGACGCTTTTTGATTTGATTACTTGTTTGTTGGTTTTGATGTTCCAGGCATATAGGAATATTCCCTAGATCTAAAAATCATTCTAGTTTGATTAACTTTTGTTATCGAGCTAGTTCTTACAGTTAGGAATAGCGCAAGTTTAACATGTTTTTAAAATCAATTAGCTAAGGTGTGCAATCCCTTCCCGAAGGTTAGGAATATAATTCGGGATTGCTAGGTTGACTAACTAGGCATTGTTTGGTAGTTTGGTTATCGCTGGGGCGAGACCGGTTACTTATTCGTGTTTAGAGTTTTCCTAGGATTTCATTCGTATTAGTAAAGTCTGCTTCACAGTTTGGGAGTTTTCGATCCAAGAGTGGTTGATTAAAGGATTACTGTGGGCGATTCACTTTCATTTTAGCATCTCAATACTTGTCCCGCCTTGAGTCTAGTCGACTATCCTTGACATGAGGTTTATTAGGTGAGAACAGGGTCTCCAACCGGATTACATATGTCGGCTTTTATAACCAGAGTCTAGGGATTCTACCCAGATTATTAGCCTTCTCCCTATCTGATTTCTCCAAGTTCCTATAAGCAGTTGAGGTTATTTTATATATATTTAGTTTAATTAAGTTTGTAATTATTAGTTTAACCCCCTATATTAAGTATATATTTATTTAGGCTAGTATTCGGTAGAGGTTGTGATCTAGAGTTGCATTCGCGTCTTTGGGTTCGATACTCGGTCTTATCTGTTTACTGCTTTGCGACCGGTACACTTGCCGTGCGTGTGTAGTTTTTAGGTGAGTCGTTTTAATTAAAGCTTGTGTTATCTTTATATATACATTTACACACATCAGATACTATAGCATGCAAAAACTACTATCAAACCAAAGATTCCACTAGCGTAATCTAACACCAAAGTGAAAGACCGTATGTATCCTTATCAACGAAGCAATAAGGCGTAATTGATTGAATACTTAACAATAACTCATATACAAGGCGATGTGCTACTCCTATAACGCTATGCATGTTAAGGGAGGCTTGCAAGGTTAGTGATAGATAGCTAAGCATAATTATTCTAGAATGTATTATACAAGTAGCAAAACAAATAAGCATGTTTAAGGATTGAGTGTTTGCATAAGATTGATTGTGTGTGTGATAATGAATTTAATAACTTTACATGCTATAACCCAAAAGTGTTTCAAAGCGTAAATGGGTCAAGTATACTCACGGTTTGCGAATGCTTTCCACAAGGTGAGCTTAAACGGATTTGTAGGATGGAGCACCGAACTTATCCTAAAATGAGAAACGAAAGGGCGTGAGTTTATGGAGTTGAGGATAGAATATATTCCAAAATCTAATAGTATGAAAGTACAAAAAAGTTTATCTTGTTTAGACAATCATTTGGACACTATTGTAAGTCCAGGATCCTCTCCTTGTGGTATCAAACAATACTCAATCGAAGGCCGAACCTAAGATTGAATGTAAAGAACAAAGAAGAAACTTGAAAACGAAAGATTGTATTCCTTAACGTGCACACGAGTTCAATGACTCGTCTGGTACACCAAACCGATTACAAGAGAGCAAATCCACAAAATACTAGCAAGCATTGAATGACCTAGAAACATGGGCGGACCTAGCCCAACCGAAGGGGGGCGGGCGCCCACCTTGAAAATTTTTTTAGCGTTATATACGCGCATTAATCCCGTCTGCACCCCTTGAAAATTTTTAATCGCACCCCATGGACTTTTGAAACCGACCCCAAAGAAAAAAAATATATTATTATATTTATTAAAGTTAGCCAATTTGATTAAGTCTAAGCCCAAAGTTTATAATAAGCCCACTGCCCACATAATATTGATTAAAATGAAAAAAAAAAAAAAAACCCTATAGCTAAAAAGAGATTAGAAACGCCCAGAAAAGCTCCCCCTTTTACCTTTAACCTCTTCCTCTCCCTCCAATACAAAAAAGCTTCATATGTTTTGTTTTTGGTTATTAATTGAGGCATTGAGCAAGAAGGTTATTTAAAGAAAAGAAAGGATTGTAAACAAAGAAAAGGTAAATGAACAGATCATAATTTATTTTTTGCTACTGTGGAAGGGACAATCCCTTTGGACTTTATTTTTTTTGTTATATTATATAGTTTGTTGGGTTTTTAGAAACATATCATAATTTGGAATGGTATTTTTATAAGTTTTTTTTTTTTTTTTAGTTTTTCAATTTAACAGAAAACATGAGCAATATTATTATGGAACGGTTTCTTAGAAGGAGAAGTGGAGAATCATCTTCAAAAACTCTTGAATTCATTGACTTGGATACCCTTCCTACGGATCCTGCCGATAGGAAACCGATTTCGTCATATAACGTTAATTAACGAGATGAAATTAGAAGGGGATATATACTTAGAGGACCATATCAACCACAAGGTATAGAATTTCCACAATCAAAGTTTGGTGTTGAGTTAAGACGATTTAAAAAACTTGGTATGATACGTATAAGGGATGGTTAGAGTATAGTATAAAGTCGGACCGTGTGTTTTGCTTATGTTGCTATTTGTTTAGGGGAGCCTTTGGAGATCATAGGGACACGTCTATTTCCCAAGAGTGTAACAATTGGAAAAAAATTCATGCGACCCTTACAAAACATATAGGTGAAGTTAATGTGACAACCGGTAAAATTCAGGAATTGGCAGGAGACTATGAGATATTACTCATAGGATGTGTTTAATTACGATTAGAAACTATCTAGAGAAATAATAGTAGAATTAGTGGTGATTCATAATAGGAGTCTCAAACGTTCTAAGTTTGATGGTTTTAGAACGAGGACTCTGTAAGGTAGGAAAAAGGGGTATGAGTGGTAAAATGGATAAAAACCTTGAGTTATTGTTATAGAAAAATAATTGCAAGGTGAAAAGAGAATGTATTATGTTTAGATTTTTATAAAAAAAAAAATATAATACCCAACCCCACCCCTAGGTCGCCGCCCACCTCCTCCAATCAAAGGGTTTTGGTTTACTAAATAATAATAATAATAATATAATAATAATAATAATAATAATAATAATAATAATAATAATAATAATAAATAATAATTATTATTATTATTATTATTATTATTATTATTATTATCATTAATAACCTACACATCCCACTATAAATACCCCCATATCCCTATACATCTACCACACACACTCTTTACATTCCCCTCTTTCCTCTTTCTCTATTTCGAAACTCTCTCTCTCTCTCTCTCTCTCTCTTTAAATTGTTATGTTTTGATGATTCTTTCAAGAATCAAGCATAAATTACCAAGATCATATATGTTTTAATCAAACCTTTCAAGAACCCAAGATTATAGAGCAAGAAAACATTGATTTCCAAGAAGTTTAAAGGTTAGTTCTTAAACAAAAAGATTTATTTAAAGGTTTCTTATTATTTTGGTTTTGATTAAAGATTCACCAAACCTTCAAAGATTTTTGGTAAAAAGTGATAAAACAAGTAAAAGGAAAAGAGAGAAATGGGAAAAGATGATGTAAATATGTATGCATGTGTGTCGTATATATATATATATATGTATGTATGTATGTACCGCGCGTATATATATTTATATGCATAAGTATGAATCAATATTATGAACATATACATGAAATAGGTTGCTTTGTTTAATAAAATGTTAGAAATGGTTAGATCCTTGGATTTTATGGACATGCAAAGGAGTTCATGAAAAGACATTAAATCTGAATCTAAAAGATGATTAGAGGCTTTGGATGATTTAGATTATTAATACAAGGATGAATATAGTAAAAAGTGGACTAATGGATCAATGGTTTAGCAAATAGCTAAGGTTTATGTTTAGAAATGGACAATAAAGTATCTAATTTCCAGATCTGAATATTAACAAGTTTTAGGGGCTTCTATGAACCCAAACTTGAGTAAAACGAGTATAAGTAGGAACTACATGCTTAAGAGGTCTTGCATGTACGATCATGATACGTATTGTGGCTCAAAACGCCAAACTACGGACCCAGAATGTAAAAATCTTAAAACTAAGTTAGAACAGGTCCACATAGGCTTTATGAGTGTAAAAATAAAGGTGACAAAGTGAAAATGAGTTATCTAAGGTTAAAACTCTAAGAGTATTGAGATAAAATGCGTAAAAACGTAAGTTTTCGACAATATATACCCATTAAGAACATCTAACTTTAGGGCTGATGTAAAACAGCTTGATTGAGGTTAAAATGAGTATAAAAGTCATTATTTAAGGTACAATATATGTTTATCTTAACAACAAACGATTTCAATACAAAACTATGTCGCAGAAATCGCCGGAATGCGAGTTTTGAGGCATAGAATAGTCAAAACTTATGGATAACTTGGAATAACAAATTAGACTTATTTGTTAAGTTATGTGAGGAATCAAAGAACTAACTAGAACTTATGAGTTCAAAATAAGTTAATTTGAGGAATCAAAAGGACTCTTGACATGAGAAACTTTGGATATTATGTAATGTGTGTTTGGTGGAAAAGAACATAATTTATGTAAGTAGAAACATAATAAGTTGTTGAACACAAACACGAGCGTTATATGAATGAGTAAATATGAGTAAAAGGACTCAAGGAACTAAGGATATAATGAATTGTGTGGTCACTCGAAACCTAAAAGGATTTATCAACATTTAATCACCAACGAGAAATATGGATGGAAATGAGTATTGAAAAACTGAGTAAAAGAAGGTTGGTGAAATGTTAGAATAAAATTTAAGCAAATTTGCTAAACAACCCTATGAATGTTTAGGGCTAGTTTGGTAAAGGAGCACGTGACACAGATTCGGGGAAACATTGTGATTACAGCTTAAAGGTGAGTTTCACGGCCCCTTTTCTTTTAAATGTTTTTGAACGATTTACAAATCGGGGTATTAACATGCTTATATGATGCGACGGACTATAAAATAGAATATTTATGGCCTTAGGATAGTGCACCAGGTGGGTACATTTGATATAATGTGACACCAGTGCCAACCGACGGGTTGCCACACTCTCTCTCCCAGCACATCTTAATCATTAGCCTTCGGAAAAGGCCGTTGTTTATGTTGTAGTACTATTGGGTTGACGCCCCCGTTTTCATGATTTGACTGGGTCGAAATCTGCTTGAAAAATGAACATAACCTCTAGAAAGTACCTCTCGTGGAAGAGGCCACCACAGGGAACAAAGTTATGGATTGATTAAGAGCCTTTGGATACATCATACTTGTAGAATTTCGCAACTCTACTTGATTCCATTTTAGTATGATCGATCATATGTTATTACTAAACTTGAAAGTTTTCTCATAAACCTATGAACTCGCCAACATTTTTGTTGATGTTTTTAAGCATATTTTTCAGGTACGAATGAATGAAGCTCTTGGGGAGAGTGGGTTTAGCAGGAACTACGTTGGACATGTTGAATGGGACCTTAAACTATAAAACTATGTTTTACTATCTTTTATTTAAATAAATTGTAAAACACTACTTATGAAATTTCGCTCCATCTTGGCTATGATATATTTTTAAAACTTTCTTAGACCAAAAGCTTAAATGTGTTGGGCTAGAGGGTGGTTGCAAGATGTCCATGCGTATACTCAAGTGATTTGCTAAACTTTACGGTAACAACTTCTGTTACCTCATGACTAGCATTTCGCTGTGTGCTGTCGGTGTGTGACAGTTAATAGCTTGCACTACAAATGCTTGAAAAAGTGTGACGATTTGCTTAATGAAAAGCAATCCATTAAGGCCAAGGTTGATAAACGTAGTAAAAAGGAAAAGCATGAATACCGAGTGTGATTAGGTGCTTCTTGTAGACTTACAAAAAGAATTAATGAATCAATGAGTAGCGTTTCGTGGTCATGATGAATAAAAAAAAATCATTAAATAAAGGAAATTTCTTGGAATTTTTAGAATTAATGGGTGAAATAAACAAAGATCTTGGTAAGATTATCTTAGGGAATGCACCGAGGAATAACCAAATGACAAGTCCAAAGATTCAAAATTATCTTAAACATTGTTTTGCTCAAGAGATACTAAAACAAATATTTGAAGATCTTGGAGATGATGTATTTTCTTTACTAGTTGATGAGTCAAGTGATGTGTTTAAGAAGGAACAAATGGCCGTGGTTATTCGATATGTTAATAATGTGGGGTAGTCAAGGAACAATTTATTGGGCTTGTTCATGTCATGGAGACGTCCACAATAACTCTTAAATCCGCTATTGATAATCTATTAGGCCAAAATGGGTTGAGTTTTGCTAGGATTAGAGGCCAAGGTTATGATGGCGCAAGTAACATGTTGGGTAAGTTTAACGGATTAAGAGCTCTAATTTTAAAGGATAATGTTTCGGCTTTCTATGTTTATTGTTTTGCACACCAACTTCAACTTGTTGTGGCGATTGCAACAAAAAACACGGCTATTTGGAGACTTTTTGTAATGGTAGGGTCTTTGACAAATGTCATATGTGCATCTTGCAAAACACAAGACAAGCTTCACGAAAGTCAAAAAGAATATGTGGAAAACAACCTTGTTACCACCGAGAGTGGGTTGAATCAAAAACTCGCACTTTCAAGGGCCGGAGATATACGTTGGAGTTCACATGGTAAGACCTTTTCTCATTTGATTACTTTATATACACCGGTTATGGAACTGCTTCTATATATTAAAAATTCGACTCACACTACTCCTAATAGTAGCCAAGCGGATGGACTTTTGTTTGAGATGAAAAAATACGAGTTTGTATTCTACTTACACTTGATGTTGCATATTCTAGACATGACAAATACATTGTACCAATGTCTTCAAAGGAAATATCAAGATTTATTGAACTCGGTTTCATTAGTTTCTACTACCAAGAACCGTTGAAAGAAATTTTTCGGCAAAGAAGTTTGTGAATAACGATTTGCGTAATAAGATTGGTGATGAGAATTTAAACGATAGTTGTATTGCTTTTATTGAAAAGGACTTGCTTAGAAATGTGGAGATAGAAGATGTTATAAATAGATTTCAAAAAATGAAGACCCGAAGAGAACAACTTTAGATTTTGAATTTTGTTATGCATATGTAATGACATTTAAATTACTTTTGGGCTTTTGGTTTCCTTTAGTTGATTATATAATTTTATTATTATTATTTTTGGTATACGAGTCGACCCCAACCGAACCGAACCTAGAGACCTGATACATAAACGACCTATATAAGGTCTATGATTCCGCACCCCATGAAAAAATTCCTGGGCCCGCCACTGCCTAGAAACCCCCTATTGAACTATGTTTTATTGTGTTTTTCTGGGCAACAAGTCACCCTTAGAAGTTTAAATTTGAGGAATCTAAAACTAAGATGATATTTACCTTAACACATAATATTCAGCCATCATTTTTGGTTGGTATCATGGTTTGGTTTCATATTTGATATTACATATATATACTTATATTTTAGTTATATATTGTCATGCATGGGAGGTAGAACGAATTCCATCCATTTAACCTTTAGTATTTACCAATGCACAAACCATCATAAGGATGATTCGAATGGTCACACCATTACCTTAACTCAAATCTTTCAACATCACAAGTTGAAGACTTGGTTTAGTTTATCTCACCATGGAGATTACTTAGGGTCTTTGAAACAGTAAGAAAAGAGGCATATGAGCCTTTTGTTCTCTAGAATATACCTTAACTCAAGCCCTTCAACATAGAGATTAGTTGGGAACAAGGTTTCGTACAAGTTACTCCAAGAAAAACAACTAGAAGAATATTAAAGTTGAAAGTTGAACAAAATAGCAAAAAATAATCCGACTTAAACCTCTCAAATGGTTATGTACCAACTTTTTCAACTTGATAAACATGTGGCAACACTCCTAGAGGTTACCTAAGGAAGGAGAAGTAAGAAATAAGAAGAAAAATGAAGAAGTAGCTCAAAACTTACTTGTTTGGAACTTAATAAAATCTGTCCAAATTGCAAAAAAACATTGAAGGATTTGAGAGTCTGGAAAGTGTTTAGGAGGTGGTAGAGGTTGGTATTTATAAGTAGGATGGGGTCGAGGTAATAAAGAAGGTGGTTGAGAGTTCGTATAATTAGTATTTGAAATTTGACTTCTAGAGTTTGATCGACTTATTACTTTATGTTAAAAACTCATAATTAGGAACGCTTTTGTATGAATAAGTGAATGCAAGTATGTATACCGGTTAATTACATATTATGCAAGTATGATTAAACAAAATTGATATAAAATACGATTTCCACTATGATCAAGTCTCGGATTTACAAAGATTGAAATTGAAGTATGAATTACGAGATAAACAAAATACAACGAAAAATAAAGAACGTTACATTCATGATTTAGTTGTTGACTAGTCAATTTAGCTCTTCAGTCTTCTAGATGTTTAGTCTTGTGAACCAGCAGACGTGAAGTCCAACAGTTTGCAGAGTGTTGCTTGATGAAACCTTCAAAGAGAAAATGTTCTTTGAACTTTGAATCCTTTTATTCTTAAAAGTATTTTAGATATATGGTGTTCATGGGATTTTAACCTTCAACATCTATAGTTATTTCATAACCCAACAAGTAATTATAATAATATAACTAACTTTAGACTTTTATATTTAATAACCTTCACCTGTAATACCAAAATGTTTATGGTAGTTTTCTATTAACAAATCTTCTACACATATAAATGAAACAAACTTACACATACGTTAATGGTAAAAGTACACATGTGTATTTTTTTCGTTTAGGTTTAAATTTAAGCGCCTAAATTTTACTTCTGATGTTGTATTTAAGCCCCTAAATATTTTGTGTTTATATTTGGCTACTTTAGTATTTCTTATTTAATTTTGTTTCTTAATGTTTAGTTATATTCATTAGCTTGTTTAACTAGTTAAAATGTTTATGAATTATCAAGTAATTAATTTGTTTTTATACGTTGAATATTTATTTGTTATTGAGGTATTATGAGGAGCTAAGGATATGCATTTGGAAAGAAAAAATTAAGCAAAGCATACACGATATTAGGCTTAATGTCTAACTATCATCAATTTGTCATTGTACCAACGTAGTTTGAATTTGCCCAGTTTTTTTGCCCCATTCACAAAAATTTCTAGATTCGTCACTTCTCAACGTAACTCTTCCCATATAAACATAATCTCAATTTTAGATGAAATAAAACTCTTTTAATATTCAAAATTATATAAATATATAGTTAGGTTTTTGTCTCTTAGTATTTGTAGGAGGCTCGATTTGTTTATACCCTTAGATGAAATTGTTGGATCACATTTAGTCTGTGTGAACAAAACTAAAAACAAGATAAATAGAAGGAAAAAATAGTCGAAAGTTGGAATCTTTATTTCATATATCAAAAGCTTATAAAATTAGAAAGAATTTTTTTTGACTAATTATTAATTAGTCCAAAAAAGTAATTAGGCCTTCTATTGATTTTTGTTAACTGTTTTGTTCACACATACTCAAATACCAAATGTTAGATCCGATCACGTGTGTGTTAACAAAAACAATTAACAAGAATCAATATAAGACATAAATAATAGAAAAAAAAATCTACTAATCTGTGTTTGCTATAAGCTTTTGATTAGTGAAATAAAGTTTAAAACTTTCGACTATTTTTGCCTCCTATTGATGATTTTTTGTTAACTGTTTTGTTCATACACACCTGATCTGATCCAACATATTAATTTTTTCAAAACTGGACCGGACGTTGAACCGGAGTCCCCACCGGTTCAGCGGTCCGACCAGCTCAATGAACCGGCCCAAAAAACAAACCAACCCCCCCCCCCAAAAAAAAAAAAAAAAAAAACAGTCCACCCTCTTAAATCCTGGTCCGCCCGGCCGGTTTCCTGGTCCGACTGGCCGGGTCACCGGGTTAATTACCGGTTTGTATAGCGGTCCAATATAGCAACCCGGTCCGGTCCGAGTTTAAAAACATTGATAAATATGGTTATATCAAACTCACTAACTTATTAAAAAATTCCATTATTTTTTTTATCCCTTGTAGTTCATTCTAGCATCTCATTTTAAAAAGGGGAAATGAAATCTAATAATCCCAACTTTGGGGAGTTGGAAGGCAGCAGTCCCAACTTGCAACTTGTACCACAGCAGTCCCAACTTGTCAACTATTTAACTTGGTTGGTCCCAGACTAACTGAGGTTAGTTTTTCCAGTTAAGTGCCACGTAGGCATCCTACGTGGCAGTCCATGTGGCAAAATCTGTCCCACTTGGCAAAAAAAACGTGGGCCCTACAATGAACATGTGTCTTTGTCTTTTTTATTTAATATATATATATATATATATATATTATACCAATCTATATCTATATACACATATAAACACAGAGAGAGAGAGAGAAAGAGAGAGAGAGAGAGAGAGAGAGAGAGAGAGAGAGAGAGAGAGAGAGAGTAACAGAGGAGAGAGGAGTAGGGTCTCAGGCAACCACCATCTACGGTGGCCTCCGACGACAACCGACCCCACACCCCCTTTATCTAGAGACGAGAAGCAGTGGAGGAGGGAGAGAGAGAGAGAGAAACAATTGTAAAGGGGGAACTAGAGGAAGAAGGAGGAGATCGAAGGAGGGGAGCCATCGGCCGACACTTTTGGACTCGGAAGCTGAGAAGAATGGTGGGTTCAGGTGGTGACATATGACGCCAGTGACGATTGTCCAGGTTAGGGTTTTAATTAAGGTCTCGGTTAAGGGCACAATTAGAGTTGGAGATGATAGGTGAAGGTGTGGGTTAACGATGATGGTTTAGGATGGTCTTATTGTGATGATTGCTCAGTGGTTAATGGGTTATAGAAGGGTCACGAGTTGGAGAGGGTTGTTTTGGTTCAGATCTGGAGAGGGTTATAGAAGGGTCACGAGGGATTATTGTTGATGGTGACGAGGGATTATCGTTGATGGTGACGAGGGATTATTGTTGCTGGTGGTTGTGGTTCAGTTGGCGGTGGCTACAGAGGACGGTGATGATGTTGATTGAGGTTAGGATGGTTGGTTGTTGACACAAGGTTCGGGTCAAGAGTCGGGTCAAGGAGACGGGTCACGAGGTCGGGTCAACAGAGGAGGAGGAGGGAGGGTGGTGGTGGTGTTTGTGGTGGTGGTGGGTGTCGTCGGAGATGGTGGTGGTGGACGGTGGTGGCAGGTGGTTGTTGTGGTGAAGATGATGAAGATGTAGGGGTATATATATATACTAGTAGGAAACCCGCGCGTTGCAGCGGCAGCGACAAATTATAACGCATCACTTGTTTTCTATTATTTATCAGTCCTTTCGTGTTGTATAGTTCGTCTATCGGTTTTCTTACTTGCATACGTCTATTAGTTTCCTTATTCATTTTCTATTATTTATCAATACGTTAACTCTTTTATAAATTATTAGAGAAATCAAGGTACAACATACAACCATGGAGGACCAAGTTGATAATTAATATATATCTAATTACAAATTACAAAGTATTAACAGGACTTAAGAGTACTCAAAAGACGATTAGGTACTTGAAGAGTGGGGAGACCGATGATAGCTTTCTTGATTTTATCAGCAGTACTGGTCTGTAGGTTGGAGAGGGTTGTGAATGAGAGGTCCGGATATATTTGGCATCCCCAAATGACCTGAACTTTGAAAATACCATTCTTAAAGTTTCATGTTTTCTTGCCTACCTATTATTTCACACTTTATATAGTATAATAATTTTTTGAACAATTGAATGGGTAGCTCGAGTTTGGTGATGGGTCAAACGAATCCTAAGCAAACTGAGTTCAAGTCAAAACAAAGTTCTTTTAAAAAAGGGTGAGATCAAATTAAGTAGTCTCGGCTAATGTGATATTATAACATGCAATTTGAATGAATAATGATTCCTATAGCAGCTTTAACTCAACGCTATGTACCTGACTTTGAAATTTATTACAACCAGTGAAGGGTTTAGGAGCAACAATATATCCAAGTCTCCAACCCCAAGGTAGATACAGACTGATGAAATTTTTAGTTCGCTAAATCTCTACCACCAGAACATAAGAGATTTTTGGTCAAATTCAGGCTAAAATTTGCCTAAACCTCTAAAACATCCTAAATGAGCTATGAACAAATCCTAAACAACCCTAAAACATTCTAAAGTAGACCTAAACAAGCCTAAACATCTCTAAAAATCCCTACAAAATATATTTTATATTATGCGCCTAATTATAAAAGGCCCTCGTTTTTTATGCTCCTTGTGCCTAGGCTCCGGGCTCGGCCTATGCGCATTAAGTGCGCCTAGGCGCTTTGACAACTATGAGTCAACCATATAAGCATAAATCACAATGGAGACTACTAATTTATAAAATGGATTAACAATAAAAAATAAAAAGTATCCAGAATAGACATCCGTGTATACATAGCATGCCGAAAGTTAGATAAATAATGTTACATCTAATTATTCGAAAAATTATAAGAAAAACATTTCTACAGTAGCAAACCAGCAGGTTTTGACAAATAATATGAGAAGTATTTTAAACTGTGGCGATATTACAACCTGATCAATGGACTGAGAAAACGGTTTAATCATGATAACAATACATAGTGCGACGGTGGAATTCCTACCAAAACTAATTTACATAATACATCAATTATTTTGCCAAACATGACCCAAATAAAAATTATGTGGAGCAAATCCGATCAAACATCAAAGACACATAACCATGAGATTTATCTAAAAATAATCATATTTGAAGAACAAAAAAGTTATAACAGATACCATCCATTAAAAAACTTATCCTCGGACTTTTTCAAACTATTTATTAACCTAAATGACTCATTACTTGTTTTCAAAAAGAAAACAAACAATAAAGGTGAGACCAAAATTATATACTCTTAAAATAAAATTGAAGCATTAAATTTAGTTGTTTACCTTGAAGTATGAAAGACAGAGATGCTTCAAGTGGGGTTAATTTTTTTTTATTAAGAACTTCCCATGGCCCCAAGCTAGTATGCTTGCTGCAAATATAGACAAAGCTGATAAAAAAAACCCAACAGAATCATCAAATAAAATAGGTAGTAAGGGTAAAAAGAAAGTGTTTAGGCATAACTTGCTTCGATTGTGTGATGACCCCTAATCCCATTTGTAACCAAGTCACATACTCTCATTAACCACCTCTCATCTATGTTGACCTCATTGACTAACTTTGACCCATCGTTTGAACGTTGACTGAGTTGACTGCTATCACGGGGTAACACCTAAACCACCAAACACCATCATAGTCTCACTACTGGTGGCCTATTCCACTGTTAGCACTCGCGGACGCCGCCATAGTACCTTTGTGGTCAGAATCTCAATTGCGTGTATTCATAAAAGAAAACAAATTAACCTGTCAATATAAATCATTATTCACCATTTTAATAGACTCAAGCTACCATATTTTACCTATGCATATGCATTTCCTTTTGTATATTCGGTTACTCCATAATTATATGTGAGGTAAACCAACAATGAGTACGATTTAAGTTTTGATGTTAACTAACCTGTTTGGCCATCAATACAGTCGCAAATAGTCACTAATACGAACGATTTTAGTCACAAATAAACATTGATACCAATGATTTCAGTCCACTGCGTTCATACAATGTTCCAGATCTGCATCAAAATCACACATCTAACTTATTTTTGTACAAAATCAACAAATATGGAACCGAACTCAGACTATAATAAGTAAAAAAAATGATTATTAGTACCAAAATTATCAGAAAATCATACGTTTGTAAGAAACCAACACAAAGTATGACTTGCCGGTCGGATTCTTCTTCATTCTATTGAAATAGTCATCAATCCAGTGACAAAAGAACTTTTAGTCTTCGTTAGGGTTTTGAATGACGAAACAATATTCTAAATCAACGTAGAGTGTGACTTACCATGACAAATCTGCTGAATCTGGTGAAAATCGTGATGTTCTTTGCCAGAGAGAACCTAATGTGTGGGGGCGGATAACATTGATTGAATGAAACCCTAATGTATCTATCCCGTGTTTTTTTTATAAAGGGGTTGTACATTGTGCATCATAACTTGCACCCTTAAAAGGTTTAAGAGTTTTGTGCAATAAAGTATTGTACAATATGCTTTTAAGGTTTGTACATTTGAAAAAGTGGCAAATGACCATTCTTACCCTTCTAATATGCTTATTAATATAGTATATATATATATATATATATATATATATATTATATATATAAAATTTCTTTTTTATTATTATTTAAAGATTTTTTTAAATAATTAATAGATTTTTTTTAATTGAAAAACAAGTGGGACCCACGTTTTTTTGCCAACTGGACAGATTTTGCCACGTAGGACTGCCACGTGGGATGCCCACGTGGCATTTAACAGAAAAAGTTAACCTCAGTTAGTCTGGGACCAACCAAGTTAAATAGTTGACAAGTTGGGACTGCCGTGGTACAAGTTACAAGTTGGGACTGCTGCCTTCTAACTCCCCAAAGTTAGGATTATTAGATTCCATTTCCCCTTTTAAAAATATCACCATTTCCACCTTACCTCTAAGTCATGAATATATTAATGTACGAAGAAAATTACAGATACAGTTTCTTACAGATTGGTGTCACATTTATCTTTGGTCGTTGTTTAATAGTTCTTGGTGGTACCACTACATTCATTATGAACGTTTACTTTTTTTTTTTTTTTTTTTTTTTTTGTGTGTAAAACGTCGTTGACCTTTAGTGGGTTAGAAATTTACTTTAACAGGGTACATTCATTAGGACAGTAGAGAAAGTGTAGGGTACAAAGTCTCTTATCCTACAAAGTGTAGGAAGCCACAAAATGATGCCACGTGGAACTTGTCTGTTATAACTCTATAACTGATTAGAGGGGTAGTATAGTCAATTGGACATATCATTTAATCACGTTTATTATCAAATCCCTGTTTTAGCGTTCATCAATATTTTCAATTTCATAACTGATTCCATAATATACGATTATCAATTCTTACCATATTCAAAAATCTACAATCATCGTCGATCACTGGTTCAAATTTTTTACGAAAATCATAATCAATTTGCCGAGTTCTTCACCATGTTCGGTATGTACTCTGTTTTTATTGTTTTCAATTAATCGTGATCTTACTCTTAATTTGTGTTTTCAGATCTAAACAATGAACCTGGATTCTTATTCGATGAAGAACATGAAGTTGTTGATCCTCATAATCTCAATTTTGAAGGTTAGTTTCTACTGTTTTGAAGTTTTTTTAGATCAGTGATGAAAACAGAGGTTGAGCATTCCATTAAATTTTTTTATGTAGATATTTATACATGAAGATGTAAACAACACTGATGAACATATTGGTGAGAGATTTGATTTTATGGTTGAACACAGAAGGATGCAAGGTATTTTTTGATGTTTTGTGGATTTGAAGATAATCATTTGCGTTTTTAGGATTAGTAACATGAGTTTTAATGTAACTGGTTGTATGATCGTATTGATAACATTTCTGAATGCGTTTTAGTATGTTTTATACATGCGTTTTGATGTATCTGGTGATATTATGTTTTAGGATAACTACTGCTGAATCAAACCACTGATGGCCTAACTTCTGATGAGCAAACTACTGATGAACATTGATACACATGCGTTTTATGGGTTTACAAATGCGTTTTAACTACTGCTGAATCAAACCACTGATGGCCTAACTTCTGATGAGCAAACTACTGATGAACATTGATACACATGCGTTTTATGGGTTTACAAATGCGTTTTAACTACTGCTGAATCAAACCACTGATGGCCTAACTTCTGATGAGCAAACTACTGATGAACATTGATACACATGCGTTTTATGGGTTTACAAATGCGTTTTAACTACTGCTGAATCAAACCACTGATGGCCTAACTTCTGATGAGCAAACTACTGATCCAAACCTGCAGAAAACATAACATGCGTTTTACTCATTATGCATGCGTTTTACTATATTTTACACTGATTTTTATAAACAAATTTATTATAAACAAATCATCTCATTCATCATTAAAATCTATAAAACGCCTTTATTATTTACCACAAACGCACTTACAAATTCTTATTAATCATTAGAATCATTAAAACGCCTTTACAACTTTCATCAAAACATCTAAAACGCATTTACTAATTTCATCAAACAAATCATTAAATCGTGATGTTCATCATTTAAAACATCAAAAACGCCTTTACTAATTTCATAAAACAGATCTAAACCATACCTGTATTAGTTCCTTTTCGAAGGCCTGTCATGATTCAGTTTGCTTCTTCGTTCTCTTCCTTCACCCGGTTCGTTTTTTAGGGTTTTAGAATTAACTGGCACAATTGTTTAATTTATTTTCATATACGATCAAAATGAAAATAACAATATGAACATTTACTTACTTGATTTGCGTTTTGGAGCCATAATCCTGCTTTGATCGATTGTTATTTTCTTCGTTGATGGAATGCTCTGTTTTTTTTTTTGTTACAGAGAGATTGATTGTGTGTGTGTTTTATGTGTGTTAATTCCATGATTATAGTGTTTGATTATGTAACCGTCCATAAATTAGATGATTTGGGCGCTATTATTAAAAAATTCAAATTATTATAGTGGAAATTTGTCTAATTTGCCCTCCTCTTGTTAACTGTCATTAAAAACACGTGATTGTAATTAATGTACGATGATCTTGATTAAAACACAGATGGATGGTCAGGATAGCTTCTTACACTTTGTATTTTAAGGAGGCTTTGTACAATAGCCTCTCTCTAGGACAGTAATGTGCTTGCCTACATTGCAAGAAAGTCGTCGTTCTTCTTGCGTGTAATTTGAGACCACAAACTGGTCGATTGAAGTTACTCGGATTTTTTCATTTGAAAAATAAATCCAAAGACTGCAAGATGGCCGGTGATGGATTTTGTTCCTAGCTAGTTATTCAACAGTTGTAATTAGAATTCACATGCACACTCTAATTATGCATAAGTGAAGTACATACGAGAATCGTTCTTACACTTTTTTTTTATTGTTAAAATATAAATGTTATATTTTATATTTTTAACAAGTGTCTGGGCTTGAAAAAGTGGAGGAAAATTGTGACCACCGTGATGATGGCTAGTGGCTACGACATGCCGAATTTGGCTTCATGCTAAGGTGTTCGAGGATAAGTTTATCCCAGTTAGGAAGGTGGTGGAGCTTATCAAATTTTCGTTTGGATTAATCACATGTCCAATTCGAAAGTGATGGCGTGGGATGATTGGGTTGTATTTGAAATTTTGAATATGTTGTGATCTTTTGTTTGTTTGTTTGATGTTTGTTTTTTTTATTCTAGTTGCTGGCTGGCTCTTTATATATATTTATAAAGTGATTGATGTTCAAAAACAATATATAAATGTTATATTAAATGAGTATAATTGTAATAAGTTCTTAAACCGATCTTTAATATTTCTATAAAGTAGTTCATCTTAAATTTGCAAAATCCAAAATATTTCCGATCGACAACATACAAAGAGATGAGCATTTGCATATTAGTCAACCAATTAAATTCACCTACATTGTACAGTAACGTTAATGGGACCGATTTTATGAAATGATACAAAGTACAAACAAAAGTAAAAGTATGTTGAAAAGGATGTCTCAGCATGTAAGCATTAACCAATATAATATTAGGGTGGTGGGGGCATGCATATAACTCTTAATAACCGGAGTTGTTGCAAGTTTTAGTGGGTTGGGGGTAAATGGCTGAAAGTTAGGCGAGTTGAGGATGTGGGCAAGTTTAGCGAGTTGCATAACCCGAAGTGAGTTAGAGGAGTGGAGAGTTGCGTGTGACTGATGAAATAGGGAGTGGGTATCGGGTTGAGCTAGGTTAGTGCCCACTCCTATTTGGATTGTATTGAGTTAAAAAGGTGGCACAATCCTATTGGTTGATAGAGCAATTACTTATGGGTTACTAGGTATGTGCCCCGTCCACCATAATAATATATATGTACATATGTATGCCGGTGGATTGTTGAGGATGATAATTTTTTTATAAGTAGTTGAGTAGTTCATTGGGTTATTTTGATGTAGATCTTCAAATATAGTTTTTTTTCTTCACAAGGATCGTTAAAAAATTCAAACAACACTAATGAGGTTTGACGTTCTATTTGATAATTCACTTGATCATCAACTTGTGCATAATGAAAGAAGATGGTCAAAACATTTGTACTAATTGCATTTGCAGTCTTTTACTATAATCAATGGATCGTCTGTGGTCCTCACCCCCTTAAAAATTGTAGGCTTGACTCAATATAATTGGTGCTTTTACTATGAAAGGAAAGTATGTTTTTCACTGTGTTTACTAGGTATTCAACTTGGATGGTCAAATATATCTATTTTTTTTAATCATATTACGTTTCATTACAAAATTTCACATATATAAGAGTACCTTGTCTGTTCTCATGAATCATATGAAACATAAATCTTTTTGCATTCATCTTTACTAAATGCAAATGAAAGCTCTAACACCTGTTACTTTATCTTTATCATGGTGTCTTTGGGTTCTCTTTGTTTCTACACTTTACACCCTCTCTTTTGGTCATCAAAACTCAGATCCTATACTATGTATAGCAACTGAGCGGCTGGTGCTTATTCACCTCAAGAACAATCTCATCGACCATGCAAACCGTCTATCTTCCTGGGTTGGCAAAGACTGTTGCAGTTGGTCTGGTGTGGTCTGCAACAATATCACTGGTAATGTTGAAGAAATTCATCTTCGAGGTCCTGACGATGGTAATCACGGCCATTGTTATGGAGCTTACGACACCGAGGAAGAATTGGAAGAAGCATCCAAACAAATGTTAGGAGGAACCATAAGTCCTTTGGTGACCAAGTTATCACAACTCACCTACCTTGACTTGAGCTGCAACAATTTTGAATCAACCCCGATTCCATCCTTCTTTGGTTCTTTCCAGAATCTAAGATATCTTAACATTTCAAAATCTCAATTCAGTGGCGAAATCCCCCACCAATTTGGAAATCTATCAAGATTGCGTGTTCTAGATCTTCATGGCGATCCTATATTCAGTAATGTTCATTCAAAAAGCTTAAAATGGCTAAAGGATCTTAAAGAGTTGCAGCACCTAGATTTTGGGGGTGTCGACCTGGCAAGAGCAACAAATTGGTTTCAGGTTATAAGCACTCTTTCTTCTTTGCTAGAATTACATTGTTCTTCATGCGGGTTTGTTCAATTTCCTAATAATCCAACTATAGTTCGTTTTACATCCCTTAAAGTCCTAGATCTTTCATACAACATTTTTTCCGACAGTTTGTTGCCTCAATGGATTTTCAGTCTACATAAATTAGAGTCATTAGATCTCACTGGTTGCTTTATCAGTGGTCTAAGTCCAGGAACTCATGGTAGTTTCCAAAGCATGCCTTCCTTAATGACATTTCGTGTTTCAAGTAACACGTTCATGAATTCTTCGTCATTACTGAATGGGTTGTCTAGCTTACGTAATCTTCGTTTGCTTGATGTTAGTAACTGCTATATTTCTGTTCCAATTCTTGGCACCTTACAAAGCTTGTCGTCGATTGTTCATCTTGACTTATCGACTAATATGATTGTTGAGCAGATACCTAAATCCTTAAGTAATCTTTGCAATTTAGTTACCCTTGATCTGCAAGCTAATCACTTTTTTGGAAATGTGTCGGACCTTCTTGAAAGATTTTGTGAATGTGAGTCACCAAAGCTAGAATTATTAGGCTTTCGTGGAAATTATCTTGTTGGCCAACTACCTGAAAATCTAGGAAGATTGAAGAATCTTGAAAGCATTGATTTTGCTTACAATCAATTAACAGGGACCCTTCCAGATTCAATAGGAAGTCTGCCCCTCTTGAAATCATTACAAATGAATATAAATCAACTTACAGGTTCTATCCCATATTCAATTGGTGGTTTATCATCGTTGAATTTCTTAGATCTATCATATAACATACTCAAGGGAAATCTTCCTGAAAGTATTGGGCGACTCGGGAAACTAGTTTTTCTAACTGTTCATCACAATTCATTAACAGGTATTTTGACCGAAAACCATTTCACCAATCTAACATCTTTGAAAACTTTGTGGATTGGGGACAACAAGTTAGTGTTTAAGTTAAACATCAGAAACTGGATTCCACCTTTCCAACTCGAAGTGCTGAGAATAGGTTCTTCTAGTTTAGGACCTCATTTTCCATTATGGATCCAGTCACAAACAAACTTAGCACAACTAGATTTAGCCAACACAAACATATCAGACACCATCCCCAATTGGATTTGGACTACGTTCTCTAGTGTAACATACATGAACATATCACACAACAATATTCACGGAAAGTTGGGAAATGTTAGTTTTCTTGCTCCAAAAGCAGTACTAGATCTTAGTCACAACCGTTTATATGGCGTGTTACCTGGTAATTTCAATAGACCAGACTTAGATTTCCTAGATCTTTCATTCAATAATATCTCAGGATCAATAGAGCGGTACTTGTGTTATGGAATTCAAGGAGCACGACAGTTAAAAGTTCTTAATCTGGCAAACAATAACATGTCAGGTGTTATCTCAGATTGTTGGAGGAACTGGGATCTTTTAATCATTCTTAATCTAGAGAATAATCAATTTTCTGGCGAAATCCCATCTTCCCTTGGGAATATTTCTTCCCTGTTATCTTTGGATATACGTGATAACAAATTATCTGGGAACTTACCTGTGTCGTTACTGAATTCCAAGAGCTTGATGATTATCGAGCTAGCAGAAAATGAACTGGTCGGAAGAATACCGACGTCAATAAGGAGTGACAATACAAGTCTGAAACTTCTAAGTCTTCGTTCTAACAAATTAGAGGGTAAAATTCCAGATGAAATATGTCATCTCAATTCCATACAGATCCTGGATCTTGCTCATAACAACCTTTCTGGAAACCTTCCAACATGCTTCAAAAACTTTAGAGTCATGTCTGGAAGTGAGACATCAAGTCCTTTTCTTCTTTACAATAGTCTTTTCCAGAATCGAGTTCTAGGTAGTGCAACATTGGTGACAAAGGGTCGAGTTTCCACATATGGGAACATTCTTTATCTAGTGACTACATTAGACCTTTCTAATAACAAGTTTTCTGGGTCAATTCCCGATGAACTTGTTTCACTACTGGGCCTACGGTACCTAAATCTATCACAAAATGATTTAACTGGAGAAGTTCCTAACTCATTCAGCAGAACTGGAAAGCTTGAATCTTTAGATCTGTCTTTAAATCATCTCGATGGAAAAATTCCCTCAAGCTTATCAGCATTAACTGCTTTGAGTTTTATAAACGTATCGTATAACAGACTTGTAGGAAGAATCCCCATAGGCCCTCAACTACAAACCTTCAATGAGTCAAGTTTCATTGGAAATGCACTTTGTGGGAATCCTCTTCTAGCATGTTTAGAAATTAATGATGATCCCAGTGGAACTAGGGACAAACATGATGAATCTAATGGCATTGATTGGATCCTGGTGATACTTTCACTCGTTGGATTAGTAATTGGTTTCTGGATCATGATTGCCCCATTGATTGTTAGCAAACGATGGAGAAATGTTTATTATCATTTTCTTGAAGAAATCTGGATCAAGCTTCAAAATTTCATCCATATCTTAGCAAATTTAAAAGGTTTGTATTCTAGAGTGCATTTGATCAAGTTCTAACAATTTTATTTATATGTGGAAAAGTATAGGATTTTATAGCTTGACCATGTGCATTGTAACTTGTAGGCTTTAGGAGATCCGAGCCAATTCATGGAATTCTTAGCTCAATTGAACAAGTTCAACAACTTGATGAAGCCGATGGTTAGTTTTCTAAAGTAAAGACTTTGTTTGTCCTATTGATTGATTCTCCTGGTGACGATATCACATCTTAACCATGTGTTTCTCATTGTAACTTGTAGGCTTTAGCAGGCGTGAGCCAGGTCATGAAATTCCTTGCTCAATTGAACAAGTTCAACAATTTGATGAGCCCGAAGGTTAGTCGGTAGCCAAAAGTAGATACTTTGTTTGTCATATTGCTTGATTCTCTTGTTGAAATAACGCATCTTGACCTTTTGTGTCTCATTGTAACTTATAGGCATTCAACATGAGCCATCTAGTAGACGTGGAAGCTCGGTTCACAAAATTCAACAATCCGATTGATGATCAAGAAGGTCACAACTTAAACTAAATATTTGTGAACCTTCACCTCTCTTGATATTGGTATCGTTACAAAATAAATGCAAACTACACGTTTTTTTTCTTTGCAAACAGCTTATATGATGTAATTTTTATCTATAAAAATTACAAACTCATAATCAGTATGTAAAACTAAAATAAAATATGTAGATGAATTACAAACTTACAATGCGCTATAGGTTTTGGATTATTATATATTTTGTATATGGTTATAAAACATGATAGTCCTAATTTATAAGGGTAACAATTTGATATGTACAGCTCTATATGGGTTTTAAAATGTAGGTGTTTAACTGTTTATATGTGTGAATTGCATGGAAAATAAATTTCATATGTTAATAATAAACCAATGTGTTAACAAGATCTATGTATAAATCAATTTTTTTTTATTGTAGTGGATGTTAGTAATGTCACAACTTGGACTTCTGTTTCTAATTGTTGTTTCCACGATGTTGCAGGTCTTTCAAGGGTCCTGGTACTGGGAAGATGTTTTTCTTTTTTCTTTAAATAAAAAATCAAGAAAGAAAGAAAAGTTACATTATTAGGGTTAAGCGAGTCTAGAATAAACTACATGGGATACATGTTATTTTTATGTTTGTAATGAGTTATATGTGTTGTATTTCTAGAGAAAGTATTTGGTATAAAGTACCTTAACCAACAAAGTGTAGGAAGTCACCAAAAGTGGCCACGGGTAATTTGGTGGTTATAACATTTGAAGCCAATTCAAGGGTAATATAGACTTTTCATCCATTATTTAATCACGTAATAATACATTCCATGTTTTATCGTTAAATCCGAATTCAAAATTTTTATAACTGATTTCCCAATATTCCATCACTAGGTTAGAGTCCCATGTGTACACACGGTAAACGCCCGAGTCAAATGAAAAAATTTCTATAAAAATTGTGTTATACGATAAAAAAACAATATATTGAAGTTTATAGTTTTAACAAAAAATTCAAATGTGGAAAGCAAAATGGGCTAAAAGTCTTAAAGAATATATTACGAAAGGCATATGAACATGGAAAATTGAAATGAAATGATTTTAACGACAATTAATTAATTACGAAAGTCATAATATAATAATTAAATTAGCAAACTAATTATATTACGGAAATCAATAAATAATGCTTAAAATTAGCAAAACTAATTGCAATCATTTGAATTATAAAAATGAAAAATTGAAATGATTTTAATGACAATTAATTATATTACGAAAGTCATAATATAATAATTAAATTAATAAACTAATTATATTACGGAAATCAATGAATAATGCTTAAAATTAGCAAACTAATTGCAATCATTTGAATTATAAAAATGGAAAATTGAAATGATTTTAATGACAATTAATTATATTACAAAAGTCTTAATATAATAATTAAATTAGCAAACTAATTATATTACGAAAATCAATGAATAATGCTTAAAATTAGCAAACTAATTGCAATCATTTGAATTATAAAAATGGAAAATTGAAATGATTATAATGACAATTATATATATTACGAAAATCATAATATAATAATTAAATTAGCAAACTAATTATATTACGAAAATCAATGAATAATGCTTAAAATTAGCAAACTAATTGCAATAATTTGAATTATAAAAATGGAAAATTGAAATGAATTTAATGACAATTAATTATATTACGAAACTCATAATATAATAATTAAATTAGCAAAGTAATTATATTACGAAAATCAATGAATAATGTTAAAAATTAGCAAACTAATTGCAATCATTTAAATTATAAAAATGAAAAATTGAATTGATTTTAATGACAATTAATTATATTACGAAAGTCATAATATAACAATTAAATTAGCAAACTAATTATATTTCGGAAATCAATGAATACTGCTTAAAGTTAGCAAACTAATTGCAATCATTGGAGTTATAAAAATGGAAAATTGAAATGATTTAAAAAAAAAGAATAGTTTTTTAAAAACAAAAAGGCATATGAAGTTGGAAAATTGAAATGAAATGTTTTTAATGACAATTAATTATATTACGAAAGTCATAATATAATAATTAAATTAGCAAACTAATTATATTATGGAAATTAATGTATAATGCTTAAAAATAGCAAACTAATTGAAATCATTTGAAATATAAAAATGGAAAATTGTTTAATGACAATTAATTATATTACGCAAGTCATAATATAATAATTCAATTATCAAACTAATTATATTACTGAAATCAATTAATAATGCTTAAAATTAGCAAACTAATTGCAATCATTTGAATTATAAAAATGGAAATTTGAAATGATTTTAATGACAATTTATTATATTACGAAAGTCATAATATAATAATTAAATTAGCAAACTAATTATATTACGGAAATCAATGAATAATACTTAAAATTAGCAAACTAATTGCAATCATTTGAATTATATAAATGGAAAATTGAAATGATTTTAATGACAATTAATTATATTACAAAAGTCATAATATTATAATTAAATTAGCAAACTAATTATATTACGGAAATCAATTAATAATACTTAAAATTAGCAAACTAATTACAATCATTTGAATTATAAAAATGGAAAATTGAAATGATTTTAATGACAATTAATTATATTACGTAAGCAATAAGATAATATTTATATTAGCAAACTAATTATATTACGGAAATCAATGAATAATTCTTAAAATTAGCAAACTAAGAGCATGTTTGGGATTGTGTTTGGAAACAACTTATTGACTTATTAACTTTTTGAAAAAGCCAATAAGTCAATAAGTAATTTTAAAAAGCCAGGATTTGGTGCTTTTCCAAATGACTTATTGACTTATTGGCTTTTCAAAAAGTTAATAAGTCAATAAGTTGTTTCCAAACTAAATCCCAAACACCCCATAATTACAATCATTTGAATTATAAAAATGGAAATTGAAATGAGTTTAATGACAATTAATTATATTACGAAAGTCATAGTATAATAATTTAATTAGCAAATTAATTATATTGCAGAAATCAATGAATAATGCTTAAAATTAGCAAACTAATTGCAACCATTTGAATTATTAAAATGGAAAATTGAAATGATTTTAATGATAATTTATTATATTACGAAAGTTATAATATAATAATTAAATTCGGTCAACATCAAAATTAGCAAAGTAATGTTCTAAATTAACCGATACATTAGTAGGAGATGATGTCGTTTTATTATTAATGTTTGAATGTAATGATTGACATTATTAGGCGTTTCCATTCGTATAATGGTGGCATTAAATTAGAAAATTTTGTATTAATTAGACTAATTTAAATCAATGATGATTGCTTAAAATTAACAAAGTAATGTATAGCAAATAATACAATACATTATTACTGAATTTAATAAAAGAATATAATACGAATGGTAACTTTCCGTTCTATATTTGTATTAATAGTGGCGTTAATTTAGAAGATTTATTACTGTCTAGACTAAATTATGGGGTGAAGAGTAATTGTTTAATATGGTAAGTCGTTAAATTCGTATAATGGTGACGTTAAATTAATAGATTTTGTATTTGAAATTTGAATATTGGCGTTTAATTAATGAAAATACAATTGTAAGGCTAATTGTTTACTTCAATTGTTATCCTAAATTACTGGTTTAATTGATTGGTAATCAGTAATTAATTCCAAAGAAAAAACGCAAAGTATTATGGTAAGTCTAAATTTGCATATATTTGGGTATGAGTAAGATTTTAATATTTGAAATTTGAAAACCTTACAAATTTAAATAGAATCATAATTTAAAGCTGATGGATTGTTTTTTATAATAATATTTCCGTTAAATTAGGAGACTTATTATGCTTTAGCATAAAATATGGAATTTCAAATGATGACTTATAAAATTGAATATAAACAATAAATTAATGGTTTAATTGATTGATAATCAATCATTAATACAACAAAAGAAATGCAAACTATTATGGTAATCAATACGAATCATAATTAATGAACAAAATTTATAATTTATTATTTATTAATATAAATAAATGAGGTTACAAATGTTATTAAATTACGTCAAAATCCTACTGAAGCATTCAAATAAATTACATAAAAAACATATAAAACGAAATTTAAATTTCTAAATTAATAATTTACCATTCTTAGTAAGAATATTTTTTATATATTTGCATTATAAAAATAGAAAATTGAAATGATTTTAATGATTAAATGATTTTAATGACATTTAATATTCATTATATAATTATTAAATTCGGTCAACAACAAAAAACCAAAATTCGTAGAAATATTGAAGAATAGAGAACCAGAAACATACCAAAACGGTTGCTGAAGGGTCATGCAAAACCTTGAAGAATAGAGAACCATTGTGATAAGACATGATTTAGTTGGTGTGTTCGGATGAAATCATGTATTTAAATCCGCATGAAGATTAAATCTGATCAAGTATATATAAATACTCTTCTATTTAAACAAAATTGGTATTAAGAAAAGAATAATCAAAACCGAATAAATCGGTTTGATAAACTTATTGAAAATACTAATGTATAAATCAAATTGATTTATTTGTTTTGATAAAAAATCAGATTTAAATGCTTATTATCACCTGCAGCGTATTTAAAAAAAAGATTAAATATTCTTTGTAAATGAGTTTCACCGATCAAGTATATATCTAAATACTCTTCTAATTAAAAAAATCGGTATTAAGAAAAGAATAATCAAACAGAATAAATAGGTTTGATCAATTTCTTAAAAATACGAATGAATAAATCAGATTGATTTATTTGTTTTGAAAAAACAAAAATCGGATTCAAATAAATCAATTTCTGAATGAAGAACACATGCCTAAATACGGATGATTTCTTTTATAATAATAATGTTAAGAACAAATAATGAAGCGAAAATAATAATAGGAACTAATATTAGAAGAGTATGATAGGATTACCTTGAATCGTTTGTGGAGAATCAACAAAGTATGAAAGATGAAGAATAAGGATAGAAAGGTTTATTAGGAAGAAATGGAGAAGTATGTTGTAGAGAATGAAAAAAAAATAGAAAACGGTTTATATACTTGATTACATATTTTAGATCCAGTTTATAAATCAGAAAAGGTGATAGAGACCTCGAAGAAAGAATGCAAAAGAAGAATAATGAATGTTGGTTGGAAGAATTGTTAAGGAAGATTGGAGAGTGATGGAAGAATGGAGCAAATATAAGAATACAAAAGGGTATTTATAGGAAAAAAGTTGGAGCTCCATATACAAATGTGGATACCTCAGGCTCTCTCTAAGGGCTTCATTCGACCCGAGATGTATTCAATTATTATATAAATCGATTGTGATGTTTAATTGTGTATCAGATCTAAAGAAATCATACTCTGTAAAAAAAAAAGCATTCATCAAACGAAGAATAAATCATACTTTGTAAACAAAAAAAAAAAAAAAAAAAAACAGAGCATTCATCAAACGAAGAAGAAATCATACTTTCTAAAAAAAAGAGCATTCATCAAACGAAGGAGAAATCATACTATGTAAACAAAACAAAAAAAAAAAAAAAACCATAGCATTTATCAAACGAAGAAGAAATCATACTCTGTAAACAAAATAAAAATCAGAGCATTCATTAAACGAAGAAGAAATAAAGTTCAGAGATGAACAGAGGCTGATAGATAACTGTTTTATATTGTAGATATTACTGAGTGTGTTTTATGATATCACTGAGTGCGTTTTATGTTTTATGTTTTATGTAAGTGTGTTTTATGTTTTTACATTGTAAGTTAATTATCATCAACATGTAAGAGCGTTTTATGATATCACTAAGTGCGTTTTATGTTTTGACCTTGTAAGTTAATTATCATCAACATGTAAGCGCATTTTAAATGGGAAAATGGATTTTAATACTCCTAACTATCGCCTGTTGGCAGATAATACTCCCAACTATCACTTTGGCCATTAGAACTCCAAACTTTCAACTTGTTTGCTTTTATCACTCCCAAACTAACTGAGGTCTAACCCGGTTAGTGTTCGTGGCCAAAATGTAAAAACCTAAACTTAAAGGACCATTTTGAAACTTTTTATTATTATTATTATTATTATTATTATTATTATTATTATTATATAAAGCAGATCTATCTATCTATCTATCTATCTATCTATCTATCTATCTATCTATCCATCCATCCATCCATCCATCCATCCATCCATCCATCCATCCATCCATCCATCCAGCCATCCAGCCATCCATCCATCCATCCATCCATCCATCCATCCATCCATCCAGCCATCCAGCCATCCATCCATCCATCCATCCATCCATCCAGCCATCCAGCCATCTATCCATCTAGCCATCTAGCCATCTATCCATCTATCCATATATCCATCTATCCATCTATCTATCCATCTATCCATCTATCCATCCATCTATCCATCTATCCATCTATCCATCCATCTATCCATCTATCCATCTATCCATCTATCCATATATCTAGAGAGAGAGAGAGGGAGAGAGAGAGAGAGAGACTCACCACCACCATCTGCCGCCACCCCACCACCACCACCACCATCACCATCTGCCATCAGCCCACCACCACCACCACCACTCTACCACCACCTTTTTTTCTTCTTCTTCTTCTTTGACAGACAACCACCCCTGCAATAAAAACCCAAAATTCGTGAATCAGAACCCTTAATTGCTGAATTGAAGCCCTAAAATTCGAGTATGATTAACACCCTCCTTCTTCTTAATCTGCTTCACGAGTATGATTAACCCAACCAAGCACGATTAACACCCTCCTTCTTCTTAATCTGTTTCCCGAGTACGTTCTCCTCGCTGCCGTCGTTCTCTTCTCTGCCGCCTCTTTGCTTCTTCTTCTGCTAGGGTTTCGTTGGTTGTGGTTTTGGAGTATGACGAAGGTGAAGGGAAGGGTAGTGGTGGTGGATGAAGATGAAGGGTGGTGGTGGTGGTGGAAGGTGTGGGTGGTTCAGTGGGTGGAAGCTGTGGTGTGGGTGGTTCCGCCGTCCCGTAGCTGTCACCGTCGTCTTCTTCCTCCTTTCTCCTTCGAGCTCTCTCTGTCTCTCTCTCTCTCTCTCTCTCTCTCATTTGCTTCTCTCTCTTCCTCTCGGCGTCTCTTTCTTTCTCTGTAATAGACAGTAGGTGTGTAGAGGTGAGGAGAAGCTTGCCGGAGCTCCGCCACTGTCACCGTAGCTGTGTAGAGGTAGTGGTGGTTTAGAGAGAGAGAGGGGGGAGGGGGGGGGGGTTCTGTTGCAGGTTTAATGTCAAAATTTCCCCTTAAGTTTTGTTTTTTATATTTTGGCCACATATAAGTTTAGATTTTTACATTTTGACCACAAACACTAACCAGGTTAGACCTCAGTTAGTTTGGGAGTGATAAAAGCAAACAAGTTGAATGTTTGGAGTGCTAATGGCCAAAGTGATAGTTGGGAGTATTATCCGCCAACAGGCGATAGTTGGGAGTATTAAAATCCATTTTCCCTTTATGATATCACCAAGTACGTTTTATGTTTTTACATTGTACGTTAAATATCATCAACATGTAAGTTCGTTTTATGATATTATAACTAAGTGCATTTTAACAAGGGAAAATGGCCAAAATAGCCCGTTGACCGTGTGTTTTGTAAGAATAACCCTCTCCCCCCTCTTTGGAGAGACGGGACACGGCTCCCAACGAGCCTGAACCGTCTCCGAGAGCCTTTGGTTTTAGATCCAATGGCCAACCAACACGTGGCGTCTCTCATCCCGAGGCTGTACCATCTCTCTCCAGACGGGTCAGAATTCAACCGTCTCTCTCCCAGACGGGGCACATTTCCCCATGCCGGCGAGTCGGACTAAATCATCGGGACTCACCGGAGATGACGATACCCGAGAGACGGTTGAATTCTGACCCATCTGGAGAGAGACGGTACAGCCTCGGGATGAGAGACGCCACGTGTTGGTTGGCCATTGGATCTAAAACCAAAGGCTCTCGGAGACGGTTCAGGCTCGTTGGGAGCCGTGTCCCGTCTCTCCAAAGAGGGGGGAGAGGGTTATTCTTGCAAAACACACGGTCAACGGGCTATTTTGGCCATTTTCCCTTTTAACAACATGATCATGTAAAATCACTAAAATCAATGAAAAACTGAAAACACGTTTATAACTTTCATCAAACGCACGAACAAGCTCATTTATTCTCTTGCTTCACCTGTTTCATACAAACGTAATTTTAGGGTTTTTATTTTTTCATTTCTTCTTCGTTTTGATTAATGCTCTGTTTTTCTTTCTATTTTTTTTTGGTTTATAGAGTATGATTTCTTTTTGTTTTTTTGAGTTTTAAATTTGTGAATTCCACGATTATAGCAATTGATAATAATTGTCCATAAATGAGATGATTTGGGCGCGATTATTAAAAAAAATCAAATTATTATACTCGCAATTTGTCTCATTTGCCCTTCTCTTGTTAAATGAAACTAAAAAACACGCATGGTAATTAATTTAGGATGATGTTTGATTAAAACCCAGATCGACAGTCAGGATGACTTCTTACACTTTGTATTTTAAGGAGCCTTTGTACAATAATCTCTCTCTAAATCAATGTCCCCCGTATATTAACATTAGGTAATGGATGTTGTTGGTGTAATGCGATTTGCTTTTTCTTCTTTTGCAATAAGTATTTATAAATATTTTTGAGAAAGTTTACGGTACAAAGTTGTATATCGTACAAAGTGTAAGAAGTATTTTGGGCCTTTAATCAAAATAAATTAATGGATGAGATTAAAAGAGGAAAAATATAAGTTGAGTTTCTAAAAGAGAAGGAGAAGGGCAAAATAGGTATAACCCACAATGGTTGAGTTCCACCCTCATTTTTAAAACGGCCATAACTTTTTCATACGACATTATTTTTTTTTAAAAAAATTACACCATAAAAACAAGTTTTTCATCCTCTTTCATTTCCATACCATATTGCTATACTTTAATTTTTTTTTTTGCTGGGTTGATAGTACTTGCGTCTAAATGTAAACACTTGATATTATTACTTGCGTTTAAAATGTCTGAACCAGAACAAGTCTAGTAGTAATATCTGTACTTTTTTTTTGCTGGGTTCATAGTACTTGCGTCTAAATGTTTAAACACTTGCGTTCAATTTAGGATTATTGTTTATATGCTTCTTTTTGTCGAATTGAGCCTTCCTCTTCGTGTTAGTCTTGTTGGGTATTTTCTTGAATCATTTCACAACCTGTTCAATTGATGAAGTCATGTCATGTGTAATTTGCTAAATTTAGCTGAAAATTGATCATTATGTTCATAACTATGCATAAAGATCAAAGAATAGCGGTTAATGGCAATAAATTGAAGGGTTTGATCTTGTTATGGGATTACTGTTCATATGCTTCTTTTATCTAATTGCGCCTTCGTGTTAATGTTCTGTGAAAATTGTTTAGTTTAGCTGAAAAGTGACTGTTCGGATTCATATTGAATTTCTAAAACCGTAGATTGGTTTAGAACCGTTTAGAGCTTTCTAACGAGTCTTTTAACTCTGTTGGAACATTTATGTTTGTGGGATACTCTTGATGTTTACGTGTGCTTGGACGTGCGTTTTTACTTTTTATAATTAAGAGGGCACATGTTTAAACGCAAGTGTGTAAACATTTAGACGCAAGTACTATCAACCCAGTAATTTTTTAAAGTACAGATATTACTACTAGACTTGTTCTTGTTCAGACATGTTTAAACGCAAGTAATAATATCAAAGTCTTTACATTTAGACGTAAGTACTATCAACCCAACCAATTATTATTTTTTTTTAAAAAAAGTATAGCAATATGGTATGGAAATAAAAGAGGATGGAAAGCTTGTTTTTATGGTGTAATTTTTTTTTTTTAAAATAATGTTGTATAAAACATTATGACCGTTTTAAAAATGGGGGTGGAACTTTAATGACGCTAAGAAATTACCATCGTGCCCTTAATTATCAAATTTAATCCTACGCTCCATATTGTTTCTTACACTTTGTACAATAACTCACTTTTTACGTTTGCCTCTTCCAATATTTTTTTCTATCTTTGCGACTATTCTCTTTCTACAATCCCTAATTTGATGGGTTTTTCTTTCTATAATCCTACAATCCCAAATTTTAGATAAGTATTTATGAATATTTTTTGTTTTTATCTTTGCAACTTGATGCACTGATAGACGTTTAATTAATGACCAAAACATTTGTTAACAAGAAAAAAGGCGATTTTCATCCGACAATCCCGGAGTGGCGAAAAAGGCGATTAGGGTTTTCTTTTCTGCATGGCGGCTAGGGAACGATTTAAGGTCAACACATAGTACGATGTACCATACAAGGGTGACAGAAGATCCAAGAAGCATGGGGAAACAGATACTAACGTCCAGATCACAAAAGTTTTCGTATCGAATCTGCCGGAGGGGTGTTCTTCAGCTGATTTGGTGCAAGTTATGAAAGGTTTTGGTGTAATCCAAGGTACGTATATTGCCCGTAAGTATGATAAACTAGGGAAGAGGTTTGGATTTGTGTCGTTCATTAATGTTGAAGATCCGTTGCGACTCGAAGAAAACCTTAAGGATGTGTGGATCGGTAGTTATAAGCTTTACGCTGTACTGGCTAGATTTGTGAATGGGAGGACGGTTCAAGGTAAGGAGAGCAAGGTGTGGAAGCCGGTGAACGAGACGAATCCAGATAAAGGGGTTGAGTTGAATAATGATACGAATGTCGACTCGGGTATGAATAATGTTTATGTTGGGACGTCTAATGTGGGTAATAGAACGTTTAGAGAGACTCTTTTGAATCTTGATCCTGGTAAAGAGGTGTTGGATGTCAAGGTGAAGGATGATGTCATGGTTCGAAGTAAATTGGGATGGTCTTGGATTGTTGGGGAAGACTAAAGATCTTGCTTCCTTAACGAGTCTAAGAATATGGCTGAGAGAAGCCGTTAATTGTCAGGTTAAGATTAAGTATCTTGGGGGTTTATCGGTTATCTTGGTGTTCGGCTCTATCGAGGACAAGAACTGGTTTTTTGATAAGAAAGGAATATGGGGGAAGGTATTCGTGTCTATGGATGCTTGGGAAGGGCAAATATGGGAGTTTGAACGTGTTGCATGGCTTAGAATTATGGGTATTCCGTTATGTTTAAGTGTTGAGTCTATCGTTGCGGACATTGCGTCTAAGGTGGGAGATGTCATCCAAATGCCTAGTGTGGTGGATGGGGATGAGGACTTATCTTATGTCATGGTTGGAGTGATCACGAAGTCCACTAATAGAATTCAGCAGTTGGTCAATTTACAATGGAAAGCTTCGGTGTTTCCTATTTCTATTGAGGAGGATGGCACAGATTGGGCACCGGATTGCATTTTTGATGAAGAGGAGGAAGTTTTTGAAGAAGAGGAAGAGAGTGGCGTAAAGGATATGATGGACGATGTGGAAGATTATGAGGTTAGGGAGCCGGATGTCGTTCCGGGTGGCGTGGATAGTGTGGTTGTGGAGGATGAAGTTCAACAGGGTGATCCGGTGGCCGATGATACGAGTTTTGATGATATTCAACCGAAGGTTACTGAGGTGGAAACGACGGGGCTCAATCTTGAGAACGACGAAGGTAAAAAAAGGGAAAGGGTATAGGAAAAAGGCGAGAAAGAAGTTATCGATTTCACCGGTGGGGCATGACCGGCCGAAGAAGAGACAACGAGAAGGGGAAGATCTATTCGATTTGGATAGGTTTATTTATTGTGTGAGTTCCAATCCTTTGTATGATGTTAACGAGGGACAATCTACTTCTACTCGGGGTGGAATTGGGGCCGTGGAAAAGGAGGATGTTGGTTTTGCTAAGGACATGAGTTATGCAGAAGAGGGTGATAGTGGTGGTAACAAGGATGAATTGATCGCGGCTGAAATAACTTTAGTTGATGAAGATAACGTTGGGTGTATTATGAAAGAGGTGAGTGAAACTATGGGGTTTGGGAAGAAGCTAGGAGTTGAAAACATTGAAAATTTCGAACTTTCGGTTGGTAACATGGTTAGGGAGGAAGGCTTTCAATCGGTTTATCAATGAATGTGTTGTCTCTAAATATTCGAGGTATGGGGTCCGAGTCCAAAGCTGTTTGGGTTCGGGAGCTACGTAGAAAGAATGATATAGGTATGCTTATGTTACAAAAGTCGCAAATGGTAACTATTGATGGTTTTGATTTGAGCAAATTCTGGGGTAGTGGGGAATACAGTTTTGATTGGGTGCCGTCTTCGGGTCGTTCTGGTGGCTTGTTTCGTTATGGAATCCGAAGGCGTTTTCTTCGGTGGACGTTAAGAAACATGATAATTTTCTCATTGTGCATGGTGTGTTGAAGGAGGATGGATCTATTTTTTCTTGTGTTAACACGTATATTGTAACAACCGGCAAAATTAAGGTAATTCCGTACTAATTAATTAAACGCAATTAACGTAATTAAACGTAATTATGAGCTGACTGTTTAACTGAGGCCTTAGAAAGATAGAAGTTCCCAAATAATGCATAGGAATGCATAAGTTTAATAGCAAAGCATGATAGGATCATGCGCAAGCAAATCTATCCGGTATGGACACTGGCGATTACCCGGTAAAAATTAAATAAGCGAAACGAACTCCGGACACCCGGAATACAAAATAAATAATATTTTCACAAAATATAACGAGTTTTGGAAACCCAAAGCCATACGTGAAAGCTTATTGTACAAATCTCCCGGTAACGAATAAAGTGCGCATACCGCACCCGATACGCGCGTAGCACGTAATTTCACCCGGCAAAAGCCGAAATAAATTATCAGTAATTTAACTGGGCAAAATTTAAGGAATACTAATGGTATTTTAATATTCGGGTGACACACGGTTAAAAACCCAAGAATACCCGGACGGTACCCGAACGAGATTAACTTAAACATAATATTAGATGATATTTAGCAAAGTGGACCCCACCCATACCTCTTGGGGGGCCGGCCATGGCCCACTCAAATGGGTAAAAACCTTTTAATCACCTCATTAAACTCTTCATCTTCTTTAATATCCAATTATCAAGATATTAATCATGAGATTGCATGATCAAGCATTGGACAATAAAAATCACCAAATCCCCCACTCTCTCTCTCTAACTCACGGCTCCAAACACCCTCTATAATCTCCCATTGATTTTGTTTGTGATCTTACATAATCTTACATAATATCTTCCATAATCCTTCCATCCAATCCAAGCAAGATTGCATAATCTTGGAAGATTTGAAGGAAAGATCATATAACCCACTTGAGAGCACTTAAACAAAATCACAAAAACTCTTTCTTTCTTCTTCCTCTTGGCCGTAGGTTTGCACCTCTACATTAACAATTCTCTTTTAATTTTTATACTTCCAAATCATCTCTAGATCATCATCCTTCAAAACCCCCTTTGTGTGTTCAAGAACATGGAGCTTAACCCATTGGAAGAAGACATTAAACCTCACCCAAATCCAAGGTTTTTGTCTTCCCTAGCCTTGAGCTAGTAGTAAGTATTACATTGTTTTTATTCTTAAATGTTCATGTTTTGTGCTATTGAAAGCAAGTTGTACATTAATGGGTAATAAAATGGATTTTATAAAGTTAATGTGTTTTGTTAGAATAAAAATGGAAGAATAATAATAACTTAAATGAATCTTGGATTTATATTAATAAATGCAGTATTTGGAGAAAATATGATGAAATGCACATACACTTGAGAAAGATGATGATTTGGGTATGATTAATGAGAAGGACTTGAATGAGATGGAAGATGATTTTAATCATCATAAGATGATATGTTAATGACAAAAATGGATTAAAATGGGTTAAATAACCATAGATGAAAAAGTTCCATATTCAAAGTCCACTCACTTGAATAAGTGAAAAATTGATGTTTTGGATAAAAGTATGGAACAAACATGTTAATGGCATCTAGGATGGATTATAAGATCATTAAAAGTGAAATGAAGTAAAAACAACTAAGCATTAAGAAAATGGGTCTTCAAAGTCCACTAAAATGGAAGAAAATGCCAACCATGAAAGATAAGATGAAAAATGCAACGAATATAAGTTAAAGGACTAATATTATAACTTGGAAAGTCGAGGGACTAAAATATGCATTTTAGAAACTTTAGTCCAAGAATGCACTAACAAAGAGTTCGGTGTCAAAAGCATAAATAATAACTTTTCCAAGTGTAGTTTTTGATAAACACAAGAAACTTACTTGTGTATAAATTAAAAGAGGCATTTTTATTAAGATGGAAGTTTTATAAAAATAAAAGGGTAACACGAGGATCTTATAAAAATAAGATTTTATAAAATATTAGTAAAGACTTGGGAAAACTTGTACAAAAATGGATACTTTTATATAAATGGGAATATAAAAGTATCGGAAACATTTTTGGGTTACAAGTTGGACAAGTTGGGCTAAACGTACAAAGTATATTTTCCAAGGAATAAACGTTCGGAATCGGAAGTAGGAATAATACGTCCATAAGAACGCGCAATGGAAACAAATATGAAAAAACGCTAACTAACGAACTTAGTTACATGAGCTAACGTAAACGGACATATGAGAAAAATGCCATTACGACAAGATAAAAATATACATATATATTTTAAGGAAATAAAATATATATAACAAGGGTGAAACGTGCGAAACACTTTCCTAAGTGTAGAAAGAATATTCGTGGGGAAAGGAAAACACAACTTAACGAATTAAAAACGCTAAACGACACATGAACTTAACAAGTAGTATCCACGCGATGGTATATGTACATATGCTCGTTTCCGACGAAATTCTAGTATATCTATTTGAATGGGAAAATAGATATGCGAGAAGGAAAAACCGAGACGAGTAGGTGAAATATACCTGCGAACGTGTGAGTGACCGACAAGATCCTAGTACATTTATTTCAATGGGAAAATAAATGTACGGTGTGGTGAGTCTAGTCGGGCGTTAAGAATATGTTACCGAACGACAAGAACATAGCATATTTATTTGAATGGGAAAATAAATATGTAGAAAAGTGAGTCGGGTCGGATAATAAGAAATCACATTATATCGAGCGAAACGATCCTAAGTATGATTATTTAAATGGGAAAATAATTATACGTTGGGTAGAGTCGTGTCGAGTATAATAGTGTACAAGTCACAAAGAATATTAATAAGAATAATATATGACTTGTAAGGAAAGGGTAATCCATCGCCATTGAACCTAGGATACGAAACTATTAAACGGGAATTGGAATAAAGACGTGGTCGGGAAGTTGGGTGTACAACTTGCCAAGGCACATACACCATTGGTGTAGTGACTTATACGCCTAGAACATTTGTAGGTGCGGGATCACAAACTTTACTATTTTCTTCTTTGAGCCGAGCACAGTTACAAGTGAGTCTCACGGCCCCATTTCTAAACTATTTAACGTTTTTACGGGGGAAAGATATGTTGGGATTTGTATGACGGGTTGGATACTTGAGTTAAGATCGCCACTCGGGGTTGAGACCTCCCCACTATAATCATTAATTCAGGAAAGAGAAACCAAAGGAATATTTGGATAGTACTATTGGTGCCTGACAAGGCCCACCCCTAATCGATAGCGTCGATTATGCATCGGCGTATGCCTGGGGTGCACGTATTCTGAAATCAAGTCGTAGGAATACCGAGTAACGACTTGGGGCGGGGGCATTGCTAATTGTCTTGGTTTGGTTATAGGCTCAAGTAAATTGTAGGACCTTGCAACTCCTATAAATGTCATAACAAGGATATTCCCACTTAATAAAGTTTTATTAAATCAAAACCTGTGAACTCACCAATATGTATATATTGACGATTTTCAAACATATCTTTCAGGTAATTGATTGATGAAGGTTAACGTGGCAAGCAGGGTCGGGGGAATCTCCAAGTCGGGCGTTGGAATGTCATGAAGGGGTCTCATCTCTTTATCCCATGGACTTCGGGATAAAGGGAGGAGCCTCCTTATTTATTTCAAAAACAATTTAAGATTATGTACGAATAATTTGACATGATTATCGGCGTTGAATAAATGCCCGTTTGTTTAATTATTATTGTGGTTTGCATTAATCTTGGCTTAATCCTCTTGAACCGTCGCGCCACGTGTTTCCGCCATAGGCGTGGTGTGACAGAAAGTGGTATCAGAGCCAAGGTTATAGTGAATTAGCATTTTTAAAATCTAAACTATAACCGGATTTGGTTCAAAAGTTAAAAGCTTTCAAAATAAATGCGAAACGCAATAAACTAATTTTTCCAACGACCATTTGGGTATGTGGAGATTCCGACCAAGCTAGCCATGGGTAAGAATACGTGTTATTTTAGTATTAGAAGGTTAGGAAGAGTACCGTAGATGTGTGCCTTAACTGTCTAACGAATAATACTTAAATATTAGTACGGTTCTTTTGCCAGGATGTCAGACGCAGGGAGCGTAGCACCGAGCTACGACAGTAGCATTCAGATCATCCCAGCACCGCCAGCAGAGCCGATCGAGGTTGTGGTACTCGATCCTGAGGATGACGACATGGAGGTTGACGCCGCCATAGAGGGCGCAGACGGAGACAACTCCGACGAGACGGACCCGAGCGAGGACCCAGCGTGGGCCCCCGCTGGAGGCGACGTGGCCGCCGTAGCCGACCTACCGATGGCCGAGGCACCACAGGCTGACTTGCCTCTAGTGCCATTCCAGGCAGCACCACTGCCAGCACTTCCCCTCCGAGCCGTCAGGGACATCCCTGTAGGCTGTGCAGGTCCATCGAGGCCTGTCCCCACGCAGTCGGAGACCGTTGAGTCTCCATACGACCGACACGCACCTGTCGATCGTGAGCCCTTACCCACCCCACTTATCCCCGTTCCCTCGGGCATGAGGCTCGTGCCCGTTTGCCGAGGACACAACGGGTGGATCTCGGATGACTCCGATGATGAGTCGACCGCATCGGTAGAGCACATCGCTGTGCCGATCCCACCAGCAGACCAGGAGGAGCACGTCGCTCCGATGATAGGGCATGCCACCACTTCCCCAGCCGCCCTACCCGCCATACCCGAGCCCGTACCACAGGATGGGCCAGCTTCTACTGGGCACATCCTTGAGGGCAGCTCAGCCCGTAGTACTGAGCTGCACCGAGCAGGTTTGGCAGCTCACGCCACTGCTAGCCCTCCCACCCCTACCACCGTGATATCTGCTCCAGAGTGGGTCGCTGTCACACAGCCCCTCATGGTCCCACTCGCCGAGCTTATAGTCCCCTCACCAGTATCCATGACACTACCCATCACCACCTTTCCCACACTACCACCCCTACCCGAGATGCTCCCTACACCACCACCTGCACCATTCACTATGGATGCAGGAGCCCCTTTTTTGATACCCCCACTTGCACCGTATACTCTAGGTGCGGGAGACCCATACCAGGTACCACCCTATTTCTTCACCGGATTACCAGGCTTTGCCCCACCCTTCACCTCCCTACCTATACCCGATATAGTCGGCCCGTCCCAGCCGACGTATACTGACATCCCCGGGCCGTCGCAGCCCCACGGGATGGCCCCACTGTCGGGACCAGCATGGTCCACGGTGATCTCCTTGGAGAGAGATTTCCAGACTCTCACCGACACGGTGCAGCGCACCGTGAGTCAGATGGAGCAGCAGGCCCAACTCATGTGGGCCAGGATCATCGATGCCAGAGATGCGCTGGCACATTATGCTGAGGAGTTGCTGAGCATGGACGCTCATTGTGGGATTACGGGCGACACACACTTTGCGCATCGCCAATTCTTGTACGATCGCATTATGGCGATTAGTATGACCATTAGCATGTGCGCACCCCAGTATCAGTACCCGCCGCCGCCGCCACCACAGTAGCGATACATCAGAGACGCTTGGGGATCACTTACGGACATAGTAGCAGTAGTAGTAGTAGTAGTAGTATGATAGCACAGTATGGGTTATAGCACCCATCTGCATTTTTGCCTAGCCGAGCGGGATTGTGCCGGTATATGACATTATATTTCTAGTGTATTTCAAAAGAGCAATGTATGAGGAATGTATCCTCGGTTTTTGTTATTATGAACAAATCATTGTACTCATGGTATTGAAATTAATGAAAATTTTGTTATGGTAAAATATGTGTTATGATTGTCTACGATTATTATTACCTGTTCTGTTTATATTGTGATTGTGTGATGTTGTTATGGTGATTATTGTGTTCGTGTGTTGTGTTGTTATTTATACTTTATGTATGACGATATTGTATGAATGATCGCCAAATTAACCTTTGATATTGATTATTGAAGAAAAATGGCACCAGCCACCCGAAGCAACAGTGGAAACGAAAGACTACCCACGACACCCGAGGAGCTTGAAGCCCTAGTTTCGGGACGCATCGCCCAAGCTCTCGCGGAACACAATTCCACGCACACCGAAAGGTCGCGAGATCGAACAGGGAGCGACCGACGCGAAACCTCCCCTACCGGTAAGAAGACTTCAAATGTATGCAACAGAGTTTTCGTAAAACTCCTACCTCATAATAACATGTTACTTTATTATTGCAGAAACGGCCTCGCGAGAGCGTGGCTGCACGTTCAAAGCTTTTCTGGACTGCAAACCGCTCAATTTCAGCGGCACTGAAGGTTCTGTCGGACTAGTCAAGTGGTTCGAGAAAACCAAAGCGGTGATTCATATCAGCAGCTGTACCCCGCGACAGGCTGTCATGTACGCCACTAACCTGTTTCTGGACCAAGCTCTAACATGGTGGAACAACCAAGTGCAAACACTGGGAGACGATGCTGCTTACTCCTTGTCATGGTTGGAGTTGAAGGAACTAATGATCGCCGAGTACTGCCCGGCAAGCGAAGTGCAGAAGCTAGAGACTGAGTTCTGGAACCTCACCATGGTTGGATCGGACGTAGCTGGGTACACGTCCAGGTTTCATGATCTCTCCCGGTTAGTGCCTCGCTTGGTCACCCCGGAAAGCAAGAAGGTGGAAAGATACCTATTCGGACTGGCACCACAGATACGCGGCATGGTCACTGCTTCCAAACCTACGACCATGCGCGAAGCTATCGACCTCGCCTTAAGCCTCACTGAAGACGCCATCCGAATGGGCACCCTAATCCGAAAAGTATCAGGATTGAAGCTTACTGAGTCCAGCAGTGTTGAGGGTAAGAATCTGGGTACGAGTTCAGCCGTTGGGTCAAGCGAACAAGGAAATAAGCCAAGGTTTGGGAAGCGTAAGCGCGATGAGAGGAAAAAGGATGGATCATCAGGAGGTTCAGGGAAGAAAGGGAAAGGGTATGTGGCCACTGGACGTGGAAACAATGGAAAGCAAGGTTACCAGGGCAAGAACGAAGTGATCTGCGGTAAGTGCTGTCATTCTGGGCACAAGACAGAAGACTGCAGGTCAGAAGCACCAAAGAACGGAGGAGCGAGGCCCTGTTTCTCATGTGGATCGCTCGATCATTGGAAGAGGGATTGCCCCAAACTCAACAACCAAGCCCGTGGTCGGGCATTCGTGATTGGTGCCGGTGATGCACGACAAGACCCTAATGTGGTCACTGGTACGTTTCCTCTAAATTGTCATTATGCTTCAGTATTGTTTGATACTGGCGCCGATTTTAGCTTCGTATCTGTCGAATTTAAAAGATTACTTGGACTAAAAACTAGTAAGCTAGACACACCATACTCTATAGAACTGGCTAACGGTAAGACTCTAGAAACTCGAGAAGTAGCGAAGGATTGTAAGTTGGATCTCTGTGGTCACGAGTTTGGCATTGATCTATTGCCAGTCGTACTGGGTAGTTTCGACATAGTCGTTGGCATGGATTGGCTATCCGCACACCGCGCCGTCGTTGTTTGCAATGACAAAGTAATTCAAGTTCCCCTCGCAAGCGGTGAAACCCTATCGATCCAAGGGGAAAGGCGTGGAACGCCGTTGAGAATTATTACCAGCATGAAAGCCAGGAAGTGTCTAAGGAAAGGTCTCGTCGCATTCTTGGCGCACGTAGTAGATAAGAAGGCCGACGAGCGAAAGTTAGAAGACATTCCAATAGCCAGAGACTTTCCAGATGTGTTCCCAGAAGATTTGCCGGGACTGCCACCACCCCGACAAGTCGAGTTCCGCATCGACCTTGTTCCAGGAGCTGCACCCGTAGCGCGATCGCCATATCGCCTAGCTCCTTCTGAGATGCAGGAACTGTCTGGTCAACTGCAGGAGTTATTGGACAAAGGTTTCATAAGACCAAGCTTCTCACCCTGGGGAGCTCCCGTGTTATTTGTAAAGAAGAAGGATGGCACTTTTCGAATGTGCATTGACTATCGAGAACTGAACAAGCCAACCGTTAAAAATCGCTATCCTCTTCCCAGGATCGACGATTTGTTTGATCAACTTCAAGGATCCAGTTTCTACTCCAAGATCGATCTAAGGTCCGGCTATCATCAGTTGCGTATCCAAGAAGAAGACGTGCCAAAAACAGCATTCAGGACTCGTTATGGGCACTATGAGTTTCTGGTTATGCCATTCGGTTTAACCAACGCACCAGCTGTTTTCATGGATTTGATGAATCGCGTGTGTAAGCCATACTTGGACAAATTTGTCATTGTCTTCATTGATGATATCTTGATCTACTCACGCACTAAGGAAGAACACGAGGATCATCTTCGGTTAATCCTCGAGGTACTACGCAAAGAGAAGCTCTATGCTAAGTTCTCGAAATGTGACTTTTGGATTCGAGAGGTTCACTTCTTAGGCCACGTAGTGAATGAAAAGGGTATACATGTCGATCCCGCCAAGATCGAAGCAATCAAGAATTGGGACGCCCCTAGAACTCCTACTGAAGTACGACAATTTCTTGGCCTTGCGGGTTACTACAGAAGGTTCATCGAGAACTTTTCTAAGATAGCACAGTCTTTAACCATGCTAACCCAAAAGGATAAGAAGTTCGAATGGACGGAAAGGCAGGAAGCAGCATTTCAATTGCTAAAGGATAAGTTATGTGGCGCCCCGATACTATCACTCCCCGATGGTACGGAAGACTTCGTGGTTTACTGTGACGCCTCTCATCAGGGATTGGGTTGTGTATTGATGCAACGAGAGAAGGTCATAGCCTATGCTTCAAGACAACTAAAGCTTCACGAGAAGAATTACACCACACAAGATCTGGAATTGGGAGCCGTGGTATTCGCGCTCAAGATATGGAGACATTATCTATACGGAACCAAGTGTACAATCTTCACTGATCATAAAAGTTTGCAGCACATCTTTGACCAAAAGGAGTTGAACATGCGACAACGGCGATGGGTCGAGTTATTGAACGATTACGATTGTGAGATAAAGTACCATCCCGGGAAGGCGAACATTGTAGCCGACGCCTTGAGTCGCAAGGAACGGGTTAAGCCATTGCGTGTCCGAGCCTTGGGTCTAACCATCCACACGAACCTGACTGACCGGATTCGTGAAGCTCAAACTAACGCTCTTAAACCCGAGAATGTCAAAAGTGAAAGATTGCGGAAGATGGTTGATTCACTAGAGCCAAAAGCGGATCAAGCCCTGTATTTCATGAACAGGATTTGGGTACCAGTGTATGGTGGATTGCGTGAACTAGTATTAGCCGAAGCCCACAGTCCGCGATATTCGGTTCACCCTGGAGCAGACAAAATGTTCCATGATTTGAAGGAATTTTACTGGTGGCCAAATTTCAAGAGAGATATAGCGGTGTATGTTGCGCGATGCTTGACTTGCGCGAAGGTCAAGGCCGAGCATCAGAGACCATCCGGTTTGCTCCAGCAACCGGAAATACCAGAATGGAAATGGGAACGGATTACTATGGATTTCATTACCAAGTTACCCAAGACAACAAGCGGCCATGACATGATCTGGATGATCGTTGATCGATACAAAATCTGCACACTTCCTCCCGATTCGCGAAACGGATAAGTTGGAGAATCTGACCCGTTTGTACATTAAGGAAGTTGTGTCGAAGCACGGTGTACCTATTTCCATCATCTCCGATCGAGATAGTCGCTTCACCTCAAGATTTTGGGAAAGTTTAAATGAAGCCCTCGGTACTCGCCTTGACATGAGTACCGCATATCATCCACAAACCGATGGTCAGAGTGAACGGACCATCCAGACTTTGGAAGATATGCTACGAGCAAGCGCAATCGATTTCAGCGGAAATTGGGATACACACTTGCCACTGGTAGAGTTTTCGTATAACAACAGTTACCACACGAGCATTCAAGTTGCACCTTTTGAAGCTCTATATGGACGCAAGTGTAGATCGCCTCTATGTTGGGCTGAAGTTGGTGAAAAGCAACTTACCGGGCCCGAAATTGTTCAAGAGACAACGGATAAGGTCTTTCTGATAAGAGAACGTCTCAAAGCGGCACGTGACCGGCAGAAAAGCTACGCTGATATGAGGCGAAAGCCTTTGGAATTTCAAGTCGGAGACAGGGTCCTACTAAAGGTGTCACCTTGGAAAGGTGTCGCGCGCTTTGGGAAGCGCGGAAAACTAAACCCACGATATGTTGGACCATTCGAAATCCTGTCCAGAGTAGGCCCCGTAGCATACAAGCTCAAGTTGCCACAAGAACTTAACGGTGTACATGACACGTTCCACGTGTCGAACTTGAAAAAGTGCTTATCCGACGAAACTCTCATCATCCCCACAGACGAAATCCACATTGACGACAAGTTACACTTCGTCGAAGAACCAATCGAAGTAACCGATTGGAAGGTCCAAAAGTTAAGACGCAGTAAGATCAGATTGGTCAAAGTGCGTTGGAATGCCAAGCGTGGACCAGAGTTCACGTGGGAATGGCTGGACCGGATGAAGCAAAAATATCCCGCCCTATTCGAGAAGACCCCTATACCGGAGAGCTCGAAGTGAATTCCGGGACGGAATTCTCTTAACGGGGGGAGAATGTAACAACCGGCAAAATTAAGGTAATTCCGTACTAATTAATTAAACGCAATTAACGTAATTAAACGTAATTATGTGCTGACTGTTTAACTGAGGCCTTAGAAAGATAGAAGTTCCCAAATAATGCATAGGAATGCATAAGTTTAATAGCAAAGCATGATAGGATCATGCGCAAGCAAATCTATCCGGTATGGACACTGGCGATTACCCGGTAAAAATTAAATAAGCGAAACGAACTCCGGACACCCGGAATACAAAATAAATAATATTTTCACAAAATATAACGAGTTTGGAAACCCAAAGCCATACGTGAAAGCTTATTGTACAAATCTCCCGGTAACGAATAAAGTGCGCGTACCGCACCCGATACGCGCGTAGCACGTAAATTCACCTGGCAAAAGCCGAAATAAATTATCAGTAATTTAACTGAGCAAAATTTAAGGAATACTAATGGTATTTTAATATTCGGGTGACACACGGTTAAAAACCCAAGAATACCCGGACGGTACCCGAACGAGATTAACTTAAACATAATATTAGATGATATTTAGCAAAGTGGACCCCACCCATACCTCTTGGGGGGCCGGCCATGGCCCACTCAAATGGGTAAAAACCTTTTAATCACCTCATTAAACTCTTCATCTTCTTAAATATCCAATTATCAAGATATTAATCATGAGATTGCATGATCAAGCATTGGACAATAAAAATCACCAAATCCCCCACTCTCTCTCTCTAACTCACGGCTCCAAACACCCTCTATAATCTCCCATTGATTTTGTTTGTGATCTTACATAATCTTACATAATATTTTCCATAATCCTTCCATCCAATCCAAGCAAGATTGCATAATCTTGGAAGATTTGAAGGAAAGATCATATAACCCACTTGAGAGCACTTAAACAAAATCACAAAAACTCTTTCTTTCTTCTTCCTCTTGGCCGTAGGTTTGCACCTCTACATTAACAATTCTCTTTTAATTTTTATACTTCCAAATCATCTCTAGATAATCATCCTTCAAAACCCCCTTTGTGTGTTCAAGAACTTGGAGCTTAACCCATTGGAAGAACACATTAAACCTCACCCAAATCCAAGGTTTTTGTCTTTGGTTATGGTTGCTTCATGTTTTAAGCTGCTAATTTCAGACTCTTTTGCAGTTAAACTTGTTTTCAAATCTTTTGTGAGTTTTTCAAATTTAACTTCATCATCCAAAATTTTCTTTCTAAGGTTTTCATTCACCTCTTTGATGTTAGCAAATGCTATTACACATTTGTCAGAACACAACTCTTTAAGAATTTGAGGAGATACCTTAGCAGCAGCATCAATGCAAATCACACTTGCACTCACAGTCATCAGATGCACCCCAGGGATCTGAGAGATTCACAACCTCTTCTTCAGGTTTTCACCTGTAACAACTTCACTAACAACATCATCAGTCACAACATCAGATTCAGTTACCACCTCCTCAGATTCAATCTCATCTACCATAGCCATGAAACAAAAATTTTCTGGTTCATTTTCAGCTTTGGCAACTAGTGCAAAATTCTCATCTGTTAGCTCATCAGGTAGACTGCTCCAATCAACAAAGCCTTGTGTAAAGAAGCTCTGTTGACTGGTCTCTGCAGGAGCAGAGGATGGAGCAACAGTCGTTTGCACAGGTGCTTGCAACAGGTGTTTGCACATAGTGGATCTGAGGAACAGTGGTTTGGACATACTGGACAGGAACAGTGTTTGAGGACTGTGCAAAATGAGCAGTGTTTTGCACATTTGGTCCAGGGCATTATAGGGAATCTGATAAGTGTTGGTCTGTGGTCTTTGATTTGGATAGGTTATCATAGGTGTACCATGTTGACCCCTAATTCCCTAGCAAAATGACCAAACCTATGACATTTATTGATCTTTCTTTATTCCAACCCAACCTTAGATCTGCCAGTCAACCCTGGAAACCTTCTACCAGTTTTCTTGTAAAAATTATTAGTTCTTACACTGAGAAGGGCCAATTGGTGCATAATGTCCATTTCTTCCAAATCATCAGGGTCAAAGTATTTCAGGTCATCATACTCAAAGGATATATTGTCAGATGCCTGTATATCACCACCACTTGCTGTGAAGGCATAGTTTGGTGAATAAGAATCAGAGTTAAAACCTGAGTTAAAACCTGAAGTTATGTTAATAAAATGATCATAACTCTGATCCTTTGTGTTTCCAGGCACCTCATCATGACCCAAAAGTGCTGTATTCCCAAACACATAGTCATCAGACACTTTTCCAGAGTCCTGGAGCTTCTTTTCTGGTTAAGCTCTCTCTCATAGGTCAAGAGCTTACCATGAAGCTGGGTCAGTGATAGGTCTTTAAATCCTATTGAGTTTCTCATCACAATAGCAATAGTGTCCCATTTGTCTGGTAATGATCTCAAAAACCTATGGTTCAAGGTTGAATGAGGGTAAGTAAGACCAACCAATTTTAGTTCACTAATTAAGCAATTAAATCTCTCAAACTGTTGAGTTAATGACTCTCCTTTGACATGACTGAATGTTTCATATTGTTGGTTAAGTATTTCACGATTGTTTTCAATAACCTCCTCAGTCCCACCAAACTGTTCTTTCAGTGCATCCCACAACTCCTTTGCACTGTTACAGTGTAACAACCCAGCATATATATCATTGGGTAGAGCCATGGCCACAATACTGAAGGCCTTAGCATCTAGCTCAATTTTCTGAAAATCCTGGTCGGAGTAGTTTTTCAAGTTTCTTTGGCTCAAACACTTTGGGATCTTCAGTACTCGGCACAGTCGGAACATGTGGTCGAAGATAACCGACTTCCAACACCCAGTGTTTTGTTGAGCTAGAACATGGCTCATCCGACGTTGCCAGATATTGTATTCAGATCTGACAAGCATCGGTGGCTTGTTGTTCGTGCCAGTGTTATGTGGATCGTGATTGATAGAAGCCATTCTCTGATTTTCAAAAAACAAAGTCTGTTTAAAAACGTTGAAACGAAATTAAACTATTACTCTGTTTTCAATCTAACAGACAAACGATATCATAATTGTGAGCTGATTATTAAATTGATTTGTTAGATCGAATTTAATTGACCAAGCTCTGATACCAATTGTTAGGATCTGAGTATGTTTGTTTTGATTATGTTTAACTAAATATGATAGATATGAAATGAATATAGAATGAAAGTGCAGCGGAATAATAAACTGTTAATCAAAACAAGAGAGTAAATGTTTTCAGATCGAAAGCTTTCATTAATCCAAAAGATTACAATCGTACAAATACTCCCCCTCAGCCTGATCACACAGTGTTTGTCTGAGAGAATGTTTGTGTGTGTGATGCAATAGAACAGTACAAGCACTGTTCTATTTATAGACAGACTCAAAGCACTGATGACCTAGGCTGACGTCACCTAAGACAGTGATCTCTAACAGAATAACAAACATAAACATCTGCCTATTACAAACTACTGTTACATTGAAAGCACTGATATTAAACATCTGTTGAAGATAAACTCTGATGGTCTTGTATCCACTGCTGGAGCCTAAGTGCTGTTGGTTCCAGCAGAGCTTTGGTCTTCAGTACTTGTATCAGTAGTTGTTCTTCATCAGACCTTTGGTCAGCAGTTGTTCTTCATCAGTTGTTTACTCAGCAGTTCTTTGTATCAGCAGTTGTTGAGCAGTTGTTTGGATAGAACAGTAGTTAGGGTCAACAGTCTTTTGGGAGAAGTAAGTTGTAAAGACTGTTTATTCAAGGATCAAACTGATAGCATGTTTTGGCTTTCTAATCATCTGTTCTTCTCCAGGTCAGCAGACCCAACAATCTCCCCCTAGAACAGATGATGCCAAAACTCAGCTTTATTTATTGATCTTTATTCCTCATCAGACTTTCTCTGATTTGACCTTTGAATTGCAATTCAAAGTTCAGAGCAAATAAGTCTTCTTCATCTCTTTCTAGATCCAGATTTAGCAATGTTTGGTGATCTTCTGCACATAGGCTGTAAGCATCATCCATGCTGATCTTCTGAACCCTTCCATCTGACCTGAGCAATGTCAATTCGTGGTTGTCTTTGTTGACTTTCCACTTTAGAATTTTTGAGTCAGTGGATTTGCTGAGATGAACTTTTATTCTTGATGAGTTGGGTGAAGGAGGTCTTCCAATGAGTTCTCTGAGCTTCTCTGTTGTAGGATCAGAGAAATAATGTATTTGATTGAAGAGCCCTTCTTTGATGAATGTATCAGCAAACTTTCTTTGATCTTCCTCTAACATCTCTTTCTGCTTCTTGAACTGTCTACTTGCAGCAGCTGTGAGATCAGAGGTTTCAAGTAAGCTGTCCAGGTTAAAGGTCTGTTGGGGTCTCTTCATCATTAGTTCATCAGTGTAAATTGGTTTCCTTGGAAGACTGAGATCCTTCTTCCTATTTTCTTCCAGACTTTTGTAGGTTTCAACCAGCCTTAACTCTGACCATCTGGAAACTGACCTCATCTCCCCATAGTTGGCAGCTACAATCTCCTGCCTCATCCTTTTGAATTTCAAGGCTCTGACTGGGTCTCTGCCTTTACCAAAGTTAGGAGTGGAGACTTTAGCTTTGGGGTCTTTGGCCATTTCTTCAATCCTGAGTAGCTCTTCTCTCAAAGCATGAGTAGTCCAACCATTGAACTTCTTTTTGTTTGCTTTGTAAGGCTTGGTTGCCATTATCTGTTCAAGAAGAGATTCCCTTACCTCTTTTTCCAAATCTACACTGAGAGGCATGGAGGACATGGAATTGCTCAGGGTCTTAGCAAAATCTTCAATCCTTCTGAGTTTGCTAAGCTCTGCTGAATGGATGCCCTGAGCAGTCCTGTCATCCTTCCCTTTGCATTTCTCCCTGATGATGGCATCCACCTGCTCACCCTTGTATTTCAGATAAGTATCAATATTGAGGGGAACAGGAAGTTTGGGAGAGATGGGAAGGATCTTTCTGATGGCTGTTCAGTATTGTAGAAGAATTGTAATTCCCCCTTGAGTAGATCAAGTTCAAGGGGATACTGAACAACCAATGGTGTAATGGTTGGTGGTGGTCTATGGGATCTGAACTTGGATGTGTGTGGTGAGAATGATGTGATTGGAATAGCTGTGATAGGAGGAGTGGATTGGGCAGTTGAAATGGTGGTTGGTGATGTGTGTATGTTTTCATCATGTACAACAAAGGTTGATTTTCTCTTCCTTGTGTACATGATTTTTGGTGATGGTGATTTGGTAGCAGTGGTTGGATTAACATCTGTTGGCCTTTTAGTAGGTCCAACAGATGTTTGGGATTTAGCTGGTGATGTATGTTTGGTGGTTGTATGTTCAGGTGTGTTTGTTGGTTTAGGTATGTTTGTTGGTTTGGGTGCAGTGGTTTGGGTAGCAGTGGTTTGGGTAGTTTCTGTGTTTTGAGTGGCAGTGGTTTCAGTAGCAGTGGTTTTATCAACAGAGGTGTTCAACTTAGAAGGTGGTTTTCTAACATGCTTGGCAGGTCTTTTCATCCTTTTAGAGGATCCCACATCTTCAGTTTCCCTTTGTTGTTTCTTTTTGAGTTCAATTAATGACTCTGCTTTAACTTCCAAAGTGTCAGCTCTTTTCTGTTTCTCTTGAGCAGCCTTTTCAGCTTCTATGTTTGCAGAGTCATCTACTGCTTTATTCTTCTCAGTGGTTTGTTGTGGTGGTGCTGTTGCTTGTTGTTGTTGTGGAGCTTGTTGTTGTGGAGCTGATTTGGTAGACTCTGGTTTCTTGGCAGACTTGGCTTGGCCTTTTTTGAGAAGGAGGACAACCAAAAGGATCTAGTTTTGGTAGCCTATCTCTGCCACTCTCCCCCTTTTTGGCATCATCAGCCGTGAAAGCATCATCATTTTCATCCCTGAGGATGGTGGTAGGGGCAGAGCCAGTAGTCTTCAGCAGGTGGTCCTTGATGGCTTTGATATCAGCATGGGTATCTTTATACCTTGCATCTACCATATTCCTGATCTCAGCCATGTAAGTTTCATGTGTCTGATCAGCCAGTTTTCTGTGAGCTATGATGATGGGGGAAACTGATTTCCATAACTCACTGGCTATATCAGCTGTGGATGGTTGACTCTTGGAAAGATCTGCAATTGAGCTCAGTATAAGCTTGACATCAGATTTGATGTCAGCAACAGAGGTTTCAATGACAGAAACTCTGTCCGTCAATTCTTGGTATTTTGACCCATCTCCTAAATTAATAGGATCATCTGAGTCCCTACCAGTGGTAGTTCTACCTGATTCAGGCCTAATAGGTGAATCAGATGCCCCTTTGTCTTGGTACTGGGGACTTCCAACTGTTTTTGGAGACACTATAGTGGCTTCAACAGTTGTTGCCTTCAAGGGAGTCTTAGCTATGTAATCACTGTCCTGATGTGAGACAGTGGTCTCTACATCAGTAGTGGCTGCTCCACTTGAAAACTCACCTAGAGTTTCATTGAACTCAGGTGGTGTAACCTCCTCTTCTGTTTGTGGGATAGCAGATTGTATATTCTCAGGACCAGTCACATGTTGGAGTATACTCTCAGTGACAGGTGGAAGAGAGGAACTGGGTTCTTCCTGAGATTTGTCAATTGCTTCAAACAGAGGTTGCATTGTTTGTGGGACATGTGATGGTGAGGGTGGAGGAGTAACAAGAGAATTAGCTCTGGGAGAGGGGCTTGTGAACATATGGTCAAGTGACTCAAATGTATCATGATGTGTGTCCCCTTGGCTTACAACATGATCCTTTTGAGAGGATTCATGAGGAGTTTGGTCAGGTGGAGGTATGTCCAACTGTTGTGAGGAAGTAACAACAGTGGTTTCAGGTTGCTTTTGTTGTGCAACAGAGGTTTCTTCTGGTACCTCAACATCCAGAAGCCTCATTTGTGGTTGAGTGGGGGGTTTTTGTGGATGGATGTTTCTTTTTGGAGGTAGCTGGTGTGGGTTTCACAGCACTGGATGTAGTGCCATGATCACCAGGAGCAGTGGGCTCAACAACAGAGGTTTTGACAACAGTTGTTGCCTTTGTCCTCTTTGTTTGTGTTTTAGAAACTTTTGACACTTTAGACACTTTTTCTTGGGTGCTTCCACCCAGCATTCTTGTGAAAGTTTCATCAGTTAAGCTTTTCATTTGCATAGCCTCACCCTTTTTGAAAACTTTTTCTGGTAAGACTTTTTGTAAGATTACACTAAGAATTCTTGGGTAAATAAGAAAAGCATTGTTTGACCCAGACTTGACAGCTTTCACATTTGTTACCAAGTCCATGAACAATCCCTGGGAAAGATTGAAGTCAGAGTTTGACAACATGGCATAACCCAGATATTGCATCCTTAATGGGATTTCATTAAAGGATGTGGACTTAGCAGAGACACAAAGAAGAAGAGTATGGAAGAAAAATTTCATGACTGGAGGAAAAAACTTTTTGAAAAGAGTTGATCCAGTCATCTGACCATCATACCCTCTTTCTTGGAACTCAGTGTGAAGCTCTGTTTTAGTAAAGGAATCCTTACCTGCTAGGTCATTCAGTGTGAAGGTTGTGGATATGGTTTCAGGGTAATGACGATACTGGATTCTCCAATTTTGGAAATAATGGAAGTAGGCTTTTTGTCTTGTAGTAGAAACTCAGCATTCAACCAAAATTCTTGGAGTGTATCAAGATAAATGGGGCGTTAGCGGTTAGGATGGGTAAGTATTTGGAGTTAAGGAAAATGTCGATAGTGGAATGAAATGGAGTGTTGTCATCTGTTTTGATCAGATAGGGGAGACAATTGTGTGTAGCTTTGGCTTGAAGATCCATTGTAATGGATTTCGAAGGTGAAGATGATTGGATATTGATGAAGGGTTTGAGAATGAAGAAGGCGGTTTTCAGTATTTTGAATACAATGAGACAGTGTAACGTCTGTTGTGGTAAAACAGGGTTTTTATAGGCTCAATGAAACCGCTGATGTGGCCAAACCTCTGCTTATATGAGCAGACGTGGCAATCATCTGATGGATGAAAACATCTGGTGGATAACAACTGTTTTTGGCAAACAACTGATACAAACAGCTGATGGATCCAACTGTTTTTTTTTTTGAATATAATATATATATATAATATATATATATATAAACGGACAGTTGTTTTATCTGAACAGATGTTCTGAAACAGATTTTTCAACCAACAGTGGATATGAATGAAACAGTGGTTTGTTTTAGCTGATCAGATGTTATAAACAGATTTTTCAACCAAACAGCTATTTATAAAAAAATTGATTTGCTGAAACATTTTATTAAGATTTATTGAAACTTTATTTGTTTAATCCATGTTTAACATACCAATTCTGGAAATCAGATTTGTAAAGGTAGATGTGTCTAAAGCTTTTGTTAACACATCGGCCAACTGATCCTCTGTTGGAACATGGTGTAAAGAAATCAAACCTTTTTCATAGCTGTCTCTGACAAAATGATGTCTTATGTCAATGTGTTTGGTAGTGGAATGAGAGACTGGATTCTTGATGATATTTTCAGCAGCTTGACTGTCCAACATGAGTGGAGTCCTAAGTGCAGTTATCCCAAAATCCAGTAGTTGATTTTGAAGCCACATGAGTTGGGCTGTACAGCTTGCAGCAGCAATGTATTCAGCTTCAGCTGTTGAAGTTGAAACAGCTGCCTGCTTTTTGCTTTGCCATGAAACTAAGGCATTCCCTAGAAATTGGACCCTCCTGAAGTGGATTTTCTTGTGGTGTGACAGCCAGCAAAGTCACTATCTGAATAACCTGAAAGCTCAATGTTTCCATTAGCAGGATACCAGATACCAAGTGTGGGAGCACCTTTGAGGTATCTGAATATCCTTTTCACAGCAATAAGGTTTGACTTTCTGGGTGAAGCCTGGGATCTGGCACAGACACAGGTAGCAAACATAATGTCTGGCCTAGATGCAGTTAGGAGAATATCCCAGAAAATAACCACAGTCTACTTTGGCTGCAAATTTTGAAATGGAATCTTTGAGATTTAAAATGAAACATGGGCATCCAAAGATTTTGAAAAATGAGATTAATGGTTTGATTTTGAACAAAATTTCATAAGCAGTTTTTTGATGTCTGGGGTTGATCAAAACTCGTTTTGAACATAGCAAGCAGTGTTTACAGCTTCTGCCCAAAAGGACAGTGGCAAGCCAGAATCTGCTAGCATGGTTCTTGCAGCTTCAATAAGAGTTCTATTTTTCCTCTCAACCACCCCATTTTGTTCTGGTGTTCTTGGGATGCTGAACTGCCTCACAATCCCTTTTGACACACAGAAGTCATCCAACTCCTTATTTTTAAACTCTGTTCCATTGTCACTCCTGAAGACTTTTACTGGCAAGTCATATTGCTTTTCAACTTTGGTGACAAAGTCCTTCAATATACATGCAGTCTCATCCTTAGAATGTAAAAAGTAAGTCCATGTAAACCTAGAAAAATCATCAACTATGACAAGACAAAATCTCTTTCTTCTTAGACTCATGATTTTAAACAGGGCCAAACAAGTCCATGTGCAACAGTTGTAGACACTGACTAGTTTTGGACTCATCAATGGATTTGTAAGAGCTTTTATGTTGTTTCCCTTTTAAAGCAAGAAACACAATGCTCATCACATTTAAATTCTTTTGATGGTAAACCTCTGCCAAGGCTTTGTTTGGAGAGTGTGTTGATAGTATTAAGGTTGGTGTGACCCAATCTCCTATGCCACAATTCTGTCTCCTTAGTGGAGGCAGTAGAAAACAGACAGACATTTGCCATAGGATTGTCCTTTAACATATCAACAACATACACATTGCCACTTCTATAGCAACAAGTTGTGCTTTGCTCTCAGCAATAATGGTATCAATCTTTTTCACCACTTCTGGCCCAATAATCTTACAAGTTTTCTTTGTGAAAAATGAGCCATAACCTTTGTCACTCATTTGTGAAACACTCAGAAGATTAAACTTGAGATTATCAATAAGATTGACATTTTCAAACTTGAGTTTTCCAGCCTGTACAGTCCCTGAACCCAACACCTTACCTTTAGAATCATTACCAAAGGATATATCACCCCCTCCATGAGCCAAGAATCCAGAAGCAGGGCTCTACATCCTGTCATGTGCCTGGAACCTCCACTATCTACATACCAAAGACTATCTAAACAAGCAGAAGCTCCCTGCACATCAGTAAATGATTAGTTTTGGTGAGTGTCCAAAGCCAAGTTGGCTTTGGATGGGTCCTCAGACCTTTCAGACTCAAGCTTTGGAAGGTATCAGTGGTTTGGACCAATTTCTGAATTAAGGTCAACAACTGCTGCTGACCATATTGCCAGTGCTTGAATGTCAACACTTGGGCAGCATTGTTTGATCACTTCCTGACAGATGATAATACCCATATGGATTTCTGTTCACTCTTGGTTTAGAGGGTCTCTTTGGCTCCTCATAAACATGTGGCAGACTGTGACAAGGAGGTTTACCAAACCTCTTGGGTATTTGCTTTGTGGGTGGAGCATCTGTTACTTGGACATCCCTAGAAGCAATGTTTCAAGCCTTTTGTAACAGATGTTTGGACAGGGGTGAAGTCTGTTTGGGCTTTCCTTTTGGAGTACTAACCACAGGGTTTGCAAGAGTTTTAGCTTTGTATTCTTGTATTTTTACATGTTGATGCGCTTTTGCGACTAAGATTGGATAAACATTATTAACATATGTTAGTGACTTGGCCGAAGGTAAACATAAGGGGCGAAGGTAGATTATAGTGGGCGAAGGTAGATGGACAATGGGCGAAGGAAGAATTGGAACTGACAAGAAGACACATTCGACCATTGGAAGTGGGCGAATGTGGAAAATGCCTACGTTCGACCAGTGAAAAGGGGCGAACGTGCAGTGTCTATAAATAGGTTTTGTGATTTTGATTATGTAATAGAGTTGTCAGTTGTGTCTGTGTTCAGGTCAGGTTCAGAGGTTGTTTTGAGATATTGTGTGTGTGTTCTAGATTAACGTAAAACTGATTGTAAAAGCTTATTTGAAAGAAGTTAATCTATGAAATGATGTTGAAAATGATCTTGATTGCGTTTTGATTTGTGTTTTATCAATTTGTTCAGAACTAGGGTTTCCGCACCTAGTTTTGTGACTTGTATGATCGTATAATCCTGTTTTAGCTAAAATCTTTCGCTCACAAAGTGGTATCAGAGCATAGAGGATCATACAATAACAAATTTGATAAAATCAGAGCTGATTTGGACATGTTTTTGACCTAAATACATCTGTTTTTACATAAACATTGTTTTTAAGTGTTTTTGATCGATTTAAAGGAGAATTTGTGGTCGAATTCAAGTTTTCCAAGAATTAAAGTTGCTCCAAATCAATTCCGAAACATAACCTGATTGAGATCATTCAAATCCATGAACTTTTGAAAATCTGAGATCAGAATAACCGTTTTTCAAACAATAACCGTTTTTCAAAAATGAAATCTGATCGTGGTGGGCGAACCTGGAACCTGACTTGAGTTTAGTGGTCGAAAGTGTTGTAGAGTGGGCGAACCTGAGTAGTTTTTGGGCGAACCTGAAATTTCTTGTTGAAATTTTCACTTTCGGGTACAAAATTCCACCTTCGACCAGTTTGTTTTGGGCGAAAGTGGAAAGTCTGTTAGATTGTGTTTACATTCTGGTCATATCTACATTCGGGTGTTACTGTTTGGGCGAACTAAGAATCAGAAGGGTCGAGAGTGATAAAGTTTGGACGAACCTAGATCATTTTGGGCGAACCTAGTGTATTTGGGCGAACCTAGGATTTTGTTGAAAATTTTTCTAAGTGTTGAGATTTTTCTTAGTTTGTGATCATGTGGCGTTTTCAAACTACTCCGGGATCAGCAACAACACAACCACAACAGCAAACGATGGACCCATGGACAGTGGCAGCGCAAAAGACGAACACACAGTCTTCACAACCACTTAACTACATGGCAACGACGAGCACGATGCCTCAAAGTGTAGCACATCCGGCACTACAATCTGATTACTGGGGAGTAGCAGCAGCGGCGGTAAATACTCAAACCACTAATGCTATTTCTACTTTGATTAAGGATTTGTCTACAGGTAGTGGAACTCGGCCACCGAAGCTCATGGAAATGCAAGAGTATAATCAGTGGCATACCATGTTCAAGATCCATTTGGAAGGCATGGGAGTTGAAGGAGCAGAGGCATGGAGCATGATTGTTAAAGGTTACACAGCACCGATTTTGGAGAATACAGGTGAAATGATTCCTTTGGAAAGCTTAACTGAGGACGAGAAGAAGAAATATGTGGTGGAGAAGAAGGCTTTTTCCCAATTGACACAGGCAATCACAAGTGACCTGTTGCATCAGTTTGGGACATGTACTACATCAAAGCAGCTTTGGGATAAGCTTAAGAGGAAGCATGATGGTAATGAAAAGACTAGGAGCCTGAGAATGGAAGAATTGGTCAAAGAGTTTGAGAATTTTTCTTTTATTAATAATGAAACTCTAAAAAACTAACTCCTAGATATATGCATTTGTTGTCTGAATTGTCTAGTTATGGTGTACAGATTCCAATGACTAAGCAGGTGGATAAGTTTGCAGATGCTTTACCACCACAATGGGATCAGCATGTGGAAGTTCTCAGAGAGAAGGATGCTTATCAATTCTGGACTATTTCAGAGTTTATCGAAAAGCTGGAGAACAAAGAGTTGGAGGATAGGAGGAAAGCTAGAAGGTCACAGATTCCTCAGAATCCCAGTTTGTATTTTGGAGGCACTTCAGTTCCAGTTGGTAACTCGAGCTCAGGAAGCATTGCACCACATGTTGCATGTATTTCCAATGTCATGGAATCATCAAAACCAACCACCAACTACTTGACACAAACATCATCCTACTCACAACCATCATACACACCACCACAATACAATTCCTACATTTCACCACTCTCCCCAATGCAACAAGCAGGTTTTTACACCGCTAACCAATCACAACAACCAATAAACCAAGTTACTCAACCTAATCAACAACCGGTGGTTTTGGATACATCTAACTTGGGAAATGTGACTGTGGAGGTTGCTCAGCAACACATTGCATTAGTCTCAGCAATGGTTTCATCCTACAATGGGTTAGTTGCTAGTCAGATTGGGAACAACAACTTAACCAACGAAGACTATGCACAGATAGACAAGGAAGAGATGGAACTCATTGACATTCAATGGGCTTTTGCGAGTATTATGAGAAGAGCAACAGAGTTCATTGAGAAAACTGGTAGGACTGATTTGGCAACTTCTCCCAACACAACCTATGGATTCAACAAGGAGAAGGTTACGTGTTTTAATTGTGGAGAAAAAGGACACTTTAAAAGGGAATGCACCCAGCCACCTAAACAAGGTAATCGAAACCCTTTCAATGCAAATTACCAGAACCGTCAACAACAAAACCAAGTTTCTTACCAAAATAACAACAACTACCAAAACCGAAACTTTAACAACCAAAACAGACAACCAAACACTCAAAACCAGATTCAAAACCAATCTCCTAACAACACAAACCGAACAGTTGTACCTATCACTACACCTAATGAGACTCAACAGAATGCGAGTCAGAACCAAGCTTTGGTGACTCAACAGGATGAAAGGTTTGACTGGTCGGGTATGCAAATAGGAGTTGAGGAAGTGACTACTGGTGGGAATGTGGCATGTGTTGCTTATCAGGTTGATATGGAAGAGTCGGTGGCAGTTGATGAGAAGAAAGAAACTGAGGAGTGTGAAAGTGATGATTCTGAGACTGAGATGGAAGTGGAGAATGAACCTGTTGAGGTTAAGGCTGAGGAAACGAGTTCTGGAATGGTGATTGATTCTGTTACTGATGTTCCTGAAGAGTGTAGATCAGTTTATTCAGATTCTGAGAGCGAATCAGACACAGAGGCAAGTGTTGATTCTTTAGATGATGATATTGATCAGTTGCTGGCAGAAGCTGACTTTTTGATGACGAGGAAGTCGTGCATTGCTGATGATGCTTTCACCAAGATTGACTACTCCAAGTTTTTCACTGGAAAGGAAGCTCATTTCGCGTTGATGGCCATGACTGAACCGCCAAAACCTGTAAGTTCTGAATCTAGCACTGATGTTATGAGTGATAAATATTGTGGAACATGTGATAGATTGACTGAGGAGAATAAACAACTCCGAATTTCACGTGATAGTGCTATCATGAACAGTCAATCTACTCGCAAAGAGTTGAATGCTTTCAACAAAGTATTAGATGGCTATAAAAAGGACATTTCCGACTTGAAAAACACTTTGTCATTGAAACAATTGGCAATAAACAACTATATCAATGAAATTGAAAACACCAAGTTGGAAATGGCAGCCATAAAATGCTTTGCTGAAAAGGTAACAAAAAGTTGGAAAGTTATAAGAATGTTGCTTATGTGGTAGATCATATCATTGATGATAACACCACAAATTACAAGTCTGTACCATCTCCGGTTCTTTTTGAAAATCATAACTATCACCAAGTTATACCGGAGAGTTCGGTAAAATCAGACTCATCATCAGAAATGGAATCTAATACCTCGAGTATTGGTGATCCTTATTCCGATGTGAGACCGATTTTAGGCTTGAATGATGAGGGTGTTTATGCTGAAAGTGTGAATTCAGACTCAGAGAATGATGATACTGGTAGTGATCAAACTGTTAATGTATGTGAGATTCCAAAAGAAAATCACATCATTACTACTGAACCAGTGTCACCATCTGATCATGTTCATCCGATGGCAAATGCTAATCGTGATAAAAAGTCTGAAAAGAATGATGTTAAGAAAGATAATGTGTTAAGAATGTTGTTAAAAAGAATGAGCTGAATGAACCAAGTGACAAACCTGTCAAGGTGTTTTATCGGATGGAAGGATCCGATAAGATCATTTCTGATGAGGAATTTCCAATCAAAAACGTTAACTATTCTAAACTTGACAAAATCTGGCAAGAAAGCACTATTTGGTTTCCAAAACATGAGAGAACAAACGAAATTCCACCAGAAATTTTAAAGAAATTGTTTTCGGATGTTCCTCAAGAACCAAAGATCCATGTCACCGAGTTCATTCGACCAAATGACAAAGCAAATGGTTTTCATGAGCCCACTTACTCGAAAGGACCACTTCCTGAGAGTTTGAGGAATCAACAGTATAATGATCAATTTCCTGTTAGATCATTTGCTCCACCAAATGCTCATTATGTTTTTGAAGAGTATAGAAAATGCTTTAAATGTGGAGAACGTGGGCATTTACTTGCTCAGTGTCCATATGTAAGGCATAAAAGACATGAGGTTGAAGTTAAAAATTCCATGAGAAAGCCGATTGATCATTATGTTCCACCACATAGACGGGTTGTTCCTCAACAACAACAGTTTTATAATCAAAACAATTTTCAAATGAGGAACAATCGTCCATTTCAATATGATCAAAGAAATCGGATTGCTATGGAACAATCTTGGAGAAAGCCTGTGGTGAACACAACAGTTGATAGGCAAAAGGTTCCACAAAAACCAATTGTCAAATCAAATGTTGGACCTAAGTCTGTTAATTCAGATAAGGTTGCCAAGAAAGTTACTTTTGTTAACAATGTTCAGAAACCAATTGAAAACCAAAATCTCAAATTCGTATTCTTAAAAGGTCTGAACAATCTTGGACACCTAATGGTACTCCAGGAGCTTCTACTTCAAAGGTAAGTGAGAAAAATGAAAGTGTTTTGAACAATCAGAAAAAGATTGATCCAAAACAGAAAGTTGTTGAAAAAGTTAATGAGGATGTTTCTTTGAAAACAAATGTTCAAAGGCCCAAGACTCAGGCTTGGGTCCCCCGAAAGAACTAAATGTTTACTTTTTGTGTGCAGGGAGCTTCAGCTGGCCCTATTAGCAGTCTCTGGATTGTTGATAGTGGAGCTTCAGGCCACATGACGGGGGATCTCGCATTGCTGTTTGATGTGAAAAATATTAATGGAGGGTATGTCGCTTTCGCGGGTAATAAAGGAGGATATATTACAATGGAAGGAAGCGTGAGTAATGGGATTGTGACTTTCGAGCGGATTTCTTATGTCAAGCAGATAGACTATAATTTGTTGAGTGTCAGTCAGATATGCGATAAACAATTTTCTGTGCATTTTGATGACAAATCCTGTTATATTCTCAAACCGGGCTTCAAAATTCCAAAGGAGTGGGTAATGTTGATGGCACCTCGAGTCAACAATCTCTATATTCTTGACATGTCCAAGGCGATGACATCACAGGGGCAGATAACATGCTTTCTATCCAAGGCGACCGAAAAAGAATCGATAATGTGGCACCGCAGAATGGGGCACATTCATCTGAGGAAAATGAATCAATTGGTGAGAAATGGGCTTGTCGATGGAGTAAACGTGAAACATTTCCATCTGAACGACAAGTGTGTAAGTTGTATGAAAGGAAAACAACACAAACAGTCCCATAAAGTGAAGAAAGTTAACTCTGTTGAGATGCCGCTTGAGCGATTGCACATGGACCTTTTTGGACCAGTCAAGCGCAAAAGTCATCTTGGAGAGCTTTATTGTTTAGTCGTCACTGATGACTATTCAAGATTTTCATGGGTGATGTGTTTGAAGAACAAAAGCGACACTTTTACCAACCTACAAGTTCTGTTCACTCGATTGGAGAATATCTACAATTTGAAGATAAAAAGAATCAGGAGTGACAACGGGACGGAGTTCAAAAATGCCAAGATGGATGAACTTTGTGAAAGCAAAGGGATACATCATGAATATTCGGCTCCGTATACCCCACAACAGAACGGTGTTGCTGAACGAAAGAATAGGACTCTAATTGAGGCGGCTAGAACAATGCTCGCTGACTCAAATCTTCCGGTAATGTTCTGGAATGAGGCGATTTATGCAGCAAATTATACATTAAATCGGGTTTCTAACAGTGAAGAAGTTTGGAAAAACATCTTATGAACTGTTACACCGACGAAAGCCCAACTTAGAGTATCTAGAACCTTTCGGGGCGCCATGCACGATGTTGAATCCAGGAGAGAAGTTTAGTCCTAAAGCTGAGGAGGGATATTTTGTTGGATATGCAACCCCGCTCAAACGGGTATTCAACAAGCGAACTCGTCAAGTGGAGGATTGGGCTAACGTGGAAGTTCAACGATACACTCAAAATTTGCAAGGCACGGGCCCTGATTGGATGTTTGATTACAAAGATTTCTTTGAATCATTCAACCTAGATAGCTTGGTTGAAGAAGCTGTTATCAGATTACTTTACGAGTGTGAAAACGCGGCGACTTCACCGTTGATGCGTCCAATCACCGTGAACCCCCCACCAGCTTCTAATGATACCAGTGCTCCTATACAAGAAGAAGAGATGTTTCAAGAGGCTTCAACTTCATTAGACACTTCAGAATCTGAAGATGAACAATTTGAAGAAGCCGTTCTTGAACATGCAGAAGAATTAGAGGCGCAACCTGTGAACCCAACTCCAAATCCAGATGTTGCTTCATCATCAAACACGGGTCATGATCAGGATGCTGTAGAAAACTTGACTGCTCAGACGGGAGTGATTGTACCTGTTAATCCGGAATCTCGGATTCATCGTATTCACCCGCTAGAGCAAGTTATCGGTGATCCTGGAAGTGGTGTTATGACCAGAGGGCAGCTAAAAAGCGTTAACTCGCCAGAGAGTTTTGGTGCTTTAGCATTGTATGCCAAAATTCAGAAATCTGGTAGTCAAAATGATTGGTCGTTTGCATGTTATGTGTCGCAGGTAGAGCCAAGGACATACAAAGACGCTTTGAATGAAGATGCCTGGGTTGAGGCAATGCAGGAGGAGTTATTGCAATTCCAGAAATTGGGAGTCTGGACGCTCACAGATTTGCCGCCGGGAAGAAAGAAAATAGGCACTAAGTGGGTGTTTAAGTGCAAAAAGGATGATCGTGGAGTTATTGTTCGCAACAAAGCCAGATTGGTCGTGCAGGGTTTCCATCAAATCGAAGGGATTGATTACAATGAAATCTATGCACCAGTAGCACGAATTGAAGCTATTCGGATGTTCCTTGCGTTTGCTTCATACAAGAAATTCAAAGTCTATCAAATGGACGTCAAGAGCGCATTTTTGTACGGGAAAGTCAAGGAGGAGGTTTATGTCGGGCAGCCACCAGGCTTTGAGGACCCAATCCACCGGGACAAGGTCTACGTGCTGAACAAAGCTTTATATGGTTTGCACCAGGCTCCAAGACAGTGGTACGAGGAGCTAAGTACATACCTCATCTCCAAAGGATTCAAGCGCGGCCTCGTCGATTGCACCCTCTTTACGAAGAAGACGGGAGATGACTTGCTTCTAGTACAGATTTACGTTGATGATATTATATTTGGTTCAACTAACGAACTTTTGTGCAGGGAATTCGAAACTGTTATGCAAGAAAAGTTCGAAATGAGCGCTATGGGGGAGATGCAGTTTTTCCTCGGCTTACAGGTGGACCAAAGACCCGACGGGATCTTCATTCACCAGACGAAATATGTATCCGACATCTTGAGCCGATTCCAGATGGAGGACTCTAAGCCGATGGATACCCCGATTCAACCCAATCACGGGATTGGAGTGGACGCTAAGGGGGAGCTGACAGATCCATTTACATACAGAGCAATCATCGGATCTCTGATGTATTTGACAGCGTCTCGACCAGATATTATGTATGCAACGTGTCTCTGTGCTCGCTATCAATCGAAGCCGAAACAAAGTCATCTGACGGCGGTCAAGCGTATCCTTCGATATCTGAAGGGTTGTCCATCAAAAGGACTTTGGTACCCTAATGATGATGATTTTGATTTTATTGCTTTTAGTGATGCAGATTGGGGCGGCTGTGACAAAGATAGCAAATCAACAACAGCTGGTTGCCAGTTTTTAGGGAGCAGGTTAATTACCTGGCAATGCAAGAAACAGACTTCCGTCGCACTGTCTACATGTGAAGCCGAGTACATTTCAGCCTCGAGTTGCTGTTCGCAAGTGCTCTGGATCCAACAACAGATGGTCGATTACGGTTTGCAGTTTCTTAAAACCCCTATACACTGTGACAACGAAGCCGCAATTGCATTAACTAAAAATACTGAAAATCATTCTAAAGCGAAACATATCCGGATTAAATATCATTTTATCCGTGATTGTTACGCTAAGGAATTGATAGATATGGTCAAAATCCATACTGACTACCAACGTGCAGATTTGTTTACAAAAGCTTTTGACAGATCCCGCTTTGAATATCTTTTGAAAGTAAACAATATAAAGGAAAAACAGGACTAATCGGCTCCTCGGTTTATCGTTTTTTATTTTTTAGTTTTTAGTTTTAAATTTTTGCTAATTGGGAATTTCTCTTTGCTAATTGGGAATTTCTCTTTACTATCATAATCCTCAAAGAAGTTGATGCTTTCGAGGGGGTTGTTTAATCCTCAAAGAAGTTGATGCTTTCAAGTGGATTGTTTCTTTCAAATTTTTGTTTTGTTTTTCAGAAAAATTAAAAACCCAAAAATATGTTCTTTATTTTAGGGGGAGTCATTTTATCAGAAAAACCAAAAACATTGAAAAATTTTCAAAATACCTAAAATTAGAAAAACCAAAATGATTTCCTGGATAAAAAGAGGAAATGATAGTACATCAGTGGGGATCTGACACAGGCTAAAGAATTGTATAGTATAATGAGACGTATGTTGATTACGTGTGATATGCTGATAGGCTTCGTAGACTAAATATTGCGTGCATTAGTGATACAAACATAACAAACTACGCGTTTGTGGCTGAACACCTCATGGACATATGGTCTTAGTACCGTAATTTCGTTTGATAGGGTATTTGTACAAAACTCGGAGGTTTAGGGTCGTTATGTTATTAGTTGTCTGGGGATAGCCTATCTGATCTTCTGCTGTAAGTCATTACGGACCTAGATCAGACAGGATGTCTTTATAAAAGAGCTATATGCCAAATCCTAAAGTTACCGAATTGAGGAACTTTCCATGTTATATGATGATCAAAGATTATCTATTACATCGTATTGATCATTGATGCAAATCATGATTAATATCAGTCCTCAACCTGGTATAATGCATATGTTACTTTGCTGCATTAATTTGCTGACCTGTATACCTCTATGCATTATATCTTGTACAATTACAGACGACGAAAGCATAATCACGCTTTACAATGAGTCTTTGTGCATTTACTTCTTGATACGGGAGTATGTCGTGTGTGTGGGAACCACAATGTGTTAGTCTAATACATCTAATTCGTATCATTTTAAAGCATTGCGTAATTGTCTGCATGTGAGCTTACGTGGACCACAATATCAGCAATTGCCGTGTCATATATTGTTTCTAATGATAATATTGAAACAGATCAACGCTGTGTTCAGATTTCTCAGAAAACTGATATGATCCTCTTACCGGAAATCACAAAATGTTTACTGCTTTCATTTACTTTGATGCATTTTACTTTGTCGCATTTTACTTTTATTGTCAAAAAGATACAAAATCCAAAAAGATTTTAGGTGTGTTTTGATAAAATTTCAGAAAATCCAAAAGATTTGCATTTCTGCTTTATTTTTGATAACCGGGGATGCTTGATGGTCAATTTCTGAGATTTGATTACACCATCTGGACTTTGTATCATTCAAAAAGTGAAAATTTGAGTTTTGAAAGTTTAACAGATTGAAAAATGTTGAACGGGATTCGAATTCGTGATTTGGCGAAATTTTCAGATTTTTCCATTTCACATTCGCCCCTTAATTGGGTCGAATGTGGAAAAATCATTACCTTCGACCATTTTGATTTTGGACGAATGTGAATTTTTCACTTCCGGGTGACAAAATCCACCTCCGGGTATACTTTTTACATTCGGGTGGACGAAGGTGGCCATATTTCACATTCGTGCCATTCATTTGGGGCGAATGTGGACTTCACCCACATTCGTCCATGCCAAAAGGGCGAAGGTGGATCCTATATATAAGTCTTTCAGGTTCGAGCCCTTACATTCAAAAATTTTTCAAAATCCTTTGATAACCAGACCTTGTTGCTTGAATTTCTTGTGATTGTGCATTTCATTCCCTGCTTATTCCTGATCATTTTGAGATAAATTTCACAGGTATTGGAGCGTTTATCAGACCAGAATCGTCGTGATTTTTAAACCGGACCTAGGGTTTCAATTTTAGGGGTTTAAGATGTTTGTTGAATACTGGTTTTTGTTTCCGATCACTTTTCATAAGTTTTAGGGGGAGAATACAAAAGGAATTAGGTTTATAACAATGATTAGATGTTCGTTTGATTGTTTGAACCAGTTATAACCTAATTCTACTTTAAAACTCATGAAAACTGAATAATTTTGACAATTGGTTTTGAACAAGTGTTAATCGGTCATGTTAGGTCATATTAGGATCAATATTACATGTTAAAAACTGAATTGGCAAAATTTCAAAATTTTGGGATAAACTTTTTCACCTTCGGTTGAAATAAACGGGCGAAGGTGGAATTGGTTTGGACGAAGGTGGAATAATCTGGACGAAAGTGACTTTTTACTTAGATCATGTTCACATTCGACCATTATTTTCACATTCGACCAAATTATCTCACATTCGACCATTCTAAAACGGGCGAATGTGCAGTATATTTTGACCAGAATTTTTGTAATTTTTTGTCGTTTTTGTATTTTGACGTGTTTGTTTGATTTTTATGTGCAGATGGCTGATCAATCCGAGAACGTTGAAGCACCAGTAGAAAATGTGGAAACTCCAGCAGAGATTATTGTTACAGATCCGGTGCCAGAGGCAGAAACGTCTGTTCCAAGCAGTTGGCCGTTTGAAAGGTCGCATAACTGTTGCGCATATCTCGGTGATGTAGAGAAGAATACGGAGTTCACCGGGATCATAGAGTTTCTGAAGAGGAGCAGGATAGTTCATGCATTAGCCACACCAACCATCATATACAAAGACATCATTGAAGATTTCTACCAAAATGCGAAGTATGACTACTGGGAGAATCAAACGATCATCAAGAGCAAGATTCAGGATATGGAGATGTTCTTGACTGAAGCTGATATTCGGGAAGCGTTACAGATAAAGTTTGAAGATAGTGAAGATCCCAGGGAGTTGTCATGGACAGAGCAGAAAGCGTGTTTCTTACGGATGAAATACAAAGGTCCAATTACTGACGGATCTATGTATAAGGGGAAGCTGGGAGTGCAGTATAAGTATTTTGCACATGTTCTTATCCACGTATTTGGGTGTGTGAGCGGTGGATATGATGTCATGAGAAGGTGTTTAAGTTCGTTAATGGTTGCGTTGACACTCAACAAACCATTTAACGTATCTGGGATGATTCTTGATCATATGCTGGAAATGCTGAAAGGAATGAAGAACAAGAAGTTCATGTTATATCCTAGATTTCTGATGATGATCTTTGACTATAAGTATCCTATGTTGAAAAAGGATCCGACTATGATCCTAGGTCAAGATCATATGAACATTAGAACATTGATGAGAATGAAGGGTTACAAAGGTGTGCCTGATAGTGAGAAGCCACCTAACAGGAGATTATTTGGTGCTTTGGCTCGTCAGGATTACACTGATCCTGGCAAGAACAAAGCAAGGCATGATAATAGTGATTCGGACAATGATGATCCCTTAGTGTATGTTGATTCAAGCACTAAGAGGAAACGGCAAGTAGTCAATCCTGGAGCCAAAGGGAAGGGCAAGGGAAAGACTGTGGATCAGGGAAGTTCTAAGCAACAAGTGGTTAGAAAGAAATCGACAGCTAAGAAAGGATCAGGTTTGGTGGACGAAGAGTCGGTAGATTCAGAGGAGACTGAGGTTGATGAGCAGTGGGATTCTGATGATGAAATGTGAGGACCACCAAACGTAAGGCCACTATGGTTGGTGAGTCTGAATCCTTGAATAAGTCGATTGAAGAAGCTGAGAGAAGGAAGAAATCTGTTGAAGATGAGAGTCTAGGTGTTGACCTAGCAGAATTGAGTGTTGGAGAGACTGTGGTGGTTAATTTGCCTAGAAAGACAAAGAAGCAAAAGACCATGGCCAAGAAGTCAAGTATAAAAGAGCTGAGGGAGAAAGAGTTAGCTCAGCTATTGAAGGGAAAAAGAGTACCTGATGCAGGTACACCATCTAAGCTATCTTCACCTGTTGCCAAGAAGCAGAAGAAAACGAAAGAGGCAGAGACTTTACCAATCGATCAATTCAATGTCGATTTGGATAAAGTGCTCGATATGTTCAGAAAGCCTCAGAAGGAGAAAGTAGCTGAAGTTGAGCCATCTAAATCAAAGTCAAAGAAAGTGACTGTGGATGACGATGTCATGAAGCAAGTGAATAAGAAAATGGAAGATATGATGAAGATGTTAGTTGCTCAACAGGCTGAGATTGCTAAGTTTAAGCAAAATGAGGAGAAAATGCTTCAGATCGTGGTTGCTTCGAAATCTAATCAGGATGAGATAAATGATAAGATTAAGATGATTGAAGCTAAGAATGAAAAACTTGAAAGAAAGTGTGAAAGAAACAAGGGCAGGATCAAACTGATTAAGGCAGATAACAAAGAACTAAGGAATGAAAACAAACGCCTTAGTAATTTGATTGAAGAGCTTTATAGCAGGGCACCCCAGTTGAAAGAGGGTGAAGAAGATGAAGAAGAAGAAGAGAAAGTCGATTATGAAGATTCTGAATCTGAGAAAGAACAAGATGATGATGAGGATGATGATGGATCAGAGAAAAGTGATGATGATGATGATGACAACAATGATGATGATGATGATGCTGAAGGTGCTGGGAGAAAGCAAGGAGATGAGTTTAGCAGTGGTAGTGATCATGATGGAGGAGATGATACTTCTAGATTTACTTATGAGAAGAGAACACCAAAGAAGAAAGATACTGGAGAATCAAGTTCTAAGAAGAAAGGTGAGAACGTTGATTCAGATGAAAGTATTTTCTGGAATGAGAAGGTGAGATCTCTATCTGATGATGCTAAACAGTTGTATAAAGATATGTTGGAAAAGAGAGAGTGGACCATTGAGTTCACAGGATGCTTCGCTGAAATATTCCAAACTGATGACTTAAGATATGAGTTGGAATATGAAGATCCAGATCTTGAAGAAGGGGAACTACCTGCATCTGTGGCAAAAGAAATACTAGATGGTCTTGCACAGAGGGTAGGGAAAACTTTTGAAGAGTTTATGATGGATGAATCGATTCCAGATATTCCTGAAAAGGATATTGGAAGTCATTCAGATGATGTGCAGACTCCTGAGAACAATGAAGTGGAGATGGAAGATATAACTCATGAAGAGTTCCCTCAGTACTTCAGACAAGATGATGAAAATGAAGTATTTCCTGACTTCACTGAGATACCAAATAAGTCAGCAAAACAGAAAGCTAAGAAAAGGAGTGAAGAGTTTGTGGAGAAGGTATTCGGTACTGATAAGAAAGATTCTTCTAACCAGTCTGATGAGTTGAAGAATTATTTGAAGAAATTGAAGGAAATGGATGAGAACCGACCAAAGCCTGAAGCTCAAGGTAACTTTTACAGATTTCATAATGACAAGTTCAAAGGCAGAGCTCTTGGGTGGACTTACTTAGGCAGGCTGAAATGTATTGCTGCAAAATGGGAAACCGGAATTCTGTACTTCAACAGATTCTGCGACTTGCTTACTCTGCCATACTGGGCGGTTAGAGACTTATGCAGATTCCCAATGTCAGGTGCCGAAGTAAATGGATCACATGTCGGTTGGTGCGCAGATAAATTGGTTTGGGAAAGTCGTACAAGATGGAATAGATTCAAGCCTCAATATCCCAGAAGAAAAGTGCATAGGGATATTGATCCACAAACCAATCTGAAGCGAGTTACTTTGATCTACAAAGCACCTAATGTGATGAGGAAGATACCGTTGATGCCGATGCCACAGCATTTTAGTGCTGATTTTATCTTCTGGTATTATGATTGGAGAAAGGCTGAAGCGGTGATCGTGTTGAGAGATGGAAAGGATAAATACAAGCATGTTCATGTATTTGATCCTATGTGGTTGATTAACTGCACGTTTGAAGACATCATCATGCTTTTCTTCAATCCAATCTACTTTGAACCAAACGACTTTGCTCAAGCAAGAAAATACACTCAAGTGGTTGGAGTTTGTTTTGCGTATGACATCAATGCAGGAAGCAACTTGGAGGGTAAACTTGGTAAGACAGTGAAGATAGCGAATGTGTCTAAACCAGTGAAGAAAACATTTGAGCCTCCAATGACTACTGAGCAGAAGAAACAGCTCAGAATCAAGTTGATGAACAAGACAATGGACCAACAGAGAAAACTATCCAATCAATAGTCGAGGGGGAGTTTGTTGATGCGTTTTGCGACTAAGGATTGGATAAACATTATTAACATATGTTAGTGACTTGGCCGAAGGTAAACATAAGGGGCGAAGGTAGATTATAGTGGGCGAAGGTAGATGGACAATGGGCGAAGGAAGAATGGAACTAACAAGAAGACACATTCGACCATTGGAAGTGGGCGAATGTGGAAAATGCCTACGTTCGACCAGTGAAAAAGGGCGAACGTGCAGTGTCTATAAATAGGTTTTGTGTTTTTGATTAGGTAATAGAGTTGTCAGTTGTGTCTGTGTTCAGGTCAGGTTCAGAGGTTGTTTTGAGATATTGTGTGTGTGTTCTAGATTAACGTAAAACTGATTGTAAAAGCTTATTTGAAAGAAGTTAATCTATGAAATGATGTTGAAAATGATCTTGATTGCGTTTTGATTTGTGTTTTATCAATTTGTTCAGAACTAGGGTTTCCGCACCTAGTTTTGTGACTTGTATGATCGTATAATCCTGTTTTAGCTAAAATCTTTCGCTCACATTACATCAAAATTTTTGAGATAGAAGCACTCTTTGGTCTTATGATTCTTTTTCCCACATATTGAGCATGTGGCTTTGGAATCACATTCACTTGTTCCTTTGTTAATATCATATGCTTTTAGAAGAAAACAGTTTTTGGTGACATGATTCTTCTTTTCACAGAAATCACAGAACAAGTTGACAGTCTTTTCTTTCTTCTTCCCCTTTTCAGTCTTCTTTTCAGCAGATGTTTGAGCATCTGCTGGAAGATTTTTTCAGGGGAATGACTTTAGCCAATGGAATGACCTTTGCCTGAGGTGCTGTCTTTCCCTTAGGTGTTTTAAAATCAACAGGTTTGAAATTCTCAAGAGTATCACACTCATCAGACCAAGTAGGTTTAAATTCATACTTTTCAAGTTCAGCAAAAGATGAGGAACCTTCTGGTTTTTCAAGAACAATTTTCTTACCATTTGGTTCAGTGATTTTAATCTCTTGACCCTGCAGGTTTGTTGGTATTACCTCAACAGAATTTTGACTCTTTTTGTCAGTGTTTTCAAAAGCAGGAGCAGTGGTTTCAAAACCAAAGCCAAACTTCACATGACTTTTAGTTTGTTTGTTGAGTAACATTTCAAAACCTCTACATGATTCCACCCATTTCTCACATTCAACTTGGGTGGACTCTAGCTCACTCTTGCAACTTTGATATTTTGCTATCATAGTTTGGAGCTGGTCTTTGGTTATGGTTGCTTCATGTTTTAAGCTGCTAATTTCAGACTCTTTTGCAGTTAAACTTGTTTTCAAATCTTTTGTGAGTTTTTCAAATTTAACTTCATCATCCAAAATTTTCTTTCTAAGGTTTTCATTCACCTCTTTGATGTTAGCAAATGCTATTACACATTTGTCAGAACACAACTCTTTAAGAATTTGAGGAGATACCTTAGCAGCAGCCATCAATGCACAATCACACTTGCACTCACAGTCATCAGATGCACCCCAGGGATCTGAGAGATTCACAACCTCTTCTTCAGGTTTTTCACCTGTAACAACTTCACTAACAACATCATCAGTCACAACATCAGATTCAGTTACCACCTCCTCAGATTCAATCTCATCTACCATAGCCATGAAACAAAAATTTTCTGGTTCATTTTCAGCTTTGGCAACTAGTGCAAAATTCTCATCTGTTAGCTCATCAGGTAGACTGCTCCAATCAACAAAGCCTTGTGTAAAGAAGCTCTGTTGACTGGTCTCTGCAGGAGCAGAGGATGGAGCAACAGTCGTTTGCACAGGTGCTTGAGCAACAGGTGTTTGCACATAGTGGATCTGAGGAACAGTGGTTTGGACATACTGGACAGGAACAGTGTTTGAGGACTGTGCAAAATGAGCAGTGTTTTGCACATTTGGTCCAGGGGCATTATAGGAATTCTGATAAGTGTTGGTCTGTGGTCTTTGATTTGGATAGGTTATCATAGGTGTACCATGTTGACCCCTACATTCCCTAGCAAAATGACCAAACCTATGACATTTATAACACTTGATCTTTGATTTATCCAACCCAACCTTAGATCTGCCAGTCAACCCTGGAAACCTTCTACCAGTTTTCTTGTAAAAATTATTAGTTCTTACACTGAGAAGGGCCAATTGGTGCATAATGTCCATTTCTTCCAAATCATCAGGGTCAAAGTATTTCAGGTCATCATACTCAAAGGATATATTGTCAGATGCCTGTATATCACCACCACTTGCTGTGAAAGCATAGTTTGGTGAATAAGAATCAGAGTTAAAACCTGAGTTAAAACCTGAAGTTATGTCAATAAAATGATCATAACTCTGATCCTTTGTGTTTTCAGGCACCTCATCATGACCCAAAAGTGCTGTATTCCCAAACACATAGTCATCAGACACTTTTCCAGAGTCCTGGAGCTTCTTTTTCTGGTTAAGCTCTCTCTCATAGGTCAAGAGCTTACCATGAAGCTGGGTCAGTGATAGGTCTTTAAATCCTATTGAGTTTCTCATCACAATAGCAATAGTGTCCCATTTGTCTGGTAATGATCTCAAAAACCTATGGTTCAAGGTTGAATGAGGGTAAGTAAGACCAACCAATTTTAGTTCACTAATTAAGCAATTAAATCTCTCAAACTGTTGAGTTAATGACTCTCCTTTGACATGACTGAATGTTTCATATTGTTGGTTAAGTATTTCACGATTGTTTTCAATAACCTCCTCAGTCCCACCAAACTGTTCTTTCAGTGCATCCCACAACTCCTTTGCACTGTTACAGTGTAACAACCCAGCATATATATCATTGGGTAGAGCCATGGCCACAATACTGAAGGCCTTAGCATCTAGCTCAATTTTCTGAAAATCCTGGTCGGAGTAGTTTTCAAGTTTCTTTGGCTCAAACACTTTGGGATCTTCAGTACTCGGCACAGTCGGAACATGTGGTCCGAAGATAACCGACTTCCAACACCCAGTGTTTTGTTGAGCTAGAACATGGCTCATCTGACGTTGCCAGATATTGTATTCAGATCTGACAAGCATCGGTGGCTTGTTGTTCGTGCCAGTGTTATGTAGATCGTGATTGATAGAAGCCATTCTCTGATTTTCAAAAAACAAAGTCTGTTTAAAAACGGTTGAAACGAAATTAAACTATTACTCTGTTTTCAATCTAACAGACAAACGATATCAATAATTGTGAGCTGATTATTAAATTGATTTGTTAGATCGAATTTAATTGACCAAGCTCTGATACCAATTGTTAGGATCTGAGTTTGTTTGTTTTGATTATGTTTAACTAAATATGATAGATATGAAATGAATATAGAATGAAAGTGCAGCGGAATAATAAACTGTTAATCAAAACAAGAGAGTAAATGTTTTCAGATCGAAAGCTTTCATTAATCCAAAAGATTACAATCGTACAAATACTCCCCCTCAGCCTGATCACACAGTGTTTGTCTGAGAGAATGTTTGTGTGTGTGATGCAATAGAACAGTACAAGCACTGTTCTATTTATAGACAGACTCAAAGCACTGATGACCTAGGCTGACGTCACCTAAGACAGTGACCTCTAACAGAATAACAAACATAAACATCTGCCTATTACAAACTACTGCTACATTGAAAGCACTGATATTAAACATCTGTTGAAGATAAACTCTGATGGTCTTGTATCCACTGCTGGAGCCTAAGTGCTGTTGGTTCCAGCAGAGCTTTGGTCTTCAGTACTTGTATCAGCAGTTGTTCTTCATCAGACCTTTGGTCAGCAGTTGTTCTTCATCAGTTGTTTACTCAGCAGTTCTTTGTATCAGCAGTTGTTGAGCAGTTGTTTGGATAGAACAGTAGTTAGGGTCAACAGTCTTTTGGGAGAAGTAAGTTGTAAAGACTGTTTATTCAAGGATCAAACTGATAGCATGTTTTGGCTTTCTAATCATCTGTTCTTCTCCAGGTCAGCAGACCCAACAGTAATAAAATGGATTTTATAAAGTTAATGTGTTTTGTTAGAATAAAAATGGAAGAATAATAATAACTTAAATGAATCTTGGATTTATATTAATAAATGTAGTATTTGGAGAAAATATGATGAAATGCACATACACTTGAGAAAGATGATGATTTGGGTATGATTAATGAGAAGGACTTGAATGAGATGGAAGATGATTTTAATCATCATAAGATGATATGTTAATGACAAAAATGGATTAAAATGGGTTAAATAACCATAGATGAAAAAGTTCCATATTCAAAGTCCACTCACTTGAATAAGTGAAAAATTGATGTTTTGGATAAAAGTATGGAACAAACATGTTAATGGCATCTAGGATGGATTATAAGATCATTAAAAGTGAAATGAAGTAAAAACAACTAAGCATTAAGAAAATGGGTCTTCAAAGTCCACTAAAATGGAAGAAAATGCCAACCATGAAAGATAAGATGAAAAATGCAACGAATATAAGTTAAAGGACTAATATTATAACTTGGAAAGTCGAGGGACTAAAATATGCATTTTAGAAACTTTAGTCCAAGAATGCACTAACAAAGAGTTCGGTGTCAAAAGCATAAATAATAACTTTTCCAAGTGTAGTTTTTGATAAACACAAGAAACTTACTTGTGTATAAATTAAAAGAGGCATTTTTATTAAGATGGAAGTTTTATAAAAATAAAAGGGTAACACGAGGATCTTATAAAAATAAGATTTTATAAAATATTAGTAAAGACTTGGGAAAACTTGTACAAAAATGGATACTTTTATATAAATGGGAATATAAAAGTATCGGAAACATTTTTGGGTTACAAGTTGGACAAGTTGGGCTAAACGTACAAAGTATATTTTCCAAGGAATAAACGTTCGGAATCGGAAGTAGGAATAATACGTCCATAAGAACGCGCAATGGAAACAAATATGAAAAAACGCTAACTAACGAACTTAGTTACATGAGCTAACGTAAACGGACATATGAGAAAAATGCCATTACGACAAGATAAAAATATACATATATATTTTAAGGAAATAAAATATATATAACAAGGGTGAAACGTGCGAAACACTTTCCTAAGTGTAGAAAGAATATTCGTGAGGAAAGGAAAACACAACGTAACGAATTAAAAACGCTAAACGACACATGAACTTAACATGTAGTATCCACGCGATGGTATATGTACATATGCTCGTTTCCGACGAAATTCTAGTATATCTATTTGAATGGGAAAATAGATATGCGAGAAGGAAAAACCGAGACGAGTAGGTGAAATATACCTGCGAACGTGTGAGTGACCGACAAGATCCTAGTACATTTATTTCAATGGGAAAATAAATGTACGGTGTGGTGAGTCTAGTCGGGCGTTAAGAATATGTTACCGAACGACAAGAACATAGCATATTTATTTGAATCGGAAAATAAATATGTGGCAAATTGAGTCGGGTCAGATAATAAGAAATCACATTATATCGAGCGAAACGATCCTAAGTATGATTATTTAAATGGGAAAATAATTATACGTTGGGTAGAGTCGTGTCGAGTATAATAGTGTACAAGTCACAAAGAATATTAATAAGAATAATATATGACTTGTAAGGAAAGGGTAATCCATCGCCATTGAACCTAGGATACGAACCTATTAAACGGGAATTGGAATAAAGACGTGGTCGGGAAGTTGGGTGTACAACTTGCCAAGGCACATACACCATTGGTGTAGTGACTTATACGCCTAGAACATTTGTAGGTGCGGGATCACAAACTTTACTATTTTCTTCTTTGAGCCGAGCACAGTTACAGGTGAGTCTCACGGCCCCATTTCTAAACTATTTAACGTTTTTACGGGGGAAAGATATGTTGGGATTTGTATGACGGGTTGGATACTTGAGTTAAGATCGCCACTCGGGGTTGAGACCTCCCCACTATAATCATTAATTCAAGAAAGAGAAACCAAAGGAATATTTGGATAGTACTATTGGTGCCTGACAAGGCCCACCCCTAATCGATAGCGTCGATTATGCATCGGCGTATGCCTGGGGTGCACGTATTCTGAAATCAAGTCGTAGGAATACCGAGTAACGACTTGGGGCGGGGGCATTGCTAATTGTCTTGGTTTGGTTATAGGCTCAAGTAAATTGTAGGACCTTGCAACTCCTATAAATGTCATAACAAGGATATTCCCACTTAATAAAGTTTTATTAAATCAAAACCTGTGAACTCACCAATATGTATATATTGACGATTTTCAAACATATCTTTCAGGTAATTGATTGATGAAGGTTAACGTGGCAAGCAGGGTCGGGGGAATCTCCAAGTCGGGCGTTGGAATGTCATGAAGGGGTCTCATCTCTTTATCCCATGGACTTCGGGATAAAGGGAGGAGCCTCCTTATTTATTTCAAAAACAATTTAAGATTATGTACGAATAATTTGACATGATTATCGGCGTTGAATAAATGCCCGTTTGTTTAATTATTATTGTGGTTTGCATTAATCTTGGCTTAATCCTCTTGAACCGTCGCGCCACGTGTTTCCGCCATAGGCGTGGTGTGACATATATACCGCAAAAGTTGAGTGATAAAAGACGTATTTGGAATGATATGAGATCAGCGATTAATATGGATACGGGGCTTTGGATTATTGGAGGTGACTTTAATTGTGTTCGCTGTCGTGATGAAAGGAGAAATTCTAAGTTCAAGGCGGCAGCGGCGATGGAATTCAACGAGTTCATCGATGATTTATCTCTTCGAGAATTTGTATTACGTAATCGAAAATTCACTTTTTATGCAGGTAATAAGCTTAGCCGTATTGACAGGATTTTCGTGTCTTCCTCCATTTGTGATCGTTGGCCTAATGCGGAGTATCGGGTTTTGGATAGGTTGCACTCTGATCATTGTCCTTTGATTTTAAAGTTGGTTTCCATGAATTATGGCGCCAAACCATTTCGTTTTTTTAATTTGTGGATTAGTAGAGATGGTTTTGATGATGTTTTGAGGAAAGCCTTATCCGTAGATAATTATTCGAGTTTAAAGCCGGATCTTTGCTTCATGGACAAGCTTAAAAGAGTCAAGCGTGATCTTTTACATTGGTTGAAAAATGTTAGAAATAATGAAACAGAGGAGGGGGCGGCTCTTAGAAAAGAGATTGAAGATATTGAGGTTATTATGGAGCAAAGGGATTTATCTGAGGAAGAGAATTGGGTGTATGAAGAGGGTTTCAAAAGAGTGAAAGAAATTGAATTTTTGAAAGTTAAGGATTTGAAACAAAAGTCTCGGGTCAAATGGGCTAAGGAAGGGGATGAGAACTCGGCGTTTTTTCATGGTTTCATTAATAGCCGCAAGGTGAGTAATGGGATACCGGGTTTAGTCATAAATGGGAGTTGGGAAACGCGGCCTAATGTAGTTAAAAAAGAGGTGATGATATTTTTTCGCAATAAATTTAAAGAGGATATGGTGGTCCGGCCGTATGTTCGATGTTATGATTTAAAAATAGTTTCTAATGCGGATGCGTCTATGTTAGTGGGGCGATTCGCTGAATTAGAAATTAAGGAGGCGGTTTTTAATTGTGGGAGTGATAAAGCTCCCGGGCCGGATGGTTTTAATTTTGGTTTCGTTAAAAGATTTTGGCCTTTGCTGGTTGGTGATTTCGTTAAGATTTTTGACGACTTTTTTGATACGGGCATCATTAGTCGGGGGGGTTGGGTCGTCATTTATTACTTTGATCCCTAAGGTGAATGATCCGGTTTGCTTGGGAGAATACCGGCCGATTAATTTGATTGGGATTGTGAGTAAAGTTATTTCTAAAGTGCTTGCGAACAGACTGAAGAGAGTGATGAATTCGATTATTCACGAGACTCAATCCGCGTTTATTGCGGGTAGGTATATTCTTGATGGTCCGTTAATTGTTAGTGAGGTTTTGGCCTGGGCTAGAAGAAGTGGTAAGCGTTTTTTCATGTTTAAGATCGATTTTGAAAAGGCGTATGACAATGTGAACTGGGAGTTTCTGTTAATGGTTATGAGACAAATGAATTTTCCGGATAAATGGTGTGATTGGATTGCCGGGGTTTTATCTTCGGCGAGATCATCTGTTCTGGTCAATGGTGTTCCTACGTTTGAATTTCAGTGTGGTAAAGGTATGAGACAAGGTGATCCTATTTCTCCATTTTTATTTACTATTGTTATGGAAGTTTTATCGGGTTTGGTTAAGAAAGCGTGCGTTGAAGGGGATTTTATAGGGGTTCAACTTCCAAATGATGGGCCGTGTTTATCCCATTTATTGTATGCGGACGATGCTATGATAATGGGGGAATGGTCGGAATCTAATTTTATTAGTTTGAAAAGAATATTAAGAATTTTTTACCTTTGCTCGGGTCTGAAGATTAATATTAAAAAGTCTACGCTTTTTGGTATTGGTTTGGCTGATGAAGAAGTTTCGAGTCGGGCTGAAATGCTTGTATGTTGTCCGGGTGGTATCCCGTTCAAGTATCTTGGGATTCAAGTTGGAGCCAATATGGGGAGAATAAATAATTGGGATTCAGTGGTAGACGTGTTTCAAAAAGACTTTCTAAATGGAAGTCGAGGATGATTTCGATGGGGGGTAGGGTGGTCTTAATTAAATCAGTCTTGGAGAGCATTCCGAATTATTATTTCTCGTTATTTAAAGCCCCGGTAGCGGTTGTCAATTGTTTGGAAAAGATGGTGAGGAGGTTTTTATGGGGAGGTAATGAGGATCAACACAAAGTTCATTGGGTTGGGTGGGAGGTGGTCACGCGGCCTAAAAAGTTGGGTGGTCTTGGCCTTACTAAGTTAAATGTTAGTAATAATGCGCTTTTATTGAAATGGATTTGGAGATATAGAACGGAGGGGAAGGCGTTGTGGAGGAAAGTCATAGATGCTATTCATGGTTCGAGGCGTAGATGGAATTCGGTTCCTTATAACAAGGCTCTGGGTAGTGTTTGGGGCAAGATTGTGGCTAGTGGAGATAGACTTTTTATTAACGGTTCATCTTTTAATAGTTTATTGCAGGGACGGATTGGAAATGGCAAAGTTATTAAATTTTGGATCGACCCGTGGCTGAATGGTGTTCCTTTAAAATCTTTGTATCCGGATTTGTTTCGTCTTGAAAAAGATAAGTGGTGTGTTGTAGCGGATCGAATCAACTTCAATGGGAGAACAGGTGCTATGGCTTGGGATTGGAAGCGCTACCGTCTAAAGATCAGGAGATTGCAGAAGTGATTTTATGTTCGCGGCTGGTTGCTGAAACAGTTCTGAACGAGAATGAAGATGCGTGGATATGGAATGCTAGCTTGTTGCAGAATGTATCGATCCAGGATACTAAAACTTGGGTTGAAGGTGTGCGGCTCTCGAATGTTGATACAGAGGTGGATTGGGTGAAGTGGATCCCGGCTAAATGTAATCTTTTTTTCTGGCGTGCTTCCAGGAATCGGATTCCGACTATTCAAGCTCTGCGACATCGGAATATTATGGTACATTCTACAGGTTGTGTGTTGTGTGATGGTCCGGATGAGTCGGTTGACCATATTGTGGCAGAGTGTTGGTTTTCTAACGGAGTGTGGAGTGGGATAGCCAGGTGGTGTAATATTCCCCCGATATATTTGTTCTCGGTTCGTGATATTCATGCTATTGTGGAGCATTCGGTCGTTTCTCAACCAAAGAAAGAAATTTTGTGCGGCATTCTGGTTATCGCTCTGTGGCGGATTTGGAAGGCTAGGAACGAATTTTTTTTTTCCAAGATTAATGTATTGGTTTCGAACGTCATCGCGGATGTGAAGGCTCTTAGTTTTCTTTGGTTTAATAGTCGTAGTAAAGGAAATGATGTTGATTGGGAGGGTTGGCGTAGTTTTAATTTTGACGTTATGTAAGTGATTGTTGTGTGGCTATCTCTGCCTTGGAGATAGGCCGGTGTGTTTTTAATGAAATTTGCGTTCCAAAAAAAAAAATTAATGACCAATCTTCACTTACAGATTTTGTAATAAATGTTTGTTTTACATCTGGCATTGTTTTCATGCTTTGCGTGTAATTAGGATGGGTGGGTTGTTCTCTTTTTTTTAAAACAAGACAAGGATGTGGAGATAACCCCCCTTTGAATGCTTGATTGCCAAAAATAATATTATTAAATGCTTGTTGGCAGTCCCACATGTCCCGATAGAGACGCGAGAGACGGGAACGGGGGGTGGGGGTGGGGTCGTGTTTGGGGGGACGGAAACGGGGTGAGACGGACCGGGACGGAGCTCCACACCCATGAGCCTTATCATCATCATCTTGATATCCGGTTAATCGTTTGAACATAAAATCCTACATGTTTGGATTATGTAATTATGATTTCTATTTTTCATCGGTTGGCTAAAAGTTATTATTGGTTTCTATAATGGTATGTATAGTGAGGGGGCTTTATGAGAAATATTTATATGATGGGTGTGGGCTTTATGATGATTTATAAATCATATATTACTAAATTATTGTTTTTTATTTAAATAACAAATATTTAAAAAGAATAATAATAATAATAATAAAAAGAAAATTTATTAAATAAAAAAGATAATAATAATAAAATAATATTAAATATTAAATATTAAATAAAAATAATATTTAATATTAAATAAAAAATAATATTTAAACGGCTAGTTTTCAAACGACAAGTTTTCTAACCTTATAAATAAATACAAGACATAAAACCAATTATCAGTTACAATTATCACTCACAATTCAATCTACATACAAACAATCATAGATATGAGTGGTGGTTATTATAACGAAACACCCGGACCTTCCAACCTCAGGCGATACTCTCGCCGCTGATCTTCACAACTAGTGTCGTCTCCTCCTCCTCCCCAACCTCAACCAATGTCATCCCCTCCTCCTTTAGTGTACACTCCTCCTCGTCAACCATTGTACACTTCCGTCGACTCAACATTTCAAACCAACTAATAACCATTCCTCATTTACCAAGTCAAGCAACTCTGGATCGATCCAGATGCTCCTGTTACAGATGAGGAATTTATCCGGGCCCATGACTACACCAAGGTTGTGCTGGGATTAAGTCAACTACAAGTTGGGGAGAGACAAACAAATGTCACCTCAAACCCTCCTGCTCCGGTTCCAAATGAGGAAGGCTACGAAACTGACACTGGCGCAGAGCATATGGTTGATGAACCGTATCATCTTCCGTATGGTCTTCCAAATCCTGACTTCGGCTGCATCCGCTCGGACGCTAGGTCGAACGGTCGTGACAGCGATCGTGACGTGTCATCGCCGAAGTACACTCTAGATGATTGGGATAACTACTCTCTGTATGCGTGTTTAAGTAATTTAAGTTTAATAAATGTTTTTTTTAAAGTATTATATAATGTTTTAATTAATGTTTTAATTTAGAGATATGTAATCTTTTATTTTAAGTTTATGTAATGTGTTATTTTAAGTTTATGTAATGTTTTTTTATTATGTTTGTCTAAAATAACATTAAACAATAAAAAAACACTAATCATTAACATTAAAAAAACACTAAACCTTAAACATTAAATACTAAAAAAACTAAATATTAATCATTAAACACTAAACATTAAAAAAACCACTTGTGACACCCAGCATGTTCGGCTTAAACATTTTGGTAAAACATAAGTCTACCTTAGTGAAAAACATTTATAAACAGACTAAACTAGGTTAGTTGAGTCGGGTCATGCTAGGATTGTCTAGGGTTCAATGATCTGGATGATCATTGGGAGTCGTTTTGGGAATACATTAGTACTGGGTCCCGTTGTTGGTGAAATTACATGAATTGAATTAAGTAGGATATGTAGATTGATACATACGTGTGATACAATGTGCAAAAAAGTGCTTCAAAGGTGTAAACATGATTATATATGCTAAACATATGTTAGGATTGCATGTTCATGTGTTAGAATGTGCTAAAACGCGTTTAAACGACAAAACTGGAAAATCTGGAAAATAAGGGGGGGGGTCGAACCAGAGAAGGGAAACCAGCAAAATGTTCATTCGACCCAGCATATCCTCGTTCGACCCAGGAAGGGGGTCGAATGTAGCTTGGGTATAAATACCACACTTTGTCATTTTCATCATTTTACAAACCCTAGTCGCCTCTAAATACTCTCTATCGATTTTAATCACCGAGGAAGGAGTTTTTGCTCTTGTTTTTCATAATCTAACCTACAAACAACATCTAATCAAGAATCCAAGGTGTGTTCTTAATCCTAAACCCTTTCTAAAGTATTTTGATTCGTTTTCATCTAAACCCAAATGTCCAGATCTGTTCTAAGAGCGTTTTTATGATTAAAAACCTTTCAAACATCCTTCTAAACAAAACCTTATCATTAAACATGGGTTTTCATATCAATAAACATATGTTAATGATGTGTTATGTGATATTATGTGTTGTTTAAGGATTTGCTACTATACTAATGATAGAAACATGATATAGGGCTGCTATTGATGTTGGTTTATGATTGTTTAAGGTTACAATTAGATGGATGATGATATCATGTCTAAATTAGGGATTTTGATAAATCTAGGGCTTGTTGCATGTTAGTATTATTGATAAAACTATTGGGGGTTTTCATACACTCATTGAACTGGGCATTTTGAGATGATTATGAAAGAATTTCGAAAAGTTTCCAAATTGGGTAAAGATTTCATGCATGATGTGGCATTTCCATAATTTTTGCCATTTTGGGTAAGTGTTAAAACGAACTGGTTTTGGGGCAAAATTGGTAGGGTTTTGTAGGAATATGTTAATCATGTTTGACTGCAGTGTTTCATGATGTTTCGTGATGTTTTCGGATAGTTTTGAGGTGATTTGATGCGTTTTAGGAAAAAGGGGACTGCATGGGTCGAACCTGGGATACATTCGACCAGCGTGGGGTCGAATGTAGAGCCCAGGGGTCGAAGGAAGCTCCTGCAGGTCGAATGTGGCTCAGTTTGGTCGAACGAACTTGATTTAGGTCGAATTAACACATGTTAAGGTCAAAGGAACATGTGTTAAGGTCGAATGAACTTGTATTAGGTTGCATGAACTTGAGCAGGGGTCGAACCAAGGTCAAAAGGGTCGAACCTGGACTTGTTTAATACTGATTCGACCTTACAACTCCGTATGCGCGATTGTTTATGCAAACTAAGTGTTTTATGCTTGAACCTTATGTGTAATCTATGTATGCTTGATTAGTTTATGTAATGGGTCACCAACAGGATGTCGGGTCAGTCTAGTGTGTCGGTCGAACAGTCAAACACATTTTTAAACATACTTGGTCACGATCTGGACAATCGGGGACTAGATAACCTTATGGTTATTAGTCGGAACACTTATGTGAACATTTTGATAGATCTCCGGTAGTTGGAAGTATCAAGAGCTTGACTTTTCTTATTTTATTGAAGAACACAACCTAAGGTAAGTTAACGGCCCCACTTTTACTAATTTTACTTTTGGGGGAGAAAACATGCGCTAAACTTATCTTTTGGTAACATATGTCATACTATGATCTACTTTTGTGTTGCTATACGATCTTTGAAAGTCCCGGGGGAAACCATGAATGTGCGGGGATGCACAACGGGGAAATGTGGATAGATCTATTGGGCGTGACCTGCCCCACTCGACGGCTTGGAGGGCGGGCGGGTGCATATTGTCTCGAACTTTGCTAAACATTCTAACCATTTCGGGCTGAACATTTGCTGAACATTGCTAAACGTGTCCAGTAATGGTTTTCTAATCGTAGTAGTAACAGAACACACGCCTAGCTAGCGTACTTTGGTAACATTGATATAGTATTGACAGGTTTTGAACTTGGTAACATTTCGTAACATTTGGTAACACTTGGTAACATTTTGAACAAACCTGTGAACTCACCAGCATTATATGTTGACATCGTTTTGGCATGTTTTTCTCAGGTCGCTAAGGTAGCAACAGTTGGACTAGGCGCACGAGTCTGCATGGCGTCTAGGCTTTGTTTCATGTTTTTGAAATAAACATTTTGAACACGTTGGTACATGGTTTTGTTCCATCTCGTACACTTCAAATACACATCCCGCCACTTAGAAGCGATCTGATCGGTGCTACGGTCATTTTTTTTCGCTTATTCGATTGAATTCCTCCAACACATTGGGCCAAAAAGAAGACCTATTATCAGGCAGATTATGGTTGAAATTGATCTAGACCGTCACCAACGCGATCTCATCATTTGAAGTCCACGGTACCATTTTTTAGAGATGTTCAAAAAATTGTGGGTTTATTATAGTGTAGAAGAAATATATGTAGTGGTGGGAGGTTTTTTAGTGTATGTTGGTTTGATATATATATATATATATATATATATATATATCATTTTTTTAATGGTGGTGACTATTTGACAACGGTCGAAAACCTCGATCAACCCACCATTTACTCTCGCTATATACATGAAGCCCCAAGTTATAAAGCCCCCATAGCGCCTTGGGGGCAATGTACCTAGGCGCTATGGGGCTTTATGGCTGACACTCATAACCCCACTACGGGTGATCTAAGCCTTATAAGTTTCGTTTTTTTAAATCTATATGATTTGTTATATCCATCGGTGTAAGTGAGTTACTGTACATGTATAATTTGATTAATCTATTATACTCATTGATGTATACATATGTATGATTTGAATATATTTATAGGTTTGAGGGTGAGCAGTGGTGGAGCCAGGAATGTTTTCATATGGTGTCGTTTTTTTCAATACCCATGTTTATATAACACCGTGTCAATATTTTCGAATCGAGTAGGGTGAAATGAAACAATAAAAATCGATGTCATAATAAAAGTACAATATCATTGAGATAACACACAATAGAAATACATAGTTGTTACACCCCGCCTAAGGCGGAAACGCGGAGTGGGACGACTGTCATCAATGTAGTGCAGTGGAAAGATATAGCTAAAACTTCAAGCATGTTGAACGCCTAACCCAAACTCAAGGTTCCACATATTCCAACCCTGCCATAGTTAAAGATACCTGAAAAACATGCTTAAGAACGTCAACTATAAAGTTGGTGAGTTCGCAGGTTTAGACTCGTGTAAACATTCTGATTGGAATTCATTTATAAATCGTGGGTTTGTTTTGAAGACAAGTGTTTCTCATTTTGAAAACATGTTTGGTCTATACACAAGTAAATAGTTTTGCTTTCCGTGAATGCTAGTAAACGGTTTTGTTGTCCATGATTGCATAAAAAGGTTTTGTTGTCCATGTATGCAGGTAAAGGTTTTGTAGTCCATGAATGCAAGTGATTTTATTTGTTGTCAACATATGTTCAATAGTATTGATATAGTTACCATAAGCCCCATAACCAAACCTCGACTTCCTTGTACACCCCAACCAATGCCTTATCACGGAACATTGAAAACCATAAATAATATGTAATCATTTAACACACGGTTTATTGCTAAGTTAATGGTTATAGTTGTGTGTGGACTTTGTTGTGATAATGTTGTCTAACTCATGTAACACAAAATGTAGGTCGCGAACATATGTATCAAACTATGTTGTCAATGTGCGTATAAAACAATGCAATAAGATTTCAAGTATTTAAACAGATATGCAGACAAGTATGTAATCAAGCTTGCAGTCAAGTTTGTAAGCAAGTTCGTAAGCAAACATGTTTTCTCCCAAAATATGAAAACAGTAAAAGGGGCCACGAAACTCACCTTGTGCTCATACGAGTAGACTAGCAACTGAAAAGCCTGAATGAACTAGAGTCTGAACTAAAGTACCCAAAAGGATGGACCGAAAACAAGTGAATAAGGGCCAATTCTTGAAGCTTTCCTCCACACTAGAACTCTTAAACACTTGAAACTTTATGGTTGAGGATGGTTGTGGTTGTTTGCGATTACAATTAGGTTTCGGGTGGGTGTATTGTTGGACCGTAACAAGGGAAACAAGAGGAGGAGTGTATGTTTTTAGAGAGTTAGGAAGATTTTGGGTTATGGTGTGATAGCAAGAGGACCATTGGCCCTATTTATTAGCCAAAGGAATGTGGAAAAGATCATTTAACTTAGGTTAGTCAACTCCATGGGGGTTTGTGGTGCTAAAAGTTGATTTCATTTTTAGTATAAGAAGTTGACTAATGAAAACATTCTTATTGGAAGTTTTTGTTGGCTGAATTTTGGGGCATGGAATTGGTAGTTTTGGAAGTCAAACATGTATGGGATGTGGTGGTTCAAAAGCAAGTTACTATGTTAGTATAATCATTTGACTTTAGGACTAGCTTGTGCATGCTTCCCTTGGACACTTCCCTGGACGATTTTGCGGAGGTGTGAGTGGATAATTATGGTAGTCAACAAAGCATGGGAATGAGGTAGTAGGATTTGTAAGGGCCTTTGTTGGTGTAAGCATGGGTCAATGGCGTTTTGGATTCTTATGTTTGTTTGTATGTGTGTGTATATGTGAAATGTGTGTGTATATATATGTATGTGTGTCATGTATATATATATATGTGTGTATGTGTATATGCATGCTTGTCTTAGGAAGGTATTGGGGTTAGTTTAGGAAGGTCAAAATGCATAGAACTTGATAGTGGTAAAGGTAGTTGCTATTTTCATAAAATAAGTTGACTTGGGTGAGCATGCCTTCTCTTGGTACATGCGAGCAAAATTTTGGAATTGAGCTATGGACACATTTGGTAGTCAACATGGTATGGTTCAATGTGTAGGATAGTTAAGGTGCCATGTTAGTGTAAGGGCGGATTAGTGTGTTTGTTTGTACGAGAACATTGATACACATGCACATACGTGGGTTGCATATGTGAATATATGTATATAATGTTGTTGGTTTGTCTTGTTCTAACATATATAATTGACCTTTTGAAACCCATCAAGTTTAATTTATATAAAAACCGATGTGAATGTATTTATATATATATACATAGTGTCGTGTGTTTAGTCTATGTATAAAAATAATATAGTTTGAATCCATAAGATATTGTTTACGTATGTTTATAAAAAAATTAATTTATGCATATGTTTGGACTTGTTGATCCTTATGATGTTCATTGTATTCAAGTGGGGTTTCTTCCACATGATCATTCAGACATTGACACGCATCAATACACTTAGTCTAAACACATAATGAAGCAAAACCAATAAATTCTACGGACTTGGCCTGTGAATTTGGCAGGTGTCACAATAGTCATTTAAAATATATACAAAATTTCATTTTATAGTTGCTCCCTATAATTTATCATGTTTTGAAAACGATTCATAACGTCTTCAACCGTAACTTTCGCCAAAAACCCCTTTTCAATATAAAAAATCCATGCATCATTTAAATAATCATCATCCATCCGATTACGCAAATCTTTCTTCACATGCTTCGTAGAAGAAAAACATCTCTCAACACTAGTTGTTGCAACCGATAGAACTAATGCTGATTTCAATAAACGATAGACCAACGGATGTCCAACATTTTTCTTTTTTTCCACCATCATTTTTGCAAGACAAGATATACCTTTCACGTCGCTAAACATTTTGTTGCCTCTTATGTTATTAATGTAGGTGTCGAGCTCATACATAAGATCATCTCTTTTTTCACAATTAAATCATATGTGTACATCTCCGCTAACCTTAGTATCTTTAGAGCATCAAATGCATTAAAATTATCATCCGGGCTTAAGGCACTCATACACATTAGCACCTCGGTGGTTACCTTGTTAAAACGGTTGCTAAGCTCTTGGATTTGCATATTTATCACAATGTTGAAATTTTCAACCTCATAATAATGACGATTAGTGATGTTAGTTTTTCTTCTTCTATATTTGGGGTCAACAATGGTGTCGCTAGTAAAAAATCAATGGTGTCGCTCGAATTTTTTCTATTACACGTTACATATAATATCAAAATTTGAATGTTGTCGGCCAACACCGTTGTCGTGTATGTAGCTCCACCACTGAGGGTGCGGTTCCTGTATAAAAGCCAAATTTTCCGAGGAGTGTGAGAGATATTAATAATAGATATGTAGCATCATTGTTTGAAACTAGTCATGATGCTTTGGATTGTTTTGCCTAAAACACACAAAACCTAACTATTAAAACCTAAAGCAATGTATTCTAGGCTTTAAACTTAAAACACAATGCCAAGAAAGTTAAGGAGTACATGTGTTTTAATTGTTAAGTAGTGTGTTTTTATTATGTTTTAAATTCCATGGCTATAATACATTGCATTGTGATTTAAGTTGTTATGTTTGATGTTTTTCTAGCCAAAACAACTCAATGCATCATTTCTAAATCTAACACATGATGCCTACATGTTATTTCTTAATCATTCTCACACTACTCACGAAAATATTGCCTTTATATACGAACCTAAACCTATACGTATGTACATGTTTATCAAAGATATATAACAATGTACATATGTGCACAGTCCTAAACAAGTAATGAAAGGATATATATGACAAAAAGTGTGATGTACATATGTGTACAAATACAATCAAACATATTGATTTTTTTATTAAAAAACTATAGCAATACCATATTAAAATTATAGAGGATAAAATGCTTGTCTTTAAGACGTATGTTTTTTAAAAAAAATACTTTCTTATGAAAGAATTATAACAATTTAAAAATCATGATGGTAGTTATTTTAAAAGTCAACAATAATTTAGGAAAGGATCTTTTATCATCCAACTAGTGGTAGTTACCCGCGCGTTGCCGCGGGGCGCGTTGGCTCGCGCTTCGCCGCAGGCGCGGCTGTTATGCATACATGTTTAGTAGTACGCTTTATTTGAAATCAAAGTTAGAAAAAATGTGTCAATAGGTGGCATATTACGCGGACCAATTGAAACATAATATGTGGACGACCTCACGATACACCCACTCGATAGAACAATTGAATCATCTAGATCACTATACTGGTATTGAAAGTATTAGTCCCGAAAAGCGGCAAAATTTGTTACTGGTAACGATACCGAAGTGCACAAATTACGATAACGATCGCGCGTTGAGGGTTTGGTGGATGTTAAACATCGCGCGTCGCTGTAAGAGCTTCTGTTGTGTGGAGGGTTTCGTGGACATAAAAGATAATATTAAGTGACTGTTATTCTCACGTGGGCTTCAAAAAAATACTCGCGGCTAAAAGCTAAAAGTTTGGTGGTCAAAGTTAGTAAAAATGTGTCAATGCTTAGCTAAAAGATGTTGCGGTGGATGCGGCTGTAGTGCAACTTTAAAAAAGTTGGGTGGTCAAAGTTTAAAATCCTAAAAGCTAAAAGTTTGGTGGTCAAAGTTTGAAATCCTAAAAGCTAAAACTTTAGTGGTCAAAGTTTGGTGGTCAAATAAGTTAGCAAGAAAGTTAGTGGCCAAAGTGCAATTATAATATAACAATAAATTATAAAGTAAATATAAAATATTATTTGTTGGCTGCGCACCTGAGTGAAAGACAATGTTAAAGTGTCCTTCAATTAATATATAGATAATTGCACCAATTTGAATTAAAAAGTCAATCAGATGTGTAGTCCATATCGGTTCTCATTAGAGGATATATATATATATATATATATATATATATATATAGAGAGAGAGAGAGAGAGAGAGGTAGGGATCATGTGAGAACCAACTTTAGGGAAAGAACCAATAAACCAATGTGAACAGCATGCAATTTTGTAAATATGTCATAAAATTAAAAAACCCAATGGGTCATAAAAAATTGGCAGACATGATGGGGTATAGTACCCTAACCCTAGTTCATAACATCAATTCATAACAATCTGGCTTACATCATTTGCATCGTGACGACGATCGAAGAAACAATCATTTGAACTGACAATTGATCGGTGGTAAGAGGCATTTCCTAAGTGAACGGGTTAGGATTCTGATTCTCCATATATTATGTATATTTATTCCGGGTTACAATATATTATTGTTCAATTTTTTTGAATTTGATTGATTAGGTTATCGGGTTTGTGTTGTTGAAGTTGATACGATAGATTGTGCTCCATCGTAGATCTAATTATATTTTGTATTGCTACACATTGTATGTGTATTTTGTGATTCCATTCTCGTTTTTAAATAAAATTAGATTAATAGTTTTTCCTAATATTGTCATTTATAGATCTGATTATAATGTGAATTATAACATACTATATGTAATATAAATACTATTTTAATTTATTATCATTTGTTTAATTAGCATTTTAGGTTTGTGTTATTGATGGTTGTAAAGACGGTGATGCTTCATATTGTGATGTGCATATTTATATGGTAATGATAAATTATTGTTAATGCACACGTGCATTAGGATTGGATTATTGGTTATTAATAGGGACATTTATTATAATGCATATATTATGTAGTAATGTAAAAAAGTAGTGTTAAAACACAAGTACATTAAGTTTGAAATTTTGGTTTTTATGTGTTGTTTATTATATGTAGATAGTGGAGAAAAGTCAAAAAAGATACCTTTCGTATTTAAGTTGAGGGAGAAGGAGTAAAAAATCTGCTAGTTCCAATGGTGGATGATGACATAATCGTTCAAAAGTTAATAAAGGTTGTTATTATCCATTTAAGTCATTCAAAAAGACATGTAATTGTGTTCCAATGGTGGATGATGACATAATTGTTCAAAAGGATGCTAATAAAGGATGTTATTATCTATTTAATTCATTCAGAAAGATATGTAATTGTGCTTATATGAATATTGTTCATGTTAACTGATATATGTTATTTGATTAAACATACAAACTATTCTGTATGCAGGTGTAGAATCATAAGGGATCATACAAACAAGGTTGAGTAAGCGGAAATATAATGAAAAAGTGAACAAAAGATGGTATATCTTTTGCACAATGTTTAACATAAAGTTGAATATGCACATGTGCATAATTGTGGATGAACATAATAATATGTGTGTTTTGACAAATGTATGTGTAGAATCAAGTTCTATAACGGAAAAATCATCAAACAAAGTTGAACCGACGGCAGCAACGTTAAGTCAAAAGAAGGTTATAAGAAAGGACAAGTGGCGATGGATAAGTACACGATTCACACCACATCAACTTTGGATGGGGAACAACAAACTATCAAATAGACAAAAAGAAGCAGTTATAAGGATGGGGTTTAGAAGTATGTTGCAACTACAAATGTCACACCCTCAAATTTCCACTTGCGGAGTTCTACCGCGAGGCACATGACAAACCAGGATCCAAGTCAACGGTAACAATAAACAACACTATATGAAATACGTAAACCCAAAAGTTGGTTATCAAACCATTAAACCATAGCGGAAGCATTTAAAGATTTAAACAACTACAAAACTGTGTTCCGAAATATTCAAGACACTTATTTTAAATATGCCAGTAAGCCTAGACGCCAATGCAGACCCGTGCGCCTAGTCCAACCGATGCTACCTTAGCGACCTAAGAAAAACATGCCAAAAAGATGTCAACATATATAATGCTGGTGAGTTCACAGGTTTGTTCAATATGTTACCAAGAGTTACCAAAACGTTACCATGTCCATACTATACCAATGTTACCAAGTACGCTAGCTAGGCGTATGTTTTTATTACTACTACGATTGGAAAACCATTACTAGACACGTTTAGCAATGTTTAGCAATGTTCTGCCCAAATGTTCAGCATGTTACCAATGTTACCAGTTCGAGACAATATGCACCCGCCCGGCCCTCCAAGCCGACGAGTGAGGCAGGTCACGCCCAATAGATCTATTCACATTTCCCCCGTTGTGCATCCCCGCACATTCATGGTTTTTCCCGGGACTTTAAAAGATCGTATAGCAATGCAAAGTTAAAACCATAGTATGACATATGTTACCAAAATAGTTTAGCGCATGTTTTCTCCCCCAAAAGTTAAAGCAGTAAAAGTGGGGCCATGAACTCACCTTAAATTGCGTTCTTCAGTAAATAATAAAATGCCAAGCCCTTGATAATCCCACTACCGGAGATCTATCAAAATGTTCACATAAGTGTTCCGACTAATAACGATAAGGTTATCTAGTCCCCGATTGTCCAGATCGTGACCAAGTATATTTTAAAACGTGTTTAAGTGTTCAACCGACACACTAGACCGACCCGATATCCTGTTGGTGACTCATTACCCTAACTAATCAAGTACACATAGATTACACACAAGGTTCAAGCATAAAACACTTAGTTTGTATCAAAAATCTCATTTTTGAATCAATAGGGTCAAACCAGGAAAATAAGTCCACCTTCGCCCCTTTTTAAGCCACCTTCGACCGTTTTTAAACAGATTCGACCAAACTATCCAGGTTCGACCCTGGGATTCCACATTTGACCACTCGATCGGTCGAATGTGCCCAGGTTCGACCCTGACAGATTACTTTTTCCAATAACGCTTCAAAAACATCCGAAAACATCCCGAAACATTATCAAACACTGCAGTCAAGCATGAATAACTTATCCATACAAAACCCCACCAATTTTTTCCCAAAACCTATTCGTTTTAGCCCTTTCCCAAAATGGCAAAGATTATGGAAGTGTCACATCATGCATGTAATCTTTACCTAATTTGGAAACTTTTCGAAATCAATCCACAATCATCTTAAAATGCTTAGTTTATCATGTAATTAAAAACCCCCAATAGTTCTATTGATAATACTAACATGCAACAAGCCCTAGATTCAATAAAATCCCCAAATTAGACTTGATATCATCATCTATCTAATTATAACCTTCAATAATCCTAAACTATCATCAATAGCAGCCCTAGTTCATGTTTCTAGCATTAGCACAGCATCAAATCATTAAACAACACATAATATCACATAACACATAACTAACATATGTTTATTGATATGAAAACCTATGTTTGAAGATAGGGTTTAGGTTTAGAAAGATGTTTAAAAGGTTTTTATTAACAAAAACATCCTTAGAACAGATCTGGACATTTAGGGTTAGATAAAAACGAATTAAAATACTTGAACAAGGTTTAGAATTAAGAACACACCTTGGATTCTTGATTAGATGTTGTTGATAGGTTAGATTATGAAAAATAAGAGCAAAAACTCCTTCCTTAGTGATTAAAATCGTTTGAGAGTGTTTTGAGACACTTAGGGTTTGTGAAATGGTGAAAAATGACAAAGTTTGGTATTTATACTAGTCCACATTCGCCCCATTCACCTGGGCGAATGTACCCACATTCGCCCCTTTCACAGGGTCGAATGTTCCTTGTTCTGGTCGAATGAAATTCTTTCATTTCCACATTCCAGGTTCGCCCCTTCAGTAAGGGTCGAACCAAGAGTATTTTCCAGGTTCGCCCCCACGATGTGGTCGAACCTGGACCCATGTTTTTCTAGTTTTCCAGTTTGTCGTGTTTAACGCATTTTAACGCATCCTAACACATGAACATGCAACCTTAGTCTATGTTTAATATATTTAAGCATGTATGATTATCTACACATCGTTTAAACACGTCTTTGCATATAATCCACCATATAATAATTAATCTACACATAACACTTAATTAGTTTATGTGATTTCACCAACAACGAGACCCGATACTAGTGTATTCCAAAAACGACTCCCAATGATCCTCCAGATCATTGAACCCTGGACAATCCTATCTTGACCCGACTCAACTAACCTAGTTAAGTCCGTTTATAAATGTTTCTCACTAAGGTAGACTTAGGTGTTACTAAAATGTTTAAGCCAAATATGCCGGGTGTCACATCATCCCCATGTTGAAAGAATTTTCGTCCCGAAAATTGCACAAAGCCCAAAAATGAAAGAGACGGAAAGAATGAAACGAAAAGAAAATTTACCGGATGTCACATCATCCCCACGTTGAAAGGAATCTCGACCCGAGATTCATTCGGCTTCAGCAGTAACATGCCTAGATTCGAATGCGCGTTTCAGAAAAAGATGAGGATGTTTAGCTTTCATCTGATCCTCCCGTTCCCACGTGAACTCCGGTCCACGATTCGAGTTCCAACGAACTTTGACGATGCGGATTTACTCCGACGAAGGCTACGAATCTTGTAGTCGAGAATCTCGACAGGTTCCTCCACAATGCGAAGACGATCATCAACCTTTATCTCTTCGAGTGGCACAATGAGAGATTCATCAGCCAAACACTTCTTTAAGTTAGACACATGGAAGAAGTTGTGAACACTACCGAACTCCGTCGGTAAGTCAAGTCTGTATGCCACCGATGCAATCCGTTCCAGGATTGCGAACGGTCCAACATAACGAGGGTTAAGCTTGCCACGCTTCCCAAAGCGTATGACGCCCTTCCATGGCGAAACCTTTAGAAGTACCCTGTCCCAAACCTGGAACTCCAAGGGTTTGCGACGGCGATCGGCATAACTCTTCTAACGATCCCGCGCAGCAGCCAAACGGTTACGAATTTGTACGATTTTCTCCGAAGTTTCGTACACCAGTTCCGGACCAGTGAGCTGGCTCTCGCCCACCTCGGCCCAACAAAGAGGTGATCGACATTTCCGTCAATAGAGAGGCTCGAACGGAGCTGCCTTGATACTGGAGTGATAGCTGTTGTTGTAGGAGAACTCTACCAACGGTAGGTGGATCTCCCAGCTTTTGCCAAAATCGATAACACATGCCCGAAGCATGTCTTCCAAGGTTTGAATCGTCCGCTCACTCTGTCCATCAGTTTGCGGATGATAAGCCGTACTCATATCCAACTGAGTACCCAAAGCCTTGTGCACAGCCTTCCAGAAACGCGAAGCAAAACGAGAATCACGATCAGAGATAATAGAAATAGGCACCCCATGCCGAGCAACCACCTCCTGTCAACAATCACCCAGATCATATCATAACCACTTGGTGACCTTGGTAGCTTGGTGACAAAATCCATCGTGATTCGCTCCCACTTCCATTCTGGAACCTCTGTTTGTTGTAGGAGACCAGATGGCTTCTGATACTCCACCTTGACTTTAGCACAAGTCAAGCATTTGCTGACATAAGAAGCTATATCAGCCTTCATGTTTGGCCACCAATAAAGTATCTTTAAGTCCTGATACATCTTATCAGAGCCAGGGTGAATAGAATACCGGGATTTGTGAGCTTCATCCAAGACAAGCTCGCGTAATCCCCTGAACAAGGGAACCCAAACACGTCCGCGAAATAGTGCAAGCCATCGGTCCTGAGTTCAAGATGCTTGTCAGCACTGTGCATAGTTTCAGCTCTAAGGTTCTCCTCCTTCAAAGCTTCCAACTGTGCATAACGGATTCGGTCAGGCAATGAGGAATGAATGGTGAGCTGTAAGGCTCGAACACGACGAGGTTTCACGGACTCCTTCCTGCTCAAGGTGTCCGTCACAACGTTCGCCTTGCCAGGATGATACTTGATAGTACAATTATAATCGTTCAGGAGTTCAACCCAGCGACGCCCACCTCGGCCCAACAAAGAGGTGATCGACATTTCCGTCCGTAGAGAGCCTCGAACGGAGCTGCCTTGATACTGGAGTGATAGCTGTTGTTGTAGGAGAACTCTACCAACGGTAGGTGGATCTCCCAGCTTTTGCCAAAATCGATAACACATGCCCGAAGCATGTCTTCCAAGGTTTGAATCGTCCGCTCACTCTGTCCATCAGTTTGCGGATGATAAGCCGTACTCATATCCAACTGAGTACCCAAAGCCTTGTGCAAAGCCTTCCAGAAACGCGAAGCAAAACGAGAATCACGATCAGAGATAATAGAAATAGGCACCCCATGCCAAGCAACCACCTCCTGTCAACAATCACCCAGATCATATCATAACCACTTGGTGACCTTGGTAGCTTGGTGACAAAATCCATCGTGATTCGCTCCCACTTCCATTCTGGAACCTCTGTTTGTTGTAGGAGACCAGATGGCCTCTGATACTCCACCTTGACATTAGCACAAGTCAAGCATTTGCTGACATAAGAAGCTATATCAGCCTTCATGTTTGGCCACCAATAAAGTATCTTTAAGTCCTGATACATCTTATCAGAGCCAGGGTGAATAGAATACCGGGATTTGTGAGCTTCATCCAAGACAAGCTCGCGTAATCCCCCGAACAAGGGAACCCAAACACGTCCGCGAAATAGTGCAAGCCATCGGTCCTGAGTTCAAGATGCTTGTCAGCACTGTGCATAGTTTCAGCTCTAAGGTTCTCCTCCTTCAAAGCTTCCAACTGTGCATAACGGATTCGGTCAGGCAATGAGGAATGAATGGTGAGCTGTAAGGCTCGAACACGACGAGGTTTCACGACTCCTTCCTGCTCAAGGTGTCCGCCACAACGTTCGCCTTGCCAGGATGATACTTGATAGTACAATTATAATCGTTCAGGAGTTCAACCCAGCGACGCTGCCGCATGTTTAACACCTTCTGGTCGAAAATATGTTGAAGACTCTTGTGATCGGTGTATACATCACATTTGGTACCGTACAAGTAATGTCTCCAGATTTTCAACGCAAAGATCACCGCACCCAATTCCAAGTCATGAGTGGTATAGTTCTTCTCATGAACCTTGAGTTGACGAGAAGCATAGGCAATAACCTTCCCGCGTTGCATTAACACACAACCGAGACCACGAATAGAAGCGTCACAGTACACAACGAAGTCATCCGTACCCTCAAGTATAGACAAGATAGGTGCAGAACAAAGTTTAAGCTTCAGCATCTGAAATGCTGATTTCTGTGGTTCACCCCAGTCAAACTTTCGGTCTTTCTGGGTAAGAGTGGTGAGGGGTTGAGCGATCTTCGAAAATCCCTCAATGAAACGACGATAGTAACCCGCAAGACCTAGGAATTGCCGCACCTCAGATGGCGTCTTTGGTGCTTCCTAGTCTTTAATAGCTTCGATCTTAGCCGGATCGACATGAATTCCCAGCTCATTAACCATATGCCCTAGGAATTGAACTTCACGTAACCAAAAATCACACTTTGAGAACTTAGCATACAACTGCTCCCGTCTCAAAAGTTCTAAAACCAACCGTAAGTGTTCCTCATGATCTGTCTTGTTCTTAGAATAAACCAGAATATCGTCAATGAATACGATGACGAATTTATCAAGGTAAGGCTTGCAAACGCGGTTCATCAAGTCCATGAACACCGTCGGTGCGTTAGTGAGACCAAAAGGCATGACCAAGAACTCAAAATGGCCATAACGAGTGCGAAAAGCAGTCTTCTGGATGTCGGCTTCCTGGACGCGCAACTGGTGATAACCAGACCGCAAATCAATCTTCGAGTAGTAACTAGAGCCTTGGAGCTGGTCAAAGAGATCATCAATGCGAGGGGGAGGATAACGATTCTTGATGGTCACTTTGTTCAGCTCACGATAATCAATACACATGCCAAGACTTCCGTCCTTCTTCTTCACAAACAAAATAGGAGCTCCCCACGGGGAAGAACTCGGTCAGATGAAACCCTTTTCCAAGAGTTCCTGCAACTGGCTGGACAACTCTTGCATCTCGGGAGGTGCAAGACGATACGGAGCCTGGGCAATAGGAGCTGCACCCGGAGTAAGATCAATGCCAAACTCAACCTGACGATGGGGAGGGAGACCAGGTAAATCATCAGGAAACACATCAGGAAAATCACGAACCACCGGAGTATCCTCGATCTTCTTTTCATCGTCAGTCGAAACGTTAACAAGTTCCAGAATGGCCGAACAACCCTTTCGAAGATACTTACAGGCTTTCATGCTAGAAATGATACTCAGCGGAGCACCGCTTTTCTCGCCATGAATCGAAAGAGTCTCTCCATCAGGGAGAGGGATCCGAATAATCTTATCGAAACAAACGATCTCCGCACGATACAACGATAACCAATCCATGCCGACAACGACATCAAAACTACCCAGGGGTACCGGCATAAGGTCAATGGGGAAAGACAAACCCGACAGTTCCAAGCGAAATTCCCTAAGGGTGTGTGTCGCTTCGATTTTCTTACCATCAGCCAATTCTATTAAGTACTTAGCCTTTAAAGGTGTGGGTACTATATCTAGAAATCGACTAATGTCCATAGATACGAAACTCTTATCGGCACCGGAATCAAACAAGACAGAAACATAGCGATCATTAAAAAGGAACGTACCAGTAACTGTGTCTGGATCCTGCCTAGCCTCTGCAGATCCAATGACGAAAGCACGCGCATTCCTACCTCTGCCCCCGTTGTTCCCGTTACCGTTCCCGCCCCTCCCATTATCACCCTGCTTCAGCTTAGGACATTCACGCTTGAAGTGTCCCGTGTCACCACAGTTATAGCACCCCTGCTTTCCTGGAGTCCCCTGAGTAGCAGGAGCATGAGTAGCAGTAGGAGTCTGAGTTGAGGTAAGTGACACCCTGCAATCCTTAGCAAGATGCCCCAACTGATGGCACCGATGACAGCGAGCCCGATCACAATTCCGAGAGTGGTGATAACCACACTTGTTGCACTTGGGATGCTTCCCAATATACCCTCCCGACTTCTGCCCCGAAGAAGACCCAGACGAATCAAACTTCTTCACCGGCTGAGATGGCGCTGGCACGACACTCTTCCCCACATTATCCCACTTCCTCTTGTTCCCTTCAGAACCCTTCATAGCAGTACCCTTAGGAGGCAAAACACCTTCTGCCACCTTCAAGTTAGTCATCCGATGAGCCGATCGAACAACTTCAGCAAGAGTAGGAAGATTCCCAGCAGCCACCAACCCTGCAATCTCCGGCACTAACCCAGATACGTAGTGCTCAATCCTCCTATACTCGAATGTGTGCAAATCAGGGCACAACACCGCCAACTCGTTCCTCCTCACAGTGTACTCCTCAATCTCGGACCCGACCATCTTGTAACTCTAGACATCATGTTCCAACTTCTGTACCTCCTCCCTTGGACAATACTCACTCCTCAACAGATGCACAAAATCCACCCAAGGCATAGCTATAGCCTCCCCCAATCCCATGTTCTAGGCAGTAGCATTCCACCATGACAATGCAGGCCCCTCGAATGTCGCAATAGCATACTTAACCCGGTCCCCAACGGGACAGTTACACATAATGAACACAGATTCTACCTTCTCCAGCCATCGGAGCAGTCCCACCGCTCCCTCAGTTCTAGCGAAGTTATGGGGCTGACAGTCCCGAAACTTCTTATAAGAGCACTGAGGTGGAGGTGGATTGACAGCGATACCTGAAACACGATACACGAATAAAATACAAACGAAAGAACATGACACCCAAGAATGAGGCAAAATCGACAGAAATCAACTCACCACCCATGGCATTAATCCCAGCCTGGAAATTAGCCATAGCCATGTTCACTTGCTCCTGTAACAAGTCATTCAATTCAGCTTGGGTCATGTTGATGTTACCATGACCACCACTGCCAGCACGGCCACCGCCACCACCACGTCATCCACCACCACGAGCACCAGACATGATCTGACAAATCAAGAAATCGAGGGATTCAGATTCACCTCTAGTGTCAACCACTAGAAATTTTCAAGAGTTAACTTAGGGACAAATTCAGGACTGTACATCTAAACTCAAAGTCCACCGGGATTTTCATGCATTTCAGTTTATTATTTCGTGTGCACCCAAAATGATAAACTGCTCTACATGGTCCTCCAAATGTACTCCCAGTCCAGACCCCGGTCACCGAATATCGTTGCCTAGTAACATGTTACGATAGGTGCACGTGTAAGAAAGCATGTGTATGCTAGAGTCGACAAATCAGCTTCTTCCTCTTCAATCCCGAAGAAGAAGACAAGAGTAGGTAAGAACCCAAATAAAAGCGGATGATGTAACCCAAAAGTATGATGATGATGTAAGGACACCCCACAAAGTTAGTAAGTATCCCACTAAGAGACTCAAAGTATGTGACCGTCTAGTGTGTGTGACTCGGCTATAGACAAGACTCTACATGCAGTCCTATTTCACTATAACCATTGGCTCTGATACCAATCTGTCACACCCACAAATTTCCACTTACGAAGTTTTACCGCGAGGCGCATGACAAACCAGGATCCAAGTCAACAGTCACAATAAACAACACTATATGAAATACGTAAACCCAAAAGTTGGTTATCAAACCATTAAACCATAGCGGAAGCATTTAAATATTTAAACAACTACAAAACTGTGTTCCGAAATATTCAAGACACTTATTTTAAATATGCCACTAAGCCTAGATGCCAATGCAGACCCGTGTGCCTAGTTCAACTGATGCTACCTTAGTGACCTGAGAAAAACATGCCAAAAAGACGTCAACATATATAATGCTGGCGAGTTCACAGGTTTGTTCAATATGTTACCAAGAGTTACCAAAACGTTACCATGTCCATACTATACCAATGTTACCAAGTACGCTAGCTAGGCGTATGTTTTTATTACTACTATGATTGGAAAACCATTACTAGACACGTTTAGCAATGTTTAGCAATGTTCAGCCCGAATGTTCAGCATGTTACCAATGTTACCAGTTTGAGACAATATGCACCCGCCCGGCCCTCCAAGCTGACGAGTGGGGCAGGTCACGCCCAATAGATCTATTCACATTTCCCCCGTTGTGCATCCCCACACATTCATTGTTTTCCCTGGGACATTAAAAGATCGTATAGCAATGCAAAGTTAAAACCATAGTATGACATATGTTACCAAAATAGTTTAGCGCATGTTTTCTCCCCAAAAAGTTAAAGCAGTAAAAGTGGGGCCATGAACTCACCTTAAATTGTGTTCTTCAGTTAATAATAAAATGCCAAGCCCTTGATAATCCCACTACCAGAGATCTATCAAAATGTTCACATAAGTGTTACGACTAATAACCATAAGTTTATCTAGTCCCCGATTGTCCAGATCGTGACCAAGTATGTTTTAGAACGTGTTTAAGTGTTCAACCGACACACTAGACCGACCAGATATCTTGTTGGTGACTTATTACCCTAACTAATCAAGTACACATAGATTACACACAAGGTTCAAGCATAAAACACTTAGTTTGTATCAAAAATTTCAATTTTTGAATCAATAGTGTCGAACCAGGAAAACAAGTCCACCTTCGCCCCTTTTTAAGCCACCTTTGACCATTTGAAAGCCACCTTCGTCCGTTTGAAAGCCACCTTCGACCGTTTTTAAACAGATTCGACCAAACTGTCTAGGTTCGACCCTGGGATTCCACATTCGACCACTCGATCGTTCGAATGTGCCCAGGTTTGACCCTGACAGATTACTTTTTCCAAAAAATGTTTCAAAAACATCCGAAAACATCCCGAAACATTATCAAACACTGCAATCAAGCATGAATAACTTATCCCTACAAAACCCCACCAATTTTGCCCCAAAACCTATTCGTTTTAGCCCTTTCCCAAAATGGCAAAGATTATGGAAGTGTCACATCATGCATGTAATCTTTACCTAATTTGGAAACTTTTCGAAATCAATCCATAATCATCTTAAAATGCTTAGTTTATCATGTAATAGAAAACCCCCAATAGTTCTATTGATAATACTAACATGCAACAAGCCCTAGATTCAATAAAATCCCCAAATTAGACTTGATATCATCATCTATCTAATTATAACCTTCAATAATCCTAAACTATCATCAATAGCAGCCCTAGATCATGTTTCTAGCATTAGCACATCAGCAAATCATTAAACAACACATAATATCACATAACACATAACTAACATATGTTTATTGATATGAAAACCTATGTTTAATGATAGGGTTTAGGTTTAGAAAGATGTTTAAAAGGTTTTTATTAACAAAAACATCCTTAGAACAGATCTGGACATTTAGGGTTAGATAAAAATGAATTAAAATACTTGAACAAGGTTTAGAATTAAGAACACACCTTGGATTCTTGATTAGATGTTGTTGATAGGTTAGATTATGAAAAATAAGAGCAAAAACTCCTTCCTTAGTGATTAAAATTGTTTGAGAGTGTTTTGAGACGGTTAGGGTTTGTGAAATGGTGAAAAATGACAAAGTTTGGTATTTATACTAGTCCACATTCACCCCTTTCACCTGGGCGAATGTACCCACATTCGCCCCTTTCACAGGGTCGAATGTGCCTTGTTCTGGTCGAATGAAATTCTTTCATTTCCACATTCCAGGTTCGCCCCTTCAGTAAGGGTTGAACCAAGAGTATTTTCCAGGTTCGCCCCTATGATGTGGTCGAACCTGGACCCATGTTTTTCTAGTTTTCCAGTTTGTCGTGTTTAACGCATTTTAACGCATCCTAACACATGAACATGCAACCTTAGTCTATGTTTAACATATTTAAGCATGGATGATTATCTACACATCGTTTAAACACGTCTTTGCATATAATCCACCATATAACAATTAATCTACACATAACACTTAATTAGTTTATGTAATTTCACCAACAACGGGACCCGGTACTAGTGTATTCCCAAAATGACTCCCAATGATCCTCCAGATCATTGAACCCTGGACAATCCTATCTTGACCCGACTCAACTAACCTAGTTAAGTCCGTTTATAAATGTTTCTAGCTAAGGTAGACTTAGGTGTTACTAAAATGTTTAAGCCAAATATGCCGGGTGTCACAACAAACATATGGTTTACCGGCAAAGTTGGCACACTACATTGTCGATAATTTTGTAGGTAGTTGGTCGGTGATAAAATGCCTGGTTGGTATTATGGATATTGTTTTTATCATTTTGATTTGTTGTGTTGATGCGTTTGACAGAAAATTTGTGTAGTTGAATGATGAAAACAAGTGTATATGAAAAAAGTTTGTTAGTTGGATGATGTTGAATGCAAATATGCATATTTATGTTGGTATTATATGGTAGTTGATGGGTTGATTATGTTGGTGATTTTTTTGTATTTTAGCGTATGTAAATTGGTATAATAAGGAGATTATCATATGTACTTGTGCATAGTTATAATTAATGCACATTATAGGTAATGCTTATATGCATATATTGAAATGACACAAAAGGATTTTGTTGAAATGTAATAATGCACAGGAAGGTAACACATATGTGCATATGTGAATATGGTGAAGGTTTATGTCAAATGAATAAAATATGTATGGTTAATGTATTAGTCAAATAAATGTTTATGGTTTGTATAGTAAATTGACATATGCACGTGTGGATGAGTATTAATAATGAACATGTTGGGTATTGCACATGTGCATAGGTTAAAAAATTAACATGATGGGATATGTATTATGATTCAAAATAATATATATATATATATATATATGAAAAATGTATTATGGTTTAAAAGGTACATTGTTTGAAAGGATATACACATGAGTAATTTATTACGGATGTTAAATGTTTAGGTGATGTCAAGAATTTAACATATGCACATGTGCATAAATACAAAGAGTGCACACGTTGGGTAATGCACATGCATGCGTATAGGTTGAAATATTAAACAACTATGTATTGTAGATATTAATTATAATGAAGATATGTATCAAATATGTAATGGAAAGGTTTTTTAAAGTAAATAATACAAAAACTGATTCATTCAAATTGAGCGATATTCATAAAAAAATTTTTACATCAAATAATGGATGTTTAAGAATGGCTAGGTGCATTACGACGTCTGGATGAACGTCTAGGTGGTTGTGCATGGTCGACCATGTATGAAGGGCTCTCAATATCATCATAAGTATTTTTCATTAGTATCAGTATCAGGATAATCATCATCATTATCATTAAAATCATCATTCCAATCGGCATCTTCTTTTGAGCATAGTATGTATCGATGTTGGTCAGATGTTTGACGGAATTGTCCCGTTTTTTTTTCTTCTTCAGACTTCTGTGTGCCGATACAGGTGGAAAATCCAGCTTTTGTCACATATGTGTTGTACATAATGACAACGTCGTCCCAAATGATCAAATGTACTATCTATAATTGGTGTATTCAACATCAATGTGTTTTGATATTAATCTTTCAGCGACCTATGGTTTAAACACCTTAAACTTTGAAAGCATTTTTTCAATTCAATTTTCAACAAGCAATGCTCCAGAATCATTTCATGGATTGATCAATTTCAACTTTCTCAAATCACGAAAATTCCAGTTAAGAAGAGTCTGTAGATCAAAAAATGGTTTTACAAAAATGGTTTTAGTTATTCAAAGCAACTTTACTCGTTTTCACATTCAAACAGGTTTTCATGGTTATGGTGTTAAAGTAATACAAGCTAGCCGCTCAACCCTAGCATCTAGCGTTATGCCTAACCATGCCTAGATGTATCAATAGAATCTATACCCATTATTGTTATGGTTTCTCAACCTATGTCTTGCCACATAGGTTTCCTCGTGGCAAAATATATGCCGTAACGACTCGTCAGTTTCATTGGGGGTTTCCATGTAAGGATGGACTACTGTGCGTGGGGGATTCCCCAAGTAGTACAACCCATATATTAAGTCGACTTTACCTAGAGTTAATGAATGCCTGGTTTGGTATCCCAAGGAAGCAGGTAAACACGCTCAGTAAAACTAACACCATAAATATCAAAGCAACTGGAAACATGTGTTCACCCCAAAACAGTAAAACACAAAAAGGGGAAAGTACACGGAACTCACCTGGTTGCATAGCACAAGTATAAAATGGGGTGCTTGGTATCGCTTTCTGGTAATCTCCTTGTAATTGTAATGGTTACGCGTGTGGACGAGGTCGAGCATATGATTTCTAGTTACAGTTCTGTGTTATTCTGTTGTTTCACACTTGTGTTATATATGTATTAGTATATTTTACGTGTTCCTAGTATCGCTCAATATATATGTATATATATATATACTAGTTGTTATAAGTATTATTAGATGTTGGTTATTTATATTTATAGTTTAGGTTCCAAATGCCGCATCCAAGACTTATTGGCCAAAGTGTCGAGTCTAAGGTTTCCAATGTCCATAGTCCGCATCTAGTTCACATGTCTGGGTCTTCTCTCTCTTCTGCTTATGTTCCATCTTCCTCCCAGCTCCCCCTTCCTATCTCTGCATTCTCTTTCTCTCCGGTTACTCTCTCTCTCTCTCTCTCTCTCTTCATTCTTTCTCTCGTCACTCTCTCTGTTTGGTTGCTTTCTCTCTATAGCTACTTCTCATTTCCAGATTGTGTGTGTGAGATGAGAGACATAGTAAATGGTGTGGTGTGTGCAAATAAGAGAGAGAGAGAGAGAGGAGAGAGAGAGAGAGAGAGAGAGAGAGTGTGTGTGTGTGTGTGTGTCGTGTGTGGAGGGAAAAGAGAAAGATGGGGTTTTAAAGTTGGGTAGGTGACTGGTGACTTGTGGGTGGTGTGTTGTGTTGTTAACACATGGGTGGGCATATGGCACCTTAAAATGATGCCATGTGTCCCAGGTGGTGAGTAAGAAATATGGCACGGGTTGGGTTTGGTTTGGGTTCAAAGCGCGTATTAGTTAGGTCTCGTAACGCGTATTATATATTAATATTTTACATACAAAGGTTCGGTTTTTGATTTCGTTTATAATCATGTTATTTAATATTCATTTTGGTTACTTGTATTACGTGATAATAGTACTAACACGCGAAAAAAATTTGGGGTCCACTCTGGGGTGTTACATTCTCTCCCCCTTACAAGAATTTCGTCCGCGAAACTTTGGTTGTGGTTATCTCTCGTGGTTCAAATATTACTCTCATAACTAGTTTAGGTTATTCGATTCTCGAGCCTCTACATGGATACAAACTTATAGTAGTATTATGAGATGGTGATGTTGAATCACAAAAAACAAGGGAACATATTAGGACACATTGTCTCTGTAAAGGCTACGATATTCGCTCAAAATCAATGAGTTCGTATAAAATGACAAGGAAGGATTCCTTTGGTTTGATACAAATGGTTGAAAGTAGGAAACAGACTAGTGTTCATTTTGGGTTGACTCTTAGTCTCATTCCTGATGTAACGTCGGTATTTATATATAAGGTGTACCTCAGCTAACCCACCATACCTTTGATACTTCAAAAATGAACTAGTTAAGTCCGTTTATAAATGTTTCTCGCTAAGGTAGACTAAGGTGTTACTAAAATGTTTAAGCCAAATATGCCGGGTGTCACAACAAACATATGGTTTACCGGCAAAGTTGGCACACTACATTGTCGATAATTTTGTAGGTAGTTGTTCGGTGATAAAATGCCTGGTTGGTATTATGGATATTGTTTTTATCATTTTGATTTGTTGTGTTGATGCGTTTGACAGAAAATTTGTGTAGTTGAATGATGAAAACAAGTGTATATGAAAAAAGTTTGTTAGTTGGATGATGTTGAATGCAAATATGCATATTTATTTTGGTATTATATGGTAGTTGATGGGTTGATTATGTTGGTGATTTTTTTGTATTTTAGCGTATGTAAATTGGTATAATAAGGAGATTATCATATGTACTTGTGCATAGTTATAATTAATGCACATTATAGGTAATGCTTATATGCATATATTGAAATGACACAAAAGGATTTTGTTGAAATGTAATAATGCACAGGAAGGTAACACATATGTGCATATGTGAATATGGTGAAGGTTTATGTCAAATGAATAAAATATGTATGGTTAATGTATTAGTCAAATAAATGTTTATGGTTTGTATAGTAAATTGACATATGCACATGTTGGGTATTGCACATGTGCATAGGTTAAAAAATTAACATGATGGGATATGTATTATGATTCAAAATAATATATATATATATATATATATATATATATATATGAAAAATGTATTATGGTTTAAAAGGTACATTGTTTGAAATGATATACACATGGTAATTTATTATGGCTGTTAAATGTTTAGGTGATGTCAAGAATTTAACATATGCACATGTGCATAAATACAAAGAGTGCACATGTTGGGTAATGCACATGCATGCGTATAGGTTGAAATATTAAACAACTATGTATTGTAGATATTAATTATAATGAAGATATGTATCAAATATGTAATGGAAAGGTTTTTTAAAGTAAATAATACAAAAACTGATTCATTCAAATTGAGCGATATTCATAAAAAAAATTTTACATCAAATAATGGATGTTTAAGAATGGCTAGGTGCATTACGACGTCTGGATGAACGTCTAGGTGGTGGTTCATGGTCGGCCATGTATGAAGGGCTCTCAATATCATCATAAGTATTTTTCATTAGTATCAGTATCTGGATAATCATCATCATTGTCATTAAAATCATCATTCCAATCGGCATCTTCTTTTGAGCATAGTATGTATCGATGTTGGTCAGATGTTTGATGGAATTGTCCCGTTTTTTTTTCTTCTTCAGACTTCTGTGTGCCGATACAGGTGGAAAATCCAGCTTTTGTCACATATGTGGTGTACATAATGACAACGTCGTCCCAAATGATCAAATGTACTATCTATAATTGGTGTATTCAACATCAATGTCTTTTGATATTAATCTTTCAGCGACCTATGGTTTAAACACCTTAAACTTTGAAAGCATTTTTTCAATTCAATTTTCAACAAGCAATGCTCCAGAATCATTTTATGGATTGATCAATTTCAACTTCTCAAATCACGAAAATTCCAGTTAAGAAGAGTCTGTAGATCAAATTTAGTTTTGAAATATTGAATACTTCCTTCCTTTCTTTTAACCACAAACATCACTCTGTTACTTTAAATTTCCAACCTACAATATCTTCAGTTGATTATGTTAACTTTTTAGAAATATTATGAAACGTCTCCATTTCTAGCTCGTTATTTGTTTTAGATAACTGTTGATGACATTTTTTCATTGCCCTATCAGGTACAATTCCATTTAACGGTTATGGGGCTTCAATTTTGTTTGCTTGAATTTCACCAAATACTTCTTTCATTTTCCTGGCAAAGGTTATACAAGTTAGTCTTAGTATAAGTATGCTAAACTATTTAAAAAAAAAAACCAGTCACAATCATCTATGTTTAGTATTCTATATATTATTTGGTCAAATGTATTTTTTCATCTATAGATGTGTAAAACATCATATGATTTATGTTTATTTTTTTGTCATTTTGTGCATTTAATCAATAGTATAGTTATTTAATTGTTGTATTAAATTTGTCTTGTCAATTTCATGAAATTACAATTTTGCCCATATAGATAAATATGAAATGACTATTATACCTGTTCAGAACTCATTATATAGTAGTATAGATAATACATCTTTAATAATATGTCTATCTAGTCTCCAATCATACTGGGTTCAGATGGTTTCTATGGTTTCTTGTCCGTCTCCTGGTTCGTCCGTCGGTGTGACTCCGAGTTGCAATCGCACATTCCTTTTATCTCCAGAATGGGTACCTGAAAACATGATATAGGTTTTGTCAACAATAATGTTGGTGAGTTCGTGTGTTTAGTTACATAGGCGCCAAAGAGTAGTTTCACAAAAATGGTTTTAGTTATTCAAAGCAACTTTACTCGTTTTCACATTCAAACAGGTTTTCATGGTTATGGTGTTACAGTAATACAAGCTAGCCACTCAACCCTAGCATCTAGCGTCATGCCTAACCATGCCTAGATGTATCAATAGAATCTATACCCATTATTGTTATAGTTTCTCAACCTATGTCCTTCCACATAGGTTTCCCCGTGGCAAAATATATGCCGTAACGACTCGTCAGTTTCATTGGGGTTTCCATGTAAGGATGGACTACTGTGCGTGGGGGATTCCCCAAGTAGTACAACCCATATATTAAGTCGACTTTACCTAGAGTTAATGAATGCCTGGTTTGGTATCCCAAGGAAGCAGGTAAACACGCTCAGTAAAACTAACACCATAAATATCAAAGCAACTGGAAACATGTGTTCACCCCAAAACAGTAAAACACAAAAAGGGGAAAGTACACGGAACTCACCTGGTTGCATAGCACAAGTATAAAATGGGGTGCTTGGTATCGCTTTCTGGTAATCTCCTAGTAATTGTAATGGTTACGCGTGTGGACGAGCTCGAGCATATGATTTCTAGTTACAGTTCTGTGTTCTTCTGTTGTTTCACACTTGTGTTATATATGTATTAGTATATTTTACGTGTTCCTAGTATCGCTCAATATATATGTGTATATATATACTAGTTGTTATAAGTATTATTAGATGTTGGTTATTTATATTTATATTTATAGTTTAGGTTCCAAATGCCGCATCCTAGACTTATTGGCCAAAGTGTCGAGTCTAAGGTTTCCAATGTCCATAGTCCGCATCTAGTTCAAATGTCCGGGTCTTCTCTCTCTTCTGCTTATGTTCCATCTTCCTCTCTCTGCATTCTCTTTCTCTCCGGTTACTCTCTCTCTCTCTCTCTCTTCCTCTACTTCATTCTTTCTCTCGTCACTCTCTCTGTTTGTTTGGTTGCTTTCTCTCTCTAGCTACTTCTCATTTCCAGATTGTGTGTGTGAGATGAGAGACATAGTAAATGGTGTGGTGTGTGCATATAAGAGAGAGGAGAGAGAGAGAGAGAGAGAGAGAGAGAGAGAGAGATAGAGTATGTGTGTGTGTGTGTGTCGTGTGTGTGGAGGGAAAAGAGAAAGGTGTGGTTTTAAAGTTGGGTAGGTGACTCGTGACTTGTGGGTGGTGTGTTGTGTTGTTAACACATGGGTGGGCATATGGCACCTTAAAATGATGCCATGTGTCCCAGGTGGTGAGTAAGAAATATGGCACGGGTTGAGTTTGGTTTGGGTTCATAGCGCGTATTAGTTAGGTCTCGTAACGCGTATTATATAATAATATTTTACATACAAAGGTTCGGTTTTTGGTTTCGTTTATAATCATGTTATTTAATATTCATTTTGGTTACGTGTATTACGTGATAATAGTACTAACACGCGAAAAAAATTTGGTGTCCACTCTGGGGTGTTACATTCTCTCCCCCTTACAAGAATTTCGTCCGCAAAACTTTGGTTGTGGTTATCTCTCGTGGTTCAAATATTACTCTCATAACTAGTTTAGGTTATTCGATTCTCGAGCCTCTACATGGTTACAAACTTATAGTAGTATTATGAGATGGTGATGTTGAATCACAAAAAACAAGGGAACAAATTAGGACACATTGTCTCTGTAAAGCCTACATAGGTTTCCCCGTGGCAAAATATATGCCGTAACGACTCGTCAGTTTCATTGGGGTTTCCATGTAAGGATGGACTACTGTGCGTGGGGGATTCCCCAAGTAGTACAACCCATATATTAAGTCGACTTTACCTAGAGTTAATGAATGCCTGGTTTGGTATCCCAAGGAAGCAGGTAAACACGCTCAGTAAAACTAACACCATAAATATCAAAGCAACTGGAAACATGTGTTCACCCCAAAACAGTAAAACACAAAAAGGGGAAAGTACACGGAACTCACCTGGTTGCATAGCACAAGTATAAAATGGGGTGCTTGGTATCGCTTTCTGGTAATCTCCTTGTAATTGTAATGGTTACGCGTGTGGACGAGCTCGAGCATATGATTTCTAGTTACAGTTCTGTGTTATTCTGTTGTTTCACACTTGTGTTATATATGTATTAGTATATTTTACGTGTTCCTAGTATCGCCCAATATATATGTATATATATATATATACTAGTTGTTATAAGTATTATTAGATGTTGGTTATTTATATTTATATTTATAGTTTAGGTTCCAAATGCCGCATCCTAGACTTATTGGCCAAAGTGTCGAGTCTAAGGTTTCCAATGTCCATAGTCCGCATCTAGTTCAAATGTCCGGGTCTTCTCTCTCTTCTGCTTATGTTCCATCTTCCTCTCTCTGCATTCTCTTTCTCTCCGGTTACTCTCTCTCTCTCTCTCTCTCTCTCTCTCTCTCTCCCTCTACTTCATTCTTTCTCTCGTCACTCTCTCTGTTTGGTTGCTTTCTCTCTCTAGCTACTTCTCATTTCCAGATTGTGTGTGTGAGATGAGAGACATAGTAAATGGTGTGGTGTGTGCATATAAGAGAGAGGGAGAGAGAGAGAGAGAGAGAGAGAGATAGAGAGTGTGTGTGTGTGTCATGTGTGTGGAGGGAAAAGAGAAAGGTGGGGTTTTAAAGTTGGGTAGGTGACTGGTGACTTGTGGGTGGTGTGTTGTGTTGTTAACACATGGGTGGGCATATGGCACCTTAAAATGATGCCATGTGTCCCAGGTGGTGAGTAAGAAATATGGCACGGGTTGAGTTTGGTTTGGGTTCATAGCGCGTATTAGTTAGGTCTCGTAACGCGTATTATATAATAATATTTTACATACAAAGGTTCGGTTTTTGGTTTCGTTTATAATCATGTTATTTAATATTCATTTTGGTTACTTGTATTACGTGATAATAGTACTAACACGCGAAAAAAATTTGGGTCCACTCTGGGGTGTTACATTCTCTCCCCCTTACAAGAATTTCGTCCGCAAAACTTTGGTTGTGGTTATCTCTCGTGGTTCAAATATTACTCTCATAACTAGTTTAGGTTATTCGATTCTCGAGCCTCTACATGGTTACAAACTTATAGTAGTATTATGAGATGGTGATGTTGAATCACAAAAAACAAGGGAACAAATTAGGACACATTGTCTCTGTAAAGCCTACATAGGTTTCCCCGTGGCAAAATATATGCCGTAACGACTCGTCAGTTTCATTGGGGGTTTCCATGTAAGGATGGACTACTGTGCGTGGGGATTCCCCAAGTAGTACAACCCATATATTAAGTCGACTTTACCTAGAGTTAATGAATGCCTGGTTTGGTATCCCAAGGAAGCAGGTAAACACGCTCAGTAAAACTAACACCATAAATATCAAAGCAACTGGAAACATGTGTTCACCCCAAAACAGTAAAACACAAAAAGGGGAAAGTACACGGAACTCACCTGGTTGCATAGCACAAGTATAAAATGGGGTGCTTGGTATCGCTTTCTGGTAATCTCCTTGTAATTGTAATGGTTACGCGTGTGGACGAGATCGAGCATATGATTTCTAGTTACAGTTCTGTGTTATTCTGTTGTTTCACACTTGTGTTATATATGTATTAGTATATTTTACGTGTTCCTAGTATCGCTCAATATATATGTATATATATATATATACTAGTTGTTATAAGTATTATTAGATGTTGATTATTTATATTTATATTTATAGTTTAGGTTCCAAATGCCGCATCCTAGACTTATTGGCCAAAGTGTCGAGTCTAAGGTTTCCAATGTCCATAGTCCGCATCTAGTTCAAATGTCCGGGTCTTCTCTCTCTTCTGCTTATGTTCCATCTTCCTCTCTCTGCATTCTCTTTCTCTTCGGTTACTCTCTCTCTCTCTCTCTCTTCCTCTACTTCATTCTTTCTCTCGTCACTCTCCTGTTTGGTTGCTTTCTCTCTCTAGCTACTTCTCATTTCCAGATTGTGTGTGTGAGATGAGAGACATAGTAAATGGTGTGGTGTGTGCATATAAGAGAGAGGGAGAGAGAGAGAGAGAGAGAGATAGAGTGTGTGTGTGTGTGTGTGTGTGTCGTGTGTGGAGGGAAAAGAGAAAGGTGGGTTTTAAAGTTGGGTAGGTGACTGGTGACTTGTGGGTGGTGTGTTGTGTTGTTAACACATGGGTGGGCATATGGCACCTTAAAATGATGTCATGTGTCCCAGGTGGTGAGTAAGAAATATGGCACGGTTGAGTTTGGTTTGGGTTCATAGCGCGTATTAGTTAGGTCTCGTAACGCGTATTATATAATAATATTTTACATACAAAGGTTCGGTTTTTGGTTTCGTTTATAATCATGTTATTTAATATTCATTTTGGTTACTTGTATTACGTGATAATAGTACTAACACGCGAAAAAAAATTTGGGTCCACTCTGGGGTGTTACATTCTCTCCCCCTTACAAGAATTTCGTCCGCAAAACTTTGGTTGTGGTTATCTCTCGTGGTTCAAATATTACTCTCATAACTAGTTTAGATTATTCGATTCTCGAGCCTCTACATGGTTACAAACTTATAGTAGTATTATGAGATGGTGATGTTGAATCACAAAAAACAAGGGAACAAATTAGGACACATTGTCTCTGTAAAGCCTACATAGGTTTCCCCGTGGCAAAATATATGCCGTAACGACTCGTCAGTTTCATTGGGGGTTTCCATGTAAGGATGGACTACTGTGCGTGGGGATTCCCCAAGTAGTACAACCCATATATTAAGTCGACTTTACCTAGAGTTAATGAATGCCTGGTTTGGTATCCCAAGGAAGCTGGTAAACACGCTCAGTAAAACTAACACCATAAATATCAAAGCAACTGGAAACATGTGTTCACCCCAAAACAGTAAAACACAAAAAGGGGAAAGTACACGGAACTCACCTGGTTGCATAGCACAAGTATAAAATGGGGTGCTTGGTATCCGCTTTCTGGTAATCTCCTAGTAATTGTAATGGTTACGCGTGTGGACGAGCTCGAGCATATGATTTCTAGTTACAGTTCTGTGTTATTCTGTTGTTTCACACTTGTGTTATATATGTATTAGTATATTTTACGTGTTCCTAGTATCGCTCAATATATATGTATATATATATATACTAGTTGTTATAAGTATTATTAGATGTTGATTATTTATATTTATATTTATAGTTTAGGTTCCAAATGCCGCATCCTAGACTTATTGGCCAAAGTGTCGAGTCTAAGGTTTCCAATGTCCATAGTCCGCATCTAGTTCAAATGTCCGGGTCTTCTCTCTCTTCTGCTTATGTTCCATCTTCCTCTCTCTGCATTCTCTTTCTCTCCGGTTACTCTCTCTCTCTCTCTCTCTCTCTCTCTCTCTCTCTCTTCCTCTACTTCATTCTTTCTCTCGTCACTCTCTCTGTTTGGTTGCTTTCTCTCTCTAGCTACTTCTCATTTCCAGATTGTGTGTGTGAGATGAGAGACATAGTAAATGGTGTGGTGTGTGCATATAAGAGAGAGAGAGTGTGTGTGTGTGTGTGTGTGTGTGTCGTGTGTGTGGAGGGAAAAGAGAAAGGTGGGGTTTTAAAGTTGGGTAGGTGACTGGTGACTTGTGGGTGGTGTGTTGTGTTGTTAACACATGGGTGGGCATTTGGCACCTTAAAATAATGCCATGTGTCCCAGGTGGTGAGTAAGAAATATGGCACGGGTTGAGTTTGGTTTGGGTTCATAGCGCGTATTAGTTAGGTCTCGTAACGCGTATTATATAATAATATTTTACATACAAAGGTTCGGTTTTTGGTTTCGTTTATAATCATGTTATTTAATATTCATTTGGTTACTTGTATTAAGTGATAATAGTACTAACACGCGAAAAAAATTTGGGTCCACTCTGGGGTGTTACATTCTCTCCCCCTTACAAGAATTTCGTCCGCAAAACTTTGGTTGTGTTTATCTCTTGTGGTTCAAATATTACTCTCATAACTAGTTTAGGTTATTCGATTCTCGAGCCTCTACATGGTTACAAACTTATAGTAGTATTATGAGATGGTGATGTTGAATCACAAAAAACAAGGGAACAAATTAGGACACATTGTTTCTGTAAAGGCTACATAGGTTTCCCCGTGGCAAAATATATGCCGTAACGACTCGTCAGTTTCATTGGGGTTTCCATGTAAGGATGGACTACTGTGCGTGGGGGATTCCCCAAGTAGTACAACCCATATATTAAGTCGACTTTACCTAGAGTTAATGAATGCCTGGTTTGGTATCCCAAGGAAGCAGGTAAACACGCTCAGTAAAACTAACACCATAAATATCAAAGCAACTGGAAACATGTGTTCACCCCAAAACAGTAAAACACAAAAAGGGGAAAGTACACGGAACTCACCTGGTTGCATAGCACAAGTATAAAATGGGTGCTTGGTATCGCTTTCTGGTAATCTCCTTGTAATTGTAATGGTTACGCGTGTGGACGAGCTCGAGCATATGATTTCTAGTTACAGTTATTTGTTATTCTGTTGTTTCACACTTGTGTTATATATGTATTAGTATATTTTACGTGTTCCTAGTATCGCTCAATATATATATGTATATATATATATATATATATATATATACTAGTTGTTATAAGTATTATTAGATGTTGGTTATTTATATTTATATTTATAGTTTAGGTTCCAAATGCCGCATCCTAGACTTATTGGCCAAAGTGTCGAGTCTAAGGTTTCCAATGTCCATAGTCCGCATCTAGTTCAAATGTCCGGGTCTTCTCTCTCTTCTGCTTATGTTCCATCTTCCTCTCTCTGCATTCTCTTTCTCTCTCCGTTACTCTCTCTCTCTCTCTCTTCCTCTACTTCATTCTTTCTCTCGTCACTCTCTCTGTTTGGTTGCTTTCTCTCTCTAGCTACTTCTCATTTCCAGATTGTGTGTGTGAGATGAGAGACATAGTAAATGGTGTGGTGTGTGCATATAAGAGAGAGGGAGAGAGAGAGAGAGAGAGAGAGAGAGAGAGAGAGAGAGAAGTGTGTGTGGTGTGTGTGTGTGTCGTGTGTGTGGAGGGAAAAGAGAAAGGTGGGGTTTTAAAGTTGGGTAGGTGACTGGTGACTTGTGGGTGGTGTGTTGTGTTGTTAACACATGGGTGGGCATATGGCACCTTAAAATGATTCATGTGTCCCAGGTGGTGAGTAAGAAATATGGCACGGTTGAGTTTGGTTTGGGTTCATAGCGCGTATTAGTTAGGTCTCGTAACGCGTATTATATAATAATATTTTACATACAAAGGTTCGGTTTTTGGTTCGTTTATAATCATGTTATTTAATATTCATTTTGGTTACTTGTATTACGTGATAATAGTACTAACACGCGAAAAAAATTTGGGGTCCACTCTGGGGTGTTACAATCTCTCCCCCTTACAAGAATTTCGTCCGCAAAACTTTGGTTGTGTTTATCTCTCGTGGTTCAAATATTACTCTCATAACTAGTTTAGGTTATTCGATTCTCGAGCCTCTACATGGTTACAAACTTATAGTAGTATTATGAGATGGTGATGTTGAATCACAAAAAACAAGGGAACAAATTAGGACACATTGTCTCTGTAAAGGCTACATAGGTTTCCACGTGCAAAATATATGCCGTAACGACTCGTCAGTTTCATTGGGGGTTTCCATGTAAGGATGGACTACTGTGCGTGGGGGATTCCCCAAGTAGTACAACCCATATATTAAGTCGACTTTACCTAGAGTTAATGAATGCCTGGTTTGGTATCCCAAGGAAGCAGGTAAACACGCTCAGTAAAACTAACACCATAAATATCAAAGCAACTGGAAACATGTGTTCACCCCAAAACAGTAAAACACAAAAAGGGAAAGTACACGGAACTCACCTGGTTGCATAGCACAAGTAAAAAATGGGGTGCTTGGTATCGCTTTCTGGTAATCTCCTTGTAATTGTAATGGTTACGCGTGTGGACGAGCTCGAGCATATGATTTCTAGTTACAGTTCTGTGTTATTCTGTTGTTTCACACTTGTGTTATATATGTATTAGTATATTTTACGTGTTCCTAGTATCGCTCAATATATATGTATATATATATATACTAGTTGTTACAAGTATTATTAGATGTTGGTTATTTATATTTATATTTATAGTTTAGGTTCCAAATGCCGCATCCTAGACTTATTGGCCAAAGTGTCGAGTCTAAGGTTTCCAATGTCCATAGTCCGCATCTAGTTCAAATGTCCGGGTCTTCTCTCTCTTCTGCTTATGTTCCATCTTCCTCTCTCTGCATTCTCTTTCTCTCCGTTACTCTCTCTCTCTCTCTTCCTCTACTTCATTCTTTCTCTCGTCACTCTCTCTGTTGGTTGCTTTCTCTCTCTAGCTACTTCTCATTTCCAGATTGTGTGTGTGAGATGAGAGACATAGTAAATGGTGTGGTGTGTGCATATAAGAGAGAGGGAGAGAGAGAGAGAGAGAGAGAGAGAGAGAGAGTGTGTGTGTGTGTGTGTGTGTCGTGTGTGTGGAGGGAAAAGAGAAAGGTGGGGTTTTAAACTTGGGTAGGTGACTGGTGACTGGTGACTTGTGGGTGGTGTGTTGTGTTGTTAACACATGGGTGGGCATATGGCACCTTAAAATGATGCCATGTGTCCCAGGTGGTGAGTAAGAAATATGGCACGGGTTGAGTTTGGTTTGGTTCATAGCGCGTATTAGTTAGGTCTCGTAACGCGTATTATATAATAATATTTTACATACAAAGGTTCGGTTTTTGGTTTCGTTTATAATCATGTTATTTAATATTCATTTTGGTTACTTGTATTACGTGATAATAGTACTAACACGCGAAAAAAATTTGGGGTCCACTCTGGGGTGTTATACATTCTCTCCCCTTACAAGAAATTCGTCCGCAAAACTTTGGTTGTGGTTATCTCTCGTGGTTCAAATATTACTCTCATAACTAGTTTAGGTTATTCGATTCTCGAGCCTCTACATGGTTACAAACTTATAGTAGTATTATGAGATGGTGATGTTGAATCACAAAAAACAAGGGAACAAATTAGGACACATTGTCTCTGTAAAGCCTACATAGGTTTCCCCGGCAAAATATATGCCGTAACGACTCGTCAGTTTTCATTGGCGGTTTCCATGTAAGGATGGACTACTCTGCGTGGGGGATTCCCCAAGTAGTACAACCCATATATTAAGTCGACTTTACCTAGAGTTAATGAATGCCTGGTTTGGTATCCCAAGGAAGCAGGTAAACACGCTCAGTAAAACTAACACCATAAATATCAAAGCTACTGGAAACATGTGTTCACCCTAAAACAGTAAAAACACAAAAAGGGGAAAGTACACAACTCACCTGGTTGCATAGCACAAGTATAAAATGGGGTGCTTGGTATCGCTTTCTGGTAATCTCCTTGTAATTGTAATGGTTACGCGTGTGGACGAGCTCGAGCATATGATTTCTAGTTACAGTTCTGTGTTATTCTGTTGTTTCACACTTGTGTTATATATGTATTAGTATATTTTACGTGTTCCTAGTATCGCCCAATATATGTATATATATATATATACTAGTTGTTATAAGTATTATTAGATGTTGGTTATTTATATTTATATTGTGACACCCGGCATGTTTGAGTCAACACTTTATGAACACATAAGTCTACATTAGCGAGAAACGTCTATAAACAAACTTAACTGGGTTAGTTGAGTCGGGTCAGATTAGGATTGTCCAGGGTCCAATGATCTGGAGATCATTGGGAGTCGTTTTGGGAATACATTAGTACCGGGTCCCGTTGTTGGTGACATTACATGAATTAATTTAGTATATGTGTAGATTATGGGTCGTGTGGTGGATTGTATGCTTATACTTGCTTAAATGATGTACGAATGATTATACGTGCCTAAACATGCTAAGCATAGACTATGGATGCATGCTTATGTGTTAAGATGTGTTAGAATGCGTTAAACACGACAAACTGGAAAAAGGTTAACATGTGTTAAAAGTGCTGTTAACATGTGTTAAAAATGTGCTGATGACCTGAATGTGGAACTTTTGGGCGAATGTGGAAATGGGGTTTGAAAAATGGGCGAACGTAGAAACAAAGTGGGCGAATGTGGAATTTTTCCACATTCGACCACTAAAAAGGGGCGAATGTGGAAAAATTCCACATTCGACCACATGAACTGGGCGAACGTGCAGATAGTATAAATACCATCCTTAGCCATTTTTCACCATTTCACAAACCCTAGACGCCTCCAAACACTCTCTATCAGCTATTATCATTGGGGAAGGAGTTTTTGAACTTATTTTTCATAACCTAACTCTCTAAATCATTACAAGTGAAGATCTAAGGTGTGTTCTTCATTACAAATCCTTTTTAAACAAATTTTAACTTGTTTTCATCTAAACCCCAAGGGTCCAGATCTGATATCAACATGTTTTATGGGTAAAAACCTTCCTAATATCTTTCTAAATAAAACCTATTCATAAACAATGAGTTTTCATACAATTTAACATGTGTTTATGTGGTATTAAGCATTGTTTGATGATTACTTGCTATGTAGATGACATGACTACAACCTAGGGCTGTTATTAATAGAGAGTTATAATGGAAACATGTTACAATTGATTGTTGATGGTGTTTTGTCGATTAAAGGGGTTTTTAGTTAGATTTAGGGCTTGTTTTGGATGGTTATGATAAGGTTATGATAGGGGTTTCTTGTTCATGATGATTTGATGATGATGAGCTGATTATTGATTGATTTCAGAAGTTTCCTAATTGGGTAATATTTTCATGCATGATGATGTGACATCTCCATAACTTACTATTTTAGGAAACTTGTAAAAACGGATAGATTTTGGGGTAAAATTGGTAGGGTTTCGTAGGAATATAATAATGATGCTTGACTGCTGTAACTCATGATGTTTCGTGATGTTTTCGGATGTTTTTGGACGCGTTTTTGAGTAAACAACACAGCAGGGTCGAACCTGGAACACCTTCGGCCAGTCGAATGGGCGAAGGTGGGTTCCAAGGGTCGAACCTGGAACTGAGGGGGGCGAAGGTGGAAGAAAAGGGGCGAAGGTGGAAGAAAAGGGGCGAAGGTGGGAGTTTAAAGCCACCTTCGACCACTCAAAGCCACATTCGACCCTACGTTAACAAAAATGAGATTTTTGATACAAACTAAGTGTTTTATGCTTGAACCTTGCGTGTAATCTATGTGTACTTGATTAGTTAGGGTAATGGGTCACCAACGGGATGTCGGGACGGTCTAGTGTGTCGGTTAAACATTTAAACACGTTTTAAAACATACTTGGTTATGATCTGGACAATCGGGACTTGTTAGCCTTCGGGTTAGTAGTCATCACACTTATCTAAACTCATTGACAGGTTGTCATTAGTTGGGATTATCATACACGTGTTGGAATTCTAGTTATCGGAAGACGCACAATAAGGTGAGTTTCACGGCCCCACTCTTTTACTGGTTTTACATTTTCGGGGGAGAAAACATGCTGTGTCCTTTAAACATGTGTCAACTATGTTTTCATAAAAGGCGTTTCAACTATATTTTCATAAAAGGCGTTCAACTATGTTTTCATAAAAGGCGTTTCAACTAAGTTTTCAGGAAAGATGTGTCAACTACGTTTTGGTATTCATGAATTCATTGGGTTTGGAGTATTCATTATGTTTTCACGTATTCATTATGTTTTAGAGTATTCATTATATTACTATGCGATCTTTGGAAGTCCCGGGGGAAACCATGAATGTGCGGGGATGCACAACGGGGGAAATGTGGATAGCGCTATTTGGGCTTGACCCGCCCCACTCGTCGACTGGAGGTCGGACGGGTGCATATTGTCTCTTAGGTATTCAGTATTCAGTATGCAGTATTCAGTATTCAGTATTCACTCGGGCACGTATTCAGTATTCACAGTATTCGAGTCCAGTAATGGTTTTCCAATCGCAGTAGTAACAGGTATTCATATATTTTGCATGCATGTGGTCTGGATCGACCATGAGTATTCAGTTGGAGTCGATTATCACTTGGAGTTGGTATACATTTGGAGTCGGTATTCATTTAAAAACCTGTGAACTCACCGGCATTATTTGCTGACGTATTTAGCATGTTTGTCTCAGGTCGCTAAGGTAGCAGCTGTCGATAGGCGCACGGAGTCTCACGGCGTCTAGGATTCATGTGCATCTCATTTAGTATTTTCAGACTTTCGTACTTTTGATTTCACGTTGTAATAAAGTTTTACGCTTCCGCAGCGCTGGATCATTTATGAAAACTTAATGGTTTGATTATGTCATTTTTACGTATCATATAGTGTTGTTTATTGTGACCGTTGACTTGGATCCTGGTGTGTCACGCGCCTCGCGGTAAAACCCCGCACGTGGAAATTTGAGGGTGTGACAGATTGGTATCAGAGCCAATGGTTATAGTGAACTAGGACTGCATGTAGAGTCTAGTCTATAGCCGAGTATCACACACGTTAGACGGTCACACATAGTTACGAGTCGTGTCATTTGGAAAACATATTAACCTTGTCGGGGTGTCGGTGTCCTCATCACACAGTATCACGTTATCTATCTTTTGTTATTCCTACCTGGGTTCTATCTTCTTCTTCGGGTTTGAAGTTGAAGGGACTATTCGCTTACATACTTGCTTACTCACACACTATCATGCACTAGTACTTGTCATAGTACACTCCTGAGTGACTGTTCACTTTGGAATCTTCGTGCGATAACAGTTTCTTTTAGGAATGTGAGTATCGGGTGACTTGAAGTTCTAGCTAGGAGCACGCCTAGAGGACCATGTAGAGCGATTTGTTATTTCGGGTGCACACGAAATCATAAATCGAAATGCATGAAAATCTTGGTGGACTTCATGTTCGGACTAATGGTCATGCTGGAACCACGTTCTGAATTCGTTTGGTCACTTGTAGCTCGATCTATGGGTGGTTTTGAGTATCTTATCTCATGTTGGCAGAACATGTCTGGTCGCGCTGGTGGACGTGCTGGGGGACGTTGTGGTGGTCGTGTTGGTGGTCGGAATGGCGGTGGACACAATGGGGGTCGTGGCAACATTAGTATGACCCAGGCTGAGCTGAATAGCCTGATTCAGGAGCATGTGGCAGCTGCTATCGCTGCACATCAGATCACTCAGCAGGGTCTCGGTGGGATTGTCGTTCATCCCCCACCACCTCCTCCTATCGGTCAGCAAGTGTGTACTTTTAAAGTGTTTATGGAGTACGAGCCCCACATCCTAGGCGAGACTGGGAACAACAAAAGGAAATGGGAGAGCATCGAGGAGAATCTGGTTCCAAACCAGCCAAAGCAGCAGATAGGGAAGTTTGAAGCTTCAGGTTCATCGTCTGGTCGGGAGCACGGCGGGTATACTGGGAAGCTCCCGAAGTGTGTCGTGTGTGGGTACCATCATTATGGCAACTGTGAGAAGTTTCGTTGCAACCGTTGTAAGCATGTGGGCCATGTTGCTAGAAACTGTAGAGTCAATCTCCAGAAAGTTCCAGGTCAGGCGATTGTCCCTGCCCCTGTTCCTCAGGGAACCAAGGATGTTATCACTGTGGAGATATTGGGCACTTCAAGCGGGATTGTCCTAAGAAGAAGCAAGGCAAGGGTGGTGGACGAACTGGTCAGGAGGATCCTGATACTGTTACTGGTGAGTATTCTTTTCTTGATTCTCGTTATGCTCGTATTCACTCTCGTTCGCATTGTTTGGCAATTCGTATTTATTGTGTGCATTCAGTTTGGTATTTGGTCATCATTTTGCATTCATGAGTCTGATGTGGGTCCTTTGGAGATGTTACTTGGACGGTACCGGTGTATCATTTATACCGATCATAGTAGTCTCTAGTAGGCCTTCGATCAGGGGGATTCATTGTTCTCTATTCACTTTGGGGAGGGCGGTTCCCCGGCACAGAGTATTCGTTGATATCATCTCTCGTTCGTGGTTATCATTTCGTTTGTGTTCTGGGAAACGTTACTTGGGTTAGGTCGACACTCATTACTGTCGAAGAGTGAATCTCGGGGCGAGATTCCTTTCAACAGGGGGATGATGTGACGACCGGGAAAATTTTTCTTTTTATCGCTTCGTTCTCTTTGACTTCGGGAAATTTTCGGGACGAAAATTCTTTCAACTGGGGATGATGTGACACCCGGCATGTTTGAGTCAACACTTTATGAACACATAAGTCTACATTAGCGAGAAACGTCTATAAACAAACTTAACTGGGTTAGTTGAGTCGGGTTAGATTAGGATTGTCCAGGGTCCAATGATCTGGAGAATCATTGGGAGTCGTTTTGGGAATACATTAGTACCGGGTCCCGTTGTTGGTGACATTACATGAATTAATTTAGTATATGTGTAGATTATGGGTCGTGTGGTGGATTGTATGCTTATACTTGCTTAAATGATGTACGAATGATTATACGTGCCTAAACATGCTAAGCATAGACTATGGATGCATGCTTATGTGTTAAGATGTGTTAGAATGCGTTAAACACGACAAACTGGAAAAAGGTTAACATGTGTTAAAAGTGCTGTTAACATGTGTTAAAAATGTGCTGATGACCTGAATGTGGAACTTTTGGGCGAATGTGGAAATGGGGTTTGAAAAATGGGCGAACGTAGAAACAAAGTGGGCGAATGTGGAATTTTTCCACATTCGACCACTAAAAAGGGGCGAATGTGGAAAAATTCCACATTCGACCACATGAACTGGGCGAACGTGCAGATAGTATAAATACCATCCTTAGCCATTTTTCACCATTTCACAAACCCTAGACGCCTCCAAACACTCTCTATCAGCTATTATCATTGGGGAAGGAGTTTTTGAACTTATTTTTCATAACCTAACTCTCTAAATCATTACAAGTGAAGATCTAAGGTGTGTTCTTCATTACAAATCCTTTTTAAACAAATTTTAACTTGTTTTCATCTAAACCCCAAGGGTCCAGATCTGATATCAACATGTTTTATGGGTAAAAACCTTCCTAATATCTTTCTAAATAAAACCTATTCATAAACAATGAGTTTTCATACAATTTAACATGTGTTTATGTGGTATTAAGCATTGTTTGATGATTACTTGCTATGTAGATGACATGACTACAACCTAGGGCTGTTATTAATAGAGAGTTATAATGGAAACATGTTACAATTGATTGTTGATGGTGTTTTGTCGATTAAAGGGGTTTTTAGTTAGATTTAGGGCTTGTTTTGGATGGTTATGATAAGGTTATGATAGGGGTTTCTTGTTCATGATGATTTGATGATGATGAGCTGATTATTGATTGATTTCAGAAGTTTCCTAATTGGGTAATATTTTCATGCATGATGATGTGACATCTCCATAACTTACTATTTTAGGAAACTTGTAAAAACGGATAGATTTTGGGGTAAAATTGGTAGGGTTTCGTAGGAATATAATAATGATGCTTGACTGCTGTAACTCATGATGTTTCGTGATGTTTTCGGATGTTTTTGGACGCGTTTTTGAGTAAACAACACAGCAGGGTCGAACCTGGAACACCTTCGGCCAGTCGAATGGGCGAAGGTGGGTTCCAAGGGTCGAACCTGGAACTGAGGGGGGCGAAGGTGGAAGAAAAGGGGCGAAGGTGGAAGAAAAGGGGCGAAGGTGGGAGTTTAAAGCCACCTTCGACCACTCAAAGCCACATTCGACCCTACGTTAACAAAAATGAGATTTTTGATACAAACTAAGTGTTTTATGCTTGAACCTTGCGTGTAATCTATGTGTACTTGATTAGTTAGGGTAATGGGTCACCAACGGGATGTCGGGACGGTCTAGTGTGTCGGTTAAACATTTAAACACGTTTTAAAACATACTTGGTTATGATCTGGACAATCGGGGACTTGTTAGCCTTCGGGTTAGTAGTCATCACACTTATGTAAACTCATTGATAGGTTGTCATTAGTTGGGATTATCATACACGTGTTGGAATTCTAGTTATCGGAAGACGCACAATAAGGTGAGTTTCACGGCCCCACTCTTTTACTGGTTTTACATTTTCGGGGGAGAAAACATGCTGTGTCCTTTAAACATGTGTCAACTATGTTTTCATAAAAGGCGTTTCAACTATATTTTCATAAAAGGCGTTTCAACTATGTTTTCATAAAAGGCGTTTCAACTAAGTTTTCAGGAAAGATGTGTCAACTACGTTTTGGTATTCATGAATTCATTGGGTTTGGAGTATTCATTATGTTTTCACGTATTCATTATGTTTTAGAGTATTCATTATATTACTATGCGATCTTTGGAAGTCCCGGGGGAAACCATGAATGTGCGGGGATGCACAACGGGGGAAATGTGGATAGCGCTATTTGGGCTTGACCCGCCCCACTCGTCGACTGGAGGTCGGACGGGTGCATATTGTCTCTTAGGTATTCAGTATTCAGTATGCAGTATTCAGTATTCAGTATTCACTCGGGCACGTATTCAGTATTCACAGTATTCGAGTCCAGTAATGGTTTTCCAATCGCAGTAGTAACAGGTATTCATATATTTTGCATGCATGTGGTCTGGATCGACCATGAGTATTCAGTTGGAGTCGATTATCACTTGGAGTTGGTATACATTTGGAGTCGGTATTCATTTAAAAACCTGTGAACTCACCGGCATTATTTGCTGACGTATTTAGCATGTTTGTCTCAGGTCGCTAAGGTAGCAGCTGTCGATAGGCGCACGGAGTCTCACGCGTCTAGGATTCATGTGCATCTCATTTAGTATTTTCAGACTTTCGTACTTTTGATTTCACGTTGTAATAAAGTTTTACGCTTCCGCAGCGCTGGATCATTTATGAAAACTTAATGGTTTGATTATGTCATTTTTACGTATCATATAGTGTTGTTTATTGTGACCGTTGACTTGGATCCTGGTGTGTCACGCGCCTCGCGGTAAAACCCCGCACGTGGAAATTTGAGGGTGTGACAGATTGGTATCAGAGCCAATGGTTATAGTGAACTAGGACTGCATGTAGAGTCTAGTCTATAGCCGAGTATCACACACGTTAGACGGTCACACATAGTTACGAGTCGTGTCATTTGGAAAACATATTAACCTTGTCGGGTGTCGGTGTCCTCATCACACAGTATCACGTTATCTATCTTTTGTTATTCCTACCTGGGTTCTATCTTCTTCTTCGGGTTTGAAGTTGAAGGGACTATTCGCTTACATACTTGCTTACTCACACACTATCATGCACTAGTACTTGTCATAGTACACTCCTGAGTGACTGTTCACTTTGGAATCTTCGTGCGATAACAGTTTCTTTTAGGAATGTGAGTATCGGGTGACTTGAAGTTCTAGCTAGGAGCACGCCTAGAGGACCATGTAGAGCGATTGTTATTTCGGGTGCACACGAAATCATAAATCGAAATGCATGAAAATCTTGGTGGACTTCATGTTCGGACTAATGGTCATGCTGGAACCACGTTCTGAATTCGTTTGGTCACTTGTAGCTCGATCTATGGGTGGTTTTGAGTATCTTATCTCATGTTGGCAGAACATGTCTGGTCGCGCTGGTGGACGTGCTGGGGGACGTTGTGGTGGTCGTGTTGGTGGTCGGAATGGCGGTGGACACAATGGGGGTCGTGGCAACATTATATATTTATAGTTTAGGTTCCAAATGCCGCATCCTAGACTTATTGGCCAAAGTGTCGAGTCTAAGGTTTCCAATGTCCATAGTCCGCATCTAGTTCAAATGTCCGGGTCTTCTCTCTCTTCTGCTTATGTTCCATCTTCCTCTCTCTGCATTCTCTTTCTCTCCGGTTACTCTCTCTCTCTCTCTTCCTCTACTTCATTCTTTCTCTTGTCACTCTCTCTGTTTGGTTGCTTTCTCTCTCTAGCTACTTCTCATTTCCAGATTGTGTGTGTGAGATGAGAGACATAGTAAATGGTGTGGTGTGTGCATATAAGAGAGAGGGAGAGAGAGAAAGAGAGAGAGAGAGAGAGAGAGAGAGAGAGAGTGTGTGTGTCGTGTGTGTGGAGGGAAAAGAGAAAGGTGGGGTTTTAAAGTTGGGTAGGTGACTGGTGACTTGTGGGTGGTGTGCTGTGTTGTTAACACATGGGTGGGCATATGGCACCTTAAAATGATGCCATGTGTCCCAGGTGGTGAGTAAGAAATATGGCACGGGTTGAGTTTGGTTTGGGTTCATAGCGCGTATTAGTTAGGTCTCGTAACGCATATTATATAATAATATTTTACATACAAAGGTTCAGTTTTTGGTTTCGTTTATAATCATGTTATTTAATATTCATTTTGGTTACTTGTATTACGTGATAATAGTACTAACACGTGAAAAAAATTTGGGTCCACTCTGGGGTGTTACATTCTCTCCCCCTTACAAGATTTTCGTCCGCAAAACTTTGGTTGTGGTTATCTCTCGTGGTTCAAATATTACTCTCATAACTAGTTTAGGTTATTCGATTCTCGAGCCTCTACATGGTTACAAACTTATAGTAGTATTATGAGATGGTGATGTTGAATCACAAAAAACAAGGGAACAAATTAGGACACATTGTCTCTGTAAAGGCTACATAGGTTTCCCCGTGGCAAAATATATGCCGTAACGACTCGTCAGTTTCATTGGGGGTTTCCATGTAAGGATGGACTACTGTGCGTGGGGGATTCCCCAAGTAGTACAACCCATATATTAAGTCGACTTTACCTAGAGTTAATGAATGCCTGGTTTGGTATCCCAAGGAAGCAGGTAAACACGCTCAGTAAAACTAACACCATAAATATCAAAGCAACTGGAAACATGTGTTCACCCCAAAACAGTAAAACACAAAAAGGGGAAAGTACACGGAACTCACCTGGTTGCATAGCACAAGTATAAAATGGGGTGCTTGGTATCGCTTTCTGGTAATCTCCTTGTAATTGTAATGGTTACGCGTGTGGACGAGCTCGAGCATATGATTTCTAGTTACAGTTCTGTGTTATTCTGTTGTTTCACACTTATGTTATATATGTATTAGTATATTTTACGTGTTCCTAGTATCGCTCAATATATATGTATATATATATATATACTAGTTGTTATAAGTATTATTAGATGTTGGTTATTTATATTTATATTTATAGTTTAGGTTCCAAATGCCGCATCCTAGACTTATTGGCCAAAGTGTCGAGTCTAAGGTTTCCAATGTCCATAGTCCGCATCTAGTTCAAATGTCCGGGTCTTCTCTCTCTTCTGCTTATGTTCCATCTTCCTCTCTCTGCATTCTCTTTCTCTCCGGTTACTCTCTCTCTCTCTCTTCCTCTACTTCATTCTTTCTCTCGTCACTCTCTCTGTTTGGTTGCTTTCTCTCTCTAGCTACTTCTCATTTCCAGATTGTGTGTGTGAGATGAGAGACATAGTAAATGGTGTGGTGTGTGCATATAAGAGAGAGGGAGAGAGAGAGAGAGAGAGAGAGAGAGAGAGAGTGTGTGTGTGTGTGTGTGTGTGTGTCGTGTGTGTGGAGGGAAAAGAGAAAGGTGGGGTTTTAAACTTGGGTAGGTGACTGGTGACTGGTGACTTGTGGGTGGTGTGTTGTGTTGTTAACACATGGGTGGGCATATGGCACCTTAAAATGATGCCATGTGTCCCAGGTGGTGAGTAAGAAATATGGCACGGGTTGAGTTTGGTTTGGGTTCATAGCGCGTATTAGTTAGGTCTCGTAACGCGTATTATATAATAATATTTTACATACAAAGGTTCGTTTTTGGTTTCGTTTATAATCATGTTATTTAATATTCATTTTGGTTACTTGTATTACGTGATAATAGTACTAACACGCGAAAAAAATTTGGGTCCACTCTGGGGTGTTACATTCTCTCCCCCTTACAAGAAATTCGTCCGCAAAACTTTGGTTGTGGTTATCTCTCGTGGTTCAAATATTACTCTCATAACTAGTTTAGGTTATTCGATTCTCGAGCCTCTACATGGTTACAAACTTATAGTAGTATTATGAGATGGTGATGTTGAATCACAAAAAACAAGGGAACAAATTAGGACACATTGTCTCTGTAAAGCCTACATAGGTTTCCCGGTGGCAAAATATATGCCGTAACGACTCGTCAGTTTCATTGGGGGTTTCCATGTAAGGATGGACTACTGTGCGTGGGGGATTCCCCAAGTAGTACAACCCATATATTAAGTCGACTTTACCTAGAGTTAATGAATGCCTGGTTTGGTATCCCAAGGAAGCAGGTAAACACGCTCAGTAAAACTAACACCATAAATATCAAAGCAACTGGAAACATGTGTTCACCCCAAAACAGTAAAACACAAAAAGGGGAAAGTACACGGAACTCACCTGGTTGCATAGCACAAGTATAAAATGGGGTGCTTGGTATCGCTTTCTGGTAATCTCCTTGTAATTGTAATGGTTACGCGTGTGGACGAGCTCGAGCATATGATTTCTAGTTACAGTTCTGTGTTATTCTGTTGTTTCACACTTGTGTTATATATGTATTAGTATATTTTACGTGTTCCTAGTATCGCTCAATATATATGTGTATATATATATATACTAGTTGTTATAAGTATTATTAGATGTTGGTTATTTATATTTATATTTATAGTTTAGGTTCCAAATGCCGCATCCTAGACTTATTGGCCAAAGTGTCGAGTCTAAGGTTTCCAATGTCCATAGTCCGCATCTAGTTCAAATGTCCGGGTCTTCTCTCTCTTCTGCTTATGTTCCAACTTCCTCTCTCTGCATTCTCTTTCTCTCCGGTTACTCTCTCTCTCTCTCTCTCTTCCTCTACTTCATTCTTTCTCTCGTCACTCTCTCTGTTTGGTTGCTTTCTCTCTCTAGCTACTTCTCATTTCCAGATTGTGTGTGTGAGATGAGAGACATAGTAAATGGTGTGGTGTGTGCATATAAGAGAGAGGGAGAGAGAGAGAGAGAGAGAGAGAGAGAGAGATAGAGATAGAGAGTGTGTGTGTGTGTGTGTGTGTGTCGTGTGTGTGGAGGGAAAAGAGAAAGGTGTGGTTTTAAAGTTGGGTAGGTGACTGGTGACTTGTGGGTGGTGTGTTGTGTTGTTAACACATGGGTGGGCATATGGCACCTCAAAATGATGCCATGTGTCCCAGGTGGTGAGTAAGAAATATGGCACGGGTTGAGTTTGGTTTGGGTTCATAGCGCGTATTAGTTAGGTCTCGTAACGCATATTATATAATAATATTTTACATACAAAGGTTCGGTTTTTGGTTTCGTTTATAATCATGTTATTTAATATTCATTTTGGTTACCTGTATTACGTGATAATAGTACTAACACGCGAAAAAAATTTGGGTCCACTCTGGGGTGTTACATTCTCTCCCCCTTACAAGAATTTCGTCCGCAAAACTTTGGTTGTGGTTATCTCTCGTGGTTCAAATATTACTCTCATAACTAGTTTAGGTTATTCGATTCTCGAGCCTCTACATGGTTACAAACTTATAGTAGTATTATGAGATGGTGATGTTGAATCACAAAAAACAAGGGAACAAATTAGGACACATTTGTCTCTGTAAAGCCTACATAGGTTTCCCGGTGGCAAAATATATGCCGTAACGACTCGTCAGTTTCATTGGGGGTTTCCATGTAAGGATGGACTACTGTGCGTGGGGGATTCCCCAAGTAGTACAACCCATATATTAAGTCGACTTTACCTAGAGTTAATGAATGCCTGGTTTGGTATCCCAAGGAAGCAGGTAAACACGCTCAGTAAAACTAACACCATAAATATCAAAGCAACTGGAAACATGTGTTCACCCCAAAACAGTAAAACACAAAAAGGGGAAAGTACACGGAACTCACCTGGTTGCATAGCACAAGTATAAAATGGGTGCTTGGTATCGCTTTCTGGTAATCTCCTTGTAATTGTAATGGTTACGCGTGTGGACGAGCTCGAGCATATGATTTCTAGTTACAGTTTTGTGTTATTCTGTTGTTTCACACTTGTGTTATATATGTATTAGTATATTTTACGTGTTCCTAGTATCGCTCAATATATATGTGTATATTTATATATATACTAGTTGTCATAAGTATTATTAGATGTTGGTTATTTATATTTATATTTATAGTTTAGGTTCCAAATGCCGCATCCTAGACTTATTGGCCAAAGTGTCGAGTCTAAGGTTTCCAATGTCCATAGTCCGCATCTAGTTCAAATGTCCGGGTCTTCTCTCTCTTCTGCTTATGTTCCATCTTCCTCTCTCTGCATTCTCTTTCTCTCCGGTTACTCTCTCTCTCTCTCTCTCTTCCTCTACTTCATTCTTTCTCTCGTCACTCTCTCTGTTTGGTTGCTTTCTCTCTCTAGCTACTTCTCATTTCCAGATTGTGTGTGTGAGATGAGAGACATAGTAAATGGTGTGGTGTGTGCATATAAGAGAGAGGGAGAGAGAGAGAGAGAGAGAGAGATAGAGATAGAGAGTGTGTGTGTGTGTGTGTGTGTGTGTCGTGTGTGTGGAGGGAAAAGAGAAAGGTGTGGTTTTAAAGTTGGGTAGGTGATTGGTGACTTGTGGGTGGTGTGTTGTGTTGTTAACACATGGGTGGGCATATGGCACCTTAAAATGATGCCATGTGTCCCAGGTGGTGAGTAAGAAATATGGCACGGTTGAGTTTGGTTTGGGTTCATAGCGCGTATTAGTTAGGTCTCGTAACGCGTATTATATAATAATATTTTACATACAAAGGTTCGGTTTTTGGTTTCGTTTATAATCATGTTATTTAATATTCATTTTGGTTACCTGTATTACGTGATAATAGTGAGAATCCGGTTACGGACCGAACTCGTGGATCGATTACACATAAACAACTCGGTTTCAGACGGGGAATTCGAGACGAGACAGAAATATACGATAACAACGTCATCACAGATTCGTATTACTACAGAAACGGTTACAGACACTGTCATCAGTAGGATAAACGTCTATCTCGTGGCCGGGGAGGTCGGGCATGACCTCCCCCTTGAGAGCATTCAAAGTACCAACTCAAATCACCAAATGAACAATAACACATGAGATTGCTATTTATAGTCCAAAACACCAGTTCCACGTTCGCCCTTTTATGATGGTCGAATGTGGAGTATTTCCACATTCGCCCGTTTAGACTGGTCGAATGTGGAGTATTTCCACATTCGCCCAGTTGATATGGTCGAATGTGGAAAACTTCCACATTCGCCCAGTATGATTAGGTCGAACCTGGCTCAGTGTTTTGTCCTATATTAACAAATGCGTCAGATCCATAAAATGCCCTTATGGATCACCACAATCTCATGTAACACACTACTAAGACTCAACCCTAGTCTATTCGACAGTGACGTCCACAGAAAGTGCATCAACAATCTCCCCCTTGGACGTTGCTGGCGAATCCACAAATCTCTTGCACATCAACACATTCTCCTCTTTGAAAATTCCTAGCATCTTCAGTCAATAATTGTTGAAGTATCAGACACATTATTACATCAACAATCTCCCCCTTTACTGATGCTTCACCAAGTTTCTCTGAGATCCCGTATGATAAATCAATCATGTTCTTGAGTAACTTCATCTGTTCGACAGAATACAAGCCGTAGACGAGTGGAACAAGCAATCAGAAGCTTTCATCAGGAACTACCAGTACTAATTGAGGACTTGAAATGCTTCAGAAACTGAAGTTTTCGGCAGGGCCAACAATATCTACCAATAGCTCTTGAAACCTTCAGGACTGTGATCTTGAAACTTTCGTTGAACCTACGTGCCACATGACTCCTACTAGGATACCTCATTACTTTCAGAACATTGAAATCTCAAACTTGATTTCCTTCTTCATAACAACTCTTTAGAACAAGTTCCTTCAAACACACAGGAACTGGGTTGACTGTTCTCATCATGCGGAATAAAATCTGTCTATTTTCTGGCCCATAATAGTCATTTGAATCTGATTATCATACTGTTGATTCTCATGACTACCCCACATTAAAACTGTTTCATCATCAATTCATCAACAAGTTTGGGTAAACCTCATCACCATTCTTCCGAAAATCTTCAAAAATTGCCTTACCCAAATTTTCGATAGAAAATTTTCGAAATTTTTTAGGCCTTAAATTCTACATTCGCCCCTGGGAACTCCACTTTCGCCCAAAATAGAGACTCGAATGTAGAATATGAATAATACTTTTCACTTTCGCCCATTTACACTCACGTTCGTCCACTTTCTATCCACCTTCGCCCGCCCGATGAACCGAAGGTGAAATTGACACCCGAAAGTGAAAAACCACATAACAACATTCCAGGTTCGCCCAAAACATGCTACATTCGCCCAGTAGAATTCCACATTCGCCCAGTGGAATTCTACTTTCGCCCGCCCGACTTTAAGAAAGGGGCGAATGTGCAGAAAGATCGTGTTCTTGTTCAATTTTTTCTTCAAATCAGTCCATAATCACTCTAATTCTTTGAATTTGATGATGAAACTTGTACAGAAAGGTGCGGAAATGAAAACCTAACCTTCGATTTAACAAAAACATGGTGAAATCACATGTTTTTGGGTTCAATTAAGAATCTAAGGTTTCTAGGGTTTCAACCTTTCAATCAAAATCTGAACTTTAACGTCTGAAACCATGAAAACGAGCTGTGATTGATTCAAACGACTGTTAGATCGTTCAAATCGGTACCACGGCTCTGATACCAGTTGAGAATCCGGTTACGGACCGAACTCGTGGATCGATTACACATAAACAACTCGGTTTCAGACGGGGAATTCGAGACGAGACAGAAATATACGATAACAACGTCATCACAGATTCGTATTACTACAGAAACGGTTACAGACACTGTCATCAGTAGGATAAACGTCTATCTCGTGGCCGGGGAGGTCGGGCATGACCTCCCCCTTGAGAGCATTCAAAGTACCAACTCAAATCACCAAATGAACAATAACACATGAGATTGCTATTTATAGTCCAAAACACCAGTTCCACGTTCGCCCTTTTATGATGGTCGAATGTGGAGTATTTCCACATTCGCCCGTTTAGACTGGTCGAATGTGGAGTATTTCCACATTCGCCCAGTTGATATGGTCGAATGTGGAAAACTTCCACATTCGCCCAGTATGATTAGGTCGAACCTGGCTCAGTGTTTTGTCCTATATTAACAAATGCGTCAGATCCATAAAATGCCCTTATGGATCACCACAATCTCATGTAACACACTACTAAGACTCAACCCTAGTCTATTCGACAGTGACGTCCACAGAAAGTGCATCAACAAATAGTACTAACACGCGAAAAAAATTTGGGGTCCACTCTGGGGTGTTACATTCTCTCCCCCTTACAAGAATTCCGTCCGCAAAACTTTGTTTGTGGTTATCTCTCGTGGTTCAAATATTACTCTCATAACTAGTTTAGGTTTTTCGATTCTCGAGCCTCTACATGGTTACAAACTTATAGTAGTATTATGAGATGGTGATGTTGAATCACAAAAAACAAGGGAACAAATTAGGACACATTGTCTCTGTAAAGCCTACATAGGTTTCCCGGTGGCAAAATATATGCCGTAACGACTCGTCAGTTTCATTGGGGGTTTCCATGTAAGGATGGACTACTGTGCGTGGGGGATTCCCCAAGTAGTACAACCCATATATTAAGTCGACTTTACCTAGAGTTAATGAATGCCTGGTTTGGTATCCCAAGGAAGCAGGTAAACACGCTCAGTAAAACTAACACCATAAATATCAAAGCAACTGGAAACATGTGTTCACCCCAAAACAGTAAAACACAAAAAGGGGAAAGTACACGGAACTCACCTGGTTGCATAGCACAAGTATAAAATGGGGTGCTTGGTATCGCTTTCTGGTAATCTCCTTGTAATTGTAATGGTTACGCGTGTGGACGAGCTCGAGCATATGATTTCTAGTTACAGTTCTGTGTTATTCTGTTGTTTCACACTTGTGTTATATATGTATTAGTATATTTTACGTGTTCCTCGTATCGCTCAATATATATGTATATATATATATATACTAGTTGTTATAAGTATTATTAGATGTTGGTTATTTATATTTATATTTATAGTTTAGGTTCCAAATGCCGCATCCTAGACTTATTGGCCAAAGTGTCGAGTCTAAGGTTTCCAATGTCCATAGTCCGCATCTAGTTCAAATGTCCGGGTCTTCTCTCTCTTCTGCTTATGTTCCATCTTCCTCTCTCTGCATTCTCTTTCTCTCCGGTTACTCTCTCTCTCTCTTCCTCTACTTCATTCTTTCTCTCGTCACTCTCTCTGTTTGGTTGCTTTCTCTCTCTAGCTACTTCTCATTTCCAGATTGTGTGTGTGAGATGAGAGACATAGTAAATGGTGTGGTGTGTGCATATAAGAGAGAGGGAGAGAGAGAGAGAGAGAGAGAGAGAGAGAGTGTGTGTGTGTGTGTGTGTGTCGTGTGTGTGGAGGGAAAAGAGAAAGGTGGGGTTTTAAACTTGGGTAGGTGACTGGTGACTGGTGACTTGTGGGTGGTGTGTTGTGTTGTTAACACATGGGTGGGCATATGGCACCTTAAAATGATGCCATGTGTCCCAGGTGGTGAGTAAGAAATATGGCACGGGTTGAGTTTGGTTTGGGTTCATAGCGCGTATTAGTTAGGTCTCGTAACGCGTATTATATAATAATATTTTACATACAAAGGTTCGGTTTTTGGTTTCGTTTATAATCATGTTATTTAATATTCATTTTGGTTACTTGTATTACGTGATAATAGTACTAACACGCGAAAAAAATTTGGGGTCCACTCTGGGGTGTTACATTCTCTCCCCCTTACAAGAAATTCGTCCGCAAAACTTTGGTTGTGGTTATCTCTCGTGGTTCAAATATTACTCTCATAACTAGTTTAGGTTATTCGATTCTCGAGCCTCTACATGGTTACAAACTTATAGTAGTATTATGAGATGGTGATGTTGAATCACAAAAAACAAGGGAACAAATTAGGACACATTGTCTCTGTAAAGGCTACGATATTCGCTCGAAATCAATGAGTTCGTATAAAATGACAAGGAAGGATTCCTTTGGTTTGATACAAATGGTTGAAAGTAGGAAACAGACTAGTGTTCATTTTGGGTTGAATCTTAGTCTCATTCCTGATGTAACGTCGGTATTTATATATAAGGTGTACCTCAGCTAACCCACCATACCTTTGATACTTCAAAAATGAACTAGAAATATTTCCCAAAAACCCTCATGGAGTTCCACACCACCATAGCGTACTTGTAGATTTATGATTACGTTCCGGATCGCAATCGTCAATTTACCTTACATTAGGGTGTTATGTCTTTTTATGAAACTAATGTAAACAACAAAAATAATCGAAGTACAACGATCAGAATATCTTAACACAGATTTGGAATTGTTATTGAATAGTTTAAGAATATTCTTGATGTTCGCTTGTGCTTCAAGAGGTTGTACGGCCTGAAAGGAACTTTAAACATTCAGAGAACAAGGAACAAGAATGAAAAATTTCTGTACTTGAGTGTTATCAGAAAAACCGTGATAAATGGAGTCTAGTTATGTATATCAAGATGTTATCTCAAGCTTTTCCCAAATCCGAAAGGTTATACATGAAGGTTTGATCGATTCAAATAGATAATTTTGAGTTCCAAGAAATATGTAATTAAGGTTTTATAACCATACAGGTGATGTCGAACTTGGTTTGATGTTCAAGAGTAAGTGCTAAGATAGTTATAACATAAATGAGGAGTTCTCAAAGGTGACTTGACCAAAGTGTTCCAAGGAAACGAGGGAAGATCGTTTGATGGGCTTAAGGCTAGAATCCATCATGGTTAGAAAACCAAGAAGGCATTAAGGAAGAGGAATATTCTCAGGTTTTCGTTCACACACTAATATGGTTCATACAAGTTTTGTGTTATAAGGGTATTAATTCAACTTTTTGCGTTTATGACTTTTAATAAGATATCTCCGATATGCCCTTGTGCCTACGGATTCATGATTATGTTCATGACCGTAATCACTTGTCCGCCTCACTTAAGCGTCCAAGTACTCTCTCATTTAAATAATAACATTTAATCTTATACTTTTGTTGGTTCTTTTGAAAGATTGTTCGTGTGTTTCTGGTATGGTTTCATTAATAAAGTTGTATCCTGATGTGCCATCATTTACACATATAAAACATGCATAATTAGTCTCATAATAGGGCATAAATTGATAATTATAGCTACTTAATCGTTCCTAATTGTGTTTCTCAGGTAATTGAAGCTCCAACCCAAAAATAGATGATTTTCGGGTAAAAACAGCTAAAACCTGATATTCCTAGAAATAAGAGACCCGAAGCATGCTCCAAGGATGTGTAAAGACCTTCTCGGGGCTTAAATGATGATAAAATTGATCCGGGGTTAACCAAGCACGCCCATGCTTACTTGTACGAGGGCCCCACACACTAGAAGACAAAGCAACCAACTTGGGAGTCAAGAAAACAATGTTTGTCAACCTGCACGCCCGTGCCCATACATAGGCACGCCCGTGCATGACCCAAAGTATAGACAAAACAGATCCTGTACCAACAAAACATAAGTGGGGCAGGTGCACGACCGTGCACCACTCTTAAGAATGTCAGTGCTTGACCTGGCAGCTCTATAAATAGCAAGCTCAACTTAATCATTTGGTGTTCCTTCTTGTGCCTTCTAGAGCTTTCTTGGGCCGGCTTCCAAGCTTCTTCCAGAAATCTTGGGGTCTTGTGGGAGGCCTTAGGGCTATCCTAACATCCCACCAAGGATAGGATTCATCCTACCTTGATTGTCTTGGCTGAGAATGGAACAATATGATTAGTTTACATGCAATAAACATCGAGGGTCGTGAGGATCACATTTGTAACACCCCAACCGATGGCGGAAACATCGAGGTGTCACGTAGTGATGATTGTTCAATAGCTCATGGTACTAAATGGAAGTTGTATATTACTAAACAATTACAATTTGACATACAAATTAATAAATACATAAACTTGATTTACATAAACTAGGTCCAAAGCTCCTATATGATCCAAGACTTGTACAACTTCCAATAGCAAGTAAAACCTGAAACATGTTGAGTTGGAAAGATGGGGGGTCAACTATAAATAGTTGGTGAGAATACATAGGTTTTGCATGTAGTTGAAAACAATATGTTAGCAATCATGATTGAAGTATAATAATGAGTAATGATAGAATATGAGTCCGACATGTAACAATGCGTCTTTTGTACAATCAAACCTTGTGTCGACTGAGACCTAACTCGCAAGTTAGTAAAAGTGTAACTGTTATCGATCATCCCTAAATTTATGCGGGGGATGGGTTTGTCAGACGTATAGCGCTATAATCTAAACAGGCGGCTTGATCAATGTTAATGATTGTACTGTGTCTTTTTGTTACAGTCAAATGATAGAATGAGTAAATGATAGTGTAATTGAATCACAAGTTTCAACAATGTAAGAATGAGTAAATGATAGTGTAAAAATGTTTAAACATGTTTCACCCCAAAATGTAAAACAGAAAAAGGGGCTATGTAAACTCACCTTAGGTGCATAATGAGTTCGTGCTTTTTATTGAGCGTGCAAACACTTAGTAATAATGCCTTGGAAAACTCAAAACTAGCTAGAGGAGATAATGACGGATGAAAACTTTAGTATATGGGAGATGGGATAATAATGTTTTTTTTTTGAATGGTATAAAGAGTTGAATGGTAGGCTAGTGTATTTATAGTGTAAAATTTGGAGTTGTAATTAGGGACTACTTTGACTAGGCTAGAATTTAGGAACAACTTTGACTTGACTAGAAGTCCATATTTACTAACACTTTGACTTGACTAGGAGACCATATTTACTAACACTTTGACTTGACTTGACTAGGAGACTACGTTTGACTTTTCAGGTTTGACTAAGGGACCTTGAAAGGGTTTAAGTTTAATTGGTTTTAATTAATATCACAAAACACCAAATGGTGTAGTGGTTTGTGTGGTGTGGTTAAGGTTTAGCCCGCCAGGGACTCGGGTTCGAATCCTGGCACAGGCAAACATTTTTTTTAACGTTTTTAAATCAGAATTTTTAATACAATCCAATTTAATATTGATTATACGTCATTATTTAAACAAAATAAATTAACAAAATGGATGGTAAAGATACTGCAAACATGAATCGGATGAATAAACGAGGGAGTTCTATATATATATATAAAGAAAATTTGTGTGATGTTACAACATTTGAGGCATAGGATCAAGCAAGTTGAAGGCTTGTCTATGAGTTGGAGATATCCATGTTCTTATGTTGATTATTTATCATGGTTGTATCCATTTAGTATCTCACGTTTCTATTCAACTTGTTAGACTTTTATATTATTAGTAGTTTATTTTTAGTTATTTGGTGTGTTTATCTTCTTAACTAATTCTCGTTTATTTATCTTTGTGACAGGTTCAATTAGTGATTAACTTAACAAACCTTTAAAAGCAACCTCAACATAACTAATGAAATAAACTATCATGGGGTTTGTACGGCTTCTGGTAGTCCCAAGCTAGATCCAAGGCAAAGAAACCGGTAGTGAGACAGATCCTTCGGGTTTCTGATATCCGAACCGGGTTCTAAGGAATGGCTTCTGAAGTGGACTAGATCTGAGTGACATGTTTCTGGTTCATACCAGATATGTGATTGGTTTTCTTGGCAAAGGGAGGATTCCCTACTGATGCATCAGTGATCTTCAGATTGCACACCTTTAGGATTATGTTCCACCTTTGTTAAGGATTTCATTCATAGGACTCGGGGGTTAAGGGTTGAATTTGTTAAGTCTACTGGCTTCTACTTTCACATACCTTCTGGCCTCAGGCCTACGCCCCATAGAAACTGTCTACCTGAGACTGTCCCTTGGCCCGTACGTCCTGACACAAGGTTAGAATTCTAGCTCTTCCATAGGATTTTTATCTGAAAGCCGTCTATGAACCAATTTTCAGGAAATTCTGGCCGACAGAGAGGGCACCAAATGCCTAAACAAGACAAGAACCAACTATATGCTTAACACAAACTTTCTGCTCCTCCCTCTAGCACACGGGGATCGGCCCTACGCACCGGGGGTGAAGCGTAGAGGTCACTTTAGCTTGTTGTACCGGAGTGGTTCATCGTCAAAAGAACAACAATGCCTTGTAGCATTTCCTATTGATTTGTCTAGGGGATGGGATGTAAAAGAAGGCTTTATCGTCTAAAGACAGGGGTGAGCTTTCTCACTATACCTCGCTCTTCTTTTATCCCGCCTGCTTTCTTATCCCTGTTCCGTAAATTTCGTACGTAGACAGTTAGTTGCTATCACTAAACCAAACTTAAATTTATTTGATCAATAAATAATTAAGTTGTCAGTTTTAAGGTAAATAAAAAAAGGATATTTTACCCAACTCTCGTTAGTACAACGCCGTTAACTTCTTAGAGGATCCCCCGTCACACATGATGATGGCATGTGAGATCATTCAGTACGGAAAGCGAGCGTTGAGAGAGGTGGAAGGGATTCCCGGTCGGAATTAAACCTCTACATAAATATAAGAAGGTAATTTAGAGAACCCAGTGCTTAAATGAGTGGCTTTGCGGTGGTTTGGGAAATGCCTAACAAGAAGGACTCAAGATTTCCAAGAAGTTACATGGCTAGTGTGAGTTAGGTAACACCGCACTGTAACTAGGATAAGAACAACTTATGGGCTAGCAGTCCGCAAACACCTTTATGGGGACTCGTACACTTCCTTTGTGCATGACCCATAGAGTTTCCATAACGTCGTCGCCTTTTTATTTCTTTTCCCATTTCCTAACTCTGAAGGGACCGTTCAAACCCGTTCTCCTCACCTATAATTAAATCTACTACTACTTTTAATATAATTAGCCTACTTATCCGGTGTCCCCAAGATGTGCGTGTTTTCTAAACCTACTATTTTATCTTTTTATTTAAAAACAAAAACCTTTTCAAAAAATATTTTTCTTTTAGAACCCCTCCGTTTTATTTTCTTTTTCAAAACCCAATTAATTAAAGTGATGAAAAATTGAGTAAGGGAAAGTGTGTTCTCTGGAATACAATACTCGGTATTTACCCTAGAATTGTATAATATACACGTCAGGTTCTCTACCTATGTGTTTTTTTTTTAGTTTCTAAGTAATTATCGTTTACTTATAAATTTAAAATGTGACACCCTAGGAAAATCCCATATCGGTCGTGGCCAGGAGAGATCCTTGGTTAATATGTAATCCAATGCCTCTTAAATCACCAACGCGTTTTAGGGCTTAATGTTAGTGGATGAGAGGAGAACCCCACAGTTAAGCGTGCTTAGGTAGGAGAAGTATAAGCATGTGTTCAGTACCTATGCTTGACTCGTTCGGTATCCTCTGGTTGCAACTCCAGTTTATCTGCCAGGTTTCGGTTCTCTAAACCAAAATGAGCTCTATGGTTTCAAAGGTCAGGATTCTAAGGTTCAAGGTTGAAACATAATGGAGTCCTATTTGCTGTACTGTTTGCTCTGATACCAATCTGTCACACCCCGACCCGGGAGAGCCTCGACGAAATCACAGATTGATTCAACACTCACGCAAAGCAAACAAACAACGAAAGCAGTATAAAAATAACTAAACTTTTATTATATATGTTTGTTTACATTCAACTTAATCATATAATGCATCTTTAATAATATCTATATCTAGTCTCCAATCATACGGGGTTAGGATGGTTTCTATGGTTTCTTGTTCGTCTCTTGGTTTGTCCGCTGGTGTGACTCCAAGTGGCAACCGCACATTCCTTTTATCTCCAGAACGGGTACCTGAACACATGCTTAAAATAGGTTTTGTCAACAATAATGTTGGTGAGTTCGTGTGTTTGGTTACATACATAGGCACCCAAGAGTAGTTTAACAAAAATGGTTTTAGTTATTCAAAGCAAGTTTACTCGTTTTCACATTCAAACAGGTTTTCATGGTTATGGTGTTACAGTTATACAAGCTAGCCACTCAACCCTGACATCTAGCGTCATGTCTAACCATGCCTAGATGTATCAACAAAATCTATACCCATTATTGTTATACTTTCTCAACCTATGTCCTGCCACATAGGTTTCCCTGTGGCAAAATATATGCCACAACGACTCGTCGGTCTCACTAGGCGTTTTCGTGTATGGCCGGACCACGTGCGTGGGGGATTCTTCAAGTAGTACCACCCGTATATTAAGTCGGTTGTACTGTCACACCCTCAAATTTCCACTTGCAAAGTTTTACCGCGAGGCGCGCGACAAACCAGTATCCAAGTCAACGGTCACAATAAACAACACTATATGAAATACGTAAACTCAAAACATAATTCTGATATTAGAAAACTGTAGCGGAAGCATTTTGAAGATACAAAACCAAGTGACAATGTGTTCCAAAATGATTATTTAAAAGCATGAATCTAAGCCCTAGACGCCATGCAGACTCGTGCGCCTAGGCCGAGTGTTGCTACCTTAGCGACCTGAGAAAAACATGCCAAAACGACGTCAACATATAATGCTGGTGAGTTCACAGGTTTGTATATAAAATGTTACCAAGTGTTACGAAATGTAACCAAGTCCAAAACCTGTCAATACTATATCAATGAAACCAAAGTACGCTATCTAGGCGTATGTTTTGTTACTACTATAATTGGAAAAACCATTACTGGACATGTGTAGCAAGGTTAGCATATGTTCAGCCCGAATAATGTTCAGCATGTTTAGCAAAGTTCGAGACAACATGCACCCGTCCGACCTCCGGTCGACGAGTGGGGCAGGTCACGCCCAATAGATCTATCCACATTTCCCCCGTTGTGCATCCTCGCACATTCATGGTTTCCCCTGGGACTTCCAAAGATCGTATAGCAACTCAAAAGTAGATCATAGTATGACATATGTTACAAAATATAAGTTTAGCGCATGTTTTCTCCCCCAAAAATCAAACTAGTAAAGTGGGGTCGTGAAACTCACCTTAGTTTGCGTTTTCTTCAAAGTAATAATAAAAGTTAAGCCCTTGATAATCCCAACTACCGAAGATCTATCAAAAAGTTCACATAAGTGTTCCGACTAATAACCATAAGGTTATCTAGTCCCTGATTGTCCAGATCGTGACCAAGTATGTTTAAAAACGTGTTTGACTGTTCAACCGATGCATTAGACTAACCCGAAATCCCTTTGGTGACCCATTACATGAACTAATCAAGCACACATAGATTACACATAAGGTTCAAGCATAAAACACTTAGTTTGCATCAAAAATCGCACATACGGAGTTGTAAGGTCGAATCAGCATTCAACTGTTCCAGGTTCGACCCAATTGACCTTGGTTAGACCCTTTTGTGGTTCATTCGACCTACTGATGAACCGTTCGTTACGGGTCATACAAAACCTAATTAAACTAGGTAGATAGGGTAAATAGGGTATCAATCCAGGGAGCGTGTGGTTAGTGAATATTATTTAGTTGATTAAACAGCGGTGCTTATGAAGATGCTAAATTAATTATGAAGATTGCAGTTTATCATTTAAGAGTTTGATTGAAAAGTTGTTGTTTATTATACCAAGAATTTAATTGAAATTATACGAATAAAAAGTAATGATGTTCGTAAACAATTTGATTAAAAAGATTACACTAGGTTTCAACAATTGAACACTAGGGTTTCAACAACTGGGTAAACAATAATAATGTGATTGGTGTTAACGGAGTGATTGTTCAATAGGCTTAGGTATCAAGTTTTATCAATATCCAAGATAGATTAAACTATACTTCATTACCTAAAACATACAATCCTATGTTTGTGTTAAAGCAAGGAACCATGTTCATCTCATTAGAAATTGGCACAAGATCAATTAACTAAAATGAGTTTAACATAAGATTAATCACAATTCAACACATTTAATTCAAACACACAAAAACATAAACAATAGTTTAAGAACAATACCCAATTACTAACCCTAGATCTTCAAAAGTTTACATCCCAATGTGATACAAAGGGATTAGCCACTCATAGCCATGAAGCTTGCTTTTTCAAATATTGGATCTTGAATCTTATTGTCCCTCTCCCTTTTTTCTCTCCTTTGCGACTTAAAATCCCTGCCTCCTCCAATTAGAACGCCGTCCAAAAGCAATAATAAAATAAAACTCTCTGCGACTTTCTTTCTTCCACTTGTGCGTGACTCCTCTGTCCTCCTTCGATTATTCTCGCTGCCCTCAAATTAATCATAATGTACTCCCACAATATTGGAGCCCTAAATGGCTAAAAGTTTGGTGGGCCTTGGGCTTGACTCAAGGTCACGCCTCTTTTTTTTTTTTATTCTTTTTTTATTAATAATATATAACATATTATTATTATTATACTATTATTATATATAAAAGTATAACTCCGTGCTCTCGACTCGGGTGTTTGGACTTGACCAAAGTTTCTCGTTTACGCTTCAACGTCCATGAACACCCCGTGCTCTCGACTCGGGTGTTTGGGTCTTGAATATAATTTGTAGTGTTTTAAACCCGCTCCATGCGATCACCTACCAAAAATATAAAATAAATAAATTAATAGTAAAAACAACCAAAAAGTAATAAAATATATACAATACTAAAATAATAGAGTACAGACATAAAACTAATAAAAATACTATCTAATCGACTTAAAAATATACAAAACTGGCAAATAAACATGATGCGTGCAACCGCGCATCACACCCCCACACTTATCTTTTTTCGTCTCGAAAAAATTATATATATACTCTGCTCAAGACATTATCACAGACTAGCACCTTAGTCGCCCCATCATACCTTAGCTAAGGTCCAAAGTCATACCCCATTTACAGATCAGCATTCGATGTGTTAATTCAACAAGTCAAATTGATTTTCAATTAAAACAATATTTACCCGACTAAATCTAACATGCCTCCGGTTTTTATTTTCATGCAACACACCCCTCACAATTTTTCACTCCACTCGGTTTAATATCTGGACTAGCATGTAATGCGCTAGTATTAATCACTCAAAAACCAAGTATGTAACTCTGTTATCATAGGCTTGTATGACAATCACACCTCAACTGTAGACAATACACATATCTAATGGACTTACGGGTTTTGGGCTTAGGGTAAAGGTAGGAAACATTTGGCTAACAAGTGGCTAAAACGAAGACACGTACCGACCCATGACAATCTTTTATTCATACTAAACACAGTAACTAAAACTGCGGGTTATTTTTCGACCCGTATTACATAATACTAACAACAATTATTTTTTTTTTTTTTATATATATATATATCATTTTTTTTCTTTTCACTCTTTTTTTTTTCAATCGCCTACTTTGGTATATCAGCCTCATGAATTGACTGTTTTTTTTTCAACGTATAAATACTAAACATCATAATAACTACACTTAGATTGTTAAGTAACACTGGTGACACAAAAGGTCGGTTTAAAGGAATTGATTTGGGTTTAACAAACGAATAGGTAAAGACTCAACATGGCTACTAGGGGTAACATTGTTGGTGAACAGGTTAATCACGTAAACAAATACACGGGTATCAAATGAAAAGGGTAATCCTAAATTGCCTTTATCATCTATGTGCATATCTAGTCTACAACCTCAGCATGTATTAAATCACACAAGTTCTGTAACAAAGAAACATCAAACAATCAAGAAACAACTGGTAGGTACCGAAAAAGCTGCTTTTATGTCTGATTAGAATGCTTTTTTTTTTGAACAATTTTCAAGACATTTTCAAATTTTTTTAACTAAAATTATTTTTTTAAGACACAAAAATAAATAAAAACGAAGTGTCCCCACCCCCACACTTGAACGACACATTGTCCTCAATGTGAGCTAGGAATAAAATATAGCAGAAATAAAAATAAAATACAACAGTAAAAAGAACAGACTCCCCTGGATATAGGCAGTGCGCGTATGAGCCTCTGGAATTCCTCCAAATCGAATCGTATAGCATTTTATTCGCGGCTGATAGACAAACCTGAACTAAGACTCAAAGAAAAATAAAAAACGTAAAATTCTGGGATGCCTGATAGACCGATGGTGTACAGATTTACCCTACCTGAATGGAGATTGAGTACAGGCAAGTTATCTGATTGCAAGTTAAACTCCAAGCATTCCTAGAAATCAAAAGAGATTCAAAATACTAACTAAAAAATAAAAGAAAAATAAAACAAAATAAATAAATATACAAAATGTACAGGAATCGTACCTGATGTTCATTCATGGTGGTCTCAAAGAACATTTGCCTTCCGAGTTTCCAATGTATGCTCGGTAGTTTACCTTTCATGCCCCAATCTGTTCATTCTCTTTCAACTTGTCCATCGAGTCCAAGCATGAAGGTTTTATCCCACATTTTCCTACCGAGTTTCCAACATATACTCAGTAGTTCACATGCCAAATCCACAATTGCTTCCAAGTTATTGGCATGAGAATTGAGTCATTCTTGTTGCGGGACCATTTTATAATAAATTGTCCAATGTCCTCCGAACTCACCTTCATCCTCCACTTTGTTGGGTGCCATAATCAACACGGGATGAGATTCGTGAGGAACTTTCACCTTAGCCACCAGATCTTCATGAGATGCTAAGTCTTCAGTTGGGTTTAACCATTCAGAAAGACGTGCAGTATCTTCATCTATATCAGCATCAACCACAACATTACTAGCCAACTCTTCACGCTCACGTTTAAGTTGAGATATTTCCTCAGCTAGTTGGTGAACCTGCATAACCAAAGCTTCATGAGCTTTGTCTCTCACTTCATTTCCCTGCTTCGCCTTTTTTATCATATCTATGATAGCATCAAACTTGGAATCTCGTGAGTTTTGAGGTTCTTCATATGTCGGTTGAGGGCTATTAGGATAGTAGTCATCATATTCCTCATGGTTTTGATATTGTTGTGTCCTTTGGCTAAATGAACTCCCTTGATACCTGTTGTTTAACTGATAATAGACTTGGGGAGTTTGAATAGCGTGACTGACGATGTGAAGAAGATACATGTGAACTCCAGGTTTTTTAAGCCCAAAAATAATACGATCTTGTCGTTCTTTAAATGCTTCCATTTTCTTACCGGCCATTGGACAATCTCGCCACAAATGATATGGGCTCCCACAACAAGGACAAGTATTATCAGCATCTTCCCAATACATTGTGATGATGACGATCAAGTCTTGCTAAATTCCCAATCTTCAGATTTTACACAAGTGGTATGCATGCATTATCTGTCACCTGCACACTTTACACACCACGCGTAAAAACGAACAAAAAGAAGTAACAAGGACAAATTAAACAGTTAATCACGATAATCAACTAAAAACTAAAATTAAGTGCACTAGCTCCCCGCAATGGCGCCATTTGATGAACCGGTCGTTACGGGTCATACAAAACCTAATTAACCTTGGTAGATAGGGTAAATAGGGTATCAATCAAGGAGCGTGTGGTTTGTGAATATTATTTAGTTGATTAAACAGCGGTGCCTATGAAGATGCTAAATTAATTATGAAGATTGCAGTTTATCATTTAAGAGTTTGATTGAAAAGTTGTTGTTTATTATACCAAGAATTTAATTGAAATTATAAATAATTTGATTAAAAAGATTACACTAGGGTTTCAACAACTGGGTAAACAATAATAATGTGATTGGTGTTAACAGAGTGATTTTTCAATAGGCTTAGGTATCAAGTTTTATCAATATCCAAGATAGATTAAACTATACTTCATTACCAAGAACATACAATCCTATGTTTGTGTTAAAGCAAGGAACCATGTTCATCTCATTAGAAATTGGCACAAGATCAATTAACTAAAATGAGTTTAACATAAGATTAATCACAATTCAACACATTTAATTCAAACACACAAAAACATAAACAATAGTTTAAGAACAATACCCAATTACTAACCCTAGATCTTCAAAAGTTTACATCCCAATGTGATACAAAGAGATTAGCAACTCATAGCCATGAAGCTTGCTTTTTCAAAGATTGGATCTTGAATCTTCTTGTCCCTCTCTCTCTTTCTCTCCTTTGCGACTTAAAATCCCTGCCTCCTCCAATTAGAATGCCGTCCAAAAGCAATAATAAAATAAAACTCTCTGCGACTTTCTTTCTTCCACTTGTGCGTGACTCCTCTGTCCTCCTTCGATTATTCTCGCTGCCCCCGAATTAATCATAATGTACTCCCACAATATTGAAGCCCTAAATGGCTAAATTTTTGGTGGGCCTTGGGCTTGACTCAAGGTCACACCTCTTTTGTTTTTTTATTCTTTTTTATTAATAATATATAACATATTATTATTATACTATTATTATATATAATAGTATAACTCTGTGCTCTCGACTCGGGTGTTTGGACTTGACCAAAGTTTCTTGTTTACGCTCCAACGTCCATGAACACCCCGTGCTCTCGACTCGGGTGTTTGGGTCTTGAATATAATTTGTACTGTTTTAGCCCCGCTCCATGCGATCACATACCAAAAATATAAAATAAATAAATTAATAGTAAAAACAACCAAAAAGTAATAAAATATATTCAATACTAAAATAATAGAGTACAGACATAAAACTAATTAAAATACTATCTAATCGATTTAAAAATATACAAAACAGGCAAATAAACCTGATGCGTGCAACCGCGCATCATAGTGCAACCGCGCATCACCAACACACAAGTTCATGCAACCTAAAACAAGGTCATTCGACCTTAACACATGTTCATTCGACCTAAATCAAGTTCGTTCGACCTAACTGAATCACATTCGACCATCAGTCTGCAGGTTCTACCCCTGGACCCCCATCTTCGACCCCACGTGGGTTCGAATGAGGGCCAGGTTCGACCCCTGCAGTTCCAAGTTTCCTAAAACGCATCAAATCGCATCAAAATTATCCTGTGACACCCTACATTTTCAGGTTCCTACTTTACCTGAGCTCTAGTTAACTTGCATGTGCATACGTGACTAAACACTTGACTAGGGTTAGTTAAGAAGGTCTTCCTATATGTTATAGGGTAATAACATATGTTATGTAATAATAACATACGTTACATTATAAGAAGAAAAGTTATCATCACAATGCACACACGAGTCTTGTACCCCAAGCGTTGATAAAAAAAATATATATAAGAAACCCTAATCCCAACCCCTTGCGCCGTGCGCCCCCCTCACCCCAATCTCTCTCAAGTTTCAATCAAACATCTCTTTCACTAATTCAAGCTAGTTTGGGTGTAATCTCTAGGCTTTGAGGACTCTTGCATTGAAAGGTATAATCTTTATGTGTTTTATGATGATTATTAGTGCTTGAAAAGTTTTAAAAATCATAGAACATATATATATATATATATATATATATATATAAATCGCATACATGTGTTATTTTGAGTTCTTGAATGTTTATTATGATTAATTATAATAATTATTGTTAGTAATCATAATTAGGATTTTTGTATGATAATATATGAGTTTGATTATGATAATATGGGTTATGCATGTGTTATAGATTTTTATGCATGATTAGGGTTTATGAATAACTTGGGGTGCAAGTTTCAGTTTTTTGACACATTCATTAGGGTGTTTTGTAGGGTCTGTATCGTGATGTTAAATTGATTGTTTTGATGATTTCTTTGCATGGTTGTATTGTACATGGTCCTAGATTTTCATAATGGGCAAAATCATCTGATTTGGACATCGTTTGAGTGGTTTTTGGAATCTTCTTTGATTAAAGGTCATATCAGATTTTCGGATTAACAAACTGAGTCAACTTTAAACAATCATAACTCGAGTTTTACAACGAATTAAGTTATGAAATATGGACAGTAGGTTAAAATTGGAATAGCTCGGCTTTTCGAAGTGGATTCATCCCGTTTGGATGAATACACGATTTTTGGGAATTTTTCTACTAAACTGATCTGTTGGGTGTATTTTCTGGACATAGCTGTGTTGTACGAATTTTCATAATTTTTGTGTTTGGTTTTGAGACAAAAAAATATGGGTTATCAAGTGAACCCCAAATATGGTTTTGAGACAAAAAAAGTATTTTAAATAAATCATTTTTCACAGCACACAATCTGTCCTAAAAACGCAGATTGTGTAGGGTATGTTTATGTGACTATTTGGAGTCCTATATGGTATGTATTTGACATGAATTTGTATGGACACTTATATGAGATGTATATGAGGTATAAAACTGATGATAATTAATATGTTCTCCAACGGGTTCGTAGGACTTACTTGTGCATGTAGAATCATTAGGTGTGACATACACGGTTTTAACCTTTTAAATGTATTGGACAAACGGGTTATATGGTGTATTGGTTATGCACATATACTCACTTAGAGAAATTTGTAATAGGGAGTCGGTAGCGCACCCTACTTTGGAAGTTTGGAATAATTGCTTGCATACTAAGGTGAGTTTCACTACTCTTTTCTCAAAAGCATGCGTCTCGGGTTTGAGACTACGTAATTAACTTTTTCTAGTCCGGTTTGGGACTACTTTCACATCCCGGGTTTTGGGGTGCTATGACTCCTTGTGTTGGTCTGGTTTTGACTCCTTGTGTGGTTTGGGTTTTCACTCCTTGTGTGGGTCGGTTTTTGACTCCTTGTGTGGGTTGGGTTTTTGGCTAGTTCGCAAAACTTTGTCCTTGGTGAAATAAACCAACACTATCAATGTAAGTCCTTCACATACCGAATGAGTTGTCGTGTTATGGCAAGCGGGTTATTAGTTGATAGCGCTATTAGGTCTGACAAACCTCACACCGGCTCGGGGGAGCGCGGGAGTGAACTATAACTTAACAAATTATCATTGTTGATAGGCAATGATGCAGGGCAAACTGCTCACATTTGTGACAACACGTACATTAACAATTCGGTATATCGGTGTTAGTTATCATGAATGGGTTAGCTACCCTTGGCATGCGATGAACTAGTGGTTACACGGCTTTGGAAACTGCGCGTATACTTACTCATCTTCTTTACTTTGTGAACTCACCAACATTGTTTGTTGACCCACGATATACATGCTTTTGCAAGTAGTTAGCTTCCGGTGCCACGATTAGAAAGCACTGCACACTTCACTACATTTGGGTCTAGGCATACATCTAAATTCCATTATATGCTTTTACATTTTCTTTCACATGGTTTTAACTTGGGCGCGTTTGTTTTGCGCATGGTTTTTAAAAGGTTTAAATTTGGTTTACGCTTCCGCATCTTAACTAAACTTGATTTTTTTAAAACGAACTAAATGGTTTGGGCATTTAGAGTTCGTTCATATGACTTATGGCTATGGGATCCTGGTATGTCATGCGCCTCGCGGTATAAACCCCGTAGTGGAAATTTGAGGGTGTGACAGATTGGTATCAGAGCCATTGGTTATAGTGAACTAGGACTGCATGTTGAGTCTAGTCTATAATCATCATAGCATAAGTACACTCACAACTTAAGTGCACAACTAGCTTTTAGCTACATATATCTACAACACATGATTTCAGGAGATATGTTATCTTCTAGTTCTAAACTTGATTCTGAACACGTCACTGGTGGGGACCCAGGGTCACACCAGGTGACGCATTATTGGGATTAGTATCCTAACAAACCTCATGGATGAGGAAACGACAATAGTACAGGGGAGAGAGCCCTTGCGAGCGTTGTGGCGCACGTACACAGGAAGCTGCACGATGCGCATGATGTGGTACCATTAAACCGAATCAAATTCGAAGAAAGTCAAATACTTAGACTTATCTTTTTTCACTGAGCAAGGAGACAATTAGTTTATGTTCCTTGTTATTTGACCTTTCTTACTCTCATTTGAAACTCAGACGAGACTGGGTTACTTATATAGAATTTTATTCTTACTCTAGTACATTTACGCCTAGTACGAGCGAGCGATTGTGTGGCATGGATATCCCTGTTTCTCATAAGTATATGGTAGATTCATGGGAACACATTAGATCGGGGCTTGATACACACACTCTTGGGAAGTTGTGTAAAGCCTGCGACGTAGTGCAACATCTCAGGGGAGGACGAAATCTATCTTGACAGAGCGTGGCAATGATTTGCTTCTACCTTTCCTTGCTAGTATTTCTTTTATTTTTATTTTGTAAACTTAGGTAAGGGTGGATTCTTATGAGAAACAACAGGGTGGTTGAGGCCCCCGTATCTTTCCAAGCTAGTAAAGATCCATTTTGCTAAATCATTCTTTTCCCCTGACTTCCACATTTGAACTTTCTTATACCTTGAACATACATGCCACAACAACAACCTGCCATCGTATTTTCAAGGCTTTTATTGGTTGTAAACCTCCATAACTCCAATGGAACTGAAGGAGACCGTCTGATTGCTTCGATAGTATAAGCCTTTACCATGTTCATTTGCCCCAGGCAGGATGGGGTAATGTATGCTACATACACACTTGATGTGTTACAGATACTTGGATGGAGAACATAACACCCTGTGGTGAAATCTAGAAATTTTTTATATAAAGACGATTGGGTCTTAGATCGACGCCTACACTACCAAGCTACAGGAGTTGATACTATATGCTCGAATCTAATTAACCAACTTTACCAACGGATCGAATTTCATACTAAAAGGGTGGGTCCCTCAGATTCGTGGCTTGGCCACTGCAGCTCACCTACAAATCTTTCACCTGGCTCGCAAACTCACTGATGAGGCTGTTGAGCATGGTACTTTTCCGAAGCATGGTGCTTCATCTTCTACTTTTGGTGATAGCAAGAGAACGTGGGATAGTGTGAGGTATAAGTCCTTCAACAACAACAATAACAACGACAACAACAACAAGGGGTGTGACACCTGGCAAATTCTGGTTAACAACGTTGTCTAGATGAAAGTCTACCTTAGCGAGTCACGCGTATATTGTACTTAACTGGGTTAGTTAAGTCGGGATATGGTTCGGGAACTATTGGTTAGTCTAGAAGATCATTGGATGTTGGTCTAGAGGTTCGTTAGATGTCGGTCCTTAACCAAGTGTACAAACGGTGACGATTTGTAGAATCGTCAAGGCATACGGAACGTACGAGTCTCGAGTCCCGGGAATTGGTGAACGAGTGTAAATATGTGTATTTACTGGTGTTATGTGTTTACAATCATTATGTGATTTGTCGGTACATGAATATGCATTAACATATGTTAAAACGGGGTTTAACGCGCAAAACACACAAGGCCAAACCCTATAGGCGAGTAGGAGGTCTACTCCCCTATAGGGGAGGCGAGTAGGGAGCCCATAAGGGCGAGTAGGCCCTACTCGTGTGATGTTAAGGGCGAGTAGGCCCTAATCGCTAGAACTGTCAGGCGATTACAAGCCCTAATCGCCTGAACTGCTGCACAATCGCATGTAACGTGCTGGAACGACTAGGAACGCCTATAAATACAACACTTAACCTCCTAAACTCCCTAATATCAACCCTAGTCGTCCCATAACCGCCCCAAACACTTAAACAACCTCTGGAAGGCGATTTTGATCAAAAACACAAGGTTTCAAGGTCTAACCATCATTCTTTTACAATTCCAAGGTTTGATTCTCATCCATAACACTTTGTAAACGTTTTTAATAAATCCCTAATGGTCCAGACCTGTTCATAAACGAAAAAGCTTTCTGAAAATCGTCAATAAGGTTGTTAAACGGATTATAACTAATTAACATGCGTTATGGGTATGTATGATTAGAAAGATAGGATTTTTATGGATCTTGATGATGTTTTGATGTATTATCATGCTAGGTCAGAATTAATATTGTTAGTATGATGATAGAAAACTCAGTAATCGGATAATAGGGTTATGATTACATACGTTAATTGATATTGCATGCTATGGGAATAGTGTTTGGATTGTTTTGGGTGCATGCAGGACTGATTATACGAGGTTGAACGAAGGGTTTTGGGTTAAACATGTTTAGGATAGTGTTTGGGATGATATTGGGTAGTTACACACGTTCTGGATCTGATTTGGAGCGTTAAACGCGCGAAAAACCGGAACAGCATGGTTACAGGCGAGTAGCAATGCTAATCGCCTATAACTCATGCGAGTACAAGGCTAATCGCCAATATATAGGCGAGTAGAAGCCTATTCACTAGTAAGTTCATGCGAGTAGCCCTAATCACTAGTAAGTTCATGCGAGTAGCCCTAATCACTAGTAAGTTCAGGGGAATAGCCCCTAATCGCATGAAGTAAAGGGGAATAGCCCCTATTCGCCTATAATAGGGGCGAATAGGATGTCTAATCACTAGTTGACTTTCCTAATCACTAGTTGACTTTTCCTAATCGCGTGTACTGCTGCTGTAAGTGTAAATTAGCATTCCGAGACCCGATTTAACATGTAGTAACATGCTAGGAACCCCGTAACATGTCTAATAACTTGGTAACATATATTTGGATGTATTTCGGTGATACGTGAACTATGTGCTATAACTTGTTGTGTGTTAACGTATGTTAAGTATACTTGCGTTATTGTATGTTTTGGAGCGTAAACATAACACGGGGAGTCTCGGGTCACCAATGGGATGTCGAGTCTTGTACTTTGGGTCGGTTAAACAGTCACGGTGTTTTCAAACAAACTTGGTTATGGTCTGGACATCTAGGGACTAATTAACCTGCGGGTTATTAGTCTAAGTACTTGTAACTGTCGTATGTTAGGTCGCCACTGTACGGGACTAACATAGCAGCTGAGTTTACTCGGGATTAGGAGTAAAGCAACTTAAGGTGAGTTTACGGCCCCTCTTTTAAACTGGTTTTATACTTTCGGGGGAGAAAACATGTGTTAAAACAACTGTTTGGTAACTACTGTCATACTATGGGTTTAAACTGTGTACTACACGATCTTTGGAAGTCCCGGGGGGAACCATGAATGTGCGGGTTTGCACAACGGGGAAATGTGAATAGCGCTATTGGGAGTGACCAACCCCGCTCGTCGACTTGGAGGGTCGGCGGGTGCATATTGTCTCAAACAGGAACAACAGGAACAACAGGAACATACATCGGGCATACTTTTGGTATTCGAGTTAGTAATGGTTTTCCAATCGTGGTAGTAACAAACGTACGCCTAGCTAGCGTATACTGGTTTTCTATTTTGTTATAGTATGGACAGGTTGACTTGGTACTTGAACTGCAAACCTGTAAACTCACCAGCATTTTTGTGCTGACGTAAACTTTTACATGTTTTCTCAGGTCGCTAAGGTAGCACAATGGAACTAGGGCGCACGCGTCTGCACGGCGTCTAGATAGAGTTGCATGATTTCATAAACATTGAACCTTGGGTTATTTATGTTGAACTTTATTTTGAATAAGCTTCCGCTGTAAACGGGATTTAAAAACTTTGTTTTGGTATTGCATTAATTACATTTAGACTTGTTTATTGTGATCGTTGGTTTGGATCCTGGTTTGTCATGCGCCTCGCGGTAAAACTCCGCAAGTGGATTTTGAGGGTGTGACAGATTGGTATCAGAGCCAATGGTTATAGTGAACTAGGACTGCATGTAGAGTCTAGTCTATAGCCGAGTCGCACACACTAGACGATCACATGGTACTAAACGTTATAGTGGTTTACGTATGGTCTTGTCGGGGTGTCTCTAAATCGTTGGTCTTTCTGCGTTACATCATCCGTTCTATCTTAGGTTGGGTTACCTGTTTTCTAGGCAGTGAGGTCTGTTGGAGTAACTCGTGTGCTCTTGAGATTTGTCCAAGGCTCGGACATCTCCCTTTCGCACTCCAATAGAAACACTTGTCATGAACTACCGTAGTATTACGGTGTGTAGCTAAGAGTCTATGTTCGGTGATTTGATCTTTGAACTAGGAGAACACTTGGAGGACCATGTAGAGCGTTTTATCATTTTGGGTGCACACAAAGTCATAAAACGAAATGCATGGAAGCACTAGTGAGCTCTGGGTTTGAGGGGATAGTCCTGGATTGGATCTGGCTTTAATCTTGTGAACATTAGTGGTTATCTTTAACTGCGAAACTAAATTTTCTCGTTCTTTCTGCCAGAATCATGTCTGGAGTGCGTGGAGGACGAGGAGGTGGTCGCAATGGTGGACGCGGTGGTGGTCGTGGTGGTGCTGGTGGTCGTGGTGGAGGTATTAACCTGTCACAGGCTGATCTGAACAACTTGCTCCAGGCTGCCTTTCAGTTAGGGCACAACGGTGGTGGTAAGTTGTTTTATCCATTTTCTTTGCCTCATTGGTGAGCCTTGTTTACGTATTTCGTGGTTTCTCATACGTTTCATTTCAGGTGGTCCTGTTGACCCACCCCCACCCATGTGCACCTATAAGATGTTCCGGGACTGCAAGCCCCAGGAATTTTCTGGCACCGAGGGTGCGGTCAGTTTGCTTAGGTGGTTGGAGAAAGTGGAGTCGGTATTCTGATGTGTAACTGTCTCCCAGAAGATCGGGTGAAGTATTCGGCTGCGTTATTTCAGGACGTGGCATTGACTTGGTGGAATGGTATTACCCAGAATATGGGTATTGGGGAGGCATATGCTATGCCGTGGGAGAACTTTGTGCAGTTGCTGAAGCGGGAGTATTGCCCGAGAGAAGAGGTACAGAAGCTGGAGCATGAGGTGTGGAACCTCAAGATGACTGGATCGGAAATCGAGAAGTATACTGTGAGGAGAAATGAGTTGGCGGTGCTGTGTCCCGATTTGCACGTGCCAGAGTATCGTAAGATTGAACATTATGTCTCAGGGTTGGTGCCGGAAATTGCAGGGTTAGTGGCTGCTGGGAATCATCCTACTTATGCGGAGGTAGTTCGATCTGCACATAGGATGACTAATTTAAAGGTGAATGAGGGGATTTTGCCGGCGAAAGGTTCGACTGCTAAGACTCCAGAGAACAATAAGCGCAAGTGGGAAAATGATGGGAAAGGGTCTGGGTCTGCTCAGCAGGGTAAAAAGTTTGATAATGGGGGTTCATCGTCTTCGGGTAACAAGCAGGGTGGTTATGCGGGGAAACTGCCCAAATGCAACAAGTGTGGACGCCATCACCAAGGGAACTGCGACAGTAACCGTTGTCACCGCTGCCAGCGAACAGGCCACTATGCTAAAGATTGTCGGGTTACACTTCCATCGACTCAGGCTCCGACCAACAGTTCAGCTCCGACTACTCAGGGTACTACAGGGAAACAAGGATGCTACAACTGTGGTGACACTGGGCATTACAAGAAGGATTGCCCAAAACTGAAACAGGGTGGAAACAACGGAAATGGGAACAACGGGGGCGGCGGCAGAAATGCACGTGCCTTCGTCATTGGAGCTGCTGAGGCTAGGCAGGACCCTGATACAGTCACCGGTACGTTTCTTCTCAATAATCATTCTGTTAGCGTGTTATTTGATTCTGGTGCCGACAAGAGTTTTGTATCCAAAGATGTTAGTCGACTGCTAGATGTAGCACCCGTACCATTAGAAACCAAGTATATTATTGAATTGGCTGACGGTAAAACGATTGAAGCTACTAGTGTTCTTCGGGAGTGTCAATTAGAATTGTCGGGTATAACGTTTCCCATCGACCTTATGCCGGTACCATTGGGTAGTTTTGACGTTGTGGTAGGAATGGATTGGTTATCTTTGTATCGCGCGGAGATCGTCTGTTACGATAAGGTTATTCGGATTCCTCTCCCTGATGGAGAATTTCTTTCTGTGTACGGTATCAAGGGTGGTGTTTCGCTAAACATCATCTCTAGCATGAAAGCCCTTAAGTGTCTTCGAAAGGGTTATCCAGCCGTTTTGGCGCTCTTATCTGTTTCCACTAGTGATGAGAAGAAGATTGACGACATTCCGGTGGTACGCGAGTTTTCTGATGTTTTTCCCGATGATTTATCTGGTCTTCCTCCTCATCGTCAAGTCGAGTTCGGTATTGATCTTGTACCGGGGGCTGCTCCTATTGCTCGGGCCCCCTACCGTCTTGCACCTCCCGAGATGCAGGAATTGTCTAGCCAGTTACAGGAACTCTTGGACAAGGGTTTCATCCGACCAAGTTCTTCCCCTTGGGGAGCCCCGATTTTATTTGTCAAGAAGAAGGATGGGAGTTTCCGATTGTGTGTAGACTACAGAGAACTGAACAAGTTGACCGTCAAGAACCGTTATCCTCTTCCACGTATCGATGATCTATTCGACCAGCTTCAGGGTTCTAGTTATTATTCCAAGATCGATTTGAGGTCCGGTTATCACCAGCTGCGCGTCAGGGAGGCTGACGTTGCAAAGACTGCTTTTCGAACACGTTATGGCCATTTCGAATTCTTGGTCATGCCTTTCGGTCTCACGAACGCACCAGCGGTTTTCATGGACTTGATGAACCGCGTCTGTAAACCATATCTGGATAAGTTCGTCATTGTATTTATTGATGACATTCTGATCTACTCCAAGAACGAGACCGAACACGGGGAACATCTGCGGTTAGTTTTGGAACTCTTGCGACGGGAACAACTTTACGCCAAGTTCTCAAAGTGTGACTTTTGGTTACGCGAAGTTCAATTCCTAGGACATGTGGTCAATGAACTAGGAATTCATGTCGATCCAGCTAAAATCGAAGCGATCAAGGACTGGGGAGCACCAAAGACGCCAACTGAGGTGCGGCAATTCCTAGGCCTTGCGGGCTATTATCGTCGTTTCATTCAGGGGTTCTCGAAGATTGCTCAACCCCTCACCACTCTCACTCAGAAGGATAGGAAGTTCGACTGGGGTGAATCACAAGAGTCAGCGTTTGAAGAACTGAAGTCTAAACTGTGTTCTGCTCCTATTCTGTCTTTACCTGAGGGTCCTGATGATTTTGTCGTTTACTGCGATGCTTCCATTCATGGACTCGGTTGCGTGTTGATGCAACGCGAGAAAGTGATTGCGTATGCTTCTCGTCAACTCAAAGTGCACGAGAAGAACTACACAACTCATGACTTGGAGTTGGGTGCTGTGGTATTCGCGTTGAAAATTTGGAGACATTACTTGTACGGTACCAAATGCACCATCTACACCGATCACAAGAGTCTCCAACACATTTTCGACCAACAACACTTGAACATACGGCAGCGTCGCTGGATTGAACTTTTGAACGATTATGATTGTGCTATTAAGTACCATCCTGGCAAGGCGAATGTTGTAGCAGACGCCTTGAGCAGGAAGGAATCTTCTAAACCTCGTCGCGTTCGGGCGTTGCAGCTCACTATCCATTCGTCGTTACCTGATCAACTCCGTTCTGCCCAATTGGAAGCTTTGAAGGAGGAAAACCTTAAAGCTGAAACCATGCACGGTGCCGACAAGCACCTAGAGCGAAGGCCTGATGGCCTGCACTACTTCGCAGAACGCATATGGGTTCCTTTGTTCGGGGGACTACGGGAGCTTGTCCTTGATGAGGCTCATAAGTCCCGGTATTCTATTCATCCTGGTTCGGATAAGATGTACCAAGATCTGAAGGTGCTTTACTGGTGGCCAAACATGAGGTCGGACATAGCCTCATACGTGAGCAAATGCTTGACTTGTGCTAAGGTCAAGGTGGAATACCAGAAACCGTCGGGTCTCCTGCAACAACCTGAAATTCCGGAATGGAAATGGGAACGGATTACTATGGATTTTGTCACACAACTTCCTAAGTCACCAAGCGGGAACGACAAGATATGGGTGATTGTCGATCGGTTAACGAAATCAGCCCATTTTCTTGCTATTAAGGAGACCGACACCATGGATCGTTTGGCTCGTCTCTACTTGAAAGAAGTTGTTTCTAAGCACGGGGTACCTGTTTCTATTATCTCGGATCGTGACTCCCATTTTACTTCTCACTTTTGGAAGTCTTTGCACAAGGCTTTGGGTACCCAACTAGACATGAGTACGGCTTACCACCCACAGACTGACGGTCAGAGTGAGCGTACGATCCAAACTTTAGAAGACATGCTGCGGGCGTGTGTGATCGATTTTGGCAAGGGTTGGGAAGCTCATCTGCCGTTGGTAGAATTCTCGTACAACAACAGTTATCACACGAGCATCAAGGCTGCTCCGTTCGAAGCACTGTACGGACGGAAATGCCGTTCTCCTCTTTGTTGGGCTGAGGTGGGTGAGAGTCAACTCACTGGGCCTGAACTGGTGTACGAAACTTCGGAAAAGATCGTACAGATTCGTAATCGGTTGGCGGCGGCACGGGACCGGCAAAAGAGTTATGCTGATCAGCGTCGCAAACCACTGGAATTCCAAGTCAATGACAAGGTACTTCTAAAAGTCTCACCGTGGAAGGGCGTCATACGCTTTGGGAAGCGTGGCAAACTCAATCCACGATATGTCGGCCCATTTACGATCCTGGAACGGATTGGGCCGGTGGCATATCGACTTGATCTACCGACGGAGCTCGGTAACGTACATAACGTCTTTCACGTGTCAAACTTGAAGAAGTGTCTGGCTGACGAGTCTCTCATCGTTCCACTAGAAGAGATCAAGGTTGATGATCGTCTTCGGATTGTGGAAGAACCTGTGGAGATCCTTGATTACAAGATTCGTAGCCTACGTCACAGCAAGATTCGTATCGTTAAGGTTCGGTGGAACTCGAACCGGGGACCGGAATATACGTGGGAACGGGAGGATCAGATGAAGTCTAAGTATCCTCACCTCTTTCCTAAGGAAGCGTTCGAGTCGAGACATGTCTCTTCGACAGCTGAATGAATCTCGGGTCGAGATTCCTTTTAACGTGGGGATGATGTGACACCGCGGGTAAATCTCTCTCTTGATTTCTACTCTCTATTGATTTCTATCTGTTTGTTTATTCCCTTCGTTGTTTCTTTTGTTACTTGTACAAATTTTCGGGACGAAAATTCTTTTAACGTGGGGATGATGTGACACCTGGCAAATTCTGGTTAACAACGTTGTCTAGATGAAAGTCTACCTTAGCGAGTCACGCGTATATTGTACTTAACTGGGTTAGTTAAGTCGGGATATGGTTCGGGAACTATTGGTTAGTCTAGAAGATCATTGGATGTTGGTCTAGAGGTTCGTTAGATGTCGGTCCTTAACCAAGTGTACAAACGGTGACGATTTGTAGAATCGTCAAGGCATACGGAACGTACGAGTCTCGAGTCCCGGGAATTGGTGAACGAGTGTAAATATGTGTATTTACTGGTGTTATGTGTTTACAATCATTATGTGATTTGTCGGTACATGAATATGCATTAACATATGTTAAAACGGGGTTTAACGCGCAAAACACACAAGGCCAAACCCTATAGGCGAGTAGGAGGTCTACTCCCCTATAGGGGAGGCGAGTAGGGAGCCCATAAGGGCGAGTAGGCCCTACTCGTGTGATGTTAAGGGCGAGTAGGCCCTAATCGCTAGAACTGTCAGGCGATTACAAGCCCTAATCGCCTGAACTGCTGCACAATCGCATGTAACGTGCTGGAACGACTAGGAACGCCTATAAATACAACACTTAACCTCCTAAACTCCCTAATATCAACCCTAGTCGTCCCATAACCGCCCCAAACACTTAAACAACCTCTGGAAGGCGATTTTGATCAAAAACACAAGGTTTCAAGGTCTAACCATCATTCTTTTACAATTCCAAGGTTTGATTCTCATCCATAACACTTTGTAAACGTTTTTAATAAATCCCTAATGGTCCAGACCTGTTCATAAACGAAAAAGCTTTCTGAAAATCGTCAATAAGGGTTGTTAAACGGATTATAACTAATTAACATGCGTTATGGGTATGTATGATTAGAAAGATAGGATTTTTATGGATCTTGATGATGTTTTGATGTATTATCATGCTAGGTCAGAATTAATATTGTTAGTATGATGATAGAAAACTCAGTAATCGGATAATAGGGTTATGATTACATACGTTAATTGATATTGCATGCTATGGGAATAGTGTTTGGATTGTTTTGGGTGCATGCAGGACTGATTATACGAGGTTGAACGAAGGGTTTTGGGTTAAACATGTTTAGGATAGTGTTTGGGATGATATTGGGTAGTTACACACGTTCTGGATCTGATTTGGAGCGTTAAACGCGCGAAAAACCGGAACAGCATGGTTACAGGCGAGTAGCAATGCTAATCGCCTATAACTCATGCGAGTACAAGGCTAATCGCCAATATATAGGCGAGTAGAAGCCTATTCACTAGTAAGTTCATGCGAGTAGCCCTAATCACTAGTAAGTTCATGCGAGTAGCCCTAATCACTAGTAAGTTCAGGGGAATAGCCCCTAATCGCATGAAGTAAAGGGGAATAGCCCCTATTCGCCTATAATAGGGGCGAATAGGATGTCTAATCACTAGTTGACTTTCCTAATCACTAGTTGACTTTTCCTAATCGCGTGTACTGCTGCTGTAAGTGTAAATTAGCATTCCGAGACCCGATTTAACATGTAGTAACATGCTAGGAACCCCGTAACATGTCTAATAACTTGGTAACATATATTTGGATGTATTTCGGTGATACGTGAACTATGTGCTATAACTTGTTGTGTGTTAACGTATGTTAAGTATACTTGCGTTATTGTATGTTTTGGAGCGTAAACATAACACGGGGAGTCTCGGGTCACCAATGGGATGTCGAGTCTTGTACTTTGGGTCGGTTAAACAGTCACGGTGTTTTCAAACAAACTTGGTTATGGTCTGGACATCTAGGGACTAATTAACCTGCGGGTTATTAGTCTAAGTACTTGTAACTGTCGTATGTTAGGTCGCCACTGTACGGGACTAACATAGCAGCTGAGTTTACTCGGGATTAGGAGTAAAGCAACTTAAGGTGAGTTTACGGCCCCTCTTTTAAACTGGTTTTATACTTTCGGGGGAGAAAACATGTGTTAAAACAACTGTTTGGTAACTACTGTCATACTATGGGTTTAAACTGTGTACTACACGATCTTTGGAAGTCCCGGGGGGAACCATGAATGTGCGGGTTTGCACAACGGGGAAATGTGAATAGCGCTATTGGGAGTGACCAACCCCGCTCGTCGACTTGGAGGGTCGGCGGGTGCATATTGTCTCAAACAGGAACAACAGGAACAACAGGAACATACATCGGGCATACTTTTGGTATTCGAGTTAGTAATGGTTTTCCAATCGTGGTAGTAACAAACGTACGCCTAGCTAGCGTATACTGGTTTTCTATTTTGTTATAGTATGGACAGGTTGACTTGGTACTTGAACTGCAAACCTGTAAACTCACCAGCATTTTTGTGCTGACGTAAACTTTTACATGTTTTCTCAGGTCGCTAAGGTAGCACAATGGAACTAGGGCGCACGCGTCTGCACGGCGTCTAGATAGAGTTGCATGATTTCATAAACATTGAACCTTGGGTTATTTATGTTGAACTTTATTTTGAATAAGCTTCCGCTGTAAACGGGATTTAAAAACTTTGTTTTGGTATTGCATTAATTACATTTAGACTTGTTTATTGTGATCGTTGGTTTGGATCCTGGTTTGTCATGCGCCTCGCGGTAAAACTCCGCAAGTGGATTTTGAGGGTGTGACAAGGGGGCTCGTAGAAGAGCATTTGTGATTGGCTCCGGGGAAGCTAGGATTGATAACAATGTTGTGACGGGTACGTGTTCCTTAAACGACACTCTCACTTCTGTTTTATATGATACTGGTGCAGACTATAGTTTTGTGTCATCGAAACTTAGCAAACAACTAGGGATGGTTCCTACTCTTCTTGATACCCCGCACACTATAGAGTTAGCTGATGGAAAGCCTGTTGAGGTAACCCACATCCATCGTGACTGTAAGCTCGAGCTAGATGGGCAATTGTTTGCCATCGACCTTCTACCTATCACCCTAGGAAGCTTTGATCTCGTGATTGGCATGGACTGGTTATCCAAGCAACACGCTGAAACTCTCTGTTCGGAGAAGATTGTTCGTGCCCCCCCTCCCAAGTGGAGAACTTTTATCTATACAGGGTGATCGTGGTGGTGCCATGGTGGGCATCATCTCCTTCTTGAAAGCCCAGAAGTGTATTCGAAAGGGGTGTCCAGCCATTCTGGCTAACATATCTGACACTCGAGCTGAAGTTGAAACTAAGATTGGGGACATCCCAGTAGTCCGAGATTTCCCAGATGTATTCCCAGAGGACTACCTGGACTTCCACCTGTTCGTCACGTGAAGTTTCAAATTGATCTTGCACCTGGAGCAGCTCCAGTTGCACGCGCACCATACCGCCTAGAACCTCAAGAACTGCCTACCCAACTCCAAGAGCTATTGGATAGGAGTTTTATTAGACCCAGTTCTTCGCCATGGGGAGCCCTGGTTCTGTTTGTTAAGAAAAAGGATGGGAGTTTCCGCATGTGTATAGATTATCGGGAGTTAAACAAAGTGACGGTTAAGAACTGCTACCCTATTCCTCGTATTGATTACTTGTTTGGCCAGCTTCAAGGGTCGAGTTTCTATTCTAAAATTGACTTGAGGTCAGGATACCATCAACTGAGAGTCTGAGAGGAGGATGTGGCAAAGACAGCCTATCGAACTCGTTATGGACAATATGAGTTTTTGGTAATGCCATTTGGGCTAACCAATGCACTAGCTGTGTTCATGGATCTTATAAACCCGCGTGTGTAAGCCTTATTTGGACAAATTCGTCATAGTGTTCATAGATGACATACTGATTTATTCCAAGAGCAGGGAAGAGCACGAGCAACACCTGCAGCTAATCTTGGAACACTTGAGAAGTGATCAGTTGTATGCAAATTCTCTAAATGTGACTTCTGGATTCGAGAAGTCCAATTTCTTGTACATGTGGTTAACGAGGCAAGAATACATGTCGATCCCGCGAAGATTGATGCAATTAAAAAGTGGGAGGCTCCTAAGACTCCTACAGAGGTGCGCCAGTTTCTTGGTCTTGCGAGATATTATCGCAGATTCATTGAGGGATTCTCTAAGATCGCTCAACCCCTTACTGCTTTAACACAGAAGGGTATTACTTACAAGTGGGGAGATGCCCAAGAATCTGCTTTTCATTTATTGAAGGCGAAGCTTTGCAGTGCACCTATACTATCACTACCTGAGGGTACAGAGGACTTCAGTGTACTGTGATATGTCTATCCAAGGGTTAGGTTGTATGCTGATGCAGCGTGATAAGGTGATCGCGTATGCTTCACGTCAATTAAAGGTTCATGAGAAGAATTACACCACCCATGACTTGGAACTGGGAGCAGTGGTTTTTGCTCTAAAGATCTGGAGGCATTATCTCTATGGGATGAAGTGTATGATTTTCACTGATCACAAGAGCCTCCAACGCATATTCGATCAGAAGGAGATGAACAGGCGACATCGTCGATGGGTCAAGCTTCTGAATGATTATGATTGTGCCATCAAATATCATCCAGGGAAAGCTAATGTAGTAGCTGATGCCCTCAGTCGTAAGGAAACGAAACCCAAATGGGTGCGAGCTTTACAACTAACCATACATTCTAATCTTCCTGATAAGATACGTGAAGCCTAGGGCGAGGCTTTGAAAGAAGAAAAAATCGGGCTTGAAACTTTACATGGTGCGGATAAGCACCTGGAACTAAAGACAGATGGTCTTCAATACTTCAGGAATAGAGTCTGGATACCACGTTTTGGGGATCTCAGACAACTAGTGCTCGATGAAGCTCACACCTCTCGATATTCGGTACATCCCGGTTCGGACAAGATGTACCAAGATCTCAAAACTCTTTACTGGTGGCCAAACATGAAAGCTGAGATAGCCACTTATGTTAGTAAGTGCTTGACTTGTGCGAAGGTTAAGATTTAGTATCAGAAACCTTCAGGCCTACTCCAGCAACCAGAAATCCCTATGTGGAAATGGGACGGAATTTCTATGGATTTCCTTATAAAGCTTCCTAGAACGCCAACTGGCCATAACATGATTTGGGTTATCATGGATCGTTTAACCAAATCGGCACATTTTCTGGCAATAAAGGAAACCGACTCGCTGGAGAAATTAGCAAATCTCTACATCAAGGAGATAGTCTCTAGGCATGGGGTGCCTACTTCTATCATATCTGATCGCGATGCGTGATTCACTTCTCATTTTTGGACTACTCTCCAAAACGCTTTGGGGACTCGCTTAGATATAAGCACAGCCTATCATCTACAGACGGATGGACATAGTGAACGTACCATCCAAACATTAGAAGATCTGCTACGAGCGTGCGTGGTGGATTTTGGCAACTGTTGGGATAAGCACTTGCCTTTGATTGAATTCTCGTATAACAACAGCTACCACACTTCGATACAGTGTGCGCCTTTTGAGGAACTTTATGGACGCAAGTGTAGGTCTTCCATTTGTTGGACTGAAATTGGGGATAGCCAGCTAATAGGTCCCGAACTCGTGTATGAAACTTCTGAGAAGATAGTGCAAATCAGAAACTAGATGGCTGCTGCTCGTGATCGACAGAAAAACTATGCTGATAAGCGTAGGAAACCTTTGGAGTTCCAGGTTGGGGACAAGGTACTATTAAAGGTGTCACCTTGGAAGGGAGTGATAAGCTTTGGAAAACGGGGGAAGCTGAACCGAAACCGCGATAGGTTGGACCATTCGAGATTGTCGAAAGGATTGGTCCAGTAACTTACAGGTTAAACCTGCCTAATGAACTTAATGGGGTACACCATGTATTCCACGTATCGAATCTAAAGAAATGCTTATCGGATACAACACTGGTGGTGCCACTGGAGGAGATCTATGTGGACGATCAGCTACGGTTAGTGGAAGAACCGGTGGAGATTCTTGAGCGGGGCGTCAAGAAACTCAGACAGAGCACCATACCGATTGTTAAGATTCGATGGAATTCCCGTCTAGGACCGGAATACACGTGGGAATGCAGGGACCAAATGCGGCTTAAATACCCACACCTCTTTTCTGAACCCGAACCTGAACATAGATCGAACGCTAAACATAAAGCAGCTATTTCAAAGTGAATTTCGGGGCGAACTTCCTTTCAACTTAGGGATGATGTGACATCCGGGAAACAAGCACACACTTTTCTAGCTAGCTTTATTGTTTACTTGCGGAATTTCGGGACGAAATTCTTTTCAACTTGGGGATGATGTGACACCCCGCATTTTCAGGTTCCTACTTTAACTGAACTCTAGTTAACTTGCATGTGCATACGTGACTAAACACTTGACTAGGGTTAGTTAGGAAGGTTTTCCTATATGTTATTGGGTAATAACATATGTTATGTGATAATAACATACGTTACATTATAATAAGAAAAGTTATCATCACAATGCACACACGAGTCCTGTATCCCAAGCGTTGGTGATTTGTCTAGCATACATGATAATGTGTACAATTGAAATATGATGAACGTGAAGTAACATGTGTATATGAATTAAGTTTTTATGCGAATTACTGCTTGACTAATAGTCAATACGTAAACTATGCAAATTATGTGCACTCTATGATTAATATGTATTGATATAATAAAAACAATAGTTTTTATGTAGGTTGGGGTGGTTAATATTATCGGGTCCAGTATTGGGCTAAAACATGATTAACAAGTCCGGTTAGCAAACTAAAAATCCCTAAAAGCCAATTACTTGGTCAACAAGCCAAATCCTCTTATAAATATTGATAAAAAAAAATATAAGAAACCCTAATCCCAACCCCTTGCGACGTGCGCCCCCCTCACCCCACTCTCTCTCAAGTTTCAATCAAACATCTCTTTCACTAATTCAAGCTAGTTTGGGTGTAATCTCTAGGCTTTGAGGACTCTTGCATTGAAAGGTATAATCTTTATGTGTTTTATGATGATTATTAGTGCTTGAAAAGTTTTAAAAATCATAGAACATATATATATATATATATATATATATAAATATCGCCTACATGTGTTATTGTGAGTTCTTGAATGTTTATTATGATTAATGATAATAATTATTGTTAGTAATCACCATTAGGGTTTTTGTATGATAATATATGAGTTTGATTATGATAATATGGGTTATGCATGTGTTATAGATTTTTATGCATGATTAGCGTTTACGAATAACTTGGGGTGCAAGTTTCAGTTTTCTGACAGATTCGTTAGGGTGTTTTGTAGGGTCTGTATCGTGATGTTAAAGTGATTGTTTTGATGATTTCTTTACATGGTTGTATTGTACATGGTCTTAGCTTTTCATAATGGGCAAAATCATCTGATTTGGACATCGTTTGAGTGGTTTTTGGAATTTTCTTTGATTAAAGGTCATATCATATTTTCGGATTAACAAACTGAGTCAACTTTAAACAATCCTAACTCGAGTTTTACAAGGAATTAAGTTATGAAATTTGGAAAGTAGGTTAACATTGGAATAAGTAGGCTTTGCCAAGTGGATTCATCCCATTTGGATGAATACACGATTTTTGGGAATTTTTCTACTAAACTGATTTGTTGGGTGTATTTTCTAGACATAGCTGTGTTTTACGAATTTTCATAATTTTTGTGTTTGGTTTTGAGACAAAAAAAAATATGGGTTATAAAGTGAACCCCAAAGAATATTCAGTAACAATTTGGGAGTTTAATTCATTTGTTAAGTATTTTAAATAAATCGTTTTTCACAGCACACAATCTGTCCTAAAAACGCAGATTGTGTAGGGTATGTTTATGTGACTATTTGGAGTCTTATATGGTATGTATTTGACATGAATTTGTATGGACACTTATATGATATGTATATGAGGTATAAAACTGATGATAATTAATATGTTCACCAACGGGTTCATAGAACTTACTTGTGCATGTAGAATCATTAGGTGTAACGTACACGGTTTTGAACTTTTAAATGTATTGGACAAACAAGTTATATGGTGTATTGGTTGTCCACATATACTCACTTAGCGACATTTGTAATAGGGAGTCGGTAGGGCACCCTACTTTGGAAGTTAGGACTAATTGCTTGCATACTAAGGTGAGTTTCACTACTCTTTTCTCAAAAGCATGCGTCTCGGGTTTGAGACAACGCACTTAACTTTTTCTAGTCCGGTTTGGGCCTACTTTCACATCCCGGGTTTTGGGGTGCTATGACTCCTTGTGTGGGTCGGGTTTTGACTCCTTGTGTGGGTCAGGTTTTTGGCTAGTTCGCAAACTTTGTCCTTGATGTACTAAACCAACACTATCACTATAAGTCCTTCACATACCGAATGAGTTACCGGGTTATGGCAAACGGATTATTAGTTGATAGCGCTATTAGGTCTGACAAACCTCACACCGGCTCGAGGGAGCGCGTGAGTGAACTATAACTTAACACATTATCATTGTTGATAGGCAATGATGCAGGGCAAACTGCTCACATTTGTGACAACACGTACATTAGCAATTCGGTATATCGGTGTTAGTTATCATGAATGGGTTAGCTACCCTTGGCATGCGATGAACTAGTGGTTACACGGTTTTTGGAACCAACTTAATTACTTACGCTTTTACTTGGTTACATGGTTTTGGAAACTGCGCGTTTACTTACTCATCTTCTTTACTTTGTGAACTCACCAACATTGTTTGTTGACCCACGATATACATGCTTTTGCAGGTAGTTAGCTTCCGGTGCCACGATTAGAAAGCACTGCACACTTCACTGCATTTGGGTCTAGGCATACATCTAAATTCCATTCTATTCTTTTACATTTTCTTTCATATGGTTTTAAGTTGGGCGCGTTTGTTTTGCGCATGATTTTTAAAAGGTTTAAATTTGGTTTACGCTTCCGCAGCTTAACTAAACTTGATTTTTTAAAACGAACTAAATGGTTTGGGCATTTAGAGTTCGTTCATATGACTTATGGCTATGGGATCCTGGTATGTCATGCGCCTCGCGGTATAAACCTCGTAGTGGAAATTTGAGGGTGTGACATATCCGAAAACACCATGAAACATCATGAAACACTGCAGTCAAGTATGATTAACATATTCCTACGAAACCCTACCAATTTTACTCCAAAATCAGTTCGTTTTAACACTTACCCAAAATGGTAAAATTATGGAAACGTCACATCATGCATGAAAACTTTACCCAATTTGGAAACTTTTAGAAATTCTTTCATAATCATCTCAAAATGCTCAGTTCAATGTGTGTATGAAAACCCCCAATAGTTTTATCAATAATAACAACATGCAACAAGCCCTACATTTATCAAAAATCCCCAAACTAGACATAATATCATCATCCATCCAATTGTAACCTAAAACAATCCTAAACCAACACCAATATCAGCCCTAGATCATGTTTCTTTCATTTGTACAGCAGCAAATCATGAAACAACACATAATATCACATAACACACCATTAACATATGTTTATTGATATGAAAACTCATGTTTAATGATAAGGTTTTGTTTAGAAATATGTTTGAAAGGTTTTTAATCATAAAAACACCCTTAGAACAGATCTGGACATTTAGGGTTAGATGAAAATGAATCAAAATGCTTTGAAAAGGGTTTTGGATTAAGAACACACCTTAGATTCTTGATTAGATGATGTTTGTATGTTAGATTATGAAAAACGAGAGCAAAAACTCCTTCCTCAGTGATTAAAATCGATAGAGAGTGTTTAGAGGCGACTAGGGTTTGTGAAATGATGAAAAATGACAAAGTGTGGTATTTATACCAAAGCCACATTCGACCCCTACACAAGCTCGAATGAGACTTTGTAAGGTCGAATGGCCTTTTAAGTTGTTCCATAAGCCAGGTTCGACCCCCTACAGGTTGAACCATATATGTGTTTCCCAGATTTTCCAGTTTTGTCGTTTAAACGCGTTTAGCACATCCTAACACATGAACATGCAATCCTATCATATGTTAAGCATATACACTCATGTTTACACCTTTGAAACACGTATTTTCACATTGTATCACGCGTATGTATCAATCTACGTATCCTACTTAATTCAATCCATGTAATTTCACCAACAATGGGACTCAGTACTAGTGTATTCCCAAAAGACTCCCAATGATCCTCCAAATCATTGAACCCTGGACAATCCTAACATAACCCGACTCAACTGACCCAGTTAAGTCTGTTTATAAATGTTTTTCGCTAAGGTAGACTTAAGTTTTACCAAAATGTTTAAGCCAAACATGACGGGTGTCACATGTACCTAGAGTTAATGAGTGCCTGGTTCGGTATCATAAGCAACCAGGTAAACACGCTCGGTAAAACTAACACAATTAATATCAAAGCAACTAGAAACATGTGTTCACTCCAAAACAATAAAACACAAAAAGGTGAAAGTACACGGAACTCACCTGGTTGCATAGCACAAGTATAAAACGCGGTGCTTGGTATCGCTTTCTGGTAATCTCATGATTGGGTCCTATGTCAACACATTATTAGTCTTTGGTTTTAATTGTAATGGTTACGCGTGGGGACGAGCTCGAGCGTATGGTTTCTAGTTACAGTTCTATGTTCTTCTGTTGTTTCACACTTGTGTTATATATGTATTAGTATATTTTACATGTTCCTAGTATCGCTCAATATATATATATATATATATATATATATATATATATATGTGTGTGTGTGTGTGTGTGTGTACTAGTTATTAAAAGTATTATTAGATGTTGGTTATTTATATTTATAGTTTAGGTTCCAAATGCCGCATCCTAGACTTATTGTCCAAAGTGTCGAGTCTAAGGTTTCCAATGTCCATCGTCCGCATCTAGTTTAAATGTCTGGGTTTTTGTCCCATTGTTGTTATAAAATGTTTAATAGTCTAAGTGTCCAACTTCCATATATCAAGTTAAGGTGTCAAACTAATATCCAATTTTGCTTATGATTTGGTCTCGGTCCGTTATAAGCTTATCAAATCCCACACACCAATTTTTTATAATAGTAATGTTCATAATCAACGAGTTCGTTGGTCCGGTTATACCTCGCGTCCAGTCCCGATCCGATTTGACTGCCTAGTTGACCAGGTTGACTTCTGTTGTCCAAAGCTTGACTCATCTCTTTTGACCAACTTCGAGACTGACCAATTTCTAAACCAACAATACCAACCATCATCGACTGATAACAATACTCGTGGTAGACACCATTGTCGTCGCCTGACCCCAACCACCCTAATCCTTCATATCCTTCTCAACTGTGACCCATCATTAACAACCACTTTTATCATCACCACCGCACCCCTGTTACCACCGCTATCACCAACATAGGTACCATCCCCACCGTACCCCTGCTACTGCAAACAACTATCATCTCAAAGATCCATCCTTAACATTACATGACTCCTACCATACAGACCACACCATAGGTTATCAACGAAGACAAGGGAAAGAGATGAGTTGGGGTTTTACCTTCAAAATCAGATCTGACCCGATTGGTACAACAACCACCGCCGCCACTTGGAACCTTCACCGTGAACCGTTGTCGCTGAGACCACCGCCGTCTCCTTCTCGGTCTTCCTCCTCCTCCGGGTCCTCTCTCTATCTCTCTTCTACTTCTGTTGCTTCTTCCTCCCGGCTCCCCCTTCTTCTCTCGGCATTCTCTTTCTCTTCAATTACTCTCTTTCTTCCTCTGCTTCCTTCTTTCTCTCGGCTATCTCTCTCTTCGATCACTTTCTCTCTCTAGCTTCTTTTTCTCATTTCCAGATCATGTGTGTGAGAGATGAAAGATATAGTAGATTGTGTGGTGTGTGTGTATGTGCAGATAAGAGAGAGAGTGTGTGTGTGTGTGTGTGTCGTGTGTGTGCAGGAAAAAGAGAAGGATGGGGATTTATAGTAGGGTAGGTGAGTGGTGGGTTGTGGGTGGTGTGTTGTGTTATGTTATGTTGTTAACATATGGGTGGGCACATGGCACCTTAAAATGATTCCATGTGTCCCGGGAGGTGAGTAAGCAATGGGGAACGAGTTGGGTTTGGTTTGGGTTCGTAACGCGTATTAGTCGGGTCTCGTAACGCGTATTATCTAATAATATTTTACATACAAAGGTCCAGTTTTTGGTTTTGTTCATAATCGTGTTATTTAATATTTGTTTTGGTTAGTTGTATTACGTGATAATAGTTCTAACACACGAAAAATTTTGGGGTCCACTCTAGGGTGTTACAGTATGTGTGCATTGTAACCGATTAAACGATATAATACCTCTGGTTTCATATCATATGAACTGCATGTGTTTGGCAAGTCATGTATATGTTGTTGTGGTTGGTGGAGAAGTAGTTTCATATGTGACTGATGGTTCATAAACACTTCAAATAGCTGATGTATAAATGGATTATATATACATCAATTCTATAATAAGATTATCATGTTTATTTCCGGTTGTATTCGACGCAGTGCCTTCAATGTGATTAGTTACTCTAATATCATTGGTCGTTGGAAAAGGATCAACATGAGAGGATTTTGATGATTCCATACCTGCAAAACGTGGTGGTGTTACAGTGGCGAGAGGTGGTGGTGCGGTGGTGATATGGAGGTGTTAGGGTTTACATGATGGTGAAGACGCGGTGGTGGTACGGAGGTGTTAGGGTTTACAGGATGGTGATGATGAAGAAGAAGAAGAAGAAGAAGAAGAAGGTGTTACGATGGCGATGAGGTGGTGGCACCGTGTAGACAAGGTGGAGACCAAAGAAATATTGGGGTTTACAGAATTGCAATGAAGAAAAAGGTGAAGAAGAAGGACATGTTTTGTTTTGCTCTAATTACAAAAATACCCCATGTTCACATTGGTTCCTTGGTTCTCTCCCTACATAGTGATTCTCAAATGATCCAAATCTTATATATATGTATATATATATATATAGAGAGAGAGAGAAAGAAAGAGAGAGAGAGAAAGAGAGAGGGAAGTTCACATACAAATAAAGTTATCGTACAAAGCGTACGAGGTGAAGAAAATGAAAAAACACGCTGTGGCATAACTATAAATATTGGCAACTTTATATAGCTAGAGTAATTATGTAATTACGCTAGAGTAATTTAAATAATTACGCAATATAATTATGCTATTTATATAAATAGCATAACATAATTACTCTAGTGTAATTACATAAGTAGATTAATTATATAATTCTCTAGAGTAAAAGGTTGTTGTCATTATTTACGAAAATTCCACCGCGTTTTTTTCCTTCACTTCGTACGTTTTGTACGATAAAATCACTTGTATTTTATCTTTGGTCCTTATATATGTATATAGAGGAAGGTTCTTGTACAATGGTAAAGTTATCCTACACTGTAAAATAAATGAGAAATGCGAGAATGATACAAAAAACACAATAGATCACAAAATATAACATAGTGAGTCACAAAATATATAAAAATGTCAAGAAATATAACACAATGTTTATGAACAAACACACAATGAAACGCAAAAATGACACAATGAAGAAAATAAGAAAATACACAATGACACATAAAAGACACAATGATCAAACACAAATTCTAAAAACTACAAGCTAAAAATTCAAAAAGCAAAAACCTAAAACCTATAATCATAGGGTTTGATGAGACAATTCAAAAGCTGCTTAAATGAGTTCAATTGGAGTTCGTCTGATACCCTTCTTACGACTTCCTATTTTTATTTCACTGTGTATTCGATCCTAGCCCTCTTGTACAAATGGTTTTATCCTACAAACAGGGCCTAAACGTGAGAAGTGAAAGAGGGGGTATTTTTTTAAACAAAATTGGTTTTCCCATGTTGTTAAACATGTATTTTAGTATTGAAATCTATAAAATTAATTATTGTAATTTCTCTAGTAAAATAATTACATGATTAGTCTAATGTAAACAACTGTAATTACTCTAATAACATAATCACGATATTTAAAAAAAATATATTATTCATCTAGAAAGCATATTTAAGTAGATGGGAAAAAATCAAAATAAATAAATAAATAAATAAAGTTTTTTCCTCTTCACTTCGCATGTTTAGTAGGTTAAACTCATTTGTATTTTTCCTTACACTATACACACACAGACACACACATACATATATATAAGATATAATTAGTGTACAAGGGTGTGTTTTGTACGAATGGTAAGAATTATTTTTGTCCATCAGATCAATAAATAGAGGGTGGAGATTAATTAGCGGCAAAATTGTAATATGTGTTAACAGTTTGAATGGGAAAAGAGAAAACCCATTCGAGGGGGGGGGGGGATATATCCCCAACCACTCCTCCAAAGGAAAAGACACCATTAATGTGATTACACCCTGAAGGGATAGGGAGCCTAATCCGCGCGGAGGCGGCGTCCCTATCCCTCTTCAGGACAATCCGCGGAATGATCACGCGAAAATCACTCCGCCAGGAGCAGTAGGACTGCATATAAAGCAGTCTTATCCACTTCACTCGGGAAGAACATGCGCGTGTCCGCCCACGCACGGAATATTCCACTGCTCAACAGCTTTTAGTATGAGGTACGGAAGATCAAGGATCAGAAAGATTCACCTGCAGAAGATCAGAGATGTCTCCAGTCAGAAGGCGACACGTGTCCGCAGTGGTCCAACAACCACTGACGCCAACAGTGACTTGACTACTTCCATGCTTCCACCATGCTGCTTCTACAGTGCTGAGTAGGCATGCTTACCTGCTGTCAGGGATCACGTCAGACACCAGCACGTAAGTCAACCATGCTGTGTCAAAACGACATACCACCGGCGGCCAGTCACAAGCCGACACGTGTCATCCAGGCAAGGCAGCTGCAACTGCCAATGACGTCAGCAGCAGGGCCATCCTTTTTTCCCGCCCTTTCCATGGGCCCGAAGCAAGGCCCAAATAAGACAAGACTCCTCGTGGGCTTTCTACAAAGCCCACGACTTCCACTATAAATAGAAGACATCAACTCCTTAGCAAAGGATCCCAAAAATTACTATTAGTACTATAGAGTTAGGTTCCTCTTGTAATACTTTGCAAACTCCAAAGTAATATACAACCGACTCTTCACAGTGGACGTAGGTCGAACTTGACCGAACCACTTACATCTTTGTGTCTTTACTTTCAACACACACACACACACACTCTTTCTTATTTCACATCTCGGGTTGAACCTACGGTTTGGGTAAAGGGTCGTACTCGCGTAAACGGTAGTATAAACCCCTCGGTGATTAGTGATAATCTCCAGGATACTTATTGTTTCTTCACACCCCCTGCTGAGGGCATCCATCGTCATGCACCTCTCACAGAACCATTTGTCCCACACCCATAGGGCACTCCCAACATCCATAAAAAGTTTCAAGTCCTTAGATAGAGCATCTTTCAAAAATATCCTTTGATTTTCAGTTTTGAAATGGGTACTTTGCATATGTGAAAGAAGGTAGAAAAACCCTGCAGACCTACGCCTACCATCTTTAAAATCATGGAAGAGCTTAAACAAGCACGTTCATAACCCGTTGACAAAGCTAGGACCAGACCCTCCTAATTAAACGCTCCCTTGGTTAAACTCATGCACACTTGCTAACAGAAACTAATTAGACCACAAGAGACAAAAGGAAACCCAAAACACTGACTCAAGCTGAGTTAGAGCAAGAAAAGAAGACTAGCCCCCAACAGGTGGAGGAGGGGAGCAACCACAAGTTGTTAGCCCCCTAACCGCAAAACAACCGCTAACGCATAACAAAATAAGGAAGGCCCACTAAGGGATATAAGGGTAAGTTATAAGGCCAAAAGGGTAAGGGCGGAAGGTAAGGTAAGGTATGGGAGAAAGGGTTAGGTAGGAACGAGAGGTCACAGTTGGGTTGGTTTGGGCGAAAGGGTGTTGGTTTGGGTAATTGTGGTGTCGTTTTGGGCGAAAGGTTGTTGATTTGAGTGAATGGGTGTTGTTTTGGGTGAATGGGTGAGTCAATATGGCTGAATGAGCGTTGGTTTGAGTGAATGGGTGTTGGTTTGGGCGACTGGGGTGTTGTTTTTGGTGAATGGGTGTTGATTTAGGCAAATGGGTGTTGTGTTGGGCGAATGGGTGTTGATTTTGGGCGAATGGATACACTATGGAAAAACAGAACTGAGATCAAATGGAAAAAAAAAACACAAATGTGTGTAGGTAAGGTAAATCACAAGATCTGAAACAGCAATTTGAAAACAGATCTGGAAAAATATCGAAAATCAAATGGAAAAAACAAATCTAAAACAATATCGAAACACTGTTTCTGAGTTTGCGGGTTTGTAAATCAGATCTTGAGTATAAGTTCTAATATGACTTGTAGTTTTTGCTTAGAAAAAAAAAAGAAGAATTAAACTCTTCCACACAATATATGTTGGCTTTTAACAAAGTTACTCAATGTTAAAAGAAAAGGAAAAAAAAACTTTTGTATGAATATATACTTTAGTAGTTTAATTACAATAATGACTCTGAAATTGTAGAGTAATTAATGTAATTACTCTACTAGAGTAATTTTATAATATTTTAAGTCTTTTCATTTAAAAAAAAATGCTTAAACGGATGAAATAAAATCTCGCGTCACTTCTTCACATGTTTAGTATGCTGACACCCATATATATTTGATGTTTACCCTATATATGTGTGTGCAAGCACGCGTGCGCACGCATGATCATTACAAAAGATCAAATTTTTGCAAGAATAAAAATACAAATTTAAGTCGTTTAATTTTTTTTTATCAATGGTTCATACTTATTTATAATTTTTTACTTACATACAAATTGTTATGTTATATACACAAAACCCAACTAACTAATGTGTTAAACATCAGGTTTATCATTTACAAATATTTACCCACACATATGTATGTTATATGTAGAAAACTTCCTACATGTACCGTTCTATAAATAAACAAATTTGTGAATATGTATTTTTTAGAATGTTAGAAAATATTAATAAACATTTCATTTTAACCATTCTATTATATTTTTTAAAAAAATTTAAATCAACAAATTGAATACTTTAATGTTCTCCAAAAAACATTTCTACATACAACCCTCCCATGTGTGAATGTAGAACTTTTAGCAACAATTATGGAAGGCCAAGCCACTAGTATTTACCAATGGAACGCAAATAACACCGAAATAAAAAATAAAAATGTTAATTAGAGTACATGATTTGGATAACTTCCTTTGAGCATTTCACACTAGGATCTCCTTTTTAAGGTCATTGTTTTTTTAGGGAACAATGAACCGGCATGCAGAACTTTTATTCATATAATCATTGAGATAAATTCTTCTTGCGATATATATAAATGTTTTAACTACAAATATGTAGGCTATGTGTAGGAAATATAGTATAAATAATTTATTTTTGTTTATATATTTTTTAGAATTAGAATGTCATAAAAGATTTCTTATATTTTTTTTTATTGGAAAAAAATTTATTTAGGTTCTTTTTGTTTGTAAAGAACTCCAGCCAGTTGGATTTAACACATCACCTTCATTTAAACATTTTAACACATCAGCTTCATTTAACATTAATGTTACGTATGTGTATCTTCGAGTTACGTATATGTAAGAGATGCTATAATTTGGGGTGTCTTTCTTCATCTTTCATGGATCTCTTCTTTCAAGATACATATATGTACCTTTGGGTGTGTGTAGTGGTGGGGGTTATGTGGGGGGTTATGGTATTAAAATATTAAAAAGTAATAGAAGGGGGTTTATGTGGGGGTTATGGAAAAAGAGGGTGTAGTGGGAAAGGGGGTTATGAGGGGGTTATAAATAATTGGGTAATCATTGCTTTTTATTGTTTTTTATTTAAATAAGAATATTAAATACTTAATAATATTTCATTAAATATAAAAAAATTACAAATACTAAAACAAAAAATTACTAATACTAAAACAAAAAAATACAAATACTAAAAAAAATTACAAACCCTAAATAAAAGATAAAAATACTCAAAGGTTATATTTTTCCTCGATTTTTTTCTTTTGTTTCAAACACATTTCCAACGCTTTGCCCTCTAGGTGGTCGTGATTTGCCGTGTAAAAAGCAAAGTCGCGTTCAAACTGTCGTGCCCTCATGATGTCAACCACCTCTCGGTTTTCTTGGATACGCTGAGCCCCGATGTCGCGTAAGTCTTGGAGCCGCTGGTTCATTTCAGCAAATGCCGGGATTAATTGGTTCACCCCCGACGAAGACTCCGTTCGCATAAGTCTGTGAGTGTTTGTGTTTGTATGTGATGTATGTATGTATATTTATAAGACAATTAAGTTTTTTTTTTTATTATTAATCTCGAGCCCGGGTCAAAGAGCATTCAACACATTGCTTTTTCCAATGACACATGGATGCCACAACGCCAGTTATGCCCATAACTTTTGCCACCCATAACGCCCTATAGCGCCTGGGGGGGCGGTGTTCCCCGGCGCTATAGGGGCTAAAACGCCCTATAACGTTTGCCACTACACACACTCTTAGCGTGCATGCTACATGCAACTGACTTTAAACATTATTCATCTCTTAAAGGCATGTCTCCGTTTCAGAAAGATCTTATTGAGCTATTCAACTTTGAATGCTTGATATGATGAAAATAAAAGAAACTGATATTTTTAACCATAACCGAAAAAGAGTGAATTTGGGAATATGGTGGTTTTCAAAATTATTATTTTTTTGTTTTTTTGTTTTTTGTTTTTTTTTTTTTGGTTGTTTCGGTTTGCTCTTGGTGACTTTCATATGAGTGACTCAATGTTACACTACTTAATCGCAGGGGTGTAAACGAGCCGAGCCGAGCCGAGCCCGAGTCTAATTGGGCTCCAGCTCGGCTCGAAAGTAAAACCCAAGAGCTTGACTCGGCTCGGCTCGAAATAATTTTAGAACAATTTTAAAGGAGTTAAAAGTTCGGCTCGAGCTCGCTTCAAAGCTTAAATGAGCCAAAATTCGGCTCAAGCTCGGCTCGCCAATGTTAAATAGTAGGTATACTATATATAAAATAATTATAATATCAAATTTGTTTGGGCTCGTTTAGGCTCGTGAGCCTAAACGGTCTTTGTAAAAAAGCTCGAGCTCGGGCTCGATAACTAAACGAGTCATGTTTCAAGCTCGGGCTTGGGCTTGTTAAAGCTCGGCTTGTTCGAGATTTTTACCGAGCCGATCCCGAGTAGCTCTCGAGCCGCTGTGCATCATTTACACCCCTACTTAATCGGCAGCCCTAGCTAGCCAAGGTTTGCCCTAGACTACGTTGTCTTAACCGGGCCTGCGCTGGTGTATCAGACTTGTTTACAGCATTCCCCGGAAACCGTACTGCCTCCACATGAGTTGGCTCCTCGGTGCGTTTATTACCATCATTGCCCGGATACCGAAGAAAATAATGAGGAGAGTAGGAATCGAACTTGGGTCACAAAGAACACCATGTTTTTCCCCAACCACTCTACCACTACCTCATTGGCTTGCTCTTACAAGTTACATAGTTAATATAATCTATTTAAGCTTTGATAATTTACTAAAATGTCATGGTAATACTGACCATTGATCTAATAGATCCGTGGTCTAATTCTTGTTGGGTCCTTTACAATCTTACCCTAGACCTAGAGATTACATAATAAATCATTACAAGCATAAATATAACATATATCCCAAGCAGTTTGCTGTAAGCTTTCTCATATTTATCTTCATGGCTGAAACCTATTCCCAAGCCATCGGGAGGACCTGTAAGTCGATGTATCATTGTGGAAACAACAATTAGAAACCGAAGTCAAAGTTATAAAATCAACTACCATAAATATGTATGTGATTTCTAATAGTCTTGCTCACTAATTAGCTTATTAACATATCCAATTATTTTGTTTTTGTTATTCACCCTAGACATATCAAAATATTCTCACAATTAAAAATTAGGATTTTTCATGTTTTAAATTGGTAAAAAAATTCAAACTTGTAGACACCCGTATATACAAAATATATAATTCTAATACCTATATACATTATTATACTGATCAACTGTATCACTCAATTTCCACATATATTCTTGTTGTGTGATGAAACTCCGCGAACTATCAGCTGATCTCTACATTTTTATTCTACGTAGATTTTATATTATTTCACATGCATAATGCCAATTTTGAAACTTTTTATAGACGTAAATGATCTTTGGAAGTAGCCTCTCTATCTCTAATGATGGAGGTAAGGTTTGCCTACATTTCACACTCCCCAGACCCTACTAATAGCGTCACTATTTGTGGGACTTCCTGGGTTCGGTTGTTGTTGTTTTATAGACGTAAATGTACATTTTCTAGACTTTCCAGAAAGAAAGTACGATAGACTGCATCTCTTTTGTATTACTATATGATATTGATCATTGCAAAAATCAATTGTGTCGAAGGTTAACAAGTATTAAGTTGAAGTTATGACCTTGTTGATCATCAATAAGATTGTTGAATATTGTGAGCCGAGATGCTAGCTTCAGAAGATGACTCTTGTTGAAAGCCTACAAGTTACAATGAGGGAGAACAGGTATATATCGTCAAACATGAGAATCAATTAAATAGGACGAACGAAGTCTCTAGGTTTGACTACTGACCATTGGGTTCATCAAAGATGTATTGCGATAACTCAAATTGTTGAACTTGATCAATTGAGCTAAGACTTCCATGACCTGGCTCTCGCTTCCTAAGGCCTACAAGTTAAAATCCATGTGATCAAAGTATTAACTATACTTGTCAACATACATATCAAAATTATGAACATGATCGATTGCACTCTACAATTCAACATTTTATGTTTCTTTATCTTTATCTATTTAATTTTTCTTTCTTGAGTTTACATATCAGTTTTTGTTGTCAGTTTTACATATCATTTTAACTAAATATAGGTAAAGACTTACATGGGAATACGATAAGACTGGAATTTCGAAGCTTGATCCAGATTCCTTTAAGAAAATGATAATAAGCATTTCTCCATCGTTGGCTAACAATCAATGGGGCAATAATGATCCAGAAACCAATAACCAATCCGATGAGTGTAAATATCACTAGGATCCAATCAGTGCCGTTCGTTTCATCATGTTCATCACTAGTTCCTCTGGTATCGTTAGTATCTGGTAAACACGCTAAAAGAGGATCCCCACAAAGTGCATTTCCAATAAAGCTTGACTCATTGAAGGTTTGAAGTTGAGGGCCAGTTGGGATTCTTCCTACAAGATTGTTGTACGATACATTCAAGAAATTCAAAGCAGTTAATGCTGATAAGCTTGAAGGAAATTTTCCATCAAGTTGGTTTCTCGATATATCTAAAGATTCAAGCTTTCCATTGTTGCTAAATGAGTTGGGAATTTGACCTGTTAAATTATTTCCTGACAGATTCAGGTACCGTAAGCCCAAAAGTGAAATAAGTTCCTTAGGAATTGACCCTGTAAACTTGTTATTAGAAAGGTCTAATGTAGTTACCAGATACAAAATATTTGCATATGTAGAAACTCGGCCCTTTGTCACCAATGATGCATTACCTAGAACTTGATTCTGGAAAAGAATGTCATAAAGAATAAATGGACCCGATGTCTCCCTTCCAGAAATGACAGTGAAGTTTGCAAAGCAAGTCGGTAGGTTCCCATAAAGATCATTATGAGCGAGATCCATGATCTGTATAGAAGTGAGATGACATAATTCTTCTGGGATTTCGCCCTCCAATTTGTTAGAACGAAGACTCAGAAGTTTTATACTTGTATTTTGTCTCTCTATTGATGTTGGTATTCCTCCTACCAGATTATTTTCTGCTAGCTCAATTATTATCAAACTCTTGGAGTTCAATAATGACACAGGTATGTTTCCCGATAGTTTGTTATGACGAATATCCAATGATAATAGGGAAGACAAATTTCCTATAGAGGATGGTATTGTACCATAAAATAGGTTTTTCTCGAAGTTTAATATGGCAAGACTTTCCCAGTTCATCCAACAATCTGAGATAACACCTGAAAAATTATTGTTCGCTAGATTAAGAACTCTTAATTGTCGTGGTTCTTGAATGCCAAAACACAAGAACTGCTCTACAGATCCCGAAAGTTCATTGTACGAAAGATCTAGGAAATCTAAGTCGGGTCTATTGAAATGACTAGGTAGCACACCTTGTAAGCGGTTGAAACTTAAATCTAGTATGGCACCTGGTGCAAGAAAGCTAACATTTCCCAACTTTCCTTGAATGGAGTTGCGGGATATGTTTAAGTATGTCACACTAGAGAATGTGTTCCAAATCCAATTTGGGATGGTGTCAAATATGTTTGTGTTGGCTAAATCTATTTCTACTAAATTTGTTTGAGACCGAATCCATAAAGGAAAATGAGGGCCTAAACTACAAGAACCTATTCTTAACACTTCGAGCTGGAAAGGAGGAATCCAGTTTTTAACATTTAAGGTCACCACTAACTTATTGTCCCCAATCCACAAGGTTTTCAAGGATGTTAAATTGGTTAAGTGGTTTTCAGACACCATGCCCGTAAATGAATTGTGATGAACAGTTAGAAAATGTAGTAACCCGAGTCGCCCAATACTTTCAGGAAGACTTCCATTCAAGTTGTTATATGACAAATCCAAGAAATTCAACGATGACAAAAGACCGATGGTATCTGGGATGGGACCTGTCAACTGATTTATATTCATCTGTAATGTTTTCAAGAGAGACAAATTTCCTACAGACTCTGGAATGTTCCCTGTTAACTGATTGTAAGCAAGATCCATGCTTGTAAGATTTTTCAATCTTCCTAGCTTTTCAGGTAGTTGGCCGATCAAATTATTACCACGTAAGGCTAATAATTCTAGTTTAGGTGATTCGCATTCACAAATGTTTTCAAAAAGCTCTGACACGTTTCCCGAGAAGTTGTTAGATTGCAAATCGAGGGTAACCAAATTGCAAAGATTACTTAAAGATTTAGGTATCTTCTCAATAATCTCATTATTTGATAAATCAAGATGAATAACGGATGACAAGTTATGTAAGCTACCAAGAATTGGAGCTGTTAGATTGCAGTTACTAACATCAAGCTTATGAAGATTACTTAAGCTAGGCAAACCATTCAGTAATAAGGAAGAGTTTACAAAATTATTGCCTGAAACACTAAGTGTCCTTAAATGAGGCATGCTATGGAAACCACCATGAGTTCCCGGATTTAGACCACTAATAAAGCAATTAGTGAGATCTAATAAAACTAAATTACGTAGACTGAAAACCCACTGAGGCAACAAACTGTCAGAGAAGATGTTGTATGAAAGATCTAGGACGATAAGGGATGTAAAACTAACTGTAGTTGGAATTCTAGGAAATTCAGTTAACCCGCATAAAGAACAACGTATTTCTAGCAAAGAAGAGAGCGTGCTTATCACCTGAAACCAATCTGAAGCTCCTGACAGGTCGACGCCACCCATATTTAGGTGTTGCAACTCTGTTAGATCCTTTAACCATCTTAAACCTTTCGAATGAAGATTACCAGCTAAAGGAACGTCTTGAAGATCTAAAACGCGTAATTTTGATAGATTGCCAAGTTGGTGGGGGATTTCCCCACTGAATTGCGATTTTGAGATGTTAAGATATCTTAGATTTTGGAAAGAACCGAAGAAAGCTGGAATCGGGATCAATCCAAAATCATTACAACTTATGTCGAAATAAGTGAGTTGTAATAACTTGGTCATTGAAGGACTTATAGTTCCTCCTAACATTTGCTTGGATGCTTCTTCCAATTCATCATCGGTGTCGTAAGGTCCATGACAATGGCCGTGAATTCCATCATCAGGTCCTCGAAGATGAATCTCTTGGACATTTCCGGTGATATTGTTACAAATTACACCCGACCAACTGCAACAATCTTTTCCTACCCAAGAAGATAGGCGGTTTGCATTGTCAATGAGACTGTTTTTGAATTGAATAAGCAGCAGTCGCTCAGTTGCTATACATGGTACATGATCTGAGTTTGTAATACATAAACAAACGGTGCAAATTGATGAGAGAAAAAGAAACCAAAGGCACGATGAAGAAGATAAAGTAACAAGTGTCACAGTCTTCATTTGTAATAACGATGAATGCAGAAAGATTTAAGTTTCATTCTCTATTTATAAGGATTTATAGATGTAGTACGTGTTAGGTATAGGTTAAAACACTCCATATGATTTTTTTAGGAACAGACATGGACCACTCTAGATGAATATCTACTTCACATAAAGAATAAGATATTTTCTTTTGAGTAGTGATGAAGCTAGAAGATCAAATTAGCGGGGTCGGACTCAATTTTTTCGTATCGGTAGGAGCCGGAAGATCAAATCAATGTAGGCTGGACTCAATTAATATAAAAAATTGCCTATAAAAATGGTAAACTTTCACCATAGAGCCAAAAAAACGGAGGAGGCCGGGGGACCCCTAGCCCTCACTAACCTTCGCCACTCCCTATGAGCGTAGTAAAAGCACCAATAAACTTTTTTTATTATTTTCATAAAAGGCTATTTAAAAGTTAATCTAATAAATTTTTTATACAGTTTGTTTTGTAAGTTAATATTTAATCTAAACAAAATTTTAATTAATTACAAAACTCTTAACCATTCAGATATCTTAATGATTCAACACTTAATCAACCAAACAGCCTCTAAGACTATTCCAATTGGCAAACAAACTCTTGTTTGTTTGTGAAAATAATATTAAAAAATTCAAAGTTGGCAAACAAACTCACAATCCGTTTGTTCTGGTAACCATGTTTGCAACCGGGTTTAACCCTCCACTAACTTAATTACTTAAATAACTTATAATATTTAAGTTTAAGAAAAAAACTAAATACACTGTATTTCTTAATTTTTTTTGCGAACATCCCGATATAAATTTTATTAAAAACCGAGTTCGTTTTAAAAAAAAAATTAGGTTGAGTTGGGTTGTGAATGTTTGTAAAGTTGGGTTGTGTAGATTGAAAAGAGAGAAATTATTTTTTATTACTCTTGATTGTTCACCATTGTGGATGGTCTAAGGGGCACAATTTTGATAGTTCGGCCCGAGCACCTGAATTTTCAGGGTCGGCCCTGTTCGTAGGGGCATATACGAATCAGAAGGGAATCCACCTAATGGTTTGAGAGAATGGCTAGGTTTGTCTGGTAAGGAATTAGGCGAATAGACTATTCGCATGGTCACATTCGTGCGAATGAGGCTCATCTGCATAGAAAGCCCATCCGAATGGGACAACCTATAAAAGGATGTTTCATGTGTGTGGGTGTTAAGGTTTTTAGATGTTTTGATTAGCTTTAAGAGGGGAAATCATGTATATATGCTCTCCCCTGGACCGTGGAAGATGTAAACTCGTTCTCTTTCAGAATCGTAATCGTTCCGAATAACATATCATACATTTGCATGTTTATATCTTGTCTCAAACCTCTGTTTTTGAACCAAGCTATGTTTATCTTTTTATTATTGATCCGCATTAGGTATTTTCAATTGGTATCTAAGCCATGGTACCTGATCTTGTTAATCTAACCATCATCTAGGTCACTATAGCTTGACCGATCTCTTGTTCTAGACATTAAAGAAAGTAATTAGGTGTGAAAGCTAGATCTAAAAATCGGAGTTCAAAACATGTTTTTTTTTTTTTTTTGTTAGATCTAAGCATAAACAATTGTTAGGATTCCATTTTCGAACCTATCTAAGGTTGTTTCATAATCTAATTGGAAGTTTTGATGAATCCTGGTTGGTTGGGTTTTTAGGTTGAAGAACACCTCATTCGCCCATTCTGCAAATTTGTTCCCATTCGCATGCTCTATCTTGCGAATGTGAACCCCATCTGTGCAAATGAAGCCTCATTCACATGTGAACCACATTCGCATGAGACCTCATTCGCCTGAACCCCCCATTTGCATGAGACCTCATTCGCATGAGACCTCATTCGCCTGGTGCCTCATTTGCATTATGAGATCAAGACACAATCTATTCCTAAAAAAACGGGTTGACGATTGTGGAAATTGTGGAAACATGTTTTTCGGGACACTACACGTTCGGTTTCGACGTCAAATTCAGTTATTCAGGCTCGCGTCAAATTATTTTTGTTGGCCTATTTGATTCTCAGCGTCAAATTCGGTTTGTAAGTGTCAATTTCGTCCATCAGTGTCAAATTTTTTTATTTGATTTCTCAGTGTAAAATTCAGTATTTAGTATGAATTCCGGTATTTCAGTGTCTAATCCGATTTTCAGTAACAATTTTAACCTCAAGTTAATAATTACAAGTGGTGTAAAGGATAGGAAGACACAAATTGTGCATTTAGGTAAGTACCTACTGTTATACAGGCTGTATATTATAAAAACAAAAAGAAAGAAAAAGAATGTCGTACTAAGTACGAAAAGTAGTCAATTGTTGAAATAAACTCGACCACTGTTGTGGTGCCAAATGTCTTGGTGGCCGGTGTCCTATCATGTTTCAACATCATCGTATAATCGACATTCAATGCATCAAAATTATTGATTGGAATTTTGGAAGCATACACCCCTTAATTAGGAATGATACACTCTGATCCATATTAAGCACCAATAAAAAGCTGTTACATACCCTAGAATATAATGTCACACCCCTAAAATGTGATGTCACGGGATGTATGAAACCCATAACAGTAAGGTAAGGGGTGTAACCCTCTCCTTTTTTTTTTTTTTTTTTTTTTTCAAGTTCAATGATTATTGAAGTAGCATATGAGAGACATATGACACTTCCTTGTCCTTCAAGTGTAGCTCAGTTGGTGAAGGGACCAATCTTTTCTTTGGGGGACCTGAGTTCGATTCTCACGGGCTGCGCTTGAGAGACACGAGGCAATGATGGTAAGGCTTGTGGTGCAAGTGATGCAAGTTCGATCCTGAGCTGACTCGGTTTTCATCCGGCTGTTACTCCAGCGAGGTAAAATTCGCGTGGAGGCAGTACGGTTTCCGGCGGGACACCGAAGCCCCCACCGTGCCAGCGTGGACCCGGTTCAGACAACATAGTCTGGGCGTGTGGAAAGGGTTAGGGCCTACCGATTAGACGGGTGTGATGAACTTCTGCCACTTCCACTTTGAAGAAAGTCACTGTTCAAAAAAAAAATATGACACTTCCCTAAAAGTTATATTATTTTAATTTGTTTCTTTATTTATTAATCCACATTCTTTCTGTTTTTAATAGTTTCTTTTACAATTATGATTATTAATATACTTACCAAAATCTAATTTAATATATTTATACCACGTGAGGGGCATATAGCACTTCATATCACGTCTCTCATTTTATCTTTAAAAAAATAAAATTATATTAATTTATTTCTTTATATAATAAACCGTATTTATTCCGTTTTTAATGATTCTGTTACAACTAAGACTATTAATATAGTTACCAAAATTCAATTTAATATATTTATACAATTTTTATAATTAAACTAATAAAATTATATTATAATAAACAATTAAATATAAATTATTGGACATACATTAAATTGTTTATTTACTAAATGAAGTAAACATTATTACAAAAATGATTAACTATTTTTAAATAAATTAATAAAAGAAAACGAACGAGGGACACATGACACTACCTGATGAAGTATCTTATTTTATTTTTAAAACAATAAAATTATTTTAATATTTTTTTATTTAATAATCCTCATTCATTCTGTTTTTGATAATTTCTGTTACAGCTATAATTATTAATATACTTACCAAAATCCAATTTAATATATTTATACCATGTTTTTACAAATCTTATAATATAATTATATTTTAATACAAAATTAGAAACAAACTATTGGACATACCTTGAAAATGTTAATTGCCTAAACGAAGTAATTTTAGATGTTAAATATGCTCAACAATATAAATTAATTTTAGATGTTAGTATTAGTTCAAAAATAAAAATAAACAATTTAGTTGTAACACAAACAAATTTGTTAGACTATTGTGAGACTTTCATATATTTTTCTGAACAAATAAACATACCACATTAGTTTTTAATACTTGATTTAACACCAAATTAAATATGTAACAGTACTGATTTCTGGGAGATTAACATGGACCTTTGTATGACACCCTAGGAAAATCCCACATCGGCCATGGCCAGGAGAGATCCTTGGTTCATAAGTAATCCAAAGCCTCTTAAATCACTAACGCGTTTTGGGCTTATTGCTAGTGGATGAGAGCAGAACTCCACAGTTAAGCGTGCTCAAGTGGGAGTAGTATCAGGATGGGTGACCTCCTGGGAAGTCTCCACCGGGGCGACCAAAAACAAATCCGTGAGCTCTGGATGGGTAACCCATCTGGGCAAAGCGGACAATATTGGTGGTGAGAGGGGTCGGATGTTACAAATGGTATCAGAGCCACTCCTGTGCCATTCGGGATGGTGGGGCAAACCTCATCGAGGACGATGAGTCCCTAAGGGGGGGGGTGATTGTAACAGTACTGATTTCTGGGAGACTAACATGGACCTTTGTATGACACCCTAGGCAAATCCCACATCAGTCGTGGCCAGGAGAGATCCTTGGTTCATAAGTAATCCAAAGCCTCTTAAATCACCAACGCGTTTTGGGCTTAATGCTAGTGGATGAGAGGAGAACTCCACAGTTAAGCGTGCTCAGGTGGGAGTAGTATCAGGATGGGTGACCTCCTGGGAAGTCTCCACCGGGGCGACCAAAAACAAATCCGTGAGCTCTGGATGGACAAGCCATCGGGGCAAAGCGGACAATATTGGTGGTGAGAGGGGCCGGATGTTACAAAATATGCTTGGTTACTTCCGTATTAAATGATTACACTAAAGGTTAAATATTTAGGCTTTCGAAGAAACCTAATGTCAAGCTCCAAAATAAATGATACTTGATTGAAATGATTTTAACGGATGACGATTTGCTTTTAAGTGAATTTCATATTTTTATATCTTAGCTTAAACATCATTACTTTTATTAGTTTTAATTTATTTGTTTTGTTGTATCTGCAATTTAAGAGGTACCATCCACGGTATGGAATATATATTTTGAAAATTTTGAAAAAAGTTTTACATGAAGATGAATTTTTTTTTTTTCTACTTAGGTTGATGAATCCATCTTAAATTTATATTTTTGTCAATGGTTTACAAGAAATTATTTTTAATATAATATGTAATTTAATTTGTCTTAATTACATATATATATATATATATATTTATACAACTTAAATTTAAATTGTTTAACCCATGAATCACATGGGTACATAACCTATTGTAATATATTATATTTAGGGTTAAAAATGAGTAGTGTTAAGGACCAACTTTTTTTTCTAATATTAACTTTCATTAAAAAAATGAATAGTCCTCAAACCGAGGACCTCCAACCAACAATCCCGATTACATTATGCACAAAGGAGACTTTACCCAATTCTTCCATATAATATTTTTGAACCTGGATCTATGTTTAAACCACTAAAACAAAAGAGACTTAAAAGACGCTACAACATCAAAAAACATTCGGCTCTTTTTTTCTGAATATCATTTCGTTCCTTATCGTCCAAATAACCCATAGTGTAACAACAAAAATCCCGTTCACCAGCTTCCTCCCTGTCTTCCCAGGCAAGGTTCCTTTATACAGCCCCAAGACTTCGCGAACATAAAAAATTGAGACCGTATGGATGTCGTACCAGTTCCCAATCGCAGCAAGAACCTCGTACGTGAAGCCACACCCTGAAAATAAGTGCTTTGTTTCAATGTCAACATTACATAAGCCACATACCTCCTTTTCTAACCGAACCCCTCTCTTAGTTAGCGCCGTAGCTGTGGGTAGGCGACCCATTTCTGCTCTCCATGCCAAAATGTTGCACTTTAGAGGCACCCATGCAACCCATTTATACTTAAACCAGTCTCTGAATGTCCTGTTTGAAACCATAAGCTCCTTAACTACTTAACCGAAAAAGGAACATCACCTTACCGAACCAAACCCATGAATCCTCTTGGTCAGTCAATGAAACATTAGCCAGAATGTCCGATAAGTATACCATTCTAAGACCGCTTGTTCATTAACTAGAACACCCAGCTGAATAACCATCCAATAACCATGGCCACTCCCTTCAATATGCACAGTTTGATATTAACTAAGGAGAATAACATTGGAAATTTATCTTTAAGAGGCCCTTCTAGGATCCAATGATTAAGCCAGAACCGAATAGATTTCCCGTTGCCAATAACTCCTTTACTACCCTAAGAAAGAAACCTCGCCAAACTTTAGTCTTTCGCCAAGTCTTGCAATTGTAGCCCAACAACCACTCGATCTACTGGCAATAGGAATAAAGGACCACTGAGTGATCAATTTCATCAAGGGTCGATTTCACATGAGACATCGGTCGCATCTCACTATCATCAAAGAAACCGCTTGTCCTATGAAATTCGAACATTTTGTCAAAGATCATATTGACAGATTGATAGGATACATTGACAGGTTGAACAGGCTTGGATATCCTATGAGTGGTACTATGGTTGTAAACACTGTGCTTACATCACTACCACAAGAGTATGGATGGTTTATACCTGCCTTGAATGAGAAGGTGTTTGAAGGTTGACTGGCAGAGCTTAAGGACTTACTTATGACTGAGGAGAGCAAACTCAAGTCAAAGAAAGTTCATATTCCCATGACTACTATTCTTGGCAAGAAGAGGACCAATAGTTGTGATGATGACATTTGCTAGTTTTGTGGAAAAGAGGGCCATTCGAATTGCATGGGGTAAAAGTCAAAACTAGTTAGACATACAAAGGTTGGGCCTATTTGGTATGTGCATGTTTTCAATAGTTCATATTTTTGAAATCTTAAATGTATGAACACTTAAGATTTGCAAGGTAGAGGAAAAGATTGAGAGCTGGGAGCTGGATGATTACTAGCAGATGATGAATTAATTTATTTTTCGACTTCATTTAAAAACAATTTATTTTTGTTTAAATTTTGTTTTGGATAATTATGGTTTTGGACAAAGTTTTATTATATGCATTTAATTTTGGTTTTTGTATTTTTTAATATGTACTAAGTATTATTATCAAAACATGCTAGCTATATCTATATGATAGATATAACATCTAAAGGTTAGATGTTACTCCCAGTTGTTTAAGATATAAACATATCAAATATCTAAAAGAGTTCAGATAAGTGTTGGATCAGTATTGCTCTTTGTATGAACTTGCTAGTGAACACTTAAGTGTTTAGCAAGTTCTTTATCAGTTTTAGCACAGCGGAATGTTTTAAGTTAAAGCTACACTTATCAACAGGAGTTATTACTCCCCCTGGATGTTTGAGAAAACTAAAGACAAGTATTAATGAGAATCTAAGTATTGAATGAGAATGAATACTTAAACAGATTCTCAGTAAATGAAATGGAAATAACAGTGATAAGCTTTGAAGGATTTCTGTATTAAAAATCAATGTCTAAAACAGAGGGATGAACCCATCTATTTATAGACTTTACATATACATGAACCCTGCCAAAAAGCAAGTTCAGAAACAAGTTGCAACAAGTTGCAATCTTGGAACTTGTACAAAAAGTTAAAGTAATACTAAACTAACAAACTACTGAAACATAAGGCGGTGGAAAGATTCTTGAACAAGTGCTGATGAATGACAAACTACTGATGAGTAGTTTGTCTTCAGTAGTTCTTCAGTGAACTGTCTGGTTTGGACTTCAGAACTTCTGATGCATTTCTTCTTCAGTACTTTTGTCTTCTTTCTTCAGTAGTTCTATACTTAGAATATTTTTGACAGAAGTGAATTAGACTTAGGTTTCCAAAAATGGTTTCACCAATCCTCTTTGTCCTAACAATCTTCCCCTGGATTGATGAAGCCAAAACCTTTCTAATTCTTTTATTGTCTTCTTCTGTCATTGACAATTTTCCATATTTCCTTGAACATGGAATTCTTCAGTTAATTTAGCTGCTCATCAGTGAGAGATCCTCTTTGGGGTTCAAGATGTTGGATTGTAAGCATGTCCTGAGTTGATCGTTTCTTCAGATCATTCATCGACTTGTAGGCCTTGCTTGTAGGGTCTCTTCTTGTCGCTAATACTGAGTTGTCATCAGTAAAGGACCATCTGGTGATCAACACTTTAGACTTGTCAAAGTCTGAAGTATAGGGAACCATGCTGGTCCCTTGGGAAGTTCCTGAGTGTTGGATGTTTTCAATTTCAGTGACTCTCAGGTGGGATTCACTTCTTTCTTCTTGTTGCATCACATCAGGTAGTTGGAAAGTTGGTAAGTGATGTTCAGTAACTACCTTAGTGTGCAGTTTGTCTTTGATGGTCTTCTGGATTTGGTAGGCAAATGTAGAAGGATCCCTGAACTGTGTTAACAGAGGCTTTTCTTCAATATCAAAGTCTGAATGGACTATTGTGTTTCCTTCTAGTAGTACCATCTTGAAGTCAGTCTTTGTATTGTCCTCTGTCTTCTTTTTCTTGGTAGCAGGTCTTGTAACACCAGAAGTTCTAACTACTGAAGTTGATACTTCAGAAGTTTTGAACTTCTCTGGATTAGCAGCCTTGTACTTCTTGTATGTGTCTAGTAGTCTTTCTTCTTTCCATCTTGACACAGAGGCTTTTGAACCATAGTTATTTGCTACCAGTTCTTCAATCATTTGGGCTCTCTTGGCTTTCCCATCTTTGTTTATTGCAAATTTGTCTGCAACAAGTTGAGCTCTTCTTGTCAGCTCATCCATGGAGAGTCCTTTCAGTGAAAAGGCTTTAATCTTGCTGTTCTTTGTAATGTAAGACACCAGTTGTTGTCTTTTATCTTCTTCAGCAATCTTTTCAAGGTTAGCCTGCCTTTGTAACTCTGCTTCATAAGCCTATAATTTTTCATTGAGGCTTAAGTTTAAGTCATCCCTTGCTTCCAAAGTATTCCATACCTGATCTTCCTTGGATTTTCTTTGGGCTGCAACTAAACTCTTCTCAAGAAGTTCCTTTGATTCAGAGATTGGAGAAGGGTTTAGTACAATCATTGTGGTAGTGGTAATTGTAGGCCTTGGAACAGGAGTTGGTTGAGTTTGTTCAATTGGTTTGGAAGGCTGTTCTGTTGGTTGTATATTGGAAGTGTTAACTTCTGATGTGTTGACAACTACTGAAGGTTTCTCAACTACTGAAGGATTGTCTTCAGTACTTTCTGAGTCATCATCAGAACTTTCATCAGCATCAGAAGTTTCTTCATTATGGCCTTGGGATGTTTCAGCTTCCTCAATTTCTTGTTCAGAGACACCAAATTGTTGAGCCAGTTTTTGTCTTCTGGCTTTGTCTTTGAGTTCTCTTTCTTGGAGAGCCACTCTTGCTCTTATTCTGGCTTCGAATGACTCCCTTGGTTCCTTAGTTTTCTCCCCCTTTTTGGTTTCATGTGACACCCGGTATATTTGGCTAAAACATTTTAGTAACATCTAAGTCTACCTTAGCGGGAAACATTTATAAACGGACTTAACTAGGTTAGTTGAGTCGGGTCAATTTAGGATTTTCCAGGGTTCAATGACCTGGAGGATCATTGGGAGTCGTTTTGGGAATACACTAGTACCGGGTCCCGTTGTTGGTGAAATTACATAAACTAATTAAGTGTATGTGTAGATTAATTGTCGTGTGGTGGATTATATACATAGATGTGTTTAAACGATGTGTAAATAATTATCCATGCTTAATTATGTTAAACATACACTAAGGTTGCATGCTCATATGTTAGGATGCGTTAAAATGCGCAAAACACGACAAACTGGAAAACTAGAAAAACATAAGTCCTGGTTCGACCACTTCGAGTGGGCGAACCTGGAAACTTGTCTTGGTTCGACCCTTAGCAAAAGGGCGAACCTGGATATGGAATTGAAAGAATTCCATTCGACCCTATGAAAGGGTCGAAGGAGGTTACATTCGACCAGAGACAGGGGTCGAATGTGGCCTAGTATAAATACCAAACTTTGCCATTTTTCACCATTTCACAAACCCTAGACGTCTCTAAACACTCTCAAACGATTTTTAACACTGAGGAAGGAGTTTTTGCTCTGGTTTTTCATAATCTAACCCATCAACAACATCTAATCAAAAATCCAAGGTGTGTTCTTGATCCTAAACCCTTTTTAAGGCATTTTAATTCGTTTTCATCTAACCCTAAATGTCCAGATCTGTTCTAAGGATGTTTTCATGATTAAAAACCTTTTAAACATCTTTCTAAACCTAAACCTTATCATTAAACATAGGTTTTCATATCAATAAACATACGTTAATGGTGTGTTATATGATATTATGTGTTGTTTAATGATTTGCTACTGTACCTATGATAGAAACATGATCTAGGGTTGCTATTGATGTTGGTTTATTGTTGTTTAGGGTTACAATTAGATAGATGGTGATATTATGGGTATGTTGGGGATTTTTGATAAATCTAAGGATTGTTACATGTTATTATTATTAATAAAACTATTGGGGGTTTTTATAAACACATTAAACAGAGCATATTAAGATGATTATGAAAGGATTTCAAAAAGTTTCTAAATTGGGTAAGAATTCCATGCATGATGTGACATTTCCATAATTTTGCAATTTTGGGAAAGTGTTAAAACAAACTGGTTTTGGGGCAAAATTGGTGGGGTTTTGTAGGGATAAGTAATTCATGCTTGACTGTTGTGTTTGATGATGTTTTGCGATGTTTCGAATGTGTTTGAAGCGTTTTTAGGGAAACTTATCTGACAGGGTCGAACCTGGGCTCATTCGACCAAACGGGTGGTCGAATGTGAGATTCCAGGGCCGAACCTGGGAAAAGTTTGGTCGAATCAGATCAAACGGTCGAACGTGGCATCAAACGGTCGAATGTGACATTAAACGGGCGAAGGTGGCTGAAAAAGGGGCGAAGGTGGATTTATCTGCCTGGTTCGACCCTTCTGATGTAAAAATGAGATTTTTGATACAAACTAAGTGTTTTATGCTTGAACCTTATGTGTAATCTATGTGTACCTGATTAGCTAGGGTAATGAGTCACCAACGGGATGTCGGGTCGGTCTAGTGTGTCGCTTGAACACTTAAACACGTTTTAAAACATACTTGGTTACGATCTGGACAATCGGGGACTAGATAACCTTATGGTTATTAGTCGGAACACTTATGTGAACATTTTGATAGATCTCCGGTAGTGGGATTATCAAGGGCTTGGCACTTTACTATTAATTGAAGAACGCTATCTAAGGTGAGTTCATGGCCCCACTTTTACAGCTGTAACTTTTGGGGGAGAAAACATGCGCTAAACTATTTTGGTAACATATGTCATACTATGGTTTTAACTTTGCATTGCTATACGATCTTTTAAAGTCCTGGGGAAAACCATGAATGTGCAGGGATGCACAACGGGGGAAGTGTGGATAGATCTATTGGGCGTGACCTGCCCCACTCGTCGGCTTGGAGGGTCGGGCGGGTGCATATTGTCTCGAAATGGTAACATTGGTATCATGCTGAACATTCGGGCTGAACATTGTTAAACATTGCTAAACGTGTCTAGTAATGGTTTTCCAATCATAGTAGTAATAAAACATACGCCTAGCTAGCGTACTTGGTGACATTGGTATAGTATGGACATGGTAACGTTTTGGTAACATATTGAACAAACATGTGAACTCACCATCATTATATGTTGACGTCTTTTGGCATGTTTTTCTCAGGTCGCTAAGGTAGCAACAGAGGACTAGGCGCACGAGTCTGCATGGCGTCTAGGCTTAGTTTCATGTTTTTGAATTAAACAGTTTGAACATTGTCGCACATGGTTTTGTAATTGGTTAAATGCTTCCGCTATAGTTTTATAAAATGAGAACTATGTTTTGAGTTTACGTATTTCATATAGTATTGTTTGTTGTGACCGTTGACTTGGATCCTGGTTTTTCATGCACCTCGCGGTAAAACTTCGCAAGTGGAAATTTGAGGGTGTGACAGATTGGTATCAGAGCCAGGTTATAGTGAACTAGGACTGCATGTAGAGTCTAGTCTATAGCCGAGTCGCACACACTAGACGGTCACATACTTTGGTCTATTAGTGGGATACGTACTAACTTTGTCGGGGTGTCCTTACATCATTATCATACTTCTTTGTTACATCATCCGCTTTTATTTGGGTTCTTACCTACTCTTGTCTTCTTCTACGGGGTTGAAGAGGAAGAGGCTGATTTGTTGACTCTAGCACACACATGCTTTCTTACACTTGCACCTATCGTAACACGTTACTAGGCGACGACATTCGGTGACCGGAGTCTGGACTAGGAGTACATTTGGAGGACCATGTAGAGCAGTTTATCATTTCGGGTGCACACAAAATAATAAATTGAAATGCATGAAAATCCCGGTGGACTTTGAGTTTAGATGTACAGTCCTGAATTTGTCTCTAAGTTAACTCTTTTGAAATTTCTAGTGGTTGACACTAGAGGTGAATCTAAATCCCTCGATTTCTTGATTGTTAGATCATGTCTGGTGCTCGTGGTGGTGGACGTCGTGGTGGCGGCGGTGGCCGTGCTGGCGGCGGTGGTTGTGGTAACATCAACATGACCCAAGCTGAACTGAATAACTTGTTACAGCAGCAAGTGAACATGGCTATGGCTAATTTCCAGGCTAGGATTAATGCCATGGGTGGTGAGTTGATTTCTGTCTACTTTGCCTCATTCTTGGGTGTCATGTTCTTTCGTTTGTGTTTTACTCGTGTATCGTGTTTCAGGTATCGCTGCCAATCTACCTCCACCTCAGTGCTCTTATAAGAAGTTTCGGGACTGCCAGCCCCATAACTTCGCTGGGACTGAGGGAGCGGTGGGACTGCTCCGATGGCTGGAGAAGGTTGAATCTGTGTTCGTCATGAGTAACTGTCCCGCTGGGGACCGGGTTAAGTATGCTACTGCGACATTCGAGGGGCCTGCATTGTTGTGGTGGAATGCTACTGCTCAGAACATGGGATTGGGGGAGGCTATTGCTATGCCTTGGGTGGATTTTGTGCATTTGTTGAGGAGCGAGTACTGTCCAAGGGAGGAGGTACAGAAGTTGGAACATGAGGTCTGGAATTACAGGATGGTCGGGTCCGAGATTGAAGAATACACTGTGAGGAGGAACGAGCTGGCAGTGTTGTGCCCTGATTTGCACACACCCGAGTATAGGAGGATTGAGCACTACGTATCTGGGTTAGTGACGGAGATTGCTGGATTGGTGGCTGCTGAGAATCTTCCCACTCTTGCTGAAGTTGTTCGATCAGCTCCTCGGATGACTAACTTGAAGGTGGCAGAGGGTGTTTTGCCTCCTAAAGGTACTGCTGTGAAGGTTTCTGAGGGGAACAAGAGGAAGTGGGATAATGCGGGGAAGAGTGTCGTGCCAGCGCCATCTCAGCCGACGAAGAAGTTTGATTCGACTGGGTCTTCTTCGGGTAGAAGTCGGGAGGGTATGTTGGAAAGCATCCCAAGTGCAACAAGTGTGGTTATCACCATTCTGGGAATTGTGATCGGGCTCGCTGTCATCGGTGCCATCAGTTGGGGCATCATGCTAAGGATTGCAGGGTGACACTTACCCCAACTCAGACTCCTGCTGCTACTCCTACTCCTGCTGCTCAGGGGACTCCAGGAAAGCAGGGGTGCTATAACTGTGGTGACACGGGACACTTCAAGCGTGAATGACCTAAGCTGAAGCAGGGCGATAATGGGAGGGGCGGGAACGGTAACGGGAACAATGGGGGCGGAGGCAGGACTGCACGTGCTTTCGTCATTGGATCTGCAGAGGCTAGGCAGGATCCAGACACAGTTACCGGTACGTTCCTTCTTAATGATCGCTATGTTTCTGTCTTGTTTGATTCTGGTACCGATAAGAGTTTCGTATCTATGGACATTAGTCGATTGCTAGATATAGTACCCACACCTTTAGAGGCTAAGTACTTAATAGAATTGGCTGATGGTAAGAAAATCAAAGCGATGCACACCCTTATGGAATGTCGCTTGGAACTGTCTGGTTTGTCTTTCCCCATTGACCTTATGCCGGTACCCCTGGGTAGTTTTGATGTCGTTGTCGGCATGGATTTGTTGTCATTGTATCGTGCGGATCGTTTGTTTCGATAAGATTATTCGGATCCCTCTCCCTGATGGAGAGACTCTTTCGGTTCATGGCGAGAAAAGCGGTACTCCGCTGAGTATCATTTCTAGCATGAAAGCCCGTAAGTACCTTCGAAAGGGTTGTTCGGCCATTCTGGCACTTGTTAACGTTTCGACTGACGATGAGAAGAAGATCGAGGATATTCCGGTGGTTCATGATTTTCCCGATGTGTTTCCTGATGATTTGCCTGGTCTTCCTCCCCATCGTCAGGTTGAGTTTGGTGTTGATCTTGCTCCGGGTGCAGCTCCTATTGCCCGGCTCCATATCGTCTTGCACCTCCCGAGATGCAGGAGTTGTCCAGCCAGTTGCAGGAACTCTTGGAAAAAGGTTTCATCCGACCGAGTTCTTCCCCGTGGGGAGCTCCTATTTTGTTTGTGAAGAAGAAGGACGGAAGCCTTCGCATGTGTATTGATTATCGTGAGCTGAACAAAGTGACCATCAAGAATCGTTATCCTCTCCCTCGCATTTATGATCTCTTTGACCAGCTCCAGGGCTCTAGTTACTACTCGAAGATTGATTTGCGGTGCGGTTATCACCAGTTGCGCGTCCAGGAAGCTGACATTCAGAAGACTGCTTTTCGCACTCGCTATGGCCACTTTGAGTTCTTGGTCATGCCTTTTGGTCTCACTAATGCACCGGCGGTGTTCATGGACTTGATGAACCGCGTTTGTAAGCCTTACCTTGATAAGTTCGTCGTCGTGTTTATTGATGATATTCTGGTTTATTCTAAGAACAAGACGGATCATGAGGAACACCTACGGTTGGTCTTGGAACTTTTGAGACAGGAGTAGTTGTATGCTAAGTTCTCAAAGTGTGATTTTTGGTTACGTGAAGTTCAATTCCTAGGGCATGTGGTTAATAAACTAGGAATTCATGTCGATCCGGCTAAGATCGAAGCTATTAAAGACTGGGAAGCACCAAAGACGCCATCTGAGGTGCGGCAATTCCTAGGTCTTGCGGGTTACTATCGTCGTTTCATTGAGGGATTTTCGAAGATCGCTCAACCCCTCACCACTCTTACCCAGAAAGACCGAAAGTTTGACTGGGGTGAACCACGAGAATCAGCATTTTAGATGCTGAAGCTTAAACTTTGTTCTGCACCTATCTTATCTCTACCTAAGGGTACGGATGACTTCGTTGTGTACTGTGACGCTTCTATTCGTGGTCTCGATTGCGTGTTAATGCAACGCGGGAAGGTTATTGCCTATGCTTCTCGTCAACTCAAGGTTCATGAGAAGAACTGCACTACTCATGACTTGGAATTGGGTGCGGTGATCTTTGCGTTGAAAATCTGGAGACATTACTTGTACGGTACCAAGTGTGAAGTATACACCGATCACAAGAGTCTCCAGCATATTTTCGACCAGAAGGTGTTGAACATGCGGCAGCGTCGCTGGGTTGAACTCCTGAACGACTATGACTGTGCTATCAAATACCAACCTGGCAAGGAGGGCCGGGCGGGTGCATATTGTCTCGAACTGGTAACATTGGTATCATGCTGAACATTCGGGCTGAACATTGCTAAACATTGCTAAACATGTCTAGTAATGGTTTTCCAATCGTAGTAGTAATAAAAACATACGCCTAGCTAGCGTACTTGGTGACATTGGTATAGTATGGACATGGTAACGTTTTGGTAACATATTGAACAAACCTGTGAACTCACCAGCATTATATGTTGACGTCTTTTGGCATGTTTTTCTCAGGTCGCTAAGGTAGCAACAGAGGACTAGGCGCACGAGTCTGCATGGCGTCTAGGCTTAGTTTCATGTTTTTGAATTAAACAGTTTGAACATTGTCGCACATGGTTTTGTAACTGGTTAAATGCTTCCGCTATGGTTTTATAAAATGAGAACTATGTTTTGAGTTTACGTATTTCATATAGTATTGTTTGTTGTGACCGTTGACTTGGATCCTGGTTTGTCATGCACCTCGCGGTAAAACTCCGCAAGTGGAAATTTGAGGGTGTGACAGTTTCATCAAGTTTGAGTTTGGAAGGTTGAGAGAAAGTACTAGTGAGAATGGCGATCTGTTTTGATTGTGGTCAATTTTGTTGGACAGATCATTCATTTTTGTCTTGATCACTTCAAATTGGTTCTTGACTGACAGCTCCAAAGCAGCTGTGTAGGTTCTGAAGTGATTGGTTATAAGTGTGTTCACATATGGTATAAGGGACCATCTGGGCTGCATAGTTGGTTCAAGTCTATGCTTGTTGACCCAGGGAATTGGGTAGGCATTTGTAGTGAGGGGTGTGTTTTGGGGTGATTTCTTGTTGTACAGAAGATGCCACTTTAGGGGAATCAGGGATCCAGTGGACTTTAACCTGATCTGGTGTGACCAGCTCTTTGAGCTTAGATACACCAGGTGCAGGACCTTCACTAGCAGCCGTCAATTCAATGTTTTGTTGTGAATCATCATCCAAATCAATGGAATCATCTGAATCCCTGATTACATCCTCAATGAGGACAGTATCAGTTACATCATGAGCTGAGACCAACTCAGTTGTCTCATGTACCTCTTTTTCTTGGTTCAGAGGATTTCCTACCTCAGGCATTAAGCCTTCATCAGTAGTTGCCACAAATGAGGTCTTAGCAATGTTACTTCTTTCCTCAGATCCACCACTGGGTGGTATGTGAGTAGTAGCAGCCTCAAATGTACCTAGAGTTTCTAAGTTTGGGCTTAGAGACCCTGGTTCATCCTCATCTCTTTGGTTAGGGCTTTGAGTGTCCACATCTATGTCAAGTTCTGAAGCTATGTCCCCTGTTTGATGTGGTTGTTGGGGACTGACATGTTCGGATGGGTTTCTCTCTTTTAGCCCAGAGAGAAGCTTGGCAATTTCAATTTCTGGTTCAGAAGTTTGGGGTGCTGGTTCAGTACTTTGGACTATGGGTTCAGCAGTTTCAAAAGAAGGGTCTATTGGGATTGTTTTCTTGAATTTCTTTCTTTTGAAAAGGATTGTTATTGGTGCTCTTGGTTGTAACATTTCGCATTTAACTATTTATACGTTACGGATTAAAAACGACAAACCTTATTATTGTTGGTGATATTCTGAACCCCTACACAATGATAATTATTTATACATATATATATATATATATAATAATAATAATAATAATAATAATAATAATAACTAAAATATAGAAACTATATAAAAAAAAAATAAACTAGTTAACTAATTAAACCCAACCCAGCTGCAGCCCAAACCCACCCCTTTCCTTTTGGAAATTCTGGAAGCCCACTAACAGACCAGCCCAAGCCCACTAGCCTTTCCCTTCCCCTCTTCTGTTGTTAAAAAAAAAAAAAAAAAAGCTGCTCAAGCCGGGTTTCGAACCCTAGCCGAGCGGAACCCAACACAACCATCGAACCAGCTGGGCCACACACATTTCTTGTTTTATTTCCCACTCATTTTAAATAAATACCCTCCTTTCCTCTTTCCCTTTTCCTCCTTCGCAAGTCAGCAGCAGCAGACATTGTTCTGTTTTATTTTTTTTCCTTTTTCTTCTATTTTGACCAATTTAATTAACAACTTTAAACGCGTTTTAATCCAGAAATGGTATGGGTTCGTGATTATCGGCTATCAATGACTATAATACACGATAAACAGCTATCAATTATACCCAATTTAAACTATACGCGTATTACATTAAAACCTAGGTCAACCTTACCAATTGATCAACCTGAACATCCACACTATAAATTGATGATCTGCGAGCCTTCACAACTCGCCATTAACCCTCTCTCTATCTCCAATTTTCTTTATTATACACTGATTGATCTTCGCGAATTCAATTTTGACCTTGTGGTCTTGACCGAGCAATCCAGATCAAAACAACATTGTAAGATTAATTATTTTTGTGGTTTATGTTCATCGGCATCCACACATCAATAGCCCTATGATTAATTAGGCTATTGATGTGTGAATCAATGTATTGCAAAATCTAGGGTTCGAAGGTTTGAATTGGGGATAAACTGATTCAGCGTATTGTATATATTTAATTTAAAACAAGATTAATCACAACCACAGGCCTAGGCCAAGTGGTTGTGACTGATGGTATTAACCCCAGCCACCCGGGTTCGAGTCCCGGCTATGGCTCCCATTTTTGCACCTTTTTCATCTTTTTAAACAAACCAAATTATATATATATATATTTATATATCATTTAATCTTGTAAATTCATTTTTAATTATTAAAACCTTTTTATAAATTCTAAAAAAATTATTTTTAACAAATCTGATGTCAAAGTTTCATCTACAATTTTTATTTTTCTGAAATTCATTTATTTAATATTTATAATAATTAAATCAATTTTATACTATTATATTTATAAAAATCAATTAAAATATCAAAACAATTTTATTAATTTCTACAAAAATTATCCTATGTTTGTACAAAGTTGAACTTCACTGAAATGATTTTTAAATCAGAAAAATCATTTATTTTATATTTTTAATCAATTTTTGTTAGATTTAATCATAAGTAAATCATAATAAATTCAATTTTTATTATTTTTGCACCAAAATTTTATACAATTTATTTTTAAATATTTAGAACAGAAATATGATTTTTAAAATAATAATTCTTTAATTTTTGTATTTTTTAAATATTAAAGTTAAATTTTGGCAATTTGTAATAAATGGATTTAAAAATCTATTTTAAGGAAAATAATTTTGTAAAAATTATTTTTACACTTTAAACACATTCTTGTGACTATCTTAGATTTAAAACTTATAAAAAGATTTTTGGTTATTTATTTACTAAATTTCTCTCAATTGTCGAATATTTTTAGTATTAATCAAACGAGCATTTATCCCCAATCCGAAGCCCTAGAAATTTATACATTTGTAGACTAGATAGACTTATTTATCACATTATTATAGGGAGATATTTGGAATTGTTTGGGAAACCCCATTATTCAATCTTTTCAAGAAGTATAACATTTGCTAAGGTGAGTTTACATAGCCCCTTTTCTCTATTTTCACTATTTTGGGGTGAAACATGTTTAAACATTTTATACTATCATTTACTCATATTTACTTGTGATTCAAGTACATCATCATTCTATCATTTGACTGTAACAAAAAGACACAGTACAATCATTAACAATGATCAAGCCGCCTGTTTAGATTATAGCGCTATAGGTCGGACAAACCCATCCCCTGCATAGACTCAGGGATGATCGATAACAGTAATAACATTTAACTAACTTGCGAGTTAGTCATCAGTCGACACAAGGTTTGGTTGTACAAAGACGCATTGTTACATGTTGGTATCATACTCTATCATCATACAACCCTGAGTGTTGTATAAACTATTGTTATCAATTATTTTTCCAAAAACCTATGTATTCTCACCAACAATTGTTGACCCAAAATATTTTCAACTTAACATGTTTCAGGTTCTACTTGTTTGAAGATTTGCTTGAAGATTTGTGCATAGTTTTATTCAATGTGATGTACGAATTCTTGTAGAACCATTGTATGTAAATCATTTAAATCATTTAATGAAATTATTATTCACCATGAGCTACTGATCAATCATCAATACGTGGCACCCCGATGTTTCCGCCATCGGTTGGGGTGTTACAGATTGGTATCAGAGCCATGGTTATAGGGAATTAGGTTATTAGAAAAATAATCTAGTCTATAACCATAGGATTTAACCAGTACTTGCTTCTTTTACTTGCTATTCTCTATCTCCCTCCTACTTCTTATCTCTACTTTCATCCTTACAAGAAGGCTGCTCTCCATCAGTGGATCTACACTTAGACTAATAGGACAAAATCCTCAGGTTTAACCTGAACCACCTTGAGATCTCGTCGAAGTTCTAGATTTTAATAACGAACACGTGCAATCTGGAAGGGTGAACGCCTGTATTCTGAGTCTTCTGTCTAGGCTGGCATTGCGCATATATCCCAATCAGACGAGGGACCCGGATGCCTACCTGGGAATTCTAGGGATGAGTGTTCACTTATAGGCTAAAGCATGTCTTCATATGTTATTAGAATCTAGAGTCTTTGATAAGTCAACGTTTTCGTTTATTCGTTTTAATTAATGAATAGATGATTACATTCCTTATATAATCTCATTCATTTCACTGTGTCTCTTACAGATCATGCCTCCACGTCGCAGTGCTCGTCTTAACAGTGGTGAAAATCATGATGAAGGAAGTAGCAATCACAACCACAACCACGATACTAACCACAATAACAACAATAACAATGGTGTCGATGCCCAACTGGCTGCAATCATTTCTCAACAAATGGCGCAGCAAATCGCAACTCTGGTTCCCAACTTACTAGCTCAAGTCATCCAGTTGAACGGCAACGGGAACGGCAACGGCAACGGGAATGGAAATGGAAATGGACACCACAACGGGAATGGACTTCCAGCCTGTACCCTTAAGCACTTTAATTCTTGCAATCCCCCAAAGTTTAGTGGTGAAGAAGGAGCTACAGGACTCCTACAATGGTTTGAGGGTATTGAAAGTACCTTCATCAACAGTGAGTGTCCCGATAACTTTAAGGTCCGTTATGCTATGAGTGTTCTTCACAAACGAGCACTCACTTGGTGGAATGAGGAAAAGCGTACCCGAGGAGCTGAAGTTGCACTTACCATGACCTGGGATCAAGTCAAGGAAATAATGAAAGATGAATTTTGCCCACGTAACGAGGTCAAGAAATTAGAGGACGAGTTCCACACCCTTGCTCAGGATAGTGGGGAAAACCTTGCTTATAATACCCGCTTCCATGAGCTCAGTCTGTTATTACCCCATAAGGTTACTCCATTACCTGTAGCTATCGAAAAGTATATCGGTGGTTTGCCCATGCAGATTCAGGACACGGTATGGGGAAGGAACCCTTCTACCCTTGAAGAGGCCAAACGTTTAGCAGCTACCTTAACTGATAATCACGTAAAGAACGGGACCTTAGTTCGAAAAGGCAATAATACAAGTATTGCAGCCGCGGTAACTACTGAGAATCAGAAGCGTAAGGCCAAGGACCCTGATGTCAACCTCACTACACAAGCTTCTAACAAGAAACCTTATACAGGAAACCATCCATTATGTAATACCTGCAACCGACATCATCCCACTGCTTCAGCGTGTCGCTTGTGCACCAATTGTGGAAGGTATGGCCATCTGGTCAACACGTGTCGTGAGACCCCAAATCCAAATGCCAACCAACCCACCAACCCTGCCCAAGCTGCTAACCCTAATCAATACAACTATGGTCAATGCTATGAATGTGGAGACCCAAATCACTTCCGTAACCGATGCCCTAAACTAAACAGAGATCAAGACCCTCCAGCTACCTAACCGCAAGTCTCACCATTTGACTATTGGTTGCTTTTATTCTATGTATTGACGCTATTTGATTCAAGTAATAAAATTCAAGTATTATCATAACATCTGTGTGCATGTTTGTCTGAATGTGAACTAATTGCTATATCTATAATCATACTTGCTTGTACAACAATTAGTTAACTACCAAACAACCAGCTTAACGATTGGTAGAGGTCATCATGTCTTTCCAACAGTCGGGAGAGGCCCTACCACCTGCTTAACGACTGGCGGAGACTATCAGACCTGCTTAACAATCGGTAAAGTCATAAAAGGACGCAAAACCCTAATGTAAGGTAAATTGGTAATTACGGTCCGGAACGTAATCATAAATTTACAGGTACGTTAAGGTAGTGTGAAATTTTATCAAGGTTTTCGGTTGTTGACCAATTGTAACCCTGGTTTTCTCTTAACTTCGGGACGAAGTTCCTAAAAGTAGGGGAGACTGTAACATTTCGCATTTAACTATTTATACGTTACGGATTAAAAACGACAAACCTTATTATTGTTGGTGATATTCTGAACCCCTACACAATGATAATTATTTATACATATATATATAGGGAAAGGGTAAAATAAAAACACACTTTTCGTAAAAGAACAACAGAAACACACTTTTCCACCACACACTTATTTTAATCAAAAAAGAATGTGTGGCTCATAATTAAAGTTGAATAAAATAAAAAAGGGAATATTCCCTTGCCTAATAAGACAAAATACGGTGGGCCATGGGCGTTTACACTGCTGTAAATATTTTTTTTTTTTTTTTTTTTTACGTCGAGGTTACCCGTTTTTTCATCGGTGGAAAAAAAAAATTTAAAAAATTCACATTTTACGTCGGGGTTCTCGTGGTTCTTTTACGAAAAGTGTGTTTTCATTGGAACCTAATCCTATATATATATATATATATATATATATATATATATAATAATAATAATAATAATAATAATAATAATAATAATAATAACTAAAATATAGAAACTATATAAAAAAAAATAAACTAGTTAACTAATTAAACCCAACCCAGCTGCAGCCCAAACCCACCCTTTCCTTTTGGAAATTCTGGAAGCCCACTAACAGACCAGCCCAAGCCCACTAGCCTTTCCCTTCCCCTCTTCTGTTGTTAAAAAAAAAAATAATAAAAGCTGCTCAAGCCGGGTTTCGAACCCTAGCCGAGCGGAACCCAACACAACCATCGAACCAGCTGGGCCACACACATTTCTTGTTTTATTTCCCACTCATTTTAAATAAATACCCTCCTTTCCTCTTTCCCTTTTCCTCCTTCGCAAGTCAGCAGCAGCAGACATTGTTCTGTTTTATTTTTCTTCCTTTTTCTTCTATTTTGACCAATCTAATTAACAACTTTAAACGCGTTTTAATCCAGAAATGGTATGGGTTCGTGATTATCGGCTATCAATGACTATAATACACGATAAACAGCTATCAATTATACCCAATTTAAACTATACGCGTATTACATTAAAACATAGGTCAACCTTACCAATTGATCAACCTGAACATCCACACTATAAATTGATGATCTGCGAGCCTTCACAACTCGCCATTAACCCTCTCTCTATCTCCAATTTTCTTTATTATACACTGATTGATCTTCGCGAATTCAATTTTGACCTTGTGGTCTTGACCGAGCAATCCAGATCAAAACAACATTGTAAGATTAATTATTTTTGTGGTTTATGTTCATCGGCATCCACACATCAATAGCCCTATGATTAATTAGGCTATTGATGTGTGAATCAATGTATTGCAGAATCTAGGGTTCGAAGGTTTGAATTGGGATAAATTGATTCAGCGTATTGTATATATTTAATTTAAAACAAGATTAATCACAACCACAGGCCTAGGCCAAGTGGTTGTGACTGATGGTATTAACCCCAGCCACCCGGGTTCGAGTCCCGGCTATGGCTCCCATTTTTGCACCTTTTTCATCTTTTTAAACAAACCAAATTATATATATATATATATATATATATATATATATATATATATATCATTTAATCTTGTAAATTCATTTTTAATTATTAAAACCTTTTTATAAATTCTAAAAAAATTATTTTTAACAAATCTGATGTCAAAGTTTCATCTACAATTTTTATTTTTCTGAAATTCATTTATTTAATATTTATAATAATTAACTCAATTTTATACTATTATATTTATAAAAATCCATTAAAATATCAAAACAATTTTATTAATTTCTACAAAAATTATCCTATGTTTGTACAAAGTTGAACTTCACTGAAATAATTTTTTAAATCAGAAAAATCATTTATTTTATATTTTTAATCAATTTTTGTTAGATTTAATCATAATTAAATCATAATAAATTCAATTTTTATTATTTTTGCACCAAAATTTTATACAATTTATTTTTAAATATTTAGAACAGAAATATGATTTTTAAAATAATAATTCTTTAATTTTTGTATTTTTTAAATATTAAAGTTAAATTTTGGCAATTTGTAATAAATGGATTTAAAAATCTATTTTAAGGAAAATAATTTTGTAAAAATTATTTTTACACTTTAAACACATTCTTGTGACTATCTTAGATTTAAAACTTATAAAAAGATTTTTGGTTATTTATTTACTAAATTTCTCTCAATTGTCGAATATTTTTAGTATTAATCAAACGAGCATTTATCCCCAATCCGAAGCCCTAGAAATTTATACATTTGTAGACTAGATAAACTTATTTATCACATTATTATAGGGAGATATTTGGCATTGTTTGGGAAACCCCATTATTCAATCTTTTCAAGAAGTATAACATTTGCTAAGGTGAGTTTACATAGCCCCTTTTCTCTATTTTCACTATTTTTGGGGTGAAACATGTTTAAACATTTTATACTATCATTTACTCATATTTACTTGTGATTCAAGTACATCATCATTCTATCATTTGACTGTAACAAAAAGACACAGTACAATCATTAACAATGATCAAGCCGCCTGATTAGATTATAGCGCTATAGGTCTGACAAACCCATCCCCCGCATAGACTCAGGGATGATCGATAACAGTAATAACATTTAACTAACTTGCGAGTTAGTCATCAGTCGACACAAGGTTTGGTTGTACAAAGACGCATTGTTACATGTTGGTATCATACTCTATCATCATACAACCCTGAGTGTTGTACAAACTATTGTCATCAATTATTTTTCCAAAAACCTATGTATTCTCACCAACAATTGTTGACCCAAAATATTTTCAACTTAACATGTTTCAGGTTCTACTTGTTTGAAGATTCGCTTGAAGATTTGTGCATAGTTTTATTCAATGTGATGTACGAATTCTTGTAGAACCATTGTATGTAAATCATTTAAATCATTTAATGAAATTATTATTCACCATGAGCTACTGATCAATCATCAATACGTGGCACCCCGATGTTTCCGCCATCGGTTGGGGTGTTACATTGGTGGGGTTTGAGATGGATGAGACTGAGAGGATGTTTCAGTCACATCTTTATCAAGTGCAGATTGCACATTAGCAAGTTCAGGCATCTCAACCTCTTGAACTGCCTTCCTTTTTGGGTTGGTGGGTTTTTGTTTTTGTTGCTTGGGTTTCTTGGCCTTTAGGGGTGATGGTTTGGAAGATGAGGGTTCCATGGGGACTGTTTCTGGTTCCCCTTGGTCATCTTCTGGCCAGGCAGCCGGTTTGTTGTGCCTTGAGTATGCTTGTGAGGACAAAGGGTTTAAAATTGTAGTTTTACCCACAGGCACCTCTTCTCCAAGTTCTTTTATTATGCATTGCATAATAAATCTTGGGTACAACAAAAACTTCTTTTTAGTATTGAGATGATGTAATACCAACTCATTAAAGAAAAGTGATGATGCCCTGAATTTTGTTTCATTCACTATGGAATGAAAAATAGGTTGAAAAGTTGAGGGCATCTGATCATAAGATCCAGTTTTTGGACTCAAACACATAATAATATAATGAAACAGCAGTTTATACTTTGGTTCAAAATATTTCTTAAACATTATAGCATGTAAGAGAGTACCTTGGTAACCACACTCTGTCATGGTTAAGTGAATCTTAGAGTTTGGAAATTGGTCTGGGGCGTTTACATCATCCAAACCCAGCCTAATCGCCAAAGTAGCCGGTGTGATTGCCATTCTTCTCCCTTGGATGGTTGAGTTGAGGGAGATCACTTTGTCGTTCACCGTCACCGTCTCTGCGTTTGCCCAAAACTCATTTAGAGTTTCAGTGTGGATTGGAGGGTCGATGGTGAGGGCGGTTAAGTATTGGGATTTGACGACCAAATCAATGATTTCGTCGTATTGGGACCAGGCTTCAAGTTTTTCGAAGTAGCCTCTTTGATTGTGTCCCTGTTTCAGTATTAGAGCCATGTGGTTTGTGTGTGTGTGGATCGAATAGTGCTTTTGCAGGTTTAGGTCTTGAGAGTGTTTTGTGAGAGAGATGGAAGGAATTTTTGCATTTTGAAAGGATAAGTGTTGGAAAAGGTATTTATCAGAAGTTTATAACCGCCTAGGTCAAACTTCTGATGTGGGAAAAGTCTGATTTACCCTTTTTTGACCAAACTGCTGATGAAGAACAATTATCATCAGTAGTTCCCACTTTCTCTTCAGTAGTTTGTTAACAACTGATGAGAATGTTTTATAAATACTTTATTCATAACTTCTGAAGGTTATTTTATCAGAAGTTAATCATTTTTCAGAAAATATTCCCATACTGATGTTTTGTTCATCAGTAGTTTCTCTCTTTTTGTTTTTCAGAAGTTTTCAGACTTAAAAACAGATGTAAGTGAAAAATGAAAATATGTGCAGAAAAATAAAAAGAAACACTTACAAATTTAGCATCCCAAGCATGGATACTAACTTCTGAAATGTTGATGTGTCAAGGGTTTAGTGAATATGTCAGCTATTTGATTAGCTGTTGCTACATGTTTCACTTCAATCTTGCCTTTTTCATAGCAATCTCTTATGAAATGATACCTGATTTCAATATGTTTAGTTTTTGAAAACTGAACAGGATTTTGAATGATGCTAATGGCAGATTTGCTGTCTACAAGCAATGGTGTCTTGGTCTCTTTGATTCCACAATCAAGAAGTTGATACTGGAGCCATTGTATCTGTGATGTACAACTTGCAGCTGCAATGTATTCAGCTTCAGTAGTTGAAGTTGCAACAGATGTTTGTTTCTTTGATTGCCAGGACACTAGACAGTTTCCCAAGAATTGACAACCACCAGATGTTGATTTTCTTGACATTTTACACCCTGCATAGTCACTATCTGAAAAAGCTGATAACTTGGTATTGCTTGAAGCAGGATACCAAATTCCAAGTGTTTGAGTTCCTTTCAGATATCTGAAGATTCTTTTGACTGCAATGAGGTGTGATTCCCTAGAAGCTGATTGATATCTAGCACAGACACATGTTTAAAACATAATATCTGGTCTAGAAGCAGTTAGATATAAAAGGGAACCTATCATACATCTATACATGGTTTGATCAACCTGTTTTCCTTGATCATCTGGTTCAACTTGTGTGGTTGGTGTCATGGGAGTGGAACATGATTTACAGTCTTGTAAAGAAAATTTGTTCAATAATTCTTTAACATATTTTGATTGATGTATAAAAGTTCCATTTGTTTGTTGCTTAATCTGCAGTCCCAAAAAGTACTGCAGTTCTCCCATTGTACTCATCTCAAATTTTTATTGCATGAGTTTCTTAAATTCATCACACAGTTTTGTGTTTGTTGAACCAAATATGATATCATCAACATATATTTGAACAAGTAAGACATGATTTCCAACATGTTTTATGAAAAGAGTTTTATCAATGGAGCCTCTTGTGAAGTTATTTTTGAGCAAAAAGTTAGAAAGTGTTTCATACCAGGCTCTTGGAGCCTGTTTGAGCCCATAAAGAGCTTTGTCTAGCTTGTACACCCACTCAGGATGAGAAGGGTCCTCAAACCCAGGTGGCTGACAGACATACACTTCCTCTTTTATTTTTCCATACTAAAATGCACTTTTAACGTCCATTTGAAAAACTTTGATTTTGTTGGAAATGGCATAGGCCAGAAATAACCTGATGGCTTCAAGCCTTGCAACTGGAGCAAAGGTTTCATCATAATCAATTCCTTCTTCTTGAAAGTAAACTTGTACTACCAGTCTTGCCTTGTTATTTATAATCATACCAGCTTCATCTTGTTTGTTCCTAAAAACCCATCTTGTGCCAATTGGTAGCTTGTTTGGTGGTAAGGGACAAATTTCCCAAACCTGTTGCTTCTTGAACTGAAGTAACTCATCTTGCATAGCTTCCACCCAATTGTTGTCTTTGAGGGCTTCTTGGTACTTCTTAGGTTCCAACTGAGAAATGAATGCTGAGGAAGAGGCAAAAGTTGGAAAGCTGGTTTCTTGTAAGAACACCTGATGCAATATCACCCATGATTTGTTCAAGTGGATGATCTTTGTGTTCAATCAGTTGTTGTAAACCACTGACAGGTGTAGGTGGCTCTTGTACTTCATCAAACAAACCACTGAGGTTTATAATGTCTGGTTTAGCAGTTTCAGTGTCTTCAGTAGTTGTAGGTGCTGAAGCAGTTGTTGAATCAGAAGTTTGTGAAACTTCTGATGCATTGAAAGTTGACTTAATGACTGTATTAGGAGTCCATGGTGCTGGATCCTCATCATCAAACCTTTGATCACCATAATAAGTAGGTTTAGATGAAGTAACAGTCTTTTCAGGTCCAAAATGGAAGCTGTCAAGGTCAAAAAGTTCAGCAGGATGTGCTGGAATAAGAGTGTGTTTTGACTCATTGAACTTGACATTCAGTGTTTCTTCTACTATCTTGGTTCTTGAGTTAAAAACCTTGTAGGCTTTTCTAGTGGAAGAGTAACCAAGAAAGTAACCTGAATCAACTTTAACAGCAAACTTTGAAATAGAGTCTTTAATGGTTAGAATGAAACATTGACATCCAAAAGCCCTGAAAAAGGAGATAAGGGGCTTTATGCCATGAAGAACTTCATAGGCAGTCTTGGAGTGTCTCTTGTTGAGAAGGACTCTATTTTGAACATAACATGCAGTGTTAACTGCTTCTTCCCAAAAATATAATGGTAGGGCAGAATCAGCTAACATTGTTCTTGCTCTTTCAATTAAGGTTCTGTTCTTCCTTTCTACTACACCATTTTGTTCAGGAGTTCTGGAAACACTGAATTGTCTAATAATCCCTTTAGACAATCAGAATTCATCCAGAGTTTTGTTCCTGAACTCTGTCCCATTGTCACTTCTAATGGCTTTGACAGACAGAGAATATTGTTTCTCTACTTGTAGAATGAAGAACTTGATGATTTCAGCAGCCTCATCCTTGGAAAATAAGAAGAATACCCATGTAAATCTTGAATAGTCATCAATGATGACCAAGAAGTACTTCTTCTTACCAAGGATCATGATTTTTACAGGCCCAAATAAGTCCATATGGAGTAGTTGAAGACATGCAGTTGTTTTTGATTCTTCAATAGACTTATAGGAGGACTTATGCTGTTTTCCCTTCAAACAGGATACACAGTGTTCTTGACACTGGTATACTTTCAAAGGTAGACCTCCGACCAAGCCCATTTTTGTGACTTTATTTATGGTTTTAAAGTTCACATGGCCAAGTCTCCTGTGCCAGAGATCAGTCTCTGAAGTTGATGCCTTTGAGAAGAAACATGCAGTGTTGTTCAGTACTTTGTCCTTTTCAGTGTCCACTGCATAGACATTGCCACATCTTTTGGCTATCAACAAAGTATGATCTTCAATGATCTTCTCTATCAACTTCTGGCCTTCTGGTGATATGATCTTGCATACTCAAGGTTTTTAACCAGATTGACCTTGTCAAACTGTATTTTGCCAGAGGAGACATTGCCATGTTCTAGCACATATCCCTTAGCATTGTTCCCAAAGGATACAGATCCTTCTATTTGACTGATAAAATTGTTTATCAGGTATCTGCATCCAGTCATGTGCATTGAGCCTCCACTGTCAACATACCAAATGCTATTTAAGCCTCTGGAAACTCTCTGCACAAAATAGCAAATTAGTTAGATTTGGGAACCCAAGCCAGGTTGGCTTTGGGTTTGCTCTTGAGAACATTTACAGTTTGTTCTTGACCAAGTTGAGGAATCCATGTCTTTTTGGCAATGGATTTTTCATTAAGAGCAATGGTGGTATCCTTTTGAGGACCACCATCAACTTTGGTCATCAGTAGTTGTACCATGTTCATGAGATCTTTAATCTCAGCAGTTTGTGAAACTGCTGATGATTTAGGTCTAACTACTGAAAGAGAATTTTGAGAAAAAGATTTTTGTTGAGATTTTGTCTTTTTCTGAGAAAAGGTGTTTTCTGGTTGTTGTTTCTTGGGATAAAAAGTTTCTTCATAATCATTTCTGATTTGTTTTCCCACAACCAGTTGTTGATTTTTCTTGTTGTACTGAATACCTTTTCTGTATCTGCAAAATTCTACCTTGTGGTTGAACAGACCACAGATTTCACATTCTTTTGTCTTTTCTTTTAAACACAAGTTTCTGACTGTTTTGATTGGTTTTAGGTCATCAGTAGTTTTCAGGTTCTCAACTCCTGAAGTAGATGAAACTACTGATGGCTTAAAGTCAGATTTTATCAGTACTTCTGAAGAACTTTCTTTGTGAGTTTTTAGAAAGTTTTCATGGAAAGATGTGCATTCTTTCTCTTCAGAAGTTTCTCTTGAAACAATTTTTCTCCTATCTTCAGCAGTTTTGGGGGAAAATCTGTTGGTGTTTCAGTGTGATTGTACCCTATGCCAAACCTAACATTTGAAGCACTTTGTTTGTTTAGCAATAGTTTGTACCCCTTACAAGATTCAACCCATTTTTCACAAGTGACCTTGGTGTCAGCAAGCTCTTTTCTGACATTTCCTAGGTCATCTATCATGATTTTAAGTTGTGCTTGGGTTTCAATAGCATTGTTAGTTAATTTAGAAACTTCTTTTGTTTTTGCAGCAAGTTTTCTTTCTAAATCACATTTCATCTGAGTGAATTTTCTCTCAGAGTCATTTGCTTTACCTTGTAAGGGCACATTAGTCTCTCTTATGAGAGCAAAAGATTCTTTACAAGAAGTTGAACAAAGTTTTGTCAAAGATTCTTTTGATACCTGTGACAAGGCAGATTTTGAGGTGCATCCCTCAAATGCCATCAAGGCAAAGTTCTTTCTGCCATTGTCAGACTCTCCCCAGTTGATGTCAAACATCTTGTTGTCTGCATCTGGGTTACACTCAGTAGTGTCAAAAGGAAGACTGCTCCAGTCAACATACCCTAAAGTATATAAACTTTGTTGTGAGGGTTGCTGAGTCTGTGGAGGTTGTTGAGCAGCTGGAAAGGGAGGTATTGATTGTTGGCTCTGCATTTGTTGAGCAGGCATCTGTACATAATGTACTTGTGGCAAATATTGGTGTTGTGGAGCTTGTGCCTGTACAAAATGTGCACTCCCCTGTGTTCCATTATTCCTGTTATAACTGGGGTTAAAATTATTTCCAGACTGAGATTGGTTAAAGCTAGAGCTTCTACACTCTCTAGCAAAGTGTCCCAACTTTTGACACTTGTGACATCTATGTTTAGATTTGTCAAAACCAATTTTTGTGGAACTGTTGCGTCCTGTAAATTTCCTTCCTGACCTTTTGTAAAATTTGTTTGTTTTTATACTCAACATGGCCAGTTGGTGTAGAATATCCATTTCTTCCAAGTCATCACTGCTGAAATTTTTTAAATCATCCATGATAAAACACATGTTATCAGCAGTTTGACTAAAATCATTATTGTCATAACCTGGGAATGATCTTTCAGATGAGATCCCAGCAGTTATGTCAATATGGTCAAAAGTTCCAAAACTATTTGAACAAGTTGATGAGTCTTGTCCTAATAGTGCTGTACTACCTGGTAGATAGTCATCAGCAGTTTTACCAGAACTTTGTAACTTTTTCTTTTGATCAATTTCTCTTTCAAAAGTAAGTAATCTCCCATGTAGTTTTGTAAGAGTGAGGGAGCTAAAGTCTGGTGAAGATCCTAAGACTATAGAGTATGTTTCCCATTTTTCAGGTAAAGACCTTAAAAATCTATGAAGCATAGATACAGTTGTGTAGGTCTGACCATTTAATTTTAGCTCAGATATTAATGAGGAGAATCTTTCAAATTGTTGAGTTAAAGTTTCCCCATTTATGTGAGCAAAAGTTTCATATTGTTGAGCCAGGATTTCTCTGGTGTTGGCAATCACCTCTTCAGTTCCTCCAAACTGTTCTTTGAGGCAGTCCCAAAGCTCTTTGGCACTATCACAATGTAATAGGCCAGAGTAGATTTCATTTGGGAGTGCCGTTGCCAACATAGAGAAAGCTTTAGCATCAAGCTCAAGTTTTAGGAAATCATCATCTGTATAGTCTTTTGGGTCTTTTGGTATTTCTTCTTTAGTTTCAAGATTGATATTTACTGGTTTGTGAGTATCATATATCATAGATTTCCAGCAACCAGTGTTGGTCTGTGATAATGTATGTGCCATTCTCCTTTGTCAGATATTGTATTCATTTTTACTAGCATAGCAGGTTTATTGGCAAAACCAGTATTATGAGGATCCATTTTAAAGAGTATTGATTTGTCAAGTATCTCTCAAAGTGATGGATGTTGATAAAAGTGAACTTTTAATCCTTTATTGAATATCAATAAGAGCCTGTGTCTGATTCTCAATGTGTTAGATTGATATGTGATCAGATAAACTAGTGCTCTGATACCAATTGTTGGATCAGTATTGCTCTTTGTATGAACTTGCTACTGAACACTTAAGTGTTTAGCAAGTTCTTTATCAGTTTTAGCACAGCGGAATGTTTTAAGTTAAAGCTACACTTATCAACAGGAGTTATTACTCCCCTGGATGTTTGAGAAAACTAAAGACAAGTATTAATGAGAATCTAAGTATTGAATGAGAATGAATACTTAAACAGATTCTCAGTAAATGAAATGGAAATAACAGTGATAAGCTTTGAAGGATTTCTGTATTAAAAATCAATGTCTAAAACAGAGGGATGAACCCATCTATTTATAGACTTTACATATACATGAACCTTGCCAAAAAGCAAGTTCAGAAACAAGTTGCAACAAGTTGCAATCTTGGAACTTGTACAAAAAGTTAAAGTAATACTAAACTAATAAACTACTGAAACATAAGGCGGTGGAAAGATTCTTGAACAAGTGCTGATGAATGACAAACTACTAATGAGTAGTTTGTCTTCAGTAGTTCTTCAGTGAACTGTCTGGTTTGGACTTCAGAACTTCTGATGCATTTCTTCTTCAGTACTTATAGAATCCTTATTCAGTACTTTTGTCTTCTTTCTTCAGTAGTTCTATACTTAGAATATTTTTGACAGAAGTGAATTAGACTTAGGTTTCCAAAAGTGGTTTCACCAATCCTCTTTGTCCTAACAATAAGATTATCTCTTGTTTATTATACGAACATGAAACCCAAACGACATTTCTATTTGATAAAACTTATTTATCGAATCGTTTTGAATTTCAAATATATGAGTATCAAGTTTAAGATAATAAATAAAAGGTTGATTAGAGGATCAATCATGTTATGAAATAAATATGTGCATAAAGATGCAACAAATATCACTACTAGAAAAAAGGCCTTTCTTGACATTCTTTTTATGACATACACTAATTTAATGACATGCAAAAGTGTATGTCATAAAAAAAGTGTCATGTTTTGTGAAATCTAAAATATTAATGACGGATATTTTGTGTGTCAAGAACTTTGTGTCAAAAAATTAAAAAGATGACAGAATCCAAAACTACTTGTCATGTTTTTATGTCATTAGATTTCAAATGGTAATTAGGATTCATACACCCCCTATTTAGGATTCATACACCCTGGCCCACATCATATACTAATAGGTGGCTGCCACATACCCCAGAATGTGATGTCACACCCCCAGAATGTGACGTCACAGGGTGTATGAATCCCATAACCCTCTCCGGCACTTATTCCAAAAACATTGTGTGTCAAGAATAGAATATTGGGTAAACCCCACCTCTCTCTTTCTCTGATTTCCATTCTTCAATCTCTGTTCTCTCAATCTCTTAAGAAAACTCTAACCCTAACTGCATAAAACACATACATGCCCTCTTCCTCCTCCTCCTCCTTTACCGTCTAAGCACCATACAAACAACACTCCGGCAAGGTAGTCCCTCTCCCTCCATATTCTCCATTACAAACCTTAATTTTATCTCAAGAATCATAAACCCACTTATCTTCTTCTATCAAAAGAACTTCAGTTGAATCTATATATAATTAAAAAAATAGAGAAAATCATCGACCAACCAAGAAGGATGTGCATAGGCCTTTCACAGACGATGATGGTGGTTATGGTGGTGGTATAGTGGTGTGAAGATGAAGAACCTTCACAATGAATGAACTGGCCATTGCCGACCATAACCGCAAATGCGTAAGGGGTTTAACGAGAAGCTTAGGTATTTATCCAAATTATTTGATTGATTGGTTGAATTGTTAGTGGATTGGTATGAGATCTGAAGCTTTCATTGCTTTCATTAGTTTCATAATAAGTATTGGACTGTTTTTTTGTTGTTTATTTTGGAAGCTTTTTTGGACAAATTAAATTTATTAGTGGCTTAGGGCATAGAGAAAAGAGGGTGGGATTGAAACAATTGATTGTTGAAGGGATGCAGTAATGATTGATTGAGTTCATCCAATCAGATAGGTTAATTTTTTCGTATTGATACGTGTTTGCTGTTGGAGGTCTTATAGGTTTGGAATTCAATTATGTTGTATATTATATTAGAAAAATTTGATTGATTGAGTTTCTAGTAGCTTGATACGAGATCTAAAGCTTAGTTTCTATGACATTTATCGTTTTAGCCTACCATTCCTAGTTGAGTTTTGTACACCTAATTGAATTTTGTCATTTATATGGAGGCTTTTTTGGAAAGTTTGAATTCATTAGTAGGTTAGGGCCTTAGTGCATAGAGAAAAGAGGATGTGATTAGAACTCTTGATTTTTTAAGGGATGAAGTAATGATAAGAGCACTCTGGTATATGAATGTGGATGATGATATTTATAGGATAATTGTGCAGCCTGTAAGGTTCAGTGGTTGACCCGCGACAACAACAACAAACACCAATTGAGCTAAACTCTAACCACCTGCATACTAATTCAAGCCTGCTGACCTGTATCTTCTGAACCGACTTGACCCGCGACCCGAACAATCAAGATTATTCCAACAATGCTGCTACCATGCTTCATAATTACTGATTTTCAATCAACTGTACTATAGATGCGTGTCTTGTGAATGGCAAGACTGTATCATGTATTGCCACTTGCCAGTATCTAACAAGAGATTAACACATAGCTTCATTTTTAATTTTTTCTATATGTAACATCCCTTTTGAGTTCTAATAAATTTCCACGTCAATACTATTTTTCTTCATATATATGAAACTCTATATATCTAATGTTCTTGACAGATTAAGGAATTTAAGGCTCATACTACTGCAGTCAATGATCTTTGCTTTGACTTGGAGGGTGAATTCATTGGAAGCAGTTCAGATGATGGGTCTCTTGTAATTATCATTATATTCACAGATGAGAAACTAAAATTTGAGTATTACCGCCCTATGAAGGCTATTGCACTAAATCCGGAATATGCAAGGAAAGCATCTGGAAGATTTGTTGCTGGTGGTTCGGCTGGAAATTTATATTTTAATGTTAAAAAATGGTTAGGCTACCGCGATCAGGTATCCTTGTGCATTTTGTTATTTATCAACGTGTGGAGGCAGGCTACGGACCCGTGGCGGATAAGAGATGATAAAAAACTGGGTGAACGATCTTTAAAAAAAGTTTTGCTCCACGAAAGGAGAAGACGGGCAATGATGCGAAGATCAAAGTCGTGGTATGCTGATCATAGTCTGACAATCCAGCTCTTTTAATACAACTATAACTGAGATATATTTAAGGTATTATTTGAATGGTTGTAGCTGTTATTTTTTAATAGGCTAGTTAATGTAATGTTGGTTGAATGTCAGGTGCACAAGAGACCATTAACAAAAAGAGTTAGCAAAGAATTTGGAGGATATTATTACTACTGATCCTCATTCCAATTGAAACCAAACTCGGGTTAGCCCTTGAATAATGCAGTGGACATATATGGTACTCTGTATATGCATCATGCATGTGCATACCTTGAAAGTTGACATCTTTATTAATGTTTCACGTTAATGCGCCACGGATTTTTTTTTCCTTTTTGGGTTTTATACACAACAGTTTCTTAGTTTTGCTGATGACACCTAAAAGACATACAAAACGGGAGCAACAGAAAGATAGAGTTAGAGACGAGAGAGCGCGGAAAGGGAGGGGTCGCCCACAGTGGCTCTGCGGCGTTGCCGCTTCATCAAGCCATCGTTTAGGTGCGTGGATTGGTTAGGGTGGTCAACAAATTGGTGATGTCGGTTTGGTCAACCCGACGCCATTGCCGGTGATACCAAGGTTAATGGCAGCGATGGTGGTTTGCTAAGGTAATTAATTACGGGGTAATTTCTTAGATAGCAAATCCTTACTTTAAAATAGGCATTTTTAATTGGTACTTTTCTGTTTTTTTTCCGGTAACACCGACTGCATCAGGCTGCTCTTCCCGCGGAATTGACATGGCCATGCTACACCACTACTAAGATGTAGCCGCTGAAGACGGTGGTAAGGTTTGCATCGTTGCGCGCCAATGCTGTTTATTGTTGTCATCCGTCTCATCTTTAGACACTTTAAAGAACATAGACGTCTGGTCGCCCCCGCCGCGGCAACACGCGGCGGGTATAAACCTAGTTTCAAGACAATATGCAGGTAAAATGACTTAACATTTTATCTCATTGCACTACCATGGTTACTACATAATTGAATTCAAGTCAACTTATTTATTTATTTGGTTTTAAAATTTAAACAGAGGATACTTGATGAAATGGAGAAAGTCAAAGGTTTTCCTCTGGATACACTAGCACCATTTCGAGAACGATATGATTGAAGATATTAGGTCGTGTTGTTAATGTAGATGACCTTCAGTTAAGTTAACGCAAAATAAACGTAGCGATGCGCTATGATTTATGTAAAATAATTGGCCGGCCTCGACTAATGTATTAATTTTATTGTTGTCTCAGGTTAGGGGAGGAGCGGATCATTACGGGGATGAGGACATGGATGTCATTCGCGGAGAATGGCCAGGCTACGCCGTGACATTTATTTTCAAATGATCGAAACTTGTTTGAAGACAATGTAATGTCGATACAATACATTTTTGTAAACGTTGAACGTTTTCTCGGATTAGTTTGTAATTAGATAAATATGGATTATATAATGAAATGATGTTTTTGTTATTGGTTTGCTAATTATTTTGCATATAATAAAATGGCAATAAATCCGGGAGGGTAAATCTGTAATTTTACAAGAAATTTTTTTTTTATATTGAAAAATTATGACATGCAAAAAAATGTCATAAAATTCTGTCATAAAATGTGTCGCTAAAAACTGTCATAAAAATGTGTCATTAAAAAGTGTCATAACGTGTGTCAATAAATGCTGTCATAAATGTGTGTCATAAACAGATGACACGCGAAAATATGTCATGTTAAATTTATGACACCGCCATCCTTGACATTCTTTTCCCTGTCATCAGACCCCTTTCTTGACACGCAATGCGTGTCAAGAAAGGGTTTTTTTCTAGTAGTGTATTTCAATAAGAGATAAAATACTTTATAATGTTTTGTTGAAACATCAAAGGGTAACACCTTTAAAGATAAAGTATATATGTATCGGTCCAAGAAATAGTTAGTGGATATTTGACAGAGATCAGATAGATTAACAAGAGCCAAACAATAACATCATCCTTCCAGAATAGATAAGTGTATTTGATTCAACAAGTGATTTAACTACATAGTGATGATAAGTTCAAAGTAAGATGATGTTAAGCAAACCAATTAAAATACATTAGATGTATGTGCAACACAAATATAAAGCTCATTAAGGTAGACGTAGCATATGCGATGTGCTAAGTAGTAGTTCTTCCTAAGTGATGAAAAGTATCCAAAAGTTAACTAGTTGGATCTTTTGAAAGACAAACGAGTTATGTCTTGATCTCTTGAAACAAATCAAGTTAATCTTGTTAAATGAATTGGATTCAATGATTGTACATGATTAATAAGATCTTCAAGATCATAAAATTGCTTTATGGAATCAGAAGATGATAAACAAAGAGTTGATAAGAGTTAAGCAAAAGGTTAATATCAGTTATGATACAAAATACATAATGAACGATATGAGTATAATGTCATAATCAAAGACAGAGATCTATGATTATATGGACACCAACCATGTATATGGGAATTATGTCAAGGCAAGTGAGAGCTTTATAAGATTCCAAAGAAGTCCATTAAAACATAAAGTTGTATTCAAATCAAAATAAGATCAAAGATCATTTATGAGTAAATAATAAGGTGATCTATAACTGGTGATTCGCCACATATGAATCATTGTGATGATTCGGGATATGACATGATCTCACAACTAGGATATGAATTATGATGTATTCAAATCCTACTTAAGATATGTGTAAATCTTATATGGTGGCAAAGTAAGATAAGAGAATCACAATTAGACTATTATATGATAAATTGATCAATATGAGATGTTGATGGATACTATTTAAATTGTTAAATAGAAATGATGTTTTATTATAGAGATAATAAAATGAGTTACTTTTGAAGAGTCAAAGTATCCATTGAGTTTAGGTTAAAGAAAGCTCTAACAGACAACAAGATGTTGTATTGAGATACGCATGAGATAGAGATTTCTAATGTGGACAGAAAAGAGTATTCAAACCATATGTTAGAATTAACTTCCAAGATAAGAAGGGTAATATATGCGTATCATTAAATAAAAGCATTCATTTATGTAACATCACATAAAATCCAAAGTTATGTTTTTTTATTATAACAAGATTTTAACGAGAAATGAAAGAGTTCATTTATAACATCTGATTGCGTCTAGTTCTAGGAGTTATCATTTTTTCCGGAGCCAAAAACTTTGGTAGTTCAATCTCAAAACGTTGGTTTGGGAAAAAGAGAAATTTTTACTAAACCGTTAACAAGTTTTAAAATATAAGTAAACGATAATTACTTAGAAACTAAAACCAACACATAGGCAGAGAACCTGACGTGTATAGTATAGGTTTCTAGGGTAAATACTGAGTATCGTATTTCAGAGAACACACTTTCCCCTACTCAACCTTTCATCACTTTTGTTAATCAGGGTTTGAAAAAGTAAATAAAATTGATAGGTTCTAAAAGAAAAATAGTTTTTTTTTGAAAAAAGGGTTTTGGTTTTAAAATAAAGGATAAATTAGTAGGGTTAGAAAACATGAAGGTCTTGAAACCCTTCGAATAAGTAGAATAATTAATATAAAAGTAGTAATGGTTTTAATTATTGGTGCCAAGAATGGGTTTTGAACGGTCCCTTTAGAGTTAGGAGATGGGAAAAGTAATAAACAAGGGATGACGTTCTGGCAACTAAATGGGTCACACATAGGGGAAGTGTACGAGTCCCCATAAAGGTGTCTTCAGACTGCTAGCGTGTAAGCCGGTCTTCTCCTGGTTGACAAGTGTCGTCGAGCCTAACACACAGAAGTCATTTACTTTATTAGAAAGTTTGAGTCCTGCTTGTTAGGCACTTCCCAAACCACCGCATAACCACTCGTTTAAGCATTGGGTCCTCTGCTTCATCTTCCTAAATTAATGTAGAGGCATAATTCTGATCTGGAATCCCTTCCACCTCTCTCAAATCTCGCTTCCCGTACCGAAGGATCTCACATGCCACCAGCTTGTGTGACGGGGGACCCTCTAAGAAGTTAACGTCTTTGTACTAACGAGAATTGGATAAAGTATCCTTGTTTTATTTATCTTTAAAAGTGACAACTTAAATAATTATTGATCTGGTATATATAAGCTGGGTTTAGTGATTAAAATACTTTAGCAATTTCAACCCTTAACCCCCCAAGACTTGTGAATGAAAACCTTAATAAAGGTGAAACATAATCCTAAAGGTATGCAATCCGAAGATCACTAGGGCACCTGTAAGGAATCCTCCCTATGCTAAGAAAACCGTTCACACATTTGATGTGATACCAGAAACTTGTCACCTGGATCTAGCCCAATTTAGAATCCATTGCTTAGAATCCGGTTTGGACACCAGAAGCCCAAAGTATCTGTTTCACTACCGGTTTCCTCGCATTAGTTCTTGCTTGGGACAACCAGAAGCCGATCGACCCCATGATGTTTTATTATTAGTTAAGTTTAGGTTGATTTTATGATTGTTAAGTTAACCACTAATTGAATCTGTCATAAAAGATAAACAAACAAGAATTAGTTAAGAAGATGAACACACCAAATAACTAAAAATAAACTACTAATAATATAAAAAGTCTAAAAAATTGAATAGGTTTTGAGAATACTGGATGGATAAAACCATCTAAAGATAATCAACACAAGAACATGAAGGTCTTCCACTCATAGACAAGCTTTAAACATCCTAGATCCCATGCATCTAATGTGATTCCCGCAACCCGCTATCTTTATTTCATGTAAACTACCTATACAATGCCATCTCATGATCGAGCAAGCAAGGTAGGAAAGCTCCTAACCTTGGAGATGTGTTAGGTCGGCCTTAAAGCCTCCCACTGGACCCCAAGAACTCTGCAAGAAGGGTGGAAGTCGACCCAAGATGGCACACCAAATGGTTGAGTTGAGCTTGCTATTTATAGGCTGATCAGGGTAGGCACGGCTGTGCACCAGGGGTGGGCATGCCCGTGCTCCTTCCCTACCTACGGTCTATTTCTGCGGGAACAGTCCTATCTGTCCTTAGTGTCTGGAACGCTCGTGCTCCATGTTGAGCACACCCGTGCAGGTGACAACAGCTGTTTTCTTGTCCCCCAAGTTAGCTGCTTTGTTTCTAGTGCGTGGGGCCCTTGTACTACTGAGCATGGGTATGCTTGGTCAATTTTATCATCGTTTAAGCCCCGAGAGGGTCTTTACACATCCTTGGAACATGCTTCGGGTCTCGTATCTTCAGGAATCTCCAGTTTTAGCTGTTTTTACCCGAAAATCATCTCTTTTTTGGGTTGGAGCTCCAATTTCCTAAAAAACACAAATAGGAACGATTAAGTAGCTTATATTGTCAATTTTAGCCCAATTTTGTCCTATTATGAGACTAATTATGCATGTTTTATAAGTGTAAATGATGACACATCACAATACCCCATACTTAGACAATTGCTTATCCTCAAATAACTAAAAAAAATCTACCTAAGGCAAATAGCAATATACAAATCCTTAACCCACTTGTTTATTTATGTTAGAAAAATAAAAATTGCATGACACGCCTACTTAACCCTTGGATTATACTCAGACCTATACCTGCTCACAAGGTTCACTCAACACTCGGGTTTATCTTTTTAGTGAGTTTGGGGGGGGGGGGTGAACACTCGAGTCCGAACTAAAGCCAACACAAGTCATAGGCTTGTATGCAAATCAAGTACTCGTCTCTAAGTCAAATAACTAAGGTAAACCAAGAGGACTTTCAAAAAGGGTTGTAATGTAGGAGTGCTAAATCTACTAAATTAAGAGAAAGCTCTCTCTCTCTCTCTCTCTCTCTCTCTCTCTCTCTCTCTTTCTCTCTCTCTCTCTTTTATACAATGCGGGATGAGTTACCAAACCATTGTGGACAGTCATAGACGAGAGGCAGCGAGCCACAGAGGAGGGCTGTAGCAGAGTGCGACTTGTTCAGCGGCGATTTCTGAGAGGAGTTTGGTGTTTATTCCTCTGTCTTTCATCATCGCTATATCTTCCCTCACAGTGTAGTCGATATTGCTTCATTTCCGTATACGACGCTCGGCTTTGTACCAAATTGCACCTTCCTGGGTCAGTATCGTATACTCAAATTGCAAGTGAGCCATGTTTTTGCTGTACCTCCACACTTGACACATCTTTGATACCATTTGGCCTGTCTCTTAGCAGTACTCTTTGATTGTCCACAGAAGGGTGATTCTGCCCCATCCTGTGCGACAATTTTCTTTCTTCAACAGTCTTGTCAAATATGATCTCTATCAATTCTAGAGGCAGACATGACTGAGCGAAGTGGAAGTATGCAAGCAAATGAAGATTAAATGGATGCATCTTGACAAAGAGAGGGGGAGCAAGAGAGAGATGAGAGATCACAAAGAGAATGTAGAGAGAGAGTGCAGAGAGCGAGAGAGATAGACAGAGAGAGAGAGAGAGAGAGAGAAAGAGAGCAGAATTCCAGTTCTTTTAGGTCTCACCGGTCAAAGACGAAATATTTAACTTTGCAGATCCTTTGGGCTCTCTTTATTTTTGGGCTCTCTTTTTATTTGGGCTCTCTCCTACTTCTTTTTTTAGACGATCTCCCTTTTGGCCCCGTCTTGTGTTGTTACCTCCTTTTCAATGTTGTGGCAGCACCTTTTCTAGCTTGCGGTCACGAGTCCTTGATGATGAACGAAAATTCTTGAAGCTTCTCTCATGACGATTGGTTAGTACTCATTTTATTGGGTAATGAAACGAAAGGCTAAGGCCCAAAATGGTTTTCTAGAGGTATGTTTTATTTGAGGTGGTTCCTAAATGAATCTATCATTTTTGCCTAGTTATCAATTTTAAACAAGAATATGTATAAACGCAAAGGTTCTAACCGTGCCAGACTAAGGTCGGATATCCCTCAAGAAAACGAAACGATCAATAACTAATATATATATATATATATATATATATATATATATATATATATATATAAGTGTGGTGCTCGAAAAGGGTCAAAGAAACTCTCACGGGCAAGCGGGTAGGATAAAGAATAGATTTTAAGCATGATTTTAGGGTCGCTTTCTACTTGCCATGCAACCTATTTTTCTGTTTTTATTTATACATTAAGTGAACTTTTTGGATTTATAAAAATTGTCATATTTCAGCTATCATTTTGGTGTGAACCGTTTGGTAAGATGCCTAATAGCGTCCACTTGGATGAGTCTCGTAGACTTTACTAATTTGCCCAGGTCACTGTGAGTGGCGCTACGGGTATGAAGCGGCTAAGAGGGTATCAAATAGTGCATAATGACAATAATTGATGTGACATCCGTCCAATTATTTAAACATTTTTATAACTGTAGTTCTTCTTGTAAATACATGTTACGAATTCAATCCTTATATTTTACTTTCGTTTATACTAAATGAATAAAATGTTGTGACATATTAAGTCTTGGCATTTTTTATATATAAATACATTTCAATCGGATAAATATATATAAGAATTCATATTACATGTTTTCCTTTTAAAGCATAAACATTACTTTTAAACATTTAAAGTAAATAAAAGATTAACTTTTCAAAGTTATAAAAATTAGAAGATTTATAAAAGATACAAAGGTGATAAAAGTTAAGGTTTCTTAAGTTTGTTAAAGTTTTATAAGGAAAAACCATAAGTTTTAAACATAATAAATCAAAATTAAAACCTCAAGGGTCATTTCTACCAAAACAGAAACATTCAAGCTGTTGATTCCCTCCCTTCTCCCATTTTCGTTTTCTGGTGACCGGATCCGATAACTAGCGTTAGCCTCCGGTGAAGTTTTCAACTCGGTTTTAATGCCTTGAACCCATTTCTTATTGATTCAAAATCATTTCTCCACTTCATGTTAACTATTCCAAGCATTATATTGAGCATTAAACGTGTTTAAAGTAACTTTTAATCGGGTTTGATATGTAACCAATGAGACATGAAAAACGAAATCAAACATTTATAATTTGCGAACAACGCTTTATATACATCACTCCTAATCATTCAACAGACTATACTCATCGAAACCCACTCTTAAAACTCTAAAAAACGTGAGCTGAAGAGCTCTGATTCATGGCTCAGGTCTCGAACCTCTTTTCTACTTTTCGATCTTTAAACGATATTTTAAGTTATAATTTTAATTGCCGTTTTATTTCTCTGTGTATCCATTAAAAAAGCCCTAAGATTTCTAGTTGATATCATATCGAATTGGGGAAGATCGAATTTGGGGTTAGGGTTAGGGTTCATAGTCTATAATTGGGAAAGAGGTTGACTTGGTTATAATGTTTAAATCTATTTACACTTCAAAGACTTCAACAGAATGCTTAGTGGTGGGGTGGTTGTGCGTGACTCTGTGCTTAGAACAGACCCGGGTTCGAGTCCCTTAACCCACGGGTCTGTTTCTTTTTTTTGGTTTATTAATATTTTTTTAAAATATCATATATTATATAAAACTTATAATATTCATAACAATTCATTTTTGATCTAAAAATTATGAAAATTTAGGTGTAGAATCTTGGCATCAAAAATTTAATTATCATACTTCTAATTCCTAGAAAATATTTTATTTCGTATTTTCATTGATTTAAATTGCTTTAATCATTATTTACTTGACTAAAAATTCATTTTACATGAATCTAATCCTAAAATTTTTGTGAATCATTATTTTACATTAGAAACTTAATCCTAATTTCTTGGACCATAAATACTTATTTTTTATATATTTTTCTATTTTTAATCATTTAAATACATGTTAAATTCAATAAATTAGTTTAATTACAAATAAAATGGGGATAATTGTTGAAAATTGATTTTGATCCTTTTTCATCATAATTTACTTATGTTTCACAAAAATATCATTTTTGAACCATATTTTGTATTTTAGTTATATTTATGTTTATTTAAATACAATAAATCATTTACTAACTCATAATACATAAATATTGGTTTATAAATATAACTTTTTTAATAAAACAAAAATATTTATATGTTCAAAGCCATAATCATCGTTTGTTGACTCATTAGTGAAATGTATTATTATTTTGTTCAATTATTTGTAATTATTGTAAGTATTTACAATTATATTTAAAACAATTAATTTAATTCTTTTGTCCCCACTTATTTATAGTTTCTTTATAATTAAATAATCAATTGGTAATAATTATATTACCTTAACATGTCTATAGACTTTTATCATATCATTTTTTATATACAAGTTTATTATTAATTCGATTTATCATAAAAACCATAATTCCTCATATCGACTTAGCAAACCCTAATGCCTTAGAAACCTATATACCTTATACTTTTCAGACATTTCCCTTATTAGTATTTTTAATAGTTATAGGTAGAATTCCTCGAAATTCCCAGTTCTTTAACTCACGAAAACTTAAGTTGGACTTTGATCGCTTTCACAAACTATGAGTATACTTATCCATTTTTTAATTTTTACACGTTTGGGGTGAAACATGTACATATATACAAACTACACATACACTTACACATAATCTTTTATACGTTTACAATATTTCATATACGTGTCTTGTTATCTTTGTGCTTAGGCCTGTAAACGAACCGAACGAACACGAACACAGGCGTGTTCGTCTTTGTTCATTTAACTTTAACCAAACACGAACACATAATCGAACACATTTTTGTGTTCGTGTTCGTTCATTAAGAAATTTGTTGTGTTCGTGTTCATTTATGTTCGTTCATTTAAAACCTAAACGAACAGTTCATGAACATAAACGAACACAAATGAACATAAACGAACATTAATGAACACACACAAAAACAAGTTTAATAATGATTCATCACATTTCAACAAAGTCTAATACATAACAATGCAACCAAAACAAAATCTAAATTAGTAGGGTTGTGGAGTGTGGAGAAGAATGGATGTGGGGTTGTGAAGTGTGGAGAGCGGCTCATATGTTAAGAATGTTAGGGTTAGGATTAAATTTTAGAACATATCAAATATATTGTATATAATATAATATGAATTAAGGTTACTTAACCAAAGGGAAATAAATAATAAAAATAAAGTAATGTTTAATTAAACGAACATAAACAAACAGAAATAAACGAACATAAACGAACGTTTATGAACATAAATAAACGAGCAAAACGTGTGTTCATGTTCGTTCGTTTAATTAAACGAACAAAAAATTGTGTTCATGTTTGTTCATTTATCTAAATTAACGAACATAAACGAACCTCCCACCGAACAGTTCATGAATGTCCTGTTCGTTTACAGGCCTATTTGTGCTTTATGCTAGACTTAAGAGTAGTTTACTTACATTGTTTGCTCGAAATCGTTATCCAGACTTAATTAAAGATAAGGTGCTCAAATGAACAAATGCTCGAAATCATTATCTAGACCTAACTTTAGGATATGGTGCTCAAATGCTCTAATAGACGTAACTTAGGTTACGGTGCTCAAATGCTTAAATAGACGTATCATATGTTACAGTGCTCAAATAATTATGAAACGTGTTAGGATGCTTTGTGTGAATCATATTTATTTGACTTTATCATATTTGTTTACTACGTGTTTACATAATGCCTTGATAAATCTTGGCACATGAGTTGGAAAATACATTCTTTAAACTTATTTTATACATATACAAACCAAGTATGCTGACCAACGTTATTTATGTTGCCAAAATTATTTTTGTACATGTTTCAGGTAGATTGTTGAGATATTTCATGTAGGACTTGTGGATTTAGTAAAGATTTAATCAAGACAACGTGTGGAATAGTATTGGTACTTGATTTCTGTAATTGTAACTTGAAGCATTGAATAAAATATTTACATTTTAGTACCATGAGCTTTTGATGTCTCCGCTATCGGTTGGGATGTTACAATTGACCCACTAGATATATAAATTGGTCCACCCCACATTTAATCCTAATTTATTAGACCATAAATACATATTTTTTTATAGATTTTCCTATTTTTAATCATTTAAATACATTTTAAGTTCCATAAATGTCACACCCTCAAATTTCCACTGCGGGGTTTATACCGCGAGACGCATGACAAACCAGGATCCCATAGCCATAAGTCACATGAACGACTCTAAATGCCCAACCATTTAGTTCGTTATTGTAAAAAAAAACCAAGTTTTAAAGTTTTAACCAAACCAATAATAGTATAGCGGAAGCGAATGAAAAATAGTAAATAAAGTCTGCGCAAAACACCGCGCCCAAAACCAATTAAATAGTAAATGTGCAAAATAGTTTAATGTTTGAGACCCATGATATGATGCATGACCTAACTGTGCTCCGTTCCTAGTTACCTGCAAAAGCATGCTATCGTGTGTCAACATAAAGCTGGTGAGTTCACAAAGTAAAGCTAACACGTATAAAATGCACTGGTTTCCAAAACCACATAACCAAGTAATAACGTAGGTCCTCCAGACCAAAAAGTTAAAGAGTTATCAGTTTAAGTGTGTCAGGGGTAGCTAGCCCACTCAATGTAACTAAACAAAATTATTGGGAAACCTTCAGGAAAATAGTTATTTGCCTCAATAACTGGCGTCTATCAACACCAGTCGGAAATTGTGGTCAGAAGTTCATGCCCGTGCCTCAAGCACCTCAGACATGAGGTTGTTGCATCAACCTAATAGCGCTATCAACTAATACCCCGTTCGCCTCCAGCGATTAACCCAATAATATGCAAGGACTTCAAATGATAGAGTGTTTAGATTACAAAGGACCAATAAGTTTTAAACTTGAGTTATGATGTTTCAAAGTTGACTCAGTTTGATACCCGAAATTCTGACCTGACCTATTTTCAATGAAAATTCCAAAAACGACTCAACCGACGTCCAAAACACTTGATTTTACCCACTATGAAAAGCTAAGACCAAGTGTGATTCAACCATGCAAAGAAAATACCAAAATCATCATGTTAAGGTCGTGTTACAGCTCCTACAAGTTCGTCTAATCATTCTGTCCAGATTTTAGTTTCGCCTAAATCATACTTTAATCGACTACCGTGTGCATAAAAACAATCAACAAACATCAATCATCATTACCAAACATCCCTAATACTTATTTTCATCATATTCTACTACTAAACATGCAAAGATCACAACTTTAAAGACCAAAACGTCAATAACTTGCGCAACAAGTATCCTATGATGTTACTAATCGTTTATTATTATGTTTGATCCGTTTAATCTTCGAAAACTTCATGTTTTAATGATTATTAAAAAAAATTTCAGACCTGGACAAACTTTGTTACATGATTTTTATAACAAAAACACAAGATAAAAGTGTAAGGAATCAAAGATTATACCCTTCGCTCTTCGATTCGATCAACCGCGTGCCTTGGAGCTTCCCAATTGATGATCTTGAGCCTTAGCAGGAGCTTTAGGGTTAATAATTTGTGTGGGGCAGTAAGGGGGCGATTAGGGTTGAGTTTAGGGGTTGCATGGGGGTTAAGGTTGCTTAAATAGGTGTGAAAGGCGGTTAAGACCCGTCAGGCGAAACCGAGCGGCCGCTCGGGCCCTGTGAGCGGCCGCTCACAGGCCCGAGGCCCGCGTGCGTGTCTCGTTTCGTCACCCGACGCGTTATCCTTCGACGTTTTCGTTATTTCAGACCGTAACAAGTGCAACCCCATGCGTTAAGACCCTAATCAACCTCATACTCCACTTTTAGTGATTTTTATTAACGTATTCGGTTTAGGTTCACACAATCACGTATGGTTTTCACATAAGTTTGTCAATTATCACAGAGACACATAAATTCATTATTCACCAACGTCTGAGGTTCACTAATCATGTAACCCGATATTAACTCACAACAATGCACGTGTGTCCTATCTAGCTAACCCTAGTTAAGTATAATGCAAGGAACGTAACTAGAGTTTAGTTAAAGTGAGAACCATCATACTAATCGTTTATTATTATGTTTGATCCGTTTAATCTTCGAAAGCTTCATGTTTTAATGATTATTAAAAAAACTTTCAGACCTGGACAAACTTTGTTACATGATTTTTATAACAAAAACACAAGATAAAAGTGTAAGGAATCAAAGATTATACCCTTGGCTCTTCGATTCGATCAACCGCGCGCCTTGGAGCTTCCCAATTGATGGTCTTGAGCCTTAGCAGGAGCTTTAGGGTTAATAATTCGTGTGGGGCAGTAAGGGGGTGATTAGGGTTGAGTTTAGGGTTGCATGGGGGTTAAGGTTGCTTAAATAGGTGTGAAAGGCGGTTTAGACCCGTCAGGCGAAACCGAGCGACCGCTCGGGCCCTGTGAGCGGCCGCTCACAGGCCCGAGGCCTGCGTGCGTGTCTCGTTTCGTCACCCGACGTGTTATCCTTCGACGTTTTCGTTATTTCGGACCGTAACAAGTGCAACCCCATGCGTTAAGACCCTAATCAACCTCATACTCCACTTTTAGTGATTTTTATTAACGTATTCGGTTTAGGTTCACACAATCACGTATGGTTTTCACATAAGTTTGTCAACTATCACAGAGACACATAAATTCATTATTCACCAACGTCCGAGGTTCACTAATCATGTAACCCGATATTAACTCACAACAATGCACGTGTGTCCTATCTAGCTAACCCTAGTTAAGTATAATGCAAGGAACGTAACTAGAGTTTAGTTAAAGTGAGAACCTGAATTTGCGGGGTATCACATCATCCCCAAGTTGAAAAGAATTTCGTCCCGAAATTCAGCAAGTAAACAGTAAAGCCAGCTAGAAAAGTGTACGCTTGGTTCCCGGATGTCACATCATCCCCAAGTTGAAAGGAATTTCGCCCCGAAATTCACTTTGAGGGAGCTGCTTTATGTTCGGCATTTGATCTATGCACAGGTTCAGGTTCAGTAAAGAGGTGTGGGTATTTGAGCCGCATCTGATCTCTGCGCTCCCACGTGTGTTCCGGTCCTAGACGGGAATTCCACCGTACCTTAACAATAGGTATAGTGTTTTGTCTGAGTTTCTTGATGCCCTGCTCAAGAATCTCCACTGGTTCTTCTACGAACCGTAGCTGATCGTCCACCTGGATCTCCTCCAGTGGCACTACCAGTGTCGTATCTGATAAGCATTTCTTTAAGTTCGAGACGTGGAATACATTGTGTACTCCACTGAGTTCATCTGGTAGATTTAGCTGGTAAGCTACCGGACCAATCCTTTTGACAATCTCGAAAGGTCCAACGTATCGGGGGTTCAACTTCCCTCGTTTTCCAAAGCGTATCACTCCTTTCCAAGGTGACACCTTTAACAAAACCTTGTCCCCAACTTGGAACTCCAAAGGTTTTCTACGTTTATCAGCATAACTTTTCTGTCGATCCCGAGCAGCAGCCATCCGGTTTCTAATTTGCACTATCTTCTCAGAAGTTTCGTGCACGAGTTCGGGACCTGTTAGTTGGCTATCCCCAACCTCAGTCCAACAGATGGGAGACCTACACTTGCGCCCGTAAAGTGCCTCAAAAGGCGCACACTGTATCGAAGTGTGGTAACTGTTGTTGTAAGAGAATTCGATCAAGGGCAAGTGCTTATCCCAATTATTGCCAAAGTCCACCACGCATGCTCGTAGCAGATCCTCTAATGTTTGGATGGTACGTTCACTCTGTCCATCCGTCTACGGGTGATAGGCTGTGCTCATATCAAGACGAGTTCCTAAAGCATCTTGGAGGGTAGTCCAGAAACGAGAAGTGAATCGCCCATCGCGATCAGATATAATAGAAATAGGCACCCCATGCCTAGAGACTACCTCCTTGATGTAAAGGTTCGCCAGTTTCTCTAGTGAGTCTGTTTCCTTTATTGCCAGGAAGTGGGCCGATTTGGTTAAACGGTCCACGATAACCCAAATCATGTTATGGCCCGTTGGCGTTCTAGGAAGCTTTGTAATAAAATCCATGGAAATCCCATCCCATTTCCACATTGGAATTTCTGGTTGTTGGAGTAGGCCTGAAGGTTTTTGATATTCAATCTTAACATTCGCACAAGTCAAGCACTTACTAACATAAGTGGCTATCTCAGCTTTCATGTTTGGCCACCAGTAAAGAGTCTTAAGATCTTGGTACATCTTGTCCGAACCAGGATGCACCGAATAGCGAGAGGTATGTGCTTCATCAAGCACCAGTTGTCTGAGATCCCCAAATCGTGGTATCCAGACTCGATCCATGAAGTACTGTAGACCATCCGTTTTCAGTTCCTTCCAAGTGCTTATCAGCACCATGTAGGGTCTCAAGCCCGATGTTTTCTTCCTTCAAGGCTTCACCCTAGGCTTCCCGTATCTTATCAGGAAGATGAGAATGGATGGTGAGTTGTAAGGCTCGCACTCTTCTGGGTTTCGTTTCCTTTCGACTGAGGGCATCAGCTACTACGTTAGCCTTCTCTGGATGATACTTGATGGCACAGTCATAATCATTCAAAAGTTCAACCTAGCGACGTTGTCGTATGTTCAGCACCTTCTAGTCAAATATATGCTGAAGGCTCTTGTGATCAGTGAAAATTGTGCACTTCGTTCCATAGAGGTAGTGTCTCCAGATTTTGAGAGCGAAAACCACCGCTCCCAGTTCCAAATCATGAGTGGGGTAATTCTTCTCATGGACCTTCAGTTGCCACGATGCATATGCAATTACCTTATCACGTTGCATCAGTACGCACCCTAAGCCTTGGATAGACGCATCACAGTACACTACAAAGTCCTCTGTACCCTCAGGCAATGATAGTATCGGTGCACTGCAAAGTTTTGACTTTAGTAGCTGGAAGGCAGATTCTTGGGCATCTCCCCACTTATAAGTAATACCTTTATGTGTTAGGGCGGTGAGAGGTTGAGCGATCTTAGAAAATCCCTCAATAAATCTACGATAGTATCCCGCGAGACCAAGAAATTGGCGCACTTCAGTAGGAGTCCTAGGAGCCTCCCACTTTTTTTTTATTGCGTCAATCTTGGCTGGGTCAACATGTATTCCTGCCTCGTTGACCACATGCCCAAGGAATTGGACTTCCCGAATCCAAAAATCACATTTAGAAAACTTTGCATACAGCTGCTCATTCCTCAGTAGTTCCAAGATTAACCGCAGGTGCTGCTCGTGCTCCTCCCTGCTCTTGGAATAAATCAATATGTCATCTATGAACACTATGACGAATTTGTCCAAGTAAGGCTTGCACACACGGTTCATTAGATCCATGAACACCGCCGGTGCATTAGTTAGCCCAAATGGCATTACCAAAAACTCATAATGTCCATAACGAGTTTGAAACGCCGTTTTTGCCACATCCTCTTCTCGGACTCTCAGCTGATGGTATCCTGACCTCAAGTCAATCTTAGAGTAGGATCTCGACCCTTGCAGTTGGTCAAACAAGTCATCAATACGAGGCAAAGGGTAACGATTCTTAATCGTCACTTTGTTCAACTCCCGATAATCTATGCACATGCGAAAGCTCCCGTCTTTCTTCTTAACAAACAGAACTGGAGCTCCCCATGGCGAAGAACTAGGTCTAATGAAACCCCTATCCAATAGCTCTTGGAGTTGGGTAGATAGTTCTTGAAGCTCCCCTGGTGCTAAACTGTACGGTGCGCGTGCAACAGGCGCTGCTCTAGGTGCAAGGTCAATCTGGAACTCCACTTGACGAACGGGTGGAAGTACAGGTAATTCCTCTGGGAATACATCTTGGAAGTTTCGGACCACTGGGATGTCCTCAATTCTAGTTTCAGTTTCAGCTCGAGTGTCAGATATGTTAGCCAAAATGGTCGGACAGCCCTTGCGAATACACTTTTGGGCCTTCAGATAGGAGATGATGCCCACCATGGCACCACCTCGATCACCCTGTATGGATAAAAGTTCTCCACTTGGGAGGGGAATGCGAATAATTTTTCTCCTGACAGAGAATTTCCGCATGCTGCTTGGACAACCAGTCCATGCCAACCACAAGGTCAAAGCTACCTAGGGTGATAGGTAAGAGGTTGATGGCAAACAATTGCCCGTTCAACTCGAGCTTATAATCACGATGTATATGGGTTACCTCGATAGGCTTCCCATCAGCCAGTTCGATAGAGTATGGGGTATCTAGAAGAGTAGAAATCATCCCTAATTGTTTACTAAGTTTGATGAAACAAAACTATAGTCCGCACCAATATCGTATAAAATAGAAGCAAGAGTGTCGTTCAAGGAACATGTACCTGTCACGACGTTGATATCGGTCCTAGCCTCCCTAGAGCCAATCACGAATGCTCCATCACGAGCCCCATTATTGTTGTTGTTGTTCCCAGCATTGGTGGTGTTGTTTCCTGCCCTGTTACCACCACCGTTGTTGCCATCACCATTACCGTTATCGTTCAGTTGTGGGCAGTTTCTCTTGATATGATTTTCACTCCCACAATTAAAGCACCCTTTTCCAGTACCCTTATGCTGTGGCCACCCTTGTTGATGTTGACGATTCCTTGTGACCTTGACACGACAGCCCTTCGCCCAATGACCAGCTTTCCCGCAGCGCTTGCATAGTCCCTTCTTACAAATACCAAGGTGATGGTGCTTGCACCGATTACACTTAGGGTGTTTCCCTTTATAGTGGTGCTGGTTTTTGTCGTAACGAGCCTTGATGTTTCTACTACTTGGTATCTTATATGTGACTCCTTCCCGCCTTCTTTTGTTGTTACTAGCACTAGATGACGGTGCCTCATGTGAAGATACTATCCCTTTTTTGCCGTTTTGTTTGGTCAGCTCATGAGCCAAGCGAACGGTCCGCTGAATGTTGCCCAAGTTTATTGGCGTGGTCGTGCTCATGACCTGGGGAGTAAACCCCTCTATATGGAGTTCAAAGCGTCTGAAGAGTGGGCTTATTCGATCGGAGTCCATAGGTGGGTCACGAGTAGGTTGGCTAGTTTGGAAAGCTGCAAGGGCTGTAGCTACCCTTTCGTTAATTATTGCACTCAGTTTCGCCTGTGTTATGTTGATGCTTCCTCTCCCGTGCCCTCTTCCCGCCATGGTAATTCTACATTTACACCATGCTCGTGAGAAGACAATAATATGTCCCTCATACAATCGTTCACATAGTACAAGTAAACTAGAGCATAATTAACATGCGCGAGAATAGAATAAAGAGTTTAGGTAATAGTAGTAAATAAGATTCCAATCACGAAATAAAGAATCTTCAAGTCTCACAACGATAGGGAGAAATGAAAAGTCATAATATACTTAGTAAATAAATATATAGATAAAAATAGAATCAATCGTCCTCTTGATCCGTAGACATATCGGACTCCTCATCTTTGCTCTCAACCTCAACCCTGGACGTGATTGGGTCATCCGGGTTGGCTTCTTCTTCAGTCTCAGTATTTTCTACAAACGCTGCCTTAAGCGTTCAAGTTCTTTCACACATCGCTCTTTATCCTCTTCCTCCCGCTGGGCTATAACTTCCATGAGTTTATCACGAATGATGATTAGCTCTTGCTTAGTATCAGCCACTTCCTGCCTAGCTACGGCCAAATCAGCCATTACCTGACCCAGCCTCCTTTCTATATGCTGAAAGCGATAGTCAGATGTCTTTTGCCACCATTTGAAACGTTGAATATACGAGTTCACGGTATTGAACTGGGTAAGAAAATGCCTCACAATTCCGGCAATGGACCTCTCCCATGAGTCCAAAACGGGTGGTACCTTCTCAGGCACTCCACTACTAATCACCCACGTTTGTATCATACTAGGATACCACGTCCATGGACCATTTTCCGTGCCTAAGGTGGACGACTTGTTACAGGTTCTGTCCCGTTAATGCGTTCAGAATTTTGGTTGACAGAAAACGACATTTCCTGTAATACATATCCATAAGGAAGTCTTAAATGTGCACTAATGTGGTAAGTGTACTAACGTACTACTTATGCTATGATGATTATTGACTAGAATGCTATGCAATTCCTAGTTCACTATAACCAATGGCTCTGATACCAATCTGTCACACCCTCAAATTTCCACTGCGGGGTTTATACCGCGAGGCGCATGACAAACCAGGATCCTATAGCCATAAGTCACATGAACGACTCTAAATGCCCAACCATTTAGTTCGTTATTGTAAAAAAAACCAAGTTTTAAAGTTTTAACCAAACCAATAATAGTATAGCGGAAGCGAATGAAAAATAGTAAATAAAGTCTGCGCAAAACACCGCGCCCAAAACCAATTAAATAGTAAATGTGCAAAATAGTTTAATGTTTGAGACCCATGATATGATGCATGACCTAACTGTGCTCCGTTCCTAGTTACCTGCAAAAGCATGCTATCGTGTGTCAACATAAAGCTGGTGAGTTCACAAAGTAAAGCTAACACGTATAAAATGCACTGGTTTCCAAAACCACATAACCAAGTAATAACGTAGGTCCTCCAGACCAAAAAGTTAAAGAGTTATCAGTTTAAGTGTGTCAGGGGTAGCTAGCCCACTCAATGTAACTAAACAAAATTATTGGGAAACCTTCAGGAAAATAGTTATTTGCCTCAATAACTGGCGTCTATCAACACCAGTCGGAAATTGTGGTCAGAAGTTCATGCCCGTGCCTCAAGCACCTCAGAGATGAGGTTGTTGCATCAACCTAATAGCGCTATCAACTAATACCCCGTTCGCCTCCAGCGATTAACCCAATAATATGCAAGGACTTCAAATGATAGAGTGTTTAGATTACAAAGGACCAATAAGTTTTAAACTTGAGTTATGATGTTTCAAAGTTGACTCAGTTTGATACCCGAAATTCTGACCTGACCTATTTTCAATGAAAATTCCAAAAACGACTCAACCGACGTCCAAAACACTTGATTTTACCCACTATGAAAAGCTAAGACCAAGTGTGATTCAACCATGCAAAGAAAATACCAAAATCATCATGTTAAGGTCGTGTTACAGCTCCTACAAGTTCGTCTAATCATTTTGTCCAGATTTTAGTTTCGCCTAAATCATACTTTAATCGACTACCGTGTGCATAAAAACAATCAACAAACATCAATCATCATTACCAAACATCCCTAATACTTATTTTCATCATATTCTACTACTAAACATGCAAAGATCACAACTTTAAAGACCAAAACGTCAATAACTTGCGCAACAAGTATCCTATGATGTTACTAATCGTTTATTATTATGTTTGATCCGTTTAATCTTCGAAAACTTCATGTTTTAATGATTATTAAAAAAAATTTCAGACCTGGACAAACTTTGTTACATGATTTTTATAACAAAAACACAAGATAAAAGTGTAAGGAATCAAAGATTATACCCTTCGCTCTTCGATTCGATCAACCGCGCGCCTTGGAGCTTCCCAATTGATGATCTTGAGCCTTAGCAGGAGCTTTAGGGTTAATAATTTGTGTGGGGCAGTAAGGGGGCGATTAGGGTTGAGTTTAGGGGTTGCATGGGGGTTAAGGTTGCTTAAATAGGTGTGAAAGGCGGTTTAGACCCGTCAGGCGAAACCGAGCGGCCGCTCGGGCCCTGTGAGCGGCCGCTCACAGGCCCGAGGCCCGCGTGCGTGTCTCGTTTCGTCACCCGACGCGTTATCCTTCGACGTTTTCGTTATTTCGGACCGTAACAAGTGCAACCCCATGCGTTAAGACCCTAATCAACCTCATACTCCACTTTTAGTGATTTTTATTAACGTATTCGGTTTAGGTTCACACAATCACGTATGGTTTTCACATAAGTTTGTCAATTATCACAGAGACACATAAATTCATTATTCACCAACGTCTGAGGTTCACTAATCATGTAACCCGATATTAACTCACAACAATGCACGTGTGTCCTATCTAGCTAACCCTAGTTAAGTATAATGCAAGGAACGTAACTAGAGTTTAGTTAAAGTGAGAACCTGAATTTGCGGGGTATCACAATAAATTAGTTTAAATACAAATAAAATGAGGAAAATTGTTGAAAGATTTTGATCATTTTTCTTCAGAATTTAATTATTTTTCACAAAAATATTAGTTTTAAACCAAATCATGTATTTTTTTAATATTTATATTTATTTAAATACAATAAATCATTTATTAAGTCATAATACTCAAATCCTGGTTTATAAATATATTTTTTATAAAACAAAAATATTTATATGTTGAAAGCCATAATCATCGTTTGTTGACTCATTAGCGAAATGTATAATTATTTTGTTCAGTTATTTGTAATTGTTGTAAGTATTTACAATTATATTTAAAACAATTAATTTAATTCTTTTGTCCCTATTTATTTAGAGTTGCTTCATAATTAAATAATGAATTGGTAATAATTATATTACATTATCATGTCTATAGACTTTTATCATATTATTTTTTATATACAAGTTTATTATTAATTAGATTTATCGTAAAAACCTTAATTCCTCTTATCGACTTAGCAAACCCTAATGCCTTAGAATCCTATATACTATAGACTTTTTAGACATTTTCCTTATTACTATTCTTAAACGTGATAGGTAGATTTCCTCGGAATTCCCAATTCTTAACTCACGACAGCTTAAGTTGGATTTTGATCACTTTTGCAAACTGTGAGTATACTTATCCCCTTTTTCATTTTTACACGATTGGGGTGAAACATGTATATATATATATATATATATATATATATATATATATATATATACAAACTACACACACACACACTTACACATAATCTTTTATACGTTTACAATTCATATACGTGTCTTGTTATCTTTGTGCTTTATGCTAGACTTAAGCGTAGTTTACTTACATTGTTTGCTTAAAATCGTTATCCAGACTTAACTAAAGTTAAGGTGCTCATATGAACAAATGCTCGAAATCGTTATCTACACCTAACTTTAGGATAGGGTGCTCAAATGCTCTAATGATCAAAGGCTAAAATGCTCAAATAGACGTAACACATGTTACGATGCTCAAATCTTTTTGAAACGTGTTAGGATGTTTTGTATGAATCATATTCGATTGACTTTATCATGTTTGTTTACTACGTGTTTACATAATGCCTTGATAAATCTTGACACATGAGTTGGAAAACATATTCTTTAAACTTATTTTATACGTATACAAACCAAGTATGCTCACCAATATTATTTATGTTGACAAATTATTTTCGTACATGTTTCGGGTTGATTGTTGAGATATTTCATGTAGGACATGTGGACTTAGTAAAGACCTAATCAGGACAATGTGTGGAATAGTATTTGTACATGATGATATCTGCAATCTTAACTTGAAGCATTGAATAAAATATTTACATTTTAGTACCATGAGCTTTTGAACAATCATCACTACATGACACCTCGATGTTTCCGCCATCGGTTGGGGTGTTACAAATTGGTATTAGAGCCGTGGGTATAGGGAATTAGATTATTAGTAAATGACCTAGACTATAGCTAAGAACCCATACTTGACCTAACTTGTTTGTTTGATCCGCTAAGCTTTTCTCCTTTGTCACCTCTCACTCTTTTCCCTACCTCTTTCTTTCTTTCTCTCTATCATGGGCTTTGAGGAGTGACTTTATTTGGAGAAAAGGCCTACACTTTGGAGCATACTGGATATTCTTGGCTTAATTGCATACCCTTGTTTTTCATTGAATTTTTCATTCCTTCAAAGTGTTGAACTCTACATGAGAGAACTCGTGCAATCTGGAAGGGTGGATGCCTGTACACCGGGTTTCCTGGCTTAGGCAAGCATAGCGCATAAATCCGAATCAACCAACGGACCTGTTATGCTACCTGGGGATTCCTGGAGTGAGTGTCCCCTTATAAGCTAAAGCATTACTTTATTAATCTCTAATTGAGTGTGATTCTTTGAATAGTCTAAGTTTTTGTCGGGTCTTATCACTAGACAAGAACATTCCAATGTTTTATTGTTTAATTCTTGATTTTAGGGTGATTTACTTTATCTTATTATCTTTTATACTTTTGTGATGCATTTTCATACTTGGTTATTTCATACACATGTTGCACAACCGCATTTATACTTATGATGATTTTATTATCTTATGTTGATTCTCGTAATATTCTTTATTTGTATGGCTGGTCGTTGTTTCGCTCGTACTCCTAAGCGTAACTCTCGTCTTCGATCTAATCGTCAAATTGCGTCACTAGTGGCAGACCAGGTTTCTGCTGTGATTCCAAACTTAGTTGCTGAGTTGAGCCAAAGCAACAACACTGGTAATTTTGGAACCATGGGAGGTGGTAACACTCGTTGCACCTTCAAATATTTTAACTCTTGCAACCCAACGAAATTCTCTAGGGAAGAAGGTCCTACTGGCCTTCTCCAATGGTTCGAGAGCATGAAGAATACTTTTATTAACAGCGAATGTCCTGATAAACTTCGTGTTCACTATGCCACCAATGTCCTCCAAAAGGGGGCATTGACTTAGTGGAATGGCGAGAAGTGAAATCGAGGCACTGATGTTGCTTTAGCTTTGACTTGGACTCAAGTGAAGGATCTCATGATCGCCAAGTTCTACCCTAGGAATAAGATTAAGAAGCTTGAAGATGAGTTTCATGGATTGAAACAAAACAGTGGGGAAAATCTGGCGTACAATACTCGTTATCATGAACTCAGCTTATTGGTTCCACATATGGTTACTCCAGTCTCTCAAGCAATCGAGAAGTACGTTGAAGGATTACATGACCTGATTCAAGATGTAGTCACTGGAAGCAAGCCTACTACGGTGGAAAAAGCCATCCAACTTGCAACCTCATTGACATACAAACATGTGAGGAAAGGAAGGAAGGCGATTGTTGGGAAAACTACCACTACTGTAGGACCATCTAAAATGGTTTCAACTAAGGACGCCACCTGTCACACCCTCAAATTTCCACAGCGGGGTTTATACCGCGAGGCGCGTGACCTACCAGGATCCCATAGCCATAAGTCATACGAACGACTCTAAATGCCCAAACCATTTAGTTCATTTTAAGAAATCAAGTTTAGCGTTTGCCAAAAAGTTTATTTAAGTTGCGGAAGCGTAAACCAAATTTAATCGTGGCACCGGAAGCTAACTACCTGCAAAATCATGTTATCGTGTCTCAACATAAAGTTGGTGAGTTCACGAGGTAAGATAAGTAAAAGTGTAGGTTTCCCAAACCAAGAACGACAGTTAGGTTTTCCAAACCCAAAGTAGTAATCAATAACCAAAACCAAGAACCAAGAAACAAGAACCACTAGTTCAGCGTACGCCAAGGGTAGCTAACCCATTCATGATAACTAAACAATGATATACCGAATTGCTATTCAAACGATGCACTCGCCCCGCAAGCTTGTTTTTTGCCTCCCATCATTGCCTATGAACAATGATAAGGTCTAAGGTCGTAGTTCACGCCCGGCTCCCAGCACAGTGTGAGGTTTGTCAAACCTAATAGCGCTATCAACTAGTAACCCGCTTGCCATAACCCGACAACTCATTCGGTAAATAGTAGAGGACTTCCGTGATAGAATGCAGTTTAGTTCATCAAGGACACAGAGTGTGAAACTAGCAAAGCCCGACCCACACAAGGAGTCATAGCACCCCAAACCCGGGATGTGAAAGTAATCCCAAAACGGACTAGAAAAAGTTGCGTAAGTTGTCTCAAACCCGAGACGCATGCTTTTGAGAAAAGAGTAGTGAAACTCACCTGATAGAGATGCTTGTGATCTAGTGAAGTGTAGCTACTATTGTCCGGACAGTACTTGCCCTATGATTTATTAAAAGCATGGTAAATCACAAGTTTTATCATACAATTTGTCTACCCGACACTTGTGGACTTGGTTATTGAGTTATGTGAACCTTGGTTTTGTACTAGTGATAAAGTTAGGCAATTTTTTATGGGTTTAGAACATTGTTTTACCCTAGTTAGTGTGAACACATGTTCTAGCTTTGATAACATACGTTAGTTGGTGGCAACCGACTCGTATAAAAGATGGAGCCGATTATCTAATAAATCAAACTTGATTGTTTTAAGCTTAACCAAGCCTTGTAGAGTTATCCTACAACATGTTCGTGAGTTTTGTAAGAAATTCAAGCTTTGATCATCATGTTATTAGCCTTAGCTTTGAACTTAATCTAGGTGAGTTTGTATTCATGAAAAACCGATCCATTGCATGGTGATCTAGGTTGTGTATAGATTTAATGATACAAATTGGTTACTCAAAGTTATAATAAAGCCGATTTTGGTTAGTGTTAAGACAAGATCATATGAATAAATACTAGAACTAAGATAATGTGTATATGATCTATATCCGAAAAGTAATGTTTTGTGAACCATTCCTTAAAGTGTCGTGCGAGTGATAAAGTGGTGGTGTCTAGGCCGATGGTGGGTTAACATGGTAGTCGAGTATAGTTTGAACAAATGAGGAGGTTATTAGTTGAATATCTTACCTAGTTGAGGAGAATGAAGTGATCCGATTGCTTGGATCTTTTGGACTCCTCTTGAACTCCAAATGTTGAGCTTGGTGGTCGATGATCAAGGGTTGGGGTTAGAGTTTTCAGCCGAGAACATGGAGGTGAAGAGTGAAGGTGTTTTGGTGTGAAGAATGTGATGTTTGGATCCCTTTATATAGGGGCCGATTGGGAAGGAGACAAAACAAATGTGGTAAGCTAATTCACCTTGGTTTAAGCATTGTCAAATGAAGTGTATCATGATTTGGTGTAACATCCTAGTGTATAGCCGATTAGTTGGATGAATTAGCTAATTTTAGGAGTGTTAGCTTGTCTAGGGTCTTGCATCATAGTTTTGGATTCCTTCTTTGGATTGACTTCAGCCGAACCCTATAGGAGAGGAAAGGGACTTGTCTTGGTGAGTAGCTTGTCTTATGTTTAGGATAGTGACATAACATGTGACAAAGATTGTTTGTGAAATTGATGTTGGAATGCCTTCTAGTGTAGGCCGATCGTGAGGTTTATGGAGCAAGAAGGGGTAGTTGACTTTCATAGGAGTGTGTTCATTCTTGTCTTGTTATCCAACTTTGTGAAAGTTGACAACCATTTCCTTGCTACCTCTTAGTTGTAATTGGCTAGGTGTAAGACAAGTGTGCTAGTCCATGTGATGTTGATGTATCCTCTTTGTTTCATTCTAGTCTTTGATTGGTGCTTCATTTCCCAAGGTGAGTTCTTGGTTGTAAGTGTAAGATTGCATTGGTTTGAAAGTGACATGAGGTGTGTGTTTGTGTGGGATTTTAGCCGATTACAAGACAAGAGTAGCATCCATCTATTTAGGGGTTGGGATCATAGATTTAGGAAGCATGCACATAGGGTGCTCTTGCCAAATTGGCGTATGTAATGGACATTCCTTGAGGGTGCATGAAATCGGTCAACAAGAAGGGGACAAATACATCTCTAGAGTGTTATCAAGCTAGGATGTTGACATATCAAGAATCAAGGTGCTACACTAAAATAAAGGGGTTGACCTTTGGAAAGCTTTGGGCCTTGGGACTTGTATTTCGGCCGAGGGATAAGTGAAGAAGGGGTGAGGATCTAGAGTAGGAGGTGATAAGTGTTTAGGCTTTCCTTTTTAGTATAAGGGAATGTTTGTCTTACCTTGGATCCAATCCTAAGTGAGCAATAGGAAGGGGTGTTGTGGCCGATGTGTTTGTAGGTTGTAGAGGTGATAGTGACTAGTCTAAGATCATGCATTTGTCATGTGTGTATCCTCATGTGTAGCCGATGCATGTGTGTGTATAGGTTTGTATATGTGCACATGTATATATTGTCAAGTTTTTGTTCCCATGATGAATAGATCAAATCTCATCATATCTTGTGATTAAATCGGCCTTGACACAAGTTAGTAGTGTTGTGATTGTACATTGTGTTCATTAAATAGTCTCTAGTACACCTTGGATATAGGAATATCATCCGGTTTCACAAGAGTAGGAGTTAGTTATGTTCCATGCCTCTTGATGACGACATTAACATGTATTTTGTTTCATATGTATCATACGTTCATTCAATGATAACCCATAGGTACATATACATCTCGTGTGTGCATACGTGACTTATCTAGCTAACCTTAGATAAGTAGAATGCAAGGAATCTAAGTGCAAGTAACTAGAGTTTTGATTGAATTAAGAACCTGAAATTGCGGGGTATCACACCACCACTTCTACAAATCCCAAGAAATGATAAGGCGATAATCATGACCATATAATTCAAAACCCTGTGACATAACCTCCTCTCAAGAAAGGCTACACGGGATTCCATCCTCAATGCAACACTTATAGGTACCATCACCCTGCTCACCTCCCATGTCGTAAGTGCACTACATGTGGAAGATTCGAACATTTTGCCACTACATGTTAGAAAAGGACTCAAGGTGAACAAGAACAGCTTCGCATTACTAATGGTAGGGCATGTTACAACTATGGCGACCCTATTCATAGGCCACATCGATGCCATGAACTCATTAACGTAAATCAGGCGACTGGTCAAAACTGAGCTATGGATGGAATATTCTTAAGTCGCGAGAATGCTATATCTGTGTTTTCATTTTCTTGATTTTCATTTTCATTTAGTACTCAATCTATGTCGTACTCTTAAAAATATAACGTTTGGAGATCTTTTTGCAGATTATTATGAACAAATCTCAGTTTGAAATCTATTGTGTTTGACTCCCATTATTCGGGTTTATCTTGAGCATAGAAATCTAACACTTTATTTTGTGGTCTATTGAAATGCATGAAGTTGATAACTTGAATTATGTGACACTTGCGTACTACGCTACAAATCTCTTTATAACATATTACATGTTTGTAATAAAGAGATCTATCAATTATAATTGTGAACTTGATTGACCATACATGCGCTAGTATATTTATAGATACGAGAATTTGCTGAACATGAATTTTCAAAAATCATTTCCCTTGCAACATAGTATACAGTCATCTTTAAACGGAGGACATATATACACCAATTTGTGTATCAAGCTAGTCACTATTGAATCATTCTATACAAATCTTTTTCGAGTTAAAGTATTTTGTTTGACTTGAGACACATTTATTGAATCTTAGTGTGTTATTGTGAATTGGTGTGTCATAAAAGGACATAATACCTTAATGTAAGGTAAATTGGCAATTGCGGTTCGGAACGTAATCACGAATTTACATGTACATTGTGGAGGTGTGAAATTCTATTAGGGTTTAGGAGAGATTTTCAGTACGTTTTCAAGGTACCAAATGTGTGGTTAGTTAGTTGCGGTACACCCTATATATAAACACTAATGGTGCATCAGGAATGAGACTGGAAGTCAAATCAAGAACAAACCCTTTTCAGTGAATTGGATGTAATCTTTTTTAACATAACCTAAACTTAATGATCATTTTTGCCTCAACCTTATCTTTAAGTCCTGCGAGACTTTTAGTGTTCATTTGAATCTTGATATTCCTAATATAAACTGAACGGCAAAGCTTGACCTTTACTTACTTTGCAATTACAACCCTAAACACATGTTAGACAATTCTTTCGTTACGCAAGTTTCTGGTTCCTCTTAAAAACTCAACCTTAAGACTAGTAGCATTTTTTCAACTATCTCTTGTGCACCTATAACAGTCCTAGTTCACTATAACCATTGGCTCTTATACCAATATGTCACACCCTCAAATTCCACTTGCGGGGTTTTACCGCGAGGCACGTGACATACCAGGATCCAAGTCAACGGTCACAATAAACGACAACTATATGCAATAAAAGGTTACGTAGAAATACCAACCACACCTTTTTATAAGTTCAAAAGTAAAGTAGACAACGACAGCGGAAGCTCAAAATGTTTACAAAACCAAAGTTAAAGTATGAATGCAAACACAACCCGTTTGCTTATGAATGCAAAACTAGACGCAGTGAAACTCCAGTGCGCCTAAGACTCCCTGCTACCTTAGCGACCTGAGAAAACATGCGAAGTTAGACAACACATACAGTGCCGGTGAGTCACAGAGATAAAGTTTATAAAAGTTTGCCGTAAAGTAAACCAGACCCAACAATTCTTACATCTATACCTGATGCTAGCTAGACATCGTTTAAATGATACTATAGTGATGTGAACCACTGCTGACAAAAAGGATGCCTTGTAACACCCCAACCGATGGCGGAAACATCGGGATGTCACGTAATGATGATTGTTCAGTAGCTCATGGTGAATAATAGATTCCATTAAATGATTTAAATGAATTACATACAATTGTTCTAGAATTTGTACATCAAATTGAATAAAACTATACACATATCTTCAAGCATCAATTCAAATCTTCAAGCAAATAGAACCTGAAACATGTTAAGTTGAAAATGGTTTGGGTCAACAAAAGTTGGTGAGAATTACATAGGTTTTTGATGATTGAATAAAATGTTGTGCAATTCATGTGTCATGTCAATCTAGTCCATATGTGAGAACATACTAGAAATAAATCGAGTGCATAATCAACCCTGATGACTGTTATAAAATGATTCATACCATACGCTCATGGTCCAATATGTTATACGATAACAAACACCCACGCTACCTTTGTAGGAGGCACGTATCCGGGTGGGATTGTCAGTCCAATAGATCTATCAATGTATACCGCCGGCTGATCAATGTTAATGATTATGCTAGAATGGTGCTTACTCTAATCATGCTCAAGACATAATGCAACATAGAAAACACATAGACACATTGATGATTGAATTGCAATGATGATGTTATAAACATGTTTCACCCCAAAAATGGTGATAAATAGAAAAGGGGCTATGTAAAACTCACCTTGGTAAAATGTTATATCTGTTGAGAAATTTGGATAATTGTGTTGACCAAATGTATCAAGTATCACCCTATAATAAAGTAATAAATATGTCTAAGTCTATCGAGTCTACAAATGTATAAGTTTCTAGGGCTTCGAATTGGGGATAAATGCTCGTTTGATTATTATCAAAAATGTTTGATAATTGCGGGAATATTGGTAAATAAATAACCAAAAATCTTTTTATGGAATTTAAATCTAAGATAGTCACAAGAATGATTTTAAAGTATAAAAATAATTTTTATAAAATTATTTTCTTTAAAATAGATTATTAAATCTATTTATTACAAATTGTCAAACTTTAACTTTAATATTCAAAAATACTAAAATTAAAGAAATATTGTTTTAAAAATCATTTTTCTGTTCTAAATATTTAAAAATAAATTGTATAAAATTTTGGTGCAAAAATAATAAAAATTGGATTTATTATGATTTAATTATGATTAAAACTAACAAAAATTGATTAAAAATATTAATTAAATGATTTTTCAGAAATAAAAGTCATTTCTGAATAGCTTAATGTTATAAAAACTTAGAATAATTTTTGTGGAAATTAATAAGATCGTTTTGATATTTTTATAGATTTTTATAAATAAAATGGAATAAACTTGATTTATTTATTATATATATTAAATAAATAAATTTTTGAAAACTAAAAATTGGGTGTTGAACTTTTTCATCAGATCAACATAATATAATTTTTGTAGAATTTTTAAAAGGGTTTTGGTATTTTAAAATGAATTTTATAAATATATATAAATGAATATATATATATAAGTTAAGCTAAAAAAAAAGATGGTGTTTGTGGGACTCGAACCCATGGTTCTGGGCGGTTCAAAGGTTTACAACAAGCATCCAAACCATCTGGTCTGGCCACCAGAGTTGTTTTATTTCTGTTTAGAAAATATTTAACATAAGAACAAGTCATTCATCTTCCCCAATTATAACTAAGAGCCCTAGATTATTCAATCGCATCATATACATTGTTAGAGTTTAATTAATCATGGGGTTATGGGTTATATGGGGCCGACTAACACACGCAAACAAAGAGAAAATTCATACCAGTCGTGCAATGCCTTCAATCGCGGGTCAACGAAAAAGTCAACAATCTTCAATTTGATTATTTTGAGTGAATGGAAGGGTGAATTGAGGATGAGGATGTGATGTTCGGCCCTTTTAGCTTGTCAAGGAGGGTTCTATTTATACTATAACACACGGACTCATAGATTAGGAAATTTTGACCCACTTAATACTATGATGCGATAATTAGACGAAAGTTGGAATGTTGTTAATGGTTAATTATCGCGTGATGGACGCGAGGTGACCAGGTAACGAGTCATCAGCAATAATTAATTGAGTCAAACCTTCCCTAAAATGATGTGAATTCGATGGTCAACGAGGGAGGTTTCCTTGGTCAACCCTGTCTGCTGCTCATCGTCACAGCAAGAAGGCAAAGGAAGTTTTGGTTTAGGAGCCCATAAAAGAATTATTGACTGGTTTAAATCAGAACATGATAAGTGGTTCAAGTGGTGAGACGCGTGTGGGTGTTCGGGATTGACTCGGGTTCGAGTCTGCGAGTCAGCATGTTTTTTTTTAAATAAACCGGAAGGGAGGAGAAGGGAGGAGTTGGGCTTGATGCTTGGGCCGGGTATCAGTTATTGGGCCGCGTCTGGTAGGGGGGGTTTGGTTTATTGGGTTGGTTTAGTAATTTGGTTGGATTATAGTTATAATCAGATTTTTTTTTTTTACACACTATTGTTATTATCTATTATTATTATTATTATTATTATTATTATTATTATTATTATTATTATTATTATTATTATTATACACATATATATATACATATATATATATAAGTTGTGAATGAGGAAAAAAATAAAGACTTTACCACATTTTTAAAATGTAACAAAAATAAGGGTGTTTATAAAAAATCCGGGGGAAAATTTCGCGATGTTACAGTCTCCCCTACTTTTAGGAACTTCGTCCCGAAGTTAAGAGAAACACTAGGTTACAATTGGCCAACTACCGAAAACCTTGATAAAATTTCACACTACCTTAACGTACCTGTAAATTCATGATTACGTTCCGGACCGTAATTACCAATTTACCTTACATTAGGGTTTTGCGTCCTTTTATGACTTTTCCGATTGTTAAGCAGGTCTGATAGTCTCCGCCAGTCGTTGAGCAGGTGGTAGGGCCTCTCCCGACTGTTGGATAGACATGATGACCTCTACCAATCGTTAAGTAGGTTGTTTGGTAGTTAACTAATTGATGTACAGGTAAGCAAGTATAGATATAGTAATTAGTTCACATTCAAACAAGCATGCACACAAATGTTATGATAATACTTGGATTTATTTGAATCAAAAAGTGTCGATACATAGAATTAAAAGCAAACAACATTCAAATGGTGGGACTTGCTATTAAGTAGCTGAAAGGTCTTGATCTCTGTTTAGTTTAGGGCATCGGTTACGGAAGTGATTTGGGTTTCCATATTTATAGCATTGACCATAGTTGTAATCACCAGGATGATTAGGTTTAGTAACTTGAGCAGGGTTGTGAATAATCGCAGCCAGTTGGGCATCAACACCTTTGTTGTTTTTGTTGTTGTTGTGGTTGGTGTTTTGGTTGTTGTTACTTTCCTCTTGGTTCTCACCACTGTTATTGTGAGTGTTGCGACGTGGAGACATGATCTGTAGGGGACACAATGAAGGCTCAATGTGGCATGAAATGAATGAGGTGATATAAGGAATGTAATCATTTATTCATTAATTAAAACGAATAAATGAAAACGTTGACTTATCAAAGATTCTAAATTCCAATAACATATGAAGACATGCTTTAGCCTATAAGTGAACACTCATCCCGAGAATTCCCAGGTAGGCATCCGGGTCCCTCGTCTGATTGGGATATATGCGCAATGCCAGCCTAGACAGAAGACTCAGAATACAGGCGTTCACCTTCCAGATTGCACGTGTTCGTTATTAAGATCTAGAACTTCGACGAGATCTCAAGGTGTTTCAGGTTAAACCTGAGGATTTTGCCCTATTAGTCTAAGAGTAGACCCACTAATGGAGAGCAATCTTCTTGTAGGAATGAAAGTAGGGATATGAAGTAGGAGGGAGATAGAGAATAGCAAGTAAAGGAAGCAAGTACTTGTTAAATCCTATGGTTATAGACTAGATTATTTTTCTAATAACCTAATTCCCTATAACCATGGCTCTGATACCAATCTGTAACACCCCAACCGATGGCGGAAACATCGGAATGTCACGTAATGATGATTGTTCAGTAGCTCATGGTGAATAATAGATTCCATTAAATGATTTAAATGAATTACATACAATTGTTCTAGAATTTGTACATCAAATTGAATAAAACTATACACATATCTTCAAGCATCAATTCAAATCTTCAAGCAAATAGAACCTGAAACATGTTAAGTTGAAAATGGTTTGGGTCAACAAAAGTTGGTGAGAATTACATAGGTTTTTGATGATTGAATAAAATGTTGTGCAATTCATGTGTCATGTCAATCTAGTCCATATGTGAGAACATACTAGAAATAAATCGAGTGCATAATCAACCCTGATGACTGTTATAAAATGATTCATACCATACGCTCATGGTCCAATATGTTATACGATAACAAACACCCACGCTACCTTTGTAGGAGGCACGTATCCGGGTGGGATTGTCAGTCCAATAGATCTATCAATGTATACCGCCGGCTGATCAATGTTAATGATTATGCTAGAATGGTGCTTACTCTAATCATGCTCAAGACATAATGCAACATAGAAAACACATAGACACATTGATGATTGAATTGCAATGATGATGTTATAAACATGTTTCACCCCAAAAATGGTGATAAATAGAAAAGGGGCTATGTAAAACTCACCTTGGTAAAATGTTATATCTGTTGAGAAATTTGGATAATTGTGTTGACCAAATGTATCAAGTATCACCCTATAATAAAGTAATAAATATGTCTAAGTCTATCGAGTCTACAAATGTATAAGTTTCTAGGGCTTCGAATTGGGGATAAATGCTCGTTTGATTATTATCAAAAATGTTTGATAATTGCGGGAATATTGGTAAATAAATAACCAAAAATCTTTTTATGGAATTTAAATCTAAGATAGTCACAAGAATGATTTTAAAGTATAAAAATAATTTTTATAAAATTATTTTCTTTAAAATAGATTATTAAATCTATTTATTACAAATTGTCAAACTTTAACTTTAATATTCAAAAATACTAAAATTAAAGAAATATTGTTTTAAAAATTATTTTTCTGTTCTAAATATTTAAAAATAAATTGTATAAAATTTTGGTGCAAAAATAATAAAAATTGGATTTATTATGATTTAATTATGATTAAAACTAACAAAAATTGATTAAAAATATTAATTAAATGATTTTTCAGAAATAAAAGTCATTTCTGAATAGCTTAATGTTATAAAAACTTAGAATAATTTTTGTGGAAATTAATAAGATCGTTTTGATATTTTTATAGATTTTTATAAATAAAATGGAATAAACTTGATTTATTTATTATATATATTAAATAAATAAATTTTTGAAAACTAAAAATTGGGTGTTGAACTTTTTCATCAGATCAACATAATATAATTTTTGTAGAATTTTTAAAAGGGTTTTGGTATTTTAAAATGAATTTTATAAATATATATAAATGAATATATATATATATAAGTTAAGCTAAAAAAAAAGATGGTGTTTGTGGGACTCGAACCCATGGTTCTGGGCGGTTCAAAGGTTTACAACAAGCATCCAAACCATCTGGTCTGGCCACCAGAGTTGTTTTATTTCTGTTTAGAAAATATTTAACATAAGAACAAGTCATTCATCTTCCCCAATTATAACTAAGAGCCCTAGATTATTCAATCGCATCATATACATTGTTAGAGTTTAATTAATCATGGGGTTATGGGTTATATGGGGCCGACTAACACACGCAAACAAAGAGAAAATTCATACCAGTCGTGCAATGCCTTCAATCGCGGGTCAACGAAAAAGTCAACAATCTTCAATTTGATTATTTTGAGTGAATGGAAGGGTGAATTGAGGATGAGGATGTGATGTTCGGCCCTTTTAGCTTGTCAAGGAGGGTTCTATTTATACTATAACACACGGACTCATAGATTAGGAAATTTTGACCCACTTAATACTATGATGCGATAATTAGACGAAAGTTGGAATGTTGTTAATGGTTAATTATCGCGTGATGGACGCGAGGTGACCAGGTAACGAGTCATCAGCAATAATTAATTGAGTCAAACCTTCCCTAAAATGATGTGAATTCGATGGTCAACGAGGGAGGTTTCCTTGGTCAACCCTGTCTGCTGCTCATCGTCACAGCAAGAAGGCAAAGGAAGTTTTGGTTTAGGAGCCCATAAAAGAATTATTGACTGGTTTAAAATCAGAACATGATAAGTGGTTCAAGTGGGGAGACGCGTGTGGGTGTTCGGGATGACTCGGGTTCGAGTCTGCGAGTCAGCATGTTTTTTTTTTAAATAAACCGGAAGGGAGGAGAAGGGAGGAGTTGGGCTTGATGCTTGGGCCGGGTATCAGTTATTGGGCCGCGTCTGGTAGGGGGGGTTTGGTTTATTGGGTTGGTTTAGTAATTTGGTTGGATTATAGTTATGATCAGATTTTTTTTTTTTACACACTATTGTTATTATCTATTATTATTATTATTATTATTATTATTATATTATTATTATTATTATTATACACATATATATATACATATATATATATATATATATATATAAGTTGTGAATGAGGAAAAAAATAAAGACTTTACCACATTTTTAAAATGTAACAAAAATAAGGGTGTTTATAAAAAATCCGGGGGAAAATTTCGCGATGTTACATGCCTCAAATCCGTCACCGGTTCATCACCCGGTGCCATAAGATATAGGACAAATATACAACCCGCCACCGACCTCCAGTCGGCCCGAGTGGGGCTTGCCAGGTCTAATAAATCTATTCACACTTTCCCCGCTATGTACCCACATATTTATGGTTCACTAAGACATGAGAGGACTTTACTGATGAAATAAGAGTCACTAAGTATCCATGTGATATAATGTAATATGTTGGTCTAAAAGTTAGAAAGTTTGTACCGCATGTTTCTCCCCCATAATGTTTCAAAAACAGTAAAGGATGGGGCTGTGACACTCACCTTATTTTGCGTTCTTGTAATAAGAAATAAGATATGCCTTGATAGTCCCAATTACCGGCAATCTATCAATAAAGTTTGTATAAGAGTTTTGACTAATAACCCTTAGGTTAACTAGTCCCCGATTGTCTAGATCATGACTAAGTAAGTTTGAAAACGTGTTTGACTATTAAACCGACACACTAGACCGACTCGACATCCCGTTGGTGATCCATTACACAAACAAATTGAGTACACATAGATTACAAGTAGGGTTCAAGCATAACACACTTAGTTTGCATCAAGAATCGCACATACGAAGTAGTTGGGTCGAATGAAGAAGAAATAAGCTTGGTTCGAGCCCAGTAAGCCTGGTTCGACCCATATGGTGCTCCTTCGACCCCAATATAAGTTCATTCGACCTTAACACATGTTCATTCGACCTTAACATGTGTTAATTCGACCTAAATCAAGCTCGTTCGGCCAAACTAATGCAGGTTCGACCCCCAGAAGCAAGGTTCGACCCTGGAGGTCCTCCTTCGACCCCACGATTGGTCGAAGGAACCCAGGTTCGACCCTGACAGATAATCTTTCATAAAATGCATTAAAAACATCCGAAAAAATCACGTAACATCATGAAACACAGCAGTCGAGTATGAATAACATATCCCACGAAACCCTACTAATTTTATTCCAAAATCAATCCATTTTAATGTTTACCCAAAATGGCAAGATTATGAAGATGTCACATCATGCATGGAAACTTTACCCAAAATGGAAACTTTTATGAAATTACTTAATAATCACATCATTATACTCAGATTATCATGTACCAATCCCTAAATCCCTCAAAGTTCCCAAATTAGACATAACATCATCATTCACTAACTTGCGACCTAAGATAACCAAAACTCATCAGTTATAATCATCCTAGAACATCTCTATATCAACAAAACATCATACAAACATTAAACAACACATAACATAACATGAAGGACTATTAACAAATGTTAGTACATAAGAAAACTCATGTTTTATGATAAGGTTTTGCTTAGAAGGGTTTTAGAAAGGTTATTATTCATAAAAGTCACCTTAGATCAGATCTGGAACTTTGGGGTTTTTATAAAAATGAATTAAAATTGCTCAAAAGGGATTTAGGATGAAGAACACACCTTAGATCTTCACTTGTAATGATTTAGAGAGTTAGATTATGAAAAACGAGGTCAAAAACTCCTTCCCCGGTGATAAAGGTCGAAAGAGAGTGTTTAGAGGCGTTTAGGGTTTGTGAAATGATGAAAAATGACTAAGGATGGTATTTATAGTATGGCTAGGTTCGACCACTTCTTGAGGTCGAATGAGGGGCATCGTGGTCGAATGAGAAGTTTAACTAACAGGTGGCCAGGTTCGACCCCCTTAAGGTCGAACCAGACAGGGCATTTTCCAGATTTTCCAGTTTTGTCGTTTTAACGCATTTTAACACATCCTAAGATATGAACATGTAATCCTAACATATGTTTAACATATATAAACATGGATAATCATCTAAACGCCGTTTAACACGTATTTGCATATAATCCACCATATAAGAATCAATCTACGCATTACACTTAATCTAGTTTATGTAATTCACCAACAACGGGACTCAAGACTCGTGTGATTATATAAAATGACACCAATGATCCTCCAGATCATTGAACCCTGGACAATACGTAAGAAAATCACGACTCAACTAACCCAGTTAAGTACGTAAATAAGACGTTTCCCGCTAAGGTAGACTTATAAGTTTAAAAATGTCAAGTCAAATATGTCGGGTGTCACAATATAAGAATTCATATTACTCGTTTTCCTCTTAAAGCATAAACATTACTTTTAAACATTTAAAGTTAATAAAAGATTAACTTTTCAAAGTTACAAAAATTAGATGTTTTATAAAAGATACAAAGTTGAAAAAAGATTAAAGTTTCTTAAGTTTGTTATAGTTTTATAAGGAAAAACCACAAGTTTTAACATAATATATCAAAATTAAAACCTCAAGGGTCATTTCTGCCAAACATTCAAGCTGTTTATTCCCTTTCTTCTCCCATTTTCGTTTTCCGTTGACCGGATCCAGCCACTGGCATGAGTCTCTAGCGAATTTTTCAACTCGGTTTTAATGCTTTGAACCCATTTCTTATTGATTCAAAATCATTTCTCCACTTCATGTTAACCGTTCCAAGCATTATATTGAGCATTAAACGTGTTTAAAGTAAGTTTTAATCGGGTTTGATATGTAACCTATGAGACATTAAAAACGAAATCAAACGTTTATAATTTGCAAATAACCCTTTATATACATCATTCCTAATCATTCACCAGACTATACTCATCTTAATCCACTCTTAAAACTCTCAAAAACGTGAGCTAAAAAGCTCTGATTCGCAGCTCAGGTCTCAGACCTCTTTTTCTACTTTTCGATCTTTAAACGATATCGTAAGTTAGAATTTTAATTGCCGTTTTATCTCTTAGTTGATCCATTTTAAAAGCCCTAAGATTTTCTGGTTGATATCATATCAAATTGGGGCAGATTGAATTTGGGGTTAGGGTTAAGGTAGGACTCATAATCTATATTTAGGGAAGAAGGTGACTGGTTATAATGTTTAAATGTATTTACACTTCAAAGATTTGAACAAAATGCTTAGTGGTAGAGTACATGTGCGTGTCACTGTGCTTAGTCGAGTTCGTTAACCCAGGGTCTGTTCCTTTTTTTTGTTTACTAACATTTTTTTTAAATATCATATATTATATAAAATTTAAAATGTTCATAATAAATTAATTTTTTATCCAAAAATTATAAAAATTTAGATGTAGAATCTTGGCATCATAAATTTAATTATCAAACTTTAATTTCAAGAAAATATTTTATTTCGTATTTTTTATTGATTTAAATTGCTTTAATCATATTGAATTGATTAAAATTTCATTTTACATGAATTTAATCCCAAAATTTTTGTGAAATCATTAGTTTACATCAGAAAAATAATCCTAATTTGTTGGACCATATATACTTATTTTTTTTTATAGATTTTCCTATTTTTTTATCATTTAAATACAATAAATGAGTATTAAATACAAATAAAATAAGAAAAATTGTGAAAATGGACTTTGATAGTTATTCATCAGAATTTAGTTATTTTTCACAAAAATATCAATTTTGAACCATATTTTGTATTTTAGTTATATTTATATTTATTTAAATACAATAAGTCATTTATTAACTCATAGTTCTCCAATTCTGGTTTATAAATATATTTTTTTTATAAAACAAAAATTTTTAAATGTTGAAAGACATAATCATCGTTTGTTGACTCATTAGCAAAATGTATAGTTATTTTGTTCAATTAATTTACAATTATATTTAAAACAATTAATTTAATTCTTTTATACCCATTTATTTAGAGTTGCTTTATAATTAAATATGAATTGGTAATAATTATATTACCTTATCATGTTTATAGACTTTTATCATGTTATTTTTTATTTACAAGTTTATTATTAATTAGATTTATCGTAAAAACCTTAATTCCTCTTATCAACTTTGCAAACCCTAATGCCTTAGAATCCTATATACCTTAGACTTTTTAGACATTTTCCTTATTAGTATTCTAAAACCTTATAGGTAGAATTCCACGGAATTCCCAGTTTTTAACTCACGAGAGTTTAAGTTGGATTTTGATCGCTTTTGCAAACTGTGAGTATACTCATCCCTTTTTCTTTTTTACATGATTGGGGTGAAACATGTACATATATACAAACTACATATACACCCATAATCTTTTATACATTTACAATTCATATACGTCTCTTGTTATCTTTGTGTTTTATGCTAGACTTAAGCGTAGTTTACTTACATTGTTTGCTTGAAATTGTTATCCAGACTTAACTAAAGTTAAGGTGCTCAAATGAACAAATGCTCAAATGCTCGAAATCGTTATGTAGACCTAACTTTAGGATAGGTTGCTCAAATGCTTAAATAGACGTAACTTAGGTTACGGTGCTCAAATGCTCAAATAGACGTAACACAAGTTACGATGCTCAAATCTTTTTGAAACGTGTTAGGATGCATTGTATGAACAATATTCGATTGCCTTTATCTTGTTTGTTTACTACTTGTTTACATAATGCCTTGATAAATCTTGACACATGAGTTGGAAAACAAATTCTTTAAACTTATTTTATACGTATACAAACCAAGTATGCTAACCAACATTATTTATGTTGACAAAATTATTTCATACATGTTTCAGGTTGATTGTTGAGATATTTCATGTAGGACATGTAGACTTAGTAAAGACTTAATCAAGACGTGTGTAATAGTATTTGTACAATTGTACCTAATGATATCTGTAATTGTAATTTGAAGCATTGAATAAAATATTTACATTTTAGTACCATGAGCTTTTGAACAATCGTCACTACATGACACCTTGATGTTTCCGCCATTGGTTGGGGTGTTACAATTGACCCACTAGATATATAAGCAAGCAGTAAAATTGGTCCACCCCACACTTAGAATTTTGCAAAAATTTGAAGTATAGAAATGGAAAAAAGGATGCAAGAAAAACTAATACTCCCTTGATGGTGGCGAATCCATGAGCGTGTGGTCGAAACCCACATCCAAAAAGCAAGGACGTCCAAAATCAGCCTCGCCCTAACAAGATGTCCTTAACCTATCCTAAATAACTATAAAACAAAAATACGATAAAACAAGTAAAATAAAACTTCTGCTAACGATAGATACTAGCACACTAGCGCTAGCTGTGGAACCTGTCTGGACATGCATTCAGCATGCATAGACATACAAACCATAAAAAGACTGTCTCAAGTCTTGTTGTCACCAACAAATAACCACAAAACACGACCACCGAAAATCACCGGATCTAAACCTGGGATAATCAAACTGAATGGCTGCGATGAGGACGGGTGTGTGACCAGGAGCGGGAGCTAGAACCTGTGCAAGAAGCCATATGACGGGCAAAGTCTGCCCAGAATGATGTAAGCTCAACAGAAAGGGTGTCGAGCCGGTCCATAATGGTGGGGAAGATGCTCCTCCTCTGGCGGCCCTGGCAGCCTGCCCCCGCTGTTGTTACTGATGGCCCTAGTGTTGCTCTAGCTGCTGCTGATGATGATGACTCTGCTCCTCCTGCTTCTTCTGCGTCAGCTGTATTCCCAAACTGCTCCTTAAATGCGACCTCTTCATCCCACATCCTTTTCCTGTTATCTACCAGGCTGGTGGCTATACGTGTGATGTAGGGTCCACCATTAATATGGATAGCAGTAGTTATGCCATAATAGTGGGTGAAGAATTCTGGAAGTGCGTGGGCGAGATTGCAATGAGCAGCCTTAATGATACTGTAGAGATTGAAACCTCCCCAGTACTATCCTTGCGCGCCCCAACCATGCTGGCTATGACCATATGCAAGAACCTGTATAGTGGATCCTGGAAGCTAGACCTCTTATGCTTCCTAGGGTCATAAGGTACCTCTGAGATCTGGGCCCAAAAGTCAACAAGCTGAACACCGGCTGGCCAGTCGAATAGGCTCTCGGTAAAGATCGGTGAGTGGATTTCCCTCTGCTTGTATAACCCTAGTCTAACCCCGAATTATGCAAGAGTAAGCTTGTACCAAACCCTACCCATCCTGAATCTCATGCATGGCTCGGTAATCCTGTCATTTGGCCTCGAAGGTGGAGTGTAAGTAAACGAGGCCACGAACTCCAGGGTGAGCTCCCTGTATATATGCTTAGCTATCTGTAAAAACCAGATCCACTGATGAGAGAGGATGTTGTCGAACCGTGAGGACAGTCCGACAGAGGCCACTAACTCAAAATCAACAGGCCTGTAGTCACCAATCTGTCATGGCATCATCCTCAGCAAACGCCTACGAGTGTTGTTCTCATCACCCTGCTCGTTAAAGTACAGCTACGGGTGGACCACATCGGGGATGAGTCCCGTGGCCTCTGTAATCTGGTGAGGAGGAAGTTCAAGGGCCGGGAGCTGCCCGACTGGTGGGAATGGTGTGGCCCTAAAGAAACTGATGGTGGTCGTTGGGCTCTTCTCTTTTGTCGTGGTGCCATTTATCCTGCAAAACACAACAGAATCACTTCAGTTTCTCAAAATATAAAATGCAGAAAATTTAACAGTTTTGTGCACCAGTGGCTGCACGCCTGTGCACAAGGGTGTGCACGGCCGTGCAGCTCAGTCAATGAGTCTAATTAACTATTGTTTTAACTGTTTAAACTGTTTTTTTTTTACCTAAAATACCCTAAAACTGTAACTTCATTACTGGTTTAAAATTGAAAATTAAAAAGTTCTGGTGAGTTTCCAGGTTAAGCATGACCATGCACCATAGTGGGCATGCCCGTGCTGTTGGCTTTGACTATTTGACTCGTCAACAGAGAATTTAAACAGTGTCTTCCAGATGAGCACGCCCGTGCTTGAGTGAGCACAACTGTGCACCTGTCTGAAGTGACGAGTTTCAAACTTGTCAGAATTCCCGTGAATTTTTTCGCATAATTTCTCAAAAAAATTTACCCCATTATTTTCCTAACACTACCCTAATCATTTCCCTAAAGTTTCATGCTCAGATTTGGGCTAAAAAGCCTAGGAATCTAGGTTTTTGTTCAAGAAATAGTGCTACTTAAAAACTCAAAAATCTGGACAGATCTGGACCTAAGAACATATAAAAGTTGTTTAAGAGTGATTATACATCCCTTTTGTTGAAGATTTGAGCCTGAAACGAAGAAAAATTGTGGAAAATGACAGTTTAAGGGGGTAGGCGACGGTGAAGCGAGTGGGGAAGAAGATTAATGAGGGTTTGACTGGTCAAAACCCTTTTACCCACTTTTGGTCTGAACGCTTGGCACGGTCGTGCTCAACACGAAGTCATCCAGTTTCTCGTGTCTTTCAATTTTTAAACTGTTTTTAAAGATATGGTTTTAATATTTTAGGTGCATCTTTCCAAATTGATTTTAAAACCCAATTTTAAGTTCCGAAAATGGTTTAAGTTTGAAAATTTTACCTCGGCTCATTTTCACTTTTCCTATACTTACCTACCGATCTTCATGGTATGACCAACCTCTCCCAAACGAAAATAAAACAGAAATAAAAACCCTCCAAAATGAAAATTGATAAAATTGGTGATTTCGGCATTTTTTACGGGAATTCTCCAAGGTGGTCAATCCGGAAGTATACTTGCAAAGAAAAAACTAAAACAACTGCATTTATATAAAAAAAGGAGAAATGAAAATGAAAAAGCAAAATAAAGAAGAATAAAAAAAAGTAAAAAGAAAATGAAAAAAAAATAAACCAATTAAATAGGTATCAATATTACTATGTTAGAGTTTTACATCTTTTTAGTCTTTATGATAGGTGAAATGCATTAATCTTGTTCATATGTAAAGTTGACGTATCATATTAGATTTGTCAACTCCGGGACGTTCCCGTGATATAATCTAGTTCACAATATTTAGCGTTCTCAAGATAACACTTCCATGCTTTACTAACATTGTGAGAATTTAGTGTAGGTAACGATTTCATAGATGTATATATTCGATCAATAATACGTTAATGGACTTTTCGTCGATAAAAAATTGTCTTCTATATATGAAACTACAACTTTTTCTCTTTAATCTATCAATTCCAAGTCTCTTGTATGATTTCTCTGGTTAGACATGTGTGAAATTGACGGAACAAAAAATGACCACATACAAGAAGATTTTTCTAAAGAGAAATATCTTATGACTTATGCATAGACTTGTAAAGCTATCTATTTTTCCTCAAGAATACGTGTAAACACATATACCTTAAGTTTCCTAGCATCGAAATTATTGATTATACAAATTATCGCATGCCATTTTGTGTTTTAAAATAAGCATTTCCGGTAATCATTTTTTATCTTACATTTATGCTTATTGCAAATGCAAGTTTATTTGATATAGGGCTGAATTTTTGTTGGGTGTCGAAAGAATACCAACTTTTATATAATATAAGGTTTTGATAAATATAATAAATAACTCTTATGATTATTTTAACAAAATTCAAATATTTATTTTAACAAAATTCGAATACTTTTTTAAGTAAAAGAATATTCAACCGTAACTAAAATATGGAACCATATATTCTTCACTTTTTTGTATCATTTCCATGTCTCTAGCTTGTATGTTTTTTCCAAGAAAAAAAAGTGTGAATTTGAAGAGAATAACTACATGCATGTGTTCCCACTAGAAGATGTAGATTTTTCTCTGGTGATGACAGCTATCAGACCATGGGGTATGGGGTCGGTAAGGTGCATCGGTGGGTGACTTGGACATGGTTGCCGACGAAGAACACCGCCCCCCCCCCCCCCGATGAGGCATCGGTGCAAACGGTAAGATTGTACCGCCCTCCCCGTCCCATTTCTCAATACATTTTAAAATTCCAACCGTTGGAAATCGACCGTTTGCCCCTTCTTAAAAAAAATCTAATTTATAAAATAAATAAAAAACGAAATTAATAAAAAAAAAGGGAAGGGGGAAGCGGAAATGACGTGGCGCTGATGTGGACAAGGGGAAAGGAAGGGGGAATGGTGACCACACCCCATAGCCTCACAACATTTTCAGTAAGGTAGGACCGCAATACCCTATGCGATCTGAAACATGAAATGAACACAAAATAAAAATATTCAGGTTTTTCGTTGGATAATACCAATCTTTATTAAGCAGATCAACTCTAACAAGTCATTAAAACATTATTCATATTACTAAAAGAGCAATAAACGGGTCAATCAGAGAAAGACGACACACTTTATATTTATCTAATATGACTAGATCGACATGAATAAGCTTGTATGTTGGAGTTTATAAATTCAACCGCAAACCCGAAACCGGCCCGTTAATCCAGTACGATTTACACTCCCAATTTATAAACCATGGGTGAAATCTTGTATTTTTTTTTTTTTCTCGTTTATTTACCACCATCATGAAAACCATCACTCTTACACGCTTTTTGTTTATTAAGAGAAAACTCAAAACACTCCTTTTGGTTTGGACCGCAAAAATTTGGAGTCTTATTTCTAGTCACATCTTCGATCGATTGTAGTAAAGTGTCTCAAAGGATGTATCATCCTATTAAATACAAGATTTTATGTGTTTGTTGGCCAATAATAATGTTACCTAAGTTTATTAATTACCGACAAGTTTGGATTTTTTTATATGAATCAAAGATAGTGCTTAGTATCTTAGGTAGTAAAATATAGGGTTGAGTTATTCTACAAAGGCTACAAAAAATGAGAAGGGTGAGAAAGATACAAAAAACACAATAGATAATGAAATATGGCACAATGAGCCACAAAATATAACACAGTGCCAAAAAATATAACACAATGCTGAAGAAAAAAGACACAATGAATTGAAAATATGACACAATGATGAAAATAAGAAAAAGACACAATGATACATAAAAGCCACAATAATATAACGCATATTCTAAAACTACAAGCTAAAACCTCCCAAAAATGAAGACCTAAAAACTAACATCGTAGGGTTCGATAAGACGATTTCAATGCCGCTTGAATGAGTTCAATCGGAGTCCGTTTGATACCCTTCCTACGACTTCCTATTTTTCTTTTACTGTGTATTTGATCCTAACCCGTAAAATATAATGCCCGGATAAATGTCAAAAAAAAAGGAAAATTGGATTGTAATAATCACACATTTGTGTTGTTGGCCAATAATAATCTCACCTATGATTATTCTTCCCACCAGTCTCACCTATTAATTTATTTTTTTCACATTGCACCCGCCGTTAAGTCACACTAACGCCGTTAGCTGAAACTCACAATTGTAGGCGATTGTTCACCGGATTTGAATGAGGGAATCGAGACGATGATATTTGTATGTTTAATTGCCGAATGAGCATGGTATGATGGTTTAATTGTCGGTTCCAGTCATCCCCTCCGATAGAACATCAACCTGAATCTCATCAAACCATGCTCGTTCCTGCAATTGAACATACCAATATCATCGCCTCGATTCCCTCTTTCAAATCCGGTAAACAATCGCCTAGAATTGTGAGTTTCAGCTAACGGCGTTAGCGTGACTTAACGCTAGGTGCAATGAGAAAAAATAAATTAAAAGGTGGGTGGGACTGGTGGGAAGAATAAACTTAGGTAGGATTATTATTGACTAACAAAACAAAGATGAGATTATTACAATCCAATTTTCCCAAAAAAAAAAAAAAAAATCTTAAGTAAGACTCCTTGAATTTAATGTACAAGTTCTTAAACATCATTCACAAATTAAATGAAAAACTCAAAATAAAATAAAATCCTCTCCCCTTTCCTCAACCATAAAGGGCAAGGAACACTCCAGAATACATAATTTGATCTTGACCACTTCTGGAGTGCCACCTAATTTTAAAGGCAAAGTGTAGCACCCCAAAATTACTAAACCGAATTTTATGATAATATGAGCACACAAAGCTTTTAACTGGAAAATACTTGACAAAAGGTGGGAGGGGCTAGACTTGCCAAATAACCAAACTTGAGTTTGGTTAAATACTTATTAAAAAAATATAAAAACACAAACTCAACCTACTGGAAGTTGATCATCACACACACTAAAACACACACTCAAGCTCAAACTCAAGAACAAGTTTGAATCAAGGCCAAATCAAATGGGTTTTGCTTGCATTAGCCCTAAAACAAATCATCCGAGCATAATACATACCAAGGTAACTTTTATTTGACTTGATTTGGTGATTTTATGCATATTTGAGATGGGTGAAAACTAGGGTTGCTCCAAAAACGTGAATTAATGCCTTGTAAAGGTCTCTAGTATGAGGAAACCATAATACATGTTAATTTGTGTGTATTAAACAAAATCCTTTTGTAATGATTATATCCTTGTAAATTCATGTTATAAGATGAATTGGGTTTCTTGGTGGATTGGTAGGAACCACCTTTAAACTATGAAATACTAGTTTTTGTTATGAATATCAATGATAAACTATGATTAAGATGTTTATTGGAATGCTAGTAATGTTGAATTTGAGATAGGAATGGATCCATGTGGTCCTTAGGTCCTATAAATAACAATGGATAAATCACGCATACCAAGTGTTTGATAAAACACCTCAATGAAACTTGATTTCACTTGGGCATAGATAATTTGATTAAACTTGTATATTGGTAAAACACAACCAAAATGTGTGTAGACAAGTAAAGACTAGGTTCTAACAGCCTAAATGATCATTCACCTCATAGGTATGGATACAAGACACTTTGGATAGCCACGGAGTCTCGGAATGAGGTAAAGAGGAAGCACGCATAAGGTAAGTCGCTCGATGACTCATGTTTGTTTAAATACCAAGTTATATGCTTCTAGATGTAATTGTCCATGCTTGAACAATATCACAAGAGCTTCACAATGGGAAGCATGTATTCGAATGCAACTCGATAGGAACAAGCTTAGTCTAAGGTTGGAAACATGCCAAGTAAGTCCATCTAGGACTCAAATCTTGTATTCATACCCTTGCAATGTTAACTTGTTAGGCAACCACTCCCCAAGTCATAAGTGACCGGAGAATCTGTTATACCAATGGGCAATGTGGACCGGGTGCTTGAAATTGCGCATAAATGGCCCACGGGACCATAGACGCTAAGGTAGCACCACAACGGCATCTTGCCCAAGGGAAATCTTGAAAACTACCTCTAGTGATGAGGGATTAATCAAAATCGGGTCATGAATCGATTGGGGATAGAGTTAGGATGAATGGGATACTAAAAGGTAACTAGGACAAGTCCTCGATAAAACCCATGTGTCCAAGCTTAGTCCACACTCGCCGTTGGTAATTATTGGGTAACCTAGAACCAGATAGTTAGCTAATCTCCCAAGTGTGAACCTTGAATATGTCTTTAGATGAGCATATGTCCAGCTTTGGTCTTGCTTTTAGGCGAATACTTCTAAATGGGTCAATTTGGGTAAAAACAACATAAGCATGTAAATAATCGAAAAAGGAATTTGATCATGATAAATGACATCTTACAAGCAGGACATAATGGTGTTAAATAAATCCCCAAGTGTCCTTAGGAAGGCCCTTGAACATGGGTTCAAAAGTATCCAAATCCCCTTTAAAAACCAACCAAGATGTTAGTTTCACAATTTTTTTTGTGCAGTAGCATGCGCCTAGGACGCCCAGACATGCACCTAGGACACCCAACTGATGGACTCCGGATGCCCAGAAGTGTGTCTAGGACGCTCAGCCTATTTTTGTTTGTTGTTTTATTCAATTGCTTGACTAATCAAACACACATTCATGGGTTTGTATTTCGTATTTAACCCTAGGTACATAACTCGGAGTATGGACGATGATCAAGCTCATTTTTGAAAGAACCGAACGTTGCATCTTGTTAACTTCCGCATAGACTCTTGATTTTGGGTGTAAAACTTAAGACTTTAGGGTTGAAATCATTGTGAATAACATAGTACTTATGTCAAGTCTTTCAAAGTCGTGTTTTGTACATATTATTTAACGTATTAATGTGGTTTTAGGTAATGGTATCACATGTTCAACCCTTATTTTATTTGTTAAATGCGTGAAAATGGGTTAGGGTGTTACACAAAGTACCCTATAACCCTGAAATCATTGGCGGCATTTTATAGTACTTTGCCTAATTTTATATATATATATAGGGAATGGTTCTAGAGAAAACCCTCCTTATTTGGTAAACTCTGGAAACTCTGACTTCCCAATATTTTTTTTTTTTGAAAAAAATAGGGCAAGTAATATACATGATTTTAAGCATTTTGGGCCAAAAAAATTAAAAAAGCGCCGAGTATTTTTTTTTAAAAAAATAAAATAAAATTTTGACTAACACATGTTAAGCGCTAATAACAGGTGTTAACAATGTGTTAACTATATGTAAACAGTAGACGTTTTTTTATTTTTTAAAAAAAAAAACCGTTCGGCGCTTTTTCGATTTTTTTTGGCTCGAAATGCTTAAAAAATGTATATTACATACCCTATTTTTTTCAAAAAAAAAATGTTGGGAAGTCAGAGTTTCCAGAGTTTACCAAATAAGGAGGGTTTCCTCCATATACTTTACCAAATAAGGAGTAACCGAACTGCAAGGTTTTGCATTGAAATCGTGAGAGTGGCGAAACACTATCGTTCGCTAATAGTAACCAAGTTACCTTACCATTAAGTATCCCGTCCCCTAACCCACCATTTCAACCCTTCCCTCAACCACCTCCTCATCTAGGGATGGCAACGGGTCGGGTATGGGTCGGGTTTGGCTAATACCATACCCATACCCGGTTATAAAATCTCATACCATACCCGTCTCATTACCTGTCGGGTTTTTGTCGGGTATAAAGCATACCCGCGGGTATCAGGTATACCCGTTGGTATTCGCATGTATATATATATTTTTATTTTCTTTTATAGTCTTAAGTTTAAAAAAATCTAGAATATATGAAATTGTAATAAGTAACATATATATTATCATCACCATAATAATTTTGAAACATTTAATATGTAAATATATATTATAGTATGAATTTTGAAAACTATTTATATACTTCATAGCAAATAAATATATATAATAATGTTATTAGAATATATATATATATTTTAGACGAAAAGTTTATTCTTCAAATAATGAATCTATTAGAATGAAACATTACTAAAAATAGTTAAGAAAAAAAATATATAAAACTTAAAAGTCTTCGGGTATATATTTCGGGTAGACGGGTATTTAGTTTCAGGTAATCGGGTCGGGTATCACCTAATACCATATCCGTCCCATACCCGCGAAATATTTTTTTCCAATACCAGACCCGTCCCATACCCGTCGGGTATCGGGTATACCCGTCCCAAATGCTTCAGGTTTCGGGTATACTCGTCGGGCTCGGGTTTTTTGTCATCCCTATCCTCATCCACCAATCACCACGGTGGGGAAGTTAAATTTTTTTTTTCTTTTAATATGCATAGCATGTTTAAAACTTGTACATTGAGCAAAATGACAAAAATACCTTTTATTAGATAAAAATACCTTTCACTTTAACTATAAAATTTCGGACAAGTTAAATGGCAACTTTTTAAGTATTTGTAAATATTATATACGAAGGTTCAGAATTGTTATATATAATAATATTTACTGCTATTAAAATATTTGGTTTCACATGAGTAAACGAGTTTGGTATTGGTTTTGCAAAACTAGATCCGGGTCACCTAATATCATCACATTATTATTATTATATTATATATAACAATTCACATCGTTCGCTACAGTAATACGTCACTATCTGCTACAGTGCACTAACAAAAAGACGATTATGCCCTTATTTGAACCGCAAAATTACGGGAGTAACTCTTCTACACCTAAACGCCTTCACACCACCGTAATAATTACCCAGGTCACCACCATCCGACTTCCGACGGTGTCGTCGTCACCACCAGCGACATCACAACCGTGATCGTCTGCCTACGCAGTCGGCCATTTCTAAGACATCACTGGACATGGCCTCCGGTCGAAGTAACACCCAGATCCGGCCGTGGTGACCAACACCGACATGCAGAGTATTGTGGTGGTTTCCCGAAGCCTGTGACGATGAATCCAAGTTGCTAACGGTTGCGATGACGGATCTAAACGAGATCCGCGACAAAGAAACCTGATCTTAATGAAATCTACGGTGGTGAGTTAGGATTTTTAGAGAATCAGAGAAAGAGACGTTCGAACTTGGGGAAAGACTGTGGTGGTGGTGCCTACGGCGGCCCTGTAGTCATGGAGGAAGGGTGAGGCGGCAATCACGTGACGGTGGAGATGGTGTGTGAAAGCAGTTGTGATGGCGAATTGTGTTCCTCTCTCTCTGTCGGTTGTGAAAAGTAGATCAGAAAGTTTTTTATATCTACGAACCTCTTTTTTATATGAATATATAAACTCATTTTACAATTTACATTCTTTTCAATTTGTTTAAGTTCAATCACTACGTAATTACTTTTTTATTTTTATAAATTATAAAATCATGTTTGTTAGTACTACACAATTAAATGAAGGGTGTAGAGAAAAAAAAGCATTTATATATGGTCGCTATGCTACAGGCTTGCGGGGCAACGCCCGCGGACAAAATTACTAGTAAAAAATAAAAAGAAAAAATCTGAAATTTATTCATACCCGATTGCCTCAAAACCTTACCCAGACATAAAGTTGTAGTTTTCAATTTTGATTTAGGTCTCTTCCATCCAATAAAAAAAAATATGTACTTAACACTCTCAGTCTGATAGTTTAAAAATTGCATTTATAGTCTCTTGGTTTGTTGATTCGTTTCAGTCCACACCATTAACATCCTTAGTGTAGTTCCGTTAAGTGTGTGTTTGTGTTTTTTTAAATGATTTTTAATTTTTTTAGTAATTATGTATAATATTTTTGTTTTATATAAATGTGCTTTAATTAATTATTTGTTTTAAAATGAAACATGAAAAAGAAAGTAAGTAGGCATTGTAGCCTAGAGTGCTGACACTAATTTAATGGTTCCAGGTTATTTTGGTTTAATTTTGACATGACAGCTACTGATTGGTCGGGATCATACTAGTAGCATGGAGTTCCCCTAGAATCACTTAAACCCAAATAAAGCATTAGCTTAGCGTCACATCAAATTTACAAACCTTCTTAGAAAACCATCACTTTTCATACGTTATACAAACTTCTACAGACTCCGCTTCACCCTCCACATCATCAACTACTCTTACACTTGATTATGAATTTACTTTTACATTATTTATAATTTTTCCGTTTATTAATACATAATGAAATATAATTAAATTGAAAGAAAAAAACAAAAAATTAAGATTATATTATTTTAAAATTCGTTTATAAATAGATAATAGAACATATCAATTTTTTATATTAATTGTATTTATATTAGTATTTTATCAGCCGCGGGTTGCAGCGGCCCGCAACGGATGGAACTGTGTATGTTACACACATCGTGTTATATAGACCGTTTGCGTTGTGCAGACAGAGAGGAGGTGAGTTTTACGGCTGGCAAAGCATTTGAGCGATATTAAATAATCAAGAAGTAAAATAAATCTTTGACTGAACCATATTCCGGTATAAACCATAATTTTATGAAAATTGTGAAAACTGTAGCTACGTGGGTTCTTTGGGTTATATTTGTTTTGCTTTTGAACTTAGCATATATGTTTTGTACAATTAAAAATTTAACACATAATATTTTTGTGAAAACTATAATTACTATGTTATTGATGTTACCCTCCTCTTACCCAGGCGCCCCATCACCACCTAACCAGTCTGCCAGTACCCAGTCGCCCCCTTCCCCTTAAACCCAATTGTCCACCGCCAACCACATTCTCCTTTTTCGTTTCATAGGTCCATGGCTTAAATCGTCATTAGCACGCTGAAAAGTCGGCAACCGTGGGTTGCCGACGATCTATCTTGGTGGCGGTTGTTTATTATTATTAAATCCCCACTCATCTCGAGTTGGGTTTGTTTGTCATGCCTTCTTCGAGTCGGAGGCGTCATCGATCTCCTAAGGTGGCCACACCTAGTGTTGCTGCGGGAACACGGGCGTGTCCTTTTAAGTTATTTTACTCCTACCAGTTCGGTGTATCTGGTAGTTCCCGGCTGCTATCCCACCTTAAACGGGACCATTTAGGTTGGGGTGACGGTAGAGAAACTCTGTGGAATGTTGTTTATAAGGATAGTGTCCTTTTTGATGAGGTGGGTGAGGCCCTGCGGGGGATCAATCAATGGTTGTTTGCGTGATGCATGTCCCTGCATGCTCTCAGTAGAGGATGCCATCACGAAGACGGAGTCACGAAGTTTTTCCACAACACCGGGTGTGCGGCAGATTTTATTGTGAGGGTCCCTAAACCTCGCTTAAGCGTGGTCCACAACGAAATAGAACTTGGTCAAACAGTAGCTGCGGATATCGGGCTTCTAGAACGTCTTTTTTCTATGCCAATAACGACTGTAAAGAGCATCCTGCCCTCCTGAAGGTTAGCATTTGCCCATGCATTAACTGGGATCCAGCGCAAGGTGGTGGCTGCCCCTGGATCTGTGGAAGCTTGGGTGCCACTTTTGTTATTGCGTCGATGCATGCTGTGGGTTATTAGGCCGACTTCTAGGCAAGAACGGCGGTCAGGAAACCGTAAGTCCTTGTAGTGCAATAGTATAATGTTGGCATTGGCTATCTAGAAAGATGGCGCTGGGCTAGGGGAGCTTGCCATTCCCTTCTCGACCAGTCTTCGGAAGGATTTACTGGGGGCTTCTGCCTAACCAGCCTCAAAAAACGACGACTGTATTAAGAAATGTTTGCGAAAGGTAGCGGATGGTCATTTCACTGCCGCGGCTAAGGTTTTGTGTTCCTCCGGGGTAGCTCTATTCGGGGATGCCACTTTGAAAGCGCTTATCAATAAACATCCTGCCGTGGACCCCCTGCCTTGCCTCATGCCTTACCCTCTGAAGGGGCTTTGCAAGTTGATGCTGAATGTGTGTTAGGAATTATTAAATCCTTCCCCAGAGGGACTTCTTGCAGGAGGGATGGCCTACAGGCACAACATATTTTAGATGCACTATGTGGACAGGGTGCTTCACCACCCTTTGACCTCCAGGTGGTCATCACCGAAGTGGTAACCTTTGGTTACGAGGGATTTGCCCGAGGATCCTAGCAGTGTTCATCTATTCGGCCCCCTAACCCCGTTTCTTAAACCTGAAAACGGGACCAGGCCTATCGCAATCGGGGCTATCTGGCGGAGGTTGGTCTCTAAAGTTGCTATGCGTAAGGTTGGGAAGGAGATGGCTACTTACTTAGGGGATTTTCAATTTGGGGTTGGGGTTTCAATGGGGCGGAGGCAATTCTTCACAGAAATAGGTTTTTAAATGCGTCCCATGACAACGGATAAATGGCCATACTCACTGTTGATTTTTCAAACGCGTTCAACTTGGTCGATCATACACATCTTCTGCGTGAAGTGAGCGTGTGTTGCCCATCAATATACCCTTGGGTTTAGTTTCTTTATGCTCAACTTGAAAGGCTATACGTGGGTGATACTTGCATTGGGGCATTCACTGGGTCCAACAGGGGATCCTCTGGGACCGCTCCTATTTTCCCTTGTCCTACAACCGTTAGTCCTTCGAGTGGAAGAATGTTGCCCTCTATGCTTTCATGCTTGGTACTTGGACGATGGTACGATTATTGGGGGGGGGGGGCTGAAGAAGTGGCTAAAGCCTTGAAGATTATTCAAACCGACGAGCCAAATTTGGGGCTTGCACTTAACATTAAGAAATCGGAAATCTTTTAGCCATTGTCCAATGGAGCAAAAAGAGACCCTGGACTATTCCCTGATGACATTGGGAGACCAGAGAGGGGTGTAAAGCTCCTCGGGAGGGGGGGGCTATATTAGTTCTTTGGCGGTTGAAAGAGCCCAACAAGCTGTAGATCTGATGGGTCTTCTTGAAAAGCTGCGGGATCCCCAAAGTGAACTCCTTTTGCTCCGCTCTTGCATGGGGTGTCTAAGTTACTGTTTGGTCTACGGACATGTCCACCGGACTTCGTTTCTGATGCCGTATCTATTTTTGACAAGGGGCTACGTGAGGCAGTTGAAGATATTATTGTATGTGCGGGACAGTTTTTTGGGAATTTTTAATGGCGGATGGCGTCCTTGCATATACGGTCCGAGGGGGCTTGGGCTCTCTTCAGTAGAGGATGCAGCTGCGTATGCATTTGTTGCCTCTAGGGTGCAGTCATGGAAATCGCAAGACCACATCTTAAGGAGTAGTGGCGTGGTGGGGAGAGACTCGGATTATATGCTGGCACTGGACAATGTTCGCAACTCTCTCTTTGATCTAGACGTGGGTGGTTTCATGGATAAAGACACCGCCCCCAAGAAAGCCCAAAAAACCTTGGCGAGTGCATTTACTCAGAAAACCCTTCACAATATGGGAGAGAAGTTTAGTATGACCCCCCGTTAGAAAGCGGTGTTTGAATGCCTCAAGGGGCACATGCTCAAGATTTCTTAACTGACCTCCTGATCGATGAGCTTGGGCAACATATGTCAGCTATCGAATACCGAGCAATCCTTAAGTACAGACTTATGATCCCCAAGTTTCCTGTTGACGAGCCGTGCCCGATTTGTAAGAAAGCTTGTTTGGATAAATTTGGGGACCACGCCTTACATTGTAAGGAAATGTCGTGTTTTAAATGCCAACATGACTTAGTTAGGGATGCCTTGTGGGATGTTTTGCGAAAGGCTAGGATATCAGCTAAGAAAGAAGCCCGAGTTAATTTTCTGACGGCCCCGCTAGACGGACGGTCCACCCTACGGCCAGCGGATGTCCTTGCGTTCGGGTGGGCGCAAGGTAAGCATGCGTGTGTTCACCCCACTAGGGTGTCCCCTCTGGTGGGGCTTCAGGATTCGGGGTTTGTAGCAGGGCAAGCAGTCTTGAAAGCTGAATCTAAGAAAATCGCTAAACATGAAAATGGTTGCCTGGAAAATCAGTGTGTCTTCATACCCTTTGCTTTTGATACCTTTGGGGGCCTTTCCCCCGAAGCCATCTGGTTCCTGGATAGGGTGCAAAAGGTGATGCATAGTAATTGCTCGACAGCCAGAGACCAAAGTTTCATTTTTAGTATAGTAGGTTTTGCTATCCAAAGGGGGGTGGTGGTGCAACTTGTGGCTCGCTCACCTGCCATCCATTTGTAATGTGTTGTTTTTAATTTAAAAAGAAATAAACGAATACATTCTTCTCTTAAAAAATGATGTTATAAATATATTAGCATTGTGGTTATCAATGGCCAAAATAGATTAGGCTTATTCTCCAAGTTTGGTTATCCTATATATACTCCATTGTATTTATTGTATAGGGATAACTTTGTGGAATAGTAACAAACTTTCAAAAGTTTGTATGACACGCCTTAATCATTAATACCAATCCTTTTCTCACTATTATTCTCTCATATTCTCTTGCTACTAGGCTTGTTTTACAACACATTATCAGCATACAAGTTCTCTCTCCAAACCCTAATTTCTTAAGCCGTCATTGCCCCTATTAAGGTTGGAGATCACTGCGACACCACGACAGAAAATCAAACACTGTTTTCATTACTGATGTTTTATTCATGGGTTTTCTGCTATCAGTTTATGAAAGAACATAAAACATAACATCATGGGTACTCTTCCCGGTTCGTCCGGCGTTGGGCAACGAACCTTCTCATGCAAAAGCTAGTAAGTTATGGTGGCTGACTAGTTGCAGTCGAAGTTAGGTAGGGGTAAAGCTATACTTACATTTACCTGCAAAAGTTTTCTAAGTCTTACATATTTACCCCCTATAGTTTAGTTATATGACTGTTGACCGAAAAACAATTAATTAAATTATTTAATTAGTTCATAATAATGTTGTTAAAAGATACGGGTTTTTACTCAACTCAGTTTGTGGAGGCAACAACCAGTGTTGTAAATGTCGGGATTAATCGGTTACTAATCACTAGTTGATAGGTTACCGAGTAATTTTTCGTTAATCAGTCCATTAATCGGTAGTTGGCCTAGTCAGCCCTATTCGGACTTAGTCAAACATAATCAGCCTAGTCGGCTAGCCAAAAATCGACGATTCCAGCAAGATTTTGGGGAAAACATGAAACCCCTAACCTATAACTGTGAACAACCAAACCTCAACCATGGACAACCACTCTCGAAACCCCCAACCAACCAATCACTTTGTTCCCCATCCCACCACTGACACAACCTAAGATCCTGGACCTGAATGTGTATCTGAACCGTAACCCACAAAATAGCATCTTAACCCTCACCCCTATCCCACCACCGCACCTCTGCACTACTGCACCTTTGCATAACCACCTCTGCACTACCACTAGACCTTATTACCAAAATCCCCACCCTCCAAATTCATCACCTATGCTAACCAAACAACCTACTACCACGATTAACCGTTGGCGACTTCACTGAATGCATCATTCCTCATTGTTTCACTAGATTTGAATAACCGCAATGGTGGTTCTCTCTTTCACACGTGCGCACGCACACACACACACAATATTTGAAACAGATGCATGGGGATGTCGAAGCTGGAGGTGGTAGTTATGGGAGACGAAGAGATAAGTGGGTGGTGACAATGGTTGTGGGTTATGGTGGTGGGTAGTGGGTTTTGGTGGTGTTAATTGAGGGTGAAAGAGGAAATGAAATGAAAAAAAATAGGAGGGATGGATGGAATGATTTTGAGGGAATGAAATGTCTTATGTAATAGGTGATTTAATTCCATTGACCAACCAAACTTCCTATTTTTTTCATTCCCTCACAATGGTACATTCCATTTCGTCTCTCATTCTTGCATACCAAACATTACCTAAGTTTTATAATAAAGAAACTTAAACAAAAAGTTAAATTTCATTAATATAAATAAATATATTTATTTTATAAAGTTTTTAATAAGATTATGTATCTGTAAATTTTACAAAACTTTCAAATCTGTTTATAAATATAAATTGTATAAATTATAAATACATCCTACACTTCACTAAAAAGTAAAACAAAGACAAAAGGAGTTATAAGTAAATAAATTATAAATACAAAAGGAGTTATAAGTATATAAAATTGAGCGGGTCCATCCTTTTAGACTTTTGGCTGTCTATCCTCACAAACTCAAGTACAGAAGCTCACTGTTGCTACAACAAATAATGGACCAAGGATGGTTATAAGATATCCAGAGTAAAAGGGTTAAAGGATTCAATTTGCCTAACGCAGTTCGTGGGGTCCCCCTACATTTGCAACACGTGGGTTGGATTTAGTTGTTTGTTATTGTTTTTGGATTTTGATTTGAAGTATTCAAATCAGAATGTTATTTATAATTTGTAGTATTATTATTATTGTTATTGTTAAAATGAAGAAAAAGATAAAGCAATAAGCAATATCTTATAGAGAGAAGAGAAGATCAGAAGATCTGGAGTGGAATCAACTAAGTGTCAAGTGGTTGTTATATAGAAGAAGCATCTTCAATAAGAGGAAGTCCTTGACCTTTGATCCAAGGCTGCAGTGGGGGAGTTGCCCTTTATGGTTAAAGGAAGGCTTTTGACCTATGGGTAATAGATTGATCTCCAGCACATGCATGGGCTGCTGCTGGGCGGGAGCATTCACACGAAAAGTGCGATGTGACTCATCATTTAATTTGTTTTTTTTGCTGCTTATGACAACTATGTGGATTTCCAACCTTTTTACCCTTTAACCTTTTAAGCTACTTTGCATACTTATCATTTTGTTGAGCTTGAGCTACCCACGTCATCAACCCCTCAAGTCAGAGGTGTTTGTGGTGTAATCTCAAAGGTTTCTGACTGTATACAATTTTTTGTGACTTAAAGGTTTAAGGGCTTCAAGGGTTGAGAGCTCAGGGCTGTGGAGGGTGAAATCCTTTTAGTTTAAATTTAACTTGACCGTTGATGGGACATGTGTCAGGCCATTATGTGGTAGTTATTAATGTGGTGTTGGGATCATTATACCTAGGGCTGGCAATTTAGACACGAACACGATAACCTGACACGAACCTACACGATTTTAACAGGTTTCGTGTTTGGTCTTAACAGGTTTCGTGTCTATAACAGGTCGACACGTTAAGACCTGTTTATTTTCGTGTCGAGTTCGTGTTTACATGTTTCGTGTTCGTGTCTTATCGTGTACGTGTCATAACAGGTCTTATCGTGTCTTATCGTGTTTTTTATCGTGTCTTATCGTGTCTTATCGTGTCTTGTTGTGTCTTATCGTGTCTTATTGTGTCTTGTCGTGTTAACTTATTTTACTAGGTGTTCCTTATCGTGTCTTGTCGTGTCTTATCGTGTTAACCTGTTATACACAGGTTCGTGTTCGTGTTTGAAAAATAATGACACGATTAGATTTCGTGTCGTGTTCGTGTTTACAAGTTTCGTTTTCGTGTCTTAACAGGTTCGTGTAACCTGTTATGCCAGCCCTAATTATACCTAGCGGTTATGATTATGATTATTTTAATCCTCCTTATTATCACTTCAACCATTCACTTTTTCATATTTCACTTAAACTTTCCAATCACTTTTTTTTCCTTGGTTTAATCATCCTTCTATTCAGGTTAGTTTCTTTTTTCATCTTTTTGCTTTTGATCATCCCTCAAAAAATATATGGACTAAAAAGGATATGAGGGTTAGTTATTCCCGATTAACACAAGAAGAAGTTGAGGAATTTTGCTTAGAATGGGGCATTGATTTGTCGTTCAATCTGGTGGCTCTGGGATTGGACAAATCTATCAATTAGTGTCCCGCTAGTTTGATCGCCCTGTATTATCGCCATTTCGAGTTTTCAAATCTTCGTTACCCCTTTTCAGTTTTTGTACTCAATGTTTTAAAATACTCTGGGTTTCTTTTGCGCAAATGCACCCTCATGGGTTATCTAGGGTTTTACATTTTGAAGTCTTATGTCGGGCTCTTGGTTATGATCCTTCATTGTTGATGTTTCGCCGTATTTTTCGATTGGAAAAATGGTGATTGGCTTACTTTTGAAACATCCCAAATTGATGTTTGCCTAATTTCCTCCTTGGTGACCACCCTTGGCACCTAGAAAAAATCGTTTCTTTTGGATTTCCGGGTCTATCCTTCCATTTAAGTCTGTCTGGATGCATTCTGATGTTGTTTTAAATGAACTTGAGCCTTCTGAGGTAGAATTAAATGGTGTTCAGTTAAAGCCATTAGAGAATGTCCTTCCAGGCTCCGGTCGTTCCTTGAACTTGTTTTGATCTTAGCAGGTGTGAGTGTATTATGGGACCAACCGGATCGGGACCTTGTGCTCATGAGCGATAATTAGGGTATGGTTTGTCTAGTGATATCGGCCTTAGACTTTATCAAGTCGGATGATACCTCAGATGTTGTGTTTGGTGATACCGAGGCTGTGGATGGAGAGGATGCTATTGCAAAAACTGAGAAGTGCAGGTATGTTGGGACTGAGTATGTGAATGTACCAAATGTAAAAGGGTTAACTAAGCCCGACTCTTCAAAGCCATCAACCCGTCGTTTAAGTCGGCACTTGTTGAAGGGACCAAGTTAGCCGACTTCCACTGAGTTAGTCGACCTGAATGATGACATTGAATATTCGGAAGATTAAGTTGCTGAAGTTGAGGGAAATCAGGAGAAAGAGGAAGAGTTGTCGTTGATTTCTAGTATGAAGGTGAATGGGAAAGAAAGAAGGCAGCCATTGTGTAGGTTTCGGCTATGAAGGATAGAGAAGGTTCTACCAGTGTGGAAGAAGGTGACGTGTATGTGCCCGGGTGGGTTGTGAAGTTTGGAATAATTTTAAGTCATCCTCTATTTGCGAGCATGTTCTAACACATTTTGCTCCATCATGTGTAAGAGATTCCCTGTCAACAATGGATGATGATGCTCTTTTGTCAAGGATAATGGTGAACGGTTGTAACATCATGTCCATGCTTCCCGAGGGGGCATCGAGGTTTCGGAAGCGAATGAAGGAGTATGAAGAGTTCTCCCAAAGAAGGATAAGATGAAGATTCCTTGGCCTCCATGAAAAGGTAGGTGGAAGGGTCCGTGGGAAAGGAGAAGTCTTTGTAAGCCAAGATTGATGAACTTAAGCTGCAAAATGAGGTTGATAGGAAGAATCTGCTAGTAAATATGGAAGAGGATAATGCGAAGGTGAAGGTTTATAGGGCAGCCTTGGAGGTTCAGGAGGGAGCCTTCTTAGAGGAGAAAGAAGGATTAAAGGCTTACCTCGCCCAGATGACTAGTGATAATCAATCGTTGATAGAGCAAGGTTTCCAGTAGGTTGTTACCTGTTTGCTGCACTCAACTGAGTTTAACTATGCTTTGGGTGATGTACTGATGTTTACACGAAATTGCTAAATCATGGAAATGATCTTGGGTACCTTGGTTATAAGGCGCATGAATCTGAGCAACCTTTGGAGCGATCTTCGCTTTACCAACCCCAAACCTTTGATGTTTTCAAGGACTCTGTCCTTAAGATGGAATGGTTGACCAACCTCTATCTCTATCTAGGTGAGGTGTCCAACTATTTTGGCAAACCTTTGTCTGTCTTGCAGGAGCTCAAACATTCCGGCCTTAATAAGGTCGTATGTGCTAAAGTTTTCAAGCCTCTTTCAAAGAAAATATCATATTCTAGTGACAGTGAAAAAACACTTGATGAAGGTGGGGAAGGTTCGAAGGATGCAATCTTGGAGACTTCAGAGGTTGTCGGTGATGTTGGGAAGAAAGCTAAGAAAGTCAAGAAGAGCAAGAATACTAAGTTGTGGGAGGCAAGCATAAAGTAAGTTGAAGGATCGAGGCCTTCTTCTTCGGATGCTACTATTTCAAATATCTTTGCTTATTGATGTGCTATGTATGGTCTATAAAAACTAAACTAACCTAGACACCTAGTAATATAAAACAGACTCAACTAAACTAGACCACACGACAGGCAAGTGTACCTATCAATGCAGTACAGACTAAGTAAGTCCGAGTATCGAACCCACAGGACACAACTAGAAAACAAAACTAGACTCGACTAAGACTTAACAAAATTGGTTTTAAATATGATTTTTGGTTTTTAAAATAATTAAATAAACTAAATAAAGTAAATAAACAAGATAAACTGACAGCAAGGATAATTGAGGAAAATATCAGAGTAGGAAGACAACTACCTAGGTCAAGAATCCTACATGCAAACTCACAACTCTCGGTAATGGAAAACTGAATGGCTTACCAGATTCTTCAAGAAACCCTAAGACATGCTAGATCTCCTCCCGGTCTCACCAACACACCCCAAAGAATCCTAAAGAATAAAACACTGGATATCTCGCTTGGATCACCTCCCGGTCTCACCTCACTAAGAATGTAAAGGTACTCTAATGACTCGATCACCTCCCGGTCTCTCTAATCACAATACACCCGAAGATGTAAAGGAGTAATTTAATTGGGTTAACTATGACTTGGAATTGCAGAAACTAAAGACAACTATGCTAGGATCACCTCCCGGTCTCACCCAAAACCTAACACCTAAAGTTCTAGACAACCCAACATCCCATCACCTCCCGGTCTCAAGAATGGAAGAATACTTAAGTCCTCTAAATTCTCTAATCAAGTTCCTATGGCTTTTGTGCACAAAACCATAAAATAAGCTACAAGCACCTAGCAAGCAACCCTAATAATCATCCAAAAACATGAAAGACATTCACTAAGACGATTATGGAACTATCAAAAATAATAAATTAGACTTAAGTACGCACACACATCATAATAAACACCAACCAAATCGTTACCAAAACATTAACCATTCAATAAATAATCCATAAACTGAGAACTGTAAAATTAACATGTAGTCTTCATACAACCTAGGTAGTGGTTCAAGATTTAGCTACTCATAATAATGAAAATCGATAAAAACATAGGTTCAAAATAAAATATAGTCATAGTCTCAATATTCATGAACATAGAGTAAATAAATATGAAAACTAAAATTTATTATAGTCGAACCCGTAGCTTCACTCTTGAACCCGTGCCTCCTTGGCCTTCATTTAATCCTCTAAAATAGTGAAGAGCTGCTGTTAGATTGATGCCTTCTTCTCGGCGGCTGATAAGATGTTCCGACGAAAATAATATATCCCTCCTATGCGGTGCTAGTTGTCTAACCTCGATAATAATGATGTGCCCCCTACTTTTTTTTGAACGGCAAATCGCTTTTTATATAGATAAAAAGAGCCAGCAAGGGGCTGAGAGAACAAAACAAACAAGAGAGAAAGAGAGAGACGACCGACCCCGGGGATAACACACAACCGACACCTCAAACATTAACCAATCGACCCAGGACGGACAAGGGATCTTAGCCCTGTTTCCGATCCATACAAAAATGTCTTCCTTAATTTGCTCCACGACTCTCCTCTGATGAACAAACTTATCATCGAAAACCATAGCATTCCTAGCGATCCATATATGCCAAACAGTAGCGTAGATCACAGTGAATACCAAACGTTTCCAGATTCTGGAACCTGGGTTCTCTCCAATAATCCGGGCAAGATCGGTCAGATTGTCAACCGTAGAAGGAAACGGGATTCTCAGCCAAACACAAACTTCCCACCATATACCTATGGCGACCAGGCAGTTAACAAACAAATGGTTCGTATCTTCCAAACCGACACTACATCTCGCACACCTACAATCAGGAATGGGAATCCCCCTAGCGGCCAGTTCAGTCTTGACCGCGACCCTCCCCAACAACGACCTCCATACCAAGATATTACATTTCGGAGTTGCCCACGGCTCCCATCTAAACACGAAGTCACTCGGCAGATCTGGTTTAGCAAGCATCAGCTCATGACGAACTGATTTCACCGAATATTCAACCCCAATATTTTTTTTCCTTTTTTAAATTGCCTTGGGCCGTCACTACAAAGCCTCATGTCACATTTATATATTTTTTTTCTTTTTATTATTATTATTATTATTATTATTATTATTATTAGTAGTAGTAGTAGTAGTAGTAGTAGTAGTAGTAGTAGTAGTAGTAGTAGTAGTAGTAGTAGTAGTAGTAGTAGTAGTAGTAGTAGTAGTATTACTCTATGTTTCCGACTCGGGTGTTCTTGGCTCGACCAAAGTTACTCGTTTATGCTCCAATGTCCATGAACACCTCCTCTCAAGTGTTGGTGTCTTGATTAAAATTCTTTCATTTTGAGCTCATTCTCTCCAAACACCTATAAAATAACAAAATACATAAATACATAATAGAAACGACACAAAACGAATAAAAACTTGACAAATAATATACAAAATACATAGGAAATGAGATGTGTTTTGCAACACATCACTTATCATTCGTAGCTTTCTTAGCATGTGTTAAATAATATTATGTGGTTTGTGAACAATTACTCTTTCGGTGAACTTGTTAAGTATCCTATGGTTTGTTGTTAGCCTTGAAGGCTACTTGGACAATTTTAGGTTAATGGCCCTTAAGGACTTTTATGTATGGATGCTATGTTTGTTTCTGTTTGTTCTATTTTTATTTGCGAAAATTATTTTGTGATTGTCTTTGTATTTTGTTGTGCATGTTTTATCGGTAGCACCTTGAAAGGTTCGGTGCTGCAGTCACCTAACCTTAAGGTTGTCTAGGCAAAAAAATACGCTGCCTATCCTATGAACACTACTTAGTGTATTTGAGATTTCGTAAGCAGTTCAAATGGCTTAAGGAGCTTTTGGTGTAGGCTGCTCAGACCCGTCTATGAGACATGTTTATTGTTAAGTTAGGTCTCATGGAGTTGTATTGATATAGGAACTCACCCCGTATATAGGTCCATTTAACCCTTGAACCTATTAAACGATGGGGTCTGGGAGCTCATCCCCTTGCATGGCCCCTGCCATGGAATATTTTGATAGGTTCTCAACCTGATTATAGGATAGAAAGACAAGTCTTAAAAGAGAATGCCATGATTTATTCATTAAACATATTACGGTTACATAGATAGAACAAGTTTTAGGAATTTGGACATTTCCTAAGGCATTCGAGTTACACATAGAACCTTTTAAGGTTTTTACCATTCCAATAGTGTAACACCCCAACCGATGGCGGGAACATCGAGGTGTCACGTATTGACGATTGTTCAGTAGCTCATGGTAAATAATAACTTTCAATAATTGATTTAAATAAATTACATACCATTGTTCTAAAGAATTTGTACATCAAAATAAAATAAAGAAAAATACTAGATACACATCTTCAAGCATTAACTCTAATCTTCAAGCAAGCTATAACCTAAAACATGTTAAGTTTGAAAATATTTAGGGTCAACAAAAGTTGGTGAGAATTACATAGGTTTGAATATTGAATAAAATTTTGTATAATTTAAGTGTCATGGCAAGTCTAGTCCATATGTGAAAACAATACTACCCGGTAAATCGTGTGCATAATCAAACCTTGTGACTAGAATATTGTGGTCCATCCCATATGCATATGGTTCACTCGTTTATGTTGCGATAACAATCACCCACGCTACCCATACTGGAGGTAACATATCCGGGTGGGGTTGTCAGTCCAATAGATCTATCATTATGTATCGTTGGCTTGTACGGAGTTAATGATTATGCTAGTCTATTTTGCTTACCATAGTAATGTTTAAGACATAATGCAACATAGAATAACACATAGACACTTATGTTGAATTGCAATTGAAAGTATAACATGTTTCACCCCAAAATGTTGAAAAATGGGCTATGTAAACTCACCTTAGTACTAGAATTGAGTCCCTTGATATAGAATAATTGTGGCTCTTGTGTCCAAATATCACCTTATAAGGCAATAATTGAGTAATGGGAAAACTTAAAAGTCTAAGTTTTCTAGTCTACAAGTAGTTCTAGGGTTCCTAATTTGGGGGTTGATAATTGATTAAACGTTAATTTAGATAAATTGTTAATAAATAAAAGAAATTCGGAAAATAAATAAATAAAAGACTATTTGTAGATTTTTTTTTATTAAGGGTGGTCATGTTATAAGATTTTAAGTATGAAAATAATTTTTATAAAATTATTTTCTCAAAAATTGAATATTTAGTATATTTATTTTTATTTGTCAAAATATAGTTTTAATATCTAAAAATATTAAAATTAATGACATTTCAAATTAAAATTTATATTTCTGTTCTAAATAAACAAAAATAAGTTATATAAAATTTTGGTATAAAAATAGTGAAAAATGAATTTACTATGAATTATTTATGATTAAAATAGTAAAAAAAATAATTAAAAATATAAAATAAACGTTTTTTTTTGAAATAAAAATATATTTCTGAAATATTTACTATTTCATAAATTCAAAATAATTTTTGAGGAATTTTGTAAAATTGTTTAGATATTTTTATAAAATTTTCAATTTATAATTGAATAAATTTGTAATATATTATATATATATTAAATAAATGATTATTGAAAAACTAAAAATTGTATAGTAAACTTTGTCATTATGATAATATAAAATATTTTTATAGAATTTATAAAGCACTTTTAGTATTTAAAAACTATTTTTAAAATAATATAGAAAGTATAAGTATAAAGGAAAAACTAAAAAAAATGGTTGTATGTGCCAGGACTCGAACCCGGGTCCTTGGCCGAGTCAATGGTTTTAAATCACAAGCCCAGACCAGTTGGTCTGGACCCTGAGAACGATGTTATTTGATTTCAATTAACTATAAGGGTTTCTTGGTTTGTATTCATAAATGGTTTAGAAAAAAAAATGAGGCCGCGAATCGAACTTGAGTACAGGCCGGTTCCTACGTCTTAAGACAGAAGGTTATTACCAACTGATCTGTAGATCAGTTGGTGATAGAATTCAATTTGTTTTAAACTTAAACGATGTCAGCGTGAATCAATATCCCCAAATCGAAAAATATGAACCCTGGCTATCTAATTACGTCTAATAACAACCAATAGCCTCTGAAATGTTGGGGCTATTGTTTGTATAAGGCCGACTAACAAAACCATCGAATAAATTTGGACTTACAGTGTTTTTAGAGCTACGAACGAGCCGGTCAAGAGAAAAAGTCAACTTGTGGCTATTTTTCAGATTAGAAGGTGTTTTAGGATAAATCGGGTATGGGGGTTTGATGTTCGATGATGTTAGCTTGTAGGGGTATGATCAATTTATACTAAATACTCGTATTCGTATGTTTAGAAGGTTTTGACCCATTCTTAATTGTATACGTGTAATTCATAAAATTGGAAGGTTTTAACTATGATTTGGTGTGGGGAATAGCAGAATAGGTCGGTCAAATCTTTCCTTAGTTAATTACGATAAAAAAACACAGATTGATGTTGTTTTGGTAAGGATTGGATTCGCAATTGACTTCCTAAAGTCAACTGCGTGTATATAGAAAGGGTTATGTTTGTTTTGTTTTGTTTTGTTTTGTTTCAGATCACAAAAATGGCTGTAGCCCAGCTGGTTAATGTGTGTGTGTGTGTGTGTGTGGCGGGCCGGCTGTGGACGCGGGTTCGAGTCTCGGTCCACGCATATCATGTTTTGGCATTTATTTCACTAATATTTTATGATTATAACTTCATAATATCATTATATAAGTCCGAAAATGGTACGAAATATTTTTTAAAACGTACAAAAATATCGAAATGCGACTTTTATTGATTAAATAATAGAACAATCTTAACAAAAATGCGAAATGTTACAGTCTCCCTACTTTTGGAAACTTCGTCCCAAAGTTATTAAAACACGGGGTTGAGGGTGATTGGGTAGAAATTAGAACAACTGAAAACCAAAAGCTTTGAAGAAAAGCACAAAACTTTCTTGATACAAAAATGAATCATGTAAACCTGAAAATAAACATAAACAAAAACATCAAGATCAAACACAAAACATGTATAATTAATAAAATTAAATATTAAATAAATAATAGTATAGAAAGCTAAATATTTGAAGAGATTAATAAAAAACCAACAGATTTGAAGAAAAGCACAAAAACTTTCTTAATAAAAACTTGAATCTTACGTACCTGAAAATAAAAATAAACAAAACATTAAGAACAAACACATAAGATGTAAATTTATTAAAGGTCCAAAAGATTTAAAAAAAAAAACACAACACTTTTCTGATAGAAACTTGAAAGCTATGAACCTGAAAATAATCATAAAAAAAATTAGTATCAAACACAGAACATGTAAATTATTAATTTAATTTATATGATCAAACCTTCATTGTTTATAACCATCAATTTGAAGACGATTATGTTTTCACATATATATATATATATATATATATATATATATATATATGGTAGGGTTCAAATAGGAACCAACCCTTAAGTAAGAACTATAAGAATCAATCTGAGCCATCCATCTTCAATGGCATGATTGTAAATAAGTAAAACTTTAATTAATTGTTATTGTAATAAAGGGGTATTAATGTCTTTTGTTCAATATCATTGTTATTAGGTAATTAATAAGAAATTCCTGTATATTTGGAAACAGCAAATTAGTGTTTATGGTATACCCAAACGTATTTATTGAATATATAATATTAAAATTATATCTCGGTATATATACAACAGTGTACATTGGTGTATATTCGTTTTTTCATTCATCATCATCACCAACACAAGATATACATTGGTGTATATTCGTTTTCTATTCATCATCATTCAACATCATCAACAAAGATATACATTGGTGTATATTCGTTTTTTCATTCATCATCAACACAGATATACATTAATGTACACAGATATACATTGGTGTATATTCGTTTTTGAAGTGTACATTGGTGTATATCAGTTTTTTTTTTGTTCATTCATCATCACCATCAACACATATATACAACGATGTACATCAGTTATACATTGATGTATATCACTTTTTTTCCTTTTCATTCAACATCATCAACACAGATATACATTGGTGTATATTCGTTTTTTCATTCATCATCATCACCAACACAAAAATATACATTGGTGTATATCAGTTCACCTTATCGCCTGAAACCCTGAAAGAATATTATTATTCCCATGACCCTGATCTTGTCTCCTTGTCCGGTATCGAAATCCGGTAGTTCAAATCTCCAAAAAGCACCAGTCGAAGCTTATGTAGAAGAAGAATATGATGGATTCTTATAGCTGATGTAGAAGAAGGATTAGGGTAAAACAAAAAAGAAAGAAGGATTATACAACCGTGCTTGTAGTATCCTCTTGGATGAAGATCCTTTAATAGGTTTATTCCATACTTTCCAATGAGGAAACTTAAAATCTTTCATCAAACTAGATGTGATGTTGACAGAGCTTTATAATCGATGAAGCATCCATACATAATACCATCGAGAATCACGATCTGTGATGATTATTTAGAGATGAAGCATTGATCTAGGGTTTTTTTAGATGAAAGAGAGAGGATAATGGTTGAGAGATTTAAGGAAACTCAAGAAATAATGGCAGGGAAATCGCATGAAGTTTATATAACTGTCATATATAAAAATTTTAATTAAATTAAAAGATGATATTTAATTGGCTAATTACATAACTACCCCCTAGATCAAGATCAAAGATGAATGGCTCGTATTGGTTCCTAAGTTCCTAACTAGGGTATTGGTTCCTATTTGATCTTATTCCTATATATATATAGGGGATGGATTAAATAAAAACCCTTCAAAATGAAGAAACCTTGTAAACTCAATCCTAGCCATCCATCTATTTAATCTATGGTCACCATTTTTTCTATAATATTGATTTAATTAAATAGGTGAAAAAGGACAAGAAAGGGTAATAGGGTAATTTGATTTTTCTGAAAAAGGTATGACAAAAGCTGATATGACACCCCATCACATCATCTTTCTCTTATTTTTTTCACATTCTTATATAAGCTGTCTGACGTCTCGTGTTACATATGTAACATGTGTTGTGTTACATAGGTTAAAACTGAGTTGTCAGTTTATATTATTTAAAAAATGCTGATTTATTATTTTTTTTATTAGACCATATTTTTTTCGTTTTATTATACCAGCACCAGAATTGTTGCATACGTAACGAGAATATTACTTTTTAAAATTCACTGCTTTTAATTACAAACAAAATGTATAAATTTATAAAAAAATCAATTACAAAACAACATATAAACGTAACAAAAATGATCCATAAAACAGTCATTACAATCAACAAATCCTAAAAAAACTATCATATATGAAAAAAATTGTCTACACTTCATTCTTGATGATCATCTTCATCTTTAACGCAAAAAAAAAAATATGTTCATCTGCAAAAAGAAAACAAAATCATCAATTTACATGAAAGCCCACCCCCACCCCCCGGTCTTAACGAATGTTAACCATCTGGATTCAAAAAAACATTCGAAACAGATACGAACATACAGCCACAAAACATACATCCCAGAAAATTAATTTATACCAACTTAGTTCTGTTGTTACATACGAAACAGACGCAACATAGATTTCATCTCATGATTAGTGACTTTTGTTTAATTAATATATAAAAAAAGGTTAATTAATATGTAAACCTACGTGTAATCCAACACCAATAAAATATCACACTTGAACCTACATGAAAAGTCAAAAAAATCAAACCTTTGTATCTGTAAAAAAATCGATAACTAATTTATACCAACTTAATTCTGTTGTTACATACGAAACAGACGCAATATAGGAAACAGATGCAAACATACATTCCACACATTATAATACTCATACAAACATGCACATACTAGTAAAAAACAAATCAGACATATTGTTGCATATGTTAAGAGACATTAAAATTCACCAATTTTAATTAAAAAAACATATTAATAATAATAACTTATAGAAAAAGGTTAATTAATATATGAAACTGGTGTTGAAAGTAAAACATGTGTAACTCATGAAAGTCAAAAAATCAAACCTTTGTATCTGGTAAAAAAAATCATAAACTAATTTATACCAACTTAGTTCTGCTGTTACATACGAAACAGACGCAACATAGATAGATTTTATCCCATGTGTAACTCATGAAAGTCAAAAAATCAAACCTTTGTATCTGGTAGAAAAAACAGAAACTAATTTATACCAACTTAGTTCTGCTGTTACATACGAAACATACGTTATCCACGTTAAAAGTTCAAGTAATTCCTATTACACAAGAACAATTAAAACTGTAGAAAATAAGAACAATAAAACTGTAGTCAAATTAAAGAAATTTTTCCGAAAAAATAAACGGCTTTCTCTTTTAAAATCAATCATTCTTTCACTAGATTTGCAACAAAATAAAAAAAAAACACAAAACTAACCCAATAAAAAAAAACACAAAACTAACTCATAATGAATTCATATCTCATTATCCTTTCCTTTTTTATGACCACGTATGTTATCCAGTAGGATTCAAAAAAAAAAAAAAAATCTATCTATGCTTCATTTTTTATAATCATCTTCAAAAAAAAAATCTTATATTTTTACAAAACGCAACTGTAAATAATTGTTATCATTCTTAAGAAAAATAATTAAGCTAGCTTGATAAAATATATAATCTTAACTTTAACATAAAACCCAATTTATTCCCCTTCTTCATCCTTGAAACCCTAGAAACCCTAGCCTACAATCGAGTCGATTAAGCTGTGAAAAATGGAATTAACCAAAGGGCTTTTATGCTATAGACCAATTCGAGTAAAAAAGACATAAAAACTTACTGTTTTGGAGTATGAATCGAGGGGTTTCGATGCTTGGCCGGAGCTCCATAGCTTCGTAGAAGAAAAAGCTTGTTGACTTTAACTTGGATTGGCTCCACAGCTTCGTAGTCAAATTTGCTAATCTATTAGTCGTGGTGGTGGCTGGTGGTCGGAGGTGATGGCTGGTGGTCGGTGGTGGTGCCTGCTGTGTATGGTGAAAGAGAGGTGGTAGTGCTTCATGATTATTGTGTAAGAGAGAGAGTGTATGTGTGTGTTTATATAGGAGGAAGAAAGGAAATTCAAAATGTTTAGATGAGAGGGAAATGTAAAAAGACTATTATAACCTTTAAGACATAAAATAATATATTTTTTAGTGAGCTATGTGGATTAATCTTGGTCACAAGTTAGGTTTACTTGAGTTTCTTCATTTTAGAGGGTTTTATGGGGATACTTAGCCTATATATATATATATATATATATATATATAGGGTCAAGATCGTGTACAAAGGGTGTTTTGTGTGAGAAGGGTAAGAAGGTTTTATGATCATTAGATGACTTTAATCAAGGGTGTGGATTAACTAGATGGCATTTTTGTAATTAGTGTTATAATTTTATTAATTGATTAGACCATTAAGGGGTAAAATAGTAAAATACACACTCTATTTAAATGATCTCATTAAAAACATTTATATACAAATATCATCTCTCACCTCTCTCATCCATCATTCTAGCGCCTCCCCCAAAACAAACCAATCTATATACGGCTGCTCACAAAAAGGATAAAAAGTATTGTACATGTGTCAGGGTGGAAACCCCATTTGAAGATAAAACAAAGCTTAATTACCCAGTCTCTGCATAAGCACATCCAACATCCAATCAAACATAAAAAACAAAAACAGGTGTAAGGTTTTATTATGCTAACAGTGTTTATTCAAAGGCTAAACCAAAATTTCCATCTTCAAGTCTTCCACATAAGAGTGTTATATGTCTATATGTGTAAGAACAATATGAAGGTCGTGATCAAAACACAAAAAATAGATCCTAATTTGTTTTAATTTTGATACATGTTTTTGCAAAATTATGTTTCATGGTGGATCCCTTTTATTCCGTTGAAGATAAAACACTATTTTAGTTAACCCACTTTGTTTGAATTTAAAATACTAGACTGATGTGTTGAATATAAAACATATATGTTTGTTGTTAGTTGTTTTGAATATAAAACACTAAAGCTCATAGTGTTTTTGTGTAACATGTTGTTTCTTTGTTTGATGTGTTAATATAAAACACACATGTTTGATGTTTTGAATATAAAACACTAAGGTTTCATAGTGTTTTTGTGTAATATGTTTCTATGTTTGATGTGTTAAATATAAAACACACCACAAAAGAATTACGCGTATCGCTTCAGGAAAATCCTGTGAACAAATGAAATGGCAGAATGATTTTATAAATAACATGATTGGCTTGGTTGTAACTCATAATCAAATCCCTATATCTCTCATAATTAATAACAAACATTATTATCTCTAAAAATAAGATTATTATGTAATTTACCTAAATACCCATGTAATTAATATTAAGTGTTGCCACGTGTCACAACCAGAGGCCTTCTTACCCTTCTCACAAAATTTGGACTTTGTACAGGAACCTTTACCTATATATATATATATATATATATATATATATATATAGGGTCAGACCCTACCTTAGCTTTGCTATAGGTGGGATTAACTGAGTATGATGATGATGATGATGATGATTTGTTTTTTCCGAGCCGGGGGTCTCTCTGGAAGCAGCCTCTCTATCTCTAAAGATAGGGGTAAGGTTTGCCTACATCTTACCCTCCCCAAACCCTACTAATAGTGTCGTTATTCGTGGGATTTCCTGGGTACGGTTGTTATTGTTGTTGTTGTAGGGTCAAGATCCTGTACAAAGTGTTTTTTTGTGAGAAGTGTGAGAATGTGTTTTGGCCATTGGATCATCTTCATCTATGGTATGAATTGAGTGAATGGCAATTTGGTAATTAGTGTTATAATATTAATAATAAATTACATGGCTGAGGGGCATTAAAGTAAATTAGACACCCACATTTAATTGTTAGCTCTTAAAAATTGGAAACAGCCATTCACTCTCATTTATTACTCTCTCTCTCTTTTCTTTCTCTCTCTATCCTCATCGAAATCAATCTGCCAAAATAACTTTTAAATATTCACTCTTTTATCTAAAATCACGAGAATGACTCATGTGGAAATTTTTTATGTGAATCATGGATCTTTAGTTTGTTGACTTTATGTACATGTGAATAAAAGGATTCTGGTTATTTATTATTAATTTTTTTTTTTGAAGGGTAAGGTTTCTAGTTATGTGAATCATGGATCTTTTGGTTGTTGACTTTATCTACATGTGAACAAAAGGTTTCTGGTCGTTGGCTAGTAGGGTCAAAAGGTGCAGGTCCTCAAGATGCAATGTGTTTATGATAATGTGTTTTATGTTCAAGGGATATTGTGGTAATATAGATAAAACACACTCGATTATGTATGATGAAGATAAAACACTGGACCTAGTGTGTTTTTTTAATGTGTTATTGATTGTGTATGATGAAGATAAAACACACTGGATTATGAAGAAGATGATGATAAAACACACGAGACTGTTACAACACAAAGTTTAGAATCTGGTGATAAAACACATAGGTATGAACGTAAAACACCTTCTGGATAAGCAACACATAATATGAAAATGAAATAAACACATTCATTTAAAACACCATAGTATGAACGTAAAACACCAGAATATGATATTTGGATAATCGATGTAGTTGAATATGAATGATAAATATGTGCATAATGATTATTTATAAAGAATTCAGTAAAATTCATTTTAATTCAAAACAAAAATCCCTAATAAAACTCATATTTAATAACAAAATTAATTAGACAATTATCTCCTAAAATAAGATTAACAACCTAAATTACAATGATGCCCTTCTAATTAAAAATATAGGCTACCATGTGTCACACTAGTATTGGTTCTCACACTTCTCACAAATAATAGGTTTTGTACATGATCCTAAACCTATATACATACATATATATATATATATATATATATGTATGTATGTAGAGGATCCGGTAGGAAAATTGTTTTGTGTAGGAAGTGTAGGAAGTATTTTCAACCATTAGATCAAATTTGATTAAATCTTTAGATGAAGGGCATTATAGACTTTTTGTCTATTTTTTATTTATTACAAACCCACTAAATTAGCAACTAACATCTAGATATTTATCAAGATTAATCATCCTAAATTAACTAATTATGAATCATAAGATATTCATATCAAATAAGTTGATCAATACCCAAAAACTTGTTTGATTCTTCAAACATATAACCCATCTCTATCACTTTTTCGATTATTCAAATCATGGTAGAAGGTTAACATCAGGAGTGTTTTATAACAACGTCAGAAGTGTTTTATAATGAAAGAGAAACTAGTATGCATTAATAAGGAGTGTTTTATAATAACGTCATGGGTGTTTTTTAATGAAAGAGAAACTAGTATGCATTAATAAGGAGTGTTTTATAATGAAAGAGAAACTAGTATGCATTAATAAGGAGTGTTTTATAATATCATTGTGAGTGTTTTATAATAACATCAATAGTGTTTTATATTGAAACTAAACACATTAGAAGTGTTTTAAAACAGTAGAAGTGTTTTAACAGATACGAATCATGTTTAGTAAAAAAAACACTACTATTCAGTTAGATCAGCAAAAAAGAAAAAAAGAAAACACCATTACTTTAAACCCACTATTATAGAAGATGAAGAATAACCGATGCAAAGAAGGTTTTGTGGTTCTATTTGTTTTTTTTTTTTTTTTTTTTTTGGAAGATGAACAAGATTGAATGTATGAGAGAGATTATAATAACTAATAATATTTAAGATTAAAATTAAGATGAGAGAGATGGGGGCATGATTTAAGGGTGAAAGTCAAATGGTTTCTATATCAAAATACAAGAAATGACATTACTACCCTTACTTAAAACACATATTGGACTATCCTACCCTTAATTATTAAAATATAATTAGTAAAATCTTAACAAACCCAAACTTTTAATCTCAACCATCCATTTCTATATCCAATGGTTGAAAACACTTCCTACACAAATCAATTTTCCTACAGGAACCTTACCATATATATATATTAAAAAAGAATTGGGAGAAAGCGGAGCTTTTAGCTGGTCTGATGATTCTTGCTTTCTCTATCCATTTATATAGATAAGAGTAATTGAGTGAGGGCAGAGTAATTCAAATTTTGAATTTAGAGCTTAAAATTAAAAGTTGTTTGGTTTCCTCTCTATAAACATCTGTCGATTTTGACTCATTATACTAAACAGATGTTGCTGAGTGCTTCTCTGTAAACAACAGATGCTAAACTTACTTAATGGTTGGCCCACATTTTGCAAGTGGCATTATTTAATTGCTTTAAATGAGTGGCTCACGATTTTTCTTAAATATTTTAATCCGATGTTATGACGTCATCTTTTGCATCACCGAAGCCTTCTCCATGGGTGCCACATCAGCTTTCTTATGTCTAAATGCTTGACACAACAGCTTTGCTTATGTTACTCACGCTTCTCCTATTATGAAAAGTATAGATTAAAGCTAAGAATCTTACATGGCACTCAAAGAGACCAACCTCCTCCTTGAGTATGCCATATGGCTTTAAGTGATTTTAGGGAAAAAAAAAAATTAAACAAAATTGGATTTTTCTCTATCATATTTCCTCACATAATTTTTAAACATTAATATTTTTTATATACAAGATTTTTTAAAGAAAAAATTACACCAAATTAACGAGAGTTTTATTATCTTTCCAACGAGTACCATAGTGCAATATAAATAACGGAGAAAAAAACGACTATTTTTTGTGGGGTTTTGTTCAAACAGGAAAAAAAAATACAAAGTGTTAAGGTAATTTATTAATCATGTATAGGCAAGTCATTAATTATGTTCAAACCAGTAAATATGAATTCTATTGTCAACAGGTGTTAGCATTGGAGTTGTACATTGTTTTAAGTTAGGTATTAACATTTGAGTTATACATTGTTTAAGGTCAGGCATTAACATTGGAGATACATTGTTAATTGTTTTATGTTAGGTGCTACCTGAAGCTTTCTTGCATGTAACTATAAAGCGCATCAGTCTATTCTATATGTAAAATTGATACGTTATATTTTCTATATTTTCTTCATTCATCAAACATTAATTCTTCATTCTTGACAATTTATAGGCATACACCTAATGGAAAGTAGAGGTGAACATAAAAACCGGTTCCGGAACCGGGATCGTAGAACCGACCCGGACCGGTTCCGGTTCCAGCCCGAAAAAACGAGGACCGGTTCCAGTTTATAAAAAACCCGGCGGTTCCATAACCGGTTCCAAGTTTTAGGAAAATTTTGGGCCCGAACCGGTTCCAGAACCGGACCCGATGCCAAAAACCGGTCCCAAAACCGGTTCCAAACCGGTTCCGACCGTTAAAAAACTCAAAAAAACGAAAATCTGACCGTTGGCAACGAAATTAGCCGTTATTTACCTCCAAAATCACCATTTTGCCATCCTAGTTTAGTATAAATAGGTTTGGGATGTTTAGGTTCATCACAACACCCAAAAACGCATAAAAAACTACCCGAAAATGCAAAACCCGCTATCGTATACACTTAAGTTTGTATTCGCTTTGCTTTTACATCATTCCATGGCTTCATCTTCAAACCCATCCCAAACCGGTTCCACAAACGAGCCTACCGTTGTTCAAATTCTCGAGACGACACGAAACGCCGAACTTTTTGGGGTAAATGGTTTTTTCGACTTGTGTCTTATGTCGAATGGCGAAAAAAAGGCATGTTGTAGAGCGTGTAGTACTAGTCTCCAACCAAACGCAAACTCAACTTTGAGAAAACATAAAGAAAAGTAGTGCAAGCTAGTTAAAGATAATCCGGTCGAGGTGAGTGGTCTAACGCAACTTGATACTCAAGGTGGGATTTTTCTTTATGACTTTAACAAGGTTCAAGACCGAATGGCGAAGTTTGTGATTCAACAAGGTTTGTCGTTCAACCACTTCGACAATCCCGCATTGACAAGTTTGATTCGTGAGACGCTCCAACCTCGTTACAAGCACGTAAGTCGTATTATTTTAAAACGTCATTGTATGAAATTATGGCAAACATCATGAGAAAAACTTTTGATAAAGATTTTCAAGCATTGTATGATACATATTTAGAAAAATATGGTCCCAACTTATTTACACAAACGAACATGGGATCAATGGACAGGGAAGGAAGTCGGGGTAGCTCGACCCGAGGTAACCTTAAAATTAATTTGTTTAATATTGTGAAAAACCAAACGGCTAAAAGACAAAGGGGTGAAGCCCCAGATAGCGAGTTTGGGAGGTATAAAGCCACGAATTTTACCGCGGCAATGACGCCAAGCGAATTTGAAAATTTTGATATATTGGCTTGGTGGAAAGGAAAGTAATCCGAATATCCTATCCTTTCCACTATAGCCCGTGATGTACTAAGTGTCCAAGCTTCTACGGTAACTTCGGAATCGGCTTTTTCTGTTAGTGGCAGGGTGTTATCGATACGGAGAACAAAACTAAGTCCCACGTCGTTGGAGATGTGCATATGTTTAAAAGATCACTTGGACGCGGTGGATCGAGCACAACATTTGACATCACTTGAAGACCAAACGGAAATTGAAGAACGAATACATAATGAGGTGGAAGAGGGACTAACTGAACCCCTATCGGAGGAAGAACTCGCATATGATGCGGCGACACAACGCATGAGTAGTTCGGACGAAGATTAATAAAAAATAATATCATTGTAATGTTTGAAATTGTTTTTTTTTTCATGTAGTTTTCCATGTTTCTTGTTTCGAAATAAAAAAAAACTAATAAAAGTCGTAATTTTATGTTTATTTTTTTTTCTCATCGACTTATATTTTTTTTTAATTGTGCGCGCAAGAACCGATTCCGGAACCGAACCGAACCGGAACCGAACCGAACCGAAACCGGTCTTAAAAACCGGTCGTTGGAACCGGCGGAACCGGGACCGAAAACGCACGGAACCGGAACCGGTTCCTGAAAAAAAAACCGATTTGTTCACCTCTAATGGAAAGTAAAAATAAATTAAGGAGACTAGGTAGCAGCTTATGAGTAATGTGTTAGATACATGGCAACGTGGGTCATGTGGTGGTTGTACGTATCAGGATGAGATAGAGCAGTGGGATAAGCGAGAAGAAAAAAAAAAAATTATACCAAGTTGCCTAATAAGCAAGAAGAGAAAAAAAAAAGGCAAGAGATTTGCAGAAGTCTAGAAGTGTTGATGATGAAAGCTTTACACAATTGGTTATTTGCTTTCAACAAAGATTGTGTCGATAATTAAGCACTTGTTAAGATGTAATTATTCAACTGCTTGTGTTTAGATTTATTGAAACATGTTTGAATATATTTTTTTTAAATATACAAACTAAACTTGAACCTCCTAGTTAGTTAACAAAGATATTTGAAATTGATGTTAACAAACCTTTATAACACGTATGATCTTAGTATCTTACAACCTATATATGGACATCAATGCAAATCGTAAATCGGATGGTATATATTGACAGTGGCGAAGGATAATGGGAGCCAGGGGTGCCACGGCCCGCCGTTTTTTGGCTTTGTGGTGAACTTGCGATTTTCATAGGTAATTTTTACATGAGTCATTGAGGTGAGTCTGGTCCCCACCAATTTGAACTTCCGGTCCACACCTATAAGAAAAAAAATTTGGCCTTGTGATTTTCGTAGGTAATTTTTACATGAACTGAGTCTGTCCCCCACCCATTTGATTTTCCAGCTCACGTCTATAGGAGAAAACTTGGGCCTCGTGGTTTTCGGCCCCAACACTATTTTTTTATGTGTATATTGAAAACTTGTTACATTGATGACCTCTAAAATTTGTATTAACAAAAGGAAAGAAAAAAATTAGAAATTATAATGGAGAAGTGGAGAACGGGTTTTAGACGCCTTAAGAAATATTCTTACTTCAAAGAAGGTGCAAGCATGAGTACAAAATTGGTTAAAGAGTTGGGTTTCACAAGACGTGACCAAATATAACCAATGAGCTTTACATAAAAAGCAAATATCTAGAATCATAAATGACACTATTCTTTGTTTTTTATTTACGTATTGCACTAATGAATTGTTAAGAATCTTGGATCAATCACTCAAAACAAAACACGAATATCTACTAAAACCTCTTTTTTTTAACCCTGATTATAAGTGTCAAATACGTACAATACGGATTTCTAATATAGATCTTGAGAAATCATTGATTTCTCACATAGATATGGAATACACCGTTCGTATTTCGGATCATAGCAATGGGCTAAAACCCTAAATTTGTAAAAAAAAAAAAAAAATGGGAGCACAAAGCCCTAGCTTTAGAATAATTAGACTTGGGCCGACCCTATCAACAATAGACCTAGAATACAATAGACTAGAACACAAGACCGATCACAAACGACTGTAAGCAGAGAACAGTCTTTGACAAAGACGAAAAGTGAGCTAGCAAACCGTAATCTATACTATATTATAAAGCATTTCCCAAAGACTTCTTAAAACTTAAGAGGTACAAATTTAATTACTTATTATACAACACACAATGCGTACATTAACTATTTTTTGGGGCAAAGTTGTCTTTACAACACCATATTTAATCAAAAGGAACTCAAGAGTCAAAAGAGTTTATGAGAGATGATGACATTCAATTTTATAATAACTTTGAACACATTAAATAGAAAACCTAAAAAACAATTCATAATTCTATGTTTTATTATATACTTTCTCTTATATAAAATTAGGTAATTTAGAAAGTTAAAGTTTTATAAACTTGATAATACTTTATAGAAATTGAGAAATCAATAATGAAAGTTGTGTTTTTAATCATTAGGTAATGGTTTGATTTATGAAATTATTACGTTATACTCATACATAGAGTCGGTCCTCAGGATTTATGTGTCTTGTACAAGTTGAAAAATGGCCCCTAGACCCTAACAAATCAATCACGCATGTTTTTTTTATTTAAAGTGTTGAATCAATCACACATGTTTTTTTATTTAAAGTCTTAAAATTTAAGAGGTACAAGTTCAATTGCTTATGGTACAACGCCCAATGCATATAATAACTACTTTTAAAGGACAATTTTGTCTTTAGAACACCATATTTAATCACATTGAATTCAAAAGTTAAGTGATTTTTATGAAACTCATGACATTTAATTTTACAATTACTTTGAATGAACACATTAAATAGAAAAATATAAAAAATACATAATGCTACATGTTTTGTTATAATATTTTATATAGAATTAGATACTTTATAAAAGTTAAAGTTACTTTGAATGAACACATTAACTCTACGTCACCAGATTCTATGACCAGATAAAAAAGTTTCTGCTTATAATGAATTTCAAACAAAGGTTTCACGTAATTACATCAACTAATCATGATTAAATTAGATTAATTGTAATATTCATCATATTGTAATATTAAATTAGATTTGTTAGATAATAATCTTGATTTATAAACTTATGTTAATAATTTATTGTACATATGTTAAAGGTTATGTCCTAGGATTAGAAATTAGGTTGTGACGGTTTATACAAACCGGTATGTCACATTATTGTACACGGTTATGTTGTATCGACCAAGGGACACATCGGTTGATAACATACCGATTAGAAAACTATATATAGGCTGATTGTATGTTTATTTATATATATGAAAGTGTGTGTTTCAATAACCAACTTTCAAACAATCTCTCCCTCCAAAATCTCTTTCCTTCCAAAACCGTTACTCGATCATAACCCACTCGCATACTTTCGAATCAGATTCTTACATGGCATCAGAGCCACGTTTCAAGACCTGTGGTATTTTCGATATTGATAGAAGTTCCGAAGATGTTTTTAGTGTGGGGAGAAAAGACGATGAACCGTTAGTCCCTAGATGTATGTCCAATTGTGAGAATCGGAAAAGGAAAGGCAAGATGGCCGAGAACCAAGTAGTTAAGGATTGCGAGAATCCTTTTGACATCAAACTTCAATATTTCAGTATCGGATCAAAACAAGAAGACTTATTCTCGAAGGCCCAACGAGAATTCAATAGGCAAATCAAAGCCATAAGAGATGTCCCCAAATATCCGCCAACAATGTGTTGTAGCAAGTGTAAAGAACCGTTTCACTATAGAAGGGAGTGCCCAAAGAAGATGGGAAAAACGGAATTCATGGTCAAGTGAACCGATGAAAAGGGGTGGGACGACATATGGTATGCGAGTCTAACGAGAAGGGAACATGGTTGTGGCAACAAGACTCAATTCGCCGTTTTTAGTAAATCATTCGGGATTGAGGGATACCCGAGTGGGTATAGGAAAGAATACTTTCGAGGGAAAGGAGTAGTGATCATCACAAGTGGCAATCAAATTCACAAGGTTAGAAATGTTTTCTATATCCCTACACTTAGAAAAAATGTTTTGAGTATTGAGAAACTCACAAACGAAGGCCTAGAAGTGGAGTTTGAGGGAGATGTTTGTTATATCCGAAGGCCGATAATCCAAGAGAAAAGGAGATTAATCACGTGTAGGATTTGTGATGGTGATGACCATTTTACGTTCAAGTGCCCCGATAGAGAGAATGTTGTTGTGAGGGATATCATAGGCACGTCCGAAGACGCGTTTGGAATACAAAACAAAAATGTTGCGACGCTAGACATGAAAGAAAAGAAGAAGCAATCCGGACATGGTATCAAGGAGGGACTCACCGAATTGGATCAAGAAAGAGCATCCGTATTCAAAAGAGTTGAAACATTCTCTATTAACAAAGATGACACCGAAGGAACTATGGAAAGAGGACCGATTATGTATCCGACCGAAGGTTCAAGATTACAAGATTGTGTTGTGTTTATGGATTTAATTCATATCACTACAACGGTTGAGAGATACAAGCGAAAATTCGAACTAGAGTTCGAACGAACCATCGAATGGTTCATGCACGATTTCCTCAAAATATCAAACAAGGCACCAATGCCCTCAAGAGATGGATATGGTTATCCGATTTGTTTGTTAGATCTCTACATAAAGGTGCAAGTATTCGGTGGCTATGAAAAGGTGACGAGAGACGACAATTGGGCAGTGATTGCTATGTCAATGGGATATGGGAGAGGACTACCAAGCCTAGTAACAAGAGACGAGATTGCAATGACTTTGAGACAAGTCTATGTTCGATACCTAGAGATGATGGAATGGTATCACTTGAAGTACAAAGGAAGAGAGATGGTAGTAGAAGTCAAGGAAGAAGACGTTGATCACAAGAAGAAGAATACCGAGTATGATGATCAAGACCTCCCACCAAAGAATAGATCCCGCACGTCATCAAGTGAAGATACAAGCTCTTACTAAATCAAGATTAGGGGCGAGATTGTTAGATAATAATCTTGATTTATAAACTTATGTTAATAATTTATTGTACATATGTTAAAGGTTATGTCCTAGGATTAGAAATTATGGTTGTGACGGTTTATACAAACCGGTATGTCACATTATTGTACACGGTTATGTTGTATCGGCCAAGGGACACATCGGTTGATAACATACCGATTAGAAAACTATATATAGGCCGATTGTATGTTTATTTATATATATATGAAAGTGTATGTTTCAATAACCAACTTTCAAACAATCTCTCCCTCCAAAATCTCTTTCCCTCCAAAACCGTTACTCGATCATAACCCACTCGCATACTTTCAGATCAGATTCTAACAAGATTAGTTGTGAATTTTCTTCTACAAAAAGTATTTCACATATTGTAATATGCAAAAATTTGTTATTGAATTGTTATGATGATTTTTAACGTTATAATATAGTTGAATGATTATTAATAAAATAACTCTGGATGTTTGATAGATAAGTATTATTTGATAATTTGTGCTATACAAAATTTTCACTTATTTTTTGTTCGGTTCAGCGGTCCCGCCGCAACGCGCGGGTTTCGCACTAGTATACGTAAAGAAGTTACTACATATTAGTCCAATTTTATCTAGATCAGCATCCACGTCCTTTTCTTCATCAATTTATACCAAAACTACCTCGAACAATACAGACTTTACACATCAGGTCCTTGATTTTAACTGAGCAAAAAACATAACAAAAATGACAGTTAGAAAATCCATACAACAAAACTACCAATAGGCTGAATTGAGAAATAACTAATCTTTTTTCTTTTATAACAATTATACAACTACTACTAGCTAGAAAAAACAAAAACAAATTACGAGGGAAGATTCACTTTACACCCAGCGGAAGTGCTTGTGTTCGGCTAGGCGGGTGGAAAACACGTTTGCGTGGACTTCACAGGTGTAACCCCCCCCCCCCCCTAGTTAAGTTTTGGGACAACGGTTTTGTGGCTGGGCAAGCGATGTTGAGAGCAGAGTCAAAAAAGGTAGAGAAACATGCTAGAGCATGTGAAGATAATCAGCATTCCTTTGTTCCTTTGGCTTTCTGACACCGTAAGCTATTCAGTTTCTGGTCATAGTTCAAAGGGTCGCTCACGGAAATATTTCGACCCCCCCCCATAGAGGCTTGTTTTCATTGGATTAAGTTTTGCTATTTAGAAATGGGTGACGGCGCAGCCTGTTTCTCGTCTGCCTCCTATTCTAATGTAAGTTGTCCTTTATGAAATGAAGTGAACAAAAAAGTAAAAAAAATGTAAAATATGTAAGGACTATTTGGTTGATTAAGTGTTGAATTATTAAGAGGTCTGAATGGTTAAGTGTTGAATCATTAAGTGTTGTATCATTATGTTGGACCTCTTAATGGTTAGTATTCTTGTCCTACATTGGTAGGAGAGCCTTATTAAGGTTCAGCCTAGTTCAGTGTTTAATGGTTCAGCAACATCTCAAATCTTAATGGTTCAGCCTTAACCATTCCTATCATAAGCTGAAACAAACACGCTGAATACTGAACAATGCAGCGTTGAATGGTTCAGAGCCTCATTAGGAGGCTTACCAAACAGCCCCTAAGTATCTATTGTAAAATACACAAATGCCCCACAACGCCAAATTTAGTTAAATTGTTACCCTAGTTTTATACTACAAATGCCCTATGATGTAATTGTAATCTTCTTGTACTGAGCATAACAAACCTTAGTTGCACGGTGGATGTAGGATTCACATCGAATCGTAAAATTGTCTATTCTTATTGTTTTTATTTTGTTTTATGTTCTCTGAGGGTGTTTGGGATTGAGTTTGGAGATGCAAAAGTGCTTTTGGTCAAAAGTGTTTATTGGCTTATGACTTTTTGAAAAGGAGTTTTAAAAAAAGTGTTTGTATTAACTTTTGGGATGAGAAACGCCAAAAAGTCAAAAAATTGTTGTTTTTTTAAGTGTTTTGCTTAACTTATTGTGAATATTGTTTGTATGGGTGGTAGATTTGTAATTTTTTTTCCAAAAGCCAAAAGCCAGGATTTCTAACTTTTCAAAAACAGTTTTTCCACCCTTAGAGCACTCACATTCCATCCATCAAATGTATGTGAGTGTGTCCACCAAATTATATGGGGTGAGTGTAAGTGGTTGTGAGTGAAGGAGGGAGAAAATATTTGGTGGAAACACTGTTCCACCCTAAATATGAAAAACTACTGTTCACCCCTATATGAGGGTGTTTGGGATTGCGTTTTGAATCTGATTTTTAGATTATTGCGTTTTGAAAACACAGATAATCAATTTTTAGTGTTTGGGATTGCGTTTTGAAAACACAGATAATCAGTTTTTTAGGCTACCAAAACGCAATAATCTATAAGCAGCTCCAACCCTGCTTTTCCAAAACGCATAATCTGTTTTGAATAATCAATCCCAAACACCCCCTATATATTTTAGTTGTGAGTGAGGAGAGAGAAAATGTAATGATAAAAGTATTATTATTTTAATTAGGAGAGAGAAGATTTAAAGGTGAAGTAGTGATTTTTAGTGTAATTTAATGGATGGGATTTGATGGAGGGGGTGTGAATGCTCTTAAAAGTCAAAAACCAAAAGTCAAAACAGAAAGTGCTTTTGGGTTACACAAACAACTTATTGATTTATTGGTTTTTTTCAAAAAGCCAATAAATCAATAAGTTGTTTTGAAACTCAATCCCAAACACCCTCTCTGTGTGAATAATCGTTTGTGCATTGTGTGTGTTTGTTCCGCTGCATCACTTGGTTCCTAACAGTAACAACCAAGAGTGATCATAGTACGCATTGATGTACCTAGACCAAAAAAACGCATTCAAGAGTTAAAGAAAAGAATGATTAAAGATAGGTACAATTGTATAACATGTGGTACTACTGGACAATTTGCAAGAAAGACGAGAATGTTGTATGATGGAGGGTTTTGGAATTTAAATTGGGCCGTAAGTAATGGTTATGGTTGATGTTCTTTTTATTGGGCTACTTATTAGCCCATTCGATGGCCCAGAGCTGAACATGGAGATCGGATAGGATCATGGGAATTACAAATTACCAAAGGCCTGATTTTTTTGGAGTACCCAACTGTTTCTTTAATGGGCCACGAACCAGTCTAACCTCAAAAGGCGCTATACTTGTTTTATGAAATGGGATTTAACTATCTATATCTATATCTATATCTATATCTATATCTATATCTATATATGTATATACTTATATCTCTACTACATTATAAAGAGTGAGCAATGGGCAAAAATGTCAAACTTGGTAAAGTTAAGATGAGATGTGAAAAGTCATGTGATTCAACCCTCAAATGTCATATAAATCTTCCCCAAATTACCCTTCAATGCATTAAGATACTTGTACCATGTAGTAAAGATAAATAAAGGTTTATTTTCTAGATAATTAAGTTTCTATATTTGCTCACAAAAATCCGTTCAAATTGTTATATATAATATCATGTGATGTGGTATGACCATAAGCTTCAAATATTATATTCAACAAATATTAATTTTACATTTTCTTTCTTTCTTTAAAATTGCATATGTTTATATAAATATACAGTGTCGTTCATCATGAGAATTGCTGAAACAAATTACTTTATCTTTATCTTTGCAGAGAGTTAATGGTGGTACGAAGTGACGCACACACAATACCAAGTAGTACGGTACGTTTTGATTTTATGTTGATAATGGTTTTTTTTATTTTAATTATTTAATAAGAACGACAAGGTGCGACCGAGGACGCTGAAAAGAGTAATCATGTTGTAACAAATCTGGCAAAACGTCGACACAATCCGAAAGTGGATTGTATCTGCAAGTTCATCTTCCAGGTTAAACTTGATTTGTTTATCAAAATAAATGCCTTGTTGATACTTCTTTACTTCTCTGTTTACTTGTTTATACTGATATCGAATGGTTGTGTTTTGCTTTATCTACTCTGTTTTGGTTTCTATGCTCATATTTGGTTTTGAGTTCATGCTTGACAATACGTATCCATATGGTGGTTTGGTCTAAATTTGTGAAAAATTATATAGAAAGATTTGGGAATAAAAATTATCTATGCTCATATTTGGTTTTGAGAACAGTGCTGATGACTGAATTTTGATGGTTAAAGAAGTTCATTTTTCATATATAGTGAAATCATTTTTTATACTTAGGTGTCCTGTGTACACATCATCTCTTAGATGTTGGAAGTTAAGGGCATATGGTTGGACAATTTACATAGTTTGGCATGAAAAGTTACAAGAACGTATATGTTGGATATAAAAAAAAATATAGTTTCTTTTCAAAGTTTAAACAATGAAGAGAAATTGATTAATTTCATATACATCGTTTCGCATTCAAAGACAATTACGTTTTTACACTTTTCCTACAGCTTGATGGGCTAACACGGCTACGCTTATTGTTAAAAAAAAAAAATATTTATCTTAACCGTCCCGCAGCAACGCGCGGGTTTCCCACTAGTACTACATTATAAAGGAGGAGAGATGGTTAAAATAGTCACTTCATGTCAATTTTAAGATGGCATACAAAAGGTCACAAGATAAACAACTATATTTTTGTCAAATCATTCCCTTTATGCCCCTATGTGCAACATTTGATTACAATTGTACAAATGACTAATGCAAGTCATTAACTTATGCTTAATGAACTAAATAAGAAATTGATGGTTATGACTAACATATTGATGGCCAATAAACCATCAAAGGTATATTCATAACATTATCACTTTATCAAAATGTGTATTTACAATACATCTTGATGATTATTTTGTGTGGCATGTATAACTATGTGAAAGTTTCATCATGTCATTAATTATTTTTGTGCTATATTTGGAGCACTCACCTCCACTCTATCATGCTTATTTTGCAATGACGGTATCACGCCACGGGTAATGTCTTCCGTGATGCTCGCTCGTTTGACGTTTCAGCCTATTTTTAACTAGCAAGTTTTATAACAGTGATCAAGTTGCAAATTTTTGCCCCGCAGCAACGCGCGGGTTTCTCACTAGTACGTATTGAGGTTTCAAACAATCAAACGTATGGATAGATCAGTATTTTATATAATGTTAGGCCAATATTTTGTGTATGACATATTGACATGGGTCATGTGCTGGTATCCAACTGGACCATAGTTAAGTATGTGACTATGGTATGGGTACGACATTAGCAAAACAAAATGGGGCTACAACACCTAGGGATGGAAATGGGTCAGGTTTTGGGACTTTTGGTAATCTCTGCCTCAAACCCGATTAGATAATCTTGTCTCAAACCTGTCAGTTTTCTATCGGGTAGTTATCCATTAGGTATCGGGTATACCCGCCGGTTTCAAGTAAACTCACTAATTTAAAAATAAAATTACTCTTCGGGTATACCCGACCAAAAACTCGCCAGGAAACTATCGGATATAAAATATATTAAACAACTACAATGTATATAGTTAAAATACCTAAATGTATATAAAAAATACTCAAATGAATAGATGACAAAAAATAGTATATGCCAATAATCGACAAACATACACACACCCATAGTTTAAAAAAAAAAAATAAAAGAAATTATATTGGGTACACAGTAGGGTAAGTGGGTACACTTTATTGGGTAGTCGGGTCAGGTAAACGGGCATATCACCAAATCTCAAACCTTTCTCAAACCCGCCAAAAAAAATAAAACCAATCCCAAACCCGGTCTCATACCCGATTACCCGATCCCAAACCCGTACCTAATGTATCGGGTTCCAGGTATACCATTAGGTTCGGCTTCAAGTTCGAGTTTGATTGTCATCCTTAGTTATCACACCACGCCAATGGCGGAAACACGTGGCGCGACGGTTCAAGTGTATACAGTCAAGGTTAACGCAAACCATAAGTAATTAAGAAAATGGGTCATTTATTAAGGCGTCAAAACCGTGTTTTAAGTTTACACATAAACTAGATTTTTTAATACAAATAAGGAGGTTTCTCAAATATATCCCAACTCTTGGGAAATAAAGGCGAAACCCCTTCAAAACATCTGACGCCCCAAAGGTGAGATTCCCCCGACCCGGCTTGCCATGCCCTCCGTCATCGATCAATTACTTGAAAGACATGTTTAAAATTCGTCAATATATAAATATTGGTGAGTTCACAGGTTTTAGTTTCCAAAACTTTAATTCTTGGGAAATACCATGTTATGACAATTTATAGGAGTTGCAAGTTCCTACAATTCTACTTGAGCCTATAACCAAACCAAGACAAATAATAATAATGCCCCGCTCCAAGTCGTTACTCGGTATCCTACGACTTGATTTCAGAATACGTGCACCCCAGGCATACGGCGATGCATAATCGACGCTATCGATTAGGGGTGGGCCTTGTCAGGCACCAATAGTACTATCCAAATATTCCTTCAGTTTCATTTCCCGAATTAATGGTTATAGAAGAGAGGACTCAACCCCGAGTGGCGATCACAACTCAAGTAATTATCCCGTCAAACATTTTCCCTAACATATCTTTCCCCCGAAAACGTAAAATAGTTTAAAATGGGGCCGTGAGACTCACCTGAATCTGTGCTCGGCTCGAAAGAAAGGATAGCAAACTTGTGGTCACGCACCTACAAACGTCCTAGACGTATAAGCCACTATACCCATAGTGCATGTGCTTTGGCAAGTTGTACACCCAACTCCCCGACCACGATTTATTCAAATTCCCGTTTAATTAAACGCGTATCCTAGGTTCGTTGGCGATGGATTACCCTTTTCTTACAAGTTATATATTATTCTCATTAATATTCTTTTAACTTGTGTAATATTATCCTCGACTCGACTTCACCTAACGTATAATTATTTTCCCATTCAAATAATTATACTTAAGATCGCATCGTTCGATATAATATATTCTTAACACTCGACCCGACTCACTTTGCCGCATATTTATTTTCCCATTCAAATAAATATACTAAGGTCTTGTCGTTCGATAGTATATTCTTAACGCCCGACTCGACTCACCACTCCGTATATTTACTTTCCCATTAAGTAAATATACTAGGATCTCGTCGGTTCGGGTGTCGTTCGGGTATTTTTCGGACTTTATTCGCGTGTTATTCGGACATTAAAAGTGCCTCTAATAACCCTTAAACATAGCCTAGTTTAAGCGTTGATTGGTTATTTAGGCTCTTGTCGGGTGAAATTATAAGTTATACGCGTACCGGGTGCGGTACGCGCACTTTATTCGTTACCGGGAGATTTGTATGGAAAGTTTTCACTTATGGTTTTGGAGTTCCAAAACCCATTATATTTTGTGAAAATACCCTTTATTTTATATCCTGGGTGTCTGGGATTCTTTTCGTTTATTTAATTTTTACCGGGTAATCGCCAATGTCCATACCGGATAAGTTTATTCGCACATGATCCTATCATGTTTTACCATTAAACGTATGCATTCCTATGCATTATATGGGAATTTACTATCCTCTAAGGCCTTAGTTAAATAATCAACACATAGCTGCATTTAATTACGTTAATCACATATTAATTAATTAGTACGGAATTACCTCATTTTTGCCGGTTGTTACATTCTCCCCCCGTTAAGAGAATTCCGTCCCGGAATTCGCTTCGAGTTTTCCGGCACAGGGGTCTTCTCGAATAGGGCGGGATATTTCTGCTTCATCCGGTCCAGCCTTTCCCACGTGAACTCCGGTCCACGCTTGGCGTTCCAACGCACTTTGACCAACCTGATCTTACTGCGTCTTAGTTTTTGGACCTTCCAATCAGTCACCTGTAACACCCCAACCGATGGCGGAAACATCGGGATGTCACGTATTGATGATTGTTCAGTAGCTCATGGTGAATAATAAATTTCATTAAATGATTTAAATAAATTACATACAATTGTTCTACAAGAATTCGTACATCAAATTGAATAAAACTATTCACACATCTTCAAGCATTAATTCGAATCTTCAAACAAGTAGAACCTGAAACATGTTAAGTTGAAAATATTTTGGGTCAACAAAAGTTGGTGAGAATTACATAGGTTTTGATAATCGAATAAAATTGTTGTGCAATTCATGTGTCATGGCAAGTCTAGTCCATATGTGAAAACATACTAGAAGTAAATCGAGTGCATAATCAACCCTTGTGACTGTTGTATTGTGGTACATCCCATACGCTCATGGTTCACTCGTTTATATTGCAGTAACAAACACCCACGCTACCTTTGTAGGAGGCACGTATCCGGGTGGGATTGTCAGTCCAATAGATCTATCAATGTATACCGTTTGGCTGATGAATGTTTATGCTAGAATTGTGCTTACCCTAGTCATGTTCAAGACATAATGCAACATAGAAATACACAAAGACACATTGATGATTGAATTGCATAAATAATGTTGTAACATGTTTCACCCCAAAAACGGTGATAAATAGAAAAGGGGCTATGTAAAACTCACCTTAGCAAAATGTTATGTCTTGTAAAAAAAATAGAATAATGTGTTGTGAATGTATGCGAGGCGAATCCCAAAGACTCAACAACGTAGCTAGTCCAAATTGAAGAAAACGAAAAAGAAAGAATATCAAGCTTCCAATTCGCCAATTACAAGAGCTTATAATCAAAGCTTCAATTGTAGAAGTAATAGACTATAGAAGAAAGGTATGAGGGAAAGTTTAATCGGATTGAAACAATCGATTTAGAGGTGCAAAGTATAATGGGTCATAGGTGGGTTTTTATACTAGTTTTGGAGTCAATTAGCCATTAAAATTGGTCAACACCATAAAGTAAGGTTTTATGATGAATTGACTATTTGACTAAGACTTTGACTGTTTGACTAAGACTTTGACTAGGACTTTGACTATTTGACTCAAGGCTTTATTTAAAAAAAATCTTGTATGTGAAAAAAGAATTTAGAATCATATTATTATTATTATTATTTATATACATTTATGTATGTATATATGTTGTGAGTTAGGATAAATAAAGACTTAGCACATTTGTATAATATTAATGATAAAGGTGTAATAAAAAATAAATATATATATATATAAGGGCTTTTTATGTATTAAAATTTTGGGGAAAATTTTGCGATGTTACAGTCTCCCCTACTTTTAGGAACTTCGTCCCGAAGTTAAAAGAAAAACACCAGGTATACAATTGGTCGATTACCGAAAACCTTGATAAAATTTCACACCACCTTAACGTACCTGTAAATTCATGATTACGTTCCGGACCGTAATTATCAATTTACCTTACATTAGGGTTTTGCGTCCTTTTATGACTTTACTGATTGTTGAGCAGGTCTGATAGTCCCCACCAGTCGTTGAGCAGGTGGTAGGGCCTCTCCCGACTGTTGGATAGACATGATGACCTCTACCAATCGTTAAGTAGGTTGTTTGGTAGTCAACTAATTGATGTACAAGTAAGCAAGTATGATTATAGATATAACAATTAGTTCACATTCAAACAAGCATGCACACAGATGTTATGATAATACTTGAATTTATTATTTGAATCAAAAAGTGTCAATACATGGAATTAAAGAGAAAGTAGGCATCATTCAAGTGGTGGGGTTTGTTGTTAAGTAGCGGGATTATTTGGAGCTGCAAGGGCGTTTGTAGCAGGAATTCGACAAGCTTCCGCAAGATGCCCATACCTTTGACAATTAGTACACTGACGGCAGGGCACTTGGGTTGGATGGTGATACTGGCAGGTGTCACACTTAGGTAGCTTCCCGTTGTATTGTTTCTTGTTGGGTGGGGCAGTGGTTTCTATTGCAAAATTCCTGGCCTTGCACTTTCCGTTGGTTGAGGCCTCGGTTTTGATTTCAACGGCAGGTTGGGGAGTATCCTTTTTCTTTTCCCCTTTACGAGTTAGGGTTCCTGCCTTCACATGGTTATCTGTTAGGGTGGCAGCCAAACGCTTTGCTTCCTCCAAAGTAGCAAGGTTCCTTCCCCACACCGTGTCTTGAATCTGCATCGGTAAGCCACCAATGTATTTTTCGATCGCAATGGGCAAAGGGGTGACTTTGTGGGGTAGCAGTAAGCTAAGTTCGTGAAAACGAGTGTTGTAAGCAAGGTTTTCCCCACTGTCTTGAGCAAGATCATGAAATTCATCTTCCAGCTTCTTAATTTCATTACGAGGACAAAACTCTGCCTTCATAATGTCTTTAGCTTGATCCCAAGTTAAGGCTAGTGCAGCTTCAGCTCCGCGAGTGCGTTTTTCTTCATTCCACCAAGTGAGTGCTCGTTTGTGAAGAACACTCATGGCATAACGGACTTTAAAGTTGTCGGGGCATTCACTGTTAATGAAGGTATTCTCAATACCCTCAAACCATTGTAGGAGTCCTGTAGCTCCTTCTTCTCCACTGAACTTTGGGGGATTACAGGAATTAAAGTGCTTAAGGGTACAGGCTGGAAGACCATTCCCATTCCCGTTGTGGTTTCCATTTCCATTCCCGTTGCCGTTACCGTTCCCGTTGCCGTTCAACTGGATGACTTGAGCTAGTAAGTTGGGAACCAGAGTTGCTATTTGTTGCGCCATTTGTTGAGAAATGATTGCAGCCAGTTGAGCATCGACACCATTGTTGTTGTTGTTGTTGTGGTTAGTATCGTGGTTGTGGTTGCGGTTGTGATTGCTACTTCCTTCATCATGATTGTTACCACTGTTAAGACGAGCACTGCGACGTGGAGGCATGATCTGTAAGAGACACAGTGAAATGAATGAGATTATATAAGGAATGTAATCATTTATTCATTAAAACGAATAAACGAAAACGTTGACTTATCAAAGATTCTAGATTCTAATAACATATGAAGACATGCTTTAGCCTATAAGTGAACACTCATCCTGAGAATTCCCAGGTAGGCATCCGGGTCCCTCGTCTGATTGGGATATATGCGCAATGCCAGCCTAGACAGAAGACTCAGAATACAGGCGTTCACCCTTCCAGATTGCACGTGTTCGTTATTAAAATCTAGAACTTCGACGAGATCTCAAGGTGGTTCAGGTTAAACCTGAGGAATTTGTCCTATTAGTCTAAGAGTGGATCCAGTGATGGAGAGCAACCTTCTTGTAGGGATGAAAGTAGGGATAAGAAGTAGGAGGGAGATAGAGTATAGCAAGTAAAAGAAGCAAGTACTGGTTAAATCCTATGGTTATAGACTAGATTATTTTTCTAATAACCTAATTCCCTATAACCATGGCTCTGATACCAATTTGTAACACCCCAACCGATGGCGGAAACATCGGGATGTCACGTATTGATGATTGTTCAGTAGCTCATGGTGAATAATAAATTTCATTAAATGATTTAAATAAATTACATACAATTGTTCTACAAGAATTCGTACATCAAATTGAATAAAACTATTCACATATCTTCAAGCATTAATTCGAATCTTCAAACAAGTAGAACCTGAAACATGTTAAGTTGAAAATATTTTGGGTCAACAAAAGTTGGTGAGAATTACATAGGTTTTGATAATCGAATAAAATTGTTGTGCAATTCATGTGTCATGGCAAGTCTAGTCCATATGTGAAAACATACTAGAAGTAAATCAAGTGCATAATCAACCCTTGTGACTGTTGTATTGTGGTACATCCCATACGCTCATGGTTCACTCGTTTATATTGCAGTAACAAACACCCACGCTACCTTTGTAGGAGGCACGTATCCGGGTGGGATTGTCAGTCCAATAGATCTATCAATGTATACCGTTTGGCTGATGAATGTTTATGCTAGAATTGTGCTTACCCTAGTCATGTTCAAGACATAATGCAACATAGAAATACACATAGACACATTGATGATTGAATTGCATAAATAATGTTGTAACATGTTTCACCCCAAAAACGGTGATAAATAGAAAAGGGGCTATGTAAAACTCACCTTAGCAAAATGTTATGTCTTGTAAAAAAATAGAATAATGTGTTGTGAATGTATGCGAGGCGAATCCCAAAGACTCAACAACGTAGCTAGTCCAAATTGAAGAAAACGAAAAAGAAAGAATATCAAGCTTCCAATTCGCCAATTACAAGTGCTTATAATCAAAGCGTCAATTGTAGAAGTAATAGACTATAGAAGAAAGGTATGAGGGAAAGTTTAATCGGATTGAAACAATCGATTTAGAGGTGCAAAGTATAATGGGTCATAGGTGGGTTTTTATACTAGTTTTGGAGTCAATTAGCCATTAAAATTGGTCAACACCATAAAGTAAGGTTTTATGATGAATTGACTATTTGACTAAGACTTTGACTGTTTGACTAAGACTTTGACTAGGACTTTGACTATTTGACTCAAGGCTTTATTTAAAAAAAAAAAAATCTTGTATGTGAAAAAAGAATTTAGAATCATATTATTATTATTATTATTTATATACATTTATGTATGTATATATGTTGTGAGTTAGGATAAATAAAGACTTAGGCACATTTGTATAATATTAATGATAAAGGTGTAATAAAAAAAATAAATCTATCTATACTAATAAAGGAGTAACTAGGGGGACACTTGTCCCCCTCCTAGAGCTCCTCATGTCAAGTATATCTTGTCTAACCCATACCCGATTTTAAATCTTGACCCGGATCCTATATGAAAACCCACACATAAAACATAAACTTTACACCTCTAAATTTCTAATCGCCGCTCTCAAACAAAAAACCCTAACAAACCTTCTTCTTTTCAATCGCCTCTTTCAAACCCATTCAATCCATCTAATTCCTTCATCATCCTTCTAAAGATCGACCATCATTCAAACAAGTATTCTGATTTCGATTGAACCGAGGTATGGATCGGCCATCTATAACTTCATGTCATTTTACTTACTAACTATTCGCATTTATGCTTTAATCTGATTTTTTTTTAGGTTTCAAGCATTCACGTTCATGATTTAGGCTTTGAACTTCCTGGTTTCACGTGGTTGAAGGTATGTATAATATTTTTTTTTTAGGTTCAATCATTCATTGTCTTCAAAGGTCTTGATTTTTTTTACGGATATAATATGTTAATATAATTTTTTTTTGTGTTTTATCCGATTCTTACATGGTTTGGTGATGTTTTGTTTATTTTTTTTTTTTTCCGATTTTGATGCAATGGATTTTTCCCAAACTGTTTTTATCCAGCGTTTATTTAGATGTATACGCCTATTCAGCCATTGAATAAATTCACATAGATCACGTTCCTATTCTGTAAAATCAAGGCATTTCCTTTGTTATCCTGACTGCTAATACCTTTCATTTTTATCCTGCGTTTATTTTGATGTATGTAGCTATTCAGTCATTGAATAACTTCACATAGATTAGCGTTTATTAATACACTCTGTTCACAATATTTTCAGGTAATCCATTTGTCTGTATAGCTACCTTCTGTTCAAACTATATACGTTACTTTGAAAGTATGGCATATCGAAAGGGAAACCAATTCTTTGTCGTTGTACATGACCCTTCTTCGTTACAATTGGTAAGATATATTTTTTATTAATATTGAATTATTTTATGACTTTAACCTAAACTTTGATAATTGCATAGCCTTATTTAATTTACCAATTATGTGCAGCCCATTCCTAGATCAATGAACAACTTCTTTAGTGCAAACAATCTTTATAACACTAATGTTATCATTAGGACTAATGAAGGTCATGATTGGTCCGTTCGTGTCAAAGCGGTTGATGATTCTTTTTGTTTAACTAATGGATGGTCTCGGGTTGTTCGTGATTTATGCTTCGGCATATTCTTTGCTATTTTTGATTATATAGGCCATTATACATTTATGATGCGATACTACAATCATTGTCCCTCTAAACAATTATCAAATTCATTTTGCAAGATGATTGATCATGAAATAGTTGGTCCAATGGTATGTTTTCTTTTTTATTTATTATCTTTTAAAGTTTTCCCTTAACATAGTTGTAACAATATTTTGATTTATGTTCAGGTGTTACCAATGTCATTTGCCGAAAGGCACTATGCTGTAGGTCTACCGTCTAATCCTGTTAAGCTATTTGTGACTAACAGCTATCAATGGGATGTAACCCTTAAAAAAATTGGTTCCAAGTACTGTTTTACTGTTGGATGGGCCAAATTTCTTGAGGATCTTCGTCTCGAAATTGGCGATTTTATTTGTTTTGAGTTTAATGATATTACACGTTTCAATATAATTACTTTTAGCAAGACTGGTCGGCAGATGCTTTTACACAAACTACTTACTGACGAAATATCATCTTCACAAAACATATTTGCTACCCATAATTTGACATTCTATAGCGAATCAGATTTTCTGACCTTTACTTCAACTATCACCGAAGAACTGGTACAGTTTGTTTTTTCTACGCAACATCAACTTTAGTATTCTAAAATTGTAATTTCATTTTACTTTTGTTGTAGATAATACCAAATGAAGTTGCTCACATTGTTGGGTTAAATGAAACGTTAGAGGTTACAATTAAATTTGTCGATGGATTTTCATGGACAAGGCCCGTCATTATCAATTTCGATGGTACTTCTACCCGGTAATGTTTTATTTTTATATACTTTTCTTCATGTTCAATTTAATTGTTCATAATATATAAATTTGAATTTAATTTAATATTAATCTATAATTTGTTTACAAGGTTTATTGTTGATGGATGGCGTTACTTGATTCAAGCCAAAGAAATTTCAATAGGCGATGCTTGTGTCTTCAATTGGTGTGCAATTAGTCGTAAGCTTTTAGTTCATAAGGTTCCTATACCAGAGGTAATAAACTAGAGTTTATTTTAAATACTTATGTTACGTGCCTGTCATTGTTATTTCAAATAAAGTTTTAATAAAATATTTTGTTGTTGATGTTTTAATGTTTTATTATGTCTTTTATTTTAATTATAACTTTACATTTTTTTAACAAACTAAATATAGCAATTATCATTATGGTACGCCAATTATAGGTTTGACCAACTATTTATTAAAAATTATTAGTTACGTTTTTTTAGGTTTGACTTACCAAATTTTGCTATATCATTAAAAATTTTCCTTATTTATACCATACAATAAATACGATTTATGGTATTCAAGTTTATAGTTTTGGCTGATTTTATGGGCATAATTTTTCCTTAATTAAACCATACTATAAATACGATTTATGGTATTTAAGATTTTAGTTTTGGCTGATTGTTTTTCCAACTATAAATGTTATATATGATTGTTTTATATATATAGAATGTTAGTTAAATGTTTCTTTTTTTAAAAAGTTATATTTAGAAAGGTAATTATTGCAGGCATATTATATGTTTGACTATATATTTAATAAACGTTATTAATTTCCTTTTTTAATGTTGGCTGATTTTATGCCAATTCTTAACATATGACTATTTACGTTAGTTTTTAAGATATAATGTTTTACATACGAAATTAGTATAGCGATTTAAAATTTGTTGTTATTTAATAAATTATATACATACGATTTATTTTAACCAACTTTTAGTATTGGCGGATTTTATGCTATACAATAACTTATATTATTTAATGATAATCATTAACATAGACATTTTTTTGGTAATCATTACAATAAACTATTCAACATAGCATAAATTTTGCGGTCAGATTTAAAACGTTTCTTTAATTCTAATTCCAAACTTCCCACTATATATACCATACGCGGTAGATTGAACAATCACACAACAATTCTTCAATTCAAAGTAAGTTCAGTTGTTTCTTTATCTTTTATGTTATTATTTCTTTTCAACCGTATACTGTTTTAATTTTTATGCTAACACTACAACATTGTCATTGTTTATGCTATTTTGAGATAAATGGAAGAAGGAGCAATCACCATGTTACGTGACCTCAATGTCATGAGGGACAATGTTGTTTTGCGAGTAAGAGTTATTAGGGTTTGGCGACAACCAAATCGCAGAATACCTAATGAAGACTATTCAATTGAGATGATCCTAATTGATGAGAATGTAAGTAACAGCTTGCTTGATTTTTGGTTTATTTTTTTTTTATTTTATGACTAATATTGAAAACTAAAATCCTTTATATAACATTCTTAACGGTGTTTTGTCTTTTACAGGGTAATAAAATCCAAGCGAATGTGTTCAAAAGATGGTTTTTTAGGTTTGAAAGGTTTTGTGAAGAAAACTTATGTTTAACCATTACCAGTCCTGGAATTGGATACAATCCATCGAAATATAAATTTTCTGAAAACCCAAACAAAATCTGTTTCAATCCTAATACTCGTGTTTCAAAATGTGAAAATTTTGGAGGTCCTATGTATGGTTTCTGTTTTGTTCCTTTTCAGTCAATCATTGATAATCAAATACCCGAGAACATCACAATAGGTAAATATCATACGTTAATTATCCTTAGTTAATATTAAGTTGTACGTATTTATATTTCAATTAACATAATATTTTTTATGTCTATGTAGATCTTATTGGCCATGTAAAAAGATTTTACAAGAATGAAGAAAAGGATGTGACTGTTCAACCCAAAAAAAGATTGACAATGGAAGTTCAAAACCAGGAGTATGTTATCAAATATTATAAATTTGTATTGATTTTCTAATATATTTTGTATGTCTACCTAAAAATCTTTTATTTTTTTATATAATCTTATCAGGGGTTTATCCGTCTACCTTACACTATGGGATGAGTATGCAAAGCAAATGCAAAAGTTTGTGGTTGGACATCCGAAGGAGGAGCACGTTATTGTTATTTTGCAGTTTGCGCGCTTGAAGTTCTTTAATGGTATCATCTATATCTTTAGTTTACTATTTTGCATCTTACCGCATTACATTAAATAAACGTCCAATTGTATAGGAAATAATTTTTTTAGCCACATATGCTAGATGTACACTGTTATTTATCTTGTCTTATAGGAAATACAAATCAATTTATTGACATATGACTATTAAATAGTTAAATAGACAACAATTGAGAAATAAGTATTTGACAAAAAAAAAACTGTAATTTCGTTACCTAATGTCTTTATTATATCAGGAAAGCCATATGTGTCCAACTCTTTTGGAGCTGATATCAGTCGATTGTACATTAATGACGATATCCACGACATTAATGAGTATAAGTCTTGGTAAGTTTGGTTTATCAATATATTATATACATATTTACATGTGATTTTTCATGTACTTAATAAATTGTGTTCCTATTATTTACAGTTTGATTAAGGTCAATATTGATACTCCGTCCTCAAGCCATCGTCCGTATGGTGTTTCAATGTTTGCTTCCACCGAGGAGGATTTCTTAACAAACACTACTTTAAGTAGGATTGGTGACATTTGGGAGATTCAAGAGGTTGGTTACATTTAATTTAATCTGTTGTTTTTTATAATTTACTTTTTATATAGTAAGAGTTAACGAATTGAGTATTGTCTTCATTACAGGAGCAACCTTTGGTTGTTTTGGGTACAATTAAGGCGATATGTAAAGAAGTTGGCTGGTACTATCTTGGTTGTCCCAAGTGTACAAAAAAAGTTGCTACGGAATATATCGTTAGGGAGAAAGATGATGGCACCGGAGATTTTGAGGAGGAGAAGATACATCAATGTGTAAATGTCAAGTGCAGTTCAAAGATTGTTGACCCAGTTCCAAGGTAATTGTTCTATTGTTTCATTTAATTGAGTCACATATAAATTAACATCTACAGTTTGTATTGTATCCAGCCACAGTTTGTATTAACTATATGGTTATTTACATATATATTATTATATTTTGTATAAACATTTTATTCTTAACTAGGTACAAAGTTCAAGTTCGTGTTCAGGATACCAATGGTGCAGTGTCTCTTACTTTGTTTCATCGTGATGCCAGTGAACTTCTAAAAGAATCTGCTTCAGACTTGCTAACTCAAAATACCGTAAGTGATTTTATATATATAAAATATTGAATTTTTTTGGGTTACTTTTCAAATTCATATCTATACACTTATCAAAATACCATACCACAGATTCTATATTTATTTTTTGTATTACTAAGTGTATCATTAAATTGTTCATGTTAGATAATAGATTGTATAAGTATATGTTTTCACTATATTGATTTTCCTTTGTATATCAGGTTGGCGACACAGTTAAATATCCCGACGAGATCGATTGTTTGTTGGAGAAGGAACTTGCTTTCAAGATTGAAGTGTCCGACTACAATTTGAGAAATAAATATGAAGTATATGGAATCTCTAAGTTTACTCAAGATGTGAACATAATTACTGAGCTAAAGAAAAAATTGAACGTTGGTCAGGTATTAATCGTTATATGTTGTTATTGTATTAACATAAATATTATCTAATTAGTAATTCATTTTTCTTATATTAAATTACTAACAAGTTTTTTTTTCAGGTTACCGACTCTGAATCAATTTGCATGTCTTCGTTTTTTCTGGATACTCAAAAGGTAATATATCAATATTTCCTATTGCATTCTTTACTATATACATATTGATATTAAATATGAAAGTAATAAGTTTTTTTTAACAAAGTCATAGCATATAAACTGAAAGTAATAAATACACTTTTATCTTTATTTAGGAATCATTTTCTGGTACCGGCGACAATGTTACTCCAGTTTCAAATGCTGCTCATGATGGACTAAAAGATGATGTTTTTTCTGGAAATGAATCTTCATTAACTAATATAAAGCGAAAGTTGATTGATGTTTACGATGCGGAAGAAAGCCACATGTTGTCTACAAGTAATGTCCAGTTTGTTTCTGAAGATGACAAAGGAAAATCCATTGAAGACACCAATCTTCTCATCCCAAAGATTGAGAAGTAATATTTATTCAAGGTTACTCGACGTGGCGTTTGTTTGTTGAATTTGGAATTGTCCTTTTTATTACTGGATTTTATCGTTGTTTTTTAAGTCTTTATCTGAACAATATTTGATTATATGTTTTGCATAATTTGGTGTGTTGATATTTCACCACAATCGTATGTTTATGTACGGTTATTTATTGAATAAATCGCTATGTTTTATATTATTCGCATGGCCCTTTATATATCTTCCATTGTTTTGACCACATTGACATCAAAAGTTCCTAAAATGATTGTTAGGATCTGAGTTTGTTTGTTTTGATTGTTTAACTAAATGATGGAAATAATGAAATGAAAATAGAATGAAAGTGCAGCGGAATAATAAACTGTAAATCAAAACAAGAGAGTAAATGTTTTTAGATCGAATGCTTTCATTAACTCAAAGATTACAATCGTACAATTACTCCCCCTCAGCCTGATCACACAGTGTTTGTCAGAGAGAATGTTTTGTGTGTGATACAATAGAACAGTACAAGCACTGTTCTATTTATAGACAAACTCAAAGCACTGATGACCTAGGCTGACGTCACCTAAGACAGTGACCTCTAACAGAATAACAAACATAAACATCTGCCTATTACAAACTACTGTTACATTGAAAGCACTGATATTAAACAGCTGTTGAAGATAAACTCTGATGGTCTTGTATCCACTGCTGGAGCCTAAGTGCTGTTGGTTCCAGCAGTGCTTTGGTCTTCAGTACTTGTATCAGCAGTTGCTCTTCATCAGACCTTTGAGCAGCAGTTGTTCTTCATCAGTTGTTTCTTCAGCAGTTCTTTGTATCAGCAGTTGTTGAGCAGTTGTTTGGATAGAACAGTAGTTAGGGTCAGCAGTCTTTTGGGAGAAGCAAGTGTAAAGACTGTTTATTAAAGGATCAAACTGATAGCATGTTTTGGCTTTCTAATCATCTGTTCTTCTCCAGGTCAGCAGACCCAACAATGATGACTTATCAGTATACAAATTATTACCCCAAAAAACGGCTCACGACCTAAAATCACTAAAACTTTGTTCGAGTTGTTTTTTATTAAATCTAATAATGTGTATTATAGCTAAAATGTTTGAGTATTAGTGTTTATTTATAAGCTTAACAATATTACATTCCTGTTTTTATAAAATATAAAACTAATTAAGAAACACAAACTTTCTAAACATACAAACATAGCTATTTGTAAAGTCCACTGGCCCATCTGAATTCATTATAGGCCGATACAATGTCAGCCCATCAGTTTTGGTAAGTTTTTTTCTGGCCCATTCGTACATCTAACTTACCATGGCCCGTTAACCCTTAAGCCCATTTGATAATTACTATTATTGTTGGCCCATCAGATTTTAGGTTACAATTATCAATTTTGTCGGCAACTCACAAGTCTATACACCAATTTTCATCCATTAAAACCCTCTACCTAACTTTCACTTTACCAATCTCTCTCAATCTCTTCATCGCATTCTTCATCTTCAAGGTAACAATTTTTACTAATCCAATCATATTTTCGAAAAATAGTATATACATAGCCGCTAATTCTTTATAACATAACCCTAATCTATAATACTTTCTATTTTTTCTTGATTTAGGGTTGATATCTCTTGCATCAATTCGTCAAAGGTATGTGCTTTTATCTATAAATCTTCATATTTGAACTGTTATCACTTATTTAAAGATAAAATATTTTTTTTTTTTTTTATTAATCTGATTGTCATGTGGTATAGTTGATGCGCGGTTGCAGGCATCATGTTTATTTGCAAGTTTTGTATAGTTTTGAGTCGTTTAGATAGTATTTTTATTAGTTTTAGGTCTGTACTCTATTATTTTAGTTATGTATATATTTTATTACTTTTTGGTTGTTTTTACTATTAATTAATTTATTTTATATTTTTGGTAGGTGATCGCATGGAGCGGGGCTAAAACAGTACAAATTATATTCGAGAGCCGAACACCCGAGTCGAGAGCACAGGGTCATAATACCATTTATAATAATAATAATAAAAATAATAATAATAATAATAAGTTGGGCCTAAAGGCCACATGAGATATAAATAGAAAAGTAGTAGTAGGGTAGGAAATATATGAAAGAGAATTGTGTTTGGAGGCATCGCATATTAAACAGAAGAGGGTTTTGGCATATTATTTTTGAAGAGAAAATATTTTTTTTCTTTTGGCTCTTGGAGCGGCGCACAGAGGGAACAAAGAAAGAGGGATTGCATATATCTCTAGAGGGTTTTATTATATTATTTTTTTTTGGGGATTTCTTGGACAGCACAATATCTTTGTGCAGAGAGAGGCGGCGCATATTGGTTTTATCAAGAAAAAAGGAATTGAGTCGCAGAGGAGATTGTTATCATTTATTTTGGACTGCTCCAATTCTTTAGAAGGGAATCGCATTTTTTTCATAAAAACAAGGAGAGGCACATATTAACAGAGAAGATCGCATTTTTTTTATTAAAGAGGAACAATATTTTTTGAAGCAGAGGAGGACGCACAAGAGGAAAAAAGGAAGAGGACACAAGGGTTCAAGATTCAACTTGAAGGAGCAAGCTTCATGGCCATGAGTGGCTAATCCTCTTGTATTACACTGGGGATGTAGGCCTTTGATATTTAGGGTTTGAACACATTGGGTATTGTTCTTAAACTTTTGTTTATGTTATTGTGTGCTTGAATTAACCGTGTTAATTGGTGATTAATCTTATGCTAAACTCATTGTAGTTAATTGATCTTGTGCCAATTTCTCGTGAGATAAGCATGATTCCTTACGTTAACACAAACATAGGATTGTATGTTCTAGGTAATGAAGTATAGTTTAATCTATCTTAGATATTGATAAAACTTGATACCTAAGCCTATTGAACAATCACTCCGTTAGTGCCAATTACATTATTATTCTTTACCCAATTGTTAAAGCCCTAGTATTCAATTGCCGAATCCTTAGTGTAATCATTTTAACCCGATTGTTTACAACATCATTTTTATTTATAATTTCAATTAATTAATAGTATTATAAACAACTTTAAAATCAAACTCTTAAATGATAACTTGCACTCTTCATAATTAAACTAGCAACTTCATAAGCACCGCTGTTTGATCAACTAAATAATATTCACTAACCACACGCTCCTTGGATTGATACCCTATTTACCCTATCTACCTAGGTTAATTAGGTTTTGTATGACCCGTAACGACCGGCTCATCAATAGTTTAGGGTTGTGTTTTGTTACATTTTTTTTTAGATTAGATTTTTAAATATCCGATTTTTTTTAATACGTATATTTGTAAATTATGGTTTATTTTAGGGTTATGTTTTCTGATTTTTTAAATCGATTTTTATATTCATGTTTCAGTTTGTAGTAATTTGTCTGAATTAATAATAGCTTTAACATTTTTTTTAGGAATATAAAATTTTGTTTTTTTTTTTTTTTTTTTTTGTAATATGTTCGATTATTGTGTAGTTTAGATTAGGGATATGATTTCAGAATTGTTTTTGTATATTTTTATGTTTTCAGCTTTATTATAATAGATATAACAAAATTATTTTTATTGGTGAAGAACATTTATTTATCAGTATATCATGTTTATTTTCTTCTTACATCATAAGATTGAACAACTCATAGTCCATTTAATCAAAGAATATAAGTATCATTAATCAAAATAACAATTGAATTTCACAGATTTATCATTCCACCTATGGTTAAATAGAACGCACTAACAGATATTCAATTGCAATTATGTCTTTTCTTATTTGTACATCAAATTCGTATATGTTATACTATGTCTATTTGCATATTTAGATTTGTATAAGTGTCGTCCAATTATAAACTATTAGGTTTTGAAATAAAATTCAAACCTTTATTAGATCTAATACAAATCTAATATATTTTTTTTATTTTTTTTATCATGTACTGTTAACATTCAAGAATGGCACCCGAAGTTATTGTAATTTCTTCCGACTCAAATGAAGAAAATGAGAATACCTCAGATGAAGAAAGTGACTTTTCTTTGGATTTTGAGGGATTTAGTGATACCGAAGATCATCCATATCCCGGTGTACAAGTTGACTTCAACTCTATTCCTCCTACTCACCAAATTGTTGCCAAAGTGACCTACAAATTCGTAAGCATTCAACTACTAATATAGTGTATAATCTCCCATGTATTTATTTCGGTATAAACTTTTTTGTGATTTATTATTTACCTTTTTGTTTATCAAATCTGTTTCCAGCGATTTCCTAAAGAGTTTGTCATGAGTTCCGATCTTAAGAATTTTATGACTGTCTTTTGTCAATTTGAAAATGGAATGTGTTTTTTTACCCACATGAACTTTGAAGGGAAAGGTGAGAAAAAAAGGTATTCTTTAGGAAGATGGAAGTCGATGATGAAGAAGCTGGGTTTGAAGAATGGAAGGCGTTATCGTATAGCGTTTGTGATCCGTGAAGGTATCTTGGTGTTTTCGCGTCCGTAGATGAAGTTATGTAAGTCCAATATTTTCTCTACGGTAGTTATATGTTTATGTGGTTATGGTACAAACTTATAAGTAAAAAATAAGCCTTATGAAAGTAGGCGTTCTCCAAATTTTGGTTTATTAGTTATGGAGTAAGTCAACTAAACAGTTTGTGTGTTTCTATGCGGATGTAGCAGTTGTTTAGTACTTTGATTATCTATGACAATAACTAAGTAAGCTATGTTTTGGTTTATAATTGTTTGCGTTGTTGATGTTGAATACTATTATTTATTGCATCATTATCTATCTGATATAAAACTATATCTCGAATAAAGTGTTTAACTTGAAATTATGTAACCAAATAAATACTTATCTGCATATTGTGTTGAAATTTTTGTTACAACATAAAAACCTTAGTTTTGTCATGATGGTTTAATTTGGATTACATTAATCCGTATACTTTGTTTAGTCGTGAACTAGATGGTAATACTACCTTTATAATACTACCAATAAAACTTTCTTTTCCCTTATTTTGTTTATACGAATTCATGAAAAGTACAAACATGTTTATTTGTAAAACTTAATTTGCATTTAAATTTTTACTTTTATTCTATTTCAAAAGTTTTGTTGTTTTGTTACTTAAAATATACGATTTATATATAGTTTCTCTATTAATTTTTTAAAAAAAAATTATAAACTATTTGTATGTATTTAACATTTCCATTAGAAGACTTTTGATGATACTTATATTTCTTAAGTTTGCATGTAACGCTTTTGGATGATAAGTGATAATTTCATTTTGGTCAAGAAATATAGTATTGTCAAATTTCTTTAACTATATATTCTTATATAAAGACAATATAAACATTGTCAAAACTAATAATTATCTTCAGTCATATACTGTCTTATTTCCAGCAATTCAACTATCACTTATCTGATTTTTATGGTTCTATATTTTGGTCTCCAAAAACCATTTCTGTCGAAATATGTGTTACTTACGTTTGCATATATGCATTCAAACCTGGTTCAAAATTAGTCAACGGTAGTTGCTATTACAAAATTTAGTGCAGCATTAAACGTACAATTTGTATCATTAATAACTTTTAATCTATAATACTATTTTTTAATTAATTGTAATTTGAAATCAATGTGTTTAGTCAATACAAAAGTACTACTTACAAGTTTTTATATTAAAATATGCAACTATGCGTTTGACCAAGTGATAATTAGTACCCGAAAATTAGTCATTTCTATAACTAAATCCAAGCTTTTTGCGATTTCCTTGGCCCAGCTACTAATCTTCCAGTCTAATTTAAATATAAATGAAATATACACTACTTCAAAATACTTAAAAATATGTATTTAATGTCTTTTATTACTAGATACAATTGGTCCACACTATCATCAGTTTCCCTATTTTGCTTATTACACTCATAACCGAATTTACTAACTTTTCCCTAATTTCTATCCATTTCTATGTTGACATTCATAAATTATGCCAATTCAACACTAATTTTATGTTTTAAATTAAAACAACAATAATATGTATTGTAATGTATTTCTCCTTTACTTAAAATAGAACACTTTATTTCATTATAAATTGTTTTAGATGATTATAATCTATTCACATGTTGTATATCCATAAGAAATATCAAATTGTATTCCCTTTGCAATAATATGTATGTACCATGTCATTTTTTTTTATTTTCATTTTTTCATTTTTTTTCTCATAATATATTTATGCTTTTATACATATTTTATGTTACTAATTTATTATTTTTTTGACCCATTTTTATTTTCTGTTTTACAGTGAAAATCTCCATGGACTCTTTCAATGATTTTGTAAACAATAACACATTTAGCCTAATTGCTAATGTGTGGGAATCACAAACTGAAACAAGTCTTATTGTATTTGGTAAGATATCTCAAGTGTATAAAGACTACGGGTGGTTTCACATGGCTTGCTCCCGTTGCCATGCGAAAGTAAGCACTGATTATGTTGTTAACAATACTAATTGTGACAACGGAGGGTATGAAATAAAAGCAAAATACACTTGTGAGAACAATAATTGTGATGAGAATGAAGTTCAAGCAATTCCAAGGTTCTTTACTAAGTTTTATATTTAACCCCTTAAAACAATCAATAAGCAAATTCTATTTTTTTTTAATCCCCTATTTTTTTTTTTTCAGGTTTAAGATAAAAATCTTGGTACAAGATATTAGTGATGGAATCATGTTAATTTTGTCCCATGAAGATGTAGCTAAATTGGTTCCACTAGATATTTATGATTTGTTGCAAGAAAATACGGTCTGTTTTTATATTTATTCATTTTAATAATTTTTATATATTTTATTATAAATTATATTATCTAATTACCATAACTTCTTCTTCGTAGGTTGGTGATTACGTTCGCTTTCCGGATGAGTTCTTTTTAATCAGAGATAGATGGATTGGATTCAAAATAGAAGTCACGGAGACAAATCTAAAAACCTTTTCTGAAATTTATACCGTTACAGGTATAAATGAGGAAAAAAATGTTTTGTCTGAACTTGAGAAAAAAATGTTTGTTGAGCAGGTATTATCAAAGTATTTGTGTAATTCATTTGTACATATATATGGTTAATTTTCTTTTTATTATTTTTTATCTTAAATTTCCTACTTTATATACAATTTTAATACAGGATAAGTGGACAAATATTTTGGGATCTGTTGATCTGCGTGTGGAATTGTCAACTGATGAAGAATGATGTGAACTGAAGATAATGCGTTGAAGATGTTTTAGTTTTTTGTTATGAATTTATGTTTTTTTTTGGCGTTGTTGGTTTATGTTTTTCTGTTTGTTTTTTATCATTTTATGAACATTCATGAATAATTGTTTGAAGATTCACCTGTTTTTGCGTATTGTAATAAATGAAATAAATCATATGTTATATTTATAAGGTTTTTTTTTTTTTTATGTTATATGTAATACGCCTTGATTAACAAATGAAATAAATTAACTTCACTTTGTATATTCGGTTTTATACTGCTAAAGCTATATACCCAATAGCATAGTATATAGTATTGTTTTTTCTTGCCATTCTTGGTGTATGATATTTGTAAGGAGAAATATTTTTTTACTTTTATATGTTTATATGTATTGTAAACAATTAGTTAAATCCTATTTAAAGTAATCAACTTTATATAAATTATATTATCAGTATTTTTTTAATTTTCAATAATTATAATTTCGATATTATGATTCGTTGTTTAACTTTTTTTAAAGGTTACTGGCTTTTTTTTTATATAATTTTAATTTAATTTTACTGTCTAAATTCACTTATGTTTTATATATTATAGTTTTCATTAATAAAAGTTTTATTAAAATTTAGTAATTATTAAAATTAAATCACTTCCTATAAATAATTTAACCGTTTTTTTTTATTTTCGTTACTTGTAATATTATAAATGTAAATTAATATCAAAATATTAATTTTATTCGATTATTTTTTTTAATTTCATTTAAAGATTTTCAATTTTAAAATTTCGGTTTCTTTTATTTTAATTTTTAAGCGGTAATTAATCAGTTTTTATTTTTTCAAAAATTTTAAAAATTAATTACAATTCCATATTTAAGTAATACCATATTAGTATAAATATTCAAAACACTTGAATCATTATACTAAATGTGTTTTTCTTTCAACTACTTTCAATTTCATTTTATATTCTTTTGTTCTTACCTTTGTGGATTGTATACAACAAGTCTTACAATTTAATCTTCAAAACTTAATGTCTGAGTAAGTTTTCACATCCATCTTTATATTTATTGCCTATATGAGATTTATCATATAATGTCTATGTAATTTAGTATATGTATATATCATGTGGTTGTAGTTTTTATTTTTTATTTTTTAAGATATTTACTGTAAAGCAAATAATATATAATTTAAAATCTAATATTACAACTTTTTTTATATATTTTAGCATTATATGTCTACTTCGACCTTCAAAAAAATGGATGTTAGGATTATCAAGAAATAGTTTTAACTTACAATATATTTAATGTTTTAAACAATCTACTTAGAATTGCATGAAAACTTATTTTTTTTATTTATCTTTTATATTTAATCATTTAAATCCTAAGTTAGTATTTCTAATGTTATTATCCCTAACAATCATTGTCACTCGTGTTGTTATACAGAAGTCAGCGTTTATTCTACAATGTCTCAATTATCGAAAAGTACTTTTAGTTTACCAGCTTCTAAAGTTATCAAGAGTAGTAGTACGTCTAATGGTAAGTTATACTGTAGGTTATATTGATTTTACATTCATAATTTTACTATAAAATTACTAAACATTAATTATATAGTAAGTTACAATTTTAATTATGCTAATTATTTAAAATAGTTTAATGATATATATGTGAGATTTGATTAAACGTTTTTTTTTTCATTTTGTAATTTTATGTTTTACTTTCAGTTTCTCTTAATTCTACTGAAAGACGTAGACGTATGAATGAATACTTGGATCATGTTAGTTCTATTGAAAACATATCACCTTCAACATTGCAAGACTCCGTTTTATCATCAAGTGTTGTGTTATCTTCATCCGACAATAAAGAAAACATGAATCCTGGTTTGTATACGAAATACGTAACTTTAAGTTTTTTGATATGATATATCAGTTGTTTGCATTATATTTAAATATTTTGTGCTAAACATATTTTTTTTTTCCGTTTCCTAACCTAATTTTTATTTATAGTGTCTCATAATGGTTATGACCATCATAGATTTTTGAATCAATATTTGCATCATGTTTCTTCTGTTGAAAACATGTCGCCTTCAACATTGGTAGAACCCTTTTTATCATCAGATGTTGTATTATCTTCATCCGTCAACAAGGAAAACATTAATCCTGGTTTGTATAGCATATATCTACCTTTTAGTTTTTACACAATATTTATTACTTAATATAATTTTTAAATATTTCCCAAAAATCTGATTATATATATTCTTTTATGATGTAATTTAGCTGCTGAAAATCGAAAGCGACGAAAGATGTATTTGGATAAAAAAAGATCAAAAAAAGTACAAACCCTTTCAACGTCTAATTCAAATATATTGAATCTTAATACATGTACAACACCTTTGTCAAATATTTCAAATGGTATGTTTTCATTCTTAATTTGAATAACTTTACATATTTATACTCCATTTTTCGCAAATTATATTTTAAATCTTACTAACCTTTGTAGTTTGTAATCATGATGCTGCGAGTCGAAAACGGAGAACCCAGCCTTCAATAAATGTTCAAGGTATTATGTATAAAACAATTTTTACTTTAATTTTAGTTAAATTTTTATTTTAAGTTGTTATAACTATAATTGTTTATAATTCTTATTATTGTTTTATAGAATCTTCCGACAGAAGAAAACATAGAAAAAATGTATTGGATTCTAATTCAATTTTATTGAATGTTAATACAGGTGAAATTATTAATTATTTAAATTATACATTACATATATGACATTTAATTTATACATTCATATTTATAAATCTAAATATTGTTTTTTTCTACTTCTTATTAGTTAATACATGTGCAACACCTTTGTCAAATATTTCAAACGGTATTTTTTCATTCCAAATTAATATTTTTATATATTTATACTCCATTTTTAGTATATTATATTTTAAATCATACTAACCTTTGTAGTTTCTATTCATGATGATGCGAGTCGAATACGGATTACACAGTCTTCAATAAATATTGAAGGTATTATGTATAAAACAATGTTCACTTTAATTGGTGTTAACTTTTAATTTTAAGTTATTATACCTATAATTTTTTATAATTCTTATTATTGTTTTATAGAATCTTCCGATAGAAGAAGACATAGAAAAAATGTATTGGATTCTAAAAGGTGCAAGAGCACCCAAACAGGTACAAAATTACATTATTTATTTTATTAGCATTATATTTTAATATTTTATTTTTCTATATATTAACAAAAGTTCTTATTACTTTATATTTATTACAACACAAAATAAAATACAAAAAAAAAATAATAAATTTTAAATTTTTTTATAGGGTTACAAAACTCTTCTGTCAATCGTAATACTCGAAGGACGGTTACTCCAATACCTATGGCTGATTTGTCTGAATGTTTAGAAGACAACATTGAATCAAATACTGTTAATGCTATAAAAGGCATATCCAAAGGTAACTAACATTTATCAATATTGCTAAATAGGTGTTTTATAATACTGATCTATTCGTATTTGTGTTTATCATATATTAACCATTGTAGATTACTTGGACCATGGTGACCAAACAGTTGTTTGTCAAGAATGTTATGCTAAGCTATGGAAGAGTGAAGCTCTTAGGGGAAATAAAAACAACACCAAAACAAATTTTTATCTATGTTGTGCTTATGCCAAAGTTGAGCTTCCTGATTTTAAGGAAACCCCCCTACATATAAAGAATTATTTAATGGCGTCGATGAGAGAAGTAAAATTTTCCTCAAGAACATTAGACGTTACAATTCAATGTTCGCATTCACCTCTATGGGCGGGAAAATAGATTTTTCAGTTAATAAAGGTAAAGGCCCTTCTGTGTTTAGAATAAGCGGTGAGAATTATCATTCGATGGGTAGTTTGTTACCTACCGATGGAGAGAAACCAAAATTCTGTCAGTTATACATATATGATACTGACAATGAAGTTTCCAATAGAATAAACAATGTTGGGTAAGTGACTTTCTATATTTACTTTAATTATACATCTTATTTTAATATATTTATAATTTTTTAACGTTTTTTTTTTTTACCTTTTTAGATCATCATCCAAACGTCCGGAAGCAGAAAAATTAATTGAAGTTCAGCTTATAAAACAATTGAAAATTATGTTGGATTCAACAAATTCCTTGGTACAATCTTATAGAATTGCTAGGGATTGTTTTCATTCAAATCCTAATGAAAAAATTAAGTTGCAATTGAAGGGTAGGAGGCCCAAAGATGGCAGGACATTCAATTTACCAACTGCTTCAGAAGTTGCTGCTTTAATTGTAGGTGATATTGGTGATCAAGTTGAAAAGCGTGATATTATTGTACAAACAAAAGAAGGTACTCTTCAAAGAATTAGTGAGTTGCATCCTTCTTATCTTGCACTTCAGTATCCATTGTTACTTCCATATGGTGAAGATGGATATAGAGTGGACATTCTTCACAAAAATGTTCCGGATACCTCAGCAAGTACAAGTGCTAAAAAAAATGAAACAAAAAAGATTTTGCATGAAAATTTAACAATGAGGGAGTTTTTTGCTTATAGACTTCAAGATAGGGTGAACAGATTCTCACTCATTTTAAATGCAAGGCGACTCTTTCAACAGTTTTTAGTTGATTCGTATACAATGATTGAGATGGAGAGATTGTTTTACATACGGAGTCAACAAACGATGCTTAGAAGCGAGACGGTTGAAACTCTAAACAATAAAAAACAAGAGGGGAATACAGAAACATCACGTATTGGTCAACGTGTTGTCCTCCCGTCTTCTTTTACAGGAGGTGCTCGATATATGATGCAAAATTATCTTGATGCTATGGCAATTTGCAAGTGGTGTGGATATCCAGATTATTTTATAACTATAACATGTAATCCTAAATGGCCAGAAATCAGAAGGTATCTTCATGACACCACTCTGAATCCTGAGGACAGACCAGACATCTTATGTAGGTTGTTTAAAATTAAACTTGATTGTCTCATCAAAGAAATAAAACAAGAAAAAATATTTGGAGAGGTTACAGCAGGTAAGTTACAAAAGTCATTTATATTTTTAATTTATTTTCTATAATTTTAAATTTCAATTTATTAAATTTATTAATAACTATTTAAATTAACTATCATTTTATTATTCTAATATTGTATTCTCATCTAGCAAACTAATTGTATTTAATTTCATGTGCAGTTGTTTACACGGTAGAGTTTCAAAAGCGGGGGTTACCTCATGCACATATTTGTTTATTTATGAAACCTGCGTATAAACTCCCTACCGTTGACCATATTGATAAATTTATATCTGCTGAAATTCCAGATAAGAATGAAGATCCAGAATTGTACATGCTTGTACGTGATTATATGATTCATGGTCCTTGTGGTGTTTATAATATGAACTGTCCTTGCATGGTCGACAAAAAATGTTCTAAAAACTTTCCTAGAACATTTCAGATTGAAACATGCGTTGATTCTGAAGGTTTTCCTGTCTATAGAAGGAGAGATAATGGTAACTTTGTTGAAAAGTCTAATGTTGACCTTGATAATAGGTATGTTGTGCCATATAACAAAACTCTGCTTAAAAGATATCAAGCACATATCAATGTCGAGTGGTGTAATCAAGCTGGATCTATAAAGTATTTATTTAAATATATTAACAAAGGTCCAGATAGAATTACTCTAAATGTTTTCCAAAGCAATAATGAAGAAGGTCAGGAAGAGGAAGTAGACGAAATCAAAGGATTTTATCAATGTCGGTATATATCTGCATGTGAAGCTTCATGGAGAATATTCTCTTATGATGTTCATTACAGGACACCTCCTGTAATGAGGCTACCTTTCCATCTTCCTGGACAACAGAAAGTTGTTTATGGTGCTGGCGAAAACATTGATGATGTACTTAACAAACCATGTGTCGCTTCATCAATGTTTTTAGGTTGGATGAAACGCAATGAAAGCGATGACAACGCGAGGCAACTTACGTACGTCCAATTCCCGTTAAACTATGTTTGGAAAAGTGACAAGCGATCTTGGGAACCAAGGCAAAGAAACAAATCAGTTGGTCGTATTCATCATGTGTCTCCTGCTGTTGGTGAAGGTTACTTTTTAAGGATTCTGTTAAATAAGGTTAAAGGTCCAACCTCATTTGAAGATATTCGTACTGTCAATGGACGTGTTTATGGTACATATAGAGATGCGTGTTATGCCATGGGACTTTTGGATGATGATGCTGAGTATATTGAAGCAATACAGGAAGCATTCCATTCAGGATCTGGTGATTATTTGAGAAATTTATTTGCAACTATGTTAACATCTAATAGTCTTTCTAGACCAAACTTTGTATGGGAAAGTACATGGAAAGAGTTGTCTGAAGACATTCTACGTAAACGCAGAAAAGACACTAATTGTCAAGGTATGATTTCTTACCTGTATTAGTAAAGTTAATTACATACTAATATTATTCTTATTTTTGTATAAAAAATTATATCGTTTGATATTATTGAGTAAATTTTTTCTTATTCAAATTTATGTAGATCTGAGACTTTCTGAAGATCAGATTAAGAACTTTGCTTTGCTTAGTATTGAAAACTTTTTGTTACGCAATAGTTCCACTTTGCGAAATTTTATAGACATGCCATATCCTGATGATGACTCAATATACATTTCAAACAATCGATTGATTAATGAGGAATTGGGATATGACACAAATTGTTTGAGAGGGGAATTTGAAGAGATGTTTGGTTATCTAACAGATGAGCAAAGAAATGTTTATGACACAATAATAAAAGCAGTCGAGGGTAAAAAAGGTGGTGTATTTTTTGTCTATGGATATGGAGGTACTGGTAAAACTTTTCTATGGAAAACATTGGCTTCATCCATAAGATCAAAAAGTAAAATTGTTTTGAATGTCGCTTCGAGTGGTATCGCTTCATTACTATTAACAGGCGGTAGGACTGCACACTCAAGGTTTTCAATTCCAATCAATCTAACCGAGGATTCTTTATGCTTCATAACACCAGACAGTGACGTAGCCCAATTGCTTAAGAAAACTGATTTGATTATTTGGGACGAAGCACCAATGGTTCATAAACATGCATTTGAAGCACTCGATCGAACTTTAAAAGACGTTTTTGGTATTGATAATGATAACAATTCGAATGTACTATTTGGTGGAAAGGTAGTTGTTTTTGGAGGTGATTTCAGACAAATTCTACCAGTAGTTCAAAATGGAAGTAGATATGATATTGTTAATGCATCATTAAGCTCTTCATACATTTGGCTTGAATGCAAAGTCCTTAAGTTAACCAAAAATATGCGGTTAAGTTGTGGCAACACTACATCTGAGATTGAGCAAACAAAAAATTTTGCAAAATGGCTTTTGGATTTAGGTGAAGGCAAGGTTGGATATGAATTTGAGGATCAATGTATGATTGATATACCTGATGACTTATTGATTACTCAATCGTTGGATCCTGTTTCTGATTTGATATCGTTTGTTTACCCATCGATTTTAGAGAATTCAATTATTCCAGGTTTTTTCGAAGAACGAGCTATTTTGGCACCCAAGAATGAAGTTGTTGAAGATATTAATGATCGTTTGCTTGCTTTGTTTCCTGGTGAGGAGATGGTATATCTAAGTTCAGACAGTGTTTGTAAATCAGAAAATATTGATGAAGAAATGGATGAAAGTTTATATTCACCTGATGTTCTTAATAGCCTTAAGTTTTCGGGAATTCCAAACCACAGATTGATTTTAAAAGTTGGTGTTCCAGTCATGTTACTCAGAAACATTGATCAAAGAAGTGGTTTGTGTAATGGAACAAGACTACAGGTTGTTCAATTGGGAAAACGTGTAATAGAAGCCAGAATTATTTCAGGTAGTAACATTGGAATGCGGACATTTATTCCCAGAATTAGTCTTACACCCTCTGATAAGAAGATTCCTTTCAAATTTAGAAGAAGACAGTTTCCCCTTTCTGTGTCTTTTGCTATGACAATAAACAAGAGTCAAGGGCAGTCGCTATCTAAGGTTGGGTTATATTTGAAAGATCCAGTTTTCACACACGGACAATTGTATGTTGCATTATCAAGAGTAAAAAGTAGGAATGGTCTGAAGATATTAATATTAGACAAGGAAGGTAATGTGACTACACGTACTGTAAATGTTGTTTACAAGGAGATTTTTGGACAGCTATGACAAATTCTTGTAAGTCTCATTTTTTTTATTGTTACAGTTAAGTCGCTATGGTTTAATTTTTTTTCCCAATTATTCATCTAAACATTATAGGAACTACCGTGCTACAATCTATCTTACGAACACATCCATAATTTTTTTTTTACATATTTCAATGTCTTTAGTCATTCACTATTTTTACGATTTTGTGAACATTCTATGTTTACCGATGTTTTTTTTTAAAGTATCCTATTATTTTATTTGGTGAAAGACTTTTTTAATTATTAAATTTATGTGCAATATCTCTTTATCAATTTATATGTTTCACATACACTATATTATTACAATTTAAAAAAAAAAAAGGTTTTATTATTTTAACTTGTCATTTTAAATTCTTTTTAATAAATTTTTTCAACATTAACGGTTTATAAATTAATTAGTTTCCGAAATTATTAAGTTTATAATTATATATAATTTATATTATCATTAATTGTTACTAAAAATATAAGGTTAACAAAATTAAAATAAATCTCTAACATCTATATAAACATCTTTTGACAACTTTTTTTTAATATCTTCTTCATAATTCAAACAAGGTTTCTTCGAAATTTTCTATTTAATTTTTGTATTTTTTTTTTTTGAACGGCTTCGTTTTTTTTTTTGATAATGTATTTGTATTTTTTTGTTTTTTTTTCTATATTTTGTTTCATAGCAATACAAGACAAAATTGATGTTTGTTGAAAGTTAACAATTGAATGTTAATTACGGTTATGTTTTTTTTTTTTTTCATCTTCAAAATAGTCATAAACAATGGATTTGTTTTTATAGGTACTCATGGATATTAGGTTTTCGCATATGGTGTCAACTCTGTGACGTTCTTCACCCAACTAATTATTGTCAACTCTGTGACGTTCAATGTCTAGATGATGCCCAATATGCACAACATGTTAATGGTAAAAAACATCAATCTAAGGTATTACATTTAATATATTTATATTTATATATATATATATATATATTCATATAACTTATATATATATACGTATATGTATGTACTGATTATATGTAAAATTAGATTAATTATTTGTGTATTGATTTTTATTTAGGTTGCACATGCTACCGGCAATGATGTCTTCTATTGTGGTCTATGTGAGGTTAGATGTACCAGTCAACCAGTCAACCAAACGTTGGCTTTATTAATATTATTTGATGATTAATTTTTTTTTTTAGTATTATCATATCTTTTATTTCCGGAAATATCTTTTTCCATACTATAATTTTGTGTTTCACATCATGATTGCTACTTTTTTTTTCTTTAATAATGTTATGTTTTGGTAACTTTTGGATGTTTATTTGTTTCTTAATGATTTTGCATATTAATTTTTTAATAGGTTGGTGATTTTTAAATATATAATTTATTTATGTTAGTTTAATGGTTGGTTTGAAATTCCATGTTAACACTATTAATTTATTTTTACTTTTCAACTTTGTAAATTTTTATTTACTTTGGTTTTCACCGTGGGTCCCCACGGGACTCTAACCTAGTATATATATATATATATATAAGGGCTTTTTATGTATTAAAATTTTGGGGAAAATTTTGCGATGTTACATCACCTCGATTGGTTCTTCGACAAAATGTAGTTTGTCGTCGATGTGGATTTTGTCAGCAGGGATGATGAGAGTTTCGTCGGATAGACACTTCTTTAAATTTGACACGTGAAACGTGTCATGTATCCCACTAAGCTCTTGTGGTAACTTAAGCTTGAATGCCACAGGGCCTACTCTGGACAAGATTTCGAACGGACCAACATATCGTGGGTTCAGCTTTCCGCGCTTTCCAAAGCGCGCGACACCTTTCCAAGGTGATACCTTTAATAGGACCCTGTCCCCGACTTGAAACTCCAAAGGCTTGCGCCTCATATCTGCGTAGCTCTTCTGCTGGTCACGGGCCGCTTTGAGACGTTCTTTTATCAAAAAGACCTTGTCCGTCGTCTCTTGAACAATTTCGGGCCCGGTAAGTTGCTTTTCTCCGACTTCAGCCCAACATAGTGGAGATCTACACTTGCGTCCATATAGAGCTTCAAAAGGTGCAGCTTGAATGCTCGTATGATAACTGTTGTTATATGAGAATTCCACCAATGGCAAGTGTGTATCCCAATTACCGCCGAAATCGATTGCACATGCCCGTAACATATCTTCCAAGGTTTGGATGGTTCGTTCACTTTGACCATCAGTTTGGGGATGATATGCGGTACTCATGTCAAGGCGAGTACCGAGGGCTTCATTCAAACTTTCCCAAAACCTTGAGGTGAAACGGCTGTCTCGATCAGAGATGATGGAAATAGGTACACCATGCTTCGACACCACTTCCTTAATGTACAAACGGGTCAGTTTCTCCAACTTGTCCGTTTCGCGACTTGGAAGGAAGTGTGCGGATTTTGTCAATCGATCAACAATTACCCAAATCATGTCATAGCCGCTTGTTGTCTTGGGTAACTTGGTAATGAAATCCATGGAAATTTGCTCCCATTTCCATTCAGGTATTTCCGGTTGCTGGAGCAAGCCGGATGGTCTCTGATGCTCGGTTTTGACCTTTGCGCAAGTTAAACATCGCGCAACATAAGCCGCTATATCCCTTTTGAAATTTGGCCACCAATAAAGTTCTTTCAAGTCGTGGAACATCTTGTCTGCACCAGGGTGAACCGAATATCGAGAACTGTGAGCTTCGGTCAGTACTAGCTCACGCAACCCACCATACACTGGAACCCAAATTCTATTCATGAAATACAGGGTCTGGTCCGCCTTTGGTTCCAGTGAATCAACCATTTTCCGCAATCTCTCACCTTTGACATTCTCGGGTTTAAGAGCATTAATTTGAGCTTCACGAATTCGGTCAGTCAGATTCGTGTGGATAGTTAAACCCAAAGCTCGGACACGCAACGGCTTAACCCGTTCCTTGCGACTTAAGGCGTCGGCCACAACGTTCGCCTTACCGGGATGGTACTTTATCTCACAATCGTAATCGTTTAATAATTCAACCCATCGCCGTTGTCGCATGTTCAAATCCTTCTGATCAAAGATGTGTTGCAAACTCTTATGATCAGTGAAGATCGTGCACTTGGTTCCATATAAATAATGCCTCCAAATCTTGAGAGCGAATACCACTGCACCCAATTCCAAATCGTGTGTAGTGTAGTTTTCTCATGGAGTTTTAGTTGTCTGGAAGCATATGCTATTACCTTTTCTCGTTGCATTAGCACGCAACCCAAGCCTTGATGAGAGGCGTCACAGTAAACCACAAAATCTTCCATACCATCGGGGAGTGATAATATCGGAGCGCCACATAACTTATCTTTTAGCAGTTGAAATGCCGCTTCTTGCTTTTCCGTCCACTCGAACTTCCTATCCTTTTGGGTTAGCATGGTTAAAGACTGTGCTATCTTAGAAAAGTTCTCGATAAACCTTCTGTAGTAACCCGCAAGGCCAAGAAATTGTCGTACTTCGGTAGGAGTTCTAGGGGCGTCCCAATTTTTAATTGCCTCGATCTTGGCGGGATCGACATGTATACCCCTTTCATTCACCACGTGGCCTAGGAAGTGGACTTCTCGAATCCAAAAGTCACACTTTGAAAACTTAGCATAGAGCTTCTCTTTGCGTAGTACTTCAAGGATTAACCGAAGGTGATTCTCGTGGTCTTCTTTAGTGCGCGAATAGATCAAAATATCATCAATAAAAACAATGACGAATTTATCCAAGTACGGCTTACACACGCGATTCATCAAGTCTATGAACACCGCTGGTGCATTGGTTAAGCCGAACGGCATTACCAAAAATTCATAGTGCCCATAACGAGTCCTGAACGCCGTTTTTGGTACATCTTCTTCTTGGATACGTAATTGATGATAGTCGGACCTTAGATCAATCTTGGAATAGAAGTTGGAACCCTGGAGTTGATCAAATAAATCGTCGATCCTGGGGAGAGGATAACGATTCTTAATGGTTAACTTGTTTAGCTCCCGATAGTCAATGCACATTCGAAAGGTGCCATCCTTCTTTTTCACGAATAAGACGGGAGCTCCCCAGGGTGAGAAACTCGGTCTTATGAAACCCTTGTCCAACAATTCTTGCAGTTGACTGGATAGTTCCTGCATCTCGGATGGAGCTAAGCGATATGGCGATCGCGCTACGGGAGCAGCTCCAGGAACAAGGTCGATGCGGAACTCGACTTGTCGAGGTGGTGGCAACCCCGACAAATCTTCTGGGAATACATCAGGAAAATCTCTAGCTACCGGGATATCTTCCAATTTCCGCTCGTCGGCCTTCTTATCTACGACGTGCGCCAAGAATGCAATAAGACCTTTCCTTAAACACTTTCGGGCCTTCATGCTTGTAATAATTCTTAATGGCGTCCCACGCCTTTCCCCTTGAATCGAAAGAGTTTCACCGCTTGCGAGAGGAACTTGAATTATTTTATCGTTGCAAACAACGACGGCACGATGTGCGGATAACCAATCCATGCCAACGACTATGTCAAAACTACCCAGTACAACCGGCAAGAGATCAATACCAAATTCGTGCCCACAGAGATCCAACTTACAATCTTTCGCTACTTCTCTTGTTTCTATAGTTTTACCATTAGCCAATTCTATAGAGTAAGGTGTATCTAGCTTACTAGTTTTTAGCCCAAGTAATCTTTTAAACTCAACAGATACGAAGCTAAAATCGGCACCAGTATCAAATAATACAGAAGCATAATGACCATTAAGAGGGAACGTACCAGTGACCACGTTGGGGTCCTGTCGTGCATCACCGGCACCAATCACAAATGCCCGCCCACGTGCTTGGTTGTTAAGCTTGGGGCAATCCCTCTTCCAATGGTCAGGCGACCCGCACACGAAGCAGAGCCTCGCTCCTCCAGTCTTCGGTGCTCCCGACCTGCACTCCTCAGTCTTGTGCCCCGACCGGCGGCACTTTCCACAGATTACCTCGTTCTTGTAGCATCGCAAAATTTTCCCCAAAATTTTAATACATAAAAAGCCCTTATATATATATATTTTTTATTACACCTTTATCATTAATATTATACAAATGTGCCTAAGTCTTTATCCTAACTCACAACTTATATACATACATAAATGTATATAAATAATAATAATAATAATAATAATAATAATAATAATAATAATAATAATAATAATATGATTCTAAATTCTTTTTTTTTCACATACAAGATTTTTTTTTTTTTTAAATAAAGCCTTGAGTCAAATAGTCAAAGTCCTAGTCAAAGTCTTAGTCAAACAGTCAAAGTCTTAGTCAAATAGTCAATTCATCATAAAACCTTACTTTATGGTGTTGACCAATTTTTAATGGCTAATTGAATCCAAAACTAGTATAAAAACCCACCTATGACCCATTATACTTTGCACCTCTAAATCGATTGTTTCAATCCGATTAAACTTTCCCTCATACCTTTCTTCTATAGTCTATTACTTCTACAATTGAAGCTTTGATTATAAGCTCTTGTAATTGGCAACTTTGGGGCTACACATATTCTATTTCTCGAGACTTAATAGTTTGCTAAGGTGAGTTTACGTAACCATGTTTATGCAATTCTTCATACTTGCAATATTATACTTAAGCAATTCTACATGCATGTCTAGTTGTAAACTTTAATGCCTCATGATTTAGACAACAACAACAACAGTTTCAACGAGTTTCAACATTACATAATCATTAGCTATGGCCAAGCCGGCGATACTCAATAATAGATCTATTGGATTGACAATCCCACCCGGATACGTGTACCTCCTACATAGGTAGCGTGGGTGATTGTTATCGTTCCAACATATTATTAAGGTGAACCGTGGATGACGGGATGGACCTAAACTAGTCAAAGGTTTGATTATGTCGATTCAACATATCATGTTTATTCATGTAGACTTAAGCTTACAATAGACATATGAATTGCTAAACTTTTATACTAAAACTATTTGCTTGACATGGCTTATGTATTCTCACCAACTTCTAGTTGACCCCCCCCCCCCCATTTTTCCAAACTTAACAGGAAATACTAATGCTTGAAGTCTAGAGCTAGCATGAGGAGATATTTGAAGTTTTAAGCTTTGTTTGATTATTTGATGTAGAATTTAATGTAATTCAATTTTGTAATGAAATAAAGGATTATTTAAACATATGTATTACCATGAGCTACTGAACAATCATCAATACGTGACATCCCGATGTTTCCGCCATCGGTTGGGGTGTTACAGATTGGTATCAGAGCCTTGGTTATAGGGAATTAGGTTATTAGAAAAAAAAATAATAATCTAGTCTATAACCATAGGAATATAACCAGTATTTGCTCCTTTTACTTGCTATTATCTATCTCACTCCTACTTCTTATCCCTACTTCAACCCCTACAAGAAGATTGCTCTCCATCACAAGATCTACTCTTAGACTAATAGGACAATCCTCAGGTTTAGCCTAAACCACCTTGAAATCTCGTCGAAGTTCTAGATTTTAATAACGAACACGTGCAATCTGGAAGGGTGAACGCCTGTATTCTGAGTTTTCTGTCTAGGACTGGCATTGCGCATATATCCCAATCAGACGAGGGACCCGGATGCCTACCTGGGAATTCTCGGGATGAGTGTTCACTTATAGGCTAAAGCATGTCTTCACTATGTTATTAGAATCTAGAAGTTTTGATAAGTCAACGTTTTCGTTTATTCGTTTTAATTAATGAATAAACGATTACACTCACCTTCCTTAAACTAAGCTCAAAAATCTCAAAATTTTACAGCTTAAATCAATCTCATTTCATAACCATCCATGGATTTCACAATCACACTTCACCTTACCATCTTAGCCATTTTTTAAATATTCAACACCCTACCCAAATCATATAATCTCCATACTATTAAATAAACTCTTTATCAACTATCTTCACATTCACTATCTCTCACAACTTTGATTCTGCTTCAAGAATTTTTCATCATCCTCTCAAGAACTAAATTCATATCCTTCACCTTCTCACACATGAGCTAGTTACCCATGATAACCAAACTATTGAAACTTGATTGTGTGTTGCATTAAACATAATCCTTAGTTATACATGAGGATTCGACTATTTGCCTTATTTGAACATTTGAAACTAGAATTCATGGAATATAAACTATTTACTATAGACACACCTAGAGTCATTAACCTTATCTAGGGCAACTCTATTACAACTCGTATGCTATACTTGATACTTGATTGCTTACATGTACATATTATCAATTTGCAATTCATGTGTGTAATAATTGGTACACTTAATCAAACAACTGATAGAGGATGAAGTACTTGCTCAACAGTTAGTAGAGTACAAAATAACCTACTCAACGATTGGTAGAGGTCATCATGCCTGCTCAACAGTCGGTAGAGGCCCTACAACCTGCTCAACGACTGGTAGAGGCTATCATACCTGCTCAACAATCGGTAGAGGTTCCTACTCACTGACTGGTAGAAGTCTTTTTCCTGCTCAACAGTTGGACTCATTTTTGGATACATGGTTAATCATATTATCTTACATGTGTGTTTAGAGTCATAGAAGGACACAAAACCCTAATGTAAGGTAAATTGGTGATTGCGGTCCGGAACGTAATCATGAATTTACAGGTACGTTAAGGTGGTGTGAAATTCTATCAAGGTTTTCGGTAGAGAAACTAATTATAAACTCTAGTTACCTGGTAGTTCATTTAGCCTTTCTATAGTCCATCAACTCATGCATTTCTTTTAGGATTTCTAAAACTTAAGATTCTTATTCGCCTTGCGATTCCAAGACACACCTAATCCAACCCTTAAAACTCACACATATCAAAACTCTTACCCAAATTATTCGAAACAGTTTATTCTGTTACCTATAAATTTTTGTCATGCCTTAACTCGAAACTTCCCAAACCACCCTTGTCCTAATTTCTACCCAATCACCTTCAACCCTGTGTTTCAATAAACTTCGGGACGAAGTTTCCAAAAGTAGGGGAGACTGTAACATCGCAAAATTTTCCCCAAAATTTTAATACATAAAAAGCCCTTATATATATATATATATATATATATTATTACACCTTTATCATTAATATTATACAAATGTGCCTAAGTCTTTATCCTAACTCACAACTTATATACATACATAAATGTATATAAACAATAATAATAATAATAATAATAATATGATTCTAAATTCTTTTTTTTTTCACATACAAGATTTTTTTTTAAATAAAGCCTTGAGTCAAATAGTCAAAGTCCTAGTCAAAGTCTTAGTCAAACAGTCAAAGTCTTAGTCAAATAGTCAATTCATCATAAAACCTTACTTTATGGTGTTGACCAATTTTTAATGGCTAATTGAATCCAAAACTAGTATAAAAACCCACCTATGACCCATTATACTTTGCACCTCTAAATCGATTGTTTCAATCCGATTAAACTTTCTCTTATACCTTTCTTCTATAGTCTATTACTTCTACAATTGAAGCTTTGATTATAAGCTCTTGTAATTGGCAACTTTGGGGCTACACATATTCTATTTCTCGAGACTTAATAGTTTGCTAAGGTGAGTTTACGTAACCATGTTTATGCAATTCTTCATACTTGCAACATTATACTTAAGCAATTCTACATGCATGTCTAGTTGTAAACTTTAATGCCTCATGATTTAGACAACAACAACAACAGTTTCAACGAGTTTCAACATTACATAATCATTAGCTATGGCCAAGCCGGCGATACTCAATAATAGATCTATTGGATTGACAATCCCACCCGGATACGTGTACCTCCTACATAGGTAGCGTGGGTGATTGTTATCGTTCCAACATATTATTAAGGTGAACCGTGGATGACGGGATGGACCTAAACTAGTCAAAGGTTTGATTATGTCGATTCAACATATCATGTTTATTCATGTAGACTTAAACTTACAATAGACATATGAATTGCTAAACTTTTATACTAAAACTATTTGCTTGACATGGCTTATGTATTCTCACCAACTTCTAGTTGACCCCCCCATTTTTCCAAACTTAACAGGAAATACTAATGCTTGAAGTCTAGAGCTAGCATGAGGAGATATTTGAAGTTTTAAGCTTTGTTTGATTATTTGATGTAGACTTTAATGTAATTCAATTTTGTAATGAAATATAGGATTATTTAAACATATGTATTACCATGAGCTACTGAACAATCATCAATACGTGACATCCCGATGTTTCCGCCATCGGTTGGGGTGTTACAGTTCTTTCCCTGATAACCCGGTTTTCCACCATTTCCACGTCCCGTCACCACATACCCTTTCCCCTTTTTGTTCGAACCACCCGATGACCCATCTTTCTTCCCTTCATTCCGCTTTCGCTTTCCAAACCTCGGCTTGTTCCCCTGATCGCTAGACCCAACCACTGAAGTTGAACCCAAATTCTTACCTTCCACACTACTGGACTCTGAAATTTTTAATCCCGACACCTTTCGGATCAAGGTGCCCATTCGGATGGCGTCCTCAGTGAGGCTCAGAGCGAGGTCGATGGCCTCACGCATGGTTGTGGGCTTGGAAGAAGTGACCATGCTGCGTATTTGTGGCGCCAGTCCGAACAGATATCGTTCTATCTTCTTGCTCTCTGGGGTGACCAAACGAGGCACCAGTCGTGAGAGGTCATGGAATCTGGACGTGTACCCAGCTACGTCCACTCCAACCATAGTAAGGTTCCAGAATTCGGTTTCCAGTTTCTGCACTTCACTCGTCGGGCAGTATTCCGCAATCATGAGTCCCTTTAACTCCAACCATGATAAGGAGTAAGCAGCATCATCTCCCAGTGACTGTACTTGGCTATTCCACCAAGTTAGCGCTTGATCCAGGAACAAATTTGTGGAGTACATAACTGTTTGCCGAGGGGTACAGCTACTGATGCGGATCACCGCCTCAGTCTTCTCGAACCATTTAACCAGTCCGACGGATCCCTCTGTGCCGCTAAAATTGATCGGCTTGCAGTCCAGAAAAGCCTTGAAAGTGCAGCCACGCTCTCGCGAGGCCGTTTCTGCAATAATAAGGTAGTATGTTATTATGGGATAGTAGTTTCATGATAATCTCCCATCGCTTTTGCATTTATTCATAATCCTCTTACCAGTAGGGGAGGTCTCACGTCGGTCGCTCCCAATCCTGTCCCGCGATCGTTCAGAGCGGGCGGCATCGTGCTCCGTGATAGCTCGGGCTATACGCTCCGAGACTAGTGTTTCGAGTTCAGCGGGTGTTGTGGGCAATCCGTCATTGCCACTGTTGCTCCGTGTGGCCGGTGCCATTTTACTTCAATAATAATTATTAAAGGTTAATTTTGACGAACATTCATACAAATATTGTCATACACAAAGCATAAATAGCAACTCATCACATGAACATAATAATCAACACAACATCACCACACAATCGCACAAATCACAATATATAGAGTAAGTAATAATAATCGTAGACAATCACAGTTATACAACATATTTTACCATCATAACAATAAGATTTTCATTAATTTCAACAATACGAGTACAATGCTTTGTTTACAATAACAAAATAGGGGATAGCATCCCTCATACATCGTTTTGAAATAATAAAAACATCATGTCATATGCCGGCACACCCCGCACGGCTGGGCAAAATGCAAACGAGCGCTGTAATCCGTGCTACGCTATCATGCTACTACTACTATATACATCTGAAAATGATTCTTCGAGCATCACTGGAATGTCTCCCCGTCTACCGCGGTGGTGGCGGTGGGTACTGGTACTGGGGGGCATACATACTGATGGACATGCTGATAGTCATAATGCGATCGTATAGGAACTGGCGGTGCGCGAAGTGCGTGTCGCCTGTGATCCCACAGTGTGCGTCCATGCGTAGAAGCTCCTCTGCGTAGTGTGCCAGTGCATCTCTGGCGTCAATAATCCTGGCCCACATGAGTCGGGCCTGTTGATCCATCTGACTTACGGTGCGCTGCACCGTGTCAGCGAGAGTCTGGAAGTCACTCTCCAATGAAATCACTGTGGACCAAGCCGGTCCGGATAGTGGGGCCATCCCATGGGGCTGTGACGGCCCGGGTAGGTCGGGGTACGTCGGCTGGGATGGGCCGACTGTGGCTGGTACAGGTAGTGGTGTGAATGGCTGGGCGAAACCCAGTAGTCCAGGGGTGAAGTGGGGTGGCATCAGGTACGGGTCTCCTGCACCCAGAGCATACGGTGCAGGTGGTGGTATCATGAAGGGGGCCCCTGCACCCAAAGTGTAAGGTGCAGGTAGTGGTACTGTAGGCATCTCTGGGAGGGGTGGCAGCATGGGTAAAGTAGGGGTGGGTAATGTCATGGGTGCGGAGGGAGGTGCTATAAGCTCGGCCAAGGGGGCCATAAGGGGCTGTGTAACAGTGGCCCACTCCGGGGTGGACACCATGACGGTAGGGATAGTGGGGCTCGCAGTAGCGAACGCCGTCATGCCCGCTCTGTGTAACTCAGAGCTACGGGCTGCGCTACCCTCTAGAATGTGTCCTGCAGAGGCAGGCCCATCCTGCGGTACGGGCTCAGGTAGGGCGAGAAGGGCTACAGGTGTAGTAGGGGCGTCCTCTAACATCGGAGCAACGGGCTCCTCCTGGTCAGCTGGGGGAATAGGTATGGCTACATGGTCCACAGACGCTACTGACTCGTCGTCGGAGTCGTCTGATATCCACCCGTTCCGTCCTCGAGCAAGAGGCACAAGCCTCATACCCGGGGGAACGGGAATGTGAGGGGCAGGTAGCGGCTCATGATCGACGTGGGCATGTCGATCGAACGGAGACTCCACGGTCTCCGACTGGGTGGGGGCGGGTCTCGAAGGACCTGTGCAGTCCGCAGGGAAATCCCTGACGGCTCGAATGGGGTGTGGTGGTAATGGTGCGGCAGGTAGTGGCACGAGAGGCAGATCGGCCTGTGGTACCTCTGCCATCGGCATGTCTGCTACGGCAGCCATGTGGTCTCCAGCGGGGGCCCACTCTGGGTCCTCACTGGGATCAGTCTCCTCGGAGCTGTCGCTGCCTGCGCCTCCGACGGCGGCGTCCATCTCCATGTCGTCCTCCTCCGAGTCGAGTACTACTACCTCGACCGGTGGAGCTGGTATAATCTGGATGCTACTATCGTAGCTCGGTGCGGCACTCTCAGCGTCCGACATCCCTGGCAAAAGAACCGTACTAATATTTATGAATTATTCATTAGAAAGTTAAGGCGTACATTCAAGGTATTCTTCCTAACTTCTAATACTAACGTAACACATATTAATACCCATGGCTAGCTTGGTCGGAATCTCCTCATACCCAATGTCCTTTTCTTTCGAAAAATTACTTTATAGCGTTTTGCATATATATGTATATATATTTTGAAAGCTTTATCTTTTGAACCAAATCCGGTTATAGTCTAGATTTAAAAAAATACTAGTTCGCTATAACCTTGGCTCTGATATCACTTTCTGTCACACCACGCCAATGGCGGAAACACGTGGCGCGACGGTTCAAGTGTATACAGTCAAGGTTAACGCAAACCATAAGTAATTAAGAAAATGGGTCATTTATTAAGGCGTCAAAACCGTGTTTTAAGTTTACACATAAACTAGATTGTTTTAATACAAATAAGGAGGTTTCTCAAATATATCCCAACTCTTGGGAAATAAAGGCGAAACCCCTTCAAAACATCCGACGCCCCAAAGGTGAGATTCCCCCGACCCAGCTTGCCATGCCCTCCGTCATCGATCAATTACCTGAAAGGCATGTTTAAAATTCGTCAATATATAAATATTGGTGAGTTCACAGGTTTTAGTTTCCAAAACTTTAATTCTTGGGAAATACCATGTTATGACAATTTATAGGAGTTGCAAGTTCCTACAATTCTACTTGAGCCTATAACCAAACCAAGACAAATAATAATAATGCCCCGCTCCAAGTCGTTACTCGGTATCCTACGACTTGATTTCAGAATACGTGCACCCTAGGCATACGGCGATGCATAATCGACGCTATCGATTAGGGGTGGGCCTTGTCAGGCACCAATAGTATTATCCAAATATTCCTTCAGTTTCATTTCCCGAATTAATGGTTATAGAAGAGAGGACTCAACCCCGAGTGGCGATCACAACTCAATTAATTATCCGTCAAACATTTTCCCTAACATATCTTTCCCCCGAAAACGTAAAATAGTTTAAAATGGGGCCGTGAGACTCACCTGAATCTGTGCTCGGCTCGAAAGAAAGGATAGCAAACTTGTGGTCACGCACCTACAAACGTCCTAGACGTATAAGCCACTATACCCATAGTGCATGTGCTTTGGCAAGTTGTACACCCAACTCCCCGACCACGATTTATTCAAATTCCCGTTTAATTAAACGCGTATCCTAGGTTCGTTGGCGATGGATTACCCTTTTCTTACAAGTTATATATTATTCTCATTAATATTCTTTTAACTTGTGTAATATTATCCTCGACTCGACTTCACCTAACGTATAATTATTTTCCCATTCAAATAATTATACTTAAGATCGCATCGTTCGATATAATATATTCTTAACACTCGACCCGACTCACTTTGCCGCATATTTATTTTCCCATTCAAATAAATATACTAAGGTCTTGTCATTCAATAGTATATTCTTAACGCCCGACTCGACTCACCACTCCGTATATTTACTTTCCCATTAAGTAAATATACTAGGATCTCGTCGGTTCGGGTGTTGTTCGGGTATTTTTCAGACTTTATTCGCGTGTTATTCGGACATTAAAAGTGCCTCTAATAACCCTTAAACATAGCCTAGTTTAAGCGTTGATTGGTTATTTAGGCTCTTGTCGGGTGAAATTATAAGTTATACGCGTACGGTACGCGCACTTTTTTCGTTACCGGGAGATTTGTATGGAAAGTTTTCACTTATGGTTTTGGAGTTCCAAAACCCATTATATTTTGTGAAAATACCCATTATTTTATATCCTGGGTGTCTGGGATTCTTTTCGTTTATTTAATTTTTACCGGGTAATCGCCAATGTCCATACCGGATAAGTTTATTCGCACATGATGCTATCATGTTTTACCATTAAACGTATGCATTCCTATGCATTATATGGGAATTTACTATCCTCTAAGGCCTTAGTTAAATAATCAACACATAGCTGCATTTAATTACGTTAATCACATATTAATTAATTAGTACGGAATTACCTCATTTTTGACGGTTGTTACATTAGTTAACACAAGGGATAAGTGTTGTAAAATCGGGATTAATCGTGGATTAATCGGTGATTAATAGCTAGTTGGTTGGTTACTGACTAATTTTTCGTTAATCGATCCACTAATCGGTATTTGGCCCTAGTCGCCCTAGTCGCTCTCTCCCCCTCCCCCTCCCCTCTCCCTCTCCATCTCCCTCCCCCTCCCCATCCCCCTCCCCCTCCCCTCTCCCTCTCCCCATCCCCCATCCCCCACCCTCTCCCCCTCTCTCACCCTCACCCCTCCCTCCCCATCTCCCTCTCTCCCTCTCTCTCTCTCCGTCCCTCGCTCCCTCCTTCTCTCTCTCTCGCTCTCCCTCTCTCTCTCTCTCCTCTCTCTCTCTCCCTCTCTTTCCCTCTCCCTCCCTCTCCCCCCCTCCCTCCCCCCTCTCCCTCCCTCCCTCCCTCTCTCTCTCCCGCTCTCTCTCCCTCACTCTCTCCCTCGCTCTCTCCCTCTCTCCCCCTCTCCCTCTCTCTCTCTCCATCCCTCCCTCTCTCTCTCCATCCCTCCCTCTCTCCCTCCCTCCCCCTCTCTCTCTCCCTCTCCCTCCCGCTCTCCCTCTCTCTCTCTCTCTCTCCCTCTCCCTCTTTCTCTCCTTCCCTCTCCCTTTCCCTCTCTCCCTCTCCCTCTCCCTCTCTACAACACCAATGTCAAGTCAACCCTCTACAAAATCAATCCAAGGATAGGGATAAACTAAAAACAACTCCTTAGACCCCATGTACTCGAGCGTTATTCAGGCGTGAAATTGAAAGATAGCGCCCACACACCGTTACGGGGGCGCTATGTTCGAAAAACATGGGCAAGCGTTATAATTTTAACGCCGGGTAACAAGTTTTGGGACCAACCAGCGATTGACACGTGGACGAGGGAGGTGGTCAAATTTGTAGAGAGAGAGAAGAAGAAGAGGGAAAAGGAAGAAGAAGGCCAGATCTATAGTGGTGATGGTGTACGGTGGTGGTGGTGGTGGTGGTGGTGGGTGTGTAAGAGATGAAGAAGGTGGTGGTACTGGTGGGTGTGAGAGAGGTTGAAGAAGAAGGTGAATAGGGGTGGTGATGATGAAGACGAAGCTATTCAGTTTTTTTTTTTAAATAACGCCCCTTTTTTCTTCCCCCCGCTACACCCCATTTTGAATTAACGCCCATGCTGACTCAGCTGCCACGTGGAACAATCACAGAGGGGGGCCTTAGGCAATGGGGTGTGGAGACATGAAAAAGTTCATGTCTCTGTGCCACCTAGGATGCCACCTCACCATTTTGGTGTCTCAAGCATTTTGAGACATGAGTTGGGTGTGGAGACACCAATACTCCCGTGTCTCAAGCATTTAAAAAAAAAAAGAAAAAGAAAAAATCTCATTGGAGACACAAACATGCATTTCAAAAAAAAAAAAAAAAAAAAACCCCCTCAATTGAGCCTCCATTTTGTCCCGGTGAAGACGGGGGGACGGGGGGGGTGGGAGTTGGGACGGGGGAGGGGCGGTGTGGGCATGGGGACGGGGTAAAAAATGGAGGACAAGGGGCTTTGGGCGTCTGCACACCGTATGGCCTTATGTTTTCCCCCCTCCACTACACATGTTCTTAGGCTATTTGGTGTGGTTACACTCTCCCCCAACTCCCCAAATGTCACATCAGCGTCACCTCATTTCCCCAATTTTCTCCCTCAAAGTTTGGAAATGGTTTCCCTCAATTCCCTCATTCCCCTTTATTTTTTTATTATTTTATTTAATATATAAAATATTTTATATTTATATTTTTAAAGAATACATTAAAATTATTTATATATATCTATATATATATATAGATATAATATACATGATTTTAAGGATAAAAGGAAAACCCTCCTAAACTGGAAAACTCTGGAAACTCTAACTTCCCGAGCTTTTTTTTATATGAAAATTGTAGGGTATATAATATACATGATTTTAAGCATTTTGAGCCAAAAAAATCAAAAAAGTGCCGAGTACTTTTTTTAAAAAAATAAATAAATAAGTTTTCGGGTAACACATTGTTAACACATGTTAATTTCGCTTAACATGTGTTACCCGAAAACTTAATTTTTTTTTTAAAAAAAAAGTGTTCGGCGCTTTTTTTGATTTTTTTGGCTCAAAATACTTAAAATCATGTATATTACATGCCCTAAAATTTTCATGCCCTAAAAAGCTCGGGAAGTCAGAGTTTCCAGAGTTTTCCAGTTTAGGAGGGTTTTCCATGGATCCTTACCCTATATATATATATTTCATCTTCATCTCCACCAAACAAACACCTTCATCTTCCACAGCCACCTTCATCTTCATCACAACCACCTTCACCTCCACGCCTTCTTCCCCATTTTCTTTCTTCTTCATCTTCTTTCTTTCTTTCTTCTTCTTCATCTTGTTTCTACTTCATCCCGTCACAGCCACAAGTTTAGACCTGAATCCCAGCCACAACCACAACCATTTATATACAGTTTGAATAAAAAAGAAAAAGAAAAAGCTCCAACGTTCCCCTCCTCTTGACCAATCACAGAGCTCAGTGAAGACATGGAAATTCCACCGAAATCACCGAAAATTTTTCGGGGGGGGGGGGGGCCGGTGTTCCCGATCGGTAACCATGCCACCTCATCTCCACCGAGTTGTTCCCCGACTCCATACCAAATGGTCTTATGTCCATGAATTGATGACCCAATTACATAAGCGTAAATATGTATATATATAGGTAGGTAAAAAAAATTAAATTTTGGTCAACATGACCGTTGCCGGCCAACGGCTAGCCAGCTGAATGTCCGTGATGTGTGCCATGAAAATAATGAATCGCGGCCGTTATGAAGTTGGTAGGGCGGTGTACGTGATGGTCACGGCCATCACGGACCGCCCCGAGTGGCATAAGGGCATAAGGCAAGTAGTACACAAACTAGACACAGCATTCTACATTTAATTCTCAATATTGTGACACACAATCGGGTTACATTCTTGAACATATCCCACAGGCCACAACAACATTCAAGGAAGGTTGGGAAATGTTAGTTTTCTTGCACCAAGTGCAGTACTAGATCTAAAGTTCCAACTGTCTACATTGTGTGTTGTAGTCATTTCAATAAACCTGACTTCCATCTTTATATTGTTGTCACATTTGACTTTAGGTGTCCCCAAGGGAACATCCTCGTCGTAGGTGGTACATTTCATAACTAAAATGTTGGGAGTTCAAATCTTTGTCACTTAGATCTAGTAGCGATCCTGGTGCAAGAAAACTAACATTTCCTAACATTCCTTGAATGTTGTTGTGAGATATGTTAAAGAATGTTACATTTGAAAATGTAATCCAAATCCTATGGGGATGGTGTATGATATGTTTGTGTTTGCTAGATCTAATTCCGTTAAGCTTCTTTGAGACTGAATCCATGAAGGAAAATGAGGGCCTAAATTACAAGAACCTATTCTCAAAACTTTGAGCTGGAAAGGCGGAATCCAGTTTTTAACGTTTAACTTCAACACTAGCTTGTTGTCACCAATCCACATAGTTGTTAAGGATGTAAGATTGGAGAAGTAGTTTTCATTCACAATGCCAGTTAATGAATTGTGATGAATAATTAGAAATTCTAGTGGTTCGTTGCCTGATCATTTCAATAGAGCTGACTTAGATTTTCTAGATCTATCGTCCAATAGTCTCTCAGGATCTCTAGAACAGTTCTTGTGTTATGGCATTCAAGAACCACGACCGTTGAGAGTTCTTAATCTAGCGAACAATAACATGTCAGGTGTTATTCCAGATTGTTGGATGAATTGGGAGTTTCTAGTCATTCTAAACCTAGAGAAAAACCAATTTCCTGGTATATTCCCATCCTCTCTAGAGAATATTTCTTCCTTGTTATCATTGGATATGTGTCATAACAAACTATCTGGAAACCTACCTATGTCGCTATTGAACTCCGAAAGCTTGACAATCATTGAGCTAGCTGAAAATGAGTTGGGAATACCAACATCAATAGGGAGATACAATACAAATCTGAAACTTCTAAGTCTTCGTTCTAACAAATTGGAGGGTAAAATCCCAGATGAGATATGTCATCTTAGTTCTATACAGATCATGGATCTCGCTCATAACAATCTTTCTGGGAATGTACCGACATGCTTAAGAAACTTTATTGTCATTTCTGGAAGAGAGACATCAGATCCATTTATTTTATACGACACTCTTTTCCATAATCAAGTTCTAGGCAGTGCATCATTGGTGACGAAAGGTCGAGTTCTACATATGATAACATTCTTTATTTGGTGACTACATTAGACATTTCTAATAACAAGTTTTCAGGGTCAATTCCTAATGAACTTGTTTCACTTTTGGGCTTACGGTACCTTAATTTGTCAAACAACAATATAATAGGGCAAATTCCCAACTCGTTTAACATCATTGGGAAGTTTGAATCTTTGGATCTGTCGGTAAACCACCTAGATGGAAAATTTCCTTCTAGCTTATCAACGTTAACCTCTTTGAGCTTCTTGAACGTATCATACAATAATCTCGTAGGAAGAATCCCAACAGGTCCTCAGCTTCAAACCTTCAATGAGTCAAGTTTCATTGGAAATGAACTTTGTGGGGATCATCTTCCAACATGTTTACAAAATATCGACGACCACAGGGGAACAAACGATGAAAATGATGAATCTAATAACATTGATTGGATCCTAGTGATATGTACATTCATTGGATTGGTTCTTGATTTTTGGATCATTATTGCCCGGTGATTGCTAGCAAACAATGGAGAGATGTGTATTATCAGGATCTTGAAGGATCCTGGATTAAGCTTCAAAATTTCATTCTTAACATATTCCCATGTAAGTCTTACGTATATGTTTTCTAAAGAGAAAAAAAATAGTTATACTAATAAAGTTAGGCATCCGTTTTGATTTTCCAAACATGTAAATATTTAAAACTATAAAAATGGTACGATGTACCAATACGACATAGTAGAAGACGATGACTCCAGATGAAAGACTACAAGTTACAATGAGAAACAGACGGTTAAGCTGGATTATTGTCGACAAGAGACTAAATCGATGGATAAATGAAGTCTTTAGTTTTGACTACTGACCTTTACCATTGGGCTGTTTATTGTAGATGTATTGAGCTAAATCGTATTGTTGAGCTTGTTCAATTGAGCTAACAGTTTCATGATCAGGCTGATCATGCCTTTTTAAGCCTACATGCTACATACAATCCACATCTCTTCCGCTAAAAAAAATTCTCTCCGAATATGACGGGAAGGGAGCGATTTCGGGTGGGTCAATGGTACGATGTACCAATACGACAAGGTAGAAGACAAAGGAACCAGGAAGGGGATCGATCTCAGGTTAAGATTACAAAGGTGTTTGTTTCCAATCTCCCTCCTAGGTGTTTGTTGGCAGATTTGATCCAGGTTTTGAAGGGATATGGGGATATTCAAGGTACATACATTGCAAGAAAATATGATAAACTGGGAAAGCGTTTGGATTTGTTTCCTTTGTTAATGTGAACGGTCCAGAGAGGCTGGAGAATGAATTGAAAGATGTTTGGATGGGATCTTATAAGCTTTTCATTGTTATCGCTAGATTTGTGGATGATTCAAAGGTTAATGGGAAGTCTGAGAAACATTGGAGGCCTGTTCAAGTAAACACGGTTGAGAGGAATGATTTCGTAGATTCAGATCCGAAGGTGACGGTGGAGAAATCGGGCCCGAGTAATACGGGTGGAAGGACGTTCAAGGATACGTTGTTAGAAATTGAGCCGACGCCAGAAATTATGAAGATTTCAGTCCCAAAAGATGTGGAGTGTTGCTTCAAATGGAATGATTGTGGGTTATTGGGTAGACTTGTGGATTTTAATTCATTAACGAATTTGTGAAACTGGTTTTCTGCAAGTATTAATAAGAAGGTGTCTTTTAAGTATTTGGGAGGCTTAAATATCATTATTGTTTTCGAATCAGCTGATGACGTGTACATGGTTGATGATGAGGTCAACAACGCCATTGATAAAGACGGTGATAGGGAGGAATCTTTGGAAGGACCGGAAGTTGAGGTACAAAGTCAAAATGATACTCTTTTTCCTAATAATGGTGATAATGATTGCATTAAAAAGGGTGAGGTAGTTATGGAATGTGAGGAAGTTTCTATTCAGGAGCATAATTCAAATTATGTGGCGATTGAGGAATGCGAGGAGGCGATACGTAAAGTGAAGAAAGTTAAGGGGTATAGAAAGAAATCTAGAAAGAAGTTATCGGTTTCACATGTAGGTCATGACAGGCCCAGAAAAAAGGCCCAGAGGGGTGAAGACTTATTCGACATAGACAGGTTTATTTATAATGTATATGGGAGTCCGGCCCATGAGACAGTGGATAAGGAAGTAGCCCAGAATTCTTATTGTACGCCTGATTTAAATACGGGGGTGGAGAATGAAATCGTAGGTAACGTTGCTACAGAAGGGATCGGGAACGGGGTTGATATTTAAGTGGGGAATTTTGATATCCGTATAATTCATGATTATCCAGGGATGGTGTAGATGAGGTGGTTGCTAGGGCGGTGGCGAGGGGTGATATTAGAGACGATTATCCCGATCCTCGATTTATGGCTAAACTGAATAGAATTAAAAATGAACTAAAGGTATGGTTAAAAGATGTGAAACTGAAAGAAAATGAAGAGGAAATTCACGTGAGGAAGGAGATTGATTTGTTACAACTTATTATGGAAGAGAGGACAATGACAGAAGAGGAGACTTGGGCTTTTGAAGAAGGCTCTCTTAGATTGAGAGAATTGGAATTATGGATATTCAAAGACGCAAAGCAAAAATCCCGGGTAAAATGGGCTAAAGATGGAGATGAGAACACTTCGTATTTCCATGGTTGTATCAATAGCAGAAAGGCGAACAATGCTATTCTAGGCGTGTTGATTAATGGTGTGTGGGAGACGCAGCCTAACATGATTAAATGTGAGGTTTTGCGGTATTTTCGTAAAAAATTTTCTGAAAACTTGGTGGATCGGCCAGTTCTTGTATGTCATGATTTAAAAAAGTTATCTGTGAATGATGCGGAGACTTTGGTGGTGGCTTTCACAAAGTTGGAGATTAAGGAAGCAACTTTTAGTTGTGGCAGTGATAAAGCCCCGGGGCCTGATGGCTTTAAGTTTCGCTTTATAAAAAAATATTGGTCGGTTTTTGTGCAGGATTCCAGCGGCATTTTTCAAGACTTTTATGAAAACGCTTTGATTAGGCGTGGAGTTGGATCGTCGTTTATTACTTTAATTCCTAAAGTTCAAGACCCGGTGACATTGGGAGAGTATCTACCTATTAATTTGATTGGGGTGGTGAGCAAAATCATTTCTAAAGTTCTTGCTTGTAGATTTAAGAAGGTTATGGACAAAATGATTAACGAAACTCTAACGGCTTTCATAGTCGGTAGGTATATTCTTGATGGCCCATTAGTGGTGAGTGAAGTTCTAGCATGGGCTAAACGAAGTGGTAAGCAATTCTTCATGTTCAAAATTGATTTTGAAAAAGCTTACGATAACGTCAAATGGGGTTCATGTTGATGGTTATGAGGCAAATAGGTTTTCCGGATATTTGGTGTCGATGGATGTATGGGGTGTTATCTTCGGCTAGATCTTCTGTGTTAGTTAACGGGTCGCCCACTTTTGAGTTTTCTTGTGAAAAAGGTATTCACCAAGGTGATCCCATTTCTCCGTTTCTTTTTATTATTGTTATGGAAACGTTATCGGGGCTTATTAAAAAGGCGTGTGATGAGGGTCTTTTTACGAGGATTCAACTTCCTAATGACGGTCCTTGTGTGTCACATTTATTGTTTGCGGATGACGCTATGATTATGGGAGAGTGGTCGGATAAAAATTTTAAGGTTCTTGAAAGAATTTTGAGGATTTTTCATTTGTTCTCGGGGTTAAAAATTAACATCACAAAATCTACTTTATTTGGAATTGGGAAGGATGAGATGAATTGAATCGTAAGGCTGGAGAGTTGGGTTGTTCGACGGGTATGCTACCATTTAAGTATCTTGGTATACAAATGGGTGCCAATATGAACCGGATTCCTAGTTGGGATCCGGTTGTGGAAGTTTTAAAAAGAGGCTATCGAAATGGAAGTCGAAGGTGTTGTCTATAGCCGGTCGAGTTACTCTTATCAAATCCGTATTGGAAAGTCTCCCGACATACTATTTTTCTTTATTCAAAGCTCCGGTGGCGGTTAAAGGTAATCTTGAGATGTTGATAAAGAAATTTTTATGGGGAGGAAACGTTGATGTCAACAAAATTCATTGGGTTGGATGGGAGGTAGTGACTAGATCTCGGAAGAATGGGGGACTTGATTTAACTAAGTTAGATTATTCTAATAATGCCCTCCTACTTAAGTGGATTTGGAGATATAGAGAAGAATCTAAGGCTATGTGGCATCCAGTTATTGATGCTATTCATGGTTCTAAACGTCGGTATCAATCGGTCCCTATTAACTCGAATGTGAGGGGATCTTGGGCTATGATAGTTAAGAGTAGCAATCGGTTGCTGATTAACGGGTCGGCTTTTAGTACTTTACTTCAAGGAAAGTGCGGAATGGTTTGGATATCAAGTTCTTGGTCGACCCGTGGGCGGATCGGATGCCATTAAGAATTTTGTTTTCTGATCTCTTCCGTTTAGAAAGAAAGAAATGGGCTTCTGTTTCAGAAAGAGTGGGACAACAGAATTTAGCAGGAGTAATGAATTGGGATTGGAAATCATATCCTGCTTCAGTTCAGGAGACGCAGCAACTGATTTTGTGTATCCGAATGGTGGCTGGGACTGTGTTATCTGCGGAGAGAGATTCATGGAGCTGTTGGACCAATTGTGCGTTGCAGCATCTTACTGTGAAAGATACAAAACAATGGTGTATTAGTGACGGTCGGGAAGCTATCTCTGAAGTGATCAGTTGGTGCAAATGGATATTGGTGAAGTGTAACATTTTCATGTGGCGCACTTGTTTAGACAGTATTCCTACGAAGATAGCGCTTTCGAAAAGAAACATTGGAGCGGGTGACAATACGTGTGTCTTGCGTGACGATGCGGAAACAACGGTTGAGCACTTATTTTTGTCTTGCTATTTTGTTAATGGGGTTTGGAATGGGATCGCTAGGTGGTGTAATATTCCCCGATTATCTTATTCACAATCCAGGATATTAATTTGGTGATCGAGCAGCTGAGGTACCCGATGAACAAGAAAGAAGTTATCCTTGGTATTATGATTATCACTTGTTGGGGAGTATGGAAGGTGAGAAACGAGAAGATTTTTAAGGCGAAGAATGTTTCCATCAGTCACGTTATCTCGGACATTAAATCCCTTAGTTTCTTATGGTTTAATAGTAGAGCTAAGCATGCTAGGGTGGGTTGGAAGGAAAGGCAAAATTTCAATTTTAATGTAATGTAACGTGTTTTGTTTTTGCGGTAATCTCTATCTTGGAGATTTCCGCCGTTTAATGAAAGTTGCCCTGCAAAAAAAAGCTAGCAGCCTGGCTCACCAAATTTAACATTCTAATGACAAGAAGGTCAGTGCGAAGTATACTTGGGGCCAGGGGTGGCCCTGCCCCCCCCCCCCCCCCCTGTTTTTTGGCGCAGTAGTGGAAATTTGAGGTTTTTATAGGGAAATTGAGTCCGTGTTGAGTCCGGCCCCCGCCGATTTTTCACTACCGATCGAAAAAAATTGAGTTCGGTCCCCGCCAATTTCGAAACCAAGCTTCGCCACTTAGAAGGTCAAAACTTATGCCAAGCATTGTTGGTCTTCGTTTTTTCTGAACAGTTTAGAAGATATGCCAATGTTATTAAATCTATTCGAAGTTATAAATGTGTAACATTTATTAACATTTAATCTCTACAATTTTCTGTGTATTAAAACTTTATATATTTTATTTAGTTACAAGTGTGAACATCTTTTCTACTGAGACTGCTTGGTGTGGAGACACCAAAGCCCACGTCCCACCTTCTCTCTCTCCTGTCTACGTCCCAAACCACCCCCCCATGTCTCCGTCTCTCATGTCTATCACTAGTACAAAAATTGGGTCTAAAGTCGCGGAGAGCAACCGCGTCTTAATGTGGCGCGTCTTTAGGTAAATATCTCAATAGTCGCGGTTAGCCTACCGCGTCTTCAGCTTCCAGATAAATATTAAATTCATCCCACAACCGCGACTTCTGCTACATACTTTTTTTAATATACAACCACGACTATAGATGTAATATAATTTTTTAATATACAATCTGTTGCTGTGTGACGTGGCTTTGTGTCTACCATATACATTGTCTTAACTTGCTGTGGCTTTTTGTTTACTATATGCATTTGCTATTTTAACCTGCAGCTGCTGACTTTGTGTTTAATACCAAATCATATTCATTTGCTTCTGTTTGAGTCCAAAATCAATTTGTTTCATACCAAAATCAATTTGAACCGAAGATTAAAAAGAAACATCAATTTGTTTCTACTTACAAAGCAAATCATTCTAAAACTGTTCAAAACTATCCACGACCCATACGCATTAAATCCGAAAATACATGAATACCTAATTTGTCACACCCTCAAATTTCCACCTGCGGAGTTCTACCGCGAGGCGTGTGACACACCAGGATCCAAGTCAACGGTCACAATAAACGACGTCTAAATGTAAAAACATACGTAAACAAAAACCATGCATAAGTTTAAAACCAACATTCAAACAGTGCGGAAGCATTTAAAGTTTACAAACGTCATGCAGAAACAAAACATAAGTTTAAAAGTTCATAAATCCAAACATGCAGATGAGACCCTAGACGCGAGACGACTCCAGTGCGACCTCGTGCGCCTATCCGACAGCTGCTACCTTAGCGACCTGAGAAAAACATGCTAAAAGAGTCAACATATAATGCTGGTGAGTTCACAGGTTTTAATTAAACATTTAAAGTGATCCTTCGAAAACCGTTACCATCACAGTTACTACTATGCTTATGAGAACGCTAGCTAGGCGCAGAATGAGATACTCATACGGGTGAAACCATTACTGACTGAGCCGTGTGTTACCCTTTGTTTCCTATGGGCTACCGTCATCGCCGGTAGACCTTGTTTTGTTAGAGACAATATGCACCCGCCCAGCCTCCAGCCGTCGAGTGGGGTTTGTCAGTCCCCAATAGCGCTATCCATATTTCCCCGCCATATACCCATGTTAGTGGTTTCAAGGGATTTTCGATGAACCGTATAGTAAGATAAGTAAGCCATAGTATAACGTGATAAAGAGTCATGAGCCATAAGAGTTTAACAAGTCATAAGTCATAAAAGAGTTTGTAAGCATGTTTCTCACCCCGAAAGCAAAAACTGTAAAATGTGGGGCCGTGAACTCACCTTAGATAGCGTTCCTCAAATATGTGTAAAGATGTTTAGCCCTTGACAATCCGTCTACCGGAGATCTATCAAAATGTTCACATAAGTGTTCCGACTAATAACCATAAGGTTATCTAGTCCCGATTGTCCAGATCATAACCAAGTATGTTTTAAAACGTGTTTAAATGTTCAACCGACACACTAGACCGACCCGACATCCCGTTGGTGACCCATTACCCTAACTAATCAAGTACACATAGATTACATGCAAGGTTCAAGCATAAAACACTTAGTTTGTATCAAAAATCTCATTTCTGTTAACATAGGGTCGAATGTAGTGGTAAGTGGTCGAAGGTGACTTGGATTGGTCGAATGTGGGTTCAAACTTCCACCTTCGCCCCTTTTTCTTCCACCTTCGCCCACTTGTGGTTCATTCGCCCCTCAAGTTTCCAGGTTCGACCCCTGGAACCCACCTTCGCCCATTCGACTGGCCGAAGGTGTTCCAGGTTCGACCCTGCTGTGTTGTTTACTCAAAAACGCGTCCAAAAACATCCGAAAACATCACGAAACATCATGAGTTACAGCAGTCAAGCATCATTAATATATTCCTACGAAACCCTACCAATTTTACCCCAAAATCTATCCGTTTTTACAAGTTTCCTAAAATAGTAAATTATGGAGATGTCACATCATCATGCATGAAAATATTACCCAATTAGGAAACTTCTGAAATCAATCAATAATCAACTCATCATCATCAAATCATCATGAACAAGAAACCCTTATCCTAACTCTATCATTATTATCCAAAAACAAGCCCTAAATCTAACAAAGATTCCTTTAATCGACAAAACACCATCAACAATCAATTGTAACATGTTTCAATCAGAACCCATCATTAATAACAGCCCTAGGTTGTTGCCATATCCTCTATACAACAAGAAATCATCAAACAATGCATAATATCACATTAACACATGTTAATTTGCATAAAAACTCATTGTTTATGAATAGGTTTTGGTTAGGAAAGGTTTTTATTCATAAAATAGGTTGATATCAGATCTGGACCCTTGGGGTTTAGATTAAAACAAGTCAAAATTGTTTAAAAAGGATTTGAAATGAAGAACACACCTTAGATCTTCACTTGTAATGATTTAGAGAGTTAGGTTATGAAAAAACAAGCTCAAAAACTCCTTCCCCAATGATAATAGCTGATAGAGAGTGTTTGGAGGCGTTTAGGGTTTGTGAAATGGTGAAAAATGGCTAAAGATGGTATTTATACCCAGTCCAGGTTCGCCCCTTTTATGTGGTCGAATGTGGAACTTTTCCACATTCGCCCATTTGTAATGGTCGAATGTGGAACTTTTCCACATTCGCCCACTTTGTTTCTACGTTCGCCCATTTTTCAAGTTCCATTTCCACGTTCGCCCACTATTTCCACATTCAGGTCATCAGCACTTTTTAACACATGTTAACAGCACTTTTTAACACATGTTAACCTTTTCCCAGTTTGTCGTGTTTAACGCATTCTAACACATCTTAACACATAAGCATGCACCCATAGTCTATGTTTAGCATATTTAGGCACGTATAATCATTTGTACATCGTTTAAGCAAGTATAAGCATACAATCCACCGCACGACCCATAATCTACACATATACTTAATTAGTTCATGTAATGTCACCAACAACGGAACCCGGTACTAATGTATTCCCAAAACGACTCCCAATGATCCTCCAGATCATTGAACCCTGGACAATCCTAATCTGACCCGACTCAACTAACCCAGTTAAGTTTGTTTATAAACGTTTCTCGCTAAGGTAGACTTAGATGATACTATTATGTTTAAGCCGAACATGCCGGGTGTCACATAATTCACTAAACTTTGAATAAATCGGAACCGTCCCACATGTTGCTACTCCACAGCGTTAGTGCTTTTAGCATTACCCTGCAACGTACACAAAGCACATACATTAGAAGGCATGTAGCACCACAGAAGAAGCTGGTATGCCATCACCATGTTGAAAACATGTTTTTAACCACTTGTAACGGCATTTATCTGATGTAGGTATTATATATATGCAAACAAAAAAACAAACACATATGGCGTCAAACTTACAACTCATTTACTTTTGGAGTCAAACGAACGCCTTTCGGACTGGAAACCTTCTGGCACTACGCCTGCGATGACTGAAAACAACAAACCAAAAAGTTAATAATAACACACATGCAATTTAGCTCTTGAGAACAATATGTAAAGGTTTGTACAACCAACCCAACCCATTTTGACCCGTAAACTAACCCACACAACTTGGCTGTTTTGATAGTACTTGAAGGCTGTAAAAGGTTCTGTAATAAAACCTGTGTGCAAACAGATCAAACGCCGAGAAACTGAGTAGACACATCGGTATCTAAATCAAAAGATAGAGGTCTGTATTTACCTTAATCAACCGAGGGCCATCAAATATAAGGGGACGTAGCAACCCACTCTTTCTCACTCTGATTCCCTGTCTAGAAATTGAAACTGACATCGGCCCCTAACCGCCATAGCCAAAACAAAAGGAATGGATAATTTCACAGAACCACACCACCATATTGGAATAATCACCACCGGCCGCAATCGTAAATCTAGAAACGGCGTCATCAGAATGTATCCTTTTCAGATAAAGGCGACCAATCGTCGGAATCGCTATATCGTCTAGAGAGAGAAGTACCTGTCAAGTTGTATGAATAAGAGCATTTACAAACGGTCACCCATAAGCAATTGTAGGATTTAATATTATCTGAGTTCTGTTCTTTACAACAATCACGTTTGATAAAAGCAATTTAGAGATCTATAACAAAATACAATGACCAAAACAGACATTTTGTTAGTAATGAAAAGCAAATGATGCTCACATCTAAATGGTCTAAGCATTTATGTCATGCCAACTGATATAGTTAGTTTACTTAGTTATATAACCAACTAATTTAGAATGATGGTTGAAATCAGAGAAGACCACTAAAAAACATATATCACTAAATATTTTTGTTAAAGTAAATGAAAATTTACCCCCAAGGTATTGGATGAACAAACTTATGAATGGTTATATAATCCACATGAGCCCCTCCTTGATTGTCACAATATTATTCACAAAACTAACCTGTTAGTACACAATTTAATCAAATACATAAGCATAAGTTACCAATATAACATAATCAATAATAAAATCACATAGAATAAACTTATACCTGCTTAAGTAATGTATGGAAATAAAATAGCCTGCTCATGTCAAGCTGATGCAGCTCGTACTTCTCCATCAACAATTTCATCACCTACAATTACATGCAATAACCCCTTTCAATTCAGACATCTAAACACCTCTTAATATACTAAGCATACCACACATTCCAAAAAGATGATGGCCCCTCCGTCGAAACGGCCGGACCCACTTGGCGGCCCGCCCACCTTCTTCGTGGTCTCACAAAGTGTTAATAAACAATCGGATTCAAAGGGCAGGAGCGGCTGTGAGTATGTCGTCGGTGAAAGGGTGGGAGCGGCTGTCAAAGGGCTGTCGGCTAGGGTTTCATTTGGAGTTTGCTAATCTGTTTCTTTTTTCAGTTGATATATTAGTAAACATTCAATGTAATCAAAAATCGCGGTTCCAGAATCAGAAGTCACGGTTGATGCTAATTACCGCGTCTTTAACTAATCAACCGCGTCTTTAGCTTATATTAATAATAAAATGTGTTATACGAAAATAATGAAATGTGTTTAAAGTCGCGGTTGGCTCTTTACCACGTCTTTTGCTTAAAATGGCCGCGTCTTTTGAGAACATTTGTACTAGTGTATCTCGGGACATATGGGACGGCCAATAAGGTTGCATGTTCATGTTGTCTTGAACATTGCACACCGCCCCCCACCCATGTCTCCCTCCTTGATATTTGATCTGGCCAACCAAGTCGTGTGTTCTTATTGTCTTGGACATGGCACACCACCCCCACCCATGTCTCCCACCTTGATATTTGATCTGGCCAACCAAGTCGCGTGTTCTTGTTGTCTTGGACATGGCACACCACCCCCCACCCATGTCTCCCACCTTGATATTTGATCTGGCCAACCAGGTTGCATGTTCTTGTTGTCTTGGACATGGCACACCGCCCCCACCCATGTCTCCCTCCTTGATATTTGGTCCCGACTGACATTTTTTCCTATGTGGAGGATTCTCCCGTCTCCACACCCAGTAGCCAGAATCCTAATTTATTTCCTATATCCCACTCTTATGAATTCATGATACAGTTTCTAGGGGTTTATAATTGTGACAAATTAGAAATTAATCAAGAAAGATTAGTTACATCACTAGCTAGGGCTAGATGTTATGATTATGTTTGTCATGGTTTATTATTTTAAGGGAATGTATGTGTTATAGAGATTTTAATGTAGTCTTTTAGACCTTTTCTTTATAGTTTCTCTTCCCCTCTATTTTGACAAATTATTTAGTAAATCAAAACTTCGAATCAGGTTTTTTTTTCCATAACCATCTCCTCTTACCTTCGACTCCAGACAGATTGCTTAAACACTGGTCCATCTCCGTCATGACACAACCATTGCCATCTCCGGAAGATGAAGTGTGGTTTCTGGTATTAGTATATATAGCGTAGGTACAGTTTCGGATGATCATGTCAAGGCATTGATTTTACTAGCTTTCAGGTTAATCTTTGGGATTTTATGTATGTATTTTAAGTTATGTAGCAACCCATATATATGCTTTGTAATTGAACGTTACGATGTAATTCAGGTTCACGAGTACAAATCAGAAATCAGTAGTTTATATTTTCCGATCTTGTTTGTTATATTCAAGTGTATTTTCTATGTACTATGGCCGCATAAGTGCAACATTGGTATCAGAGGGCTCAAACCATTCGTCGAGATTTGATCTCCTGTTTCATGTGGAATCAACAAAGGATGCAAGGATTCCACACCCAACGAAGGATCACCGGATCAAGTTGGTACAGACCCAGAATTGCAATTAGGATAACTTCAGCATTTTCTCAAAACAAAAGTCAGTGGAAATTAGGGGTGACCAAATGTCGGTTCGGTTCGGTTTTTATATATAAACGAAACCGATAACCGAAGTTTTACATATAAACGAAACTGATAACCGAAGTTCGGTTTTAGGAAAAACCATAACCGTCACCGATCGGTTACGTCGGTTCAGTTAATATGTTGGTTATCGGTTCGGTTTCGGTTATGTTCGGTTAATATCCAAACATAAAACTTGTAAACTTAAAATAGTTAGTAAAGTGTTTGGATCTTTCCAAGAATACAAATATATATGAAAACGCAAGTAAAATACATGAAATACCGTGGAAACAAATAAAAAAAATGCTTCAACTATATGGATATACAAGAAAAATACATGAGTTATATACAAGATATATTTCAATTTCAATTCATAGATGTATACGAAAGATACATGAAATATACCGGAAATACATGAAAATATGTTCCAAATACATGGATATATGTATGAAAAATACTTAAGTATATAACTATCGGTTCAGTTTCGGTTATTTCGGTTACGGAAGAAGGGAAAACCAAAACCGTAACCGAATGGTTCGGTTTTGGCCATATGTTAACCGTAACCGATCGGTTAATTCGGTTTCGGTTATTTTCGGTTCGGTTTCGGGTTTTTTCGGTTATCGGTTTTCGTATGCTCACCCCTAGTGGAAATACTTGATGGCAAGGAAGATTTCAAACAAGGCAGAGGGTCGAAGATTCGACTCGCTATCAATGTGCCCAAGTCTATTTAAAACACATCTCAATTGAACTCATCTCAAATCGAATCCGGGAAACATATGGACTACCTGGTTAAGGGAAACGAGTAATCTGGGATTGGAATGATGTACATGTTTTAAATCTGATTTACAAGAGACATATGGCTGGAAATAAAGGATTATACTACAGTTTTAAACATGTATGGAAGTGAAACAACTCTTAATGTCTCTTCTGATTGCAGCAGCATCATGAACAAGGATAACTTCAGCATTTTTTTTCCCAATATGAAGTTCACTCATAGCAGAGGATTTTGCCTCAGAAATGATATGATGTACTAGGTGCACCAGGCTCCCACGTTTGCACAGGGTTCAGGGAGGGGCCAGATCTCTTCGCGATCTGATGTACGCATCCTTACCTTACACTCTGTGTAAGAGGCTGTTCCCACGGCTCGAACGTGACCTCGATATCACAAAGCAGCAACCTTACCAGTTGCCCCAAGGTCCGCCCTAGCCTCATAAATGACATGATGTATTGCAACATCTAACTGTTAGTTATACTTGTAACAATAGCCCTGTCAATAAAACTCGCAGCCTATCAATAAGAGAGACAAGTATTGTTACATGAAGGATAAACCAGATAAGTCTAGTACATAAACTAGACATAAAATTTCTACATTTAATTCTCAAGATTGTGAAAAATTTAAAAGTTAATTGATATTCATTGTCCTTGAAATCCGCATATATTATAGGTTTTATTACCGACTTTACACACAATATTACTGAACTTGCATGTAAACATAGATCTCGTTGACAATCCTCCAACATTGATGTGTGTCTTTGTTTCTCTTTCGACTACTCTTTTTAAGGACTCACTGATGTCCCCCACCGCCCAGGCTATGGATATATGAGGCCGTGGATCCTGTTACACAACTTTTTTATTAATAAATCAAATTTAAAACTTTAAACGAATAATCTCTTCTTTTCGAGGACATTGACTTCTAGGCCAAACTTATATTCATATTAAACGGGCAAACCGCATAAAATGTAACTATGTTCAGATTTTTAATTTGGATTTTTCGACATAATAAAGTAACAGTTTTCAAAGTAAATCATTATCATCATCATACTCAGTTAATCCCACCTATAGCAAAGCTAAGGTAGGGTCTGAGGAGGGTAAGATGTAGACAGCCTTACCTCTACCCCTAAGAATAGAGAGGCTGCTTCCAGTGAGACCCCCGGCTCGATGTGGTTTGGTATCAAGCCTTGGACATAAGGCACAAAACACTTAGCAATCGGGACAAAACCCGATCGGTGCATGTACCCCTTTGTCTTTTGGCTATCAACGCCACCACATGATGCATGATTAACCGTCCGTCGTTTTTAACGTTATTTTCACGAAATTAGTAAAATAACGTTAATGATATAGAAATTCGTAACATTCTGAAATTTTGATTTAAGGTAATCTAACAGTTACCCGGACAAAACGATGATGTGGCAGCGAAAGTCTTAGTAGTTTTGACCATGTTGACTTCTATTTGCCACAAAACCGGAGTAAAAAATTCCAAAATGACAAAACATTTTAATGGTTTGAGTCTTTTGGGTGTCCAAATAAAGTGTGTTACCCGAAATAGAAACCAGATTCTTTAACTTTAAGAATCAAAGCCCGGGTATCATTTCTACAATGTTAGGAATAAACAGAACCTCATAGAGCAGTAGGAAAGCATTGAAGAATAAGTATGTAATCTCTTTTAACACCAACCTTGTAGAATTCAGGAAGATTGTGCAACTTATAAACCTCATTAACCGCTTGAATCTGTTTCGTTATCTGATACAACAATGCAAATAAATGATACAACTTCCAAAGAAAAGTAGTGAAGTTTTAGTTGTTAGAATAATTTAAGAATGATGAAGGAAAGAAATTAGGGAATAGGTATACCTCAGCAAGACCTCCTGTTGTAATTTCAACTGAAAGAAATGTGCGGGTCTTATCATCGTTCACAAAAACCTCCCACTTATTAAAATCAATTAAATACCTGTTTCCAACATCATCAAAACACAAAAATTAAAGATGAAATATTAGGCAATACCAACTTGAAGGAAAGTTTTATAGTAACAAATGGTTGTTAAGTGTATGTTAAGACCGTTTCTGAAACTGAAGCTTCTGACGGAGCATTGCCACCACTGAGTCTATTTGATGCACACGTATGGGAACCGTTCGTCCAAGACTTATGTGAAATTCTCTTCCTAACGCAGCTTGTACCATTTTTTCTTCATCTTTTAGCAGCATATGTAACGGAACATCAATATCCACAACATGCAGACCTGGTACAAGTGATGTGGCTTTCTTCAAAAACTGTGCCAGCTCCTTCTTTCTTTCAGATGGTATGAAGACTGTTGCAATAAAACAAGAAAACAAAACAAATAGTTGAGTTACAATGTCAATAACATTAAGAAAGCAGTCAAGACGTTTAATATTAATGTGGATTAAAGACAATCGAAACAACATCGTCCTTGTACCAAACAGCATAAGATTTCTTCATTACAATGTCAAATTGATTTCAATAAAACCAAAATGTAATACTTCAAGAGCTGATAATTTTACAATACTCAAGTAATTCTAGTCTAGAGGAAGACGGTAAAATATATGAAATTGCATTCGCAAATTCCACTACTACACTAATAGTAATCTTAACATGCCTCTCAAGCTAAATAATAGCTTGGATGTTTATCTTGAAAGATATAATACAAATAAATAACTAGAAAAACCATATTTTTAAGATGATTAAAACCGAAAGAAAATGCACACCCCTTTTTTATACTTCATTTTTCTTCAACATTTTCTTCTTCATTTTACGTGCAGATCATCGTTGCAGCTTTTTTTTGGTTAAAGCATAGTTATCAAAAGCCATCGCCTTGACCACCTAGGCGACCAATTTCCTAGAAGCCACTAGATCCCACTTTTCCCTCCTAGATAAAAAAAGCCACGGTCTGATTTTTAAAACCTAATCCCCTAACTAATATAATCGACCAATACTACCAACTATGTAGCACTGGGACGGGTACGGGACCGGGGTACGGGGACGATACGGGTACTGGGAACGGCAAAACTCAAAAATCCTAGATACGGGTACGGCAAAGGTACGGCAATAAAAAAATATAAAAAAATAAAAATATATTAAACAAATTCCAAAGTAGTATTGATATAAAGTGTAAACTTCAAAACTACTACATCTTCCAAAGTAATTAATCTACATCTACATCTACACTTCTACACTTCTACATCTACACTATATAATAAAAGAAAACACATGAGAGACACATGGCACTCTCTCATGAGTTCTCTATTTTTTCTAATTAATATAATAAATTCAAATATAATTATATTAATTGATTTGCAAAATCATAATATAAATACATTAATAATCATAGTTGTAACAGAAATCATAAAAAAACGGATTTAATGATTTCTGTTATTAATATAAATACTAACCAATTAAAAATTATTTAAACATTAGTGATTCTTTTTTATATAACATATTTATATGTTATTAACTTTAAATTTAAATCATGTACCTTAAATAAACCTATTTATAAAATTTTGATCTTTTATTCTACGTTTAAAACTATGTTTGTTATGATGTTTGACAAATGATTATTAAGTTTTTTATTATTTTGGTCATTGTTTTAGATGTTAAATATGCTCAGCAATTACATACTAATTCTAGATGTTTAAAAGAGTTCAAAAGTCAAATAAGCAAATTAATACACAATGTAATTGGTTAAGCTTTCTTGTTAGACTTTCATATTGTTCTAAACAAATAAATAAAGTAAACCAATCAACATTAATTTATTGCTATCTATACTAATAAAAGACAACACATGGAATACTAAGAACTCCCTCATAAAGCCTCTCATTTTCTTATTTAAAATAATACATTTATTTTAATTTGTTTCTTTATTTAAAAATAATTATTTTTAATTTTTATTACTTACAACTATAACTATTAATTTAATTATCAAAATTTAGTTATATATATATATATATATATATATACACTATGTCTTTGTAAATTAATTAATATGATTATATTTTAATACAAAATTAGAAATAAATTACTAGACATGATTTGAAAATGTTTATTAGCTAATAGAGGTAAATATTATTAAAAAAAATATTTTTTTAAGATAGCATATTTATATGTTATTAAATTTAAATTTAAATTGTGAACGTTAATTAACCTATTTTTTAATATATAGTCTTTCACTCTAAGTTTAAACTATATTTCTTATAGTGTTCTGAACAAACAAAATAAAACAGATCAATCCACATTAATTAAATATTTGATTAATTAAAACTATATATGCTTAGCTATTTTCGTATTATAATAGCTTGATATATAAAATACATTTTATATATGAACAATCATTGTTTGAAATTTTCATTGACGGTGTTATTTCAAGTTACTTTAACAGAGAAATACAATATCTAAGTGCCAACAGTCTTTTCATTAGTAATTCGTTTTAGCTTCATTCTCACGCTATTAAATCACGAAATCCTTTTTTTATAATTACAGTCATATTGAACTAATAAATGGCATTATGTTTAAGGACCTTGATTTAGAAAAAAAATGATTATACACTCAAGGTTAGAAATATTTTGGTTTTGCAAGAAACTTGATGTCAAATCCAAATTAACAATACTCAATTGGGATGGTTTAACGGATGAGGAGATATTTTTAAATTAATTTCATTTTTTCCATCTTAGCCTAAGCAAATTTATCTTATTACTTTTGATTTTTTTGTTGTACCTGCAGTCTACAAGGTAACAGCCACAGTATGAAAGATATATGTTGAAAAGTTTGAAAATAGTTTTATGTGAATATGAATGTCTTTACAAGAAATTATTTAGGGGCTGATGAATATTTAATATTTTTCGGTTGTAAAGGCAATTTTATTTATTTTAAATATAACATGTAATTTAATTTTTCTTAATTATATTTTTAATTATATATATAATATATATAATTTACATTGTTCAACCGTGTATCACACGGGTACATAACCTAGTTATAAATAATCAAACTACAAATGAACTCGTATTAATTTAACTACGTAAGCAAATATTTTGTATACAAATCTATACCCTACTAAACATATCTACGAAACACATCTACTAAAACAATAAGAAAAGATTTGTTGATACAATTTACAAATAAACCACACTTATGACTTATCACAAGGTATCACATCCACTTTTATTGATGATGATGAATAAAAAAACAAAGCTTTGAATAAAAGTATAATTTTACCTAAAGTAAGCTAACAAATTAAAATACAAACAAAAGACTGATGGGTTAAAAAACGTTGTTGTACATATAGGATAGAAAATAGGTTAGCTGCAGGTTTACTTTTTTGCCCATTCTATCATCATTTACTCTTATTTATCATTTCTCATTCTCAATTTTATTTATTATCCACATAGCACTCTCTTCTTCAAGAATCCGATGACATACTTCTTTCTTCTTTTCTTGCTTCAACTACTTCATGATAAAACCCTAAAAAGATGATATACTTCTTTCTTCTTTTCTTGCTTCAACTACTTCACAGATAAAACCCTAAAAATTAAAGGAAACGTATCGGAAACTTGTCGGAAACATCCCCCGTCACCTGAAGCTTCTTGGAAACGTTTCGCAGCCGCTTCAAGGGCGTTTCCGTCCCCACCAAGCTTCGGAAACGGGTACTCCACCCATTTAGGCGTCCCCGTGCATTATAGCTTACCAATTTATAGAGATATATATAAATCTCAATCAAATCTTTTTTTTTAAATATATTTAATTTTTAAAAACACTTATAGATATTAAATTATTCTTCAATATATAAACACCTCAACTCATTGATTTACAATCAACTGATTTTGTCTACTACATAGTTATCAAAGGCGAGTTAATACTTTTAGTAGGTATGGCTAAATCAGTTAGTTTATATTTATATTATTTTATGAGATGATTGTTATTTGTAATGATTTGGTGATTTTTTTTTTTTTATATTTACGCTTTTTTTTCTCTGGCCAGCGCTTTTTTTGCGCTTCTCGCCTAGGCCACAGGCGGAGCCTAAGCGCCTTGAGTGCGCCTCACGCCTTTGATAACTATGGGTTAAAGTTCTTAAAACTCACAATTGGTTTCTAATTCTCACTAGCTCCGGTCTTTATAAGACCAAGTGAAGTGGGCATTAGGCCGTTAGCCCCATCCACGCTCACGGCCACATCATCGCGGCGTGGCACCACTTTCACAAGTAGTTGCACGTTTCTGGGCGTGTCACTATGCCGGTGGGGCGTGGACGGGTAGGTGTGAAGGGAAGGTGGGATTTTGGCCAACATGGCTCCGACGTGGGTGTGGCAACACCCCGAGGGGCATTAATCGGCTACACATGGGCTAACCCAAGCTTCATAGTCGGTGTCTAAATTGTAAAAAGATATATTCAAATAAAAACCAAAATTAATTCAGTCACCAATAGAATTTAAACACTTAAAAACACACTAATCCACTACTAGACTCAAGGTTGTAAAAAGCGCTATGCATGCGATGGAGTCTAGCCTAAGGACAAGTTGGGACTAGGCGGATTAATCGTTTTGGAATTTTTATACGTATTTTTTTATATATACACAGATTTATATGAAAATAATACTTAAAAATTCACATAATACTTCAAATTTTTAACAATTCACATAATACTTAGAAATTTACGTGGTTTTTTTAACCAGTAGATGAAATTAGGGATGAAATTAGGGCTGGTAAATGATTTATTGGGCTTGAAATCATAAAGGAAAACCCACCGCCTAGGTCCGCCTAGCTACAGCCTAGGTCCGCATAATCCCCGCCTAGGTCAAAATTACAAGGTTACTAGACTCACACTAATCTTGACAAAAGCAACACATGTAACAATCAAAAGCCATATACAAACTCTTTCATACCAATAACAAAGCACAAAAGTACCAGCTTTAAATCACATATCCATCTTACACTACAAAAGAGCCCTACCATAATATTCTAACAAAATTCCACAACATATTTTACCATTGTTACAAATAAATTAATCTTATCCATAAACAAAACCCTAACTGACAATTAAACACAAATAAAACAGCCAAAGAATAAGAAAGGAAACCTGGGATGTAAACATGTAAGGCGTAATTGCCTTCAATATGCGGAAAGCTCCGAATCCTACTACCCGAATTAGGCTCCAAGTAATCAAATGTTGCTGAAATTAAACAAAACTTATTATGAATTCAATATGAGGGAAAAATATATAAAAAATAATAATAATAATAATAATAATAATAATAGCAGGAGTTACCTACCGAGTGTATTGGGAGGGTTGAGGAGGTGGACAGGGGGTGGGGGAAGAGATGTTGCAGCAGCAGGTGATGATTGGTTATTAATCGACGGTTGAGATTCTGAATCGGAGTCAGAGGAAGTGTCTCCGTACGATGCAATGAGCGCCTCCATTGAGCTTACAACAGATGAATCATCTCGACGATCCCATTGTTTCTGTATCTACTGACTCTGAATGTTCATAAACAATGAGAAAGCCATGTAGAGGGTATTTGGGATTGAGTTTCAAAACAACTTATAGACTTACTAGCTGATTACCCCGGGAAGGTCCGGGGGTTGAAAAATTTAATATGACTTGATAAAAAATGACAAAAGAAAAAAAACTCAAATCACGAATTGTCATCACAACTATAACATCAATTATCTACAATCAGAACAAAGAAATATAAACCATTTCGATTGTTACCGTATCCCCTAACCGCCTAAGATGCTACCATCTCAATTAAAGTAAGGACATAAACTTAAATCTAAAACAAAACTCAAATCATGAATTGTCATCACAACCATAACATCAATTATCTACAATCTGAACAAAGAAACATAAACCATTTCGATTGTTACCATAATGCCTAACTGCCTAATACGCTACCAATCACACCTTCTCTATCTCTTTTATCAAAAAAACCAAAGCTAAACTTATGGACCACCACTTCTCTTTCTTCTATCCTTTTCTGCCCGTTGTGACTTAAACAAAGTAGTCCCAAACTAATAAAAACATATACAAACTAATAATTCAATATCATATATCTGACAAAAGTAATCTACGTTCTAATCCCATCGAGATTCCATTCTGTGAGACGAACACACCTAAATCCCAAATTAAATTACAATTCCCGCGCGATTCCAATTCCATCATAGAGCTTATTTATGTCTAAATTTGCTTAAATGACACCCAATTCCTACCATCACTTCCTAAAATCGTCCATCCTTATCAATTACACTATCACCAGATATAAGCTAATAATTACATATCATATATCTGGATTTGACAACTGTCGGGCCCTACCGATTAATTAGCTCATTAGTTGAAAATTTCTCAGTTAACCTCCGACTAAAGATTAATCATAAACCCTAAAATACTATGGCAAACAATGTCAAAAATAAATAAATAAATAAAATCATTAGAGGGATCACAAGTGCACAATCTTTCAATGATTCATAATTTGGGGGAATAAAATAAGAGAAAATAGAGCATACAGTTCAACTTCTGAGTAACAATTTTGCTATACATCCACGAGTATTTATAATCAGGAATTAAGCATACCCAGATGAGAATAAAGAAGAAATTTGCTTATTAAATCAATAACAAAAATTTAAAAAAAAAAAAAAACTTACAGAGATTGGGCAGCGAGATGACTTAAAAAGAACTTGAACAGTATGCTCTAATATCAAATATACAAATTGCTTCCTGGAGCCTTGAAGTGGACAATACTTCAAAAAAAAAAAAAAAAAAAAAAAAAAAAAGACTAATGAAAAGAACATTGTCAATCGCCAACAATAGGCATTTACATTATTGTTAGTATTAACATATTAATGCATTAGTTTGTAAGCCTATAAAAAGGCAATCATGTTCTTATTTGAAATTTATTATATATAATTAACTTTATACTCGGTTACAATCTCTCTAAAAAAAATTGAAACAAAAAACACAATCACTTACTTATGGTTCATGGACCTTCAACAGGTGGTTGTGGTCTATGAGAATCTTAGAGACTGAATGAAGATGATAAACATCGATTGGATAAGATGAAACAAACTGGTACCTCACAAAATTATTTAGAACAATCTATCGTTATTGTTTGTTATGTAGTTAATTTTGGGAAGTGTTAGGGGTTTCGGATCTGGTAGCAGGTATCATGAAGGAAATTAAAACCTAAATATTAAAGGGCACAAGTAATGAAGGGGTAGGATATCAATTGCAGACCATGGATATCAGATCTAGCGAACACTGATGACGAGAATTCGAGGAACAAAAGGGTTATGAGAAGAGTTGTGGTTCAGGATTTGGATTTGAATACGTAGAGAGGTAGGGGAATAACCAATTTTCGAATTATTCGAATCGAATTTTTCAAATTTTTAATATTTTTACTTGAATTCGTATTTGATTTGTATTCGTTTAAAATTTAATATATTCGATTCGAATAAGAAACTCGAATTCGAATTGAATTCGAATAAATTCGATATAGTTCAAATTCACCATAAATAAAAAAATGTTCTACTTTTAATTTTAAAACTAATACAAACTCATTGTTTTTAACATATAAAATACAAATCTACAAAATTAATAAACAACAATATGTCAAGTACGGGAATAATAAAAATAGTAGAGATTATAGTTTGTTAGAGTTTTGTGATGTATAAGGTAAATATGTAAAATATAGTTATGGTAAAAGTTGTAGAGACTATGGGTTCTTAGAGTTTGACCAAAATTTAAAAGTCTTTTTTTTCAATGTGTATATAATAATGTGTATGTGTGTATATATATTTAAAAAATATACATTTATAGTTTTTATTCGAATTTCGAATCGAATCGAACTTAAAATCACAAATTCGTATTCGATTTACTGGACTCGAATTCGAATTCTCAATAATCGGATCGAATTCTTGGTATTCGAATCGAACTAATTCGAATTTCGAATTCGAATCGATTTCTGAACACCCCTAGAGAAAGGGAGGAGAAAGAGATAAAAGAGTAGGGTTTTATCTATAATATCTTTTTAAATAATAAATTCAATACTATCACCTTAAAGTGACACATGGCACATTTAATGGGGGGTTGAGGCCTCCATTGAATGTCATCTCATAGAAAGTCAATTCTTTTATTATAAGTTGTAGATTGGCTTTTCCAAAAAGCAAATAAGTCAATAAGTTGTTTGTGTAACCCAAAAGCACTTTCTGTTTTGACTTTTGGCTTTTGGCTTTAAGGGTGGAAAAGCTGTTTTTGAGAAGTTAGAAATCCTGGCTTTTGGCTTTTGACTTTTGGAAAAAAAATTACAAATCTACCACCCATACAACAAATATTCACAATAAGTTAAGCGAAACACTTATAAAAACAACAATTTATTGACTTTTTGACGTTTCTCATCCCAAAAGCTAATCCAAACACTTTTTTAAAACTCCTTTTTAAAAAGTTATAAGCCAATAATCACTTTTGACAAAAGCACTTTTGCATTTCCAAACTCAATCCCAAACACCCTCGTAGTAATAAAGTTTTGGGTTTTAGCAAAATAAAAATTTAGAGTTGAAGTTGACTTAAAAGACGGAAAGGAAAGGAAAAGAAAGGATAAATATCATTTTCTTTCGTTTCCTTCCAAATCGGAAGGAAAACTAAATTTAAAGATTTTGCCTAGTTTTCCTTCTAGTTCCTTTCTTTTCCCCCTTAAATGAAACTCGGGAACACACTATGTTGTGTTATGTTTTCCTTTCTTTTCCCTCCTTAAATGAAACTCGGGAACACAATCAAATTTTTGTTTCCTTTCGTTTCCTTTCTTTTCCCTCGTTAAGTTAACTCGGGAACACAGCGTTAGGCATGGGCGATGGCAGTAAAACCCGTGCCCGATAGATATACCTGATACATGAAATATTTAGGATGGATATGGGACGGGTTTGGGGTGGAAACAAAATATTTTGCGGGTATGAGATTAGCGCTATGTTCCCGAGTTCACTTAAGACCATCCGTAATAGGGCGTGAAAAGGGGCGTTGATTCCATTTTAGCGGCATTTAGCGCCCGGAACACCACTACATGTGGGCGCTAATGTGACAACAGTCAACGATCCAGGTCAACATCCGTACACATTTATTTATTACTGTCATTTTATGGGCATATTGGGATATTTTGCACACACAATACCCCAACCCCCCCCCCCCAGTCTAGTGAATCACGAGTTATTCAGGAAACTCAACAAAGATCACTTGTTTATACATACAACACCCGAACAATCACCAAACGGGCATACGATGAGGTTACCACACTCTAACATATGGTAATTCCTCACTAATACATGTATACAAAACACAATTGATCTCGAACATTAAAACAACATGTGATCACAATTAATGGACAACAATACATGTTGATATCGCCATCAAAAGCTAAAATCTCGTTTTGACCTTACTACACCTCACCACATACGTCATTATTGTGTAAATACATGTAACACCCCAACCGATGGCGGAAACATCGAGGTGTCACGTAGTGACGATTGCTCAATAGCTCATGGACTAAAAGTGTAAATAATGATACATTGATTAAATAGTTTATTACATTGAAATAAAATACAACGATTCTAAATGTCACCTAAACTGAAATACAATGAATCAAAATCTAAATATGAATCCGAAAGCTTAACGAATGCATCTCAAATAACCTGAAACATGTACGAAAATAATTTGTCAATACAAAAATGTATTGGTGAGCATACCCTGTTTGAATATATATAGTAAAAAAAGTGTTTAGCAATTCATGAGCGGTACCATTTGCAATTATGTAATAAGTAGTATCAGTCAAAACCAAGCCTATGAATATTGACTAACACATGACTAACAATTTGAATAATGAATTAACAAGACAATGACCAAGATTCTCTCAACAGAGTCTCAAGGGGGTATACCATAGTACTATTCATTGAAATGCTAGGTCGCCCAGCGGTTAATGATTTTGACTAAGCATACACACAAATTCACATAAGGCAAACACACATGAGAATTGCATTAAGTATAAGAAATAGAAACTTGATTAATAGGTACATGAGTCACCCCAAAGTAGTAAAACAGTAAAATGGGGAAAGATATACTTACTTTGATTGTGAAAGATAGATTTGCATAAAATCAACGGGAATCAATGAATTATGCTTGAACCATTTAGAATCAACAAAGGTCACATATAAATCCTAAAGCTTGAATCATGCGTTGCGAATTCCTAAAAATTATAACACCAACCCAAATTCTAATGCAAGTGTACATGTCCAATTTTTTATCAACTTGAACTTTGTTCTTAAATTTAGATACATATCATGTACTTATATAACTTTCGTTACTATAGCTAATAAAATATATATTAAAACCATTAAATCTTATTACTTCAGGAGTTATTAAGATCCGTTTTTTTTTTCAAAAACTTTTAAGGCTAAAAGAAAATGTTATTAAATAAGTATATGAAATAAATATTCACATAACAACATCATGAAGAGTCTCGATCAAATCACAATAATTTCACTATCCATCTAATTTAGATATACTTAGTTCATGGCCTCATTATTAATTCAATTTAAATACCATAATATTGATTAGTGGTTACTAACTTGAATCATAATTGTGAATCATTGATTTTGATTGAATTTGTCGGTTACGAATTCAATTGGTTGTTTCATTCCTTGATTGCAAAGAAGTTATGAGGAAGATGAAGCAAATTGATTAATTTAAAGTTTCACAATACCCCCATAAACTACCACTAAAGAACAAACTAAACCTTTAACTTTAAATACATGTTATTATGTGATAAATTGAGTAACGGATCTCTGGTCATAATTCTTGAAAACTCCATTATCTAATATGAAAACAAACTTGTGTTTATCTTACTCATTTATAACTTAAATGCGAGTCGAAAGAATTTATGCATAAACGTATTAAAATTCTTCATCATGAAATTAACTAGTATTTAATTATGAGTTTCTAGAACACACATTTTAGTATGTTAATAATAAATAAAAACGTATACCCTTTAATAATTAAAATCAATTTCATACATATTTATTATTAAAGTGCGTTTCATAGTTTTATCAATTTAAGATCATTACTACCTTTAAATATTGTCTTTAGCATTTAAAAGAAAAGTAATAAGTTTTTATAACTTCATTTCTAAATATAATAATTCTTGTATTTTTTTTTTTAAGAATGTAAATGGTATTCATCGGTTACGAAACCTAGTCATAACTCCATTTTATGCCATATGTTACATTACATAATTATTGAAACGGAATATGAATGTAAGGCGTATTAGTGGATATTGTCTTATTGTTTTATTTGTTTTTATTATTAATAGTTTCGAATACAAGACTATAAGACTATAAATGTAAATATAAGAAATAAGGGGGAACTAAAGTTGTAAAATTATAAAAGTGAAAGGTGACGGATGTCACAATACATGTGTAATCACCATTAACGTATGTATACACAACAAGGTTTATATTAGCAAAACATGTTACTAACTTGGGAATCGACCAAATATGCCTATGATAACACTCTAAGTCTATTCTTGATGCCTAGATAACCTATAATAACACATGGGCATACTCACAACCAATGTCTATACTCGCAAACATATATGTATATGTATACACACACACTCATGAACTCACTTAAGAAACACACACAGATCCAACTCTAACTATCACTATCATATTGATCTTGACAACTAAGCTCCACCCTTTTTGAATCCATTTCGGCGATGGCACAACCCACACAAGATAAATGTCCAACCCACATGATAACTACCTTATACCAAAGTAGTTAAAACCTTTGACAAACCACTCCCCTATGTAGAATTACATTCCTAATACCTCTTTGATATCTCTTGTCCCTATCTATCGGCCGATTACTCACCATTCACCGCCAAGATTATTGTCTAACACTTATTCAAGAAAGGAAACCATACATAACACATAGAGCTTTCCAAGACAAGCCACATTTCTCCTTTTGAACATACACAAATCGGCCAATGAGATCATCCCACAACCATCACTATCATTCCATATATATGTATGATTATGATTGGTTCAAGCTAGGGATAAAACCTATGAACAATGTGTGGTCACCATCACCTTTTTCCTTCCCAAAACATTCGGCCGATACTCCCACACATATAGATCAAAACATTGCCTCATGATTAGTCGTTATCCACCTTTTTCCTTTCCCTAATGGCTAGCCACCTACACAAACAATTAGACACTTCGGTTATATTTCCTAATTGGTGTATGAAGCTACAACCAATCGGCCAAGCAAGGAAGAGTCAAGAAGGTATGATTTGGTTGTCAAGATACACTAGAATGGATAAGAAGCCAAACAAGAACTCAACTCCTATGCAAAGTCAACTACCCTAATTGTTTTGATCACCCAAATCAGCCCACGTAAGAAGCATGCATGACACATTTGTTTGTATGTGTCTTACACCATTTGATGATTAAAGTCCCTAATCCATACATCATTCTAGGATAAATCACTTACCACTTATGTTCTTGTCACCATCCGATCGGCCTCTATATAAAGGGCTTGATGATCACTTCCATTCCTTGCACCAAACATTACACACAAACATTCACCTCACTCTCTAAAGATTCTCGGCCCTCACCCACAAGAAACACCATCATCAAGATTTGCAAGGGAGCATCAAGGCATCATCCAAGTGCACGAGATCAAGAACACTAGGTATGATAGCAAACCTCCCTCTAATCACAATAAATCTTTCTTACTAAGCGGCCTAATGATCAACCTGACCCTAAACCCCTTTTAATCTTGTTTTAATCGGCTAACATAACAATGTAGCAGGATGATATCTTGGTTTTCAAACTAAACATGTAAATGGTAAACAATCGGCTAAGTTTTTGTAAACATAGTCCACTTGCACTTGTTTCTATATCTAAGATCACATTATAACATGATTGGCACCTCTTTACATTATCAATCGATCTTGTTAAGTGCATCATCATTTGAGTAATGCTTTAAACATCAACCACAAGTTGTCTAATCACACTAAGAATCGAGTTTTGATAAACAAATCATGTTATATGTGTACTCGAAGTTAAGGTGTGTTTGGGAAGTGATCACAATCGGTTTCCACTAAACATCTACTTAGACACATTGTAAAGCTTCGATAGTGCCTTGATAAGCATTGATCGACAAATTTCGACTCACTAAACAACCAATTTCGAGACCTATGAACATGATTATTTTCGGCTACACTATCCTAACGCATGTTAACTTAAGCCGAAACACATGTTAATACTATTTTGGGCATTAATTGGGCATAAAAACATGTTAAAGTATAAATTTTCCCAAAAGTCAACTACACATGGCGGATTGGTGTCAATCTATGAACCATGACGACATGTGGGGTCCATCTCGTTTACAATAAGGACCATCTTAGAACAAACACCTGGGGTTTCCGGAACCGTACATTATACAAGTACATTTAAAATCATCACGTGCACAAAAACATGGCCCACATACATTAACACCAAGGTCCACGAATGCTGGGTGAACAACTTGTATGATAAACAACAAGAACCTACAATTTACCATGCTCTTAATAATCATAGGGCAATCCTTGTCTGGGCGGTAGCTATCTCACATTGTCAGCTTCACTAGACCACACGTGACACTATCAGGTGAGTCCTCACAGCCCCATTTTACTATTTTTACATTTTCGTGGGATAAACATGCTACAACTAGTACAATATCATTTGGTGTGTGTATTCTATCGTGACTACCATGTGGAACATGAGACATCTAGTTCATGAGATCTCAATAGTCCTCGTCCTTACATTATACTGTAACCATTAGCTATCAAAAGCCATGGAACACTTTAATAGATCTATTGGGTTTACACCCCCACTCTTGGTTAGTCGCTCTAACCGGTTACATACAAAAGAGTGTTAGTATTCTACTATGCATACATTGTCTTTAGTGTACAATGCACGAGGAACAACATTCAAGACGTTTGGTTACGGGACTCATGGTTTGAACAGTAATCATTCGCTTAGCTAGCCTATGATCGGTCATACACAAATTTACACGAACGTTCTACCGGATACATTCAAACCTGTGAACTCACCAAAATTATTGTTGACAAATCTTTTATGCATGTTTTTCATGTATTTGATGGCAAGCAGCGGGGGTTTGAGAGAGGGATCCAAGCATGCAATAGTTGCTACCACTATGGAATAGGTCTTGTTGGTCCCATAATGTTGTAGTTTCAATTTCATGAATTTCAAACAATCTTTATTTTCCTAAAACAATGTTAAGATGGTTTGAATAATATTACGACAATGCCCATCCTATGATGGTGCTATTTAAATAAATTTGTGTGTTGCTTGAACCTTGTGCTTGAAAACCTTTCGAGGTCGCATCCCCGTGTTTCCGCCTTGGCGGGGTGTGACAGCTAAAGCTACAAAATCGTTGGGGGCCTTAAAACTTTAATGTTGGACGGCGGAAATCAACAACCAACCAAAGCTTGCCACCTCATCCTCCAACGTCTCTCTCTCTCCTTCCCAAAGCTTGATTAATTAAAGGATCTGTGTATATATATATATATATATATATAGAGAGAGAGAGAGAGAGAGGGAGAGAGAAAAAGGAAGAAGGAAAAGGAAGAAGAAGAAGAGGTAGGTGAATGGTGGTGGTGGTGGTGGTGATGGTGTACAGTGGTGGTGATGGTGAATGTTTGTGTGTGTGAGAAAGATGCAGAAGAAGAGGTGGTGATAATGAACGTTTTTTTAGAGTTAATAGCCAAAATCGTCTCTAAGGTTTGGTCACTTTTGCCACATCAGTCCAAAACCCAAACCTTTTACATTTGGGTCCTTCAGTTTTACTTTTTTTTTTTGCTAAATTCGTCCCTGACACTAACCCAGTTAAATATTGTCGTTAAGATATAGGGTACTTCTAAATTTTTGCCTACCCATTTATTTTTTAATAAGTGGGACCCACCTCCCCACCTTCTTCTACCTCAAGACCTCCCCACCTGCACACACAGACCCTCCACCCTTCTCCCTCAACCAACTCTTTCACCTCCACCGCCCACCTTCTTCCTAAACCAAAACTCACGTCGGTACCAACAGTCAATTTTTTTAACCCAAACAACCCCTTTGCGACTCAATCCAATATTCCCCAATGTTCGCAGCAGCCAACGGAGGTCGTCTCATATGTTTAAAAATCTCCTGAGTAGTCAACAACCTCTTCCTGGACCTCAAAACCCTAGCCAGACCTTTATCTCTCTGGGCTGGGTTTTTGGGTCTTGAGATTTAAGATGGCGCTGCAAATTCCTTCGCACCAAAATCCAATTCTCTGAGTTTTTATATGATATAACTGCTTGTTCTTAATCATCCGTTCAATACCACTCGATTGCATTATCCTCTGCATATAAGTCAGTCCTTTTTCCAAGATATTGTTCAATATCTTTACTTGAATCCCCCGCCATTGCTGTAGATCTGAGCTCCGGTTACTTAATCCGATATGTGGTTGTGTAAAGATTGACGAAAAGGTTCTGTACATGGAGTTCATTGTTAGGGTTTGGGTTTTGGGAATTTTTTTCATGTAATTATAATTGAAGTGTTTATAGTTTTTGGAATTTTTTTCATGTAATGAAAATTGTAGTGTTAATAGAAGATGCAGAGAGTGAGAGTGAGAGAGAGAGAGAGAGAGAGAGAGAGTGTGGGTGGGTGGGGTGAAAAAAATGGTGGGTTCGTGGTGGTTTCAGGCGGTGGTGTGGTGGTGGTTGATAGTGGCGGTGGTCTGGTGGTGGTTGATAGTGGAATGGTGATGGTAGTAGTGGTGGTGGTTATAATAAGAATAAAAATATATAAATTAGTTTAATATCTTTTAAATAAACAAAAATAAAAAGGGGCAGTCCAGACAAAATACCCCCCAACATAACGACAATAGTTAACGGGGTTTAGTGTCAGTGACGAATTTGGCAAAAAAAAAAAAAAAAAAAAGTAAAGCTAAAGGACCCAGATGTAAAAGGCTTCGGTTTTGGACTGATGTGGTAAAAGTGACCAAACCTCAGGGACGATTTTGGCTATTAACTCTTTTTTTAATAAAATAATGGATGTGGCCTTAAATTTAAAGCCCCCCGTACACTCCATTTCCTTTTAAGGCCCTCATGTTGACTGGACTGCCACAAGTCCCAAGCATTGGATGAGGCCTTAAATTTAAAATCCCCCCACTACACATGGTCTAAGAAGAGAAAAGAAATAGAGATATTTCATTCTGCTTCTTTTCTTTTCCTCATTTTTCTTTCGCTTTTCTTTTCTTCCATTTCTTTCCAATTAGGAAAAATAGAATTTTGCCATATTTCCCCTTCTTTTCATTTCCTTTCTTTCAAAAAAAATCTTTAGAACACGCATGTCTTTCCATCTTCCATTTATTTCCTTTAAAAAAACACTCTGAAACACAACCAAACTTTTATTTCCTTCCATTTCCTTTCTTTTATTTCTTTAAGTGAACTCAGGAACACAGCAAGGTGATGCCCGGCCAGATTACCTGAAAATAAATGCCCGTTTGCATCAAACATATACCCGAAAACTTTTAAGTTATATATATATATATCTTTTATTAATTAACTATTTTTTTAATAATGTTTCTTTATTTAAAAATTAAGTTTTCTTTTGAAATATATATTTTAATAACATTATTATTTATATTTATATATTATCAAATATAAAAATATTTTTTGAGATGCATATTATAATATATATATATATATATAGTGGGGATCATAAAGTCGTGTAGTAGAAGAACTTTATGGAGCTTTATGGGATTAAAATATTAATAAAGTATTAGGAGGGCTTTATGGGCTTTATGTAAAATAAATGTGTAGTGGGTGAGGGCTTTACGAGGCTTTATAAATCATTGAGTAATGATTGTTTAATTATTGTTTTTATTTAAATAACTAAATTAAATAACAAATAATATTTCATTAAATAAAAACCATTACAAACACTAAAAAAATTACAAACGCTAAAAAAAATTACAAATACTAATAAAAATAACAAATACTCATAGATTATATTTTTTTTCTCGATCCGGGCCTAGCGTTTCAAACACATTTCAAGTGTATGTCGGTTAAGTGGTCGCCGACCTCGTGTAAAACTCAAAGTCGCGTTCAAATTGTCAATCTCTCATAAGCTCGATCACCTCTCAGTTGTCTCGGATACGTTGAGCCCCGATGTCGCATATGTCTTGGAGGCATTGGTTCATCTCGAAAAACGCCTGACTCAACTCGTTGACCCCCGACGATGACTCCGCTCTCGCGGCTCGAGCAGCCCTTCGACCTGGCGGACGTGGTAACTCTTTCGCCCCTTCCTCCCCCACAAAAAAACGGATTTTCTTCGGCGTTTAAGTCGATGTTTCGAGCATCAGACGTTGGTGTTTCGGGCTCAACCGACTCAGAGGTCTTGGACTTCTTTGTAGGCCTCATATTTCTAAACCTAGAGAAAGAAGTTCCAACCGTCAGGCGGACGTTGGACCAGGGACGGAATCAGGGGAGGGTCAGGAGGCTCAGCTGACCCTCCGGCCGACCTAACTTCCGGTTAACCTGGTGTTACAAGGAATCAACTTGATAATCGTTTGACCCTCTAAAAGGGGTATTGGGTAGTGAAAGTGAAGTAAAAAAGGTGAAGATACACTGTCGGATTTTTCTCCGACAACCTTGAAGCCAGCAGATATCTCATCTCTGGTTGTTGGCTGGTTATCTGCTAAAGAAGAAAGGACAACAGGCAAATGATTAATCTTTAAGTTTGGGCTTTATTTCAATAAGACCAGGCCCATTATCAAAACTTAAATTAATTAAAAAACTAAAGATATAGAATGACTGTTTGAGGATTTTTTATTTATGTCCTATCCGTTTAAGGCTTTTTTATTCACTATATTTATTAGAGAATTTTTTATTTGAACTTTTTCCATTAATAAAAAAGGGTAAATTACATAAGGATGGTAGGTAGGCGGGCAACAAGCTGCGCCGCCACCCCTTTTTGAATAGAAAATCCCAATCTGCTGAAAACAAAACCCCGCCCTTGGGGGGTGGAAAAGTTGCTTTGCACTACTCGTTGAACCCGAGCCAAAAACCGCACCGCCTCCGGTGCCAAGGAACCAAACGTGTCGAAGGCCAAGGGAACGAAAACATGTTGATTATCCTCACATGCTTTAGCATGTTTTTCCACTTTTTTGGATTCAGCTCTCATGACCGCTTGCCCGGCCACAAACCCACTATCTCGAAGCCCAACAAGGGGGGACACCCCGGTAAGATCAACACATGCATGTTTCCCACCTTCCCAACCAAAAACTAAGATGTCAGCTGGGCGCAAGGTGGACCTCCCTTCCGCGGGGTCTGTGAGAAAATTAACTGACGCCTCTTTTCTTGCGGAGATCCCTGCTCTTCTAAGGATGTCTGCCAAAACATCCCGGACAAAATCGTGCCGATATTTAAACCCTGGCAATTCCTTACAATGCAACGCATGTTCCCCATACTTATCAAGGCATGCTTTGCGGCAAACGGGGCAAATTTCATCATCGGGGAAAATGGGTATCATCAGCCGGTATTTAAGGATTGCCCTGTACTCTACTGCCGACATCCGTTGCCCCAAGCCTTCGATAGGTAACACAGTAAGGAAGTCCCGGGCGTGAGGCTGTTGCAAGCATTCTAAGACGGCCTTCTGACGGACGGACAGACGGAAATCCCCCTCCAAACTTTGTGCGATTCGGTTATAAAGAGCATTCGCCAGAGTTTTTTGTGGCTTTTTGGGGGCGGTGTCCTTATTAAAGAAACCGCCAATATCAAAGTCAGGAAGGGATCGTTGTAAAAGTTCAATAGCGCCAGAATAATCCGTGTCAATGTGAGCAACCCCACTGTTACGTAATATGTGGTCTTGCAGCCCCCAGGACTGGGACCTGGAGGCCACAAAAGCATAGGCAGCCACGTCCCGGGCTGAGGAGAGACCTAACCCACCAAGTCGAAGCGGTAAAGTCGCAACCCGCCACTGGAGGTCCCCAAAAAAAGCCCCCCCACAGACAACAATGTCTTCTATGGCCTCCCGAAGGCTTTGTCGAAACGGGAAACAGCATTTTCCACAAAGGGAGGCTGACAGGTACGCAAACCGAAGAGCAACTTGGCCACACCCATACATGATCTAAGCAATAGAAGCTCGCTCTGGGGATCCCGCAATCTAGGAAGGAGTCCCATGAGGTCAACAGCTCGCGCCGCCCTTTTAGCAGATAGATCACTTATGAAACCTGCGTCACGGCTGACTGCCCCACCAAGCAGTTTGACCCCCCGATCCGGTCTGCCAATGTCACTAGGAAACAGACCTGGCCGGATCTTGCCCCCATCACACGACGGCCAGAAAACCTCAGTTTTTCTAATATTGAGTTGGAGCCCTAGAGATGGCCCCTCCATGCTAATAATGTCAAGTGCTTTAGCCACCTGAACAGAATCCCCGATAATCGTCCCGTCATCTAAGTACCAAGCATGGAAGGGAAGGTCGCAGTTATCCTGTACCTTTAGCACGAGGGGGTGTAAAGCTAGAGCAAAGAGCAAGGGCCCCAAAGGGTCCCCTTGCTGAACCCCAGCGAAGGCTCCAATACGCTCATTCCCCACATACAGCCTAGCTGGCTGAGCATATAAGAACTGAACCCACGGGAATATGGAAGGGCAGTGACAGTGAACTTCCCGTAACAGAGCTGTGCGATCAATAGCGTTGAAAGCGTTAGAAAAATCAACCGTAAGCATAGCAAGCGAGCCATCATCATGGAACGAATCAAGAAACCTGTTAGCACTATGAAGCACAGCCTCTGCCCCATTTGGAATTCCAACTAGGGCTGTTCAAAATCGGATAATCCAAAATTCGAATCCGAAAAATCCGAAAATCCGAATCCGAATTATCCGAAATTTTGGATAATCCGATTTTCGGATATCCGAAAATCGGATTATCCGAAATTTCAGATTCGGATTCGGATCCTGATTTTGAAAATTTTTGGATAATCGGATTATCCGAATCCGAATATTAAAAATATATATATATATATATATATATATATATATATAAATATATAATATTATATACACTACATAATACAATACACAATCATAAATCCTTAATCGTTCTAACTCTAAGTCCATACTCCTCTAATCCATAGTTGTTGCCCTCTCTTCTCTCCTCTATAACAGCCCCCATCCACCTCGTATCCGACCTCCACAGCCCCCTTCCATCAAAATAATAAGTTTTTTTATATATATTTGTTGTTCAAATTTCGTTTATCTAACTTTGATTTTTGTTTTTTTAATAGGTTCACGTTTTAAGCATAAAGGAGAACGTTTTTTATAGTTTTTTTTATTATTTTTTATTATTTTTTTAAAATTTTTTTAAGTTTCGGATTATCCGTTGGATGATCCGAATCCGAATCCGAAATTTCGGATATCCGAATTTCGGATATCCGAAATTTCGGATTCGGATTCGGATCTCAATATTGACTATCCGAAATTTCGGATTATCCGAAATTCGGATATCCGAAATTCGGATTATCCGATTTTGAACACCCCTAATTCCAACCCCAAACTGAAAGTCCCCTAAATATTTAACAACTTCTTTCCCCACTTTCAAATCCAGAATTTATTTTTATATTAATTTTTATCATTATACATAAAAAAAAAAAACGAGAATATGCATCTATTATTGTCTTGCATTTAGGATTTATTATTTTTATATAACACATGACATCTTAAATATTACACTTTATCTTAATGCACACTCACATTTCCGATTGTAAAGTAAAAAAAAAAAATCCGTTACGACCCTCCACTTCAAATGTTCTGGTTCCGCCACTGCGTTGGACCATTTGGAGCAATCTCGTATGAGCCTCCAGACCTTCAAGTGTTGAAAATTTCATGCGTGGCTTTATATTCGTCCAAAGCCGCCTCCAAGATCATCTCGTCGCCATTGCCGATTTCTAACTGTACTTTGTGCGTTGATAAATGGCTTGAAAATTTATGCATTTACTATTAATATCACTCCTTTTGCCTGATATTGAATCCGGAGCCCAGTAATTTTCTCCCCTACGAACGAGACCAAAAAATATTGTCCGGATTCGTCTTCAAAACTCACCTTTATTATGGTAGTTCGCTAAAAAAAACAAAACCAAAAAAAATATATATTAGTGCGCGTTAAAAAATACTATCTATAAGTTAATATAACATAACAAACAATATATATCTTACAAACTATGGGATCCTCCGAAACGTCAATCCATGCTCGGGCTATGATGTGCTAAAAGTAGTTTAATAAAAATAACTAAATTAAACCTAAAACTAGACACCTAGTAATACTCTAGACTCTCTAAAACTAAACTACTGACAGGCAAGTGAACCTATCGACTCTAGTAAAGCTAAAGTAAGTCCGGATATCGAACCCACAGGACTCTAATGGAAAACGGTAACTAGACTCGAAAACTTATCTAAAACTGAAATAAAACTATTTATTATTTTAGAGGGGGGTTTTACTAAAAACTAAATTAAAGAAAAATAAATAATTAACTAAATAAACTAAACTGAACTTAAGACGTAAACAGAGCTGAACCAAATTCAAATGATGGTGAGAATACTACCTAGGTTAGAATTTCTCTACAAGTAGGCCATTGTATCAAAGCGGTTCCTTGCCTCATAAGTTAGGCCATTGTAGAATTTCTCTACAAGGGCCCAATCAGTTAGACCATGTTGAGAGCACCTGCTAAGCAGGTTTTGGAAACGCTCCCATGCAAGATAATAAGGCTCATCAGGTTCCATCCGGAACGAATGGATCTGATCGCGAAGGCGGGATGCCTTGCTAGGTGGAAAGTACTTATTCAGAAAAGCTTCTTTAAGGGCATCCCAGGTGGTAAAAGTGTCAGTAGGGTGAGAGTCGAGCCAAGTGGCGGCTCGACCAGAAAGGGAAAAGGGGAACAAGTGGAGGAATTTAGCATCATCTGTGGCACCCTGTAGCTTAAAGGTAGCTAGGATGCGAGTCAGACGGGCAATGTGGGCCGGGGCATCCTCATCATCGCGGCCGTGGAATTGACAAGTGTTATTAATGGCCGTCATGATGTAGGAGGGTATCTGCCAGGACCCATCATTGTTGATGGCTGGAATGGTAATAGGGGAGTTAACTCCCGTAAAACCCTGGGTGGATTGTTGGTGGACAGTGCGACGCTCAGCCATTTGGAAAAGGTTTGGTGGTGGACTGGGTGGTGGGGAGGATGACCTAGAAGAACAAGAGCTAGAAGAACTTACCTCTTCAAGCTTAACTTCAGCAGCTGACTTGCTCCGCGAACGAGTAACTGGCATAAAACTGCAGAGTAGACAGTAAAAGAGGTAAGGGAATAACAGATAGAAGAAACTAAGAAAAAATATAAAAGACTCGAAATAAAAATAAAAATTAAAAATTTACTGAAAATAAAAATAACAAATAGCACAGATATTTCAGATAAGTTCAATCAAAGCTAATTAACGCAATCGCCAAGAGTCCCCGGCAACGGCGCCAAAAACTTGATGTGCTAAAAGTAGTTTAATAAAAATAACTAAATTAAACCTAAAACTAGACACCTAGTAATACTCTAGACTCTCTAAAACTAAACTACTGACAGGCAAGTGAACCTATCGACTCTAGTAAAGCTAAAGTAAGTCCGGATATCGAACCCACAGGACTCTAATGGAAAACGGTAACTAGACTCGAAAACTTATCTAAAACTGAAATAAAACTATTTATTATTTTAGAGGGGGGTTTTACTAAAAACTAAATTAAAGAAAAATAAATAATTAACTAAATAAACTAAACTGAACTTAAGACGTAAACAGAGCTGAACCAAATTCAAATGATGGTGAGAATACTACCTAGGTTAGAATCCTACTCATGACTGGCGAACTTTTATGGTTATGGAACTAGCTATGGAATCGGGATCTTTAGATACTAAACTTACAGGATAAACTAGAGGACCCTCGACCCTTCTCAAGGAGAAACCTAAGGTTACCTATAAGCCGTTAAACTACCGATTGAGAGGTTACCCTTACAGGCTTACCTACTCTGATGATAAAGTACCCGCTAGACAGTCTACCTTACAGCGCGAAAGCCTCACTACACTAAAAGTGCAAGGGGTAACTATAGAAAACCTGACCTGACTCGATACGCAAGTAGTGGTAAGGAAACTAGGAAGATCTTCTTACAAAGCATCTAAATCTAGCAATTTAACACCCTAGACATATCGACAATCCCGCACCTTACAGCTATTGGAATTGGAAGAATACTTAGAACTACCCAATCAACAAAAATCACTCCTATGGAAAACACTAGCAATTTACCATAAACTAGTTGCTAACACAAAGTCCACAACCTAACACGCATTCATACATGAAAGACATTCACAAAAACGCATGTGGAGTAAATAATTATCAATTGAACAAAACTAAGTACGCATCTACACCAGATCAAAAATAATCAAAGTCTTTACTAAACCATCAACCCATAGTCAAAGTTCCAAAAAACCATAAAAAACGTTCATTCAATCATGAGTATTCATCATAACCTAAGTAGTAATGAAAGTCTAGCCAAGAAACATGTTCAAAACAAGAATAAAATCAATTCTAAATTCAAGAAACATAGTTTGCAATTCAAAAGAACAAAGGAATGAAGAAACCGAATGATTAAAACCCGAATCTCTCAATCCCAATGCTCAAAATCTTGACCTTTCGCCTTTTTCTCACCTCCTAGTGCTCCAGAGCAGCTCCCATATGTCAAAAGTGAAGATAAAAACGATTTATGTTCGTTCTAGGGTTTTTAGAATCGAAATTGGGCCAAAAACCCATTTTTTCACGTTTTTACTCCCGTCACGTAGCGTGACGGGATTCAGGTGATGTCGTCACGTAGCGTGACCAACTTCAGGATCAGGAGGGATTCGTCACGTCGCGTGACCAGATGTGCTCTTTCCCGTCACGTAGCGTGACGAGACATAATTTTTCATTTTTTTCTTTTTTTGACTTCCCGATCAACCGCGACTCGTCCGGAGGCTCGTTTTTTCTCGTTTAAGCTCCATTTTACTTCCTTTCTTGCCCGGACTCCTGTGCAACACGAAATACTAAATAGAATACGAAAATACCACAAAAACGACACTAACTGACTCGAAAATAATATAAACTATAGACCGAAAACGGATGTATTTTGCAATACATCAAATATCCCCACACTTATGTTTTTTTCGTCCCTGAAAAAGAATTATGCTATGGAATCACAGTTAGGTTTACATCCGGTTTCAAAACATAGGTTACTTAATTAATAATCTACTAACGTGTTGATTGCGATTGCAGGTATATTGATCCTCTTAAACCCAAACCGGTTTCCAAGCCCCTTTTTATTTACGTTAAGTTCACGTTGATTAGTCTATCTAGGGTCTCACTCAAAGGAAGCCACAGTTCCTCCTAATTCCGCCTCAAGCTTATGAAGCTAAAGGAACGACCAATTGACCATTTCCCAACCGTCTTATGTAGAAAACCAAGAGAATTTAAAATCATTTTTTTTTCATCATACTTAACTCAGAGGGTGTGACCAATCCAAGTCGCTATCCCAGTGGCCAGGCACCTTAAGCTTCAGCATTTTTTTTTTTTTTCAATCTCAGCATACTTAACTCAGAGGGTGTGGCCAATCCAAGTCGCTATCCCAGTGACCAGGCACCTTAAGCTTCAGTATTTTTGCTTTGATTTCTATTTTTTTTTTTTAAGTGATTAGAAATTCTGACGGTTTTAAACTTGTAACGGAGCTTCCTATACTATTTTTGGCGGTTTCGGTCTCCCCGTTTCTCCTAGATGAGAACCCACAAAATAGCCTAACATAATTAATTAATTACTTTTTAAAGGAAACCTTTCTACCGGCCGAGCCTACCCACATATCCCAAATCAGACACGCTTTCAATCAATTTTAATCTCTTATTATACATACTATTTGAAAACCGGACACCTAACTTTACCTATCATCTTCCATATTTTATATAATGCAAACTTCAAAATCAGGGACATTTTTTTTTTTTCATTTTTTTTAGATTTTTTTTTTTTCGACTATGACAGACACGGTCCATCCCCACACTTAAATTTTTGCATTGTCCCCAATGCAGGAATGGACAACTGACTCAAACGAAATAATACTGACACTAAACAAAAAGAAAAACAAAAAGAAAAGATAAAAAGGAAAAGACTTAGCTGGAAATATAGCAAGACTGTCATGTGCCAGTCTAATCCAAAAACATGCCCTCCAATTCGAACGTGCTCAGCAAACAATTCCAAACTCCCACACACGAACGAAAGCGGCTCATCATGCTAAACCATACTCACAAACCATAAACCACCAGATATATATATAAACAAAACATCACCAACCAACCATCCCAGTACCCAAAGTATCAAAATATATCAGGTTTAGTACAGACCATGATCAAATCAAAACATCAGATAAAAGAAAAATAAAGGAAAATACTAAACCAGTGATCATGCTGCACTTCCATCCCCACACTAAGTCTCATCAGCTCCACCTGGTGGCTCATCCTGCGGCACATGCGGCTCTAGGGCTCTGAAACTGTCCGGGATAGCAAGGTTCATTGCTCCCATCATACACCTCCACATGTCCTCCTGTCTGCGATGACCTGCAACAATCAACTCCCGTAACTCCAAATACTGCCTATCTGTCCTCTCACAAAGTGCCTGTAGAGTCAATGGTACTGGAGGTGGCTCTCTAAGAGGATACTGACGACCAGGCAACTCTCTCCTATGCTTAGGTCTCTGTAAACGAGTAGGGATGCCGGCCTGGAGTGCCTCAGCTGCTGCTGACCCCTCGGGGGGTGGTACCTGTGGACCTGGGATAACTGTGTCCCATTCCACAGGATCAGTCGATACTAAAATGCCTGCCTGCTTAAGCTCTTTCTCTCCAAAATACTTGGCCTTTGGCCCCTCCACTAAGTAACTCTTTTTATACCTGTCAAAAACCTTCAAATTCTCTGCTAAAACAGTAATATATGGACCCATGTCTAAAGCAGCCCGGTCTCCTCCCCTCCTTGGCCTAGCAAAAGACCAAGCCAACACACTAGCTAAATTGGCCTCTCGCCCTGAACCATACATAACAAGCAGAAAAGATCTATCCAGTTCACCTTATTCTCTCCTGATTTCCTACCCACCAAAGTACATGACAAAATCTTAAGTATATACCTGTAAACCGGATCCCGAATATCTGTTCCAGCCAAATTTTTAGAAAACGGTGTAATAGCAATGGTCTCCCAAAACTCAGTTAAATCATGCACTGTCAAACTATACTCTTTCTCCACCTTATAAGCTCCTCTCAAACTAGTCAAGAAACCTGGGGTCGCAACCTCCTCTCTCGTGTAGAAGTCACTAACCACAGCGAAATCAGGTATAGACATTTCATAAAGTACCCTACCCAGAGAAAACGCCACTGCATCCCGCTCAGCAAATGTGCCTTCCTTATGCTTAAATGTAGAGTGAAACTCAATGATCAGCTCCTCGTACTGTTCTTTATCACAAGTTAACACCCGCTTAAACCTAGGCCCCAGCAATCCCTCAATTCTCTCTCGCTGACCCACTGTATGCAGCCAATCCCAGTCAATCGTGCGCGGTACTAAAAGCTCTGTATCAACCAAAGCATCACACTTCTCTGCTTCTCTGGTACCTTCCTGAAACTGTAAGAGAGTATGCCGCCTGAGGTCCTCTCTTGTGCATATTGTGAGTGTCTCCGGTGCCGAATATAGAATCTCTCGGCGTTTCTGATGTTTTTCTCGAGCATTTTCCTGCTGTGCTGGTACCTGCTTTGGGGTTGATGCGGGTGCCTTCTTCCGTTTTTGACCAGCGCGAGACGACGACGAACCTGCCATGCCTGCAAAACAACGTTAAACACAAACAAGAACAAGCAAGCAAGCATTAGTAATCACAATCTTATTTTTTTATTTTTTTTTTATTTAATTTTTTTTTTAATTTTTTTTTATATATATATATATACATAATATACAAAAATACGACCGTATAGCATTTCTTTCGCGGTCGTGACCGAAATAAAAAAAATACAACTCGAAAAGTGGGTTACCGTTTACAACTTATCGAATTCTAGACCCAAACCTCGCCCGAATGGAGATTGAGTACGGGCGAGGCGGTCTTATACCTGTGAATAGCATACTAGTAAACCCAACGACTCAAAAAAAAAAAAAAAAAAAAAGACAAAGACTAACTAAGACAGACTCGACGTACAGACGTGACACTAGGATGAACAAAAACGACTCAAAGTACACTACCCCATCCCGGCACTTTAATTGTCCGCAATTAAGTACAAGTGCCTAATGGATTCAAAATGGCGACCCGAAAAACAGAATTGAGAAAGCAAATGGTTTTAGTAAAATTTGATTCGGGTTGAAAAACTCCCCTTAGACGGGGGAGTTTTGGCCATTTGGTACCTAAAAAATAAACGACAATAATATGACATAATCCCAACACATGGCAATAAAGACCATAATCGACACAAAAGACGCGACCCTAACGGACTAGCGACCTAAGTATAACTCAACTAAACGACATCAAGGCTCGACCAAAAGACATGAACACTTAAGTAAAACGACTACACTATGACACTATATCAAACAAGACGCAAGAACACCACGACGCAATAACACCATACTAAAGACAACAATGAACATTAAGCGACTCTAGAGACGCGACACAAATGGACTAGAACCTAAGTAGAACTCAACTAGACAACATCAAAACTCGACTAAAAGACATGAACAAGGACCAAAACGACACTATGACATACCCAAACAAGACGCAATAACACCACGACACTAGGACATCATTCCAGAGACATTAATGAACTATACGCGACTCGACTTGAAGGACGCGACACGACTTAAACAGGCTAACTGCTGACCATTAAGATCCTAAGAAAACCGATGAATAAAGGAAAACGACACAGACGAAATTCATACAAAAGAAAATGCCAGAACTCATACCTGTAAGAGCTGTAACAGGAAGAAAACACGAGGTGGATGAATGGTGGTTTAGGGAGGAGGGATGGTGGTGGTCGGGTGGTTTTGGGAGGAGGTAGGGGGGCTGGTTGTTGGGTCCGGAGGTGCAGAAGGTAGGGGCGGAGGGTTTGGGTTGCAGGTTGTAGGCGGGAGCCGGAGGTAGAAGGGAGAGGCGGTGATAGTTGGAGGTAGGGGCTGGTGGAAGGAGAAGGTTAGGGTTGCAGCGGAGGAGGGGGTGAAGGTGGGGTGTGGTCCGGTGGTGGGTGGTGACAAGGAGGAGGTGGTGGTGATGGTTTGGCGGCGAGTTGGTGGTTTAGGGGTCGCGCAGAGGGAGGTCGGGTGGTGGTCTTGGGTGCAGGGCAGAGGCGGGGGAAAGGTGTGTAGAGGGTTGGCGGCGGTGGGGGTTGGGGTCGGAGGTAGGGTGGTGCAGCGGAGGAGCAGAGGGGTGGCAGGTGTGGCAGCGGACGCGGAGGGGAGGAGGAAGGGAGAGGCGGAGCAGGGTGGTTAGTGGAAGGGTTTGGTGGAGATGGAGGATTGGGGTGATTGGTGAAATTGTTAGGGTTTTGTTTATGGTGAAAGTGAAGAAGAAGAATCAGAGGTCCCGTTTTTTTTTTTTTTTTTTTTTCGTCGCGTTACGTGACCAAGCTGTCCCAACCTCGTCACGCAGCGTGAAGGGTGGTTTTTCTCAGAAAGTTGGCTTCTTTGTCACCCTTTTTGCCTTAGAAAAATTTTTATGTTTTCCCCACCATTCCTAAACCTCATATCTAGCAAAAATTTTGATAAAATACATACCTCTACTTGCTTTCTCGGTGTTCCCTTCAACGATTTAGCTATGAATTCCTGCAAGATGATGTCGACACACAAAAACACAACCCGAAAAACAACACATACAAAATCGAAAACTACTAACTAAGCTATAAATTAAAGAAAAACGAACCTCTACAAACTCTACACTTGGGATTTTCACCCAAGAACTCTAAGTACTCATCTTCTCCGGAATTTCGAGAGGAGTTTCCTCACTCTCGCTCGTGTCTAAAGGTCCCCCAATGTAATGCTTCAACCTATGACCGTTGACCTTCCATGTTTTTCCTTCATCAACGTGTAGTAATTCAATGGTGCCATACGGGAACACTTCTTTCACCGTATACGGTCCCGCCCACTTAGATTTAAGCTTTCCTCCAAACAACTTCAGACGAGAATTATATAAAAGCACCTGATCACCCTTCTTAAACACCTTCACACCTTTCAATCTCCTATCATGCAACGCTTTAGTTCTCTCCTTAATATTCAAGGATCGCGCATACGCTGCATCTCGAAGCTCCTCTAACTCATGAAGCTGAAAGTATCGTCGCTTCGCTGCTTCGGTCAAATCAAGATTAACCGCCTTAAGGGCCCAAAGAGCTCGATGTTCTAGCTCAACGGGGAGATGACATGCTTTACCGTAGACAATCATAAACGGAGTAGTGCCTAACGGTGTTTTGTATGCAGTTCTAAATGCCCAAAGCGCATCATCTAGCTTGTCGGACCAATCCTTCCGACTTTTCCCAACGGTTTTCTCAAGGATTCTCTTCACTCCTCGGTTTGCATTCTCCACTTGACCGCTTGTTTGCGGATGGTAAGCGGTAGATAAACGGTGAGTGACCCCGTAGCGCGCTAGCACCTTTTGCATCATGGTGTTACAGAAATGCGTACCACGGTCACTAATAAGTGCCTTGGGAGTACCAAACCGAGTGAACAACTTCTTCAAAAATTTCACCACCACTCGGGCATCGTTAGTCGGTAGAGCTTGCGCTTCCACCCACTTGGAAACATAATCAATGGCCACGAGGATGTACCGGTTCCCTCCAGAAATGGGGAACGGTCCCATGAAATCAATGCCCCATACATCAAAAACTTCAAGAACCTGAATGGGGTTCTGAGGCATCTCATCCTTGGATGAAATATTACCGGTGCGTTGACAAGCATCACACCGCCTTACGAAATCGAGGGCATCCTTCACCACTGAAGGCCAATAAAAACCACTGTCAAAGACCTTCTGAGCTGTAGTGTGATGAGCATGGTGCCCTCCATAAAGACTCTCATGACAATGCCTAATGATCTCTAGACCCTCCTCTCTACTAACACATCTCCTCAAAATCCTATCACTTCCTATTCTAAACAGAAAAGGATCATCCCACACATACTTAGTAGCTTCTCTAAGAAACTTCCTACGCTGTTGGGTATTCATACCCTCTACCAACATCCCATGAGCATGATAATTTGCCAAATCAGTGAACCATGGCATACCTTGCTTCTCAGCCTCAACAAAATCTATGGACTCGTGAGGGAATTTATCTCCAATCGCCTCCTCACGAATCTCCTCCCTACTCGGATCCTCTAAACGAGAAAGGTGATCCGCAGCCACGTTCTCGGCTCCCCGTTTATCCTTAATCTCAATATCAAACTCAGAAAGCAAAAGAATCCACCGAATTAAACGAGGTTTGGCGTCCTTCTTTGCGAAGAGAAACCGCAAAGCCGAGTGATCAGTAAAGACGGTGGTTTTGGAAAGCACGAGATAAGAACGGAATTTATCGAAAGCAAACACAACCGCCAAGAGCTCTTTCTCGGTAGTTGTGTAGTTCTCCTGAGCATCATTAAGGGTCTTACTGGCGTAATAGATAGGATGAAAATGTTTGTCACGCCTTTGCCCTAAGACTGCCCCGACTGCGTAGTCACTCGCATCACACATGAGCTCGAAAGGCAAGCTCCAGTTGGGTGAAACTAAGATAGGAGCACTCACCAACCGCTCCTTCAAAAACTCAAAAGCCTTGAGACACTCCTCATCAAAGACAAAAGGAACGTCTTTCTCAAGAAGACGGGTCATGGGGCGAGTGATTTTGGAAAAATCCTTAATGAACCTACGATAGAAGCCCGCATGACCAAGAAAACTACGGATGGACTTGACATTGGTCGGAGGTGGAAGCCTACTAATGGTGTCAATCTTAGCCCTATCAACCTCTATACCATCCCTAGAAATCTTATGTCCTAGAACTATCCCCTCAGTCACCATAAAGTGACACTTCTCCCAATTCAACATTAACTTAGACTCTACACATCTCTCTAACATCCTCTCTAAGTTAACCAAGCAAACATCAAAAGAGCTACCATAAACCGAAAAATCATCCATGAAAACCTCCATAGATGTCTCAATCATATCCTGAAAAATAGCTATCATGCAACGCTGAAAGGTGGCCGGAGCGTTACATAACCCAAACGGCATGCGGCGATACGCATAAGTGCCATAGGGGCATGTAAAGGTGGTCTTCTCCTGATCCTCCGGTGCAATGGGGATCTGGAAATAACCTGAAAATCCGTCAAGGAAACAGTAAAACTGCTGCCCTGCCAAACGCTCCAACATCTGATCAATGAACGGGAGAGGAAAATGGTCTTTCCTGGTGGCATCATTTAGTCTCCTATAATCAATACAGACACGCCAACCCGTAACAGTACGCGTGGGAATGAGCTCATTCTTCTCATTAGTGACCACAGTCATCCCTCCCTTCTTAGGGACAACTTGAGTTGGGCTCACCCACGGGGAATCAGATATGGGATAGATCAGACCAGCATCCATAAGCTTAAGAACCTCATTCCTAACTACTTCCTGCATGTTCGGATTTAGGCGTCTCTGAGGCTGCACCACAGGCTTATAATCATCCTCCATGAGTATCCTGTGGGTACAGTAAGTAGGGCTGATGCCCTTGATGTCAGAGAGCCTCCATGCAATGGCTTGCTTATGTGCCTTCAACACATCAAGCAACCGACTCTTCTCCTCCTCCGTCAGTTTAGATGAAATAATGACGGGCAAACTAGCATTCTCCCCTAAGTAGGCATATTCTAAGTGAGAGGGCAAAACCTTAAGTTCTAAAGGTGGTGGTGTCTCTAATGAAGGTTTACTACTCTCCTCACGAACCTCACTAATCTCTAAAGCCTCAGGAAACAAAGGGGACTCTTCCCTAACTAACTCTAACTCCTCATCATGGGTCTCAACTACCAAATCACCCCCACAGATGTAATCAAGACATCGGTCCACACGAGAGATAAAAGAATTTATGAAGTAAACAGAGTCAGTGGGACCGCTAAAATCGTCTTGACTACCAGGGTATCTCATGGATTTGACGATCTCAAAGGTGACCGTCTCATCTCCTACGCGTAGAGTGATCTTCCCGTCAAAGACATCAATGAGTGCCTTGGCGGTGCGCAGAAACGGACGACCTAGAATTAGAGGTACTTTGTCGTCTACCTCCATGTCAAGAATAACGAAATCCACGGGGAAAACAAATTTATCAACTTTCACCAACAGGTTTTCCACAATGCCCCGTGGATATTTGACCGATCGGTCAGCAAGGGATAAAGTCATGCGCGTTGGGGTCAGGTCACCTAGGTCTAGTTTCTCATAAAGAGAATAAGGCATCAGGTTGATACTAGCACCTAAGTCTGCCAACGCGTGGTTTTGAGTGTCACTACCAAACATACACGGGATTGTAAAAATCCTGGGATCTGTCAATTTCTCCGGTAGCTTGTTCAAAACCACCGCAGAACATCCCGCAGTCAATGGAATGTTTGAGACCTCCCCCAGCCTATCTTTCCTTTTCAGAAGATCTTTAAGGAATTTGGCATATTTAGGCATATGCTGGAGGGCCTCAATAAACGGGAGATTGATTTTGAGCTGCTTAAACATATCAAGAAAATGTCCATACTCCTTAGCATATTTCTGGTTCCTAAGGCGGGCTGGGTATGGAAGACGAGAAGGATCAATCTCAGGGGTAGGCCTAGTCGGTATGGGAGTCCTACCTACAACCTTCTCTGTCTGAGGCTCACTATTTGGTGCGGTACTTGCTGGGACTAGCCTAGGTTGCACCCTACTAGGAGCCTCCATCTCTATTTCCTCATCTAACTGCTCCTCTACCTCACTCTCTACCTGCTCACTAACTCTCTCTGCCCCTCTACCACTACGAGTGGTGACTGCTTTCAGTTGGGCGGCTGGGTTGGGTTGAGTACTACCCGAGAACTGGCCTTGGGGCCGCTCTTCCAACCGCCTAGCAATATCACCAACAGTACGCTGAAGATCCAAAAATGCAGAGTGGTGATTTTTCAACAAGGTGTCATGCTCTGCAAGAGTTTTCTGGGTGTGGGCATCCTTAGCTACTAACTGGGTCAAAAGCTCTTCTATCTTACCCAAACCACCCTCAATACCCGAACCTACCTTATTACCCGAATTTCCACCCGAATACTGACCCTGCCCCTGGTTATGAGTAGAGTTTGATGAGAAACCAGGGGGATTACTGGAAGATTTCCAGCTGAAGTTTGGATGATTCCTCCAACCTGGGTTGTAAGAATTTCCATAGGAGTTATTGGACCCGCGGTTCTGACCGCCTACAAAATCCACCTGTTCCTCCTGATGAATCAAAGGACATTCAGAAGTAGCATGCCCTCCCCTACACATCTCACACTTTTCAGATTTCAATTTCAGTTCCTTCACTTCCTTAGTCAGAGCATCTAGAGCAGCAGCCACACTAGTATCCAATGTGACTTGGTGAACACCTCGAGCTGGTGAGGTGGTACTAGGTGCAGGAACGGAATTCCTGAGTAAAGTCCACTGCTCATGGTCTGTTTGGGCAAAACTTTCAAATAAGTCATTGCATTCGGCCGCAGTTTTCTTACCCATCATGTGGCCGCCTGCAGAAGTATCAAAGCGGTTCCTTGCCTCATAAGTTAGGCCATTGTAGAATTTCTCTACAAGGGCCCAATCAGTTAGACCATGTTGAGAGCACCTGCTAAGCAGGTTTTGGAAACGCTCCCATGCAAGATAATAAGGCTCATCAGGTTCCATCCGGAACGAATGGATCTGATCGCGAAGGCGGGATGCCTTGCTAGGTGGAAAGTACTTATTCAGAAAAGCTTCTTTAAGGGCATCCCAGGTGGTAAAAGTGTCAGTAGGGTGAGAGTCGAGCCAAGTGGCGGCTCGACCAGAAAGGGAAAAGGGGAACAAGTGGAGGAATTTAGCATCATCTGTGGCACCCTGTAGCTTAAAGGTAGCTAGGATGCGAGTCAGACGGGCAATGTGGGCCGGGGCATCCTCATCATCGCGGCCGTGGAATTGACAAGTGTTATTAATGGCCGTCATGATGTAGGAGGGTATCTGCCAGGACCCATCATTGTTGATGGCTGGAATGGTAATAGGGGAGTTAACTCCCGTAAAACCCTGGGTGGATTGTTGGTGGACAGTGCGACGCTCAGCCATTTGGAAAAGGTTTGGTGGTGGACTGGGTGGTGGGGAGGATGACCTAGAAGAACAAGAGCTAGAAGAACTTACCTCTTCAAGCTTAACTTCAGCAGCTGACTTGCTCCGCGAACGAGTAACTGGCATAAAACTGCAGAGTAGACAGTAAAAGAGGTAAGGGAATAACAGATAGAAGAAACTAAGAAAAAATATAAAAGACTCGAAATAAAAATAAAAATTAAAAATTTACTGAAAATAAAAATAACAAATAGCACAGATATTTCAGATAAGTTCAATCAAAGCTAATTAACGCAATCGCCAAGAGTCCCCGGCAACGGCGCCAAAAACTTGATGTGCTAAAAGTAGTTTAATAAAAATAACTAAATTAAACCTAAAACTAGACACCTAGTAATACTCTAGACTCTCTAAAACTAAACTACTGACAGGCAAGTGAACCTATCGACTCTAGTAAAGCTAAAGTAAGTCCGGATATCGAACCCACAGGACTCTAATGGAAAACGGTAACTAGACTCGAAAACTTATCTAAAACTGAAATAAAACTATTTATTATTTTAGAGGGGGGTTTTACTAAAAACTAAATTAAAGAAAAATAAATAATTAACTAAATAAACTAAACTGAACTTAAGACGTAAACAGAGCTGAACCAAATTCAAATGATGGTGAGAATACTACCTAGGTTAGAATCCTACTCATGACTGACGAACTTTTATGGTTATGGAACTAGCTATGGAATCGGGATCTTTAGATACTAAACTTACAGGATAAACTAGAGGACCCTCGACCCTTCTCAAGGAGAAACCTAAGGTTACCTATAAGCCGTTAAACTACCGATTGAGAGGTTACCCTTACAGGCTTACCTACTCTGATGATAAAGTACCCGCTAGACAGTCTACCTTACAGCGCGAAAGCCTCACTACACTAAAAGTGCAAGGGGTAACTATAGAAAACCTGACCTGACTCGATACGCAAGTAGTGGTAAGGAAACTAGGAAGATCTTCTTACAAAGCATCTAAATCTAGCAATTTAACACCCTAGACATATCGACAATCCCGCACCTTACAGCTATTGGAATTGGAAGAATACTTAGAACTACCCAATCAACAAAAATCACTCCTATGGAAAACACTAGCAATTTACCATAAACTAGTTGCTAACACAAAGTCCACAACCTAACACGCATTCATACATGAAAGACATTCACAAAAACGCATGTGGAGTAAATAATTATCAATTGAACAAAACTAAGTACGCATCTACACCAGATCAAAAATAATCAAAGTCTTTACTAAATCATCAACCCATAGTCAAAGTTCCAAAAAACTATAAAAAACGTTCATTCAATCATGAGTATTCATCATAACCTAAGTAGTAATGAAAGTCTAGCCAAGAAACATGTTCAAAACAAGAATAAAATCAATTCTAAATTCAAGAAACATAGTTTGCAATTCAAAAGAACAAAGGAATGAAGAAACCGAATGATTAAAACCCGAATCTCTCAATCCCAATGCTCAAAATCTTGACCTTTCGCCTTTTTCTCACCTCCTAGTGCTCCAGAGCAGCTCCCATATGTCAAAAGTGAAGATAAAAACGATTTATGTTCGTTCTAGGGTTTTTAGAATCGAAATTGGGCCAAAAACCCATTTTTTCACGTTTTTACTCCCGTCACGTAGCGTGACGGGATTCAGGTGATGTCGTCACGTAGCGTGACCAACTTCAGGATCAGGAGGGATTCGTCACGTCGCGTGACCAGATGTGCTCTTTCCCGTCACGTAGCGTGACGAGACATAATTTTTCATTTTTTTCTTTTTTTGACTTCCCGATCAACCGCGACTCGTCCGGAGGCTCGTTTTTTCTCGTTTAAGCTCCATTTTACTTCCTTTCTTGCCCGGACTCCTGTGCAACACGAAATACTAAATAGAATATGTTGGGTTATTTTGAGACCACAGTTACCAGAATAGAGACTTTTGAGTGTTTATTGTATAGTTTGATAGTTGAAGGACTTAGTATGTAATTAATATAATGTTTAGTGCTCAAAACCCTAGTCTGCGCACTTATTTGGACGGGCCCTGCGCACTTGTGTTAAGTGCGCAGGCCCAGGTGCTGTCCTATATAAAGAATGTGTGTGCACAGCTCTAGGGTTGGGGTTTTGGAGTTTTATCTTTGTAGCACACTTTGCATACGTGCGTACTTAATCATATTCCAAGGTTATTCATCTTCAAATCTGCTATGGAATTATTATGTTATTCATTGTGTGTGTCGGGTCTTTCAATGTTTATCTAGTTTTATTTGTTTCTTGGATTAATCACTTGAAACACCTAACTAATAGGTGTTTCTAAGTGATAACAATCTATTGCATTCAACAAGATCTAGTATTTCGGGACTACAATTTGGTATCAGAGCCATTGTGCTCTAGATTGTATCTACTTTAAGATACCAAAACCCTCATCTTGTTAAGCTTTTATTATCAAGATTATTTTTTGTAAACTTTAAATTTTGGTGTTTTTCTCATATTTTGGTTTCAAATCTTGTGAAAATCGTGTTTCTAAATGCTTAGAGTATATTATTTTGATCAGAAAATGGTTTGGAAAGGATTCAGCTGAATTTTATGTTTGCTACAGCTCGTATCTGCGCACTTATTTCATATATACTGCGCACATATCTCATAAGCTGAGCACTTATCTCTTAGTTTGAGCACTTGTCATTTTGTACGCATCTAGGGTTTCTGCGCACTTGTTGCTTTTAAAATTGGTTTCTGCGCACTTATTCCTTTGAATTGATCTCTGCGCACTTGAGTTTCTGCGCACTTGTTTACATAAGTTAATCTCTGCGCACTTATAGCATTTCATTGTCTTGAGTACTTATCTAGGGTTTCTGCATACTTAAACAGAAATCTTGGATTTGTGCGCACTTACTGAAGGTGTAGTGTTGAGTACTTGGCTAGGGTTTCTGCGAACTTAAAATCTTAAACGAGAGTTTAAGTGAGTCTGCGCACTTAATTTAGTGCGCAGGCTGATCAGTAAACACTGAGCACTTATAATGCCCAAATGTTGACTGATCTGCGAACTTATAGCCACACGTATACTTCCAAGCTGCATACTTAACTAAGACTACAACTTGACAAGGCTGTTTATATTCTTACAGGCTGCTGCATACTGATCCAGACTGCTGTGAACTTAAGTGTGAACTTAATTGCGCACTTAACTGCGAACTTGCTGTGTACTTACGGACTTGGACAATCTTTTGGACTGATAATTAAAATCTGTTGAACCACGTTTCTAAAATTCATCTAAAAATGGCTGGTAACAATAATCAATCAACTGTTAACCCTATCACACAACAAGATCTTGAAACCGGAACTACTACAAGAGTACCTAAGTTAAAAGGTGCTGAAGATTACGGGACATGGAAAAACCGAATGAGGTCATTCTTTTACGTGACTGACTTTACCCAATGGAACTCCATCCAGTTGGGCCCACACATTCCCATGAGAACCACCGCCACTGGAGAAGAATTCAACCCTGATCCAACAACCTATACCGATGTTGACAAACAGTTACTTCAAAGAGATCATAAGGCTTATGGTGCTCTAACCATGGCCCTATCTAATGATGTGTACAACATGTTTGAAGAGTATGGAACGGCACATGATCTGTGGTTTGCACTGAATGAATACTACGAAGGCAATGAAGAGATGCGCCAATACAAGCAAGACATGGTGCAAAAAGAATATGATATGTTCGGTAGCATTCGTGGGGAGAGTCTGAGCTCGCACATTGATAGGTTTATGAGTATGTTAACAAAAATGAAAAAGGCTGGAATTCCTGTGAACAACAGAAATTCTATCAAGAAGCTGCTGGATTCATTACCAAAAGAATGGAGCATCCAATGCATGCTAATCAGAAAAGAATATCTTGATGCCCAGTCTACATTGGCTGATCTCATCAACACATTGAAGTCCTTTGAGATGGACATTACAAAAAGGGAGATGAATCAGTCCAATCCAAAGGCAGTTCCTATCACTGCAATGAAGAACTTAGCGCTAATGACTCCAGTGGGGAACATGGGTTCAAGCTCATCTCACGTGTATGCTGATGGAACAATTGGTGGTAGTTCAAGTTCAGGAAAACCTGTCCCATACTCTCAATCCAGTGTCACTAACTCTCAGCCGTCAACTCTCAATCCTCAACAGACGAAGCTGGCAACTGAACACGTTGAACTTTTCAACGCTTTTATGACGAGCTTTGAAGCTTTAAAGACTGGTGATTTAAAAAGTGATATGATGAGTCCCGAGGACATGTATCAAGTTGATCCAGACGATATGGAGGAAATGGATCTGAAATGGCAGATGGCCATGATCACTTTAAGGGTGAAGAGGTTTCAAGATAGAACCGGTAGAAGAGTCGGCATGGGGAAAGCTGGGTTTGACAAATCCAAGATCAGGTGTTATAACTGCAAAATTCTCGGACATTTCAAGTATGAATGTCCAACTCTGAATCAAGTTGAAGCCAAACCAGCAAAGAGAGTGGTGGCAATTACAGAAGGAGGAGAAGGTAACCAGCAGAAGGCGCTTGTGGTTCAGGATTTCGATTGGGGAGAGGAAGTCACTGTGGCAGAAGCTGAAGTTAATAAAGCACTGATGGCAAAGATCTGCACAAAGTCACCTCTTGGTGTGAGCTCTCTGGAGGGGTCCTCAGCTGAAATGCCAAAAAGAGAAGAGATAGAGAAGGCTGGTTTAAAAGGCGTGTTGAGTGTGGAGAAAGGGAAGGAGACTGCTGCTGAGGAAGCCTTTGTTGCTGAAAAGACCTCAACAAGCAAGGACAATCAGCAATCACATAGCATGAAGAAGGAAGCTGAAGAGAGAGACCTGGTAAGTATTCCTCTCGAAATAAAATCAAAGCTGTGCTCACCAAGGTGTGTTACAGCCGTTGCTTACTGTTTGTCCCACAATAGGAGAATCTTAAGAGAAATGGATGACATACGAAAAATCAATACTGAAATGAAAGAAAACGAGTTAGCCTATCAGCGAAAGTTAAATGCAACAATTGCTGAAATGCACACTCTAAAAGAATTTGTTCTCAGAAAAGATTTTTTAATTAATGACTTAACTGAAAAACTAGAAAAATCCAGAAATGAAACCAATCATCTCCAAATTGTTGTGGACAAATGGAACGTAAGCAAGCATGCTCATACTGATATCCTTGATTGTTCAAGGAAATCTTTTGTCAAAGATGGAATCGGGTATAAGGATAAAAAGGGAATTGTAAAATCCCTGTTTTTACCCTTGAGCAAAAGTGAATATATACCCATTCCAAAACCACATCCAAAAAATGATCTTTTTGAAAAAGAATGTGTCACATCTGAGTCACACTCTAATATAAGTAAAAGTAGTGCAGATATGACCCAACAGGATCAGGTGGACGATGATGACAGTTGTGGTGGTCAAACAATGGGGTTAGGTCACCCAGGTGCCAATTACTCCACAGTGAATTGGTTCATCTGGAACCATGATAAGTCAAACACTTCTTTAAATTCGGATGACTGTAATAACTTAACTACTTTGGATGACTGTAATAGTTTATCTAGGATGGATAACTGTAATAGTTTATCTAGGCCGGATGACTGTATTACTCTTACCTCTAAACTTGATTTAAAGGGCGTTGTGGACCCAAATGATAGGATGAATCCTATCAAACGATCGGATGTTTGTGTTGAAAATGTTGTGCCTATTTGTGTTGATCTTAATGATGCATTCTGTGATAATGAAAATGTATATAGACCATCTCCATTTGTTCCAGAATTAAAAAGAAACAGGTTTGGAAAATTTCTTACTGAAGAAATTCCAGAATTTACACCATCATCAACAGATGTGTCATGTTCTGAAGAGTCGCAAAGTGAAACAGATAACACAATTTCTGAAGAATCACAAAGTGATACAGAAAGTGATATCAGCGAGCCAGAATGCAACACAAACGAAGAATCGAGCAACAACAACAGTGATGAAGCATGTTCGACAGACAGCCTCAATTCAAGCAACAACAAAAGAAGAACATCACAACCATCATCATCCAGATCTTCTTCAAAGATCAAACCTAAACACTCTAAATGTTTTAGATGTGGAAATGACGGACATGTGGTTAAAAAATGTCATTTGCAACCCAAACCACAAACTGATACCAAAAACCAACAATCTTTTGCAGTTCAAATTAAAGATCTTGAAGAAACCATAAAAAGTTTTGTTAAGGTCACTAAAAATTGGAAAAGGCAAGAGTTTGTGTCGGGGGAAAATCACGACAAATTAAAACTAAAACAGACCTGGATTCCAAAAGTTACTTAACGGGTGGTCTGAGTCGTGTTTGTACATAGTGTCTCATATATTTATCTGTATATTTCTGTTGTCTTATGTATTTTTCAGAATAAACTACAAAAGTGGTTGATTGCCCTGATGAGATATCTATGGCACGTTGATAGCGGGGCATCAAGGCACATGACAGGACTGAAAGAACTCCTTAAAAACTATCGATTCATTGATGGAGAGTTTGTTGCTTTTGCCGGCAATGAGAAGGGTGGAAAGATAGTCGGGATAGGGGACGTGATTTCTGATGCATTGACTTTAGAAGATGTGAACTACGTTCCAGAATTGTGTTACAATCTGCTGAGTGTATCACAAGTCTGCGACAAAGGAATCTCAGTGTTATTTAATGACATGGAGTGCATCTTTCTAAAGCCGGGATTCATTCCTCCTACCAACATGATTATGCTTAAAGCTCCTAGACAAAATAATACTTACGTGATAAATATGAGGGATGCAAAGTCTGAATGTCAAATGACATGCTTACTGTCTAAAGCATCCGAGTCAGAGTCACTGCTTTGGCATAGGCGATTAGGACATGTCAACTTCAAAAACATTAATAAGCTTTCAAAACTAAATCTTGTAAGAGGTCTTCCTTCTAAGGAATTCCCCTTTTCTGAAAAATGTTTAGCATGTGCCAAAGGAAAACAACACAAAAAATCGCATAAGTCCAAAGCTGTGAATTCTATAGACTCACCTCTTCATTTATTACACATGGATCTGTTTGGTCCTATTAGTGTTAAAAGTTTAGCTAAAAAGTCTTATTGCTTGGTGATAACAGATGATTTTTCCCGATTCACATGGGTGTACTTTCTGGAATACAAAAGTGAAGTTGCTGAGATTCTGATGCTGTTTGTTCCTCTTATTGAAAACATTATAAAGACAAAAGTTAGATCAATTCGAAGCGATCACGGAACCGAATTCAAGAATCAAAGTTTCGTGACTTTCTGCAACAATAGAGGAATTCATCTTCAGTATAGTGCTACGAGAACTCCTCAACAGAATGGTGTTGCTGAAAGGAAAAATCGTACACTTATTGAGGCGGCCAGAACCATGCTTATCGACTCCAAACTGCCGATCATATTCTGGGCTGAAGCTGTAAATACCGCCTGTTATGTTCTTAACAGAGTCTTAATCGTAAAGACGCGCGGGAAAACAGGTTATGAGTTGCTTTTTAAGAGAAAACCTTTGATTGACTACTTCAGGCCTTTTGGATGCTCATGCACGCTGCTCAACAATTTCGAGAACATCATGAAGTTCGATGCAGTTGGTGATGAGTGTTTCTTTGTTGGATACTCCTCTAGTCAAAAAGCTTATAGAGTATACAACAAACGAACCAAAATGGTTCTCGAGTCTTTTTATGTTGATTGGCAGGAATCCAACTCTACCAATACAGGAGCCGGACCTGACTGGTTCTTTGATGTAGATGTTGTTTTCAACAATTTCAGCATCATAGATGAACAACCATCTGAAAATCAAGCAGCCGATCCTTCTCCTCTTGAAGATACTCTTTACTCTTCAAAAGACGATGCAGCACCTTTCACCACCCGCTTCTCTCCACTCGTAGCTGATCCAATTGTTCCCCTTCAAACCACAAATGGTGATGCAACTGTTGATACCACCACATCTCCTGAAGTTACTCCAGCTTCAGAAGAAACATCTTCAGCACAACAGTCTGCAAATGATCCATCCAGTTCGTCAACTCCTACAGATCATCTTTCCAATCTGCCTTCCCATATTCAAGAAGAACCAAACATGGGATTTAAATCTTTTAAGGATCACCCTGTGGAGAACATCATTGGACCAATCTCTGAGGGTGTTCTTACTAGAAATCAGGCAGACAAACTGAATATTGCACTTTCAGCCTTCTTATCTCAGACGGTACCCTTCAGTATTGAAGATGCTGTCAGAGATGCAAGTTGGGTTGAAGCCATGCAGGATGAGCTGTATCAGTTTAGGAAGCTAAAGGTTTGGGAGCTTGTGGATTTACCTGAAGGAAAGTATCCTATTGGAACAAGGTGGGTTTTTCGCAACAAAATGGATGAACGAGGCGTGGTAATTAAGAACAAGGCTCGTTTAGTCGTTCAGGGATTTCGTCAACAGGAGGGCATTGATTATGAGGAAGTGTTCGCTCCAGTTGCTAGACTTGAAGCTATTCGTATCTTCCTGGCTTACGCCTCATACAAGAACTTCAAAGTCTTTCAGATGGATGTGAAAAGTGCATTTCTGTACGGGAAGATCAAAGAAGAAGTCTATGTGTGTCAACCCCCAGGTTTTGAAGATCCCCATCATCCCAATAAGTATTACAAACTGGATAAGGCTCTCTACGGACTTCATCAAGCTCCACGAGCTTGGTATGAGACCTTATCGTCATACTTGCTGCAGAATGGGTATACAAGGGGGAAGATCGACATGACCTTATTCACCAAAGAAGTCAATAAACACTCTATCCTAGTTCAAATTTATGTTGATGATATTATTTTTGGTTCCACTGATGAAAATCTGTGCAGGGAATTTGAAAGCATTATGAAGTCTCAGTTTGAAATGAGCATGATGGGAGAATTATCGTTTTTCTTAGGCTTGGAAGTACAGCAAAAAGAAGACGGAATTCTAATTCATCAAGCGAAGTATACAAGAGACATCTTGGCAAAATTCAACATGACAGATTGCAAGCCGTCCAATACTCCTTTTGCGGCCCAAACAACACTTGTACCAGATCTTCAGGGGCCTTCAGTGAATCCTCATACATATCGATCAATGATTGGCTCTCTGATGTATCTTACAGCTAGCAGACCAGATATAATGTGGGCAGTTGGATGCTGTGCGCGTTTTCAGTCTAATCCTAAGCAATCGCATGAGACTGCAGTAAAAAGAGTCTTCCGCTACCTCAAAGGAACACCTAAACTTGGTTTATGGTATCCTAAGAGCGATAACTTTGATCTAATCGCTTACTCTGATAGTGATCATGCAGGTTGTAGGATAGACAGAAAATCTGTCTCTGGTGGCTGTCAATTTCTGGGTAACCGGCTAGTGTCCTGGCAGAGCAAGAAGCAGACCACCGTGTCAATCTCTACTGCTCAGGCCGAATACACAGCTGCTTCCAGTTGTTGCTGTCAAGTGTTATGGATCCAAAATCAGCTTTTGGACTACGGTTTGAATGTCATGCATACACCTATTTTCATTGATAATGATGCATGTCGTGACATCGTGAAGAATCCAATTGACCACTCTAAAACCAAACACATTGAAATTCGGATTCACTCAATTCGCGATGCACACGACAAAGGGTACATACAGGTGTTGCCTATCGATACTGCTGATCAAAAAGCAGATATCTTTACAAAAGCTTTTGATAAAACCCGGTTTCATCAGTTGGTTTCATGGCTTGAGATGATCAACTTTGAATAATAAAAAAAAAAAAAAAAAAAAAAAAAAAAAAAAAAATTGTATATTTTATAAAAAGAAAAATCTTATTTTCCTTTAAAACAAGATTTTTGGGGGAGAAAGTGAACCGGTCTATTCTTATTGCAAATTTAATTCAGGAAATGATAGGAACTAATCATATCTCGTCGGCATGTGAATAGGACCCAGAGGATGTTGTGGCCTCAAGCAAACGATGTGTCGGTAGATTCAGCCTGGAATCAAGTAAACTGCTACTAGGTGATTAACAATGAAGATCTACACGGAAAGCTGGATTCCCACTGTGCTTTAGGTCTGCACAAGCTGAGTCCGGTCATACATAGGTTGAGAAATTAAAAGACACAGAAAATTTTGTGCATAAGCAAATCAAAAGACACCTAAGAGTGCAAGCTACCAATGCGGGGCTAAGAAAAACAAAATTTTTGAAACTGAGCAGAAAAGACACGCAATGTTAGTGACGTGCAAACATACATAGATAGCTCACCAAACGATCAGATGATCATCTTCTCTGCTTATGGGAACATAGACCTGAAGCTCTCATCATCTGATCAAGATAATGATCATCTTCTCTGCTTATGGTAACATAGACCTGAAGCTCTCATCATTATATTTCAATAAACCTTGAGGATCGGTAGGCCAATACCTAGCACACTGTGGGGTCCATAAAATTTTCGTCAATATTACCGAAAAACATGATAAACAATATCACCAAACACATGTTGAAAGAGAAAGGGCATGGATTCAAGTGGACAAGCATACCGACAATTGTTCTTAGGCTGCAGCTATCCAACGGGAAGTTGAAACGGGTTCCGGCAGGTATGGTTAGTATGATCTTGAATGCAGAAGGTAAGATTTGGTAAAACCCCCTTAATCTAAAGGATTTGGGCCTTAATTTCAATCTTTGGGCCAAATTTGTGGGCATCTGCGTACTTGTTGGGGCCCTGCGCACTTAACTCAAGTGCGCAGGCCCAATAGCCCATGTATATATATAATGGTCAACTACGGTCAAAAATTTTTTATCACCCTAAATTTCTTTTTACAAACCCTAATCATCATCACCGTTCATAATCATCATCATCATCACCGTTTCATCATCATAATCATCCTATATCACACCACAATCACACCCTAATCACATCATCTCATACCTATTTGCACTGATTATTGCATCTCATCTACTGTTTAAGGTAGATATTATGTTTCTAATGATTTATTAGTTGTAATTACAGGTTAAAAACGGATCTTATGTGGGTTGTTCTTGTATTATTGAGTTTTTGAAGATTTGAAGATCTGCGTACTTGACATATGAACATGTGCGCACTTGTCTCATAGAGACTGCGTACTTGTTTCATAGTCATATAAGTACACAGAAACCCTAATCATCTGCGTACATAACTGTGAACTTGAAATCTTGAACGAAGGTTCAAGTGTCTGCGTACTTGCTTAGTACGCAGACTTGACTATGTGATCTAAGGGGTTACCATGCCCGGGTGGACTCACCTGCGTACTTGTTTTGGTCTAGGTGATAACTAAGTGCTCAGTCAATGTATGTGCGCACTTGACTGAGCACTTGACTTTAAATGGGCCTGCGAACTAAAATGGGCCTGCGTACCTAAATGGGCCTGCGAACTAAAATGGGCCTGAGTACTTGAACTGGACTGTGGACTTGACACTCTTGAACACTTGGACTCTAAACAAAAACACATCTTTCATATTGACTATTAAGACACTTAAACGGACTGCGAACTCAAAACCGGACCTTAATAATCTAACAACTGAAATTCAAACGTACCATTGACACCGATGACACCGATCCATCATTCTTTATCCAATGACCGTTAAAATTTAAAATCTAAAAAAAAAAATACTAATAAAATCTAGGTCTAAGTTCATTGTCCGTGTAAGTTTAAGTCTAATGTCAATCATCCGAGATCTAATTGGCGTTTCGTGCTCTTGGCTAAACAGATGGCACTTGACTGGGATCCTAGGGGCATGCACAATCAACCAATGAATCTCGACACTGAGGATGTCAACTTTAGAGATGTCGTGGCTTGGATAAGACGCAGTAAAGTCAGATTTGCTGTGCAGAACGCTGAACCAGTTTATGTCTCCCACATTGAAGACTTTTGGAGATCAGCGAGAGTCGAGACAGTATCCAAGGTCAAGCGTATCAAGGCAACTGTCAGAAACAAGCTTGTGATCATTACTGAGGACACGGTTCGAAATGTGCTAAAGCTGCAAGATCAACCTGGAACGTTCAGATCCATGGCTAAAGCTGACATTCACCAACAATTCAAGATTTTCGGTATAAGGGTGAATTTGACAAGAGAGGCGACATAAAGAAGAGTCAGCTTACTAGAGACTGGAGACTTATCAGTCACATATTCCTGATGTCTTTGTGTCATAGAAAGGGAGGATACAATGCGTTGAGTGCTGAATGGGCGACAGCTATGATTAAGATCTGCAAGGACGAAGTGTTCAATCTGTCAGGCATGATCTTCGATTATATGGTAAGGAATGCAGATGCTGGTTCAGGGAAGTGGGCTATGTATCCGAGATTTGTTCAGATGATGATAAACACTCAGCATGAGGGTCTGCCTGTCGGTGACGAATACATATTCACCAGAGGGGCTAGATTCTTCACAGAGTGCAACACACCGGACTGGGAACCAATGCTAGAAAACATGTATGTGGCCCAACGATATCCGGTTGTTATGGAACTGTACAACAAAATCAAGAAGAGAAGATCAGATGCTGCAGCACCCAGACCACAATCCAGAGTTGCCCCTGCACCTGGATCATCTGAACCCACTTCTTCAGCCCAGCCGACGGCTGAAGAGATTGCCCTAGAAAAATCAAGGGGCAAAAGGGTGGCCACTGAACCAGCTCCATCAAGACCCAGCATAAAGAGAAGACCAGCTGGTTTACTGCAAGAAGGGAGAGACACGTTAACACCCGAACAGCTTGAAGCCGCTGAAAATGTACGAGCAGTGGCTGAATTTGAAAGGGAAGCAAGAAAGAAAAGAAGAAGAGATCAGCTGCCCGAATCTGAGATTCCACGTGTTATGACTCAAGAAGATATTGAGGGAGAAGCGATCTTAGAACAGATGTTTGGGCCTGAACCACCAAACCAACCAGGACCTTCTACTGCTGCCACTTCAGCTCCAGGGCCTTCCACTGCTACCGCATCAGCCCCCAAAGCTCCTACCCACCGATCAGCTGAACCTTCTTCATCGGCTCCTGCTGCACCTCGTCGAAAACCGGTGCATCAGGAGCTATACGAGAAGCTTGTGAAGGAGATAGGTAAGGTTGCGGCCAGGGAATTCTGCACAATGAAAGCTGATGTGCACAATAACCAAGAGCTAAGAAAGAAGGTGAAAAAGCTCAAGGTCAAGAACAAGAAAATGGAGAAAGTGATCAAGGATCAAAGATACCTGATTAAGTTTCAACATCAGGTTCATGTGCAGATGTTTGACATGTTTCAGGATCTGAGGCAGCAGTTAACAGGTGCTCCCAGAGCCACTTTTGACGAAACCTTTGATTTTGGAAAGTTTCTGGAGGCGGAAAAGGAGAAAGAAAAGGAGGCTGAGGCCAGTGAAGTGGACGAGGTCAGTGAAGATGAGATGCCTGACAGTTTTGTAGAGATGGGAATCGATCAAGAAGTCATCTATGAGACATCTGATGGGCACAAACTAGACCCTGAAAGAGCAGCATGGTTCCCAAGAAAGCCAATTACCATTCCTGCTCTACATCAGAACATTCATCATACCAGGTCAGCTCATCGAGAAAAGATTATCTCGTGGAAGTACGATGCTGAAAAGGGACTATTTGCTGTGAAAAGGAGAGGGGGGGTAATCCAATACTTCAGGGGTCAGAAGGAACTGAAATCTCTTCCCCGATGGGATATCAGGGAACTTAGCAGAGCTCCATTCATTAATCCCTCTCTTGACTCACAAGCTGGCATGGTTGAGAACTTTATCAGGAAAGAATGTGAAAGTGACTTCCAGATATTCAAGCCGCAAAAGCCTAGAAGAAGAATATCAAAGACCAGAATCGATCCAGCAACGGGAAGAGGAATGATAACTTATGTGATAGACCCTCCTCAGGTCGTCACACGAGTTCCGATTAGACCCGAGCTTCCAGTGATGCTAAGAAACTTCAAGAAATGGTTCTATGACAGCAACACTGGTGAAGCAGTGATCAAGCTGGAAAATGATTCAGAGGTGTTGAGAATCTTGGATCCGGTTGATGTGTTCGCACTAAACTTATCAGATCTGAATATGCTTTTTGCGAATCAGATCTACGTTGGTGCTGGAAACACACTGTTTGAAGAAGCCGTGCTGTTTAGAAGAGCAGTAGATAGGGCTTTGAAATTGAAGAGTGAGCTGCTGGATTTAGTTGACAGGATAAACGCAGCTGATAAAGAAAAAGAAGACATGGAGAAGGCTGCACAAGCTGCTGTTGCTGCTGCTGCTGATGCTGCTAAAGAAACTGAAGCTGTTGCTGCTACAGAAACTGCTGCTTCAGAGGTACTTCCAAAAGATCCTGCATCAGCAGCTAATCCTGAAGGAATTATAACAGAATCTATCCAAACTTCTCCAGCAGCCGAGGTAGATCCAGTCACACTGTACTTACAAGACCCTCCTGCACAGTTGAGGGGGAGGTAAGCGATGTGGAGGTTGACTGAAGATTGAAGACTGGTAGCTGTGGTCTAGGGGGAGTATTGTTGGGTTATTTTGAGACCACAGTTACCAGAATAGAGACTTTTGAGTGTTTATTGTATAGTTTGATAGTTGAAGGACTTAGTATGTAATTAATATAATGTTTAGTGCTCAAAACCCTAGTCTGCGCACTTATTTGGACGGGCCCTGCGCACTTGTGTTAAGTGCGCAGGCCCAGGTGCTGTCCTATATAAAGAATGTGTGTGCACAGCTCTAGGGTTGGGGTTTTGGAGTTTTATCTTTGTAGCACACTTTGCATACGTGCGTACTTAATCATATTCCAAGGTTATTCATCTTCAAATCTGCTATGGAATTATTATGTTATTCATTGTGTGTGTCGGGTCTTTCAATGTTTATCTAGTTTTATTTGTTTCTTGGATTAATCACTTGAAACACCTAACTAATAGGTGTTTCTAAGTGATAACAATCTATTGCATTCAACAAGATCTAGTATTTCGGGACTACAGAATACGAAAATACCACAAAAACGACACTAACTGACTCGAAAATAATATAAACTATAGACCGAAAACGGATGTATTTTGCAATACATCAGGCTAATGCGTATAACTCTTTGTCGTCCCACGCTTGTATGTTTTTTTCGCGCGGGTTTCGGTTTCTTTCTTTTTATGGGATCGTCTTTGTCGCCCGGTTCGTCGCTCGGGCTCCTGCTCTGGCTCCGACTCCTCGTTGATAGGTTGTGTTTACGGAACAAAGTTTGGCTCCGTTTGCCAAGCTTGTGATGACCCAAACATTTGAGAAGAACCAAAGACTTGAGATTACCCGAAACCTCCCATGTTGAAGTTACATGCGTTCGGGTCCCATCCCATGGGCTGGTTTAACATGTTTATAAAACCGGCTTGGTTTTGAACCGAACCCGGAGCAATGGGTTAGTTAGGCTCGTCGGATGATTGAGGAACGAAACCGCGACCGAAGGGATTCATGTTTTGAATGGTATGTGTTTATAAAATGGTGTAGGATTAGGTGATTTTGTTGTTGATTTTTGAATGGTATGTGCTTTTGAATGGTATGTGTTTATTGTTGTTAAAATGTGAGAATAAAAAAGTTGGATTTATAAATGATGTTTTTTAAATATTCGACCGTTTCCAACGGTCATCTCAATCCAACGTTCACATTTTACCTTTCTTCTCTCGCGACATCCATAACGAGCAGAGCTATACCGCCCCCATAGCGCCGGTGGGGGCGATGTTCCCGGCGCTGTGGGTCGCCATAACGCCCCCCATTGAGCCCCATAACCCCCACTACACAAGGACTAAGAGAACTAATCCCTATTTGAGAACTGGGAGAACCATTATGGACCACACATTTCTCTAAACGCAAAAAAATATTTTTTTTGCCTAATCGCGGGTATTTTTTTACAACAATATTTTTTTTTTTTTTTTTCATTTATACATATGTGTATATTGCAATTTTACATATGTGTATATTACAATTATATTGAAAAAAAATTAAAAAAAATATTCTTGTAAAACCTACGATTAAGAAAAAAAAATTGCATTAGAAAAATGTGTGGTCCAGAATGGTTCTCTCAGTTCTCAATTTAGCCAACGGTTCTTGTTTAAACCAATTCTATATATATATAGGGTAGAGATCCTAAGAGAACCAACCCCTATTTGAGAACTGAGAGAACCATTCTGAGCCACACATTTCATATAAAGGCAAAAAAAAAAAAAAAAAAAAAATTTTTTTTTTTTTTTTTTTGCTTTTAATCGCACATTTTTATGCACGGAAATTTTTTTCTTATTTTTTTTGATTTTTTTTTCATTTATACATATGTGTATATGACAATTATACATATGTGTATATAGCAATTATACATATGTGTATAATGCAATTATACACATGTGTATACTGAAAAAAAAATACAAAAAAAATAAAAAAAAAAATTTTCCTTACATATAAAGCAGCGATTTTTGCAAAAAAAAAATAAAAAAATAAATAAATTTTGCCTTAGAGAAATGTGTGGCCCAGAATGGTTCTCTAGTTCTCAATTTGGGAAAAGGTTCTCATTTGAACCAAATTCTATATATATATATATATATATATATATATATATATATATATATATATATAGTGTAAGTATACGGTGAAAACCTTTGTTATAGTGAAAACTGCGAAAATTCTTACTTCCCGAGCGTTTTTTTAATGAAAATTTTAGGTCATGTAATATACATAATTTTAAGCATTTTGAGCAAAAAAAAAAAAAATCAAAAAAGCGTCGAGTGGGTTTTTGAAAAAAAAAAAAAAAAACGTTTTCAGGCAACACATGTTATTTTCCCTTAATATGTGTTACTCGAAAACTTATTTATTTATTTTTTTAAAAACTGCTCGATGCTTTTTTTGTTTTTTTTTTTTGGTTCAAAATTCTTAAATCATGTATATTACATACTCATGCGTTTGGTTTTAGTTATTTAGAAAGATGTCAATTTTCCCGGTGCCTAAAACTTGATGTGTCAACTCCAAAACATTGGTTTAGGAAAAACGACCAATTTTTACTAAACCTTTTTACAAGTTTTAAATTTATAAAGGAGAAAATTGCAGTTTTCGTCCTTGTGGTTTGCCTAAACTAACAGGTTCAGCCCAGCCTTAACACCCTAAGTACCTGTGGTTTCATTTTCTAACACTTTACGTCCTAAGACTAACGGCCGTTAGTTGTTCCGTTAGTTTTTGGTGACATGACTATTATACCCTTAATTTTTTTGGGTGAAATGAGTCATATACCCTCTCTTTCTTCTTCTCCAACCAACCCAGCACCACCATCAGCACCACCTACAACACCCACCACCACCACCTCCACCACCACCTGCAACTCTGCAATACCACCATCTCCACCACCACCTGCAACACTTCATTTTCTTCCTCATTACACAACGAAACCCTAACTCTAACATCAAATTCAATAGCCCGATCCATAACGATTTGGACATAAAAAACATGGGGCAATTGATCAGCAAAGACTAACAAACAAAACAGCACCAAAATTATACACTTACAACGATACCCACGATCAGAAACGAGCTGCACGATTCCAAATATAAAACCAAAAAATTGGAGTGATTCCTGGATGATTTGCGAAAGTTTATAAGAAAATGGAGAAACCCGATCGTTTACCTTGATTGTTCGAGATTCCATTTCGAACCCATCACCATCGGTCGTCTTCTCCATCACTTCCTATGCACAGTACCACCGCTGTGCTCCACCGTGACCACAGTCATCAAAACTGATTTGCCCCAAATTGGTAATAATAAGACATGAAAATCATAATTATTATGGTAATTAAAGTTGAAGATATAGAAAACCAGATATTGCTCTGAACATAGTAAATAAACATTCAAGGGGTATACAAAACAAAACAACAAACACGAATTAAAAAATAAAAAGAAACCCGAAGCAAAAACAAGAATGTCATGAAGTGCTGCTAAATGATTATATAAATCTATGAGATTTGACAGTGCATATTGGTAGTGGTGGTGGTGGAGAAGATGGTAGTGTTGCAGACTTGCAAGTGGTGGTGATGGTGGTTGCAGGTAGTGGTGGGTGTTTCAGGTGGTGGTGGGTGGGTGGGTTGGTTGGTTGGTTGGAGAAGAAGGAAGAGAGAGTATAAGGTGCTGTTTGTTTTTGAAGAGGTAAAAGGTCTGCAGTCTGCGAACCACATCTGCAGACATCTGCAGGAGAAGAGGTGGACCAAACGTCTGCAGTCTGCAAGAGGAAGACTGTTTGTTTTTTAACGTCTGCAGTGTAACCCAAAACCATAACTATAACCTATCACAGCCCACCATAACCATAACCATAACCATAACCAACCACACCCCACAATAACCATAACCATAACCATAACCAACCACACCCCACCATAACCAACCACAATCCACCGTGAACCACCACAACCCACCATAACCAAAAGCATCATATACAAAAAGCAAACATATACAAATAACTTAAATAAGAAAATCATCATTTCTATTAATCAACAATCAATCCCATCATAAACAAACACATAAAAAAATATACATATAGTAGTAATTGTACAAGAATTAATCGAACTCTGTACAATAATTAAAAAACAAAAACTTAAATAATCATTTCTAATAATCACATACAAATAGCAAACATACACAAATGACTTAAATAAGAAAATATATCATTTCTATTAATTGAAATCTGTACAAGAATTAAAAAAAATAAAATAAAAAACTGAAATCGTACATGTACAGCAGGGTGGTTGTGGTGGAGGCTGAAGGGGAGAGGGAGGGAGGAAGTCGACGGGAGGAGGGAGGGAGGAGGCGCCGTCGCTGGGAGGGAGGAGGGAGAGGAGGCGCCGCCACTGGGAGGGATGAGGGAGGAGGTGGCGGCAGAAGGTGCTGGAGGAGGGTGGTTGTGGTGGCGGCTTAAGGTTGAAAACGAGAGAGAGAGAGGAACAGATCTGTATGGGAGGAGGAGGGTTTTGGTGTTGAGAGAAGGGAGATGAGTGAAAGAAGAGGCAGAAGAGGTTTTTGGTTTTGAGAAGTGATATGAGCAAGTCTGCACGGGGAAGAGGAGAGGAAGAGGTTTTGAGCTCTTTTGTCTTCTAAAAAACAAACAAGCTTTTCACCTCAAATGTCTGCCCGCGTCTGCGCGGCGCAGACATAAGTGGCCAGAAGCACTTCTAGCATAAAAACAAACACCACCTAAGAGTCATTTCACCAAAAAAAAAAATAAGGGTATAATAATCATTTCACCCAAAACTAACGGAACAACTAACGACCATTAGTCTCAGGGACGTAAGGTGTTAGAAAATGAAACCACAGGTACTCAGGGTGTTAAGCCTGGGCTGAACATGTTAGTTTAGGCAAACCACAAGGACGAAAACTGCAATTTTCTCTTTATAAAGTAAACGATAATCACTCAGAAACTAAAACCAACACATAGGCAGAGAACCTGACGTGTATAATATAGCTTGCTAGGGCAAATACCGAGTATCGTATTCCAGAGAACACACTTTCCCCTACTCAACCGGTCATCAGATAACTGATCGGGTTTTAAAAGAGAAAATAAAACCGATGGGTTTTAAGACAAAATAGTTTTAAAAATGTTTTGGGTTTGATAAAATAAAAGGATAAAATAGTAGAGAAAGCGGATATGCACATCTCGGGGACCTCCGTATAAGTAGTTAAATTTACTATTAAAATTAATATTTAAGATTAATTATTTGTGAGGAGGACGAGAGTGATCTCTTACTGAACAACAAGTGCACCAACTCAAGACTTCCACGATCAGATAAATTTGGAAGATTCTTGATGGTAGAAAGAAAGAATAAAGGATTAGATAAGGTTTTGGCTTCATCAATACAGGGGAGATTGTAAGGACAAAGAGGATTGACGAAACCACTTTTGGAAACCTTAGTCTAATTCATGTTTCTGCAAATAAACCTAAGTATAGAAACTACTGAAGAATAAGACTGAAAGTGCTGAAGAAGAAGATATCAAGTACCGAAGAGTAATGATCAGAAGTTCTGAAGACGAACCAGGCAAGTCTTTGAAGAACTACTAAAGACAAACTACTCATCAGTTGTTTGTCACTCATCAGTTGTTTGATAGAAGCCTCTAACCGACTTATACTTCAGTACTTTAGTTTAATATTAGTATTGTTAAAGTCTTTGTACAAGTACCAATGCTACAGCCTGTTGTAGTATTTGTACATATTATATTGCTTCAATACTTCTCATGTACGTTTACTTTTGGTCTATAAATAGATGGATTCATCCCACTCTTTTAGACAATCCATTTGTGGTTATTATTTCCAATATATCAGAGAATCATTTGAAGCATTTACTATTTTATTCATTAACTGTATTTGATTCTCATTTATTGCTTTAGTTCATAACTCAAGGGGAGTAATAACTCCTGTTTAAAGTGAAGCTTTAACTTGAACACTTAATTTTTAATCCACTGTGCAACTTACTTTGATAGTTCATATAAACAAGTGTTCATGATAAGAACCTGTTAAACAAGAAACTGATCCAACAACTGGTTACATTGTTTCGTTTTTCCTTGCTTTGCTTGCAACCGGTAACCATTCCAACAACAAAACCGTCACATTCCCACACCTTCTTCTATCCTCTGACTTGTCTCACTCTCTCAACAAAACCTTCATCTCCGACCAACTAGACGACGTCGATGGTTGTCACAGCGACAGTGGTTCTGATTCACTAGGGTAAACATTGGAGGTTAAGGTTCATTCCACAATTATGGTTATGGGTTTTCATGTGAACGGTGACTGCTAGGGTTCAGCCGCACCATGCGGTGGACCCTGAAGACAGAGATGATGATGAAGGTAGTTTCATGCAGTGGTGGTTGACGAAGGTTGACCTCCCTAGTGGTGGTGGTTCTATGGTGGTTAGGTGTCACTAGATGCTCAGATGATCCAACATATGTGGTTGTTCTGGGGTTCCACCGTGGCAATGCTCAACACCACCACTTAGATCGACAGTCCCATCCCGCATAACTCATCGTTGGCATAAAGACGACTACTCGACACGCCTCACCATAGGTGACAACTCGCCAAACTCATCGAGCCATAAAAATTCCCCAACATTGGTAACCCATTGCCACCCTGAAGGTAAAGAACCATTACCAATAACCCGCATGAACACCACAAATATGTATATTACAGAAAACACATAGATACCTACACACGCACATTATGTCTAGGGTCTCATCTTACTATAACATGGTTAACACCTCTTATAATCATCTTAACACCTCGTTAATTAATTTTCGAAGACTATAACTCTATAAGTAATCACTTTCACGACTCAGGTATGAACCCCCTAAAGATATTACTTCGACTATACAACTCATGCTAATCTACCAAAAGGTAAACACTCTACCTTAACATACTTCAAACACACGACTACACGCCTCGTGCCGACACACACTCAGCAAAGGTATCTCTAAACCTTTTGACTCATTCAACCGTTATAAAGCTGACTTGTTGGAAAATGTTATAAAGAATTCGGTCGTAAAGCTTGTTAATTTAATTGACATCGTAACACGTATAAAAACATATTAAAAGTATATATGATAGCCCAAAAAATATAAATAAACAAAATAGGGGGCCAAACCTCACTGGCTGCAAAGCTTCTGAACACGGAAGTTAATTGTCTCGAACTGCGCCTCAAAGAAAACCTGTAACCATATAAGTTGGGGTTACTAACTAACTCAATAAATAATGCGCAACACAACACATCAAGTTTACAAAATCTAACACCATACGATACTCTAACCCGCGCGTCATCAAATTCGAGTCACCCTAAACCCATTCGAACCATTTAACCCTTAAATGCACGTCATCCACCACCACCATCACCATCATTCATTCATAACCAGTGTAAACTTTTGTCTCCATGAAATCACACAAATATCCATACACCTAATTAAGTAAATTCATAAACCTCATTTTCATCACCCTAAGGTCCAGGGTTGACCCTGAGCATGGGCCGGGTGGTCACAAGCTTAGGGCCCGACCCTTAAATGGGCCCGAACGTTTTATACAAATATACATATATATATATATTAAATTCTATATTTAGGATATATATTTGTGTTTTATATATTAAAGTCTTGTTAGTGGAGTTGAAAAAACAATGCTAATTTAATATAGAGGTCTCAAGTTCAATACTTGGCTTTAGCACCATATTAATTTTTTTTAATTCATTCCTCTTTATAAAATTTTGGTCCTAAATTTGTTTTTGCCCGAGACCCAAATTGTTTTAGTGTTCTCGAAGACGACCCTACTACGATCACCATCGTCTTATGAGCATCTCGTAATGTACCATGACCTCATGCAAACATGTCCTTATTCTCCAACACAACATGCAACAATCATCTCCTACGACCCCATCACCGTAGACGTTCATCGATCACCTTCATCACCCCACTTATATATACTTAGGGTGTGTTTGGCTCTCCTTTTTTATTTCTCCTTATAACTTCTCATCCATCAAAAGTTACTTAATCTCATAAGTCACAAATTGTGACTTATGACTTATCCTCCCATTTCTCCTTTTCAAAGCCTAAAATTCTCAATAAGTTACTTTTCAATCTATCCATTCAAACACTTTTGATTTAACTTATAACTTTTTCAATAAGTTATAAGTCATAAGAAGGTGTAAAAATGGAGAGCCAAACATGCACTTACCATTCACTTCATGCATACACTCCATACATAATAAATAATCATCTTCCACCTCACACAGGTAGGGGTGTAAACGAGCCAAGCCGAGCCCGAGTTTGACTGGGCTCGAGCTCGGCTCGATTTGAGCCTTATACTTTAAGTTCGAACTCAGCTCGAAAGAAAAACTCCAGGCTCGAGTTCGGCTTGAAAAAATTATAGAACAATTTAAAAGTGGCTAAAAGCTCGGCTAGAGCTCGCTTTGATAGCTTAAACGAGCCAAAGCTCGGCTCGAGCTCGACTCGCCAATGTTAAATAGTGGGTATAATATATATATATATATACATATATATATATATATGTATATATATATAATAATAATAATAATATAAAATTTGTTTGGGCTCGTTTAGGCTCGCGGGCCTAAACAGTCTCTGTATGAAAAGCTCGGGCCCGATAATAAAACGAGTCTTGTTTCAAGCTTGAGCTCAGGCTCGGGCTTGTTAAGGCTTGCCTCGTTCGGGCTTTTTACCGATCCAATCCCGAGTATCTTCGAGCCGTTGCGCATCATTTACACCCATACACACAGGGACGGAACTAGGATTTATTTTATGGAGGAGCGAATAGGGGTTTAGCCAAAGTTCTAAGGGGACAATCGAGATTTTTACATGCAAGCTACACTATTTTTTTTTTAATTGTAAGGGGTCCGCCCACCTTGACTATTATGTGGGTCCGCAAATGCTCACACAACACTCAGCCGTCGCCATTAGACCATGTGTAGTGGGGCTTTATATTTATAAAGCCCCTGAATGTGATTGGTCCACGTGGCTGCTGAGTCAGCGTGGAGAGAGAAACTGAAAAAGGGGTGTAGTGGTGGGGCTTTATTTATAAAGCCCCTGTTTGTGATTGGTTGATTTTTTTATTTTTTTTTAATCTTTTAATTCAAAATAATTAAAATAAAATGCAAATAAATATAAAAAAATTACAAATAATAATAAAAACACAACTAATATTAAAAAAAATTACAAGTAATATTAAAAAAAAAATTACAACTAATATTAATTTTCATCTTCGGATTCTTCATATTCGTCTTCGTCCTCTTCTTCTTCTTCTTCTTCTTCTTCTTCTTCTTCTTCTTCGTTTCCTCCTGGGTTTGGAATATACCGAACCGACCACGCTTGTTGGACCAAATCCGCAGCTAACGCGTCATGTACTTCATGGTCGCGAAGTTCATGTGCGTTGAGCACTCTTTCTTGCACATAAACGTTTGCTCATCCGGAAACGACGCCTAAATATCTTTGGGTCGGGGTAAGTCGGGTTTTCATCAAAGTAATCCTTCATCAAACGAGCATTTGCCGATAAACGATCTCGTTCGTAGTATTGCCTAGTTTGTTTTGGAGGTGTAGGCGTACTAGTTTCTTCAAGATAACGCGCCGAAAGCGCTAGCGCACTCGTAATGGCATCTTGCTCCAACTCTTCGTCTGTGGAATAACCCTCGTTGCCTAGAAACTCTCTATAATATTCTCTCGCATTAGATGATGACGCGGGGGAACCCATTCTTTTATGATTTTATGTGTTGTATGTATATATGTTTTGTTGAGTGTTTTAATATTTATGTGTTGTCAGTGGCGGATTTACCTTAATGGGAGGGTGGGCATGTGCCCACCGTACCATCGGCGGCTTGGGGTTCAGTTACTCTCCGGCGAACCTAATCTTTCTGTTAATTTGAGTATATAACTAAGTTTTTTTAGTTAAACCTCTAAAGTATCTACTGTATTGTTAATGCAAACAAGAAAAAAAAAAGAAAATAGAGAATAGTGAAGAGATAATTTCTCCGGCGATCTGGTTCTGTGTTTTGTTTTTTTACAGAATATGGTATGGTGTGTTGAAGAAGGAGAATTAGAGAGGTAGAGTGTTGTTGAACAATGAACTAGTGCATAGGGAATATCACAAGTATATGCTGCCAAACTTTTTTTCTTTTTATCTTTTTTAATATTAGTATTAAATATTTTTTATTATTTAATTTTCTTATATAATAAACCTTTTTGATATAAAATTTGAACTGAGCAACCTTGCTAATGTGAATTAATGATTACTAGAGAGGCGTTTACGTGATTTGGTGGGAAACAGAACACTAAAATATACACTGGTAAAGCGTGTAATCATGTAACATGTTAATTTTATGTTATTGTATCATATTTTTTTTGTCTTGTCCATTTTTAGCCGACCTTTTTGTGCCCCCCGTATAAAAAATATCTGTATTCGCCACTGTGTGTTGTATGTATATATATATCCCTCAAAAAAAAAAATAGCCGTTCAAAAATAAATAACGGTAATAATACCGTTGAAGCCACCACATGGCAATCAATGATTGGACCAAACAAATCTTCACAGCGTTATTAAAATAACGCCAAGGCCCAAAAAAGGAAAATAGCGCCCCCTGTAGCGGTGTGGGGGGCGCTATTTTTGAAAATAAAGCCCCAATGGAGCCCCACTACGGGTGGTCTTAGCCCAACCCATGAGTTCCTTCGTCGCTTTACTGAGTCCTCCTCTCTCAAACCTAAACCGAAACCAACCGTCGTCGTCGATCTCCACCCTCAACACTACAACCATCATCAAACCCTGCCATCGCCACCGCTAACCTTCACCAACCCCCTCTACTTCAGTCACCACCCGGCCTCTCCGAGCACCATCATCCACACCCGTGTCCACCTTCAAACACCACCAACCCAGACCCTGGTTCGACCTCTACACAAGCGAAAACACAAAAAGAACACACCATATGGAACATGCAGTTACCATGAATCGTGATTTAGAATACTGGATGCAGCACGAACCATCGCAAACCACCAAGTCGCTTCCTCCTTCTAAGTGTTCTGCCGTCGCACAGCTAGGGCTGTGCATGGCCTTAGGTTTTTTTTTTTTTTTTTTTAAATGTTTTAAAACCTCACATTTGCACCTAGGCCCATCGACTCTCACATGTAAGCAACTTGCTCCCAAAGTAACCAAAACCAACTTTAAACAATAACAATTGGCCCCCCTTGGAACCATTTAGCGCCTTGATCTCAAAGTTTGTTTTATATTGGGTATGATTGATTGATTATCTCAAAGTTTGTTTTAAAACGATAACACTCGGACTCGTTGAGCCACTAAACAAGAACTCTCAGCGCCACATTATTATTATATTGTTCACCACAAAAAACCGTCATTTTTGACGGTTGCAACCGTTTTTTGCCCTTATCTCCACCGTCGGATCAAAACGGTTATTGCTGAGAATAAATCTTGACCACAATAAGTAGGTGGTTTCTTCAAAAATTTGGCGGTTTATTTTTTTAAGGAGCAGTTTATAGGTGGTTTCCATCTCCTACTATTTCTCCTGATTTCTTGCCACTCCACCTTAAGTGCTTTTATGCTTCTTTTATATACAGAAGCACTAAGTTCCTGAATCCAACACCCACTCAACCTTAAACTCATCACCACCTATTCTTCTCCGGTATGAAAACAATAAACACAGAGAGGGGAACAAAATCAAAGATACAACAATGAAACAACTCATCATATTCTATGCCTAAAATTGTTATCTGGTCGCTTACTCTCCACAAGCGCATCACTCCAAGGTATAATGAAATTAGAGGTTCCTTGATCTAAATTTTCATTCTTAAGAGTCTGATGTTTATTTTTATGTGGGGTAGATTAATTGGATTAGTTGAAGCTACTATTTTATTGAGTGCAACATCTACACAAGATCTTGAGGTTTTATTTTTTTTTTATCTAACTTTTTTTTTTGTTTCACAATGGTATTACTTCTTGAAGGTAAGGTATGTTATTTGAAGATTGTTGTAGATTGTTTGTGATTATGATCTTTTTTGTGTGTGTTGAAAAATTTTGCTCTCCGTGTTCTTCTCCTTCCTTTTAGGTTCTGAATTAAAAGAAAAAAAAAACTCTGAACACCCATCCCCCCTTTTCTTTCTTTTTCCTTTCTTTTCCTTTCGTTCGTTAAATGAGACTCGGGAAGCGAGGAGACCTTAGGGGGTAGTTGATGGTTGAGATGTAAATTATTTAAGTTTGAAAATTGAAAAAGATAAGTGTTGAAAGTTCCATATTCATGAACTGGTGATGGCAGACACAAACTATTTTCTAGGACATGTTCATTTTCCTTTACAGTCATCAGTTCGGAAAGCGAATCCATAGACCACAAGGGTGCATGCTTAGTACTTTATAGTTCTCAGCATTTCAACAGATGGTTTTTTTAAGTTTTTAGGCACTCTTTGCATGATCTACTAGAAAAATGAGTTAAAAGATTTTAAAAAGTATCACCAAACCTACAGCTGTAGCATTTGAATCAAGTTGATGATGTTCTTCACTTCTTATTCTCATATTGAAGCCTTAAAATTTAAAAACCTTTTGTTTCAATGTTTAAATATATTATTTACATCAGTAAATCAGTTATAGTTTTATGGTTAACAACACTTGACATTTATAAATAATAGATTATTATCAGGGACCTCTATCAGCTTCAAATATTTGGCCAATAACTAATATGTTTATGCTTTATGCTGTCTGGGATTATTTTTGTCTTTCTGATCGTGTGGAATTCGTCAGAAATCCAGATATCGTTAACAAGTGGAAAAAGAAAATGGAAACCTTGGTTGGAAGAGTTAAGGGCGTGAGGCAAAACTTGCGCCATAATTTCTCTGCAAAGGAGAAGAGTGGAAAAAATTGGTCTTTTATTGTTAAGTAGATTGGCATGTTTTCTTTTACCCGTCTCAACATAGCTCAGGTACTAATTTTTTACCAAAATGTTGCAACATATTGATTGGAAAATGTGTTGCAGGTGGAAAGATAGGCGGGTTGGGTAACATGTCAAAAAATGTCACTAATATTTAGATTCTTGAGTTTGAAAGATGGTGCAGGTTGAGTTAAAGCAGGTCATCTATTGTAAATATTTAGACCGATTGGCACAATTGGGTTCATTGGGGTCATCTATGAGGTTTCACTGATTGTTTGATCTAAATTGTAATCATAACAGTTTAGTTTATCCTCCGTTGTTACGATTACGAGTAATTTCCTTCAAATTTGTTAACATATTCTCGTGATAACTTATGTGCAAACGGATAGATATGTTGTTGATCCATCTCTGTTTTTTAATCATGTTTTGAGGAAGTTTTATGCCTGATCGATACGTTGTTTGATTATTTCTGTGATGCATGAGTTTTCTGTTGTTGATCGCTCTCTGTCTAATTGTTTCCAATCATGTTTGATGTTATTTACGTCTGATTGAAGCGTTGTTTGATTGTTGACTTATTTCCGTAAATTTTCGTGTTGTTGAAGCACAACAAAGAAGACGAAGGTCGATAAGGCTACAACAAAGAAGGACAAAGCCTCAACTAAGGATCCTGGTGCTCCTAAACGTCCTCCGTCTGCTTTCTTCGTCTTCATGAAACTACTAATTAATTCATCATTCATGCTTCCAGATCTCAACAGATTTATTAATTGTTTTTATAATAACTCACGGTTCGTTTTCTCATATCACAGGGAGCAATTCAGGAAGGATTTCAAGGAAAACTTTCCTGACAGCAAATCGGTCGCTGCAGTACGTTTTATAAATTCATTTAACCAATAACTTCTATATTATCTGTTCACTGTTCAGTCACCGATGAGTTTACTGTACGTGATATCTTAGACTTATTTCTCTACGTGGATGGGTCAAAAAAGAAGCGGAAAGCGGTGCATGCGGTTTGCCTTATAACACTATGGTGCATTTGGAAAAGCGAGAAATGAAGTAGTGTTCAAACAAAGTCAGGTTACTACTCAGAAGACAATCGGTGAGATTAAAACTCTTAGTTATATTTGGGTCAAATACAGGTCCAATCAGCAGAGTCTTGACTGGGAAATTTGGCGAAACTTCAGTTTGTATAAGTTAGGTTGGTAATTTTCATTGTACAGTCAATTGGTGTATGTAACAACTAGTGTATGGCTATCATCCTGATAGCCGATATTTGAAATGAAAATTTTTGTTGCCCGTTCAAAAAAAACATCATTTCATATATTATTTGTTAACTGATCTCCACATATTGTCGTTATGCTTTGTAAACCTAAAGATGATGGTAAATTTGCCAATCTACCGTGAGTTATTTTATGGCTTTTAGATGTTTTTTTTAAATGGAGATTGTATTTTGGTGCAATTATTTTTCTCTCGTCTATTTTTAGATTTGCCACATGTTTTTAGTGTTTATGGTCAACATGTGAACTAAAATATCAAGAATTATTTGGTGTCAGTGATTATATACTAATAACTGATAAGACCATGTGTAGTGGGTAGTGGGAGGTGAAAATTTTCAAGCCCCATGGGGCATTAATCGACACGTGGCATGTGGGATTATTAAGGGATTCAAATTAGGATGGGGTGTAGTGGGAGGTGAAAATTTTCATGGAATATCAATCATTTAATATTAATTATTTAATTTTTTTGAAAAAAAATAATAATAAATAAAGCTAGATTGCATGTGATTGGCCCAAACCAAAAAGAAAACGCTGTGAAAAAATTTGCTCGGCCAAAAAAAACGCCCCTAAAAACGAGGGGGCGGGGCGGTGTTGAAATCCAATGGGGGCATTTTTGCCCCAAAAATCGCCCAAATCCTCCCTCTATTACACATGGTCTAATAAGGAGAGATGTTAATTTCTTAAACTTTCTAATAATATTGGCTATTGATAACCATTTTAATACGCTAAATGAACTTGATTGAATTTCTATTGGGTGGGAATTTATGACATGACATAAAAACACATCAAACCTCGCACGAAAGTTATAGGTTTGGATTCGGTCTAAATGGGATTGGGTGAGTCTTGGGATCAAGTTGACATGGTGGCTTGACCAGTTCGTTTTTTTTTTTGTTTTCTTTGAATGATGTTTTTTATGGTATTACTTAAAATCGTAAGGTACATTAAACCAATATAGAATTAAAAAGAGAAATTGACATTCAATTAAGGGGTATTGGATTTTAATAATTCAAACATTCATCCATTGGCCGACAATAATCTGTACATCAAAAATTCTCAACAACGATCCCAGCTTTCAACGTATTAGCCGTCAATGAACCTTTGTTAACTGAGAACTAACTCAGTTAGTGGATGCTGACGTGGCATACCAACACAAGCATGGATGATGACGTGGACGCTGACATGGCATGTAATGTCATCATCCACGTCAGCGTGAGCATGCCACGTCAGCGTCCACGTCATCATCCACTAACTGAGTTAGTTCTCAGTTAACAAAGGTTCATTGTCGGCCAATACGTTGAAAGTTGGGATCGTTGTTGAGAATTTTTGAAGTACAGATTATTGTCGGCCAATGGGTGAAGGTTTGGAAATTATTACAATTAATAATTAAACATGATTGTTTATATATATTTCTATTTGTGATCTAAATTTATAACTTAAAAGTATTAAAATGCAAAAAGAAAAAAAGTTCGACTTAAACAGGCTGTGTTTGTGTCAACCCATAAATATCAGAGTTGTGTTTTGGTTCATGTATCTGACATAATTTTCAACGTCGATCCGCTAGCCCACAAACACGAGTTGTTTTGCACCCTTAATATCTCCACCAATGAGAATGGGGATAGAGACAACTCGAGCAGTTAGTAACGGGGCCAAGAACGTGATCAACGCTAGCCGCCATCGTTCAGTAAATCCGGACGGTCAATTGTGAGTTTTCAACAAACAAAAGATGTTATCTTCCATGTTCTCTGCAGATCTGATGTTAAGGTTAGGTATAAGAATGGAGAAGTGGGATGTAGAAGCGGCGACTGCATTTAATGGACGAAATGTGATAGGGTTAGGTTTAAGAATGTGTTAATATGTCTTATTGTCATCTAACTTCATCAACATCCGGCCCATCATGTATTTAATTTTGTTTGGGTTTAGTTTTACCCAACTATTTAGGCTGGCCCATTAAATTTCATTGGTTATCTATTGTTTGATCTAGAACATTCATCTTAGAAAGCTTTTTTTTTATCGGCGAACAACTGTGTGACAACCACCCTTGCGGGGCGCCGTGCCCAAGAATCGACTACTCGACCTCCAGCAGTCCCTGCCTTCTCCCGATGCGTGGAAACCCGAGCCCCACCCGCCCGAAGGCACGACAGTGTTATAGAACTCGGTAAAACCTCGCCGCCCGTCAGATTCGAACCGGCGCCACCTGTATTCGATCTTCACCCGGATACCAAACCATAAATGTTGAAAGTGGGAATTGAACCCATGATCACTTAAGTGAACCCGCCCGAAGGCACGACAGTGTTAGAAAGCTTTTAACTATATTATTGATAGATTCATATATACTAAATTGATAATACATTTTTAACGGTGACAAACCCACAAACTAAATCTACTTCTAAAATGTACTATATTATTGACTGATGATAATAGATGGCAACAAAATTATACTAATTAACTTATGTACATGTATTTATAAAGAATTAAAAAGTTTGAGAATGTCGTAATATTTTTTATTGTCATCCAAGTTCGTCAGCGGCCATTAACTTTTTGAGAAAACTTTTTTTTAACTATTTGTATATAGAATACCAAGTGTTATAAGCATACCTTGACAGCATAGCTCAAGTATATTACATGGTCTCACAGGGTGCTTGGTATTGAATATCGGTGTTCTTCTCATCGGGCCCTATGGTTGCACATATTATTAGTGTTTTTTTAAATATATTGGTTACACGTAGGGACAAGCTCGAGCGTATTGTTTCTCTTTAATTAATCTAATGTATTCATCTTTTCCTCAAGACTATATCAACATTAGTAATGAATCATGTATGCGCCAGCTATATAACTAAATTTGAGATATCATATACATGAATTAATAAACTTTCACGCTTTCTAATCCCGTTTGAAAACCCGTCCCAACGGACGGGTATCTCACTAGTTTCGTTTATCGGCCAATCTGATAAAATACAGTTTATCTGTTTATGTGTTTCGTTAAAATGATAAATTTGGGATGTTACATACTAATAAGACATATATAAGACATATAAGGCATGAACCAAATGGTTACACTTCGCGCAATGAACAGGAAGAATTCGGGCAATGAACAAGAAGAATAATCAATGGTTAAATATTATAACATGAAAATAAGACTTATTATTAATTAATTAGTTTTAATTTGATTACAAGTTAATTAACTAATTAATTAAATAGATTACTTTTTTTTAACGGCAAGGAACGATTTGTTAACCACCATGACACTAGGTGTTGTGGCCAAAGTCGACTACTAGATAGCCGCCAGCCCATTGACTCTCTCAGATGCATGGAAACCCGACCTCCACCCGCTCAAAAGCACGGCAGTGGAATAATCGGTAAAACCTCGCCTTCATCCAAGTCGAACCGGTGCAACTCGTATTCCCTCTTCACCCGGGTGCCGCAGAAAATAATGGGGAGAGTGAAAATCGAACGTGGGTCACAAAAAACACCAAGTCTTTCGCCAACCAATCCACCACTGCCTCATTGGCAATTAAACGGATTACTTATTTGTTTAATTATCAAGGTTGTTGAAAACTAGCAAATAGTCATGCGCGTTGCGACAAAAATTTAGTCATTATTGGTTTGGTTCATTATGGTGCCGACATTCGATGTAGTAACCGAAAGAAAAAATCTAAAACAAGTCGTGATGTGCTCAAAAAGATACCGACACTTGTTTATATCGATCGAAAGCTATAATATCGGTACAGGTACGGTACCGACACTATTAAAGATGAAACTCATGGTACGCGGCTGCTTTCATTTCTTTCTCGACATTGTTATATAAATTTTATTTGAAAAAGAGTTGTATATATATAGAAAACAACGGTATAATGACGAATGAGCCTTGATAGTAATATTTAAAGTTTTATTACACAAAAGTTATATGATGTAACTTAAAAAATAAAGTCATGTCTTACTTTGATCAAAAATCATAAAAATAAATATCAATACAAGTTTCGTTAACACCGATAGCAGTACCAATGTTATTGTTCAGTATTAACTCAATTTTCATGATATCATCATTTCAATACAACTCCATTTTAAATAAAATTTCGAATACAACTCCATTTAAACAAATTATATTAAAATTTAATCTAATTGCATATTAAGTGTTGAACCATTAAGCTAATAAGGGATGCTGAATGATTCAGCTCTTAACCACTCAGAGCCTCTTAACCATTCAGACCATCTTAATGATTCAACACTTAATCAACCAAACAGCCTCTTAATATTTATAAATAAAAAAAACTAGCCAACGAAAGTTGTAAAACAACACAAAACTATAGGGTTAAAAATATATATTTTTTATAATATAAGGTTTGTTCTCGCAAGTCTGTAATTATTCTAAACTATAGGTCTAAAACGTATATTATTAGTATAAGATAAGATGTGTAATTAAAAATTAAAAATATTCAAAGTTACTATTTACATAAGTTGATAATTGTTATATGTATATATATGATTATAATTGAATAAATTAAATTTTAAAATAATTACGGACATAAATTTGAATTCATATTAAATTATTATTCTATAAGATAATTACCAAATTTGAATCCAAAACCCTAACTTCTCCTTTAAGCAAAGAGAATCTATAAATAGGGACATGTTAATTGAGAATACACAAAAACTCACAACCCTCTCTCTCCAACTTCCCTATCGGTGTCAAGCTTCGCCACTGACTACCGGTGTGGCGGTGTCGCTGACCACGATCCCATACCATACCACCACGGCATGCCGCTGCCATCGGCCAAAGCCAGTTTTGCTTCCGAGTGATTTGCAAGTAAAAACCATAGGTATTCGAGTTTCAGGGTTGTTTTGTGTTAATATATCTAGCATACGATTCATTGATCTTAAGGTGTTCCAACTTGATTAGCGGTGTTCTATGAAAAGGTATATTTTCGTTTAACCCCCTATTATTAATGTTAGCTTCCATTTGTTTTTTGCATTTGACTCCTAGTGGGTGACTCAAAATTTACTTTGGATCGATTTTGTTCACATTTTTCGCTTGATAATTAAAATTAAAAACACGTTTATGAAAACCAGTAGGGTCATTCATGGGCTATAAAAATATAAATCTCTTTTAGATTGGAAAAGCAACCTTGCAGTTCGGTTTCGTCCAGGATTACTCAGTTTTAGATCGGACCACAAACCAATTCTATCAAATAACCATATTTCAAAGAATATATTATACGTTCATAAATCATAACATATAGCAATCAAAATTAACAAAAAGTCTTATAGAGAAGAAAAGGTTTATACTTTATATCGGGTCTTTTTATTAATTAAAGTGATTCTCCTCATTGTCGAATTGAATTTTTTTTGGACGGTCAGTTATTTCATATATCCAGCCCAAAAATAGAAAATTTGAAATTTACAAGATATACAAGATATGCTTTAAAAATGCGTTATATGGGAATATATAGAAGATACTTTTATACTGTGTGAAATAAAATATTGATGTGAATTTAAAAAATTAAATATATATGAAACTAAGTAATAGAGATAATTATAATTTGAATGTATTTTTAAAATAATTTCTAAGCTAAGATGATATCTATTTGAATTTGAAAATTAAGATTTTAATAAAAAGATTAGAATTAATTTTAATTGTGAATTAATTTGAATTTGAAAAATAAGATTTGGATAAATGAAGTTAGAGGTAATTGTAATAATTATTTTTTTTACTGTAATAAATATAATTTTAAAAAAAATTAAATTAAAATTGATTATTACTATATTTATTTGAATTTGATAAATTAAATATGGGTGTTTGCCTTCTGAAAATACGGGTATCAAGCTAGACTAAATTGTAATTTTGCATCCATGTGTTTTTAACATGAAATCAACTTGAGTCTCTATTTTTTTAATCTTGTTGGATAAGTCTCTATAGTTCAAAATCTTAACACTTTGTGCCCCCGATGCTTAAGATCGTTAACCATCTGTTAGGTTTAGAAGGATCTTTTGGGAATTTCATTATCCTCTAATTTTGTATCAAAATAAAACTATGCCCTCAAACCCCATAAAATATAGGAATCATGTCTTACATACGTCCCCGCCGTGTTTCATCCGCATGTTTTATACGTTTCATTGCATTCCACTATCATGCCAACATATCTATACTATTTTATGAATACACACAACACAACGACGTCTTAAAATTAAAATTTTATAAACATAATTATTTAGAGTATAACACACAATACATATGTTGACTACTTTTTAAGGCAAATATACAAATTTTTCCCCTTAACTTACTTAATTTTTTTTATTTAAATTTACACTTTTCACCCTTATTTTAACCATCTAACCCACAATTTTTAAACGACCATAATTTTTTTATACGTAAATATTTTCCTAATATTATTACACCATAAAAACGAACATTTTTTTCTCTTTAATTTGAGTCTAGTATTTGCTATAGTTTTTTAAATTTAAAAATGATATGTTATGGTTAAGTAATAACCGAAACGAAAACAAACGAAAATTAACCGAAATCATCTATACTATATTATAATGTATTTGTTATTGACCTCTTAAATTTAAGTTTTACAGTATAATTGCTTAAAGTACAACACACAATGCTCATGTTAACTAAACATTATTTACCGCCGTAACGCGCGGGCACCTAACTAGTACCAAACAAAATATTTTAGTATATTCACATTATTCAATAGAATTGGGCTTCTAAATTTGTGCTTCTTATTTCGATTGGGTGGACCTACGAATGGGGCTGTTGGTCTGCTCACTGCTGTATCAGAGAGATTGAATGGGGTTTATTAATATGGTCAATTGAATTAGGGCTTATGATCTAGTGTCGAAATCATATAGGTAGAATACAAGGTTTGATCGTTGAAATAAGGGCATGTTTGGCTCTCCATTTTTTCCCCAACTTTTGACTTATAACTTATTAAAGAAGTCAAAAGTTAAAAAAAAAAAAGTGTTTGGGTAATTGTTTGGAAAATGAGCTTTTGGAAGATTTTAGCCTTTGAAAAGGAGAAATGAAGGGATAAGTCATAAGTCACAATTTGTGACTTATGGGGAAAATGAGCTTTTGATAGAGAAGAAGTCATAAGGAGAAAAGGAAATGGAGAGCCAAACATACTCTAAGAGAGATTATAATCTTTTGGATAAGAGTACAAAATTGTTACTTTGGTTTCTAACCTAACAGATGGTTAACAGTGTTAAGCATCATGGCCGCATGGTGTTAAAGATTTGGACTACAAGGACTCATCCAGCAAGATAGAAAAAAAAAATGGGCTCAAATTGATTCTATATTAAAAGCACAAGGAAGTAAATTGCATTTTGCTTAAAAGTTAATGACTTAGGTATGGCCAATTTGATTAGTGTAAATTATTATTTTCAAATGGGAAATTGGATTTTAATAATCTATACTTTGCCTAATTGACCGACAATAATCTGTACTTAATAAATTCACTACAACAGTCCCAACTTTCAACATATTGCCCGACAATGAACTTTTTAACTTTCAAACTCTTTCAGTTTTGAAAATGGGTTAGTTTTCAATTAACAAAGGTTCATTGACGGCCAATACTTTGAAAGTTGGAACTGTCGTAGAGAATTTCTTAAGTACAGATTATTGTTAGCCAGGGAGATAAAGTTTGGATTATTAAAATCCAATTCCCCTTTTCAAATATTTGATATTTATTCGTAACATAAATTTTTCTTTATCATTTTATATGAATTTGATGATATATGATATTTAGATTAACTAAATTTTAAGATATTGATATACCTAATTCATCTCTAGTAAATAAATAATAAATTATCCCGAGCTGAGCTCGAGCTTTTGAAACAAAGCTCGAATCAAGCCGAGCTCGAGCTTTCGTAAGCTAAACGAGCTTGAGTTCAAGCCAAGTCAAGCAAATATGGTTTTTAAGAGTGACTAGAAAGAACCCGCGCGTTGCGGCGGGGCTGCACCCGTAAACTTTTATTACATATATACTAATTTTAAACTAAAAGTCATCATGTATTCTTGTGTGACAATATTTTGGTGGAAGTCCTTTGATATTGAAAGCACTAATAAAAAATAAAAATTAATGTTGGAGAATACTGAAAGCATGAATCAGAAGACAAGATTTCAGTCTCTGAAATTTTTTTTAGCTAAATACTCTAAATGAAGCCATAAAAAAAATAAAGAATGACGTGTGGGATGGGTTTGCCATCATGTAGTACCAACTGGTCGATTTTGTGGTATATTCCTGAATATGCTCCGAACGTATATATGTCATTTCTCATGTTGGCGATTGTTTCGTCTAATGATACACCCATAGGTGTGAATGAGAAGTTTGTGTTGTATGTGCGGATCAAAGAAACCATGACATTTGATCAAAAAAACCATGAGGTTGCTCTTGATTAACACAACATTTGTCTGATTGTAATTTTTAACCGTAAACTTTTATTACATATACAATAACTTTTAAACTAAAGTCATCATGTATTCTTGTTTGATAATTATTTTGGCTTTGCTAATGACCGAGTCAGTCACTAATGGGACGATGCCTATGTCTTTTATTTGAGTTTGAATATGTTAGTCAAATTTTTATGTATTATTTTTAGTATAAGTTAATAAGTTATTTAATTGTTATACTTTTAAATAGGGCTGTAAACGAACTAAACAAACACGAACAAGACTTTGTTCGTGTTTGTTTGTTAAGGTTTCTTGGACAAACGAACTGTTCACGAACACACTAACGAACATAATTCTATGTTTGTGTTTGTTTGTTAAGAAATTCAGTTGTTTGCGAACTGTTCATGAACACGGGTCTTGAACACAAACAAACAAAAACAAACATTTAATATGCAACTAACTAAAATAACATTGTTAATATTAATCGTTAGACAAAGTATATCTACTAAACGATGTCGATAAGTCAAATTGTACTAACTTAGACATACTTATCTAAAATTGCTTAGGCATAGGCATGAATACATGATATTCCTAATTCAAAAGCTCATAATTATCCTAAGTTTTAACTAGTGATCGAACATAAACAAACATACACGAAAGGATATAAATAAACGAACGTAAACAAACACATTGCCGAACGTTCACGAACGCAATCGAACGAACGAGACATTTGTTCGGGTTTGTTTGTTTAGTTAATCAAACAGATTTTTTTGTTCGTGTTCGTTCATTTATGAAACAAACGGACACAAACGAACTTCCCGCCGAACGGTTTACGAACTGTTCACCGAACGTTTGGTTTGTTTACAACCCTACTTTTAAACTAAAAGTCTTCATGTAATCTTGTTTGACAATTATTTTGGTATTCCTAATGACCTAGTCAGTCACGAATGGGATGATGCCTATTTCTTTTATTTGAGTTTGAATATGTTAGTCAAATTTTTATGTATTATTTTTAGTATAAGTTAATAAGTTATTTAATTGTTATACTTTTAAACTAAAAGTCTTCATGTATTCTTGTTTAACAATTATTTTGGTATTCCTAATGACCTAGTCAGTCACGAATGGGATGATGCATATTTCTTTTATTTGAGTTTGAATATGTTAGTCAAATTTTTATGTATTATTTTTAGTATAAGTTAATAAGTTTTTTTTAGAAGCTTTTATAAAATATTATTACATTATAAATATAAATGCTAGATGTAATAACACTACATTATTGTTTGTCATTTATTACAATACATTATTAAATGCTAAAATGTAGAGGGACAATATTGTAAATGAGAAATTATTTATGTATTAACACCTGTACCAAATGCAAAAACAATATTTTTATGTGTCTTAAAATTAAATTAAAATTACTATCTTGCCCATCCAGAACATATTATATAGTAGTATAGATTAAGAGAAATTTAGTGCTTAAATTGAGTCCAAGAGTCGTAAAAAATAGTAGTTCATCATTAGCCATTTAGCCGTTATATTTTGATGATTAGACCATGTGTGGTGTGGCGGAAAAAATTTAAGGCCCCCATCAACGATTGGTCCACATGACAGCTGAGTTAGCATGGGGTTTTAATTCAAAATAGCGGTGTAGTGGAGGGCACGAATTTGTTTATATTTTTTAAATTAAAAAATAATAAAAAAATAAGAAAATAAGAGAGTAGGAGAGAGAAGCTGAGGTGTCGAAAAATGATTGGCCCATTTTTAGCACATAGCGCTCCCCTGTAGTGGTGTTGGGGGCGCTATGTTAGTTTTCACGCTTCAAATCGCGCTCCAGTACACATGATCTTATAAATTTATAACCGTTCTCTTGGTTAATTATGCAGTATTAATTGTTATTTAATTGTTGTATATATTATAAAACCTTAGAGACATGCAAACCTATAGGTTTTCTTATGTTAATTGGAACTTTTAAGTCTTTAACATCTAATTTGCATTTGATTTATTTTGAATTTATATTAATCTAGAATTGAAGCTTCTGAATAAACAATGGAGTTACTGAAGATGACATCAAAGTCTGTTATCACTAAAATGGGATCATTAGATTGTCCAAATGATTGTAATAATAGAAACATGCTGCAAGCGGTTCGTGATTTTCCTCCGGGTTGTGGAATCAATGAAGACGACGACAGAAAGCCCTTGAAGGCTTTAACAAAGGCTCACTCGGATATTGGAAAGATGAGGTATGATGAAAATGAAACTAAACCGAAAAAATTTAGCAGGAACAATAGTTTTGTTGTTTCACGGCCGTCTGGTAAGGTTAAGTTTTGGGATCCCACGAGCACGAAGGCCGGTTTTGATGAAAAACCGAAAGTCATCACCACTGTTCGAATGCAGGAAGGAAGGTTATTAAGAATTCTAGCAATGACGACTTGAATGTTAGGAACATGACTCCGAGTAGCGAGGATAAGTTGGATAATTTGGTGAACTCTCGCGTTGATGATAGTAAAGTTAAAAGTTTTGAACTGAAAGAATTGGGGAGGAGATCTTATTTGGACACAAGATCGGCGGGTAAAGTTAAATTTTGGGACCCTACTTGTGAAGCGCAGAAATCAGAAGACACAACAACTGTTGTATCGATTAAGGAAAAGATTAGACGTGAAAAGATTAAAGAAGCGATCGCCGTTTTTGATGAGGTTTATGAACTGTTTTCCCAAGAGAACAAAAAGAAGGCAGATAGTCAAAAGATTCCTCCTTCGAGAGTTCCAATGGAAGTTGCTAAAATAGTGAAACAAAAGCTGAAATGGATGGATCCTGAAAAGATAGCGGGATCTGTATGTGGTGTTCAAATTGGAGATAATTTTAAATACAGGTCGCAGCTTATGATGGTCGGACTTCACAGCCAACCTCATTCGGGTATTGATTATGTCAATAATGAAGGAATGAATCTGGCTATAAGTATTGTGGATTCTCACCGTTACTCGAATGAAAGTGGATCTAGTGATACGCTTATTTATTCTGGTCAAGGTGGGAATAATGTGTACGGTAGTAAAGTGCCACCTGAGGATCAACAACTTGTAAGAGGTAATATGGCTATGAAGAACAGTATGGGTAAGAAAAACCCGGTTCGTGTGATCAGGAAAATCGCGGGGTTTGGAAAGGATGTGTTTGTGTATGAAGGTTTGTACACTGTGGACAATTATACGAAAGGAAAAAACGCAGAAGGAAAGATTGTGTTCAAATTTCATCTTAAAAGAGTACCTGGGCAGCCTTCACTTCACAATATGATGAATAGTAAGTGAGGTCTATTGCATTATTTATGAACCTTTTTAATTTATGTTGTTTGATGAAATGGTAGAGCAGGTTAGATATGTCTATATATCTTTTGATTTAAGTAGTCATTGCATCAGAATCTAATTAGGGGTAGCTTTGTTTCCTAACATGGAATATCTTTATTTATGCATGTAAATCCTTTTTAAGTTATGGTGACAATGTTTTCGGTTTGCTACTCGGGTTTCATTTTCCGGATTTTCTTGCTAGGCTCTTGCCTTGGTTTTAAAAAGCGTGTTTGGTGCGCGCTTAAGCGCAAAGCGCACTTAGGCGCAAATCTGTGTGCCTTATGTAACCCTAGGCAAGCAGTGTACAAAAAGCGCAAGAAAAGCACAAAAAGCGCATTTAAAAAGTGCAAGCAAAGCGCGCTTTTTGTACACATGATATTTTTGTGCTTAAAATTGTTATACATGAAGCTAAAAAGGTTGTACATTTTAGTTAAATCATATATACCTTATTTGTATCTATATTTTGAGTAAATAATTAAAAACCTATAGCATATATAAAAAAATTATATAATTGTCTTGCGCCTCGTGTACGAAAAGCCCACCGCTTTTGCGCTTTGCGCCTTGGTTTTAGACCTCGTCGCTTTTGTGCGCTTTGCGCTTTTTAAAACCAAGCCTCTTGCTAGCTTTTTAATAAAGTTTCGTTTGGCCGTTCAAAAAAAAAAGTTATGCTGACAATGGTAACATCTATCGAATCTTGACTTTTTTCATGTTCACGACCTTTTTTTTAACAAGGTTGAACCCTAAGTTTGTATCATAGGGGTTGTGTCTGTTTTCTGTCATGTTGTTTTTACCGAATGTACCCTCCTATACTAAATTAGTCATATCATCTCCCTGCTTTTACTCATACGAGTGCCTTTAGCACATGGGGATTACATTTAGCGTTGCCCTAGTAGAAAAGTATATTGTTTTTTGAGTTATCGTATTTAGATAACCAAAATATCACATGTTGGTCGTTATCACTCCCAACTAACTACTTAACTATCACCACTCCCAACTTGTAACTTTTTTTCTTCTGGCAAGCTCAAACTAACTGAATCTAATCCATTTAGTTTTTTTCCTTGCTAACATGACACTTTTTTTTTATTGATGTGGTAGTTGCCACTACACCAAAATCGACTATGTTAGCAAAAACACTAACTAGGTTAAGGTTCGGCTAGTGTGGGAGTGCCACAGAAAAATAAGTTGTAGGTTCGGAGTGGTGGTGGGAAAGTGGTTAGTTAGAAGTGGCCAACATGTGATAGTTGAGGTTATTAAAATCCAATAACCCTTGTTCTTTTATTGTGTAAGATAGTGACATGGAGCGTTTTATTTTTTTACCATGAAGAAACACTTATCCAACCTAGGGGTTGAATAGTATTTAACCTGGGTCTTCACCAAGCTTCAGGGGAGATTCCTGCAAAACTAACAACACCGTGACTCTCGTTAAGAGGTGGGGTTTCTCCTCTTAACCACCATCCGGCGTGAGAATAAATATGATTTTTTTTTGGAGTAATAATAGTGTAAGTTGAGAAAGCAGGGAACGATCCTTTTACCTTTGGGAGAGTGAGGTATTATAGTTGGAATGGTGGGGGTGATTAGACGAGATATATTGTAAGACCCTAACCCGAAATCACGCGATTATTGCTTAATCTTACGGGTTTTGACCTTAACTAAAAACCACTCCCGATTAAAACTTTGAAATTTTCTTTATAAGTCAACCCATTAAGATCAAATACATGTTTGATTCACACAATTTTTTTTTTACATTTTAATAGTTAAAACATATTTTAAGATGTTGCGTTTTAACGGGAGTTCTTTAGATTCTAGTGCGGAAGCTTGTATGAGTGATCGGGTGTGTTCGGCTCTTATCGCGACTTGATCCTTGCTCCGGGACTTCCATCACATGTTTACCTAGCACCATTACACAAAGAATGGTTAGTGAGTGGTCAAATGAAACATTTAACTAGTACGATAGTCGTTACACGTCGAAACGGAACAAACCAGGCCAAACGCCCTTTATCAGGAGAACAAACTGCTGCAACTTATGCGCAGCAGCTGTTCGGATCGCTTTTACCCCTTCTAAAACCCAAAATCTGAGTTTGACTTTCAAATGAGAATTGTTCTACGCTCCGAGAGCTTTCCAGGCATATAAAGAACACCTCCTAACGATTTTTCTACGATTTTATATGAAATTTTAAAGATCGTGCTGACATGCATGTCTATTCGCGCGGCCGGTCGCTTTAAGCGCGCGGCCGCGCAAAGCTTCTGATCGTTTTTTGGTGATTTTTAAGCATAGGAATCATGTCGCAACCGCATTTGATGATTCCCGAAGCCTAAGTATTGACTTGCCGACTAAATAAACCTTTGTTTGACGGAAATCATTGCCCGGTTTATGTCGCCATGATCCGGTTCTTAGTTTTGAATGTTTATGGCGACTTTTACACAAATCGACCCATTTAGACATTGAACTTAAGCAAAACACCATTCGACCACGCGCAATGCGTATAGTTTATGTTGTCAAGTCATTAGACACTTGATCAACTAAAGTGTTTGTCCGATTTGTTCATTATGACTTTGTTATTAGATTTATCCTTTAGTAAATCTTTATAAATTCCCAAAATGCCCCTCCTAGCCAAATCTTTCGATTTAGCCATTCACGGCGACTCTTCTTGATTCAAACCCATTGTTTTGGACTCAATGACTTGTTTAAAAACTTCTAAGTCCATACGGACTTAGATTTTCAACATTTCTCAAGATTGTTCTAATGTGGTCGATTCTAAGCGCCTTAGCGCGCATTAGACATAGTTATGGAAATAACTTACTTGATTTGCACCCACACTTCATGTGGGTACTTTATCACCTATGTTGCTTCGCCCGAAGGCGTTTATTTGACTACGGACTTACCGGGTGGCCTTGACCCATATCCATACCTTGTGTTTATCCTCCATGATTCTTAACATCAAGAATGCACGCGCAATTGCATTTACCTGTATGCTTTCTAAATAGACAACATTAATTTCTCGGAACTCAAATGGCAATAACTTGCCATTTGACCCGTTTAATCTTTATGAATCTTAATGCTTGGAATACAAGCATCAAGTGTTGGATTCACATGGTGAGGACATCACCATTTGACCCGTTTAGACTCCTAGTTCATAATGCTATGTTACCCAAGTTTTTATCTATGGTTCAAGTGAAACAAACTTGAACCATTTAACATCATGCTTAACGACTCCATTCAATTGATTTAATTTGGATTAAAACATCATTTCTCACATATCTTTATTAGTTGACCCGTTTGATGGATTTCTCCATTTGGTCATAACTCATTATCTCGATTAAGGTCATAAACCACATTTTGTATTGAGTGCACATAAGGCAACCCACTTAATAGATTCTACCCCTTGGGGTTTATCTTTATCTCACACTCAAGATTTAAAACTATTGTTTATAACAATTTAAGCTATGTTATAGTATATTGGTGTAAGTAAAACTTACTTGTATTCATTCCCATTTACTTGCACTTTAGGCTCATATCCGCTTGACCCGTCTTGTTCTTTGATCCATTCCATTCAAGCTTGCACCTAGCTTGACAAGATCAACCTTCACTATACTCATAAGATTAGTTAAGTTAGTCATCATATCCAATAACTAACACATCTCATGAGTTTATTCACACCATTATTTCGTTTTCCCAATTATCATTTAGCTAAACTTTTCATGTATGGTGTGATTCATATTTTAAACATGTGTTTCACGTTTTATATACGGGTAATTCCATGATTACCCAAATCAAGTTATCACCTCAATTTGCAAACAAGACTATTGAGGCATTTCATCAAACACTTGGTGTGCATCCACCCAAAATACTTGATTTCAAGAATATAACTTTAACCAAAATATACCCATGTATCTAATTATCAACATAACATGATATTTAGGCATTTCATCTAATTTGATCATTATGTTAACTCCTAAGAGTCACCCAAAACTACTAATCATGTGGGGTTTCAACCTAGAAGTTAAACCCCAAATCTTACATATTCACATAATCATATGGTCAAAATCATATGGTCAAAATCAAATGCACATGTAGAATGTGATTCATACCCGAATTATACCTAATTGAGGCTCCCTAAAGCTAGAGAAACCTCTAACAACTCATAAATTCACGTTTTGTCAAAACCCTAGATTTTGACCCAAATTAAAAACGAGTTTAACATCAATTCAACACGAATTAAAGGTACCTTGATGTTCATTAGGCCTTAGATGATCCCTTTCTTGCTAATGCATTGAAAAACCCCTTGATTTGGCTTGGATTGAGCTTGTTCTTGAGGTTTAGGGTTTGGTTTGTGAAGGAGGAGATGAATCTCCTGATTCATACACGCACACACACACATTGTGTGTGTTTTTTATTGTTTTATTTTCATTAATAAAACCCACTTATCATATTGGCAACTTTGGTCCCTCAAGTTTAGTCTCGAGTTGGTTTCTAGATTGTTACATTAACTAGATTAGTCTCTAGTAATGAGTTTAGCCTCGTTTTATTATTTTGATAATCACGCCTAATGGCGTAATTAAGCGTAATGGATGATTTTGGGGTGTTACATATATAGGCATGAATCATGGGCAAGAATCATGGGGTCAATAATCTTGACTTGACTGAGTAAATGAAAGAATTAGTCAATAATCTTGACTTGACTGAGTAAATGAGAGGAGAGTAATATTCAATTATTGATTGCTTGATTTATGTTGTTAATACGCCCCCACAAGATGGAGGATCCGTTGGAGACTCCAATCTTGGACCAAAAATATAGAAAGAGTGGGGCTGACATGAAGATCTTTGAGTTGTCCGGAATTGACTTGTTCCCGCACAAAGTAATAGTCCAGAGCCATAATATCGACACTTGTTTATAGCGATCGAAAGCTATAATATCGGTACAGGTAGGGTACCGACACTCTTATAGTTTTTTCTCGACATTGTTATATAAAATTTATTTGGAAAAGAGTTCTATTGAAAATAATGGTAAAATGACGAATCGATTCTGGATAGTAATATTTAAAATTAATTTATTACACAAAAGTTATGATGTAACTCAAAAAATAAAGTTGTGTTTTACATTGGTCGAAAATCATAAAAACAAATATCAATTTCAGTTTTGATAACACCGATAGTGGTACCGATGTTGTAGGTCAGTACCAACTCAATTTTTTATGATATCATCATTCTAAATACAACTTCGCTTTAAAAAAACTCGAATACAACTTCATTTTAAACAAAATTTACATTTTAACTCAAATACAACTTCATTTTAAACAAAATTTAAATTAAAATGTAGAGAAAAAAAATTAAAGCAACAACATATTTAATATTTATAAAAAAAACTAGCCAACGAAAGTTAAAAATAAAACTATATGGTTAAAAATGTATATTATTGATAGTATAAGATGTGTTAACGTAATATAGTAATTGTTGTAAACTATAGGCTCAAAAACGTATGTTATTTATAGTATAAAATGCGTAATTGAAACTTAAAAGAAATCAAGGTTACTATTTATATAAATGGGTAATTGTTACATGTATAATTATAATAGAATTAATTAATATTTAAATAATTATGGACATAAATTTGAATTCATATTAAATTATTATTCTATAAGATAATTACCAAATTTGAATCCAAAACCCTAACTTCTCCTTTAAGCAAAGAGAATCTATAAATAGGGACATGTTAATTGACAACACACAAAAACTCACAACCCTCTCTCCACCTTCCCCTCACTATTGCTCACCACCGGTGTCACTGACCACGACCCCATACCATACCGCCACGGTGTGCCACTGCCATCGGCCGAAGCCAGTTTTGCTTCCGAGTGATTTGCAAGTAAAAACCATAGGTGTTTTGAGTTTCAGGGTTGTTTTGTGTTAATATATCTAGCAAACGATTCATTGATCTTAAGGTGCTCCAACTTAGTTAGCGGTGTTCTGTGAAAAGGTATATTTTCGTTTAATGCCCCTATTATTAATTTTTGTTCTATTTGTTTTTGCATTTGACTCCTAGCTAGTGGATAATTCAAAATTTAGTTTGGATCAGTTTTGTACACATGTTTTGTTTGATAGTTAAAATTAAAAACACGTTTATGAAAACCAGTAGGGTCATTCATGGGCTAAAAAATATAAATCTCTTTTAGATTGGAAAAGCAACCTTGCAGTTCGGTTTCGTCCAGGATTTATTACTCAGTTTTAGATCGGACCACAAACCAATTCTATCAAATAACCCTGTTTTAAAGAATATATCATATGTTCATAAATCATAACATATAGTGAAGAGGTATAAAACCTCCCGTCCGAACCTCAACCCCCCTTTAGACGCGGCATCATCTCATGAGACGCGGTTCACCAAGACACGTGTTCGTAACAAACGACAGGAGGTCACTAGTTCCGAAGGTTAGTACACCTGACCGAAGGATAGTACAACAATTCTGACTAGTATAAATACCCCTTCAAAAGTACGAGTAAGCCACGTTCTAACACGCTCCGAACCTCCCTCTCTCTCTCTCTCTCTTTATTCTCTTTTCTTCACCAACAAATACTTATCCTCATGCCGGAGGGTGGTCACAGAGAGGCCCTCCCTGCCCCCTTGTGACGAGCCTAACGGTTTGTTAAGTTTTGCAGGTTATTTGCTTAAAGATCTGATCAAGCCAGTCGTCTTCAACCTCTCACAGGAGGTACGTCCGGCTTTTGGATCTTCAATTGGCGCCATCCTATTGCAGATCTACTCTCTCCACTCAGATCTGGAATGGCTATGGAAAATTTGAACGTCGTTGATATCACCAACAAGGAAGACGACGACGTCACTGCCTCTGAACAACACACAGCTGGCTATTCCAGAGTGTTGACAGATTTCGTAACAACTTCTACCACTGAAGCGGTCACTGCACCCACTGGGATGCAAACCGTATCAGTAGAGTTCGATGAAACTTTCCTCCAACGGAACCGTGATTTTTTGATGAAATTAAAAGAACAGCAAGACAGGGACGAACGGCTTCGTAGTGTGTAGATAAACCTGTTCCCCTCCGAAGGAACAACGTCCACTATGATGTCTACCCCTGCTAGTCTTCAAACATACTCCACCGTGGTCACGTCCGTACCAATACAAACGCCGTATGGTTTCCTGATGCCCTATGGATATACGGGACCGTTGCCCACTGGACTCACATCCACGGGGCCAACACCCACCACATCAGTGATACCAGCCAAGCAACAACCCAGTTCCAGCATCGTCGATGACGAACTGACAGCCCCATATAGACCAGCATACATGACTTCGTACTCGAAGTTCACTCCGAGGGTTGCCAGTGCTCCACTTCCACCAAAATTAAAGATGCCCGTTACCATCAAGAAGTATGATGGAACTTCAGATCCGGACGATCACGCATTCGATTTTGGTGGAGCGGCAGAAATAGAACTATGGCCCATGCCAGCATGGTGCCACATGTTCGCCCAGACACTAACCGGAGCCGCAAGAGTGTGGTTCGACGGTCTACCGGCTGGGCAGATAGAAAATTGGAAAGAGCTACGACGGATTTTCTTACAAAATTTCTCCCAACAAAGACGATGCACAAAAGACATCACGGAGGTACATAACATCCGAAGGAAAGATGGTGAATCCTTAGAACGATTCATAGATCGGTTCAACAAAGAAAGCATGCAGAACCTATATTAATTCGAAGCCCAACCCAGCCCAAAAACCTTAAAATCGGCCCAACATGAAATCTGTCCATTTCCCCTTCTTCTTTGTATCAATCGCTGCACATGACAAGCCAGACATCAAATTATTTGTCCATGAAGCTTTCCATTTTGACCATTTGATTGACACAATTTTTGGAAACCTAGAATCAAATTGAATGCTGCTGAGTGACTGACTGGCCTTCACGCGTCCAAGATAACCATCAACCACGCAATAACACCCTTTACAAGCGTGACTTACTCGGTTTTGACCGAGTCATGGTCAAAGATTTAAAACCTTCCTTTTCTACAGCATATTATAAATTGAACGCGTGAACTTGATAAGAAACAACCGATAAACAAAACCCCACCACCACAGACCTTAGTCGTTCACTGGATTTTAAGCTTTGATCGTGATTTGACTTTTTTTTTGACTCGCGATAATACTCGAATAACGCTCGGTAAGCATCAATTAAACCTTTCATGTCGTTTGTTATTCAGTCCTGAACATTAGCCCCTTATCATTCCTTTGTCTCGATCCGTAATTAAATGGATTGGAAAACCTAGGGTTCGACCTAATAGTTTGGGGAAGATGATCCAGAGTAGTATTTACTTATATATTTTAACAAATGAAAACAAATACCAACTGACCAGCAGATCAGTTGGTAGACTCGTGCGTGATAAAACCATTGAACCGGCCGAAGGCCCGGGTTCGAGTCCCTCACGCGCTGCTTTCCTTTTTCTTTTTTTTTTTCACCAATTATTGAAACCAACCAGTAAGGTTATATATATATATATATATATATATATATTACAAACCAAGAGTTATTCGTTCTCAGGGTCTAGACCAGATGGTCTAGGCTTGTGATTTTAAAACATCGGAACCGGCCAAGGACTCGGGTTCGAGCCTTGGCACATGCAAACATTTTTTTTTTATTTCTTTTATAACTATATAATCTATAGTATTTTTAAAAATGGATTTTAAATACTAAACATAGTTTATAAATTTTACAAAATTTATTTTAAATTAGTCTTATGATAAAGTTTAATATCCAAGTTTTAGTTTTTCAAAAATCATTTATTTATTATATATAATAAATATTTCAAGTTTATTCCATTATAATTATAAAATTTTATATAAATATCAAAACGATTATATAAATTCCCACAAAGATTATTCTGAGTTTGTATAACATTAAACATTTCTGAAATGATTTTTATTTCTGAAAAATCATTTATTTAATATTTTTAATCAATTTTTGTTAGTTTTAATCATAAATAAATCATAATGAATTCATTTTTCTATATTTTTGTACCAAAATTTTATATAAATTATTTCTATCCATTTAGAACAGAAATACAATTTTTAATTTAAAAATTCTTTAATTTTAATATTTTTAAATATTAAAGTTATATTTTGACTATTTGAAATAAATAGATTAAATATTCTATTTTTAAGAAAATAATTTTATAAAAATTATTTTCATACTTAAAACCTTTTAATGTGATCATTTTTAATCTAAAGTTTGCACAAAGACTTTTGTTTATTTATTTATTGAATTTCTTATATTAATGAACAATTTGATTATTAATCAAACAAATACTTATCCCCAATTCGAAACCCTAGAATATACTTGTAGACTAGATAGACTTAAACTTATTTGTTACCTTATACATAGGGTAATACTTGGCAACTTTGGGGCTACACTTATACATTTTCTCGAGACTTAATACTTTGCTAAGGTGAGTTTACGTAACCATGTTTATGCAATTGTTTATACTTGCAACATTATACTTAAGCAATTCTACATACATGTCTAGTTGTAAACTTTAATGCCTCATGATTTAGACAACAACAACAGTTAGACACGCTTCAATATACATAATCATTAGCTATGGCCAAGCCGGCGATACTCAATAATAGATCTATTGGATTGACAATCCCACCTAGATTCGTTGACCATCTTTTATGGGGAGCGCGGGTGATTGTTATCGTTCCAACATAATATTAAGGTGAACCGTGGATGACGGGATGGACCTAAACTAGTCGGAGGTTTGATTATGTGCATTCAACATTTCATGTTTATTCATGTAGACTTAAACTTACGATAGAAATATGAATTGCTAAACTTTTATTCTTAAACTTAATTGCGTGACATGGCTTATGTATTCTCACCAACTTCTAGTTGACCCCCCCCCCCATTTTTACAACTCAACAGGAAATGCTGATGCTTGAAGTCTAGAGCTAGCATGAGGAGATATTTGAAGCTTTGTTTGATTATTTGATGTAGACTTTAATGTAATTCAACATTGTAATAAAGGATTATTTAAACTTGTGTACTACCATGAGCTACTGAACAATCATTCATACGTGACACCTCGATGTTTCCGCCATCGGTTGGGGTGTTACAATGCGAATACCCCACACCTTCTAAATTTCTATTTTGTACTGCGGAATGTTGAATTCTCCGCACAAATATAAATGTAACGAGACGCGACATACCTCGTATAATAAAATGATCCTTACAAACCCATCCTTATATTATGCATGTGCTTATATATATACAAAAAATTAACACATAAACTTTGGCACCTAAGGTAAAAGTACCTTGACGTGCAAAAAAGGGGATAAGAATTAGGGCATGGGGGTGTCGAAGGCCCTTTCGTCCGGACTTCTTGGTCAAAAAGGTTCGGAGAAGCGAAAATATCGAACCTAAAAGATGCCCCATAAAAGACTACGTAGCATTCTTTAAAATACAAATACGCGAAAAACGAACGTTCTACTTCGAATGTTATAAAGCAGCTAAGGATAGAAAATCCTGAAGAACTTAAAACATTGTTCACAACCGAAGCTTAAAAATCATGGACGCATGATATAGCTTCCATATTACACGAACCGAAGCCTTTAAGACCTTCGGTAGATGCAAGACCGGTTTATACTTATAAACAATACATAAACAAAAGATACCCGAAACACAAAAGGTATCCAACAAAGAAGCAAGAAATATTCCCATTCATAACCTGAAGAGGTACAAAAGTTTCATGTTCACCCCTGGGGATGAACTTGACATACAAAAAATTGTCCATAAAAAGACAAGACACGACTACGTGCCTATACAATCACAAAAGCTTCACAAAATAACAAACTAAAACACCGAACCTATGTGGAGGAACGGGTGGTACAAGACGTCTAAAAAACAAGTTTCACAAAAAAGATTAACAATCACCGAACCTATGTGGAGGAACGGGAGACAAGCGACTACTTTGGCAAACTCTGGGAAGCATCTTCAAAAATGGACAAGTCCTTAAAAGCCTTGATTACAACATCTAGAGGTTCGGAAGAAAGATCTTGCATTTTAGAGATGGAAGGAAGAGTGACCTCGTCATAAGTCTTGACGGCTTCCAGTAGCAACTGTTTAGCATTTGGTATGAGCTTGGGGACAACATTCATAGCCACTCCTTGAGAGCTGCGGCATGACCAGCTCGAACCCCAGCATTATAACCAATTCCATTCATAGCGTTGTTAACCCCTGCTACCGCAGCCTTCATGGATGAATAGTTTTGCACATACCTAGACACCAGCTCTACTCCCTCCGTCAACACGAACTGTTTAAAACTGAATAGCTCCTTAACTTCCTTCAGCAGATCGAGCTTCTCCGTCTCCCTCCTTTCAACGTCCGCCTTCAAATCCGCGGTAAGCTGCAAAGCATCCTTCTCCCGAACCAAAGCCTCATCCTTCTCTGAAAATAAGACAGATAAGAAAAAACCACTAAGTATCAATGTGGGACGAAGAAATAAAAAGGAAAAAGAACAAACCTTTCACAAGCAGATCTGCAGCAGTCCTAGTCTTAGCCATCACCTTCTCAAGCTCCTCGATAGAATGAATATACTTCTTCTTTGAAGCTTCATGAGCCTGCTCGGATGCCTGCAGCTTCTCCTTCAAAACGTCTACTTCACCCTGAAATCCATCCCGCTCCTCTCCAGCTACGGCCAGAGAAGCCTGAACCAACCTAAGCTGATCTTGGGTTGTCTTCAAAGACTCCAGCACGTTACCATGATTGCACACACCCCTCTTCTCCAATTTGCCCCGCTGAAACTCCGAATCAACCCATCGCCGATATACCTCCGACACCAAAAAGTTAGATTGAGCTTGATTAACCATCAAAGCATCGCCCAGATCATTGTCTTTTAGGCTCCGATAGTGGGCATGGTCAGCCGGGGTATGGAGGTTAAAAAGCATCATTTTCGACGACAAAGCGTCGATCACCCTTGAACCATTCTTTAAATCCCAGTCGGGAACAAACACATCCTCGGCCGTGGCAGGGTCCACCTCCATAACGTCATCCAATGGATCTACAAGATTAAACATAATCAACGTCTCTGTCTCGAACCAACAATGAGAATAGGATGCACCATATTCATTCTCCTCACTAGCACGAAAGGTAGAGACACGGCCAGTAAACTTACCGGGAGAAGACGTACAAAAGCTACCCGCAGCTTGAGTCAATGAGGTTCGGGGAGGACTGTTGGCAATGTCTCGAAAAACGTCATCACCCTCCTTTTCACCATCACCACCTGATTCACCTCCCGGAACATCCATATAAATGGGATTACCATCTCGAGAAGATTTCCCACCAGAAATATGTAAATCAAATTCGTCTAAGAGGTTACCTTTAGATGACTCGGAAAAATGAAGATCTTGGGGTGGAACGAACCTCACCTTCTTGGGGCTCCTCTTAACCTTGGACGGCTCGCCTTTCCTCTTCCGAGCCTCAACGTTCAAATCCAACGAAGCATCCTCAGCAATATCATCCTCCGAAGTATGGATGCTTGAGGAACTCACAGTTTGCAAGGGATCAGGGTTGGGAAAAATTTGACCAATGGTCACCTCACCCTCGCCCCCTTCATGACCAAGCTCTTGCCCTTTCTCAATACCACCTTCATCTCCTTCCTTTCCACTTGCTCCACCTTCGACCTTCCCCTCTCCAGAAACTTTCCCCACGTTCTCCACTCCCTCTCCTCCAGGACGAATGGGGGCCTGAAGCTTTGTCACTTGTTCTAAGATCGGTTTGCTTGACCCAAGTGGCTCACTGGTAAACGTAAGATCGTCATCATCGCCCAGATCATTGTCTTTTAGGCTCCGATAGTGGGCATGGTCAGCCGGGGTATGGAGGTTAAAAAGCATCATTTTCGACGACAAAGCGTCGATCACCCTTGAACCATTCTTTAAATCCCAGTCGGGAACAAACACATCCTCGGCCGTGGCAGGGTCCACCTCCATAACGTCATCCAATGGATCTACAAGATTAAACATAATCAATGTCTCTGTCTCGAACCAACAATGAGAATAGGATGCACCATATTCATTCTCCTCACTAGCACGAAAGGTAGAGACACGGCCAGTAAACTTACCGGGAGAAGACGTACAAAAGCTACCCGCAGCTTGAGTCAATGAGGTTCGGGGAGGACTGTTGGCAATGTCTCGAAAAACGTCATCACCCTCCTTTTCACCATCACCACCTGATTCACCTCCCGGAACATCCATATAAATGGGATTACCATCTCGAGAAGATTTCCCACCAGAAATATGTAAATCAAATTCGTCTAAGAGGTTACCTTTAGATGACTCGGAAAAATGAAGATCTTGGGGTGGAACGAACCTCACCTTCTTGGGGCTCCTCTTAACCTTGGACGGCTCGCCTTTCCTCTTCCGAGCCTCAACGTTCAAATCCAACGAAGCATCCTCAGCAATATCATCCTCCGAAGTATGGATGCTTGAGGAACTCACAGTTTGCAAGGGATCAGGGTTGGGAAAAATTTGACCAATGGTCACCTCACCCTCGCCCCCTTCATGACCAAGCTCTTGCCCTTTCTCAATACCACCTTCATCTCCTTCCTTGCCACTTGCTCCACCTTCGACCTTCCCCTCTCCAGAAACTTTCCCCACGTTCTCCACTCCCTCTCCTTCAGGACGAATGGGGGCCTGAAGCTTTGTCACTTGTTCTAAGATCGGTTTGCTTGACCCAAGTGGCTCACTGGTAAACGTAAGATCGTCATCATCATAGTCCTCGAACTTCAACGCTGCAAGCAACGACATATCTGCAAAAAAAAAACAAGAAGGTTAAAGACCAAGGTCCCCAAAAAATAAAATCAAGGATAAGAAGCAATGCTCACCCTTCTTCTAATACAAAATAACGGGCTATCGGTCCGGCTCGTCCCAAATCCTACTAACTCCAGCTAGTACCAGGATGTGCTCCGGAAACTTCCTAATATTTGACTTGTGAGTAACGAGCTTATTGTAAAGAGTCGTGTCACAAGAAAAATTAGCCGGAAGCTCCCACTCAGAAGCTTTAAATTCCGTTCGCAATAAATTCACCATCTCCTTGGGAAGACACCTGTCATCCAGCCAAAAGAACTGCGTCTTCCAGTTCTTTAGGCTGGAGGTGTCCTTCCCGTGACACTCCGGCTTCTTCCTTCTCTTCTCAAAAGTAAACCAATCTCCGGCTTGGTTCAACTTGTAAAAAGCCCTAAAAACCTCCAGATCGGCCTTCGACTTCAAAGCCCGACACTTCAACTCAAAGTGACAGACCCGTCCCAAACCAAAGGGATTCACTTGAGAAAAATGAACCCCATGAAACAGGAGAACCTTAAACAAGAATTTTGTTAGAGGCGCCCTGCAATTGGCAAAGTCGCACACTCGTGTGTAGAACGCAAACTTGCCAGAAAGGTGGGGATAGATGGCTCGATCGGGGGCAGGAATCTCAGGATGAAGATCTAGGGGAATCCTATAATCAACTAAAAATTTCTCCAGTTTCTTTTGGGTCAAGGTAGAGAAACTAACGCTCATATTATCCTTCCCCATTACAAATAAGCAAAAGTAAAAAAGGAAGAGTCGGGAAAGAAACAAAGGGAAGATGGACGAACCTGTAAAGAAGGGAGTATACTGAGCCTTGATAACAGGAAAAGAAGCAGTGTAGGACATGGGAAGTTAAAAACGAAATTAAGAGGAAAAGTGATAATGAAAAAAGTGAAAAAACCGGTTTAAATAACCAAGGAAAAGGGAAACCCAAACGACGACACGTGTCGCAATCTCTCACCAAAATAACAAAGAGCCGACGATGGAGATTGCCTAGAGATAACCGCCACGGTATATGGCCTAGGAAGTTGCCACGTGCTGCGTCCGAAGAAACAGCTAGAAAGCATTGCCAAAGGAACGACCAACTCCACTAAGTTATAAACTAACTTATGGACTTGAGGGGACATGAAGAGGTATAAAACCTCCCGTCCGAACCTCAACCCCCCTTTAGACGCGACATCATGTCATGAGACGCGGTTCACCAAGACACGTGTTCGTAACAAACGACCGGAAGTCACTAGTTCCGAAGGTTAGTACACCTGACCGAAGGATAGTACAACAATTCTGACTAGTATAAATACCCCTTCAAAAGTACGAGTAAGCCACGTTCTAACACGCTCCGAACCTCCCCCCCCCCTCTCTCTCTCTCTCTCTCTCTCTCTCTCTCTCTCTCTTTATTCTCTTTTATTCACCAACAAATACTTATCCTCACGCCGGAGGGTGGTCACAGAGAGGCCCTCCCTGCCCCCCTTGTGACGAGTCTAACGGTTTGTTAAGTTTTGCAGGTTATTTGCTTAAAGATCTGATCAAGCCAGTCGTCTTCAACCTCTCACAGGAGGTACGTCCGGCTTTTGGATCTTCATATAGCAATCAAAATTAACAAAAAGCTTAACGAGAAAGAAAACGTTAGGCTAGAGATAACCGCCACGGTATATGGCCTAGGAAGTTGCCACGTGCCGCGTCCGAAGAAACAGCTGGAAAGCATTGCCAAAGGAACGACCAACTCCACTAAGTTATAAACTAACTTATGGACTTGAGGGGACATGAAGAGGTATAAAACCTCCCGTCCGAACCTCAACCCCCCTTTAGACGCGACATCATGTCATGAGACGCGGTTCACCAAGACACGTGTTCGTAACAAACGACCGGAAGTCACTAGTTCCGAAGGTTAGTACACCTGACCGAAGGATAGTACAACAATTTTGACTAGTATAAATACCCCTTCAAAAGTACGAGTAAGCCACGTTCTAACACGCTCCGAACCTCCCTCTCTCTCTCTCTCTCTCTCTCTCTCTCTCTCTCTCTTTATTCTCTTTTATTCACCAACAAATACTTATCCTCACGCCGGAGGGTGGTCACAGAGAGGCCCTCCCTGCCCCCTTGTGACGAGCCTAACAGTTTGATAAGTTTTGCACGTTATTTGCTTAAAGATCTGATCAAGCCAGTCGTCTTTAACCTCTCACAGGAGGTACGTCCGGCTTTTGGATCTTCATATAGCAATCAAAATTAACAAAAAGTCTTAACGAGAAAGAAAACGTTTATACTTTATTTTGGGTCTTTTTATTTAATTAAAGTGATTCTCCTCATTGTTGAATTGATTTTTTTGGACGGTCACTTATTTCATATATCCAGCCCAAAAATAGAAATTTTGAAATTTACAAGATATACAAGTATGAAGGATGGTCAGAAACAAAATTTCTCACGTATGTTTTACAAAATGCGTTATATGAGAATATAGAAGATACATTTATAACTATGTAATTAGTGGGATAAAAAATATTGATGTGAATTTGAAAAATCTATATATATTTCAAAAGGTAAAATCTTACATGATACTCATATAGTCATTCTCCTCTTTTAAAGTGTCATGTACGATACCATGTGTCATTGAGTGATTTTAAGGAAAAAAAATTAAAAACAAAATTCTATTTTTCTCTCTCATGTTTCATCCCATAATTTTTAAACGTTAATATCTTTTATATACGAGATTTTTGAAAGGAAAAAATTACACCAAATTAACGAGCGTTTTATTATCTTTTCAACGAGTACCATAGGGCTATAAAAACGGAGAAAAAAACGACTATTTTTTTGTGGGGTTTTGTTTATACAAAAAAAAAACACACAAAGTGTTCAGGTTATTCATTAATCATGTATAGACAAGTCATATGTTCAAACCAGTAAATATGAATTTTATTTACAACATGTGTTAGCATTAGAGTTGTACATTGTTTTAGGTTAGGTTCTAATATTAAAGTTATACATTGTTTAACATTAGGCGTTAACATTGAAGATACATTGTTAATTGTTTTATGTTAGGTACTATCCGAAGCTTTCCTACATGTAACTGTAAAGCACATCGGTCTATTTCGTATGTAAAATTGATATGTCATATTAAATTTCTCAGCCTCAGGACGCTCTACGCTCCCGGGGTATAAATCTAGTTAAATATAGATGAAACGAAGTGATAGAAATAATTGTAATTTGAATGTATTTTTAAAATAGTTTCTAAGTTAAGCTGAGATATATATATATATATATATATATATATATATATATATATATATATATATATATATATAGGGTTGGGCTAAATTAAAAACTCTATTGAGTTGTGAAAACCCTAGAAACCCATTTTTGACCCTTGATTTAATCTCATCAATGGTTGAGAAGTGATCCATATTTTATATTAATAAACTGGTTGTACTTTTTACTTCAAAGTATATTGGAGGGGCATTATTGTCCATTGAGGCATAAAAAGAGTTTTTAAAAAATGCATTTCTCTCTCATGCACAAAGTACACCTTCTTTCCTCTCTCTTTTCTTTACTTTCGATTATTTTTCCTCCTTTCTCTCTCTTCTTTTTTTCTCTTGAATCTCTATTCTCTCTCTTCTCTCTTTTACCTTTAAATTCAACATTTTTACCTTTTAGATGTGAAACATATTTTTCAGATTTATGTGTAACAACTTTTGGGTTACTTTGTAACATATTTTATATATCATTTGTATTTAGCATTTGTTACAATTCTACAATGTTGCAAAACATTTATTGACGTTTGATACTATATAAGTACTTATAACAACTTTTGTTACTGTGTTACATTTTATACATCTAGTATGTTACTATTTTTGTTACCGTGTTACATCTTATACATCTAATAAGTTACAATTTTTATTATTGTGTTATTATATATATATATACATGTAACAACCTTTGTTACCGTGTTACATCTTATAGTTCTAGGATGTTACGATTTTTGTTACTATGTTACAACTTATACTCCCAATGTTAGATTATGTAACATCATCTGGATACAAAAGACTATATATGTAAACGAATGGATCTCATTAATCTGTAACAATGTTACACGAAAAAAACAACAAATGATTACAACTTAAGAAATGTTACAAGAAAAAAAAATCCAAAACCAAAGCTTTTTTTTTCTCATCTTCATCAACCCATCTGCCTTCACCAAATCAAACAAACCACCAGGTAGTGATTCAACCAACAACTTAAAAGCTATTAGAACACAAAATTCAAACAAGATTAAAAAAATAAGAAATAAAACTGGTAGTTGTAAATTGAAACAAAATTAAAAAAATTAAAAAACAAAACAACCAAACCAGATCTAAAAAAAACTTATTCTTTAAATTTCTTGAATCTTTTGGCCACACTCAAGTAGATCTGGACTTTTGACGTATATAATATTAATAATAATAATAATAATAATAATAATAATAATAATAATAATAATACAAGACTAATTATATAATTTGAAGACAAACTAAATCAAGAATACACAAAAACCGATTCTCTTGAAAGGAAAAAAATATTAAATAAAGAAAAGAAAAGAGTGTTACCTTCTTGTTGTGGCACAAGGCTTTCCAACTGATTCAGCGGACCTTTTGAAGATAACAAAACAGAGAGTGAGATCCCACCACCATCTAGAAACCCTCACTTTCAATAAATGTTTTAGGTTGCAGATCCAAACGACAAAAAAAAAAAGATTATGACTAAAAATTGATGTACCACCACCGTCAACTTCAACCGACACCCCTTTCGAACCAACCACACACCGGATCTTGATATAAAAAAAACCCACTGGATCTTGATTACTCTGTTGTATATTATGAAGTTTTGTTTTCAAAAGAAGAGAGATAGTGAGAGGATAGAACAATGGGTTACCAAACTACTCGTCTTCGTTTCCTTCTATCATCGGCGACTCATTAAACCGAGGAGTTTGGAGCAGGTGTGTGAAGATGGTTAGGTGATGAATTGGGGAAGGTTTTGTAGCAGGTGTTTGGATCTGTAGAGAGAGAGAGATGTAAGGCACATGCCTTGGTTGGATGGTTTGTTTCTTTTGGTATGGATAAGAGAGAAATGAAAGGGTACAAATTTTCAATCAACTGACAAAAGCTGAACAAAACATGGAAGATAGTAAAAGTCAAAAATACCCTTAAGGCTTCAAATTAAAACATATACGTGGCTCAATAAGGATCATGCAATGGGTTTCTAAAGTTTTCACAACTCACCAAGGTTTTCACTAGATACTTACCCTATATATATATATATATATATATATATATATATATATATATATATATATATGGGAAAGGGATTAAAGAAACCCTTCAAAATGAGTAAACCCCCACAAACCCAATGAGTGGACCACAATCATCCACATATCCCTTCAACTTTATTATTTTTTTATTAAGAGAAGGTTATTATAGTAATTACACACACCCCACCACATATATAAGTGTTTCTTTCTCTCTCCCATTTCAAATTTTCACATTCCCTCCACCTTACCCTCTCCCTCATCCTCTCAATCTGTGTTTACAGATCTGAACCAGCTCAATCTGTGTTTACAGACCTGAATCAGCATCATCGTCATCTCGAAGCTCGAACCACGAACAACACTATCATCGTCAATCTGTTTTTTTTTTTTTTTTTGTACAACCAACACCACATTCGGTGGTGACCGGACAAAGACCGCCGGAGAAGCTCACCGGAGAAGACGACCGGAGAAGACGACCGGAGTAGACGACCAGGTTATGAATGATTATTCCTCCTTACTCTGTTTTTACGCTTCTTACTCTGTTTTTTTGTAAATGAATTGATAATTTTCTAGGATTCATATTCTAGTTTTTTGTGACATAAACTTGCTGCTTTACATGTATTTGGAATTATTATTATTATTATTATTATTTTTATTATTATTATTATTGTAAGCTTATAACTTGCTGCTTTAATTTTTGTTAGATTGAATTTTTTTTTGTTTGTGATCGACTCTTCATTTGATTTTATTGTAATTGTTTGTACAGAGTCAACTCTTCAGTTGGTTTAATTTTTTATTTTTTTTTAAGTTGGAAATAATTGTTGTTTTTTTGTGTGTTACTAGCATCTCTTTTTTTTGGTGATTTATTATGTTAAACATCGAACATGATTTTTCGTTTTCTGTTTTATGTTCGTAGTATCTTTTGTGTATAGTTAGGGTGTTTTTATCGTCTATATTTTCGTATAATCTTTGTGTTTAGTTAGCCTGTTACGTGTGTAGCATATATATTTTTCTGCAGTCAAATTATGTTTTTCTGTTTCCCAGCATATCAAATTCTGTTCTATGTTTATTGCAGACTACATAAGTGTTGTCAGTGTTTTTCCTGTTACACATGTAAATAATTGTTGTTTTTTTGTAAATAATTGTTGTTTCACATGTAAATAAGTGTTGTCTGTATTTTTTTTTAAGTTGTAAATACTTGTTGTTTTTTTGTGTGTTACTAGCATCCCTTATTTTTGGGTGACTTATTATGTTAAACATCGAAAATCATTTTTCGTTTTGTGTTTTATGTTTGTAGTATCTTGTTGTTTAGTTAGGGTTTCTAGATCGTCTATTTTTTCGTATATTTTTTGTGTTATGTTAGGTTGTTTACGTGTGTAGCATATATGTTTTTTTTTGCAGTCAGATTCTGTTCTATGTTTTCTAGCATATCAAATTCTGCTCTATGTTTACTGCAGACTACAAAAGTTGTCTGTTTTTTCCAGTTACACATGTAACAATTGTGTGTTTTTGCACCATGTCTTTCTATTTTTTTTTGTTTGGTTTTCGAATGTATGAGTTTGTTTATGTTACCTATGTCTTTTTTTTTTACAGAAATTGTCTGTTTTTGTATGCCTATGTTGTTTAGTTATGGTTTCTAGATCGTCTATATTTTCGTATATTTTTTGTGTTATGTTAGGTTGTTTACGTGTGTAGCATATATGTTTTTTTGCAGTCAGACTCTGTTCTATGTTTTCTAGCATATCAAATTTCTGCTCTATGTTTACTGCAGACTACCAAAGTTTTGTCTGTTTTTTCCAGTTACACATGTAACATTTGTGTGTTTTTGCACCATGTCTTTCTTTTTTATTATTTTTTTTTCGAATGTATGAGTTTGTTTATGTTACCTATGTCTTTTTTTTACAGAAATTGTCTGTTTTTGTATGCCCCCATATATGTGTTTAGTTAAGGTGTTACGTGTGTAGCATATTTTTTTATTGCAGTAAATGTGTGTTTGTGTGCAGTCAGAATGTTTTGATGTTTTTGCAGACTACAAAATTTTTTAGGTGTTTGCAGAAAAAAATTCATGTTTACACACGTAACACTCGATTTTTTTAACCAGATTTGTTTTTGTTAATAGTGAAATCATGAATTCCAACCCCAGCACTCCCCCTTGGGAGGTTTTTGAGGCCCGTCAGCAACTCATCCCTATCGCACCCGAGCCACCTCAACTTGAACCGGTCATGCCATTTGGACCTGAATTACTCCCACATGTTGAATTAGATGTACCCCTGTTGAAGCTGAACATGAACCCCTCCCCCCTGTAGAACCGGTTATACCCATAGACCAGGCAGACGGTGGGTTTATAAGCGACGATGATTTCGATTGGAATGCGGCATATGATTACGTTTTCCCAGAAGAATATCCGCTACCAGAAGACTATATGACACCGGAAGATGATGCGCATGATGTAGCTCACACACCTGAATGGGCTGTTGGTTACGAAACAGACCCAGGGGCTGAATATGAAGAACCATATGAACCGAAATATAACAGACCTGGGCTGTCGGTTATGTCTCAGGAAGGTGGGCGTATTAGGGCAGAATGGGAGGGTATAAGTTATACCGAGGAACAGTGGGCTTTTTATGTCAAATATGGGTATTGGATGCCGTCTGCTACTGTTGGTTGCAATGCAGGATGTCTGGGTTTGCACATTACATATGAAGAATTGGCTTTTTATGAGAAGAATGGTTATTGGAAGCCAAAGGATGGTGTATGAATCTTTTTAATAGTATGTTTTTGTTGTTGATAATATAGTATGAACAATATGTTTGTGTAGCTTTTTTTTATTAGTATGGAACAAATGTTGTTGGCTGATGCATCTTAACATATTATGTTTGTCTCATGTTGTGAGTTTAATCTTAAAGTTATATATTATGTTTGTTCTTTTTAAAAGTAGTGAATATTAAAAAGAGAAACGATTTTTGCCTTTTCGTTACGGACGCAACAACCCTCGTGTTGGTACAATAAAACCAAAAAAAAAAATGTGGTAATAAATCTGATTCTGAATTGCTGCTGGAACAGTTGCTATAATTCTTATTGTTACGTACGCAACACTGCGTATGTTACATATGTAACTCGAGCATCTGACAATTTATATAACAATGTGAAAAAAAGTAAGAGAGAGATGATGTGATGGGGGTGTCATATCAGCTTTTCTCAGTCTCTTTTTCAGAAAAACCAAATTACCCTATTACCCTTTCTTGTCCTTTATCACATATTTAATTAAATTAATATTATAGAAAAAATGGTGACCATAGATTAAATGGATGGATGGCTAGGATTTAGTTTGCAAGGTTTACTCATTTTGAAGGGTTTTTATTATAACCATCCCCTATATATTATATATATATATATATATATATATAATATATATATATATATATATATATATATATATATATATATATATATATATATATATTGAAAAATAGTTAAGACGATATCTATTTGAATTTGAAAATTAAGATTTTAATAAAAGATATTAGGTTTAATTTGAATTGTGAATTAATTTGAATTTGAAAAATAAGATTTGGATAAATAAAGTTAGAGGTAATTGTAATACTTATTATTTTAAATAAATATAATTTTAAAATAAGTTCTTAAATTAAAATTGATAATTACTATATTTATTTCAATTTGATAAATTAAATATGGTGTTTGTATACGGTATCTATGTGCCTTATGTTCAAGGCTTGATATAAAACCACTATCGAGCCGAGGGTCTCACTAGAAGCAGCCTCTCTATTCCCACAGGGTAAAGGTAAGGTTGTCTACATCTTACCATTCTCAGACCCTACATTAGTTTTGCTATTGGTGTGATTAACTGAGTATGATGATGGTGACTTTATTCAATCGAATTGGGCTTATAGATTTGTGCTTCTTATTTCGATTGGGTGGACCTACGAATGGGGCTTTTGGTCTGTTGTATCAGAGAGATTGAATGGGGTTTATTATATGGCCAATTGAATTAACACTTATGATCTAGTCGTCGAAATCATATAGGTAGAATACATGGTTTGGTCGTTGAAATAAAAGAGACTATAATCCTTTGAATAAGAGTACAAAATAGTAACTTTGGTTTCTAACCTAACAGATGGTTAACGGTGTTAAGCATCACGGGTGCTCCGCGCTTGATGTTAAAGATTTGGACTACAAGTACTCATCCAGCAAGATAGAAAAAAATTTTATGGGCTCAAATTGATTCTATGTTAAAAGCACAAGGACACAAATTGCATTTTGCTCAAAAGAAAATCACTCGAGAGGTATGGCCAATTTGATTAGTGTAAATTATTATCTATTAATCTATTAATCTATTATCTATTAATCTATTAATATATATAAATTTAATATATATAAAAGAAAAGAACTTTGCTGACGTGGCGTGCAATGGTAACTTCAATCCCCCTTTGAAACTGCCACGTGGCATTCTAATGAAAGGTTTTGGATTCTTTTTTAATTTTAATGAAAAACAAATAAAAAAACTCAAACCCTAAAATACCATCGTCCGCTCCACCTGTTCTCATTGTATGAAAAAGAAATCAAAAACCTCAAACCCTAAAATATCATCCTCTTCATATCGCCTCTTCTTATTGTCTCTCGTCATTCAGATCCGCCTCTTCACATCCTCTGTTCTCATTCTCTCACGTCTGTCTCTCATCTCTCATTGATTGTTTAATTTTGTTTCTATTTCAGATCTATCGTATTATTCATCGTTTAATTTTGTTTTGTATTTCAGATCTATCTTCAGTTTTTTCTGTCTTCATCAGTTGTTGAATCGGTATATATTCACCCTTTTTTAATACTTTTTAAGTATTATTTATTGTTTAATTTTGTTTTCTATTTCAGATCTATTATAATTTAGATGGTAATTAGTCACGACAGATTTATATATATTATGTTCTCAGATCTGTTAACGTAGTGTTTACTCTGAAGCATCGATTTATATATGTTATCAATCGTTTTTTTATGTATACTGATTTTATTACGCAATAATTTGATATAAGTTATTGTGAGTGTAGTTTAGTTATAGGTGATTTTGGTTGAATTGATGCGATTTTATGTGAATGAGAAGGATACTTAAAAAAGTAATGTCTATTAACTGATTCTATTAGATTTATAGATTATATGGAATGTGGATCCAAATGCACTATTAACTGATTCTCTTAGATTTATAGATTATATGGAATGTGGATCCAAATGCAGCATATGTAATATGTATATGTACATATTCATCAGTTGTTGAATCGGTATATAAATATGATAATAGATAAGTTTGAGATTATGAATCTCAATTAAAGCAACAAGGTAGGTACAGTCTCCTGAAATCATATAGTTAAAAAAGTAATGTTACTAACACCTGCTCATTGTTCTGATATATTGGTCTTTAATATAGTTGATTGTTTTATTATTTTTACAAAAATAGAAGTATGGTGAAATCATTTGTTAAGTTGATAATTCACTATGACTACAAACAACAGGTATGATTTAACCTATAAGAATATGTAACTATATCACTTAATTTCTTATAATGTGAAAAAATATATGATTTTAACATATTTATGTAATAATATGTAGGAACTTCCAAGCTGTTACCACATATTACATACAAAAGAAAACTTTCCAATTGGTTCCGTTATTTTAAGGAGCAAGAATCATATGATTTGGGATGCGAAAATAATTGAAGAAGGTGAAACCTATACTATATGTAATGGTTGGAAACATATTGTTGATGAATTAAAAATCGAAGAAGATGATTTTCACATTTTTGAACTAACTGGAAAGAAAACATTCAACTTGATACACTTAAGTTCTAAAGATGTATCTAATGGTTTTCATTACTGGTTCGTTAGCGCAGCGACTGAAAAAATGGTATGAATTGTCATAATTTTTTTGGAAATAGGACATAAAATTGTTTATCTTTAATAGTTTCATATTTTGTGTTTTAATTTTCAGAAGGTGCCAATTGAGTATATTAAAGAACACTTCAAAGAAGAAAATGTGAATCAAGTGACTTATAAATTGAAATTTGGTTGTTACAATGAATGGAAAGTTGTTTTAGAAAAGAAAGCAAAAGGATTCTATTTCACTTATGGATGGAATAATGTTTTCAAAGATCTATGTTTGCATATTGGCGATGTCTTAACTTTTGAACAAAATGGGAAGGATACATTTAATGTCCGTGTTTTTGTTTACACTGGTTTAGAAGTTGAGCCAATCTTAAAAGACAAAAATGAGGTAATTTTTTACTTTATAAATTAGATAATGTTAAGTTGTTTCATGGGAAATTTTAGTAGTTATTCTATTTAATGCAGGTTACACCTGACTTTGGTGATCACTGCAACAATATCCTGCTTGCTGATGTAAGTTTGCCATCTTTATTATTAGTTACAGTTTTAACTAACCAGCTGCGTATAATATGATTGATGGCTTATTATGTTGTAAAGTACTGTCTACTGTAGCTACCATTTAACGAGTATAAACAGTTGTAGAGGTATGGTGCTTGACCCGACATACCGTCTTTATTATTTGTTACTTCTTATATTATTTACTAATATTGGGGTGTGGAGGTAACCCCCTAACTGGGCTTGGTGCCAATGGGCTATGTGCCCATATAGTTAGGGGTCTATGATGTCTGGCCCATTAAGGCCCATGAAAGCCCTATATAAGAGGTCATCACCTCTCATTAGGGCACAAGTGATCACATACATATTACCCCCTGATAACACATGGCTGCCACTAGAGCCGCCATCACTTTTTGTGTCTGTACGTTGGACTCCATTTATGGTTTCCTAGCAGTCACCTCCACTCCCCACCTTTCATTTCTCTTCGCAGGTCTGGATCTCACCGGAGAAGACGAAGGCCGAGCTGTGGTTCCCCTATTCAACACCGTCGAGGCATACACCGGCCAGCTGTGCAAGTTATTGTTTCTTCATTGGCGCCATCCGTGGGACCGGCAACGAACTACACTCGATTTTCTCTTCCTCCAAACCTCCAGACCTGTTTTTAGCAAAGCTAAGGAGGCTACTTGTGGGAAAGAAAAATCTGGATCTCAGGGCTCTTTTGTTCTTCGCTTCTTATAAGTCGGTGCTCTCAAAAAGTCCAGATCTGGCTCCAGGTTCCGATTCTCTTATTTATTTCAAGCATTGAGCGAAGTCCAAATAAAGGGTCAGCATATCAGAGGATCCCACATGATTTTTTCATCAAATATGTCTACAAATCTGGGGCTGCCGCATAATTTCTTCAAGATCAATGGATTAGATCTTTGCAATCACATAAGAATCACAATAAATAATAATAATAATTATTATTATTATCTTTGCAATCTCGATGTTGGGCCCCTTTTCCATCATATTTTTGTCTTGGGGAAAATTTTCTAAAAAGTAAAGTCAGGAATCTTTTGCTTTTTTGACTTTTTCATCTCACCTCGAGATGTGTCAAGGCTCGTTCATGAGTTGTAAAGATCTTGGACTAAACAAAAGAAACATATATATTATATTATATGTGTAAGGGCCACCAGAGACAAAGTTATTGCCTCAGCGGAGCATGGCCAGAGTCCTCACGCTCCATCAAAGCTCTTCCCACATACGCGCAGTACTGGTTCCGCCTGACGTAAATCATACAAAAGCTTCATACGCGTGCATGGTCTTCACCTCCCGCGTCGACAAAGCTAAGTACTCGCCACCGTATTCAACCATTTGTGCAACCCCGCGAAGCTCGACGTACTCCATTTCAGTCCTTTACGTTACGTTTTCGCGGAGCATGGCTTTCTTCAGTCGAACAAAGCGCCGCGGAGTTGGTTTCCGCCTGTCGTAAAACGTAATAAGACGACATCCGCCACCCTTGCGGAGCACAGCTTTCACCTGCGTTAACATAGAGCATCTCGCGCGCCCCCCGCGGAGCAATCCTTCATCTGCCAGCGCAAGCTCTTAGCATGCCCGCGGAGCATGGCTTCCGCCTGACGTAAAAAATGCGAAGACGTCATCCGCTACCGTACTGTCATCCGCCTGCGCCAGCCTCTTCGCGCCAATTCCTTATATGCGGGTATAGGCTCCGCATAGCTCGGCGCAAGTCATACTCGTTTTCGCATAGGTCCATGCGTGACGGCTCCCTCAACTATGCGCAAGCACAAACACCAGGTTTGCATTCCTCATATTCAAATATACGTCTGTTTGTGTTTCGAAAAGCTCGTTGAGCATATCATGGAGATATTGCAAGTGGAAGTATTTTATATACATACTTCTAGATTGCTTCTAGAATGGATCTTCCATAATAAAAATATATATATATATATTGTCGTGGGCCATTGGGTGTCATCAATTAGAATGGCATATTTTATTCATACAAATATGCATGTGTACAAACGTCTTTGCAACACTTAGATGTCTTGACACAAATGTTTGTTTAGTAAATAAATACTAATCATTCAAGCCCAAATAAGACAAAACGGTGCACATGCTATTTTTCATTGTAAAAGGCATCTGCCTATAAACAAGTGCACGTGATATTTTTATATGCTTATAAACAACTCGGCTTTTTATTAGATGCCAGTAATATAATATAGGTAACCCCGCTTGTCGGTAACTCCCTACGCAACGGTAAGCCCGCGCAAGCCGGTAACTCCACGCCACGGGTAACCCCGCTTGTCGGTAACTCCCTACGAAACGGCAAAGTCTCCTTTTCAGGAACACGCCGCCACGTCTCCTTTTCAGGAACGTCCTTCAACTTCGCGTGCGTCTCCTTTTCAGGAACGCGCCGCCACGTCTCCTTTTCAGGAACGTGCTACGACATCACCACGTCTCCTTTTCAGGAACGTGCTTCAACTTCGCGCGCGTCTCCTTTTTAGGAACGCGCCGCCACGTCTCCTTTTCAGGAACGTGCTACGACATCACCACGTCTCCTTTTCAGGAACGTGCTTCAACTTCGCGCGCATCTCCTTTTTAGGAACGCGCCGCCACGTCTCCTTTTCAGGAACGTGCTACAACGTCACCACGTTTCCTTTTCAGGAACGTGCTTCAACTTTGTGCGCGTCTTCAGGAACGCGCCGCCACGTCTCCTTTTCAGGAACGTGCTTCAATTTCGCGTGCGTCTCCTTTTTAGGAACGCGCCGCCACATCTCATTTTCAGGAACGCGCCACCACTGCGTTGAGTTGACGTAATACTTTAAAAGACGTTCTCCGCAGATTGCTTCCATCCGTCAACAGCAAGCACTTCACGCAGTCAATGGCTATCATATGCCACCGCAAAGCACTTCACGAATATTGTGGAGCATTGCTTTTGACTGGCGTACGCCCTAAAAAGGCGTCCTTCGCGGAGCATGCCCTTGCCTACTTAAAGCAATCTGCGGACGATAACTTTGGCGCGTCATACGATCCATTGGCGAAGGATAATCTTATTATAAGTTCAATGCTCCTAAGCATTACACTTAGCAGCACTGAACTGGGGGAATGGCATGGTATAACACAACTTTAGAGGGTTCTCATACCATGATGCGCCGTATGAACCCACCCCCCGAGAGAGGTGTTGTTACTTCACCGCATGCTATAACATCCGCAAGCTATAACATCCGCACGCGCGCCATAGCATTGGCCGCTCAAGGATGGAGATACTTGCAGGTTTGGCAATGAGCCACAATAACACCTGCAACAAATCGTTACTGAGCGCTCGCGCGCCGGCGACAATTAACCTAGAAGGTGACACTTAGCCGATAACAAGCGTAGCGGGCAGCCCTCACACGCGTCGGCAACAGTTAGCTTAGAAGGTGACACTTAGCTGACAACAACCGCGACGAGCAACCCTCCCGCGTGTCAGTAACAGATAGCCTAAAAAGTGACACTTAGCTGGTAAACAAGCGCAACGAGCAGCCTCCCGCACACCGCCAAGAAGATGAAACATTCGAGTCATTAGTCCACCGAGAAGACAAAGCTTTTTATCTTCATTCTCGAGCACTCCTGGTTAGTCTAGCGCTCCACCCACACTTGCACTTGGGAGCAACACTAGACTAGGGGGACTTGTAGAGGTATGGTGCTTGACCCGACATACCGTCTTTATTACTTGTCACTTCTTATATTATTTACTAATATTGGGGTGTGGAGGTACCCCCTAACTAGGCTTGGTGCTAATGGGCTATGTGCCCATATAGTTAGGGGTCCATGATGTCCGGCCCATTAAGGCCCATGAGAAACCCTATATAAGAGGTCTTCACCTCTTATTAGGGCACAAGTTATCACATACATATTACCCCCTGATAACACATGGCTGCCGCCAGAGCCGCCATCACTTTTAGTGTCTGTACGTTGGACTCCATTCGTGGTTTCCTAGCAGTCACCTCCATACCCTACCTTTCCTTTCCTCTTTGCAGATCTGAGCCGGAGAAGACGAAGATCGAGCTGTGGTTCCCCTATTCAACACCGTCGAGGCATAACCCCGCTTGTCGGTAACTCCCTACGCAACGGTAAGCCCGCGCAAGCCGATAACTCCACGCTACGGGTAACCCCGCTTGTCGGTAACTCCCTACGCAACGGTAAGCTCGCGCAAGCCGGTAACTCCACGCTACGGGTAACCCCGCTTGTCGGTAACTCCCTACGCAACGGTAAGCTCGCGCAAGCCGGTAACTCCACGCTACGGGTAACCCCGCTTGTCGGTAACTCCCTACGCAACGGTAAGCCCGCGCAAGCCGGTAACTCCACGCCACGGGTAACCCCGCTTGTCGGTAACTCCCTACGCAACGGTAAGCCCGCGCAAGCCGGTAACTCCACGCCACGGGTAACCCCGCTTGTCGGTAACTCCCTACGCAACGGTAAGCCCGCGCAGAGCCGGTAACTCCACGCCACGGGTAACCCCGCTTGTCGGTAACTCCCTACGCAACGGTAAGCCCGCGCAGAGCCGGTAACTCCACGCCACGGGTAACCCCGCTTGTCGGTAACTCCCTACGAAACGGAAAAGTCTCCTTTTCAGGAACACGCCGCCACGTCTCCTTTTCAGGAACGTGCTTCAACTTTGCGCGCGTCTCCTTTTTAGGAACGCGCCGCCACGTCTCCTTTTCAGGAATGTGCTACGACATCACCACGTCTCCTTTTCAGGAACGTGCTTCAACTTCGCGCGCGTCTCCTTTTTAGGAACGCGCCGCCACGTCTCCTTTTCAGGAACGTGCTTCAACTTCGCGCGCGTCTCCTTTTTAGGAACGCGCCGCCACGTCTCCTTTTCAGGAACGTGCTACGACATCACCACGTCTCCTTTTCAGGAACGTGCTTCAACTTCGCGTGCGTCTCCTTTTTAGGAACGCGCCGCCACGTCTCCTTTTTAGGAACGTGCTACGACATCACCACGTCTCCTTTTCAGGAACGTGCTTTAACTTCGCGCGCGTCTCCTTTTTAGGAACGCGCCGCCACGTCTCCTTTTCAGGAACGTGCTACGACATCACCACGTCTCCTTTTCAGGAACGTGCTTCAACTTCACGCGCGTCTCCTTTTTAGGAACGCGCCGCCACGTCTCCTTTTCAGGAACGTGCTTCAACTTTGCGCGCGTCTTCAGGAACTCGCCGCCACGTCTCCTTTTCAGGAACGTGCTTCAACTTCGCGTGCGTCTCCTTTTCAGGAACGCGCCGCCACATCTCATTTTCAGGAACGCGCCACCACTGCGTTGAGTTGACGTAATACTTTAAAAGACGTTCTCCGCAGATTGCTTCCATCCGTCAACAGCAAGCACTTCACGAATATCGTGGAGCATTGCTTTTGACTGGCGTACGCCCTAAAAAGGCGTCCTTCGCGGAGCATGCCCTTGCCTACTTAAAGCAATATGCGGACGATAACTTTGGCGCGTCATACGATCCATTGGCGAAGGATAATCTTATTATAAGTTCAATGCTCCTAAGCATTACACTTAGCAACACTGAACTGGGGGAATGGCATGGTATAATACCACTTTAGAGGGTTCTCATACCATGATGCGCCGTATGAACCCACCCCCTGAGAGAGGTGTTGTTAGTTCACCGCGTGCTATAACATCCGCACGCTATAACATCTGCACGTGCGCCATAGCATTGGCCGCTCAAGGTTTTGGTACAACCTTTTTATATTTAGCATTATTTACTAACTTATTACAAGTTAAGATATACTAACACAAGGCTGGGCGCCTCATAATACACCCATATTATATGACTGAGATACTTGCAGGTCTGGCAACGAGCCACACTAGCACCTGCAACTACTAGACGCTCGCGCGCCGGTGACAGTTAGCCTAAAAGGTGACACTTAGCCGATAACAAGCGTAACGAGCAACCCTCACACGCGTCGGTGACAGTTAACTTAGAAGGTGACACTTAGTCGGTAACAAGCGCAACGAGCAACCTCCTACACACATCGAAACTAGAGGATGAAACGTTCGAGTCATTGGCCTACCGAGAAGATAAAGCTCTTAATCTTCATTCCCGGGCACTCCTAATTAGTCTAGCGCTCCACCCAACGCTTGCACTTGGGAGCAACACTAGACCAGGGGGACTTGTAGAGGTATGGTGCTTGACCCGACATACCGTCTTTATTATTTGTTACTTCTTATATCATTTACTAATATTAGGGTGTGGAGGTAACCCCTAACTGGGCTTGGTGCCAATGGGCTATGTGCCCATATAGTTAGGGGTCTATGATGTCTGGCCCATTAAGGCCCATGAAAGCCCTATATAAGAGGTCATCACCTCTCATTAGGGCACAAGTGATCACATACATATTACCCCCTGATAACACATGGCTGCCACTAGAGCCGCCATCACTTTTTGTGTCTGTATGTTGGACTCCATTTATGGTTTCCTAGCAGTCACCTCCACGCCCCACCTTTCATTTCTCTTCGCAGGTCTGGATCTCACCGGAGAAGACGAAGGCCGAGCTGTGGTTCCCCTATTCAACACCGTCGAGGCATACACCGGCCAGCTGTGCAGGTTATTGTTTCTTCAACAGTATTTTCTATTTATTAGATTTTATGAATTTTTTCAAATTTAGGGAAGTGATGTGATTATACAGCGGTCTCTGAAAAGTGAGAATGGGGCAAAAATTTGCAATGATTTTGTGGATGCAACCCAAAAGTGGTTAGATAAAATGAAGGTATGTTTGTCAATTATAATATTATTATAAAAAATAAATAAATGCATATTTTTTACCTAATTTATAAAATTGTGTTAATCTATGTTTGTTACAGAGATTAATGTCTTCAAACACTGTTACTATTGACACAAATAGAACTGAATTGGGAAGTTTTATTTCATCTGCATTGGCGTTTCCAAATAACTTTGTAGGGATTGTTGACAAATATGATGTATGAAGTTTTCTTTACCTAATCACATAAATATAAATTTAGTAAATTTAGTCTTTTAGTTAATGTTATAATTGTTTTTCAATTAAATAATTAGGTGATCAAAAGTGGAATTCCTAACTTTTGTGCTGTTGCTCTCGCCTTAAATGATATGGGGTAAGTATTTTAAAGGTTTATATATTGTTTAAATTTATGTTTGCCATGATTAGTATTGCATATTTACCATTAATTATTGATATTTGTATAGGTATAAAGCAAAAGGCATTAAAATTGAATCTGGTGATGTTGGTTCGTTATGGTGTGAAGCAAGGAAATTTTTTTGCAAAATTGAAAAGGAATTTCATGTTGCTAATTTTGGTGTTATGAAAATTACTACAAGTAATAAGGTAAATGATGAAACTTTACTTCTGTTATGTGGGTGATCACACATTCATATAATGACACACACATTTTGTCACCTCTATGTTTGATTATTAGTCATAGGTAGTATTTTCTAACCTGACCAGGTGAATCTTAAGGTTGGACCACTTTTGAGTTTTTTACTTTTCGCAACAAAAATAAAAAAAATAAAAAATGAAAAGATTTTTAGGCTGCCCGAGTTTGAACATAAGGCCTCTTTTTTATATGAGATAGCCTTTGGCAACTGTTGTTTGACAGATATGTTACCTTAAAGTTCCACTAAGTCATCTAGAGATAGGCCTCTTTAAGCAAAGTTTTGTTGAAGTTGAGATATATTCAAGGTAGGAAATTCAAAACTGTCATGATGAGCTGGTCGTGGCGAGTTTAAAACTGCAAACATACCCCCCCCCCTAGAAATTGATATTAGTATCATTTATTTTAGCAATATAGTATAGTATGGAATTAAAAATATTATTTTATTTATTTAATTTTACATTTCAGATGAAAGGTAAGTTTCATGAAAGGCAACTTGAAGAGAACAATGCTAAACTATTGAAAAAACAGAAAAAAGGTGACGCAAATGCATTTGACGGTGATAATATTGAAATAACAAACCATGCAACACATACTCAAGTTCAAAAAAAGCTGGAGAACACTAAAGAAGAAATTGTGAAGAAAATCACTCATAATTTTGTAATGTTTCCTTAACTTACTATTAATAATTTAATTTTCGTTAAATATTTTATTAACTTTCATATGTTAATTTATATTTTCTTTACTCAGCGTTTTCCAACAGAGTTTGGTAGGTATCATGACCTTAACAATGTAAAACAGTTGAAGGTTAGATTTGAAAATGGAGAAGCTTTAACGCAGAAATTAAGAGTTGAAAAGTCAAGGAAGAATATCAGATTTGCTATCTGCGAATGGACGAAATGTGTGAAAATGCTTGGATTGGTAAATGGAAGAATTTACCGTTTGTCATATTTGAAAGAGGAAGGTATGTTGATCTTTTCAAATCATTAGTCTACAAGTATGAAGTTTGCTATGGTAGAAAACCAAAAGTGAACGACGTTTGGATAGTTATATTTGAATAAAACTTGGTAGTATGTTGGTATTTTGAAGTGAATACTTTAGAAATATGAAGGTTTTTAATGTAGAAAACTTGAAGTTACTATGTTTGGTTATGTTTGACTAAAATTTGCTACTTTGGTTATATTTAAGTGTAATACATTTAGAAGGATGAATATGCTTATATTACAGAATTGAAGGTCAATGATATTTGAATACATATGTTTTACTAAAAATTGTTAGTTTATAACAATACAAAAAAATTTTTTAATGTCAATAATTCGTCATATTAATAAATTAGTGAATGAAATGTGACTGTTTCTTATATGTTAGATACAATAATGAATTAACTAAATGCTTGGTTATTAATAAAATTTTCATAATGTACAAGTACGTTTGTAATGAATAAATAATTGGATGTTGAAACAACTATAATACTATTATTTTAAAATTTAAGTCACCTTTATTGATAAATTGTTTGTGTATTATTTTTAATGAAAACATGAGTAACATTTAGAAGTTACAAATAACATAATGATTTTTTGGTCTATGATAATGTAAACAAATTAAAATTGAAGTAAACCTCAAATTTATTACTAAAGGTTAAGTTGGATTTAATTGGCTGAAGGTTTCCCATGGCCCTTAGAATATGTACGTTTTTTTAATGAATAAATGATTGCACGCTCAAACAATTATAATAGTATTATTTTAAAATTTAACGTCACCTTTATTGATAAATTATTTGTGTATGAATACATGAATAACATTTAGAAGTTACAAATGACATAATAATTTTTTGGTCTATCATAATGTAAAGAAATTTAAATTGAAGTAAACCTCAAATTTATTACTAAACGTTAACTTGGATTTAATTGGCTGAAGGTTTAGCCCATGGTTAATAGTTTATTGTATAATGTATAATTTGTGAGTAATGGGCTTCTGTGATCCACCAACATATGGTTCATCTAAAAGACTAAAATGTGTATTAAAGCTAATGTTATTTATTATTTTTTTTTTATAAAAATTAAGTTTCCAACTTTGACTTAATTGATTATAGTGCCGCAATGATACGACCCGAAAACCCACTGAACCCGACATGCAAAAAATATTTGATTTCGGCCAACTAACACGACCCTTTAAAAAACAGGTCGGTCTCGAGTTGACCCGTAAAAATGCAATTTATGCTTTTATAATTTTTTTACTTAATAAAGTTTCAATTTTGTAAACATTTTCCAAATATATGCAAATTTAAGATTTACATCGTAATTATAATAAAAAAAATTATTTTTTAATTAAAATATAGTTAAATTTATAATGTTGATAGGGCCGTTTACCGATTTCTGGTAAATTATCATTTAATTTACAATTTACTGTTTATTTTCGTAAAAATTATTTATAAATATCACATATATCCAATAAACTCCAATATTATGATTTTTAACATTATTTTATGTTTATCTTAAATGTTTGATTCTGAATACTGAATATTATATACCACGATTACCGATTTATGATAAAGTATGAGTTGTTTTCGAATTTACTTTTTATTTACTTTATCTTAAATATTATTTTAACATTATTTTATGTTTATCTTAATTCTTTCTTACTGAATATTATTAAATTGTTTTATATATGTTAATGTTAATAATATTTATGATCTTATTTATTTATATACTTATTTAGATAAAGATTAAAATTTAAATTTAAAGATATACATGTTTTAAATTTTATAAAAAAAAATTAAGTCTATCTTATAATTTAAAATACAAGATTTACTTTCCAAATTATGTAAATGTCTTAATTGAAACACCATTATAAATACATGGTTTCATAATCAAAAAATCATTCATTCGTAAACTCATCTCCTCCTTTGTTGAAGACAAAGGTAATCTGATAGTTTTAGATTGAATATTAGTTTATCAGATGTTTTTACGATTTACGATTGAATATTATTTTTCATATATGTTAATTTATTGTTTACAATTTTATTTGTTTTCTTGAATGAAACAATTCTGAAACAATAAAGTCAAACTTGCAGCTTTTTAATGATGGTTTCTTTTGTATTGGATTTAATATCCTGATATTGACTACTTCATTATACCATGATTCACTTTTTTTTTAACGACAAAATACCATGATTCACTTAGTCTACATATTTTATTTTGGTCTTCATATTACATTGATAAATTGCATTCAAATTCTCAATCGAAATTCTCAACATAACATTATTTAATTCTCAACCTACATATTTTTTATTTCGTCTTCATATTAAACTGTCGTAACAAATTTTTTAATAACTTCTGGAACCAACAATACAATGGCAAGCAATCAAGTGGTGTTAGTGAAAGATCTTAAAGCAAGGAAGAATAACATGACAGTTAAGGTCAAAATAGCAAGTTTATGGAGATTGAAGATGAATGGGACTGAAAACCAAACTTATCGAATGGACATGATTTTAATGGACGATGTGGTAAGAAATAATATTATGTTTTAAATATGTATATTACAGTAAATTAAATTAACAGTTTCACTAACTTTTTATACTTTTTGCTACAGGGAACTTTTATATATGCAAACTGTCATCATAGGTTTTTGGATAGGTTTCAAGAGTTGCTAAGTGTTGATGGAAAAATCTACATAACTAATCCATTTATTGCAAAAGATGATAGTAAACAATATGTTGATAACGATTTAAAATTGTCTATCAATGATAAAACAACTATGGAAAAATGTCTAGATTGGGAAGGGCCTAAATTTGCTTTCAATTTTGTGGATTTCAAGATTGTTAATCAAAAAACATTGAAACATGCTACAAAAATTGGTATGGTTCTTATATTCAGTATAAAAACTTTTCTAAAAATTCAATTAAATATCATTAAATATATTGAATAATATTTTTTTTTTTTTTGCAGATTTTATAGGATGTGTTAAAGTTTGTTACAACTTAGGGTATGTTGACAAGAAAAATGGTTTAAAGTCTCCTAAAATAAACTTCAAGCTTCGTAACCTTGAGTAAGTATTTGGCCCCTATTAACATAAATATTATAATGTTTAATATTGAATATAACTTTTTTTTAAAAAAATAATAATGGAGTTGAAATTGATGCAAGTTTGTGGGAGGACAAAGCAATAGCTCTATCAAGCTACATGTCTAAAGAAGATCATGATCCTTATGTCTTTGTTTTGGTACAATTTGGTGCTATTAACAACTACCACGGTATTGAATGTTACTAATTTATTATTATGTTTTTTATTAATAAAACTAACTTAATCACGAAAAAAAACAACACTTGCGTTTGTACAATATATTAATTTTCTATTTTGTATTTGTTTAGGTAAGATGAGCGTCCAAAACAGATTTGAGGCATCAAGACTCTTTATAAATGAAGATATTGAAGAATTAATTTCTTTCAAGAACAAGTAACTAACAAATTCATTACATTTAAATACTTCACTAATTGTTTATAATCTTTATAACTAAATTTTAAATAACAACTTTATTACATAGGTACCTTCAAAAATTTGCTGAAAAGGAATCTTCAGAATCATCAAATAGCACCACTGCTTCATATATGATTTCAAATGTTGAAGATGAGTTTCTGAACAATACTGCTTTCACACCAATAGTATTTATTCCAACACGCCTTACTGTAAGTAATATTAAAAGTATAATTCCTTATTAATTAACACTAAAATAATATTATAATTTTATTAACTATTTATATTTTTTTTCAGGAATCAAAAGTTATTATTGTTTGGGAAAATAACTCAAATTGGAACAGATCTTAAATGGTATTACAAAGGTTGTAGTTACTGCAGATCGAAAGTTGACAAAAAAAATTGTTTCTTATGAAAGAGACGATGGTACTATTGGTGGAAAAGAAGTATTTAAATGCTCAAGTCGTAAGTGTGAAGGTGGTGATGATATTAAAGAAGTTATAAGGTAATGTTCGATTTTAAAAATATTATATTTTATAAAACAAATTTTAATTTATAACAACTTTCATATGGACAACAGGTACAGAATATCTTTAAAGGTAGATGATGGTTCTGGAACTATAACAATGACGCTTTTTGATTATGAAGCGGCTAAGATGTTTGGTAAACATGCTAAGCATTTTGTTGATGAAGAAGAAGAGGTTAATTTTAAAATTACATATATGTTTTTAATATGTTGAAATATTTTAATTTGCTATATGTTTAATTTAAATTTTAATTTTGTAGATGATATACAAAGATCAAGTTCCACCTTCATATCCTAAACAGTTTGATGAAATAGTTGGCAAAAAGTTTGGATTCATAATAAATGTAACTCCTTATAACATTGAACATCCAAACTCGTCTCAGTATGGAATTTCAATCCTAACAAAAGATGAAGGCTTGCTTGCAAAAATAAATAAAAAGTGGAATGTCGAAGAGGTAATGTTAATATTTAATTTAAACTTTTAATGTGAATTTATATAAATAGATACCTTTTTTTATAGGTTCAAGCAAGGTTCTTAATTGATGGAGGTCGTAATCCACAGTTAGAAGATAATAACATAGAGGTTTGTAACAATAAATTTGATAATTAAAGACTACTTAAACAACAAGTATTATATTTTTATTAAGTTTTTATTTTTTTTTAAATTTTTTCAGGATAACATGTCTTCAAGTGATCCAAAAGAAAGTGAAGTTTTCCCGTTGAAGAATGTTATTGGTGAACAAGATGCATCACATTCAAACCATACAGAAGACGATGTTTATGAAGTAGATGGTCCATCCACAATTGCAGCTACTAAACGAAAGAGAGTGAATGATGAAGATGATGGAACAAAGAATAAGAAGTTTCAACTGTTGATCCCTAAAATTGAGAAATAAATCATGATTTATGTTTGATTTTATTTTTATTTCATATGCTTTGACATTTGACAGTAAACATTTAATTTTTTTTAGTTATTTGATATTCTTAATAAGATGAACAATTTCCAGTAATAAATTATGTTATTTTTTAGTTATTTGATATTCTTATTTGATATTCGTATATGTTTTTGTATTACACTGGGCCGAATAAACCTTTAACAATTTATGGGCTAACCTTTAAATTGCAGCCCATATACTATCATTTGAAGACACAAGTGGGTGGTTTAAACATTACATGTTATTGGGCTTATGAACAACATTAAGGACATGTAAATGGCCCATTTGAAATTCCCAATTACAATAACTCCTTATAACAACAACAACATAACCTTGAAAACATAACAATCACTTTACCAATCTGAAACCCTATCGATTTCTTCTCCCTTCAAAGTATCAACATTTTTCAGTAAGTTCTTTCATCTATTTTCTTTACATTGTTGATTAAACAACTAATATGTATTGCTCATAATATGCAAATGAAATATGAAGTTTAAAACGCGGTTTTGAATTTTGAATTGCATGTCACAATATATGTGTTAATATAGATCGAGTTTGTGTAATTGTGGATCTACAATTGCTTAAAATCGAAGATGAAGTTAAAAATAAGGAACAAAATTTGAGAATTAAAAGCTAAATAACCAAGGGGGCAAGGTATTTAGTTTTTAATATATGGTAAAATTTTCAGTATAACCATAAAAAAAATATTTGAAACACCCCAACCGATGGCGGAATCATCGAGGTGCCACGTAGTGACGATTGTTCAAAAGCTCATGGTACTAAAATGTAAATATTTGATTATCGAATATTGTTTTACAACATGTGAAATTAAATACAAGACAACAAAAATAAAGATAAATGATTGATTTAATCTAAGTCCAAAGTCCTATGTGAAGCGTCAAGCAGCTTATCCTGAAACATGCACGAAAATAATTTTGTCAACATATGATGTTGGTGAGTACTACTTAGCTTTGTACATATAGTATAAGTTTGAAAAGTAGTACAATTCATGTGTCTAGCATCACCAAGGCATTATGTAAACACGCAACTAACCAAACAAGACAAAGATCAAATGTAAAGTTGATAAGTTGAAATTGATAATGAGCACCCTAACACGTGTCAAGTCTAAAAGAGCACCATAACATAAGTTATGTCTAAATGAGCACCGTAACATAAGTTACGTCTATATGTAAAGAGCACCATAACATAAGTTGTGTCTAGATGTATGATTTTGTATGTAAGCTACGTTCATGTTCAAACATAAGCACAAAGATAAACAAGACACGTATATGAATTGTAAATGAATAAAAATGTATGTGTAAATGAATATGAAAGTTTTGTATACTTGTGCATGAATCACCCCAAAAGTTGTAAAAGCGAAAAAGGGGATAAGTAATACTCACCTTAGCAAGGTGGTAAGTCCTGTGAAATTGAATAAGTGTAATCCAACGTTGCCAAGTATCACCCTATGTATAAGGTAACAAATAAGTCTAAGTCTATCTAGTCTATAAGTATTGCTAGGGTTTCGAATTGGGGATAAGTATTCGTTTGATTAATAAATTAAACGTTTAATAAATAAGAGAAATTTGATAATTAAATAAACAAAAGTCTTTTTGTAAATTTTAAATCAAATATGGTCACAATATAAAGTTTTAAGTGTGAAAATAATTTTTATAAAATTATTTTCTTATAAATAGAATATTAAATCTATTTATCTCAAATTGTCAAAATATAACTTTAATATTTAAAAATATTAAAATTAAAGAATTTTTAAATTAAAAATTGTATTTCTGTTCCAAATGAATAGAAATAATTTATGTAAAATTTTGGTGCAAAAATATTGAAGAATGAATTTATTATGATTTATTTATGATTAAAACTAACAAAAATTAATTAAAAATATAAAACGAACGGTTTTCTGAAATGTTTATTGCTATACAAGTTTAGAATAATTTTTGTGGGATTTAATAAGATCGTTTAGATATTTTTATTGAATTTTACAATTATAAATGAATAAACTTGTAATATTTATTTTATAAAATAAATAAAAGATTTTTGAAAATCTAAAAATTGGATAATAAACTTTTGTATTAGAACATCATAAAATAATTTTTGTAGAATTTATAACCCTCTTTTGGTATTTTAAAACTATTTTAAAAGTTAATGATAAAAATTATATAATAAAGAGCTTATCAAAAAAATCTTGAGTGTGCTAGGATTCGAACCTGGGCACCAGCCGGTTCAAGTTTTTAATCACAAAAAGGAGAACCAACTGATCCATGGATCTGTTATGGTTTTATTTTGAACAGGTTAATATATAAAGATTAATTATGGAAATCCCCAAATTCGTATAAACCCTAGAAAAACAACTTCATCCAATTGATCATCAAAACAAGCAGGTTATCCTAATCATACATAGGGCTATTGTAAAGGACATAAAAATCGTTCAAAAAATACCTTTAATTGATATGTATAGAGACAGAACACGACACACGATTAAGCTAAAAAAACGAGCCTAGAAGCTTCAATTTCGTGATACAGAGAGCTGATTACAAAGGATTTGGCAGTGGGGTTTCTTAATCGGTCCATTTAGGTGTAATTGATGTGCTCAATTTATAGTGGTATAGACCTGAGCAATTATATGGAAGTTTGACCCGTAGAGGTCAAACATGCTTCAATTGAGCTCGAATCTTTGCTGAAATCACGGCCTAAGGTGCTGGAGAAATACGTTAATTATAGCCGGTCATCAATCAGTAATAAATCACAAGGTAATTGACTCAATAAAAAGTCAAAGGAGCTTGATTGACTCGGCTTCCATATACAGCGAACCAGAGGAGAAGACAGACAAAGGCTTTTAAAAGTGTTAAATAGTTTACGGGTTGAGATTAGGACAATAATGAGCTGTGGCTCAGCTGGTGTAGACGCGTGTATGTGTTCAGGACTGACTCGGGTTCGAGTCCGGCCCGCAGCAGGTTTTTCTTTTCTTTTTTTTTAAAACAGGTACAAGGGGAAGGATTTTGGCTTGGTCTGTTGGGCCGGTTTCTGAATTGGGCTCAGGAGTGGGAAAGAAAGAAAAAATATTGGGTTGGGTTTGAGTTTGTTTCAAAGGTTTAGCTTAAAATGTTGGTATTATTATTATTATGATTATTATTATTATTATTATTATTATTATTATTATTATTATTATTATCATGAGGATAAAATGTGACGTACAAGATAGGAGGTGCGAAATAAAAAAAATGTATATATATATATATGTATAATAATAATAGTGATAAAAGTGACGGATGTCACAGCATCCCCTACTTTTAGAAACTTCGTCCCGAAGTTATTAGAAACATAGGGTTATGGATGTTTGGGTAAAAATTAAGGTGACCGTGGTTTGGAAAATTTGAGTTAAGACACGACGTGAATTTATAGGTAACAGAGTAAACTGTTTCTAATGTTTTGGATGAGAGGTTTGATAGGTGTGAGTTAAAGATTGGATTAGGTTCGTCTCGAATAATAAGAGAATAAGAATCTAGTGAATCGCTAAATTTCAAGTTTTAGGAATCCTAAAATAAATGTATGAGTTGATTGACTATAGAAAGACCAAATGAACTACCAAGTAACTAGAGTTTGTTCCTGGTCCGACTTCCAGACTCACTTTCAGTGCATCATTAGTGTTTATATATAGGGTGTATCGCAGCTAACCCACCACACCTTTGATACCTTGAAAACGTACTGGACGTCTACCAAAAACTCTAATAGAATTTCACACCACCTTAATGTACCTGTAAATTCATGATTACGTTCTGGACCGGAATCATCAATTTACCTTACATTAAGGTTTTATGTCCTTCTATGATCCTAAACTAACAACACATTAAAGCAAATAAGTTTCACAAGAAGATGACACAACAAACATGTTGGGTTATAATGAGTCGTTATCAATGAAATGAGGCTATGTAATAATGAGTTCAATTACATTGGTTTGCAACTACTTGCAAGCATAACAAAATTTGAGTATGGGCTACCACCCATCCGGGGAGCCCTTTAAGTGATATGTTTGTTTTAGTTGAGTGGATAAATGTAGTAGTTGTCTTTCATAGATCAACATGCAAATTGATAATACACACATGCAAGCAAGTTCATAAGTATGACAACCATCAAGTATAAGTGTTATTTTGGTGGCCTATAGAAATAGTTTACGAGTATCGTGAATAATTAAATGTTCAATGGATAGTCAAATTAAGGGAAAAAATCAAGTTTCATATAACAAACAATGATGTTTTTAGAAAAGCTCTGTAGGATCAAGTATCAAGTTTTTAGTAGTTTGATTTTCATGGAAATCAAGTCCAAATGTTTCAAATAAAGGTAAGGTAGAGTCTTTAAACTTCTACGATTAACATAACAAAATATGATAAATTTCCAACTGCGTTCGTACACAATAGTATGCAAGAAAAAAAATTATATGCTTATGAGTATGACATAATTGGGTACAAAATGATAATAGGATCAAGAAAATGAAAACACGAGTATTGGATTCTCGAGTCTTAGGAAGATTCCATCCATGGCTTAACCAGTGGGATTAACGTCATCCTGACGTTTGCTTCGTTGATATTGATATTGAAGGCTCGTCCATGTGCCACCAGGTTTACATTATTCAATTTAGGGCATCGAGGTCGCATGTGGTTAGGGTCTCCACAATGATAACATGCCCGGCCGTTAGTAATCGGCAGTGGTTCCTGGGCAGCTGTTTGATGATTATCCTGTGCCCTATCCATTACATGACAAGTGGTGACAAAGTGTCCAAACCTTCCACATCTAGTGCATTGACGACATGGAAGACTTGCAGGGTGATGATACTTGCAAGTGTTGCATTGAGGATGGATTCCCGTGTAGGCTTTCTTGTTAGGAGGCTGAGTCACAGAATCCACAACAGTATGGTTATGATTATCGCCCATTCGTTTCTTAGAGTTTGAAGCAGTAGTGGCGGCCTTTGCTAAAACAGTCTTAGATGATTCAGCGACATGGGTGGTTTTTCTCAGAAGACGTCTTGGTGCCCTTCCTAACCAAATTTCCTTTCCTTACGTGTTTGTCTGTTAAAGTGGCTGCAAGCTGGATGGCTTCTTCCACCGTAGTAGATTTGCTTCCAGTGACTACGTCTTGAATCAGGTCAGGTAATCCCTCGATATATTTCTCGATTGCTCGAGAGACCGGGGTGACCATGTGTGGAACCAGTATGCTAAGTTCGTGATATCGGGTATTATACGCAAGATTCTCACCACTGTCTTGTTTGAGCTCACGAAACTCATCCTCCAGTTTCCTGATTTCGTTCCTAGGGCAGAATTTGGCGATCATGAGTTCCTTAACCTCCGCCCAAGACAAAGATAATGCAACATCAGCGCCCCGATTGCGCTTTTCGCCATTCCACCAGGTTAGCGCCCCCTTTTGAAGGACACTAGTAGCATAGCGAACGCGGAGTTCATCAGGACACTCGTTGTTCACAAAGGTGCTCTCCATACTTTCAAACCATTGGAGGAGGCCAGTAGCACCCTCCTCACCAGTGAATTTTGTGGGGTTACAGGAGTTAAAGTGTTTGAAAGTGCACCGAAATTGAGTCGCACCCCCTGTGTTGGCACTGTTACTATTCTGGGTTATCTCAGATACAAGGTTTGGGATCACTGCAGCAATCTGCTCAGCGACTAAAGATGCGAGGCGACGATCAGAACGTTGTCCAGAAGCACGAACAGTGCGTTGGCTGGCATCACGGAGCATGCGGCGAGCAGACATCTATGAGGTAGTCAATGAATAATCATGAGATTAGAAAATGTAAGTGTATAACCGTACAAATGATTATGAAAGTATGAACTTGTAAGCAATATATTATGATATATAGAATATTGTATATGAAACGAGAGAATATTATTGAAAAGCTTGCATAAAGTGCTTGGAGTGCCCTTGTCTAGCTGTAAAGCCCAACAAGAACGTTGACTTTTCAAAGGAATTGAACCCAATGGTGATCAAAGAAGACATGCTTTAGCCTATAAGTGGACACTCACTCCAGGAATCCCCAGGTAAGCATAACAGGTCCGTTATTGGATTTATGCGCTATGCTTGCCTATGCCAAAAACCCAGTGTACAGGCATCCACCCTTCCAGATTGCACGTGTTCCATCACACTCATTAAAGCTCAATAACTTTGAAGGAGCAAAATAAGAGTAGTCATTATGCCTAAGAGTGTCTTCATGAAAGGTACTGCTCCCGTTCCATGATGATGTAGGCTTTCCACTCCTTGTAGGACACCATCTTTATGCACCATGATGAAAGATGAGATGAAGGAAGAGAGAGAAGAAGAGAAAGGTAGAGGGAGGAAAGTAGAAGGAAATGAGGGGAATGGAAATTTAAGGAATGTTATGCATGAAAGTTGAAGTTCGGTTATAGTCTAGGCCATTTTATCTAATAACCTAGTTCCCTATAACCCTGGCTCTGATACCAATCTGTAACACCCCAACCGATGGCGAAATCATCGAGGTGCCATGTAGTTACGATTGTTCAAAAGCTCATGGTACTAAAATGTAAATATTTGATTATCGAATATTGTTTTACAACATGTGAAATTAAATACAAGACAACAAAAATAAAGATAAATGATTGATTTAATCTAAGTCCAAAGTCCTATGTGAAGCGTCAAGCAGCTTATCCTGAAACATGCACGAAAATAATTTTGTCAACATATGATGTTGGTGAGTACTACTTAGCTTTGTACATATAGTATAAGTTTGAAAAGTAGTACAATTCATGTGTCTAGCATCACCAAGGCATTATGTAAACACGCAAGTAACCAAACAAGACAAAGATCAAATGTAAAGTTGATAAGTTGAAATTGATAATGAGCACCCTAACACGTGTCAAGTCTAAAAGAGCACCATAACATAAGTTATGTCTAAATGAGCACCGTAATCACCCCAAAAGTTGTAAAAGCGAAAAAGGGGATAAGTAATACTCACCTTAGCAAGGTGGTAAGTCCTGTGAAATTGAATAAGTGTAATCCAACGTTGCCAAGTATCACCCTATGTATAAGGTAACAAATAAGTCTAAGTCTATCTAGTCTATAAGTATTGCTAGGGTTTCGAATTGGGGATAAGTATTCGTTTGATTAATAAATTAAACGTTTAATAAATAAGAGAAATTTTATAATTAAATAAACAAAAGTCTTTTTGTAAATTTTAAATCAAATATGGTCACAATATAAAGTTTTAAGTGTGAAAATAGTTTTTATAAAATTATTTTCTTATAAATAGAATATTAAATCTATTTATCTCAAATTGTCAAAATATAACTTTAATATTTAAAAATATTAAAATTAAAGAATTTTAAATTAAAAATTGTATTTCTGTTCCAAATGAATAGAAATAATTTATGTAAAATTTTGGTGCAAAAATATTGAAGAATGAATTTATTATGATTTATTTATGATTAAAACTAACAAAAATTAATTAAAAATATAAAACGAACGGTTTTTCTGAAATAAAAATTATTTCTGAAATGTTTATTACTATACAAGTTTAGAATAATTTTTGTGGGATTTAATAAGATCGTTTAGATATTTTTATTGAATTTTACAATTATAAATGAATAAACTTGTAATATTTATTTTATAAAATAAATAAAAGATTTTCGAAAATCTAAAAATTGGATAATAAACTTTTGTATTAGAACATCATAAAATAATTTTTGTAGAATTTATAACCCTCTTTTGGTATTTTAAAACTATTTTAAAAGTTAATGATAAAAATTATATAATAAAGAGCTTATCAAAAAAATCTTGAGTGTGCTAGGATTCGAACCTGGGCACCAGCCGGTTCAAGTTTTTAATCACAACAAGGAGAACCAACTGATCCATGGATCTGTTATGGTTTTATTTTGAACAGGTTAATATATAAAGATTAATTATGGAAATCCCCAAATTCGTATAAACCCTGGAAAAACAACTTCATCCAATTGATCATCAAAACAAGCAGGTTATCCTAATCATACATAGGGCTATTGTAAAGGACATAAAAATCGTTCAAAAAAATACCTTTAATTGATATGTATAGAGACAGAACACGACACACGATTAAGCTAAAAAAAAACGAGCCTAGAAGCTTCAATTTCGTGATACAGAGAGCTGATTACAAAGGATTTGGCAGTGGGGTTTCTTAATCGGTCCATTTAGGTGTAATTGATGTGCTCAATTTATAGTGGTATAGACCCGAGTGATTATATGGAAGTTTGACCAGTAGTGGTCAAACATGCTTCAATTGAGCTCGAATCTTTGCTGAAATCACGGCCTAAGGTGTTGGAGAAATACGTTAATTATAGCCGGTCATCAATCAGTAGTAAATCACAAGGTAATTGACTCAATAAAAAGTTAAAGGAGCTTGATTGACTCGGCTTCCATATACAGCGAACTAGATGAGAAGACAGACAAAGGCTTTTAAAAGTGTTAAATAGTTTACGGGTTGAGATTATGACAATAATGAGCTGTGGCTCAGCTGGTGTAGACGCGTGTATGTGTTCAGAACTGACTCGGGTTCGAGTCCGGCCCGCAGCAGATTTTTCTTTTCTTTTCTTTTTTTTTTTAAAACAGGTACAAGGGGAAGGATTTGGGCTTGGTCTGTTGGGCCGGTTTCTGGATTGGGCTCAGCTTAAAATGTTGGTATTATTATTATTATGATTATGATTATTATTATTTTTATTATTATTATTATTATTATGAGGATAAAATGTGACGTACAAGATAGGAGGTGCGAAATAAAAAAATGTATATATATATATATATATATGTATAATAATAATAGTGATAAAAGTGACGGATGTCACAATATTTTACTTAAAACTCTTTTATTATAATTGTATTACTATATATATATATATATATACAAGAAGTATCATATATATAAATATGTAAATTTTATATTGTATATTCTTGATGGTCATTATAATTTTTGTATAACGGTAAAAAAAAATTTATATAAAATATGAAGAGACGTCTAGCAAGAAACTAGACCAAAATGGGCGTTGATACTTTGAAGGGAGAAGAAATCGATAGGTTCATAAACGATTTTTTCTTTCATCTATTTTATTTATGAACACATGTGTTCATAATATGCAAATGGTTTTTTGTTTAATATTTAACACATCAAAACAACTATTAAATAAATGTAATATTTTCTTTATCAACAATGTAAACAATAATCGTTTACATATTATTTATGAACACATGTTGAAAATTTTTTTATCTAATTTATGAACACATGTTATTTTTTTTCTTCCAACTTATAATACTTTTGTTTTTCATAATAATAGTGGACTATTTTACATATTTTGTTGCCGTATTATTTACTAATGACAATTTGCCACAAATGTATAAATACAGCTTCAAACCTTTAGTTTCAAAACATATTTTAAAAATTTTTACCTTAGAATATAATTAATGTAAAAAATATGTACAAATATTAATTGAAATCAAAAAATTTAAAATTCCACTACAATCTACTAGAGTAATGTAAATAATATTTTTTTACCTAATATATAGATATCATAGGTTCACCTTTTCATGTTCTACTTTTAAGTTACTTCAACATTTTCATCATTACATCTTTTAATTTAAAGTTCAACAACCTCTATTATCACTTTGTTCCACTTTGCCTTCTTCTTACGAATTTCTTACCAATTTCTACATACTTTCGGTCACACCCTCAAATTACCACTTGCGGAGTTTTACCGCGAGGCGCATGACAAACCAGGATCCAAGTCAACGGTCACAATAAACAACTCTATATGAAATACATAACATTCAAAAGACATAGTTTTTGTAAACTCAAAACCAGTAGCGGAAGCATAAAACATGTTACAAACCATAGACCCAATTGTATCAAGTGTTTATTACAGAACATGATCTAAACCTAGACGCCAATGCAGACCCGTGCGCCTAGTTCCATTCATTGCTACCTTAGCGACCTGAGAAAAACATGCCAAAGAGACGTCAACATATAAGCTGGTGAGTTCACAGGTTTGTTCAATATGTTACCAAAACGTTACCATGTCCTTACTATATCAATGTCACCAAGTACGCTAGCTAGGCGTATGTTTTATTACTACTACGATTGGAAACCATTACTAGACACGTTTAGCAATGTTTAGCATGTTTAAGCAGCCCGAATGTTCAGCATGATACCAATGTTCCTGTTCGAGACAATATGCACCCGCCCGGCCCTCCAAGCCGACGAGTGGGGCAGGTCACGCCCAATAGATCTATCCACATTTCCCCCGTTGTGCATCCCCGCACATTCATGGTTTCCCCCGGGACTTCCAAAGATCGTATAGCAATATAAAGTTAGAAACCATAGTATGACATATGTTACCAAAATAGTTTAGCGCATGTTTTCTCCCCCAAAAGTTAAAGCAGTAAAAGTGGGGCCGTGAACTCACCTTAGATAGCGTTCTTTGGTTATAAGTAAAGATGTTAAGCCCTTGATAATCCCTCTACCGGAGATCTATCAAAATGTTCACATAAGTGTTCCGACTAATAACCATAAGGTTATCTAGTCCCCGATTGTCCAGATCGTAACCAAGTATGTTTTAAAACGTGTTTAAATGTTTAACCGACACACTAGACCGACCCGACATCCCGTTGGTGACCCATTACCCTAACTAATCAAGTACACATAGATTACACACAAGGTTCAAGCATAAAACACTTAGTTTGTATCAAAAATCTCATTTCTGCATCAGAGCGGTCGAACTAGACAGCTTAAGTCTCCTTCGCCCGTTTTCAGTCTCCTTCGCCCGTTTTACATTTCGTTCGACCGTTTGATGCCTCCTTCGCCCGTTTTACCACGTTCGCCCAAACAAAACCCAGGTTCGACCCTGGATTCTCTCCTTCGCAACTTCGATCGGTCGAAGGAGTCCAGGTTCGCCCCTGTTGTGCAAATTTTCTTAAAAACGCTTCAAACACATTCAAAACGACTCGAAACATCATCAAACACAGCAGTCAAGCATGATTAACTTATCCCTACAAAACCCCACCGATTTCCCCCAATAATACGTCCATTTCAGCCCTTTCCTAAAATGGTAAAGATTATGGAAACATCACTTTCATGCATGAATAATTTACCCAATTTGGAAACTTTTGAAATCGATCCATATTCAACATAAAATGCTCAGTTTGTCGAGTGTTCGATCTTTCCTTATTAGTTCTATTGATCATAAATATCATGCATCAAGTCTAGATTCGTCAAAACCCCCAAATACCCATAATATCATCATTTATCCAATCCTAACCCTAAACAACAATAATCTAGCATCAATAACAATCCTATATCATGTTTCTATCATAGATACAGCAGCAATCATTGAACAACACATAACACCACATAATACTCAATTTACATATGTTTATCATCATGAAAACTTATGCTAAATGATAATGTTTTGATTTAGAAAGATGTTTAAAAGGTTTTTAATCATGAAAACACCCTTAGAACAGATCCGGACAATTAGGGTTAGATGAAAACGAATTAAAAATGCTTTTAAAAGGTTTAGGATTAAGAACACACCTTGGATTCTTGTTTAGATGTTGTAGATAGGTTAGATTATGAAAAAGAAGAGCAAAAACTCCTTCCTTAATGATTAAGATCGTTTGAGAGTGTTTTGGGACGGTTAGGGTTTGTGAAATGATGAAAAATGACAAAGTTTGGTATTTATACTACTTCTCCTTCGCCCATTTCAATGGTCGAAGGTGGCCTCCTTCGACCCTTACACAGGGTCGAATGAGCCCTGTCCTGGTCGAAGGGAATTCTTTCAATTCCACTTCCCAGGTTCGCCCATTTACAAAGGGTCGAACCAGACAAATGTTCTCCTTCGACCACTCGAAGTGGTCGAACCAGAACTCCTTTTTAACTAGTTTTCCAGTTTGTCGTGTTTAACGCATTCTAACACATCTTAAAACATAAGCATGCATCCTTAATCTATATTTAACATATTTAAGCACAGATAATCGTTTACACATCATTTAAACATATCTATGTATATAATCCACCACACGACCCATAATCTACACATATACTTAATTAGTTCATGTAATGTCACCAACAACGGAATCCGGTACTAGTGTATTACCAAAACGACTCCCAATGATCCTCCAGATCATTGCACCCTGGACAATCCTAACTTGACCCGACTCAACTAACCCAGTTAAGTCTGTTTATAAACGTTTCTCGCTAAGGTAGGCTTAGATGTTACTAATATGTTTAAGTCAAACATGCCGGGTGTCACATCATCCCCACGTTGAAAGATTTTCGTCCCGAAAATTGCGCAAAGCCCCCAAAAAAAAAGAAACGAAAAAGAACAGAACGAAAAGGAAATTACCGGATGTCACAATACTATCCATCTTCAATCATTCAGGTGACTTGGTTTGCCTTAAAATACATGTTAATACGTATTTTTCTTTATATGTTCATAGGTATTTTAAAGGCACTTACCACATAATTGTTAGTTATTAAAACTATTGATCACATTCATGTAAAGCATTTTTGAATGCTTTATATTAATAATCAAATGTTAAATTAACTAAAATCGAAAATTTAAGTATGCCTTTTCCAAATAAATAGATTAAAAATTTTCTACAAAGTTACAGATACAGTCAATCGCACTTAATAACTTCTAAAACAAATATGTATAGTTGTATCTTGGTTATAGCTTTAGCAAAACCATTTGACGTGATTTCCCTTTAAGAAGTTTCGTAGACATGTCCAAACCATGTATAGACATGTGTTTTAAAACGTTTGTAATATCACTTAACTTTAATTTTTATAATTAGACAATAACGATAAAATTAATATTTTCCTTTCTATGAAAGAAACCCTAATATTGAAAGTTATTAATATGATGGTAATATGAGTTAGATTGGAAAAATATAATTCCTTTGTATCATTAAATAAGTTTTATATTTAGTTATCACATTATTAACCCTAATTATCATATTTTTATATGTTAATGTAAACATGACTTCTCTATTGTTGCAGGAGATTTTATAACCGATATATTTGCAACGAAAATGGTAATACTCATTTCATATAATAAGTCATTGTTAACATTTAAATTTTAAAAATTTTAATAATAATTTTTGAATTGTTTAGGTCAACCCAGAAGTTCCTGTTCCTGTTATTGAGATTTCAAGTGATTCATCTGAAGAGTTTAATTCTGACTTTGCTGATGGATTCCCAACTGATTCTGATAGTGAAATGTACTCTGGTGGTACGGTTGACTTCGATTCTGTTCCTGAATGTCATTCAATTGTGGCGAAAGTGACATATCGTTTCGTAAGCTTTTATGATTTCATAATTCCAATTAACTTTTACTTTGAATCTTTATTATAATTGCAAGTGTTTGTCTGTTTTCACAGAGATTTCCAATACCATTTGGTTCAATACCATTTGGTAGAGACTGTCACTTTCAAAATGTTATGAATGTGAGTGTGCAACATGAAAATGGAAACTTCATGATTAAGAAAATTTGTGCTCAAGGAAAAGGTAACAAAACAAGGTATTCCATAAGCAAATGGAAGTCCACAATGAAAAAGCTTGGTTTAAGGAATGGACGTCGTTATAGGATTACCTATGTGGAGATGCAAGGAAGGGTGGTGTTCACACGTCCTTAGACAAAAGCTGCATAAGTAAAATCTTTTGTTTCGTCATTTGTAGATGAAAATGACGTTATCGTACAACAACTTAAATATAATGTAATGGTCAACAAAAGTCATTGTCCCAAAATTTTGGGTCTCTACTAATCTGGGACAATAATGTACTAAAAACTTTTGTTTGGCCCACAAAACTCATTGTCAACTTTTGGTACTTTTATTTGGGCCACAATGGAAGAACCAATTTGAATGATCAACATTATTAAAATTAAAATTATAATGATATATTTATTTATTAATATTGTTGTATTATTCGTAATTATCAATTATGAAACAAATTCTTCTAGAATATGTAATCTTTTAACTTTACTAAATTTTGATACATATCTATTACATATTTTAAATTACCATTATCTATAAATTTGTTCTATAAATAAAATCCCTTCATTCAAAACAAACATACAACATTGAACAAAATTCACAAACTTCATCAAACGTATTGTGTTCAATAGCAGCACTCTTGCAAGAAGTTCACGGTAAACTTTTCATTCATATCAAATTCATGTAAACATTTATTTGTTATTTGTAGATCTGAGAACATTGTTTTTCGAAAATATAGTTTTTCAATTATTTTCAAGAACGTTTCTTCCAAACAAATCCACATGTATATTCATGTAAACTTTTTCGAACTTTAACAATATGTAGAACTAAAACATCACGGTAAAGTCCATTATTAATTTGTTATTCCTCATTCTGTTTCTTCCAAACGAACGTTTATTAACTTATTTCATAATTCTGTTCCAATTGTTAAACACTATAAATATTGTACTACACTGATTTGTATGATAATAAACTTTTATTCTATAATTTTTTCTGTATACATTAAATTTCGTATACGTTCTAATTATCTACTCAATTATAATATTGTTGACATCATTGTTGTTGCTACTTCATCCGTCCCATACATAGATCATTAACTAATCAATTTTCCTATAACTTTTTTTTATGTACATAAATTTATACCGTGTTGCACTAAATCTACATCTTTAGATCGCATTACTTTTTAACCAATGGCTCTTCTAATGTACAATAAATGCAGCTGATGTATAAGCTTCTCCCTTGCACTCTTTCTTCACTAAATATTATGCCTAACAGTTAACCAATTTTTTATTATAAAATAATTTTCCTAAAGTTGCTACATATTTGAATTCATTAATTCACATTGAATAAACTAAATCATTATATATTCGTTTTAAATTTTGTTACAAATTTTAAGTTTTTTAATGTATACTTTCTACTAAATTTATTATAATGATATTATAACTATATTTATAAAATACTTATATATTGACTGAAATTTATGTTTTTTTTATTGAGTATTATTAACTAAAACAGGATATGACAAAAAGAAGAGTTAAAGACCCATCACAAAGTAAACATGTAATATCAACGTCAAATTCATTAAAAGGTAATATCTTAAATTTTTTATATATACTTATAATTTTCTTTATTTTTCTTTTTAATTAAACTATTAAGTTTTGTAATTTTCAGCTACTGATGGCCCTATTAGACGTTGTAACACCCCAACCGATGGCGGAAACATCGAGGTGCCACGTATGAATGATTGTTCAGTAGCTCATGGTAGTACACAAGTTTAAATAATCCTTTAATACATTACAATATTGAATTACATTAAAGTCTACATCAAGTAATCAACAAAGCTTCAAATATCTCCTCATGCTAGCTCTAGACTTCAAGCATCAGTATTTCCTGTTGAGTTTGGAAAAATGGGGGGGTCAACTAGAAGTTGGTGAGAATACATAAGCCATGTCAAGCAAGTAGTTTAAGTATAAAAGTTTAGCAATTCGTATGTCTATCGTAAATTTAAGTCTACATGAATAGTATAATATGTTGAATCGACATAATCAAACCTCCGACTAGTTTAGGTCCATCCCTTCATCTACGGTTCACCTTAGTAATATGTTGGAACGATAACAATCACCCACGCTACCTATGTAGGAGGTACACGTATCCGGGTGGGATTGTCAATCCAATAGATCTATTATTGAGTATCGCCGGCTTGGCCATAGCTAATGATTATGTAATGTTGAAACTCGTTGAAACTCGTTGAAACTGTTGACTAATTCATGAGGCAATAAAGTTTACTACTAGACATGCATGTTGAATTGCTTAAAATGTTGCAAGTATAAAGAATCGCATAAATATGGTTACGTAAACTCACCTGATGCAAAGTTGATGCACAAAGTTTAAAGACCTCAAGGTTCCAAAGAATATCCTAATAATAGTGTGCAACATAAGTTCGCAAAATACAAACGTATTTATAGTAGTTTATTATTTTGTTTAATTCCTAAATAATTAATAATAATCATGCTAGTTGACGTCATTTTTTTTTTGTTGACCATTCTAAAATGGTTTTCATATTAAAGGTAAGTATGACCACTTCCCTTTTGAAAGCAACTGTCATGTCACCGAAACTTTTTTTTTTCTTTTTTTTTTTGAAAAGTATCACCGAAAAACTTATTAGTTTATTTGACTTTAACAAAGCATTTTGTTTCTAGTACGTTTCTATTATAATGAAAAATGTTATAATATAGATATATCATATATACAGATTTAGAGATGGAGGCATAGTTAGAAATCTGAACTCCTACCCCTCCACTTAACTTTCTTTTCGAAACCCATATGACAAATGGCATTTTCTTATCTTCACCATTTATCATATACCATACCCCCTATACATAACCTACTCCCACAAAGCCAGTCATATCTCTTCCCATAATTGGAACCCCAAAAAGAAATATATACCTATGATGGACAAGGAAATGGCGGAAGTATGGCTGGTGTTTGTTGGGAAGATGACGCCCGACCGTCGGTGATGGAGCATCTCGAGGCGGCGAGTGGTTGGCTTCAGGTACAGAGAGTGTCTCAAGGTTCTCTGGTTGATGTTCGAAGTTTGGTACACAATGTCTTATTAGATTTGAAGTTTTTTTTTTTCTAAGTGTTAAGCCGTGAGGATTTCGGAACAGGGTCGTTAGTGTCGAATGGTGTAAGTGTGGTTAAAATGGTGGTGGTCGGTCACTTGACGGTTCCGGCGAGACTAGGAAGCATTAACCGGGGGTGGGTTGGTGTCTAATTGATGGTGGGTTTTGCTTGTGTACCCCTTCCGATGAGATGGGTGGTTTCAATTTATGCTAATGCTGTATAATGGGAAAGGTTCAATCTTTGACCCGTGATGGTCAATGATGAGCTTAAATCAAGCTCATAATGAGTTGTAATCACGTATAATTGAGTTGGACCACACGTATTAAGGAATGTCGATCATGTCTGCAACAATTAATATGATTCAAGTTTCCATTTCAAGCTTCAATTACACGGTCAAACTCAAAAACTGTCGGTGAATATATGGTCTAGGTTGGGTTTTGATTATAGTTTATGGGTTGGTTTTGGGTTTGTTAATAAATTTGTAAAATAGTTATAGTGTTTATAGTTTAGTTAATGTTTTAGGATTTATAAACTAATTTTTTTTAAAGCAAAGGTTGTTCGACAATTTACTCATTTTGTCTCCTCCCAAAACTGTTAGTTACTAATATGTTAATCATAAACCAAAATCATGTAGTTATTATTATTACTATTATTATTATTATTATTATTATTATTATTATTATTATTATTATGTTTTTGAAATAAATAAAATTTAGACATGGTTAGTCTTGTACAAAAAGTTTAATATAAGCGACGTGGTGATTTTACAAATTTAATAATTGGAAAAAAAATACGCGATGTTACAGACGTAAACTTAGAAAGATGATTGTTGATAATAAGAAACAACGAAGACTATTACAAAGACATTTGGAAACGTCTTCATTAGTTCCCTTTTCAATAATTGTGCCTGGTATATTATGTAATTTTTTAATTTTATTTTATTAATTACATTATATAATATATATTGTCAACAGTACACATAATTATTATTTTATACAATTGGTTACTTAATTTATTCAACAATATTTGCAGGTTCAATTAACGATGCAGCTCATAGATCTCATATTAGAAACATGATTATTAATAATAAGAAACAAACACAATTCTTACAAAGTATGGCACAAAATGGCTCATCAATTTCTATACAAAATTACTTTAACAAATTTAATCAATCAAATAATTTAACGGCAAATGTTCAAGGTAAATCTTCTATTTTACTATATTTTTTGGTTTTACGATTTTTTTTTATATAAATAACATATATAGTGAAAATTACAGTTAATGATGCTGCTTATAGACGTCAAATGAGAAAACAAATTCTGGATATTAAAAAAAGGAAGAGATTCCTTCAAATGAATCCACAAATTACTCCTTTACAACACCCAATTCCAGGTAATTTACTTATACTATTACAATTAATCTTAATAATATAAGAGTACTTATCTTTTTTAATTTTATAACATACAAACAATTGTTTCATACAGACATCAATTCCGCTGCTCATAGGCGTCAATTGAGAAAGACAATTCTTGATAACAAAAAGCAAAAGCGATTGTCACAACAAGTCACACAACAAATAATAAAAGGAGTATCTCGTGGTAATTATAAATTTATAATTCCATTAAAAAAAATTATTAATTTTTATAACATAAAACTAATTATTGTCTACTCAATTTAAACAGAGTATTTAGACCATGGAGATCAAATTATTACAAGTGAACTGTGTGAAGCAAAGTTGTGGAAAAAAGAGGCTGCTAAGAAGAGAGAAACAATGGAGAAAGAAACTTATTCAATATGTTGTGGATATGGTAAAGTTGTGCTTCCTAAATTAAAAGATGCAAATCCACAATACCAATCGTTATTTAAAGGGTTGGATTCAAAAAGCAAATACTTCATAAATAGTATCAGACGTTCTAACTCAATGTTCTCTTTTACTTCAATGGGTGGTAAAGTTGATGAGAATCTTAATAAGGGAAAGGCGCCATGCATTTACAGATTAAGCGGTCAAAATTGTCACAGTATTGGTAGCCTACTTCCAAAAGATGGAACAACTCCCAAATTCTCTCAACTTTACATTTACGACACTGAAAACGAAATTTCAAACAGACACGAAATTTTCAGGTATCAATTTTATTATATATTTCACTTTCATATTTTATGTTTTTTAATTTATTACTTTTAATAATTATATTACATATTTAACAGGGCCTCAAACAATAAGTCATCAAAGATTGATAAAAAGTTAGATCTTGAACTTATACAAAACCTCAAGACCATGTTAGATGCTGAAAATGAGTTGGTAAAAACATACAGAATGGTCCGTGATCATATTCATCAAAACCCAGAAGTTTCTCTAAAGCTTAGACTAATTTCTAATAGAGAAAGAGATGGTAGAACATATAACTTACCAACTTCATCTGAAGTTGCTGCTCTGATAGTAGGTGACATCACAGATGCTGCAAATAACAGAGACATTATTGTTGAAAGTCACTCAGAAGGCTTGCAAAGAATAAGCGAATTACATCCTTCTTACCTTGCTTTACAGTATCCGATTCTTTTTCCTTATGGTGATGACGGTTATAGAATTGACATACCTCATCGAGATGGTATCATAACAACAAAGAAAATACCACCAAAATGTACCATGAGAGAATTCTTTGCTTATAGGATACAAGACCGTACTGAAGGTTATTCGCTAATTCTGAATGCAAGAAAATTATTTCAACAGTTTTTGGTTGATGCTTACACCATGATTGAAAGTGAAAGGCTGGTATATATTCTTTCTCAACGGAAACATCTAAGATGTGACTCATATGAGAATTTGTATAAACTTTCAAAAAATGTTGATGGTGATTTAAGTAAAACTGGTAAACGAATCGTCTTACCATCTTCATTTACTGGTGGTGCACGCTATATGCAGCAAAATTATTTAGATGCCATGGCATTGTGTAAATGGTACGGTTATCCAGATTTCTTCATTACCATAACCTGTAACCCAAAATGGCCAGAGGTCAAAAGGTTTCTTCAAGACAAGACAATTCAACCACAAGATAGACCAGATATCTTGTCACGAATCTTTAAACTTAAACTAAATGCAATTATAAAAGATTTAAAAGTAAATCGTTATTTTGGATCTATAAATGCAGGTAATTACAAAAGTGGCATTTTTTACTTTAAACATTGTTTATTTTAATTACTATATACTAACAATATTTATTCTGTGATTATAGTTGTTTATACTGTGGAGTTTCAAAAGCGTGGATTGCCTCATGCACACATTTGCTTATTCTTAAAGGCAAGTAATAAGGTAATAACTCCAGATCAAATTGATTCATTTATTTCTGCTGAAATCCCATGTAAAATCAAAGACCCCGAGCTTTATGATTTGGTAGCTGAGTTCATGATACATGGACCTTGTGGACCTGCTAATTTCAAATCGCCTTGCATGGTTGACAAGAAATGTTCTAAAGAGTTCCCAAAAAAGATACAACATGAAACAACAGTCGATGAGAATGGTTTTCCACTTTATAAAAGGCGCGATGATGGGTTGACAGTAACAAAGTCAGGTGAAGACTTAGATAACAGGTACGTTGTACCATACAATAAAAGACTTCTAAAACGTTATCAAGCTCACATCAACGTAGAGTGGTGCAATCAAGGTGCTTCGATAAAGTATTTGGTCAAATATATTAACAAAGGACCTGATCGAGCATCCGTTGCATTTACAACTGATGAAGGCGACGCACAGCAACCCCAACAGCGTAATGAAATAAAAGAATACTATGATTGCAGGTATGTCATCATTATGTTATCTTTTTTTAAGAATAAAATTTAAAATAATCATACTTTTCTTTAAATTAACCATAACTGAAAAGAAATCAAAATTAAACATTTAAAATACATGAACAAATATGTTTTTTTAACAGGTATGTATCTGCCTGTGAAGCGTCTTGGAGAATTTTTTCTTTTGATGTCCATTACAGGTATCCATCTGTTATGAGACTTCCATTTCATCTTCCAAATCAACAAAAAATTGTATTTGGTGCAAATGAAGATGTTGACAATGTCTTAAGTAAGCGTAGTGTCGCTTCTTCTATTTTCTTACAATGGATGGTTATGAACCAACAAAGTTCTCTTGCACGTACGTTAACGTATGCTGAGTTTCCTACAAAGTTTACATGGAAAATTAAAAAACGATGTTGGAAGGAAAGGAAGTCGTTTTTCTCAACAATTGGCAAGGTCTATTCAGTGCCTCCTTCTTTGGGAGAACCTTATTTCCTACGGATTTTGTTAAACATTATTAAAGGTCCGAAATCATTTGAAGAAATCCGAACTGTCAACGGTAAACTGTATGAAACTTTCAGAGATGCATGTTATGCAAGAGGACTTTTAGACGATGACACTGAATATGTTGAAGCAATTAAAGAAGCAAGTTTTTCGTCTGGCGCTACTTATCTGCGTTATTTGTTTGGAACCCTTCTTACATCCGAAAGTCTTTCACGTCCTGATTTTGTTTGGGAACAAACATGGCAATTGCTTGGAGAAGATATATTGTACGAAAGGCAAAAAAGATTTCCAGGTTTATAATTAAACTATAATTAAATATAATAACATTTTCTTACAACTTTAATTATGAATTGGTATTTTTTTTAATTAACATTTCTACTTTTTTTTTACTTTAATAAAATTTCATATTTACCTTTTCCAGGTACAGTTATTCCAGAAGAAGTCATCAAAAGTCTAACTCTTTTGGAAATTGAAAAATTCCTTCGTCGAAATAACTCTACATTAAAAAGATATAAATCAATTCCTTCTCCAAATACAAGAGCATTGTCTGATATTGATAACAGATTAATCAATGATGAGTTATCATTTGACCAACAACATGTGCTTAGTGAGTTCAATACACTAAAACAGTCGTTGACTTCAGAACAACAAGACATCTTTGATCAAATTACCAATGCAGTGGAAAATAACACTGGTGGAGTTTTTTTTTGTTTACGGATTTGGTGGCACAGGAAAGACTTTTTTATGGAAGACACTTGCTTCATCAATTCGAAGTAAAGGAGAAATCGTTCTAAATGTTGCTTCAAGTGGAATTGCATCTTTATTAATGTCAAGAGGGAGAACCGCACATTCAAGATTTCATATCCCTATTATCATTAATGAAGACACAATTTGCAATATTACACCAAATAGTGATGAGGCAAATCTTCTAAAGAAAACGAAGCTAATCATTTGGGATGAAGCACCAATGGTACATAGACATGCAATTGAAGCCCTTGATCGAACAATGAAAGATATTTTGTCTACACGTACCAATTCAGCTTCACAACTTCCCTTTGGTGGTAAAGTTGTTGTTTTTGGAGGAGATTTCAGACAGATTTTACCTGTTGTTCAAAACGGTACTAGACAAGATATTGTCAGTGCATCTTTAACTTCATCAAAGTTATGGTCACAATGCAAGCTTTTAACATTAACAAAAAATATGAGACTTGCCATTGGTTCACAATTGTCAAATCTTGAAGAGACCGAAAAATTTTCTCAATGGCTCCTACAAGTTGGTGAAGGAACGGTTGGAGATCCAAATGATGGAGAGGCAAACATTAAGATACCAAATGATCTGTTAATTTCTGATTCATCTGATCCTATACAGAGTTTGATTGACTTTGTTTATCCATCACTTCTTCAACAACATGGCAATCAATCATACTTTTCTGAAAGAGCAATTCTTGCTCCAAAAAATGAAATTGTTCATGAATTAAATGATAGATTGACCGCTTTGTTCCCAGGTGACCAAAGAGAATATCTTAGTTCTGACAGTATCTGTCCTTCAAAAACTTTAAACCCTTTTCAACAACTTTTATATTCTCCAGATGTACTTAATAATCTTCAGATTTCAGGTTTGAAAATTCTTTATTTTACAATTTTTTTATTTTTTTATTATATATTTAAATAATATTTTATTTTTCAGGTTTGCCTAATCACAAATTGGTTCTCAAAGTTGGTCTACCGGTAATGCTTTTACGTAATCTTGACCAGCAACAAGGACTATGTAATGGCACAAGATTAAGGCTAACAAAACTTGGTAGACGAGTTCTTCAGGCTGAGATTATAACTGGTGCCAATGTTGGAACGAAGATTTTTATTCCAAGAATAAACATGATACCATCAGACACCAAAATTCCTTTCAAATTCCAAAGAAGGCAGTTTCCTTTATCAGTGTGTTTTGCCATGACAATCAATAAAAGTCAAGGACAATCGTTGTCAAGAGATGGCCTTTACTTAAAAGAACCAGTTTTCACACATGGCCAGCTTTATGTTGCCTTATCAAGAGTTAAAAGTAAAGATGGCCTAAGGTTGTTGATTCTTAACAAAGATGGCGAACCACAATCAGAAACCAAGAACGTTGTCTACAAAGAAGTTTTCTCATATTTGTAATACACCTATAGAATCTTTATACTTTTTAATGATTATACATTTTTTCTATATCACATCTTTTTTATACTAATATTTCATAACATGTGCACACGTAAAATTAACGTCAACCACTTTCTCATAATGCTCAATGCCAAGCAATGTTAAATATTATTAAATTTCAACCCCGGGACGTTCCCGGGTTATTAGCTAGTATTCAAATATTTGATATTTATTCGTAACATAAATTTTTCTTTTATCATTTTATATGAATTTGATATATGATATTTAGATTAACTAAATTTTAAGATGTTGATAATATTTAGATTAACTAAATTTTAAGATGTTGATCTATCAAAGTCATCACTATTAAATCAAACGTTATTATTACCGGTATGTTTCGCGATGATAATAAATAAGAATCAAGGATAATCATTATCAAAATTAGTTTTTATTTGCAATACTCAGTTTTAGTAATGGTCAACCATACATCACTATCAATAATAAAAAAAAAGTAGAGCTATAGTTAAATCTAGATATCTATCCATCTATATATCCTATATGCATATATAGGGCATGGATTAAATGAAAACCCTTTTATTTTAAGTTGAGAAAACATTTGAAAACTTATTTAAAAAAACATTAATTAATCAATGTAAAATACATGTTTTTAAGCATTTTGACAAATAAAAAATAAAAAAAAAAAGTGTCGATGGGATTTTTTTTAAATAAACAAAGTTACGCTGTTTACATATGTTTTCAGCTATTTAGCTGTTATATACATATGTTTTCAGCAACTTTGTTTATTTTTTTAAAAAAAATCCCGTTGGCAGTTTTTTTTTTTTTTGCCCAAAACGCTTAAAAACATGTATTTTACATTGGTTATTTCTTGAAAAAAATAATGTTTTTTACATTGGTTTTCAAAGGTTTTCTCTGGATCAATTTTTGAGATTAAGGGCAATTGAGACTTTTTTTACCAATATTTAAAATTAAGGAATCCCACTAATTTAGAAAATTATCTTCAACATATTATCATATTATCTTTCATTCAATTTCGAATTTTCATATCTATTCTTTAAAAATCTACATCATAGCAACATTAATTTTATAAAAACACTTATGATGCTTAATCCATATCGAACATTGAACTAACAAAGTCTTATATAGAACACTTATGATGTTAGAAATTTATACCAAACAAAACACTGTTGAAATGTTTTAATTCACAACAACTACACCTAATATATATATATATAGAAACATTTATTAAACACCTCTAATGTTTAATCCATATTGAACAATAAACTAACAAATCCTTATATAAAACACTTCTGATGTTACAATCTTATAACAAACGAAACATTGTTAAAGTGTTTTAATCCACAACAACTATACCTAATATAACATAAACATTTATAAAACACCTCTGAGGTTTAATCTATATCGAGCAATATATAAAAACTTCTAATGTTACAATCTTATAATAAACAAAACATTGTTGAAAATGGGTGCATGGTTGCTTTTGTTTTGTGAAGATAAATGTTTGAGTTTGAATGATATTATTTAAAATAATAATTAGAAGAGAGGGAGGTACCATGAATGTAGGAAGCATTCAAATAGTTTTATAAAAACCTTGATACCCTTATTTAAAACACATATCAACGATCTTACCCTTAATTTCTATAATATATTAATTAGATTTTAAACACCATCTCGTATTTTAATCTTCATCTTCCATCTTTAAATCTAATGGTTGAAAACACTTATTACACAAAATTATTTTCCTACAGAAACCCTACCCTATATATATAATATAATGATTGGGGTACAGACACATGACACTTGGTGGGGCCGTCCCCACATTTAAATTTTCATCAAAAATTATAAGTTATATATAATCCAATTAACCTGGTATTTGTTAATTTATATTTTTTTTATCTTTATTTTAGTCTTAATTATTACATTGCTATATAATAAATAAAAACTTATGGCTATTTTATTTCTCTCTCATATGAAATAATATATTACTAAATATTTTGTTGATAAAACAACCATGTAATATTTTGTTGATAAAAAAAAAAAAAAAAAAACTATACTTTCAAAGTCACCGCCTCAATCACGTCCTATAATGGTTGCTTCTGCCTTTGCACCTCATCCAAACATACATTCTTTTTTAATATATATTTTCATTCTTATTTACACTATTAAAATTGTTGTTTTCTCATATTATAGTAATTAATTCTACGCTACATCGTAACACATATTTTATTTTAATACTAGATCTATCTTTCCCGTGAAGATCCCGGGATATAATTTAGTTACTAATATTATGAATTATTTGTATATTTTCTTAAATCTAATGAGATTTATGTAGGGATGAGCATATAAGGCCGAATACTGATCCCGTCCTGATCCCGATACCGAACCGAGGGGTTTCGGGATCGGTATCGGTACCCATATTTATGGATTTTCGGTTTCGGTATTATCGGTATCGGTACGGGATCAGTATGGTATCGGTATTTTAAGATAAAATACCGATACCATACTGGTACCGTACCGATACCGTATCGTACCGTATGTGTTCGGTATCGGTATTGCTTTTTTGGACTTTTCGGTATCGGTATAGGTTCGGTACCGATACCGTCCCGAGCTCATCCCTAAATTTATATAACTTTATTTAAATTTACATGTAATTTTACTTACTTAGAACATTCACATCACATTTCCTATCTTCATTCACAAAATTACACTAAATACCACTACATTTTCTCTCTCATCTTCAATAAATAATATTTTTTATATATTTATCATTACTTTTTCTCTCTCATCAACACACAACCAATTTCAAAAAACATTAAAAAATAAATAGGGTTGAACAATGTCCCCCCCAAATATATATTTGGGGAATCAAATTATATGGGGTGGGTGTAAGTGGTTGTGAGTGGAGGATAGAGAAAATATTTGGTGGAAGCACTGTTCACCCTTATATTTGAAAAACTACTATTCACCCCTAAAAATATTTTAATATTTTTGGAAGTGGTTGTCCAGGGCTGACAATGGGTAACCTGCATAAGACACGATTAGACCTGTTAACTGAAAAATACACTATGTCATTTTTTTACTTTTTTTAAAAATAATTAGAATTAAAAGGCAAATACCCATCATTTCTCTTTTTTTAGTACATAAAACATATAACTGTGTTATAAACATGTTATATAAAGTAGTTAAACGAGTCGTGTTCATGTTTAGAACTTGTGTTGTTCGCGTCGTCAGAAACCTGTTAAACCTGTTAAGACACGATTTGCCAGCTCGAGTTGTGAGTGAGGAGAGAGAAAATATAATGATAAAAGTATGAAAAAAATATTATTATTTTAAAAAATGAGAGAGAAAATTTTTGGGTGAAATAATGATTTTTAGACTATCAGGAGTGGGGGCGGGAGAGGGGCGGGAAGGGGGGGAACACCGTCGCCGGTAGGGGCGGGAAGATGGCGTGGGGCGGTGGCGGGAGGGGCTTCACCGGCGTGGGGGGAGTGTGGGGGGACACGTGGCAGCGAGCTATTGGATGGGGGATATAACCATTAAAAAATAAAAAACAACAATCTAATTAATCTTTACCAAGGCCGGTTTTTAAGAAAAAAAAAGAAATTAAATAAATAAAATAAATAAAAAAACATTACATAATTAAATTACTTAATAACCATTACACACTTAAACAACCATTACATAATCCTAATAATTCCTAAATTACTTATTTAAACATAAATAAATCCTAGATTACTTATTTAATCCTAAATCTCTCCACTATGGAGAGTAGTTGTCCCATTCCCAGGGGAGGGTGATGTACTCGGGTGAGAGGGAACGTGAGCTATCCCGTCCATCGGATCTCGCATCCGACGGGAAGTAGTAGTACTCACTAGGAGGGGTAGGTCGGCTCCAGTAGAGTTCCTCCTCCTCAATCTCCCGGAGGGCTTCCAAGTCCCCCTCAGTTGGGGAAGTCTCGTGTTGGGGGGTGGGGGTAGCCTGGTGTTGGGGGATGGGGATGGGGGTAGTCTGGTGTTGGGGGATGGGGGTGGAGGTAGCCTGAACTGAAGCAGCCCAGGTGGTAGGGGGAGACAACCTTAGTCGCTCCATACCTGTCTGGGCCATTACATACTCCATGGCCCAGACTAATTCCTCATCCGTCCAGTCATCATCGGCTGGAGGAGGAGGAGATGTTGGTTGTGCAGCAGCAGCAGGAGGAGGAGGGGGATATAACCAATGTTGAGGAGGAGGAGGAGGAGAAAGTGGAGGTTGTGCAGCAGCAGGAGGAGGAGGGGGAAATAACCAATGTTGTGGAGGAGGAGGAAGAGGAGAAAGTGGAGGTTGTGCAGCAGTAGGAGGAGGAGAGGAGGTGAATGGTAGTCTCTGGGGGCGGCCCCGTCCCCGGACCCGGCGAGAGTACTGCAGGATATTAGACGGGCCAGCAGCTCCTGGTTGAAAACCGTCACCCATGTTATTCATTGCTTTAGGGAAGAGGAATAGGTGTGAATGAGAATTTGGTTAGGGGTTGTATTTATAGGGTTAGAAGTATGAAGCAGTGGGGGGAAACTTTGAAATTCAAAGTTTCAAATTTAAAATTTCAAATTCAAACGTATGGGTGGGAAAAATTAATGTTTGTACTGTGTGGAGCAGTGGGGGGAAAATTTGAAATTCAAAGTTTCAAATTAAATATTAATTAAAATTTTATTACTTTAATATTAATTATTTTTTTATTAATTTAATATTAATTATTTTTTTATTAATTTAATATTAATTATTTTTTTATTAATTTAATATATTTTTCGGTTTATATTATTATTATTATAAAAAAAAAGAAAAAAAAAGAAAAAAGAAATGCCAAGTGTCACTTCCCCCACCTCTTCCCCCCCTTCCACTCCCCACAATTATTTCCCCCCCCCTCACAAGGGGCCCACAAGTGCCACATGGCGCTTCATCCCCCTCTTTCCCCCCCCCCCCCCACCACTCCTTATAGTCTTAGTGTAATTTGATGAAGGAAATTTGGTGGAGGAGATGTGAATGCTCTCAGTAATATGTTCTCTCTTATCCACTCACAACCCTTTAAAATCACTTTTTAAGGGACAAATTTAATGGATGGAATGTGGAGGCAATTTTATAGAAGTTTATTCTTACACCCGCGTGTCACACGTGACATAATGTAATAATACTAATAAAAGATTAGATTGATCTTAAAATTAGTTTCCTAACAAACAACAATATTCTGTAAACAACTATAAAATATTATATAACTATCTTAAAAAACCAGTGTATTACTCAAGTTAAACATACCAGAGTGGATAGGATATAAGTTGTGAAACAACACAGCCGACAGAACTCGCACCACCAAGGCGGTGTACCCACGAATGGCAGACAACCCCTCACTCTCTCCCAACAGTGAGTGATAGTCGGAAATCAGAATTGTAACCCGCCACCACTACCTAAGGAATTGGCGGCAACGTTCCACAAGTAGTACCCCGGACATGGTATCTGAGGGTGTCCCGTCCACCCTTAGGTAGTTAGCAACAATAAATATATATAACTTATAACATTATAATATAACAAAGAAACTTTGAGATGGAATACAATTCAAATAATGAGTGACACAAGCAATTGACCAATTGTACAAAATATATTTAAATAATTCAATTCAAATATTTTTGAAATTGAATTGAAGACTGATAAATGCCTAAAACACTCAACCGTCATTTCAATTTTCAACACTCTCCACTCCCTTACCTTCTCCTCCATCCTCACTCTCTCTGCACCATGTCTCATCGTTTACTGTAACCGCCTCTCTTCTTCACCAAAAACTACTCAAAACTCCGTTTTTCGTAAGTTTTTTTCTTCATTTCCTTCTTTGCATTGTGCATTGCGTTTCTTCCTATAATCGATTCTGTTAACAAATCTTCGTGAATTTATCCTTTTTTTTTTACATGCACATAGTTCATTAATAATGTTATAATAGCAGTTTTAATCGTTTCAAAGTTGAAATTCTTAGCAACAATGATGTACGGTCAAAAGTTTATTTTACTGTTTATATTACTCGGACGTGAGAGTAAATTTAAATCGAGTTTAGTTTTGTGTACGAGCTCACTATTTAAATATATATATAATCTTTATTTAATATATTCAATAAACATTTAAATAATAATAATTATAATTATTGTTTATAAAATTATGAATAATAGCTAAGTTATGTATAAAATAATATTTATAGTTATTGTTAATTAATAAATAAATAATAAATTTGCAAATCTCGAGCTTTCGAAACAAAGCTCGAATCAAGCCTAGCTCGAGCCAAGTAAAGCAAATGTGGGTTTTAAGAGTGATTATGAGAAATTTAGTGCTTAAATTGAGTCCAAGAGTCGCAATAAATAGTAGTTTATCATTAGCCATTTAGCCGTTATTTTTTTGATGATTATAAGTTTATAACCGTTCGTTTGCTTAATTATGCCGTATTAATTGTTATTTAATTGTTTATAAAACCTTACAGACATGCAAACCTTTAGGTTTTCTTATGTTAATTGGAACTTTTAAGTCTTTAACATCTAATTTGCATTTGATTTATTTTGATTTTATATATATTATTCTAGAATTGAAGCTTCTGAATTAACAATGGAGTTACTGAAGATGACATCAGAGTCTGTTATCACTAGAAAGAGATCATTAGATTGTCCAAATGATTGTAGTAATAGAAACATGCTGCAAGCGGTTCGTGATTTTCCTCCAGGTTGTGGAATCAATGAAGACGACGAAAGAAAGCCGTTGAAGGTTTTAACAAAGGCTCACTCGGATATTGGAAAGATGAGGTTTGATGAAAATGAAACTAAACCGAAAGAATTTAGCAGAAACAATACTTTTGTTGGTTCGCGGCCATCTGGTAAGGTTAAGTTTTGGGATCCCACGTGCACGAAGGCCGGTTTTGATGAAAAACCGAAAGTTACTACCACTGTTCGAATGCAGGAAGGGAAGGTTATTAAGAAATTTAGTAATGATGACTTGAATGTTAGGAAGATGACTCCGAATAGCGAGGATAAGTTGGATAGTATAGTGAACTCTTGCCTTGTTGAGAATAGTAAAGTTAAAAGTTTTGAACCGAAAGAATTGGGGAGGAGATCTTATTTGGACACAAGATCGACGGGTAAAGTTAAATTTTGGGACCCCACTTGTGAAGTGCAGAAACCAGACGACACAACAACTGTTGTATCGATTAAGGAAAAGATTAGACGTGAAAAGATTAAAGAAGTGCTCGCTGTTTTTGATCAGGTTTATGAGCTGTTTTCCCAAGAGAACAAAAAGAAGGCGGATAGTCAAAAGATTCCTCCTTCGAGAGTTCCAATGGAAGTTGCTAAAATAGTGAAACAAAAGCTGAAATGGATGGATCCTGAAAAGATAGCAGGATCTGTATGTGGTGTTCAAATTGGAGATAAGTTTAAATACAGGTCGCAACTTATGATGGTTGGTCTTCATAGCCAACCTCATTCAGGTATCGACTATGCCAATATTGAAGGAAAGAATCTGGCTATAAGCATTGTGGATTCTCATCGTTATTCGAATGAGATTGGATCTAGTGATACGCTTATTTACTCTGGTCAAGGTGGGAATAATTTGTACGGGAGTAAGGTGCCACCCGAGGATCAACAACTGGTAAGAGGTAATATGGCTATGAAGAACAGTATGGGTAAGAAAAATCCGGTACGTGTGATCAGGAAAATTGCAGGGTTTGGAAAGGATGTGTTTGTGTATGATGGTTTGTACACTGTGGACCGTTATACAAAAGGAAAAAGCGCAGAAGGAAAAATTGTGTTCAAGTTTCATCTTAAAAGAGTAGCAGGGCAGCCTTCATTTCACAATATGATGAAATGGTAGAGTAAGTGAGGTCTATTGCATCATTTATGCACCTTTTTAATTTATGTTGTTTGATGAAATGGTAGAGCAGGTTAGATATGTCTATATATCTTGAGTTAAGTAGTCATTGCATGAGAATCTAATTAGGGGTAGCTTTGTTTCCCAACATAGAATATCTTTATTTATGCATGTATATCCTTTTTAAGGTATGGTGACACTGGTAACATCTATTGAATCTTGACTTTTTCATGTTCACAACCCGTTTTTTTTTTTTTTTAACAAGGTTGAACACTAAATTCATATCATAGAGGTTGTGTTTGTATTAAGTCATGTTGTTTTTGTTGTTTTTTACCATAGTTAAAAGCCATCGCCTCTTGCACCTAGGCCCATTTTTTAGGCCAGGCGATCCATTTGCGCTTAGTCGAGGAAATTGCGCTTTAATTCTCCAAGTGATGGTTTAGACGCAGATTTCAGCTAGATTCCCAAATTCTAGAGAGTTTCCAGTCAAATTCGTTAAATTATGCTAGATTTTAGCCAGATTTCTACTTTTAGCTAAGGAAAACTACTTCTATACACTAATAGATCAATATTTTAAAACTTTTGATACTAATTAGATGCAAAATAGTATTACTTTAATATATTTTACTTTATGTTCTTGTTCACTTTTTTTATCTCAGGCTCTTGTTTTTTTACGCCTCGCGCCTAGGCCCCAAGCGAGGCCTATGCGCCTTGAGTGCGCCTAGTGCCTTTGATAACTGTGGTTTTTACTAAATGTACCCCTCGTATACTAAATCACCCAAATATTACATGTTGGTCGTTATCACTCCTAACTAACCACTTGACTACCATCACTCCCAACTTGTAACTTATTTTCTTCTGGTAACCTCAAACTTACTGAACCTAACTAAATTAGTTTTTTTTTTCCTGATTGCACCAAAATTGATTATGTTAACAAAAACACTAACTAGGCTAGGGTTTGGTTAGTGTAGGAGTTTCAGAGAAAAATAAGTTGTAAGTTTGGAGTGATGGTGGGCAAGTGATTAGTTAGAAGTGGTCAACATGTGATAGTTGGGGTTATTAAAATCTAATAATCCTTGTTCTTTTATTGTGTAAGATAGTGATGTGGAGCGTTTTACTTTTGACCATGAAGAAACACTTATCCAACCTACCAACCTTTCGGGAGATTCCTGCAAAACTAATAACACCCATGAGTCTTGTTAAGAGGTAGGGCTTTTCTTAACCACCATCCGACGTGATTTGATTCTTTTGGAGTAATAATAGTGTAAGTTGAGAAAACGAGGAATCGATCCTTTTTCCTTTGGGAGAGTGAGGTATTATAGCCGGGATGGTGGGATGTGATTGGCCGTGACATCCTTTTTCAGATTATTCCTTGTGGTCCCTCTCCAGTGACCATTATGGATTTCAAAGGAGGCCGTGTGCTAGCGCAATGGCATTGGTTGGATGACACTGTCTTTTTGTCCCCTTTGTCACCACCTATTTGATAGGAGATCATGGAGTAGGACTTTCCCTCACCTGATTCGCCTGGTGTCCTTTTCGAATACTCCTTTTGTCTCCTATTATCTAGCAGATACTACGTGACGCGTGGGGTCAGCGGAGCTCTTGATTTTCCAATAGTTATGGGTGATGGTGATGACATGGTTTTCTCCTGGGCCCACAAGGAATCCAGCCTCATATCTCTTCAGGTCAACCAAATGTTGTGGAAGAGATGACGGACAAATAAACTATTGTAGTGAATCTGGAATTGATGTCAGCCCTTGTGGATTTTGGATGGACCTAAATTAAGATGCATGACCAAAAGTGGCAAAAGTCCCAAAAGTCACGGGACCCTTAAATTAGGAATGAGCATTTCAGTATTAAATACCGAAAATACCGATACCGGTTCATTTTCGGTACCATGTTTTGGCGAAAATCGGTATCGGTATTTTCGGACAAATGATCAACATATCCATCACAAGTAAACCACATGGTTACAAACGTTTTCACACTTAACACTTACGCAAACATGTTAATTCCAAAACCTTCCCTGTCAAGAAACTTTAATGTCTATTATTTCATTTATTTCTATAAAACTTGCTTCACACTATTAATAGCAAAGCAATTTTCATGACTACACCTTTACATGAACACATCGCGTCTTTGAATCGTATTAAGTTGCATTCAATTCTCAACAATTGTTTTGAGTTGCGTTGAATTCTCAACAATAATCATCATACAACACTTTATCACCTAAACTCTTGATAATCTATCATGCCTCCGTATGACCCATTGTGCCCTCAAGGAGTCAACGGGACATCCTCGTAATTAAGTGGTGTTTTCCATATCTAAAATGTTTTGAGTTCAAATCCTATTAAGTACAGTTTTTGATATATTTATCATCGTTAAACAAGGGACATCTTTTGGCAATCTAGCTTCGCCGATCAATATTCAAGGGTAGCATTCACCCAACTCTCACAACATAAAAGATTACCATTCTCAAATGCACACCCGATTCATAAACCCCGGGTCGGCCCATATGCTCCTTAAGGTTGGCAAGTGCTCACCTGAGTCACCTTAATTTGTTCTAGTGTTATATACTTGTTAGAATCTTGATCGCCCTCATGAACATTTGAAACTGACCCTTATGAAATTTTGAAACTGGTCCCTAAGAAAAACCAATATAGAATTGAATAAAATTTTAAATAAAAATAATTAATCTTAATTGCCCACGAGTATAGTTTATAATAACTTTAGTTAAGCCCACATCCATATAAATTGTTGTGTAAGAGCTTAAAGTCTTAAAGCCAAAAATTTTAAGGCTTAAGCCCATGGTCATGACCCTTGTTAAATTTTAAAGACTAAATTACTTTTTGTCCTTTTTAAATGTCAAAATTATAATTAAGTCTTTTATAACTTTTACTTTCACTGGTTATCCTTTATTTAAAAAGTTATTTCATTTCTTGTCCTTTTAACTAACTGCAGTTAAATATTTTTGTTAAGTCAAGGGCATTATTGTCTTTTTATCAATATAGGACTAATTTTGTAAATGGTATAGTTTCTTTTTATTCTTTTACTTATTTTCTTTTCTTTTATTCTTCGCCAATTTTGTTTTTTAGATTTTTTAAAAACTTTATTAATTAATTTATTAAAATATATGTGTTATACATATACTTATATAATTTATTTATATCAAAATATATTACATTAATTTGTTTTTGGTTTAGAGTTTGATATATTTAATTTATTTAAATTTATTTTTAGAGTTAAATATACTTAGTTTATTTACTTTTTCGTTTATTAAACTTTGTTGTATATATGTAATATTTTTTTTTATAAATATGGTCATTATTATAATTCAGATATAAAACAATCATTTTAAAGTAAGTTTATTTTTCAATTTGAATAGTATACAATCGTTTATAAAAGATGTTTACATCAACAAATGGTTTAAAGAAACTTTGAAGGACGAACAATCTTAAAAAATGCACAGTTTAAAACATTTTATTAGTTAATTAATTGACTTATTTAATTTAGAGAAAATTGCAGTTTTCGTCCATGAACTAACAAGTTCAGCCCAGGCTTAACACCTTGAGTACCTGTGGTTTCTTTTTCTAACACCTTACATCCCTGAGACTAACGGCCGTTAGTTGTTCCATTAGATTGTGGTGAAATGACTATTATACCATTAATTTTTTGAGTGAAATGACTTTTATACCCCCCATCTTTTTCTCCAACCCACCCACCACCACTTGCAACACCTACAATTTGACTTATAAAAGTCCTCCACCCTTGTTTTAATTCTCTGCACATAACTAACACACACATACTTGTGTGTGTAATTGACCAAGAGCTCCTCCTTGATGACCGGCTACCACCGCCGCCACCATCTCTGGCCGCCGCCGATGTAACACCCCAACCGATGGCGGAAACATCGAGGTGTCACGTAGTGACGATTGTTCAATAGCTCATGGACTAAAGTGTAAATTTGAATACATTGATTAAATAATTTATTACATTGAAAAGAAATACAACGATTCTAAATGCCAACTAATCTGAATTACAATGAATCAAAATCTAAATATAAATCCGAAAGCTTAAAGAATGCATCTCAAAATAACCTGAAACATGTACAAAATAATTTGGTCAATACAAAAATTGTATTGGTGAGCATACCCTGTTTTGAATACATATAGTAGAAAAAGTGTTTCGCAATTCACGTGTTATACTGTCTACAATTTAGTGTTCAAGCTGTGTACAAATACTACCCAAAATCAAACATTTCGTTCAATGAATCAAGAGTCACATATATATAGTATTCGCTCACAGTAGGCGATGAATAATCGTTCACACATAACAATAATTAAGTACTATTTATTGCTATGCTAGGCCGCCCAGCGGTTAATGATTTAGGCCATAAGTACACACTATCAACGAATCAACAAGTAAAACACATACAAGAATTGCGATTGTGAATATAGAATAAACTATGATTAAGTGAATGAGGTAATAAGCGTACATGAGTCACCCCAAAAGTGTAAAACAGTAAAAAGGGGAAAGATATACTCACAGTTTGCGAAAGCGATTAAGATCCAACTTAAGCGGTCGTGAGCTAAGTAATGGGAATTCCGAAGAATCCAACCTATAATGTATGAGAGTACTAATAAGGAAAAGTCTAAAAAGTCTAAGGTATCTAGGGTCTAAGGCGTTAGGGTTTGCTAAGTCGATTTGGGGAATTAGAGATTTTATGATTAGTCGAATTAATGTAAAAGTTGTATATTAAAAAATAATATACCAAAGTTTGTAATACGATTTAGGTAATATAATTATTACCGATTAAATATTTAGATAACAATACGTTTGGATAATTAAGACAAAATAATTTAAATATTTACTTTAGATAATTATTGTAAATAAATACAATAATCATAATTATTGAAATAAATAATTATGAGTTACACAAAGATCCATCAATGATAATAAAGACTTTCAATCATAAGACATTTCTATTTTTATAAGGAAAAAAAATATTTATAAAATAGATGTTAAGTAGTGTAAATAAATAAATGTTTAATTATGTCTAATTAAACGTAAATAAAACTAATAATACCATACATGATCAAAAAATACTAATTTTATAGAAAATGAATGATTTCTGACGTAAATAAATTAGAATAATTTTCTTATAATTTATATAAACTTATTTATATTTGAAACTGATTTAACGAGATTAAATTATGTTTCAATGATTAAAATTAGGAAAATCAATAAAAATAATTGTTTTCTGAACCAAATATTTTTATATCAATCCATTATGATGGGAAATAATTACCCAAAAAGTTTGAGATTAAAATCATTAAAAATGAATTTTTTATTAATTAAATATGATTAAAACAAGTTAATTCAATAAAAATATAAAAATAAAACATTTTTCAGAAAATAAAAATGTGGTAATTTTCTATAAGTTATCAAGAAGCTACTCCTAAATTTTCATAATTTTTGGAAAAAATTGAATTTTCTATAAATGTTATAAGAATAATGTATTTATATAAATAATATAAATAACAAAACAAGAAATTACAAAAAAAAAAAGGGAACAGACCCGTGGTCTAAGGGACTCGAACCCGGGTCCATATCAGCACAACACACACACACTTACCACTAGGCCATCTAATGTTTTGTTGAATTATTATAAAACGTATTTTATTTATCTAATAACATCCAAGTCATCTTCTTCCCCAAATGCACTCAAGAACCCTAACCCTAACCCCCAAATCAATAACCCGAATACTACAAGATTTCAGGTCAATAATATGGGGCTAATGCTCGGAAAACATCAATTAACAAAACGGCATGATGTAAAGGGACTTACAACAATGATTTGATGCTAAAAAAAACGAGGGTACATGTCCGATCTTACAAGAGCCGATTAGAACCAATAAAAACTCGATTCTTGCTGTTTGTTTGGTGGTTTTAAAGTGTGTGAAGGTGCAGAAGTCTAATGCTAAGACCAATTTATAAAGTTATAGGTTGGAAAACGGTTTAAGGATCGATCTAAATGATCCGACCGTTATTCATCATAATGGTCCGATTAATACCCATTCAATTGCGTTTAAATATTGTAACACGCTGGAAAATCATTGAGTAACGTTTATGAATCATTTAAAATAATTAAAACGCACAAAAACAAATTTTTTTGGACTCGCCAGAACTGTTGCCGGCGGCACTGGCCGGAACTCGCGAACAGGAAAACAACAGAGGGGGAGTCTTTTAAACTTTTGTTAATTGTCAGGAATAGTCCCCGTAGTTAGTTTTGTTAAGTTTATTAATGTTTTGGTTATATTTCTTCTTATAAGAGTTAACTAAGTTACATAACTTAACTTAAAAACCTTGAAACTTTTTAAACTTGGATTTTTTTTTACGAACACGTGTCCACATACGCATTTGATTAAAACTCATACCCGAGCCATAATAAATATAAACGATAAATTTTTGTTCGCTTTAAAATTAAATTTGAAAACGACGAAATTTACAGGGACTAAAACGGAAATATTTGAAGGGCTATTATTGTCAATTAGGTGAAAGACGAGGGTGACGGATGTCACAGCCGACGTCCTCCTTCCTCTCCGGTAAGCACCATAACCCCTCCTTCTCGCTATTATAACCAGACGGTCACCACTGTGGTGACCGTCGTAAGTCCTTTGTAACCCCTTGTTCTCTTCTGTTCTGGTGAGTGTGTCGCCGGTAAACTATACTCAGTCAAACCCAAGCCCCGTTGGATTACCGGTCACCTTCGTCTGCCTGAAACTGTCATCGGTAACCATCCCGTCACCCAAACCGAACCCTATTATGCTTATGTTTCGGATTTGTTATTGATAACCACCGATTCTGCTCCTTTGTTTCCAGCCCGATAATCCATCTCTTTCTGTTTCGTAACCGAGGCAGTCACCGGTCATGGTGACTGACGTCTGTGATAATCGAGTAACCGAAAACTTCAAATTTCTCATTTAGAGATGGTGGAGGAGAGGGAGGGTGGCGGTGGAGATGGCGGTGGTGTTGCAGATGGTGGTGATGGTGGTGGTGGTGGTGGGTGGGTGGGTTGGAGAAGAAGATGGGGGTATAAAAGTCATTCCACTCAAAAAATTAAGGGTATAATAGTCATTTCACCACAATTTAATGGAACAACTAACGGCCGTTAGTCTCAGGGATGTAAAGTGTTAGAAAAAGAAACCACAGGTACTCAAGGTGTTAAGTCTGGGCTGAACCTGTTAGTTTAGGCAAACCACAGGAACGAAAACTGCAATTTTCTCTTTAATTTATAAAATTTTAAATATGTTAATAGCGATTCTCTAATATATAAAAATACCTTACAAAAACATAAAATAACTATATGATGATAAAGGTAAATCGAGAAGAGGGGATTAACCCAGACAGGTTAGCGGATTGACCCATTTAATTTATTTATATCATATTTTATTTTTTTTGTCGGTATTTTATGTCACAGTTATAACTTTAAAAGAAAATGATACAAGATTTAACAATATAAATTTACTTTTACATATTAATTTGTAATTTTTTTGTTAAATTTTATTTTAAAATAATATAATATGCATAAAAATATCAAAATAAACAAAATTCAGGTCAAACGGGTTCGTTCTTGAGTCAACCCACGAATTCTAGATTTAGGTTCGGGTTCATATGTCTGGCATACTATTCTCGTTCAAGTCCGTGTAATATTTTCGAGTTCGGGTCGGGTTGGACCCGTCAAACCCGCGAACACGACCCCATTTAACCTCTATATCTCAATTTTAACAAGTACAGTTACATGACATAATCGAATCGTACAAATAAGCAACAATTGCAAATGTAAACTATACATACGATTTTAAAAAATAAACGAAAATTTAACAAAATGTATGGTTTAATAAACGGATGATTTAAAAAAAATCAATAAACGACATAGTAAATAAATTAAACACACCCAACTCTAAAAACAAATATAAATAAATTAAATATATCTAAATCTAAAAATGAAAATAAATTAATTTAAAAAAATATATATAATAATAATAAGTTAGATTAATTAATTAATAAAGTTTTCAAGAAATCTATAGAGCAAAAATTGATAAAAAGAATATAAGAAGAATAAAACTTTACCATCTACATGAATAGTCCTTTATGGGTAAAAAGACAATAATGCCATTGACATAACAAAATTATTTAACTTCAGTTAGTTGAAAGGACAAGAAATGAAATAACTTTTCAAATAAAGGATAACGAGTGAAAGTAAAAGTTATAAAGGACTTGATCCATAATTATGACTTTTATAAAGGACAAAAATCTTAATTTAGTCAATTTTAAACCTTAGAAAAATAAAAGAAACAAGCGACAAAGTACAAACAACAAAATACCAATCGTTGATCGGTGTTGCTGAGTCTGATCTGACCCTCCTAAGGCTTCGATTTTCATCATGCATTTGCATTAGCGTTTGACGTATGTTTGTTAATTATATAAAATTTAGTTTAATCGTCGTTTTTTATGACCCCACCCGGAACGAACAAAATCAAAGAAAATTATTATATAGCGATAGACAAACGTTCCTTAAAAATTCCCCCATATAAAAATTTTCCTTCACCTGTCACTAACTAAACCTTTCAATTATTTTTAAAATAAAGTCATGCTACAAACCCTCCTTCACCAATCAATTGTGATTGACCCAATAATAAATTTTACAAAGTAAAACCTACAAAACTTTCAAGAATAACAAGATTAAGGAGGGATCAAAGCACAAAGCTTTCTTTAAATTTTTCATTCTACTTTCATTCAATAATAATGGTGGCCTTATAAAGCCTTACAAGTTGAAATAGAAACGTGATATGCATACAAGAATTAAAATAAACATGGACAGGGGCGGAGGTATGTATCCAAGAATGTGGTCAGGGGACAGCATTAATTTTTACCTTTTATATAGAGCGTATACTATGAAATTTCTAGGTGACACCAATCTCTTCTGAGATTAAGGTTTAAAGAAATCCTGCATGAATTACTTGACAAAATGGGTAATGTTCTAGTGGTTTATTACTTCACTTCTGCGTCCTCTTAAATGCGTAGGTCTCTGGTTCGAGACTCCACAGCTTTTTTTTTTATAAACATTATTACCAAAGCCTACTTGAGCCCACTCTATTTGTAGCAATGGCCGAATGCAGCCCTTTTCATAAAGTAAGAATTTTACTTTCAAATTTGCATTACCAAAAACCCACTTGAAACAGTATAAAAGTTCTGTTGAATTAGAAACTGTGCATAATCATAATGTTAGAACCTTAAGCCAACATCAGGCAAAACATCATATGACGATCAGACGATGTTAAAGTTCTCACTATTGTTTGGCTAAGGACTTGAGGTTCTTTTTATTTACAATCTAGTTTGTTTGTAATTGTTTCAGGAAATATTATTTACAATCACTAATTTGATTAGTTATTAACTTGGATGGTACGAATATATTTATATTAAAATCAACTTCAAACTCAAGTAGTCAAGTTAACACAACTATAATCACCATCAAAATCACCTTAACACAATAAAAATCACATTAAAAACCAATACATATATTTGAGGCTTGTTATTTTGATGACTCGACCCGATCTGACAAAAAAGCATTTAGGAGACCCGACCCGATAAAAGTACCTTCATATCAATAAAACCGTAGACCAAAATATTGTGACATCAGTGACAAAATTTCCTGGCTCCGCCACTGAACATGGACATAATGAAAAACATGGGCAACACATTAATGCATACATTTTTTTAAACTAAAACTTCATTAACATTAATGCATACATGGGAAAGTGTAAACGTGTATATGCATGACAAAATCAACTAAATGGAAAACGTGGCTGAGTTTTGTTTGTGGCTTCGACTTGTAAACCACTCGTGACTAAAGTAGGAGACTTGATGTGAATGGGACGTATCACCCAAACAATTACTTATCCTTGTCCTTCTCATTCCATGTCAATTCATTTACAAGATTCCGTTCATATAAACTCATTTAAATCAATACATTCACGTTTGCTCCTTTATATATACGTGTTTATAGAAACAAATTCATATAAACGTATTTATATATTCCTTCATGTAAACTCATTCGTAAAATTCATATTATATGAATTTATTCATACAACCTAGTCCAAGTAAACTTGTCAAACAAAGACATAAAAGATCTCATCATGAAAACAAAATACAAGCACATGAAAACATAACTTAGTAACCCATGACCTATAAGATAAACATTGCATGTAAGCCCCAATTCCAATCCCCCAAATATAATCATACCCGACCCGATCCCTTATGAAAATACATCCATAATTAACCTTGCATGTACACAATATTATCCTGGGTCGGCCCAAATAAGAGGCAAGGTGGGCAACTGTCCAGAGCACACTCTCCAATGGGGCTCTCGATATTTGATAACAATCTACGTGTGTTCTATAAATTACCAATTGATTAGTATGTTAAAGCCATACTCTAGGGTGTAGATGATTCAGCCCCAAAATCACATAGGCAAAATGGATCTCACCTTAGTTGTTAACGCGTTTCTCATGAACCCGTGATCCTTTTGCTTATACTCAAACTATTTGTCAATCCCGAAACTATTCAAACCAAAGTGGTCCAACAAACCACACTTCTTGGCTGCTTTGATACACTCAGCTTATCGCTATTGTTGCCCTAAACTGTCGTTGCTAGTACCCAATCACAACCGCCCTGCATAACTGCTGCCAATTGAATGCGTTATAACTTCCTGTCTACAAATTTTGTTTTTTATAATAATTTAAGATTTAATTAATAAAAGGATAAATTACATAAGGATTGTAGGTAGGCGGGCAACAAGCTGCGCCGCCACCCCTTTCTGGATAGAAAATCCGAATCTGCTAAAAACAAAACCCTACCTAAGAGATTGTATTGCAGCTTTCTCTTGCTCTGGTGTGTCAAAGTATCAAGTATATCCCGTATCGATATTGTGTTCCAACATCATTCCCTTGCCTAGATCAACAATCGAGGTCTTATTCACGAGTTCATCAACAATTTCTATTGAAAATTGATCGGACTAGGGTATAGAAATGCTGATAATAGTAAGAAATGGCTTTAATTCAATTTCCATAAGCCAATAATGAGAGTGTAACAGGTCTACAAATCAAAATTCAACAGATTGCATCAACTGAATATAGTTGTGAGTAGAGATGTTCTAGACTTCTAGGGCTGTTCCTGAGAATGCCAAAAAATTCTAGGGCCTGAGACGAGGAAAAAATATAGACGCCTAAATTTGTGTTTTTTAAAACCGCACTGATTATCTATTCTATTTTTTTGAACGGCTAAATCTTTCTCTCCTTTAAATACACTAATTTTTGCCTCATATGAGGCTTGAACTCTCAATCTCTTCTTTTGAAACACCAACACCTTTACCACTACATCACAATGGGTGGGGCAAAACCACCCAGATCGAAAAGTTAACCATCAACAAGTACCATTATAACAAATCGAAAAGTTAAAATACCATCAACAAGTGTTTATAAAAGAAGTCATAACTATAAGTTTGGATAATTTAGTAGCTAAAAAGAATACAAATATTTTTTTATATCCAATAATGGTATAGTAAAAAATTAATATACTAAACAATGATAATTTGTTCACTTTGCGTTGAGGCTTGCAAGAAAGAAACAAATGCTTTGATTGGGTTATTTTCATGGTCCGACAATGAGGGTTGGAAGAAAGATGCAAATGTGAAATTAGTACAAAGGAATACCCTTCCATCCAAATGAAAATTTAGATTGAAAGGACGCACCAAAACAAGACATGAAGCTGGGTCATTTCAATAATAAGAGTGTGTCATCTTATCAAGCGCGTATTTTTTTTCATATACTATTTTGGGAAATAATATATATACACACACAATATATATAAAAGAAATCCTCCTTGGAGAGCAAACCTTGGGCTGCCGCCCACCCAGCCCTCCCTCCGGGACCCTGCGTTGTTTAAATAACTTGTAACTTAAATCTCGATTGAAATCTGGATCGTTTACAAATTGAACAAGCTCTCTCAGATCGTTTAGAAACCACGCCATCTTAGCAAGTTTATAGACCAAGACGAACCCGGTCAGCGTGTCCACAAACCAATTTAGCTCGACTATGATTGTTTACAAACCAACCGAACATCGACTGGCCCTGCCTTAGCTCAGTTTGACTCGTGAACAACCAAAATTGACGAATTGTGGTAACTTAGAATCCAACAATGGAATTAATGACATAAAATGAAAAAACCCCTAAAATTCATTGGCATCGTGTACAAATTAAGCCAACAGATTGTTTATAAACAAATTCTTGGTTCAGCTCGTTTACAAACAGAGCTGAAGAAACACTAGTCTAGCAATAAACAAATATAAAAGATCATTGCTTATTTATAATCTCTAAGGGGTGACAAGTGCTAAATAAATGTTTACAATTAGACAAATGCGCAACCAATGCTTCTGCCAATCTTCACGAATGCTTATGAGTGTTTATCAGTAAAGAGCCAACACCCCTCCTTTGAGAGAATGAGGTATTTATAGTCGGATATCCTTGTGTTGATTGGTTGAGGCATCGCTTTCAGCTTATTCACTGTGGTCCCTCATTTGCCAACCGTTATGGGTTTTAAAAGAGGTCGTGTGATGTCGCTTTGTCATTAGTCGAGAGTCATTTTCAATCGTCCTTGGTGTCCCCTCTGTCGTCACCTATTTGAGAGGAGATCATGGAACAGAACATTTCTTACTCTTACTAGTTAGATGTCATTTTCTCGTTGTCCTTATCTCTCCTCGTACCTCGCAGGTCCTACGTGACGCGTGGGGCCCGCAATGCCCTCCAATTGGGATGACATGGTTTTTCCTAGGCCCGTAGGCGGACCCAGGTACTTCTCTTCACGAGCCATCTCGACTTGGCTTGTTTACAAACCAATCTGAGCACTAGCTGAACCTAGCTTGGCTCGTGATCAGTCATAATTGTGAGAAGTGATAAGTGAGAAACCCAAGAAAAGGCTTAATATTCTTCTACAAACCAATCTAGCTCTGCCTGCCTTAAATACTTTACAAACCGAGCTCGGCCAAATCGATTTTGGTTCGGCTCGTTTAAGGTTGATTCTATCTCTGCTTGTGAACTTATTTAAAAATGACTCATCAATTGTGAGAAATGAGAACTCAACTATAAGACCGTCCTCAACGCGCCTTTATAATTGCCGCCCGTGCCACCGCTGGCCGCTGCCACGTGCCCCTGTCCATCTTCCGTCTCTCTCCTCTTTCACGGCGCCCTCCACTTCTCTCTCCTCTTCCTCTCACAGCAACCCCATGTTGGGAATCATGGTATCTAATACACAGCGGAAACGGTTTATATTTATTAATAAATCGATTATATACAATATATAATATTAGCCGATTTATATGTATAAATATATATTTAATTTTATTAATCCGATTAATAAAATATTCCCAATCAGATCTCAGTTAAACGCGTATAAACAAATAAATAAGAAACAACCATAGAGGGTTTAGTAATCAACCTTTGACGACTACACCGGTATTGTAACACGCGGGTTACAACGAATCCTCGCTAGTAGGAAGTTCACACTCGAGCACTGGCCAACCGGAAGCAACACTTTGCAAGAGGGAGGCGGCGATGGTGGTGGTTTGCGGCGGACAAAAGGGCGGCGGCTCTTATGTGGTGGCCGCAAATCTTAAGAGGGAGGCAAGGGGATGAGTTGTTTTGATTAGGGTTGTGCATCTAGGGTTTCATCCTCAACCCTTCTTTTATAAAACAACAACTTACACTAAGCCCCCTTGTTAAATATCATAACATGCCTTAATATTAATCTACTTAATATTAAGTCCATCGAGTTCAAAAGTATTATTATTTCATAAATAATAATCCACCTACTCATGAACTTATCTGATTCGTGTACCAACGTGTAACTCTTCGGATCGTACGGGTCGGGTTACGTTGACCTCGACTTTTAATTACACCTGACATACTATATATCCAACAATCTCCCACTTGGAAGATTTTCATTAAATGAGTAAGCGTGCGCAGAGTTGGACGCCTAGCTGCATCGCATTGCACCCAAACCAGTATGACACTTTACAGTCGTCAACTAGTTCTTTGAGTTCAAGTAACGCTTTACTTAACCAAATACTATAGCCCTGATAATTCTATCAATAAGTCCCTTCTGTATAGACATCCGTTGATCATAAGACATGGATCATTCATTCTTATATAGTGATCAACCATTCTCTATTCTCTTCTCTAATTAAAAGTGGTCTAACGAACTACCTTAGTCCAAGCGTGGCAACGCGTTTCTACCAGTTTGAATTAACGAGGGCGCCAGAATGTCTAGACTTCTAATCCTATAGAAGTACAGAATTCCATCAGCGTCATACAACTCCCACTTAATCTTGGATTTCTCCCAACGCTACCCTTATTACTACCCATGTTTCAGGACAGTGTTAGATAACATCAAGGATAGTCCTTGATCAATGTAGTTTAATACGTGCCTTAGGAAAAAGGACAGATTGAACATATCAATATCAAAACATCTCATGACACAGATCCATGGAGATCGTTTTGAAGCGAGTTACATCCAATATCATTCCCTAATGATATCTGTGAATTATGATTCCAAACCCTTGAGTTATTCATCTCATGAATACAATCATCTCAATTCACAATAGTCTTACATTCAAATTCATTCCCATGTAATTTGATCGACTACGGATATTTAGAATACTCTTATTCAAGGATTTAAACATACAAATAATGAACACAATTACAAAATATTTAAATTTGCATTTAACCCATTAAATCAAATAAATATTCAATGTAACTGTTATAGTTCAAAATAAAACACCAATACTAACTACAGATCATGCCCACTGTCTAGCAACTCTAAGCCCTATCTTTCTAGCATGCTACTCATGTTTAGCATGAGGTAAAGGCTTAGTAAAGGGGTCAGCCAGATTCAGATCTGTATGAACTTTGTTTATTACGATGTCTCCACGTGCTATTATCTCTCTAATATAGTGGAATTTCCTGAGTATATGCCTTGTGGTCTCATGTGACCTTGGTTCCTTTGCAAGAGCAATGGCACCAGTGTTGTCACACAACATCTCGATTGGTTTCTTTATGCTAGGCATAACATCGAGATCACCAATGAACTTCTTTATCCAGGCAGCCTCCTTTGCAGCATCCGATGCAGCATTGTATTCTGATTCACAGGTGGATTAAGCAACCACACTTTGCTTAGAGCCGTTAGAAGTTACAGCCCCACCATTCAGAATGAAAACATATCCTGATGGTGACCTTGAATCATCATGATCGGTCTGGAATCTAGCATCAGTATAACACTTAACTGACAGCTCCTCATCCAGTCCTCCATATATTAAGAACATGTCCTTAGTCCTTCTCAAGTACTTAAGAATGTTCTTCACTGTAGCCCAGTGACTCTCTCCTGGATTCTGTTGATATCTACTCGTCATGCTAAGAGCATACGAGACATCAGGTCTAGTACATAACATGACATACATGATAGAACCAATCGCAGAAGCATATGGAACTCTTTCAATTTTCTTCTTTTCCTCTTCAGTGTTTGCACACTGCTTGTTATTAAGAATGGTTCCATGTGCCATGGGCAAGAGCCCCCTTTTTAAGTCTTGCATTGAGAAGCGTCGTATGACCTTATCAATATATGTACTTTGAATCAAATCCAATAACCGCTTTGATCTATCTCTATAAATCTTTATTCCCAGAATATAAGCGGCTTCACCAAGATCTTTCATTGCGAAACATTTACCCAACCAGGTCTTAACATCTTTAAGCATAGGGATATTGTTTCCAATGATTAGTATGTCATCTACATACAGCATAAGAAAAGTGATATAGCCCCCACTAGATTTCTTGTAAACACACGTTTCATCTTCGTTCTTGATAAAACCAAACTCTTTGATTTTCTGATCAAAACGGAGATTCCAGCTGTGAGATGCTTGCTTTAATCCAAAGATGGATTTATTCATCTTGCACACCTTATTAGGATTCTTTGGATCGACAAAACCTTCAGGTTGAACCATATAGACATCTTCCAGTAGGTGTCCATTAAGGAACGCGGTTTTGACATCCATTTGCCATATCTCATAGTCATAATATGCAGCAATGGCAAGTAGAATTCTAATAGACTTAAGCATGGCTACTGGTGAGAAAGTTTCCTCATAATCAATTCCTTGAGTCTGAGTAAAACCTTTCTCTACAAGCCTTGCTTTGTAGGTTTGCACATTCCTATCCATGTCAGTCTTCTTCTTGAAGATCCATTTGTTTCCTACAGTCCGACATTCGGCAGGAAGATCAACCAAATCCGAGACTTGGTTATCATACATGGATTGCATCTCTGCATTCATGGCTTCTTGCCATTTCTTGGATTCCGAATCCAAGATTGCAGCTTTGTAAGTAGTAGGCTCAGCTTCATCAATCATGAAGATATCGGCATACCTTTCAGGTGCATGACAATCCCTAATACGTCTTCGAACACTTGGTGTTTCTGTCGTTTCTTGAGTCCTCTCAGGCTCAACTTCAACAACCTGATCGATTACTTCTGGTTTTGTTTGAACGACTGGTTCAGTCACTTGTGATTCTTGAATTTCTTCAAGATCCACATGATTATCTCCAATCCCTCGCGCCAGAAGCTCTTCCTCTAAGAAAGTGCCTCTGCGTTTAGTGAAAATCCTATTTTCAGTGGGGTGGTAGAATAAGTAACCGATCTTTTTAGCGTATCCGACGAAAACCACTTTTTCGCCTTTGGGATCTAGTTAATCCGAAGATTCTAGAGTGACATAGGCATTACAACCCCAGACTTTAAGATAGGATACATGAGGTTTCTTTCCATGCCATATCTCATAAGGCGTTTTGTCAACCTTCTTTGTTGGAGCTATATTTACAAGTCTCGCGGCAGTTTCCAGAACATAACTCCAAAAGGATTTTAGAAGGTTTGTTCGACACATCATTGATCGAATCATATCTAATAGAGTTTGATTTCTCCGCTCAGACACACCATTATGTTGTGGTGTTCCAGGTGGAGTGAGTTGTGAAACTATTCCACAATCCTTTAGATGGTCGATGAATTCCTGACTAAGATATTCACCGCCTCGATCTAATCGAAGCATCTTAATAGTTCTATTCAGCTGATTTTCTACTTCGTTTTGGTACTCCTTGAACTTTTCAAGAGTCTCATGTTTATGCTTCATAAGATAAACATAACCATATCTACTGAAATCATCAGTAAATATAACAAAGTATCTTTCTCCATGTCTTGACATTATTCTGAATGGACCACATACATCTGTATGTACAAGTCCTAACAGATCATTAGCTCTTTCTCCAACATTTGAAAAAGGTGCTTTTGTTAACTTTCCACTCAAGCATGATTCTCATTTTCCAAACGACTCTGAACCGTTGGAATCCAGGATTCCTGCGGTCTTGAATTGTTTAACACGATTTTCGCTAATGTGACAAAGTCTACAATGCCACATATACGTATCATTAAAGTCCAACTTATTACGTTTATGGGAGATGTTGCATAATATGTTATCGTTTTGGATTTCTATCTCATAGATCCCATTGTTGTTGGGTTTGCATCAAAGTAAAACATATCGTTAAAATAAGCAAAAATAAATTCACCATTAAAACGATAATTAAAACCTTGTCCACGCAAAGCATAAACTGAAACAATATTTCTAGTCACACTAGGAATATAATAAACATTGTTCAAAACAAGTTCTAAACCAGAAGGAAGTAAAAGAACATATTCTCCTATCGTCTTCACAGCAACTCTTTGTCCATTGCCAACATGGACCTCCAAGTCACCTTGTTTCATCTTTCTAATCTTTCTTAGTCCCTGCAAAACATTACAAATGTGGAAACCACATCTTGTGTCAAACACCCATGTTTTGCTAGAAAAAGCAAAGATTTCAATAACATATATACCCGAGGACTCTCCTCCAGAAGCCTTGGCTTGCTTCAGTTCAGCTAAATACTTAGCACAGTTCCTCTTCCAATGCCCAATTTCATCGCAATGAAAACACTTGGAATTTTTCAGAGGTTTCTTATTGGCAACAGATTTGCCTTTTTCCTTCCCTTTGCCCTGATTGCCCTTTTTCTTGGTGTTAGGTTTCTTAACTTGACCCTCCTTCATTTTTAGCACATGAGTGTTAACTGATGTACCCTCTTGCATATGAGTGGTTATGAGTAATCGCATCACATCAAACCTCTCATGACAAGCCCTCTGTTGAAACATTTCCACCAGGTGTTGATTCATCACGTACGCCATCATCTCATCCATGGTCCTTTGAGGTTCAGGGATCATGGATGCCAACATCAGACATGATACTTTCAAAGAGTCATCAAAGTGCTTAGATTAGTTTCTATAAGCATTAGAGTTCTTATTGATGGGTTCATTAGGGACTGGTGTTTCAAGAACATACAACTTGTTCTCCGCCTTGAGAACAATTTTCAAGTTGCGGTGCCAGTCCATGAAGTTTGAGTGGTTCAGTTTGTCCTTCTCTAAGATGGACTTGAGAGAGAATTGGGAGGTGGAATTGTTTTCAGTTGACATCTACAAAGTTCAAATTTAACTTATTAGTATTTTATGTTTTAAATATCCTAATTATTTTATGACCCAAAAAGCAAAATTAATTAGGATGAGACCCTGATTCATCAATACACAGTGAACTGGCTTAGCACTGTCCACTGGTACGATTAGGTAAGTAAACAACGATTGTTAATTGTGTCCACTACACAACTCTCCATTTGGGGTTATTGCTAAGAGTGATGTATGTTTAACCCCAACTATGCCCACTTGTCAAACAAACGATGTTCGGTCCTTTACTGTTAACTGTAACACCGGTCTATGTTACACAGGAAATGCGATGATTACCTTCACTCATGATCAACGCCCAGATGCAGGGTTCAGCACTAACATTTGGGTTCAATTTAGAATGAAGTGTTAACTCGTTAAGGGTGGCATAAAACATCAATTTAAAATTGGGATTTATTTTAATATTTACCATAAATATTTTGAATAACTCATAGCATGATTTGAGTTACACAACAATTTATAAAATCCAATTTTATATACTTCGTGATAATTGAAACTCATTTCAACACTCAACACGGTATAGTTTTAAATACTCTATTTAAACTATGTTGGTCGTTTTATCGCGAATGGACTTGTTTTAATATTAATAAAACTCCTTTATTAAATATGTTTTTTGGTTTTATAAAACTTGTTTTAATAAAACCGTTGCCATGATTGTGAAAATTTTATTTATTTTGGGTTATCTAGATTATTTACAATAAATAAAACACAACCACAAAACATAATAATAAAATTAAACGAATCGAGCCCCTAATAGGCCGCCTGTTTCGCTTTAGCCAGAAACGAAACGAACTAGTCAAAAAGGGTTTCAAAACTATTTTGATAACTCCCACTTGACCCGAGATCTCTATCTTCATGAAACCTGTTCGCCTTTTTATCTTCGTCTTGATCTTATACTTAAAGGATTACAACAATAAATTTGAAAATACAATAAAATCAAATCTATTCTAATCTTATCTATTACACCGGATCCAATATCCGTAATAAAATACAAATCATTAAAAAAAATAAAACCATCACAAACACAACCATGACAATGGTCAAATACCTAGGGCTCAATTCACATCACAATCCATGAACAACAAAAAGCTTTTGATCTTTTGTCAAAAAAAAAATAAATTTTAACAAATAAAACATAGATCAAAATTATAACTTTACCATCTATACGCGCATAACCGTGGCTCTGATACCACTGTTGGGAATCATGGTATCTAATATACACAACGGAAGCGGTTTATATTTATTAATAAATCGATTATATATAATATATAATATTAGCCGATTTATATGTATAAATATATATTAATTTTATTAATCCGATTAATAAAATATTCCCAATCAAGATCTCAGTTAAACGCGTATAAACAAATAAATAAGAAACAACCATAGAGGGTTTAGTAATCAACCTTTGACGATTACACGGTATTGTAACACGCGGGTTACAACAAATCCTCGCTAGTAGGAAGTTCACACCCGAGCACTAGCCAACCGAAAGCAACACTTTGCAAGAGGGAAGCGGCAATGGTGATGGTTTGCGGCGGACAAAAAGGGCGGCGACTCCTATGTGGTGGCTGCAAATCTTAAGAGGGAGGAAGGAGATGATTTGTTTTGATTAGGGTTGCGCATGTAGGGTTTACTCCTTAACTGTCCTTTTATAAAACAATAACTTACACTAAGCCCCCTTGTTAAATATCATAACATGCCTTAATATTAATCTACTTAATATTAAGTCCATCGAGTTCAAAAGTATTATTATTTCATAAATAATAATCCACCTACTCATGAACTTATCTGATTCGTGTACCAACGTGTAACTCTTCGAATCGTATCGGGTCGGGTTACGTTGACCTCGACTTTTAATTACATCGGACATACTATATATCCAACACCCCACAGTCCATCCACGGGCGCGCCTTTCTGCAAGGGCTGCACTTACAACCTCTCTCCTCCACATCCTCTCGCCGTTGTCTCTCTCCTTCAGCTCCGTTGCCACGTCTGAACTGGCGGTACCTCAAGAATAGCGTTGGAGATAGCCAAAAAAAACAATTTGAGAAAACGATAATAAACATTTGAAACTTTTTTTTCATTCCAAAAGCAGACCCGTTGCAAGTCATGAGTTGGATTCCTTAACATTCATAAACAATGAGAAAGCGACGGAGTAACAAAGCTTTGTTTTCTTTTCCAAAATGTCTTATGGTATTTGAAGAAGTAAATACCTCTCAGAGTTGACAAGAATAATTTCCCGGCTATGAATGACCCGCTGAACTGGACCTAGATGTCTGCAAAACAAAACACCGTTAGGACTCGCCACAGGAAAGGGGGGTTTCCTGTGACCACCCTTCGGCGTGAGAATAAGTATTGGCGTAAAGGGGAAGTAAAGTAAAAGCTCGGGGTGAATGTGAATGAATGTTCTCGTTTACCTCCTACCTTTATTTATAACCTTGTCCTTCTTCTCATAACCGCCTCTTCGGGCCTATCTCTAGGAACTGGACTTCCGATCTTGGTGAGATAGGCATTATCTTCTTATTCGAACCTTCTTTCCCCAATCCTCGGATAAGAGGTTGAGTCTATCGACTTGTTGGCCGGGACCTGGCTAACTGGGCCAATCCGGTCCAAGTCTGCTAATGGGCCGGCCCAAAGCTAGTTAGGCCTTTATGCGGTATGGGCTAATCCATCTAGATTGGGCCTACCTCGTCATGTCCTCCCAAGTCTAGTGATAAGCAGACTTGGTTATTACTAGGCTTTGAAAAAAGAGTAAAAGAAAAAAGTGTGCGTCAATTAAAAAACGCCGTTAATGCATATGAAAATCTTTATAGAGAGTAGTGCCGCATGGGTAAGGCACGTGATGTGACGTCACCCTGAGTTGTCACTTCAGCCGTTTTAACAGTTTGAGCAACTCAAGGGTTTTGACTATTGGCGGTTCATTTTAAAATTCAAAACCGTGTGTTTCAACCGCCTATAAATTGGCTAGTGGCCAGGAGAATTTGGATATCTATCCATTTCAGCTAATTATTCTTAGTTAACCTCCCACATGGCTCCCAAAACTAGCACATCACGAACCACCATGAGTGTTGCCCAGATTCATACGAGTTGGTCGGTAACGGCACTACAATCCTTTCTTGCTGAATGGCGTATATTGCCCGAATGGAATCCTACTTGCCCGAAACCCACCGATGTTGCATTCCCTCTGAAACCTGGGAAAATTACGTTGTACGCTGAGTTCTTCAAGTTTTGTCACTTCCGGCTACCCGTGACTCAATTCATGGTCGAGTTGTTATCATATTACAAGGTTAACGTTGCTCAACTACATCCTTTAGGATTGATTAAGGTAAAACACTTTGAGTTCTGTGCCCGGGGTTTAGGCATGTCCCCCCAGCTGGAAGTCTTCCGGGCGTTATATGTGCTTGTTTATAAGGGGGAGTATTTCACTTTTGATCGCCGTCCGGGGGCTCCCTCCTGTATTGAAAACTTTCCTCCCAATGTTCAGGACAAAAACTGGAAGCGTAAATTCTTCTTTATTGATGAGCGTGTGTTGCCGGTAGTTGCTCCGGTGCGAACTCCTGAAGGCAAAACAAAATTTGCTGATGAGTGCCCTGCTCCTGCTATTTTCGAAAAACATCCATTATACCTAGCCTTGGTAATTCATCCAACCCCGTGTACTCACATACCTGAGCGGGCCCTTGTGGCCGTTGGCATGAGCCGTATTTGGGTTGATGATACCGTATATCCTAAGTACCGTCGACGAGATCAAGGTATGCCCTCTTACCTCTCTTTATTCTATGATGTATTTGTAGCTTTAATTTTTGCTTCTGTACGCAGATGAGTGGCATTATTTTGATGCCATAGATCCGAAAGCCATTCCCCATCTAGAGGAACATGACCGTCTTCTTGGCGAAGATGAAGCTGACGTTCTTAGCCAGACGGTGAAGAACTTTGTGCTCCCTGTTCCACTGACCCAAACTCTTCCTGATCATCCGGACACCTCTGCCCTTGTGAATACTGAGGCATCGGTTTCGCCGCCCCTGAACCCGGATCCTCTAGATGTTGCGGATCCCGTTGACCTGATTTGTAAAAAGAAAAAGAAGTCCCGGAAAAGGAAGACCGGTTCTCCCGATGTTGGGTCGTTTCTTGCAAAACGGCGCGAGCTGTTGGCCAGCAAGGAGAAAAAACTTGGTAAGGATCAAACACCTTAGTTTATGTTTTATGTCTTTCCCCCGGATTCATGATTGTTGTCTTTTTATCTCTAGGTGCTTGTCTGCTGGATGAGGGTGCTCCCTCCCAACAAGGTATGATTCAGAGTCCTGTTGCCCCAGCTGGACCGGAGGAGAGAACGAGTATTCCTATGACTGTGTCATCTGCTGCTGTTCCGTCGTTGGCTATTTCATCACCTGCTCCTACTGCAACCACTCACATGGCTCCCCACCTGATAGTTATGGAAGAACCCCTGAACACCATATCACTTGGTGTTACATTTTCACCAATCTCTGCGGTTACGTCATCACCCTTGAGTACAGAGAAAGTAGCAGCTTTGGGCAGTGTGTCTGCTCCGGTCAGCACTTCGATACCTTCCTCTGTGAAGCCGGGGTTTCATTCTGGGAGCTCCAGTGGTTCTGCATTTGGTGATATGCGCCAGGGGAGTTTTACCGAGCTATTGTACGATGTGCAACGTCATCCTGTGGGGTTTCCTGGCGGCATGAGGTCCGGGACTATGTCGTTAGGTGCGGAGCCAGTGGGGCTTGAGGAAATTCCCCCCCCCCCCATGTTTATACCCTAGGCATTAGTTGGCATCCATCCCTGCCGGACACCAGGTATACCCCTAATTGGAGGATTGCTCAGTCCACCCGACTGATTAGCCTAGACATCATTAGGCATTGGGCTGATCATGCCTTTCCTCCTGCTGAACGGTATTATCTCCAAGGGCTTGACAATGCCCAGCTTGCCGAGAACGCTCTTGGCTCCAGTGTGAACTCTAGTGCTTCTCTTTATGAAGTGTTACGTCGTTGGCGTTCAGATCTAGGGGATTTGTTTGACGCCCGTGTTTCACATAGCAAATTGTCAATGGAAGTCGAGGCTTTGTTGAAGTCCCTGAGTGATTGTCAAAGGCAGCTTGCCGACACGTCAACTGTTCGAGACACCTATGAACGGGACAAAACCCGTCTGATCAATACCTATAATGATGAGAAGCTTGAAATCTTGTGCTCCCGGGATCAGCAAGTCCGGCTTGTGTTGAGTTTGGAAGATCGTGTGAGACTCCTTGAAAAGGAGTTACAGGCAGAGAAGGAGAATACGTCCAAAGCCAAGGCCGACCTGGAAAGATATCAACAATTGGCTTCGGAAGTTGAAAGTTACGAATCTCGTGCCCGGAGGGCAGAAGAGGAAAAAGACACCATGCTGCAGCAGCTGAATATATTTAAGACAGATGCTGAAACTGCCAATAACAATGTGGTGAGCCTTTCAAAGCAATTAGCGATTAGTCAAGCCCGGGTGACCGCCCTGGAAGCGGACCAGGATTGGCTAATATCAAAAGGGCTTCCGGCTTCATGGAGCCATATCCGGGGAGGAGCTCAGTACCAACAGCGGCTTAACGACTTTTACCGGACCGCTGTGGAGTCCGGGTTCCAGGACGGTCTGAGGCATGGTCACCGTGTTGGGACCCTAGGCAGGAAACTTCCGGATGCTACTGATCACGAGAAGGAGGTTGAACAGTGAACTGCATCGGCTCTGGAAGCTTTGAGCAGTGACTCCCTGGATGACCTTGCTCAGCTGCAAGCTCAGATTGGTGACGAGGGTATGTCCAATGTTCGAGCCATTCTTGAGCCCGTGATTGCCAGCTCGTCTACAAACTCTTCGGATAGTGAATGATTGTTGCATGTCGCTTGTAATTTCCTGTTGTTTTACTATTTTCCTAATGTACTCTGAAACGGTTGAATGTACGTTTTAAATTTTTGCACCTTTATTGATGTGGCTTCCACCTGTTTGCCTAGTGTAATGATACGTGTCCATGCTCAAGTAGCGTGCAATGATGAAGAGTCATTTCGTATTTATTATTTGTAATCATATTGGTGACGTCAGCGTTGCAGCTTAACCGTCACATCTACGTGTCAGACGGCTGTGTCAGTGTATTTAATTGCAGGTTGTTTAAAATCCCAATGTCCACTTAACCGTCACATTTATTTTCTTTATAAGGTGGATTCCTTATCATGCATTCGTGCATCTTCTCAACTTCTCACCTGTCATCATGCCTCGTAAGTATGTCTCACTCAAAAATTATTTGAAGGAGCTTGATGCGCTCGAGGGACTAAGGGAGATGCAACGTCAATCTTGTGAGATAGATGAAACTGTAGTAGATCCTCTTCTACCGCCGACTGAAACTAACCCATCGAGGCAATGCCAATTGGTTTATCGACGTCGTGCTAAAGGTGCCCCTTCAATCCCACTTAATGGTGGGAAGCATAAAGAGGAAAGGGACATTAGTCCTGTATCAGACCCAAGAACCGCCGTAGTTCCCCCGGATGTGAAAGAAAACAGGGCAGACCTGCCCAATGTAGTTGCTTCCAACCGTTATGGGTTAGTATACCAGCGTGGTTCTAAGCGTCTTGCATCCCCCTGGGTCACTTCATCTAATGACGACATGCCCGTGGCCACAGAGATTGGACCTGCATATGACGAGGAGATGAAGATTTATGAGGAACTCTGGATACTTCCTCCTTCCTGCAACCCTGAAGGTGAACTGCTATATACCCCTGCAGAGGTATTTGCAATGTTGGAGGGTTGCATTATTTAGTGTTAGTAGTTTATGTAATAGCCTTATGTGGCTGGTAGTATAGCGCTATGTATAGGTGGTAGGAAGTCATATTTTGAAGGCGTTGGATTTTCGTCATGCCCCTACCCTCATTTTTGTAAGTTTGCTTGTGAAAGCAAATTGTTTATAATGGAACGTACGTGTAAGTATTTCAAATGTCGTAGTAGGCGTCTTATTATTAATGAAAAAACAAAAAACTTGTCTACCCGGGATATCGTGGTTATCGGCCGGGTAAACTTACATCAAACTAACGAAAAGTTTGCAATATTTAAATGTAGCACTTCCTGAGTTGGGCGGCATTCCAGCTCCTGGGGACTTGGGTGCCATCTAACTGCTTCAAGCGGTATGCCCCTTTGCCTAAGTCTTCAGCGACCTCGTAAGGCCCTTCCCAGTTTGGGCTCAATTTCCCTTGTGGTTGCTGCCTGCTAGCCTCATTGTCTCTCATGACCAGGTCACCCACTTTGAACGAGCAACTCTTAACTCTTTTGTTGTAGTACTTCTCCAGCAATCTCTTATAACTGGCCTCTTTTATGTAAGCTGCATCTCGCCGGGCTTCCAATGACTCGAGGTTATGCCGTAATAGTTGATCATTGTTAGCTTCCTGATCGACGTGCCGGGTGGAAGGTATCACTGTTTTCACCGGGATCATTGCCTCCGAGCCGTATGTAAGGCAGAAAGGTGTTTCTCCGTTACTAGTCTTTGGCATTGTTCGATGAGCCCAAAGTACATGTGGCAGTTGGTCGACCCATGATTTTCCTTCTTGGTCCAGCCGTCTCTTGATTCCGTCAAGAATGCTCCTGTTGGCCCTTTCAACCTGGCCGTTGCCCTGAGGATGGGCAACGGACGTGAATACCTGCTGTATGCTCATACTCTTGCACCACTCCTGTAAGTTTTTGTCAACGAACTGTGTTCCATTGTCACTGACAAGATACAGGGGAACCCCAAAACGACAAACCACATGCTCCCATAAGAACTTCTTGATGTTGGAGGCCTCAATCTTAGCCAACGGTTTTGCTTCAATCCACTTTGTGAAGTAGTCGATGGCTACTACTAAGTACTTTAACTTTCCCGGAGCCAAAGGAAAAGGTCCTACCAGATCTATTCCCCATTTTTTGGAATGGCCAGGCTGCCGTTACCGGGATCAAGTTATTTTTAGGACGCAATGTCATTGGAGCATATTTCTGGCAGCTGACACACTTCTTGAGTTCTTCTATGGCCATATTATGCATCCCGGGTCAGTAATAACCGGCATTGGTTATTTTTGCCACCACTGCCCGGGGTCCTGCATGTATGCCACATATACCCACATGAATATCTTTTATTAAGTACTGTGCTTCCGAAGGAGATACGCATCTTAGGGCAGGGCCCAAGTAAGACTTCCTGTAAAGGACCCCGGCCTGAACCTCATATTGTAATGACTTGGTCCGGATCTTCAAGGCCTTTGCTTTATCTTCCTGGAGGATCCCGCTCGTGAGATACCTCTGGATGGGAGTCATCCATGATATTTCTACCGTATGGACGGAGTGAACAGTGGACACTGATGTGTGAAATGTGTAGTAAATAAATCGTTCAAGTTTTAAAAATGGAAAAACCTACAAAACCACACACTAACGGCAAGTGTACTGGTCGCAGTGTAGCAGAGCAAGTAAGTCCGGAATATCAAACCGTGGACACAAATCTAGCGACTCTCGGTACTAAACCTCTGTCGACTCCTAGCCTATTAATTTGGTTTTTGAGAAAATTATTTTTAAACTAAATGCAAATAAAATAAAAACAATTAAAATAAATAACACAGAGACGAAAACAGGAAGCTAAGAACACTAGACCGAACTCAGATAATATGGAAGGCAACTACCTAGGTCTAGAATCCTACCCGCAGACTCATAACTCTCGGAATCGAATAATGGATTGGCTACCAGGTTTTCTAAAGATATGCCCGACCCAGGAAACCCCTAAAGCATGCTAGCTCACCTCCCGGTCTCACTAACACCTCTAAGAAAATCCTAAGGGACGTGTAAATCACTGGTTACTAGTTCGGATCACCTCCCGGTCTCACCTCACTAGGGAATGCTAAGGTACTCGAAAGACTCGCTCACCTCCCGGTCTCGCTAGTCACAACACACCCGAAAATGTGAAGGAGTAATCTAATTGGCTTGGAAATAATTCGGAATTACAAGAATCTAAAGACACACTAGGCAAGGATCACCTCCCGGTCTCACCTCTACCCGATACCTAAAGATCTAGACAACCCGACACCCTATCACCTCCCGGTCTCAAGGAATGGCAGAATACCTAAGTCCTCTAAACTCTCAAATCAAGTTCCTATGGAATTAGACGTAAAAAACCATAAACTAGTCACAAGCACAAAGCAGGCAACCTAACATGCATCTATAACTGAAAGACATTCAACAAGACACATGTGGAACTATCAAAGATAATAAATTAGACTTAAATATGCATACGCATCATAACCAAACACAATTAAATCTTTACCAAAACATAAGCCAATTATATAATTAAACGAATCCGAAAGTCATAAAAATGCTAAGTATTCATCAACACGACCTAGCTAGCCTAAAAAGTTTAGCTATTCATAATAACAGAACAAGATAAAAACATAGGTTCCAAACAATATATAGTCATGGTCTCAATATTCATGAACACAGAGTAAATAAATATAAAAACTAAAACTTTTAATGATCGAACCCGTAGCTTTAGTCTTGAACCCAAGCCTTCCTGGCCTTCAATTAATCCTCTCTAAAAGCTTAAGCTGCTGTTCGATTGTTGTTCGATGTCCTCACCCCTTTTGCGGCTGACTTCGATGATATTAAGCCGCCTCCAAAAAAATAATGTGCTGCTCTAAGATGTCTTCCACTATGATGCACCTCACAATAAATATATGTGTAGGTTTTCTTCTTTTAAGTTCGTTGACTTCCAATGGCCCAACCCAAAAATTAGAAACAAGTCTCACATTTGTTTATTATTATTATTATTATTATTATTATTATTATTATTATTATTATTATTATTATTATTATTATTATTATTATTATAACTAGTTGTAGTAGTAGTCCAAGCTCGCATATCGGGTGTTCTTGGCTCGACCAAAATTCCTCGTTTACGTTCCAACGTCCATGACCACCTTTGCTCAAGTGTTCGTGTCTCAATTAAAATTCTCCGTTTAACGCTCCTTTTCCACGAACATCTATAAAATAATAAAATAAATAAATATATAATAAAAACAACACGAAACGAATAAAAACATAACCAAATAATAAACAAAATACATAGGAAAATAGATGTGTTTTTGCAACACATCAGACACTTGTGTAGACGGGTGCTTCAGGGTTTCAATACAGACATCTTTATCTGTGCCGGACGATGCTAGCTTGCTGAGTGCATCTTCTATGTCGTTCGTGTGCCTTCTCACGTGATGCAATGTGACTTTCTTGAACTTTGCCATGAGCTCCCTTGTCTTATCAAGATACCTGGACATAGATTCATCCCTTGCTTCATATGACTCATTAACCTGGTTATTCACCAGTAGCGAGTCTACATGGCGTCTACCTGGGTGGCACCCATTGCCAGAGCCATTCGTAATCCCGCTAGCAATGCTTCATACTCGGACTGATTGTTAGAACATTCAAAATCAAACCGTAAAGCGTAAAGGAACCTTGTACCTCCCGGGCTTACCAATAGTAACCCGGCCCCAGCACCCTTGCTATTAGAAGAACCATCGGTATACAATTGCCAAGGGGAGGATTCATCTTCCAACTTTTCTTCTGCTTTCTGGATAACCTCCGGGATCTCTTCCCCCTCCGGGATCTCGGTCATGAAATCAGCTAATACCTGTCCCTTCACCGCCGTCCTCTTTTTAAACGCAACATCAAGTGACCCCAACTCGATTGCCTATTTTGCTAGTCTTCCGGACACTTCCGGCCTATTCAAAATCTGCCCTAGCTGGAAATTCGTCAGGACCTCCACTTCGTGGGCCTGGAAGTATCGATGCAGCCTTCGGGACGCATGAATTAGTGCTAGCACTAGTTTCTCCAATGTAGGGTATCGGGTTTCTGCGTCGGATAAAGTCCGGCTGATATAGTAAATCGGAGTCTGGCATCTGTCTCTTTCGACTAGAAGGACCGAACTTACTGCACGATGACCGGCTGCCAAATACATTCTTAGAACTTCGCCCGGGCGGGGTGCCGTGAGCATGGGTAGATTACCGACGAATACTTTCATTTCTTCGAATGCCTTGTCTGCTTCCTCGGTCCACCTGAACATGTTCTTGTTTAAACAATCTTTGAGTGTGGAGATGAATGGTAATGACCGTTCCGCGTGCCTGGCGAGAAACCTGTTGATAGCTGCCAACCTCCCATTGAGTGTTTGAGCTTCCTTCAGTGTTTTGGGAGCGGACATGTTTCGTATAGCTGCTACTTTCTCTGGGTTAACTCTGAATCCATCCTTTGATACTATAACTCCAGGAATTTCCCTTCTTCTACGCCGAACGAGCATTTCCTGGGATTAAGTTTTATGTTGTACTCCCTGAGAGTATTAAACGTTTCCTCGATGTCCTTCAGCATCACGTCCTCTGCTTGGCTCTTTATTACCAAATCGTCCACATAAACTTCCAGATTCCTTCCGATCTGCTGCTCGAATGCATGATCCATCAATCTCTGATACGTCGCCCCGGCGTTTTTCAAACCGAACGGCATTTTAGTATAACATATATACCGGCATCCGTATGAAAAGCTGTTTTATCTTCGTCTTCCCTAGCCATCTGAATCTGGTGGTATCCCTTGTATGCGTCCAAAAAACATTTGAATTGAACGGCGCCAAGGAATCAACCTTGAGATCTATCTCCGGGAGTGGGTAAGCATCTTTAGGGCATGCTTTGTTCAGGTCTTTGTAATCCACGCACATTCCCCACGTCCCATCGTGTTTTCGCACCATGACCGGATTAGCAACCCATGTATGGTATTTGGTTTTTCTCAGGATTCCTGCTTCTTCAAGCTTCTTGACCTCCTGGACTACAGCGGCCCTCCTGTCCGGGGCCATGCTTCTTCTCTTTTGCATAATCGGCTTTACATTCGAATAGGTGGAAAGCTTGTGTTCCGCCTTTGACCGGGCAATCCCAGTCATGTCAGAGGGTGAGAAAGCAAATACGTCCATGTTCCGTTTTAGCAGCCGTTTTAACTCCTCTGTGTTGTTGGTGCAAGGGAGCTTCCAATTGTGACTATCTGATCGGGGTGTTTTGCACTCAGGACCCATCTCTCTGGCCCCTGGATTCCTGCCGGTGCTTGACGGCAGGCCTTGTGATCGGACATAGCACACGCCTTTTCCCCAGAAACAGTGGCGAACCGTGTGGAGTTGGGAACATGATAAATCCTCTGGCAGTGGATACCAAAGCGTCAATTTACCCAAAGTGTACTGGCCGATGATCATGTTGTACTGGGAAGTAGCTGGGATCACTAGGAAGGTGACTAGGACGGTGCGCTCCTTATAGCCATCGCCCAGGGTCACCGGAAACGTCAACTGTCCTACGGCTCTACACTTTCCCCTGTGAATCCTTTTACCGGGCCATGTGCGGGTGCCAGCATTTTCTGATCTTCGCTCGTCATTCTTCTAAAGCATGGTTCGTAGATGATGTCTTCTGAGCTACCCGTATCTACCATAATCCTTTTCATGCTGTAATCACCCACGGCGGCTGATATTACCAGTGCTTCCATCCTCAGGACCTTGTAATAAGGAGGCACTGTCATTACTGCTTCCATCCACGGCTCAATTTTTTCAAAACGTCTTTTTGTGCCGCTATTTGCTTCCGGCCGTATCGTATTAATCTCTCTGGGCTTCTTTCCGGCTGCTTTATCCTCCCAGGCTGAGGGGCCCAGCTTGATATCCTTGACCAGGTGTGCTAGTTTTCCCGTTCTGACGAAGTATTCTATCTGTCTTTTGAGTTGAAAACAGTCATTTGTATCATGACCGTTACCCTTGTGATAGTCACAGAATTTGGACTTGTCTTTTGATGGCGAGTCTTTGACCGGCCGAGGAGTGTTCAGCCTCAGGTTTTCAGTCTCAAGTATCTGGGACGGTGTCTTGATAAGCTCTGGATAATCTAGCTTGGGTTTGGGGGCTGCTTCTCCCCTGCTGGAGTATGAATCCCGGGACTTCTCAGATCTTCGTGTATGATCCCGGCGTTCATCCCGACGGTCTTCCCTTGAGTAGGGATGGCCAGTTCGCCCCTTTGTTTCTGGAACTTCGAGAGTCTTGGCTGTCACCTGCCTTGACAGCTTCCTGCTTTTTTCGTACCGCGTGATTCATGGCGATCGATTTTTCCTGCTTAACATATGCCTTGGCTATGGTCATCATTTCATCCATAGTTTGTGGGTATCCGTGAGGACCGTGGAGTTTCCTCAACAATCCGTCATCATTTACCCCCATGGTGGATGCGGTACATGCCAGCTCTTCAGTGAGGCCTGGGATTTGTAGCCGTTCCTTGTTGAAACGGATTATGAAGTTCTCCATAGGCTCGTTATCTCTCTGGCGAATGTGCATCACCTCATCCCTGTACTTGGTGTGCCTACGTTGCTGACTGAACTGTTGTGTGAATCCTTTATGGATTTCTCTCCAATTGGATATGGACCTGGGTGGTAAGCTATCCCACCAGACCGTGCTGCCCCAACAAGAGTCTGGACAAACATGTGGTACCAGGCCTGCATGGGCCAATCCTTAGATGTCCCCACGGACACCGAAAATGCTCAAATGATCGTCGGGATCTCCTGTCCCGTCATACTTACCCACCGTTGACGGAGCTTCAAATTTGGAGGCAGTGGAAACATTGGCTATCCTAGCCGAGAACTTGGAATAAGTTGCCATCGCCGGAGGGCGATACGGCCGGGTGAGGTCTTCATCATCGCCTTGATCTTCGTTCTCTTGTGATGCAACCGGGTTCCGTTGCCGCTCCTGATGAGGACCGGCTGATACACTCGGACCCCCGGGGTAGTCTCGTAGGTGAGACGTGTACGTACGTCATTCAATCTTCCGCTTGAGGGTATCTCGGTGTGGGATTCCATCCCGGGAGGGATGGCTGCATAGGTGGGTACATATATGGGTAGGGGTATGAGTATGCACCCCCAGCAGACGGTGTGCATATATACCCGTATGGAGACATGGGATAATAGGGCATAAAAGGTTGGTTTCCGGGTGTGACCGGAGTATAGGGTGGCATGCTTGGCTGGATAAGGGTCGTGTGGGATGATGATTCATAGCCGCTGAGAGAGCAGCTAAGAAAAGGGTAAGCTTTGTGCTGCGGTGTACCATGGCATGGACGGCGTAGGAGCCGACACTCGTGCGGCTGGAAAAGTGGTACTGGCAATCGGCGAGTGTAAGTGGATGATGGGGCCGGTCCTCTCACAAAAGAGAAAAGCCCTTGGAGATTTCCAGACGATGTTGGCGTTTGTGCATTGCTTTGCCGAGCAGTCGATGTTCCTGGGGTGAAGCCTGGAGCCACCCCATCCCCTTCTCCTTCCGAGTCTGAAGCGACTGCTCCGTCCACCCGCTCTGCTGTAGGGAATTGATTTTGGTTGTTTTCTGCCAAACTGGTGCTCACTATGGCGTTTTTGTTCGAGGCCATCTTGGTTCCTTGGGTTATCAAAGTCGGTAACTAACTCCTTGCTTCAGGTCCCACGGATGGCGCCAATGAAGAAGTAAATACCCTCTCAGAGTTGACAAGAATAATTTCTCGGCTATGAATGACCTGCTGAACTGGACCTAGATGTCTGCAAAACAAAACACGTTAGGACTCGCCACAGGAAAGGGGGGTTTTCCTGTGACACCCTCGGCGTGAGAATAAGTATTGGTTAAAGGGGAAGTAAAGTAAAAGCTCGGGGTGAATGTGAATGAATGTTTCTCGTTTACCTCCTACCTTTATTTATAACCTTGTTCTTCTTCTCGTAACCGCCTCTTCGGGCCTATCTCCAGGAACTGGACTTCCGATCTTGGTGGAGATAGGCATTATCTTCTTATTCGAACCTTCTTTCCCCAATCCTGGATAAGAGGTTGAGTCTATCGACTTGTTGGCGGGGGACCTGGCTAACTGGGCCAATCCGGTCCAATCTGCTAATGGGCCGGCCTAAAGCTAGTTAGGCCTTTATGCGGTATGGGCTAATCCATCTAGATTGGGCCTACCTCGTCAGTATTCTATTTCATTTTCCAAAGTGGCTTAACGCTAGTTCTAACAAATTGAAGTATACGAAACTAATTTAATAATAATAATAATAATAATAATAATAATAATAATAATAATAATAATAATAATAATAATAAAACCCCAGTACATAAACCAGTCTGGTTTTTTATGTGATATATCATCCCGTCCAGCGTATTTTTAATCAAAGTCGGAGAAACTTTGACTAAGTGTAAATAAAAGAACTTTCATGCCTTTAAGCTCTGATAAGCATCCAACTAGTTTGGCTTCGTCCATGCCTATTCGATTTTAGGTTGGACCTCAAACCATGTTCTATCAATGAACCCAGACGATGCATAATAGCTAAAATTGACAAGAAAACTTAACAACCAAGAAAAGTTTTTTCTTAAATACGAAATGACCTTAATAAAAATGTGAAAGGAGGAAACGTTTATTGATATAACATTGGTTCCAACCCAAAATAGAAATTTTGAATTTTACAAGAAACGAATATAAAGGATGGTCAGAAACAAAGTTTCTCACGAGTGCTTTACAAGTAAAAATGTATAAACGCGTTATATATATATATATATATATATATATATATTTATATATATATATATATGTATTGGGTAGAGATCCTAAGAGAACCAACCCCTATTTGAGAACTGGGAGAACCATTCTGAGCCACACATTTCATATAAAGGCAAAAAAAAAAAAATATTTTTTTTTTTTTTTTGCTTTAATCGCACATTTTTATGCAAGGAAAAAAAAAATTTTTATTTTTTTTGAATTTTTTTTTTCATTTATACATATGTGTATATAGCATTTTTCAGCTATACATATGTGTATATTTCAGTTATACATATGTGTATATAGCATTATACATATGTGTATAATGCAATTATACACATGTGTATACTGAAAAAAAAAAATACAAAAAAAATAAAAAAAAAATTTCCTTACATATAAAGCAGCGATTTTTGCAAAAAAAAAAAAAAAAAAAAAAAAAAAAAAAAAAAAATTGCCTTAGAGAAATGTGTGGCCCAGAATGGTTCTCTAGTTCTCAATTTGGGAAAAGGCTCTCATTTGAACCAAATCCTATATATATAACTATAAACTTTTTTGAATTTATGCAATTAAAAGATCAAAGAAGGTATATAAAAACCTTGACGTATCGGTATTTGGTATAGCAAAAAAATAACGTAAAACCATTTAAAAAATAACGTCAAAATATGTAATTTATATAAGAATAAAAAACGAAATTTGGATGTTCGTTGTTAATATTCATAAGTGTATACCAAAAATACGCGTGCAAACAAAATAACCGTGAGATTAAAATAAAATTTATCAAAGCTAAGTGTTAGGGTGGGCGGGGTGCTACCCGGACTCCACCAAGCTATCCTGATTTTCCACCAATATTGGACTACCAGATCGCTGATTTACTTCACTGTCACATAAATTTGGAGACAACACTATCGTTGACTACCACCCATAAAAAACAAAAAACCCACATACAAAACCCCTCACTATCCGTTAACTAGGACCCGTAATTACTTCACTAGACCATTATCCGTGCCACCAACAGCAGTATTACCATGAAGCTAGTGACCTACCCGTGATGAATTCATGAATAAAAATAATATAAATAATAGTTCGTTTAGGCTCGTGAGTTTGATAAGTGAATCTCGAGCTCGAGGCTCGTTTACAAAACAACTTAAATAAGTGGTAAATATTATTAGATAAAAGATCAAATACAAACAACTTTTCGGTACGAACTGTACGAATTGAAGGAAAAAACACGCGGGCGGTTTATAACTAGAGTAATTATAAACGGCCCGCGTGTTTTTTCCTTCAATTCGTACAGTTCGTACGAAAAAGCTGTTTGTACGTGAACCTACCCCAATATTATTAAATATTAAAAAAAATTAATATTACACTAGGCTCGATAAGGCTCAACGAGCCTAACGAGCTTCACATGCTAGGCTGGAGCTCGGGCTCGATAAATAAACGAGTTTTGTTTTAGGCTTAAGCTCGGGTCAAGCTTGATAAGGCTCGACTCATTTCAAGCTTTTTACCCAGCCAAGCTCGAGTAGCTCGCAGCTAACGAATGACTCGGCTCGTTTGCACCCTTAATATTATTCAACCGAGAGTCTGATATTATCCTTCGCAACGAAGGTTGTCAGAAGAGTCACAATAAAATGTACATTAAATTATTATTGTCTAAAATCAAATGTAGGGTTGTAAACAAACCAAACGTTCGGTGAACAGTTCGTAAACCGTTCGGCGAGAAATTCGTTTGTGTCCGTTTGTTTAATAAATGAACGAACACGAACAAAAAATTCCATTTGATTAACTAAACAAACAAACACGAACAAATGTCTCGTTCGTTCGATTGCGTTCGTGAACGTTCGGCAATGTGTTTGTTTACGTTCGTTTATTTATATATGTTCGTGTATGTTTATTTACGTTCGATAACTAGTTAAAACTTAGGATAATTATGAACTTTTGAATTAAGAATATCATGTATTCATGCCTATGCCTAAGTAATTTTAGATAATTATGTCTAAGTTAGTACAATTTGACTTATCGACATTGTTTAGTAGATGTACTTTGTCTAACAGTTAATATTAATAATGTTTTTCTAGTTAGATGAATATTAAATGTTTGTTTTTGTTTGTTTGTGTTCAAGACCCCGTGTTCACGAACAGTTCGCAAACAACTGAATTTCCTAACAAACAAACACAAACATAGAATTATGTTCGTTAGTGTGTTCGTGAACAGTTCGTTTGTCTAAGAAACCTTAACAAACAAACACGAACAAAGCCTTGTTCGTGTTCGTTTGGTTCGTTTACGGCCCTAATCAAATGTAATCATGTAACTGTTGTGTAACTTAAGAGTTAAGTTTTATGAATTTGAAAAAGTTTTAAACATTCAGATAATTTCATTTTATTAAAAGCTAAATAAAATCATACTTCAATTTAATAACTAAAAAAGAATTACAATAGAAACATTTTAAATATTAGACAAAATACATTATTATTATTATATATAACAGTAAAATGACATTTACATTTACATTTGGTGAAATAGAATAAAAATTCAAAATGAGTGAACCATCCTCACACCGTCATTAGCTCCGTACACACTCTCCACTGTAACGCCTCTGTTATTCGCCGGAATATTCCCCCACTCCTCCACTGTAAAACCGCCTCTCTTTTATTATCTCTCTCTTCTCTTCACTGTAACCGCCAGTTGTCTCTCATCGGAAAAATCCTTACTCCTCACTGTAAGTTTTCTACTTCATTTCGTGTTTGCATGCCTATATTATCTTCGTAACATTGTTTTTGTTGACGATCTTTTGTATACTTTTCCATTTACATGTACGGATTTCGTTTATAATGTGATCGCTGTAGTTATAATCGTTTGAAAGTTTCATCAATAATGGTGTACGGTCTGGTTTCTTTCACTGTTTACACCTCGCGGACGTGAAAATAAGTTTAAATCTGCTTTTTTTTGTTTGTTTTGTGTACGGATTAACCTTTGGTTGTTTGTTTATGGTTTTTCATAATGATATTATGATTATGATTATGAGGAGGTTACTGCTTAAATCTTGTGTAACAGTCTTAATAAATAGTTTATCATTAACAGTTATGTTGATGATAATGATAATAATAATAATAATAATAATAATAATAATAATAATAATAATAATCGGTTTCTGGATTATTTTGCGGTATTAATTGTTGTTTAATTTTTAATTTGATGTATATAAAGTGTAAACAGAGGCATATATACATGGAAACCTGTAGTTTTTTTTTTTATGTTGGTAACAACTTTAATATTTGAAGATTTGATTTATATGTGATTTATATGTTTTGAAGCTTTTGAATGAACAATGGAGTTACTGAAGATGAGATCTGAGTCTGTGATTCCTCGAAAGCGACCGTTGGACGATTCTAATGATTTTAAGCATAGAAGAATGGTGCCAGCGGTTCGTGATTTTCCTCCAGGTTTTGGAATCAACAAAGAAGGCGAAAGAAAGCCGTTGAAGGTTTTAACAAAGGCTCACTCAGATCTTGGAAAGATGAGTTTTGATGGAGATGATGAGTTGGTTGACTCGAATTGTGTCGAAAATGATAGGTTAGATTGCTCTAGTAAGGCAATAGAATTAGGGAGAAACAAGTCTTATGTTGTCTCAAGGCCAGTTGGCAAGGTTAAATTCTGGGACCCTACTGGCACGAAGACCGGTTCTGACCAAAAACCGAAAGTCACCATTACTCATGGACCACAGAAGAAGAGTATCAACACAAAAGTCACTGTCACTCATGGATTGCAGGGGAAGAATATCGATAATGTTGACTCGAATGTTAAGAAGATGACTCTGGATGGCATGGATAAGTTGGTTAACTCTCGCCCTGTTGAGAACAGTAATAAAGTTAAAACTTTTGAACCGAAAGAATTGGGAAGAAGCAAATCTTATTTGGGCGTAAGATCAACGGCGAAAGTTAAATTTTGGGACCCTACGTGTGAAGTCAAGAAATCAGAAGACAGAGACACAACCATCATTGTATCTCAAAAGGAACAAAAAAGGCGCGAAAAGATCCAAGAAGCGTTGGATATGTTTGATAAGGTTTATGACCCGTTTTATCAAGAGAACAGAGCGAAGCAAAAGAGTGAAAAAATTCCTTCATGGAGAATTCCTATGGAGTTGCTAGAATAGTTAAACAAAAGCTGAAATGGATGGATCCTGAAAAGATAGTAGGACCCGTATGCGGTGTCGAAATTGGTGACAAGTTTAAATACAGGTCACTGCTTGTGATGATTGGTCTTCACAGCCAACCTCATTCAGGTATTGATTATGCCAATATAGAAGGAAAGAATCTGGCTATAAGCATTGTGGATTCTCACCGTTATTCGAATGAAAGTGGATCTAGTGATACGCTAGTTTATTCTGGTCAAGGTGGCCAAGGCGGGCTTGGTTTGTTTGGGACTAAATCGCCACCCAAAGATCAAACACTTGAAAGAGGTAATCTGGCTATGAAGAACAGTATGGATAAGAAATCACCGGTTCGTGTGATTAGGAAAGTTGTCTCGTTTGGGAAGGATGTGTTTTGTGTATGATGGTTTGTACCTTGTGGACCATTATACCGATAAAAAAGGTGCCGAAGGAAAGATTGTGTTCGGGTTTCATCTCAAAAGAATACCTGGGCAGCCTTCACTTCACAATATGATGAAGTGGTAGAGCAAGTGAGGTCAATTGCACCATTTATGCACCTTTTGGACTATGTTGTTTGATGAAATGCAGTTAGATATATGTCGATATATCTTGTTTCAGGTAGTCGTTGCATCAGAATCTTAATAGGTGTAGCATCGTTTCCTAGCACTGTAACATCGAATTGCTTTATTAATGCGTGTAAATATTTTTAGCGTACGATGACGTTGGTAACATCTATTGAATCTATCGACTTTTACATGTTCACGATCCTTTTTCTCTCGTTGTGATAATCTTAAGTAATTTATCATTGCTAAGATTGAATTTGGAATTGTTATATTGGCCTCTGGCTTTTGAAAGGACCAGAATTGAGATGCATTACCAAAAGGGGTGGAATCTATTACTACCTCCGTCCCATTAGAAGTGTCTTAGTTTAAAAAACACAAAGTTTTAGGTATATTAAATGATTGCTTTTTTTTTTGCTTGTCATATGATAATAATACCCTTGTCATATGTGGGCCCATTATTTCTTTGTTTATTTTAGTTGTGTTTTTAAGGGTAAATTTGGAAATTGGCTTATAATTTTTGAAAGTGGACGCATGAAATGGGACAAATAAAAAAGGGAATATGGACACTTTTAATGGGACGGAGGGAGTAAAATATATATAGGGTGAAGTTGATCTATTTTTTTGTGATTCTCGGCCCACCATTATTTTTTTCAAGGTTCACTACTGCATCACACTATTAATAATGTAGCACGTTTCATAACTACACCATTACATGAAGATTGCTCTCTTTGCCCTGGACACATTGTGGCTAAACGAGCACCTAATCACTGCCCATTGTGTGTCTTTGAATAGTTTTGAGTTGCATTGAATTCTCAAGTATAACCAACATACAATATATTATCGCCTAAACCTTGGTATTCTATCATGCCCTCATATGATCCGTTGTGTCCGTCCTCAAGGAGCTCAAATTCTGTGGGGTGCAGGTTGTGTCATATTGTGTTTATAATAAAGAATCTAGGAATTTTTGTCAAAGGATAAAAATTATAAATGAAAACAATCCTCGTTAACCTCTAGTCAATGGTCATTCATGGTCATTCATTGTACATTATTATCATTCATTGTAAATTAGTGTATTGCCATATATTTTGTAATTCATTTGTTATAAATAAGAATTACTAATCACCTCATACATATAGAGGTTGATTTATTCCATCAAACATGGTATCAGCCTTTTCCTCTTAAAAGTATACCCCACCAAAAATTCTTCCCCCTATTTCCTTTTTCTCTTTCCTGCGGACCACCACAACCGCCCACTTTTTTTTTTTTTTTCTGCAAAGTCTTCATCCTTCTTCTTTCATCACCCATGGCTACCTCTGATGCCCTCTCTACCATCACAAACCCAAACACTTCGGTCCCTCACCTTTCACCCATTAAACTTTCATCTTCAAACTTTCTGGTCTGGCGAAATCATATGCGTTTGCTCGTGGCTCTTCACAAACTCACAGCCCACATCGATGGCTCTTCCCCACCCCCACCTGAATCAATTATGGCTGATGATCAATCTATTGTGAATCCCGCTTTCTTTCTTGGTCCGCATTGTTTTATCCCTTGCTGTACTAAACAAATGGAAGTTACATCAACTAGACGTTAAAAATGCCTTTTTGAATGGCAATCTCACTGAGACGGTGCTTATGGAGCAACCCCCAGGTTTTATTGATCCACAACTTCCACACCATGTTTGTAAATTATCTAAAGCCTTGTACGGTCTCAAGCAGGCCCCTCGTGCCTAGTTTCAACGTCTTAGCACATTCCTTATTTCATACGGTTTCACCTGTAGTCGAGCAGACACATCTCTCTTTGTTCTTAAGAAAGACAACAACATAATGTATCTGCTTGTATACGTGGACGATCTTTATTTTAACAGGAAATAACGAAGCAGAGATTAGTAAGTTCATTTCCCGACTGGATCGTGAGTTTGCCATTAAAGATCTTGGAGATCTAAGTTATTTTCTGGGTTTAGAGGTCCTGTATACCGATACTGGTCTTTTTCTTACACAAGCCAAGTATGCCAAGGACATTCTTCTTCGTGCAAAACTCTATGACTCAAAACCTTGCAGCACGCCTCTTGCTCCGCATGAGTCCTTTACTACTCAAGGGACACCATTCTCAGATCCTACTCTATATCGGTCTTTAGTTGGGGCCCTGCAATACTTGACTATTACCAGGCAGACTTGTCATATGCAGTGAATCAGCTCTCCCAATTTCTTCACTGTCCGACTGTCGATCACTTCACGGCCGTTAAGCGTCTTCTACGCTATGTCAAAGGAACACTTTCCTTTGGTCTTACATACAGTCGTCCTCACACACCTTCAATTGTTGGATATTCTGATGTTGACTGGGCTCGTTGTCTTGATACACGACGCTCCACTTATGGTTATCTATATTTTTTTTGGAGGCAATTTAGTGTCTTGGAGTGCTAGGAAACAGCCTACCATTTCACGCTCCAGTTGTGAGTCTGAGTATCGGGCAATGGCTAACACTGCAGCTGAACTGGTTTGGATCACTCACCTCCTACGCGAGTTACATGCTCTTCCTCCCACTCGTCCTACATTGTTATGCGACAACAAGAGTGCATTATTCATGACTCAAAATCCAGTTTCTCACAAACGTGCAAAACATATTGATTTGGATTATCATTTTATTCGGGAGCTTGTTAACTCAGATAAACTTTATACAAAGTTCGTTCCAACCAATCTTCAGGTGGCTGACATCTTCACCAAAAGTCTTCCGCGTGCTCAATTTGAAGTCTTTCGCAACATGCTGCGTCTTGGACCGCCACCAATCAGATTAACGGGGGGTATAAATGGAAACAATCTCATTAACCTCTAGTCAATGGTCATTCATGGTCATTCATTGTACATTATTATCATTCATTGTAAATTAGTGTATTGCCATATATTTTGTAATTCATTTGTTATAAATAAGAATTACTAATCACCTCATACATATAGAGGTTGATTTATTCCATCACACAAAAATGAATCCAAGAATTTTGTTGGAAAAAAATGGCGCATTATGGCACTCCGCACTCTAGCGTGACCGAACAGCAGTCAAAAGGACCATTCACGCACCCCTCGATAGTCGATACATAACAAAGTGCCATTTTCAAGATATTTTTTTTGCCAAAATGGAGGCACAGTACAAAAACTTTGTACATTTGGGGTGTGTTAGCAGCCATTTTTTACAATTGGTGTAACCGCAGGTTCAACCTGCGGTTTCTGCTTATATGGATGTTGAGTAGGAGGGAGAAGCTGGTGATTAGGAGGGAGGGTGTTGGTGAGTAGGAAAGAGGAAGGAGAAACCGCAAGTTGGACTTGCGGTTTTGCTACAAAGTAAAATCAGGAATCTCCTGTCAAAGTGTGTCGTATATTATATGATATTTCAGTCCATCAATGAAGTAAGTGTCTTTAATGCAATAGCTGTATGCATGTTTCTTTAATACAATAGATTCAACACAACAAAACATAGAGAAACCGCAAGTTGAATGTGAGGTTTATGACAAATGTCTTACACCCCAACCACACAAATGCATTAAAGTGCAATAATACATGAAATGAATAAGCCTGAGCGAATCTCAGTCAAAGGACGACTAGAAAACAAAGACAACTAGAAAAACAAATTTGCATGCAAAGCATTTACGATCCAATTGCTTATAAATCGGTTGAATCTCTTGTATTATCATGCAACATTTCACAAACTCAAACCTAACCTAGTTATATCACACACAAGTTTGCATTTGTAAAGCATTTACTCGCCAAACTTTGCATTCGTAAATTATGGCACATTTAAACCCTGGTCCTCGCAACAATTCACTTCTATGGGCTCAACGACGACATCGTTCTGCGATGTTGTTTTGAAGGAAATGACGGAGATGGGATTGCACTTGATTTTAGACGGGGGGGACTGATATACGTTAAATTACACATATAAAAGTCCCCGGTTAACTCCCATTTTCATATATTTTTTACCTTATACATGAGGAATTGGTACTTATTTGGGTATCTTTACGATTTCAGGTCTTAAACGATGTCCCGGAAGCAAACCCGAAGAAAACGAGGATTTCGGCCCTTTATCAGGAGAACATACTGCTGCAACTTTTGCGCAGCAGCTGTTCGGATCGCTTTTACCCCTTCTAAAACCCAAAATCCGACTTCGACTTTCAAATAAGAATTGTTCTACGCTCCGAGAGCTTTCCAGGCATATAAAGAACACCTCCTAACTATTTTTCTACGATTTTATATGTAATTTTAATGATCGTGCTGTCGGGCTATTCCCTGTGAGCGGCCGCTCACTCTCTGTGAGGGGCCGCTCGCTCCTCCAGATCTTTTTGGCAACCTTATGGAACCTCTACGTCATGCACGGACCACTTGCTCACCTTTTTGTAAAGTGAGCGACCGCTCACAGGCACCGAGCGGCTGCTCACAGGCCCCTGTCTTGTATAAAACACCCATTCAGTCTCTGTTCGAAGTATTGGGTCTTTAGGGGTCGATCTTGGGCGATTCCTGGACCAAAGGAGCTGCTGGAAAGCCGTTTAACAAGCCCGGGAAGCCGTCCGATCCATCCATCATCATCCGATCCTTCACTTTAGCATTCTTATGGTTTGATCCTTTAAACTATTTATGATCCAAATATGATTTTGTATGCTTATTGTGATGTTTATTTTGTTAATCGTACGCCTACGGGCAAGAACACTAGTATGTAGTATGTTAAACAATCGTTTGTATAGTTAATCATGTCTTGTATAAATTTGGCGTTTTTCATGACTTAATCTTGATGATCATAATGCAAACTTGTTTCATTGTTATTGGATTCGTGATTGTGTTTGAATGACTTTGATGATTGTCGAATGTGTTAGGCGGATACATGTTGAAAAACCGTCTGTTTAATTGTCCGGTAGTAGACTAGTTAACTTGTTAATAAGTTTACACCATGAAACTGTAACCGGGTATTGGTTTGGTTAAAGTCAGTCGAATAACGATTAAAAATGCTTACCGGCACGTAAAAGGGTTTTAAAAGCTTAATGGTGCCGTTACTGATCTTCGACACGGTTAATGATCTTTGGTAGTTATTTTGGTAAAAATAGCGATCTTAGTAGATCTGTGTTCAAAGTTGGAAAAATGGAATAGGTTGTGAAATGCTCTACTTTATGCTAGTCTAGGTCGTTGCATTGTGTATTCGGTATCGCTTTCCCGGATTAGTGAGGTTAGAAAACTCTTAACAGATGACTAACTTATCTTTAGAAGATTTGCATGAGATCATATCAGCTGCTCGCTAATAAACGACTTGAAGTGGTTAACGTGTGTATTCGTGTTAGCTTTCTGTATAGTTGTCATGTTAGGATGCCCGAAAGGGACACTAACTGTCGGAAAATGGGAATGTTGATCACACACCTTTATTTTATATGATATGTAGATGACATGCTAGGATTGATATATTATAGCTTATATAGTTATATTTTGTATTTGGAGTCTTACATATGTTTTTTAGATATTTTAGAATTAATTTAGTTTAAAACAAACTTTCACTATCTTTTCCTACTGGTAAATTGAGGACAGAGTTTAAGTACAATTGCTCCGCGCGCGTCCATGGATCGATATCTGGTTCTTATCTGTACATTACTACATATATGATAGGGTACGCTTGCCCTATTGTGTGTGTTTTAATATTAAGGTCTAAACCGTTTTTATAAATATTAAAGCAGAAACGTGTGTTAAAATCCATTGAAAAATATGTATAGTATCGCCCACGTCAGGGACCAAGCATTTTGGCGGGAAATTGGTGACAATCCGTTAGATGGACGTGTTAAATTTGTGCTGCGGAGGGCGGGTTTTCTTGGAGTTCTTGAGTGCGGATACCGCCAGTATGATCGAGCGTTGATAACTGCCCATGTTGAAAGATGGCGTCCTGAGACCCACACGTTTCACCTACGATTCGGTGAGGTGACAGTGACGTTAGAGGACGTTGCATGTCTAATGGGTCTTCCGATTAATGGTGAAGCGGTGACAGGACCAGAATTTGGCATGGAGAATGATGACGAACAGGTACACCTTGTCCACGAAATGTTGGGTGTAGCAACTGAGCCTAAAGATTTCTGCGGAAACGTTATTCGGACCTCCATAATTCTAGAAAGAATAAAGGGTCTCTTGCCCGATGACCCGAGTGAGGTCGAGATCACACAACACGCACGTTGTGTGATATTAATTCTTTTGTCATGTTGTCTATTTAGTGACACCAACAACGGTAAGGTGTCCTTGTCCTTTTTAACCACATTTAGCGGACCTCAATGAATGTGGGAATTTGAGTTGGGGGAGTGCTGTGTTGGCATGGTTGTATTGCAACTCGTGCAAAGCAGCATTAGGGACCAGTGAATCAATGACAGGTCCTGTGTATTTGTTACAGTTGTGGGCCTGGACCAGAATCCTGGTATTAGACCCCAGAATTGTACCGGAAGAAAGTGAAGGTAGACTCCCATTTGGTGCCATGTAAGTACTATGGTATGCCTGCATATTATTGTTTTTATTAAAACATGTTAATTTTGCTAATTATTGTTTTTATAATTATATTTATAGCTGGCTTGTTAAACACGATTTTACGGAGGTGGCGTCACGCTCATTACGGCAAATTCGTTCGCAGCTACAAAATCTTGATGAGGATTCGGTAAGAGTTAAGTAACATTAAATTACTGGTGAATTTCGTACAATGGCTTAATAATATTTTATTTTTTTGCACCAGTTTATTTGGCGTCCATATGAACAAGCGAGGGGGTCATTGCCGGACTATTGTAGACAAGGGGAGGATTCATGGTGTTGTGAGTGTTATATTTTGTGGATGCAGGTGGTTGAATACCACTCACCATCGAGGGTCCTTGGACAGTTCGAGTTCTGTCAATGGAGACCTCTGGATCCTCCCCTTAGCCCTGAAGTCCACCGTACATTGCATAAATTGAAGCGTACCGGGAAAAGAGAGATAACTGGAGAAACGGACATTCAAGCTATATCTCTTCCTGGGATAATCGCAGAGAAAATACAGTGGCGGGGGAACGGACAATGGTTCCTTCCATGTATCCAGGTTACATGAGTTGGTATCTGGAACACATGGTCGGATACGTCACCAACCCGATGAATAACCCGGTACCACAAACCGGGTTCCGAGATAATGGGTCGATTAGCCAACTAATGGTTTGTATATCACTTTAATAATTAACACATTAGTATATGATGCAAAATATTATTTTAATATTAATGCAGCTGGAAGGGTATGCAGAGATTCATAGTCAAGCGACTCGATTTATAGAAAACGCTCCTGAACAATTTGCAGAGATTCAAAACACTACCAGCGCAGTGTTGTCTTCAATTCGCGAAGGAGATCGTCTGAATTATCCTTCGCGTCTACAAAATCACCTGGTCGGTTTCCAGGCTGACAGAAGCCGACCTCAAAGGGTTCAGGGCGCATGCACCGTAGACGTGTCGATAATGACGAAGCAGGGCCTTCTTCAACAATTCCAGACCCTCCCAGTGATGATGAGCATATAGACTATTCTGTTTTAGCAAGTTTGCTAAATGATGATGATGGTGTGAGTGGTAATTTTATAGGGGTTGCTTCCTCACAAAACCCCGTTCATCCACAACAGTTAGGGTGTTCAATCCACAACAGTTTGGGGGGGGGGGGTTTCAATCCAGCATTAACAACATTGAAATCACGTGACCAGACTGCCATTTAACACGTGTTATATCACGTGAAAATGTAACATCGGTCCAAATGACTTCATGCAAATGTAACATCGGTCCAAATGACCAGACTGCCATAGCCTCCAACACCACTATAATAACACCGCGTATTTGGAATGATAGTGTGAAATAATGGAATGAAACCAGTTTGACATAAACTTCTTTTGCATTTCGTGAAAATGGAATACATATATATTTTGTGAGTTTGCACAAATGTGAAAAGAAACATTATAGGCCATGGAGTGTTATGATTCGAGTGACTAAAAATGGAAGACACAACTTTAAAATTTATATTGTTGAAGCCGCAACTTCAACTTGCGGATACTATTTTATTATTCGTAGCAAACACATCATTTATATCATTTATATTGTCACATGTGATTCTGTGTGATCTTGACAATCATCTTACAAAACACTAATGCATTCATCGACCCACCCACTGAGATTCCAGCAGCATGCAGTCCTTGTCTGTGCACTTCATTGATGTCAGTAAGATAGAGAGAGTAAACTGCAGGTTCAACCTGCGGTTTTAGTTCCATGTCATCGACCAACTACACATATGCACATTCATCTCTCCTATTGTATAGCTTCATCTTTGCATCTCTCCTAATCAGAGCCACGTGAGCCTAAACCGCAAGTTCAACCTGCGATTACACTAAATGTGTAAATCAAGTGCTGACACCCTCCAATTGCACAAATCTTGTGTACTGTAGCACCAAAAAGGCAAAAAAAATCCATTTTCAAACTCACTCATGGTCCATAAATCATTCTTTTATTTTTAACATAAAGACAATTTTAAAACACCTCTTTCACCACCCCAATTGTAATCAAGTAAGGGTAAATGAGACGAGCTACTTGCAAGTTACTCAAAGTCGGCTCGGAAAAAGGTCAAAACAAGCCGAGCTTAAACGAGATCAAGCCCGAACCTAAGCCTAAATTAAGCTTACTTTGTAAACGAGAGCCTGAGCTGTTCGCGAGCCTAAACGAGCCTATTATTTATATATTTTTTAATCACACACACACATATATATATATATAATGACTATTTATATCAAGTATGATATAATAACTAAATTTTATAAAATTAATAATTATATACAGTATGAATTTACAAGTTTGTTTATGCATAAGAATGTTGTACGTTGTGCTTTGTGGATATTTTGTGTTTAGTGGTATTATACATAAAAGGTTGGTGTACAACTTTTTCAAGCAACCATTGATTTGTCTTTTAACTTTAGTGAGTTGTATTATTTATTTATTTATATATTTATATTTAATCTTTAACTTTTTTATTTTTTAACTCCAAAATTTTGACATATTTTACAATGTAACGCCAACACTTTCACTTTCAACTTTAATTTCATATACTTTTCATGTATTAAATATTTTTTGCTTTACGTTTCGGTCATAATATTGCGAGTTAACGTAGCCCAACGTGTATGTGTGGTTTATCGTCTTTATGCCTTTCTTTCGGTTAACGACCCCGTCACAACGCACGGTCATAGATGGACTTAGTTATTGTTTTCTATGTTTTACGTTTTTCATGCGCAATCCAACATTTTTACATCTACTTTTTGTTCAATTTTTTTTTTTTGTTTCTTGTTTCTTTTTGTACGATATTGTCTATGTTGGTGGTCGCTAACGATAGTGTGACATTAATGCTACTTGGCACGATTTTGCACCCCTGTCGTAGCGCGGGGGCCTTAATACTAGTTATATTTAATATAGATATATTAATATATAATAAATGAGTCGAGCTCGAGTTATAGAAACAAATCCCTAACTAAGCCTGGCTCAAGCTCGACCCTAGTGTAGCTCGAGCTCGTCTCGGCTCTTTTGCACCCTTGTCATCAGTTAACTGAAACCATTTTGAACCCTTGCCCTTCTCGTTCAATGGCATTTCATTCACTAGATCCCGTTCATCTAAACTCATTAATTTACACCAAAATTTTAACGTATGTTGTTTATACGAACTTGGTTATGGAAAAAAATAATTTAAACACATTTATAAAAATAAAAAAAATTTAAAAACTCCTTCAGGTAAACACATTTGAAATTTTTTTTATATGATTCTCGTTTATACAACCTTTATCCAAGTCAAGTAAACTTATTAAATTGAGACCATGTGTAGTGGACATCATGCCACTAGCCACATCAGCCTAAAGGAAATTAAACACCATGCCGCGGGTGCCAAGGGCACCTCTATGAGTGGAGTAACGGGCGTTAGAGAGAGAGAGAGGCGCAAAAGTCTGCGTGTGTAGCCCATTGATTAGCAAATGAGAATCCTCCGTTTAGAGGGGAGCACCAATACCATTACACATAGTCTATAACCTTGCGTGTGAGTTTGAACGTGACATATTGAGCAGACAAAAGGGACTCTATTCAGAAGGAGGTGGTGGCGCAGCTTGTTACCCCGCCTGACTGCTATTCTTATGTAATTTGCCCCTTTTGTTGAAATTGTAGCAAAAAATAGGGACTCGAAGTTTTGAATGGAAGAGAACGGAATTCTTGTTTTTGTCACAATTTATGTCATGGAGCATTTAGAGAGAGATCAGAGGATCCTCATACGAGATTGAGGATTAGAGCAAATCCAGGACCATTCGTGGATGTATGATTATTACTCGTTCTAATTGCTATAATTTGGGACTTTTCGTTATGGGATCACAACCATCGATAGAACCGCATGTGATCGAGCAAGAGTGGTGACCGGTCAAGGATGACGATCAGTCGACAGAGGCATCGGTTGTGACCGTGACTGACTACAGCTGTCCGAAGAGCCGAAGAAGGCAGTTTAGTTGAGCATCAGTAGCGATTGCCTGAGTTGAACAAAGCAGCCGAGAAGTGTGGTAGGCATGAGCACTGCTGTTTGAGCTGTTCCAGACTTCCAGGTATTTACAAATAGTTCGAGTACAGCAAAAGGATCGCGGTTCATGTGGTTTGCATGAGCACTTCGTTTGCATGTTCAAATGGATCACTCCTTGTCGCATGCGAGGAGACCTGCACTTATGGTTTTCAGCAGGATTTTATCAAAAGACCAGCCGAAGCTTTTTATGAATCAATCGATCATGCCATCTAGCATAACGTTACGTAGTCAGTAACTCAGTATACAATGCCTAATCTCTCCAACTGTTTATACGAACGGTTTTAAAGAGCAGGCATTAACCAGACAACCAACATACATAAACCCGTGTGATAAATTGTTCAAACAAGACGACCCGCCAAACTATTCGTTATACATTATAAGCACAATAGATTATAAACTTCGAGTAAACTAGATTATTTACCAAAACACATGATTTATTAATTAGCCATAGCAACGAATAGGGTCATTGCAACCTTTCTCAGTAGATTGCCTGAACCCGAATCGACCTCCCTTGGCAAGATACTGCTGGTGGTACTCTTCTGCCCTGTAGAATTTCTTCGCCGGCAAGATCTCTGTCACAATTTTCCGGTTCAGTTTCTGCTGGTGTTTCTCCATTGATTCTATTGCTGCTTTCTCTTGCTCTGGCGTGTAGAAGTATATCCCAGATCGATATTGCGTTCCAACGTCATTTCCCTACACAGATCAATTTAGAGATGTTACTATGTTAGAATGCATCGCGATTGAATTTCTACTGAAAATTGATCCTCTTAGGGTATATATCCAATTTGTTAATGTTGATAATATTTATAAATCGGTTTCATTTCAATGTAGTAAAGCTAACTTCAAGTTTGTAACATGTTACATGTCTACAATGGAAATCTAATAAATTGCGTCAATTGGATATAATTGTGAGTAGGGCTGTTCAAATAAATTGAGGCTTGCTAAAAAAATGGCTCAAAAACGGCTCGTTTACAGACCAATTTGAGCATGAGCTAACCCCGGCTTGACTCAACTCATTTACAAACGGAGTCGGCTCGAATTGGGTTGATTACAAACCAACTGGATCACGAGCTAACCCTCGCTTGGCTCAACTCGTTTACAGACCAAGTCAGCTTGAATTAAGTCAATTACAAACCAATTGGATCACGAGCTAACCGCCGCTCGGCTCAACTCGTGAACAACCTTAATCTTAGAGGAGAGAATCTAACTAATTAGCTATGGAATTTATGAAAAAAATCCTAAAACTCATCAAAAATTATTTACAAACCACAAGCTGAGCCGAGTAAAGACCCTAGCATGGTTTACCAACCAAGCCAGCTTAACTCAGCTCGTTTACAAACCAATCCACATGAGCTAACCCTGGCTCAGCTCGGCTCGGTTCCTAAACAGCCATAATTATTATAACAGACAATCCAACTATTTCTCGGCCCGGCTCCAACATTTATAAACCAAGCCACCTCGACCTGGCTCGTTTACAAACCAATCCAAGACACCGACACCAGCTCAGCTCGGTTTGGAAGGTGTACAACCCTAATTGTGAAAACTAAGAATCTAACTATGCAATTGATCACTAAAAGTGCGAAAACCCTAAATCCCCAATTTACCCAACATATAATAATAATAATAATAATAATAATAATAATAATAATTTAAAACAAAAACAAAAACAACAACTAACCTGACGATTAACAGTAGTGGGATCATGCCTCTCCCAAAAACAATCAAGCAAAGTCTCATAACCACATTCTTTCGGGTCATACTGAACCCGAACCACTTCAGAATGGTTAGTAGTCCCAGTACAAATATCATTATAACTAGGATTATCCATAAACCCTTGGTATACCCAACTTCCGTCTTGGTAACACCAGGAACCCTCTGGAACGCTAACTCCACGCCCCAAAAACAACCCGCACCGAACTGAGCAAATTGTTGGCCGGGAGCCGGAACGTCGTCGTCTGGGCCCAGAGCTATAGAGGAAGACTGGTCCGTTGAGGATAGAGCCGGGGTGCGTGTACCGAACCCGAGCTTACCTAGCCAGGTGTTCATGATTTTGGGTGTGGTGGTTCGACGGAGGGTTAGGGGTTTGGTTGTAGGGGTGGTGGTTAAAGGGAAGGAGATGGGTTTATTATTAATATTATTATTAATATTATTATTGTGGTGGTGGAGAGAGGAGATGGTTAGGAGAGGGAGGGAGACGGTGGTGGTTGTGGTGGTGGTGGTTTTTAAGAGGAGCATTTTAATAGAGGGTGTGACGTGTTTGGATTGGAGGGTTATCTTTATGAAGAGAAGTTTCGTAACAAATGTTGTAGTGTCCAATACAAAAAGCAAAACTACAATTAACCTTTTTTGGAAAAACTTGGTTTTTTTTTTTTTTTTTTTTTTTAAAGAATGAATGGTTCTGATATATATACCCAATTCATTCATGAAAATAGCCTCGTTAAACGAGTTCACATAAGACAAGCCTTTAGACTAACATGTATGGGCAGAATGGGGCTCGTTATCGGCTCGTCTATGGCGTTGTGGGTTGTCCTACACCGCCCTCACAGGGTGGCTCGTCCTATCAAACCAAAACATGACGATGAAGACGGGGTGATGTTATTGGTTGCTGGTGTGTTACGAGAGAGTCGTTACCTATTAAAAAAATAATTTAAATTATAAAAATCACACTCCTCTATACCTACATCTCATTTTTTTTAACCATTCTCTCTCTACCTTTACTCAAGTTTTTATAAAAATCAACACAATCTTGAATGCTCATTCGTTTACTTCGTCATCTCCATCGCCAATTGAAGAAAAACCATTTTTTTTATTTGTAACATTTTTTTTAATATTATGTGACTTTTTTTATTATTTATTTTAATTATTTAGTTATTTATAATTTAGAATTAAAAAAAAAAAGGTTAGACCAATAGAAGTTAAGGACCCAAGGAGAACCACACTCACACCCTTGGATAGTCCTCGTATTGTCTAAATGCAAGGGAGACCTATTTTTTGGTGGTGTGACGGGTAGTCTTGGAAGGACTACCCTTCACCACACATGTTAATCTTATTCGTTTTTTCGATCCACAAAGTGTAAGTTGAACTATTTGACTAGTTGGTGAGTTCTTAGGTTACATATCATGTGTGTCACATCTTGGTGGAAATGCGACACCCCTGAAATTTTTTTCGAGCTTCACCACTACACACAGCTCGTATTATTTGTTATTTATCCTATCCATCTCGTCTAACTTGAAATATTAATGTGTTTCAATAATGTTATGGATCAAACTCAACTTATTTGACGTATTTTTGTTTTAATATATTTTACTACTAGTTTATACCCTGGGAGCATCCCGGGTTAAGAAATTTAATATGATACATCAATTTTACATATGAAATAGACTGATGTATAACTCTAATATTAATATCTAACCTAAAACAAATTAACAATGTACAACTCCAATGCTAACACCTAACCTAAAAGAATGTAAAACTTTAATGTAACTCTAATATTAACAGCTATCCTAAAGATTAAACAAATGTACAACTCTAACATACTAATATCGATGCCTAACTTAAAACAACGTATAAGTCTATTAACCTATTCGGCTCTGGTTAAAAAAAAAAATCATATTTACTGATTTAAACATAATTAGTGACTTGTCTATACATGATTAATGATTTACCTGAACACTTTGTGTTTTTTTTCTTGTATGAACAAAACCCCAGAAAAAAATTTCTCCGTTTTTTATATAGCACTATGGTACTCGTTGGAAAGATAATAAAACGCTCGTTAATTTGGTGTAATTTTTTTCTTTAAAAAATATCGTATATTAAAGATATTAACCTTTAAAAATTATGGAAGAAAACATGAGGGTGAAAAATCTAATTTTGTTTTTAAATTATTTTTTTCCTAAAATATCTGAATGCCACATGGGATGACACATGGCACACTCAAGGAAGAGAATGTCTCTTTGAGCGTCATGTAATTAAAATGGCTTTGGTTTATTATAGGTATAGATTTAATCAGCAAAAAAATATATGAAATAAATTCATATAAAGCATTTGTGAATAAATGCGAAGAAAAGATGTGTTTAGTTATAGATGTGTAAGTATTAGGGCCGGTTCAAATAGAAAGTAATGAAAACATGCGAAGTGTGCAAAGTGTCACTTTGTACATGATAATTACGTAATGCTTTCATGAACATACAAAAACATTACATAATTATCATTACGTAATTATCATATACAAAGTGACACTTCACACGTTTTTGTCACTTTTCACATTAACCGCCCCGTAAGTATTATATTGCAAATCAAAATATATTTTCGTAGAATAAAGAATATGAGCCATGGAGAATGGGTGAACAAAAAGGCTAATACGTGTACACGATAGGGATAGTGATGGGCTTAATCGAAGATATCTTTGCGGGACGTGTTGCTCGTAACTTCCGTCAATTTTAGACTCCATTCTCAATTTCTCAGCTAATAAATAACAAATACGCGGTAGGGAGTTTCGTTTTATATAATTTTGTTTTTTTTTTTTTTATAATTATTTTATGCTATGTTATTGTTAATGCTACTCCTTCTATGATGTAAGTATATATATTTTTTTAACCCCCTCTCTCTTAAAACTTTTCTATGAAAAGGTATTGGAGAAAAAGGTCTTCATTCTAAATATGTGGAAAATATAGAGAAGAACTGGGTAGTTTCTTATAAAATGAAATAAATGTTTTAATATAAAGTCAACTAGTTATAAATCTTTGAGCACACGCAAATGTTCCACACATTTTTTAAAACATGAAAGTGGGTAGTGTCTTGGCGACTAAGCTTACAAGATCATATTAATCATATTGTGATACGAGTTGTACCTTAGGACATCATCGCATTAATCTAAGAGACACTTAGGCTACCTTTAAGATTGCATCTTGCAGAACTCCAAAACTTGGAACCCATATTCTAGTGTTAAATCTTAGAACATTATCTTGTTGGTCATAAATAGCTTTAGGCTCCCAATCATTCTTTCTTTCTTAACATGATTCTTCATAGGGCTTCTCATTGTGTATTCTTAAATTGATCTATAAGACTAGTTTAACCTCTATTCTATATGCAAAAATTCTTATCGGTCACACCCTCAAATTTCCACGTGCGGGGTTTTACCGCGAGGCGCGTGACACACCAGGATCCAAGTCAACGTCACAATAAACAACACTATATGATACGTAAAAATGACAAATTCAAGCCATTAAGTTTTCATAAATGATCCAACGCTGCGGAAGCGTAAAACTTTATTACAACGTGAAATCAAAAGTACGAAAGTCTGAAAATGCTAAATGAGATGCACATGAATCCTAGACGCCGTGAGACTCCGTGCGCCTACCAACAGCTGCTACCTTAGCGACCTGAGACAAACATGCTAAATACGTCAGCAAATAATGCTGGTGAGTTCACAGGTTTTTAAATGTATACCGACTCCAAATGTATACCAACTCCAAGTGATAATCGACTCCAACTGAATACTCATTGTCAATCCAGACCACATGCATGCAAAATATATGAATACCTGTTTACTACTGCGATTGGAAAACCATTACTGGACTCGAATACTGTGAATACTGAATACGTGCCCGAGTGAATACTGAATACTGAATACTGCATACTGAATACTGAATACTGAATACTGAATACTGAATACTGAATACTGAATACTGAATACCTAAGAGACAATATGCACCCGCCCGGCCCTCCAAGCCGTCGAGTGGGGCGGGTCAAGCCCAAATAGCGCTATCCACATTTCCCCCGTTGTGCATCCTCGCACATTCATGGTTTCCCCCGGGACTTCCAAAGATCGCATAGTAATATAATGAATACTCTAAAACATAATGAATACGTGAAAACATAATGAATACTCCAAACCCAATGAATTCATGAATACCAAAACGTAGTTGACACATCTTTCCTGAAAACTTAGTTGAAACGCCTTTTATGAAAACATAGTTGAAACGCCTTTTATGAAAACATAGTTGAAACGCCTTTTATGAAAACATAGTTGAAACGCCTTTTATGAAAACATAGTTGAAACATGTTTAAAGGACACAGCATGTTTTCTCCCCCGAAAATGTAAAACCAGTAAAAGAGTGGGGCCGTGAAACTCACCTTATTGTGCGTCTTCCGATAACTAGAATTCCAACACGTGTATGATAATCCCAACTAATGACAACCTATCAATGAGTTTACGTAAGTGTGATGACTATTAATCCGAAGGCTAACTAGTCCCCGATTGTCCAGATCTTAACCAAGTATGTTTTAAAACGTGTTTAAATGTTTAACCGACACACTAGACCGACCCGACATCCCGTTGGTGACCCATTACATCAATTAGTCATGCACATAAGTTTAACACATAAGTTTCAAGCATAAAACACTTAGTTCGTATCAAAAATCTCATTTTTGTTAACGTAGGGTCGAATGTGGCTTTGAGTGGTCGAAGGTGGCTTTAAACTCCCACCTTCGCCCCTTTTCTTCCACCTTCGCCCCTTTTCTTCCACCTTCGCCCCTTTTAGTTCCACCTTCGCCCCTTTTAGTTCCAGGTTCGACCCTGCTGTGTTGTTTACTCAAAAACGCGTCCAAAAACATCCGAAAACATCACGAAACATCATGAGTTACAGCAGTCAAGCATCATTATTATATTCCTACGAAACCCTACCAATTTTACCCCAAAATCTATCCGTTTTTTACAAGTTTCCTAAAATAGTAAATTATGGAGATGTCACATTATCATGCATGAAAATATTACCCAATTAGGAAACTTCTGAAATCAATCAATAATCAGCTCATCATACTCAGATCATCATGAACAAGAAACCCTTATCATAACCTTATCATAACTATCCAAAAACAAGCCCTAAATCTAACCCAAAATCCCCAAAATGAACATAACATCATCAATAATCAATTGTAACCTATCTCAACCATAAAACATCATCAATAACAGTCCTAGATCATTGTTATAACATCTATACAGCAATCAATCATCAAACAACACATAACATCACATAAAACATCATTAACACATGTTAGTTTGTATGAAAACTCATTGTTTATGAGTAGGTTTTATTTAGAAAGATGTTAGGAAGGTTTTTACCCATAAAACATGTTGATATCAGATCTGGACCCTTGGGGTTTAGATGAAAACAAGTTAAAATTGTTTAAAAAGGATTTGTAATGAAGAACACACCTTAGATCTTCACTTGTAATGATTTAGAGAGTTAGGTTATGAAAAACAAGCTCAAAAACTCCTTCCCCAATGTTAATAGCTGATAGAGAGTGTTTAGAGGCGTTTAGGGTTTGTGAAATGGTGAAAAATGGCTAAGGATGGTATTTATACCATCTGCACGTTCGCCCCTTTTTGGTGGTCGAATGTGGAACTTTTCCACATTCGCCCATTTGTAGTGGTCGAATGTGGAACTTTTCCACATTCGCCCACTTTGTTTCTACGTTCGCCCATTTTTCAAATCCCATTTCCACGTTCGCCCACTTTTTCCACATTCAGGTCATCAGCACATTTTTAACACATGTTAACAGCACTTTTAACACATGTTAACCTTTTTCCAGTTTATCGTGTTTAACGCATTCTAACACGTCTTAACACATAAGCATGCATCCATAGTCTATACTTAGCATGTTTAGGCACGTATAATCATTCGTACATCATTTAAGCAAGTATAAGCATACAATCCACCACGCGACCCATAATCTACACATATACTAAATTAATTCATGTAATGTCACCAACGACGGAACCCGGTACTAATGTATTCCCAAAACGACTCCCAACGATCCTCCAGATCATTGAACCCTGGACAATCCTAATTTGACCCGACTCAACTAACCCAGTTAAGTTTGTTTATAAACGTTTCTCGCTAATGTAGACTTATGTGTTCATAAAGTGTTGACTCAAACATGCCGGGTGTCACATCATCCCCCTGTTGAAAGAATTTTCGTCCCGAAAATTTCCCGAAGTCAAAGAGAACGAAGCGAGAAAAAGAAAAATGTTCCCGGTCGTCACATCATCCCCCTGTTGAAAGGAATCTCGCCCCGAGATTCACTCTTCGACAGTAATGAGTGTCGACCTAACCCAAGTAACGTTTCCCAGAACACAAACGAAATGATAACCACGAACGAAAGATGATATCAACGAATACTCTGTGCCGGGGAACCGCCCTCCCCAAAGTGAATAGAGAACAATGAATCCCCCTGATCGAAGGCCTACTAGAGACTACTATGATCGGTATAAATGATACACCGGTACCGTCCAAGTATCATCTCCAAAGGACCCACATCAGACTCATGAATGCAAAATGATGACCAAATACCAAACTGAATGCACACAATGAATACGAATTTCCAAACAATGCGAACGAGAATGAATACGAGCATAACGAGAATCAAGAAAAGAATACTCACCAGTAACAGTGTCAGGATCCTCCTGGTTCTCCCTAGCGCCAATGACGTAGGCATGACCTCGGGTAGTTCGACCGCCGCCTTCATTCCCAGCACCACCTGCAGTCCCTTGGTTCAGCTTAGGACAATCCCGCTTGAAGTGTCCATTATCCCCACAGTGATAACATCCCTGCCTCCCCTGAGGAGCAGTAGCAGTGGTAGTAGTAGTAGTGGCCTGTGCCGGTTGTAGCTGAAGAGTAGTCCTACAGTCCTTAGCATGATGACCAAAACGCTGACACCGTCGACAGCGAAACCTCTCACAATCACCCGTATGATGGAACCCACACCCACCACACTTCGGGAGCTTCCCAGTATATCCCCCAGACCTCTGCCCAGATGATGCTCCCACAACTTCTTGCTTCTTTGTCTGCGGCTGGGACGACCCAACGCTCTTTCCAGCACTCTCCCACTTTCTCTTGTTGTCCGCAGGGGCTTTCACAGCAGCACCCCTCGGAGGTAGAACGCCCTCCGCGACCTTCATGTTGGTCAGCTTGTGGGCTGCCCGAACAGTGGCCAACATAGTAGTGTGATCAGCAGCAGCAACAAGTCCAGCAATCTCCGGTACTAACCCAGCAACGTAGTGCTCAATCCTCCGGTACTCCGGTGTAGCCAACCCGGGGCACATCACAGCCAACTCGTTGTGCCTAGCAGTAAACTCCTCGATCTCCGACCCAACCATCTTCAGATTCCAGAACTCATGCTCCAACTTCATAATCTCGTCTCTTGGGCAATACTCTGCCCTCAACATCTGAACAAACTCGGACCACGGCATAGCATTGGCCTCACCCAGACCAAGGTTCGCAGTGGTGGAGTTCCACCAGGTCAACGCATGTCCCTCCAGTGTAGCAGAAGCATACTTGACGCGATCAGCGTCGGGACAGTTACACATAGCAAACACCGACTCAATCTTCTCCAACCACCTAAGTAGTCCCACCGCTCCTTCAGTCCCATTGAAGAAATGGGGCTTACAGTCCATGAACTTCTTGTACGTGCACCCGGTCTGCATCTGATTAGTATTTCCCAGGGTCTGCTGAGCAGCCTGGAAAGCAGCCAACGCAACGTTCAACTGTTGTTGCAACATGTGCTCCAACTCCGCCTGAGTCATGGTGATGTTCCCACCACCTCGTCCACCGCCATTGCGACCCCCGCCGCCACCACGGCGTCCACCAGCACGTCCACCAGCGCGACCAGACATGTTCTGCCAAACATGAGACAAGATACGCAAAATCACCAACAGATCGAGCTACAAGTGACCAAACGAATTCAGAACATGGTTCCAGCATGACCATTAGTCCGAACACGAAGTCCACCAAGATTTTCATGCATTTCGATTTATGATTTCGTGTGCACCCGAAATAACAAATCGCTCTACATGGTCCTCTAGGCGTGCTCCTAGCTAGAACTTCAAATCACCCGATACCCACATTCCTAAAAGAAACTGTTATCGCACGAAGATCCCAAAGTGAATAGTCACTCATGGGTGTACTATGACAAGTACTAGTGCAGGATAGTGTGTGAGTAAGCAAGTATGTAAGCGAATAGTCCCTTCAACTTCAAACCCGAAGAAGAAGATAGAACCCAGGTAGGAATAACAAAAGATAGATAACGTGATACTGTGTGATGAGGACACCGACACCCCGACAAGGTTAATATGTTTTCCAAATGACACGACTCGTAACTATGTGTGACCGTCTAACGTGTGTGATACTCGGCTATAGACTAGACTCTACATGCAGTCCTAGTTCACTATAACCATTGGCTCTGATACCAATCTGTCACACCCTCAAATTTCCCACGTGCGGGGTTTTACCGCGAGGCGCGTGACACACCAGGATCCAAGTCAACGGTCACAATAAACAACACTATATGATACGTAAAAATGACAAATTCAAGCCATTAAGTTTTCATAAATGATCCAACGCTGCGGAAGCGTAAAACCTTATTACAACGTGAAATCAAAAGTACGAAAGTCTGAAAATGCTAAATGAGATGCACATGAATCCTAGACGCCGTGAGACTCCGTGCGCCTACCAACAGCTGCTACCTTAGCGACCTGAGACAAACATGCTAAATACGTCAGCAAATAATGCTGGTGAGTTCACAGGTTTTTAAATGTAATACCGACTCCAAATGTATACCAACTCCAAGTGATAATCGACTCCAACTGAATACTCATTGTCAATCCAGACCACATGCATGCAAAATATATGAATACCTGTTACTACTGCGATTGGAAAACCATTACTGGACTCGAATACTGTGAATACTGAATACGTGCCCGAGTGAATACTGAATACTGAATACTGCATACTGAATACTGAATACTGAATACTGAATACTGAATACTGAATACTGAATACTGAATACCTAAGAGACAATATGCACCCGCCCGGCCCTCCAAGCCGTCGAGTGGGGCGGGTCAAGCCCAAATAGCGCTATCCACATTTCCCCCGTTGTGCATCCTCGCACATTCATGGTTTCCCCCGGGACTTCCAAAGATCGCATAGTAATATAATGAATACTCTAAAACATAATGAATACGTGAAAACATAATGAATACTCCAAACCCAATGAATTCATGAATACCAAAACGTAGTTGACACATCTTTCCTGAAAACTTAGTTGAAACGCCTTTTATGAAAACATAGTTGAAACGCCTTTTATGAAAACATAGTTGAAACGCCTTTTATGAAAACATAGTTGAAACGCCTTTTATGAAAACATAGTTGAAACATGTTTAAAGGACACAGCATGTTTTCTCCCCCGAAAATGTAAAACCAGTAAAAGAGTGGGGCCGTGAAACTCACCTTATTGTGCGTCTTCCGATAACTAGAATTCCAACACGTGTATGATAATCCCAACTAATGACAACCTATCAATGAGTTTACGTAAGTGTGATGACTATTAATCCGAAGGCTAACTAGTCCCCGATTGTCCAGATCTTAACCAAGTATGTTTTAAAACGTGTTTAAATGTTTAACCGACACACTAGACCGACCCGACATCCCGTTGGTGACCCATTACATCAATTAGTCATGCACATAAGTTTAACACATAAGTTTCAAGCATAAAACACTTAGTTCGTATCAAAAATCTCATTTTTGTTAACGTAGGGTCGAATGTGGCTTTGAGTGGTCGAAGGTGGCTTTAAACTCCCACCTTCGCCCCTTTTCTTCCACCTTCGCCCCTTTTCTTCCACCTTCGCCCCTTTTAGTTCCACCTTCGCCCCTTTTAGTTCCAGGTTCGACCCTGCTGTGTTGTTTACTCAAAAACGCGTCCAAAAACATCCGAAAACATCACGAAACATCATGAGTTACAGCAGTCAAGCATCATTATTATATTCCTACGAAACCCTACCAATTTTACCCCAAAATCTATCCGTTTTTACAAGTTTCCTAAAATAGTAAATTATGGAGATGTCACATTATCATGCATGAAAATATTACCCAATTAGGAAACTTCTGAAATCAATCAATAATCAGCTCATCATACTCAGATCATCATGAACAAGAAACCCTTATCATAACCTTATCATAACTATCCAAAAACAAGCCCTAAATCTAACCCAAAATCCCCAAAATGAACATAACATCATCAATAATCAATTGTAACCTATCTCAACCATAAAACATCATCAATAACAGTCCTAGATCATTGTTATAACATCTATACAGCAATCAATCATCAAACAACACATAACATCACATAAAACATCATTAACACATGTTAGTTTGTATGAAAACTCATTGTTTATGAGTAGGTTTTATTTAGAAAGATGTTAGGAAGGTTTTTACCCATAAAACATGTTGATATCAGATCTGGACCCTTGGGGTTTAGATGAAAACAAGTTAAAATTGTTTAAAAAGGATTTGTAATGAAGAACACACCTTAGATCTTCACTTGTAATGATTTAGAGAGTTAGGTTATGAAAAACAAGCTCAAAAACTCCTTCCCCAATGTTAATAGCTGATAGAGAGTGTTTAGAGGCGTTTTAGGGTTTGTGAAATGGTGAAAAATGGCTAAGGATGGTATTTATACCATCTGCACGTTCGCCCCTTTTTGGTGGTCGAATGTGGAACTTTTCCACATTCGCCCATTTGTAGTGGTCGAATGTGGAACTTTTCCACATTCGCCCACTTTGTTTCTACGTTCGCCCATTTTTCAAATCCCATTTCCACGTTCGCCCACTTTTTCCACATTCAGGTCATCAGCACATTTTTAACACATGTTAACAGCACTTTTAACACATGTTAACCTTTTTCCAGTTTATCGTGTTTAACGCATTCTAACACGTCTTAAACACATAAGCATGCATCCATAGTCTATACTTAGCATGTTTAGGCACGTATAATCATTCGTACATCATTTAAGCAAGTATAAGCATACAATCCACCACGCGACCCATAATCTACACATATACTAAATTAATTCATGTAATGTCACCAACGACGGAACCCGTACTAATGTATTCCCAAAACGACTCCCAACGATCCTCCAGATCATTGAACCCTGGACAATCCTAATTTGACCCGACTCAACTAACCCAGTTAAGTTTGTTTATAAACGTTTCTCGCTAATGTAGACTTATGTGTTCATAAAGTGTTGACTCAAACATGCCGGGTGTCACAGTTGAGGGTTCTCATTTCTACTTAAGGCATCTAGTGCCGCATTGGCTTTACCAAAATGGTATTGGATTGCATAGTCATAATCACTTAATAACTCCATACACTGTCTTAGACGCATATTGGGATTTTTTTGCTCGAATATGTGTTTTAGACTTTCGTTGTAACATCACATAAATTTTCTTTATATATATATATATATATATATATATATAATATATAGGGGAAGGATAAATTGAAAACCCTCTTGAGTTGAGAAAACCTCGGAAACCCATGTAAAAAATCATTATTTTTTTTTGAAAAAAATAACCAATGTAAAATACATGTTTTTAAGCATTTTGGGCCAAAAAAATATAAAAAGCGCCGAAGGGATTTTTTTTTAAAAAAATAAACAAAGTTGCTAAAAAAACATATGTTTTCAGCTATTTGCTGTTTTTTATCAGGTGTAAACATGTGTTTTCGCAGCTTTGTTTATTTTTTTTAAAAAAATCCCTTCGGCGCTTTTTTTATTTTTTTGGCCCAAAACACTTAAAAAACATGTATTTTACATTGTTATTTTTTTCAAAAAAAAATAATGATTTTTTACATGGGTTTCCAAGGTTTTCTCAACTCAAGAGGGTTTTCATTTTATAATTGCCATATATATATATATATATATATATATATATATATATATATAGAGAGAGAGAGAGAGAGAGAACTCCCTCGTTTATTCATCCGATTCATGTTTACAGTATCTTTACCATCCATTTTGTTAAAAAAAATTTGTTTAAATAATGACGTATAATCAATACTAAATTGGATTGTATTAAAAATTCTGATTTAAAAACGTTAAAAAAATGTGTTTGCCTGTGCCAGGATTCGAACCCGAGTCCCTGGCGGCTAAACCTTAACCACACCACACAAACCACTACACCATTTGGTGTTTTGTGATGTTAATTAAAACCAATTAAACTTAAACCCTTTCAAGGTCCCTTAGTCAAACCTGAAAAGTCAAACGTAGTCTCCTAGTCAAGTCAAGTCAAAGTGTTAGTAAATATGGTCTCCTAGTCAAGTCAAAGTGTTAGTAAATATGGTCTTCTAATCAAGTCAAAGTTGTTCCTAAATTCTAGCCTAGTCAAAGTAGTCCCTAATTACAACTCCAAATTTTACACTATAAATACACTAGTCTACCATTCAACTCTTTATACCATTAAAAAAAAAAAACATTATTATCCAATCTCCCATATACTAAAGTTTTTTATCCGTCATTATCTCCTCTAGCTAGTTTCGAGTTTTCCAAAGCATTATTACTAAGTGTTTGCACGCTCAATAAAACGCACGAACTCATTATGCACCTAAGGTGAATTTACATAGCCCTTTTTTCTATTTTATATTTTTGGGGTGAAACATGTTTAAACATTTTATACACTATCATTTACTCATTCTTACATTGTTGAAACTTGTGATTCAATTACACTATCATTTACTCATTCTATCATTTGACTGTAACAAAAAGACACAGTACAATCATTAACATTGATCAAGCCGCCTGTTTAGATTATAGCGCTATAGGTCTGACAAACCCATCCCCCCGCATAAATTCAGGGATGATCGATAACAGTTACACTTTTACTAACTTGCGAGTTAGGTCTCAGTCGACACAAGGTTTGATTGTACAAAAGACGCATTGTTACATGTCGGACTCATACTATTATATTATACAACTATGATTGTTGTACAAACTACTATTATCTATCATATTCAAAAACCTATGTATTCTCACCAACTATTTATAGTTGACCCCCCCCCCCCCCATCTTTCCAACTTAACATGTTTACATAGCCCTTTTTTCTATTTTATATTTTTGGGGTGAAACATGTTTAAACATTTTATACACTATCATTTACTCATTCTTACATTGTTGAAACTTGTGATTCAATTACACTATCATTTACTCATTCTATCATTTGACTGTAACAAAAAGACACAGTACAATCATTAACATTGATCAAGCCGCCTGTTTAGATTATAGCGCTATAGGTCTGACAAACCCATCCCCCCGCATAAATTCAGGGATGATCGATAACAGTTACACTTTTACTAACTTGCGAGTTAGGTCTCAGTCGACACAAGGTTTGATTGTACAAAAGACGCATTGTTACATGTCGGACTCATACTATTATATTATACAACTATGATTGTTGTACAAACTACTATTATCTATCATATTCAAAAACCTATGTATTCTCACCAACTATTTATAGTTGACCCCCCCCCCCCATCTTTCCAACTTAACATGTTTCAGGTTTATATGCTATTGGAAGTTGTACAAGTCTTGGAACACATAGGAGCTTTGGACCTAGTTTATATTAATCAATTTTTTGTAATCTCTTCTTGTAAGATGAATTGGAAATTGCTAAATATTATTCAACTTTCATTTAGTACCATGAGCTATTGAACAATCATCACTACGTGACATCCCGATGTTTCCGCCATCGGTTGGGGTGTTACAGATGGTATCAAAGCCATGGTTATAGGGAATTAGGTTATTAGAAAAATAATCTAGTCTATAACCATAGGATTTTAACCAGTACTTGCTCCTTTTACTTGCAACCCTACTTGTTTCTATTCTCTATCTCCATCCTACTTCTATCCCTACTTTAGTCCCTACAAGAAGATTGTTCTCCATCACCGGATCTACCCTTAGACTAATAGGACAAGATTCTCAAGTCTTAACCTGAACTGCCTTGAAGATCCCGTCGAAGTTCTAGATTTTAATAACGAACACGTGCAATCTGGAAGGGTGAACGCCTGTATTCTGAGTTTTCTATCTAGGACTGGCATTGCGCATAAATCCCAATCAGACGAGGGACCCGGATGCCTACCTGGGAATTCTCGGGATGAGTGTTCACTTATAGGCTAAAGCATGTCTTCACTATGTTATTAGAATCTAGAATCTTTGATAAGTCAACGTTTTCATTTATTCGTTTTAATTAATGAATAAATGATTACACTCACTTTCTTTAAAACTAAGCTCTAAAATCTCAAAATTTTATAGCTTAATCTTACCATCTTAGCCACTTGTTTGATTATCTTCAACACCCTACCCAAATCATATTATTTCCTTTCTCAACATATTATATATTTTTAACTGTAACCTCATAGCCTGATCTTGACGAGGGGTTCAAAAAAAAAAAAAAGTTTTTTCAACATTTTCAAAATTTTCATCACCTAGTACAACACTAAAGATTTCTAAATATTTTTCAAAATTTTTATCACCTATAAACTACGGAAAAAAAAATACAGGTTTTTGTCAAAAGATGTCCTCGAACTTAATTTCTAAATTCAAATGTCTATTTATTAGCATAACAAACGATTTAGAACTCCCTCGTTTATTCATCCGATTCATGTTTACAGTATCTTTACCATCCATTTTGTTAATTTTTTTTGTTTAAATAATGACGTATAATCAATACTAAATTGGATTGTATTAAAAATTCTGATTTAAAAACGTTAAAAAAAATGTGTTTGCCTGTGCCAGGATTCGAACCCGAATCCCTGGCGGGCTAAACCTTAACCACACCACACAAACCACTACACAATTTGGTGTTTTGTGATGTTAATTAAAACCAATTAAACTTAAACCCTTTCAAGGTCCCTTAGTCAAACCTGAAAAGTCAAACGTAGTCTCCTAGTCAAGTCAAGTCAAAGTGTTAGTAAAATATGGTCTCCTAGTCAAGTCAAAGTGTTAGTAAATATGGTCTTCTAGTCAAGTCAAAGTTGTTCCTAAATTCTAGCCTAGTCAAAGTAGTCCCTAATTACAACTCCAAATTTTACACTATAAATACACTAGTCTACCATTCAACTCTTTATACCATTCAAAAAAAAAAAACATTATTATCCCATCTCCCATATACTAAAGTTTTCATCCGTCATTATCTCCTCTAGCTAGTTTCGAGTTTTCCAAGGCATTATTACTAAGTGTTTGCACGCTCAATACAACGCACGAACTCATTATGCACCTAAGGTGAGTTTACATAGCCCCTTTTTCTATTTTATATTTTTGGGGTGAAACATGTTTAAACATTTTTACACTATCATTTACTCATTCTTACATTGTTGAAACTTGTGATTCAATTACACTATCATTTACTCATTCTATCATTTGACTGTAACAAAAAGACACAGTACAATCATTAACATTGATCAAGCCGCATGTTTAGAATATAGCGCTATAGGTCTGACAAACCCATCCCCCCGCATAAATTCAGGGATGATCGATAACAGTTACACTTTTACTAACTTGCGAGTTAGGTCTCAGTCGACACACGGTTTGATTGTACAAAAGACGCATTGTTACATGTCGGACTCATACTATTATATTATACAACTATGATTGTTGTACAAACTACTATTATCTATCATATTCAAAAACCTATGTATTCTCACCAACTATTTATAGTTGACCCCCCCCATCTTTCCAACTTAACATGTTTCATGTTTATATGCTATTGGAAGTTGTACAAGTCTTGGAACACATAGGAGCTTTGGACCTAGTTTATATTAATCAATTTTTTGTAATCTCTTCTTGTAAGATGAAATGGAAATTGTTAAATATTATTCAACTTTCATTTAGTACCATGAGCTATTGAACAATCATCACTACGTGACATCCCGATGTTTCCGCCATCGGTTGGGGTGTTACATTCGTGGTCAATATAAATTGTACATTTTGTAACGTAAATATAGTGTCTCTTGACTTTTAGTGGAAACACTACGAAACCAAATTCTAAATACTTCCCACCTTTTGATGGCCTTAATTTTTGCAGGCCAAACTTGTATTTTCTTGCTCGTTGATCACATGGCCTAAGAATTGAATTTCTTGTATCTAAAGTTCGCATATAGAAAATTTCGCATAAAGCTTTTCCCTTTTTTAGCAATACAAGCCTACTCTAAGTGTTGCTCGTGAGCTGCCTTGTTCTTGGAGTATATTAGAATGCTATCAATGAAGAAGATCACAAACTTATCAAGGTAGCATTTACAAATCATGTTCATGAACATTGCGGGGGCATTGGTCAACCTAAATGACATTACCAGAAATTCGTAATGAGCATACTTAATTTTGTAGGCAATTTTAGGTACATCTTTCAGAGTAAATTTTACTTGGTGGTATCCGGATCGTAATTATATTTTATAAAAATAACTTACTTCTTGTAGCTGATTAAATAAGTTCTAATCCTAGCTAGCGATTGTTTAGCTTTGGACGCCCCGAAAAGACTATGAGGTGTTCCCATGGATTCAGGTGGAAGGCGAAGAAGGCCTAGGATTGACTACGTATATTCTTTATAGTGACTTTATTCAAGTCTCTATAATCGACGCACATACGCATCGTCCTGTATTTCCCAAGGCGACAGGATGAATTGGACAAACCCTTTGTTAAGCAACTCTTGTAGTTTCTTCTTGAGTTCTTGCATTTATGTTGGGGTTAGTTTGTATTGGGACTTAGCACTCGGTGATGTACTGGGGACAAGGTCGATGCGAAACTCAACATGTCTAATTGGTGGTTGTCACAAGTTTATTGAGAAATAATTCAGGGTATTCTCATACTACCGGCACGTCATCAAGTTTCCGCTTCTTATTAGTATTTACAACATATGCCAAGAAGGTGATACATCCTTGTCGTTAGTCATTTATGTGCTTGTGCTATCCTGATTAGGTTTTTTATTTTGTATGTGTAATCTCCTGATACTACTAGTCGTTTCCTATTGAGTATTCGGAGTCGGATGATCTTTATATCACATACAATTTTTGTGTGATACGGTGCTAGCTAGTCCATTCCTATGAGGTTATGTTATGTTAAATTTTCCAAATGCCATAGACATTAGGTGTATTAGGATAGCAAGGCTGTTTAAGCTTATAGTACAATCAAATCTTGGTGATATAGTGTGATACAGAGTTAACTTTTTCTTTCTGACTCCCATCAGTCATTTTTACTATAAAAGTGTGACCTAAACTTTAGTATGTCCAATTCAAATAAGGTTAAAGTAGTTGACAATAGATTTTCATTGGCACCATTATCAAATAACACGTATGCATATACATCATTTACAATGGTACGCACAGTGGTGAAGCTTGACCTGAGACTTCGGGGGGGAGGGGGGGCTCGAAACTGTATATACCAAAAAAATTCTATACGAATACTATATAATCGAAACTTCTGAGCGAAAATTCGAGGGGGGGGGGTCGGCCGCCCCTCCCCACCCCTTAAAAGCTACGCCCATGGGTACGCACCCATGACTACATCTTGTGTATCTTGCACTTACGAGAGAAAGGTACTCCATTAGGGTTTTTTAAAATGTTTGCCTTTATTCCTCCTCTTTTCTCACTTTCTCTTTGGTGAGGGAGATTTAGCTTATCATTGAATCATCTCGACAGCCATGACGGCACCAGCTTCGACTGTTTTTATGTCTATAAGATTTGGATTTAATAAACACCCTCATTTCAGGCGGCACACCCAATATGATCTATTGATTAATTGTTCCTCAATTTTGGCTAAATGAGTATTTTTTTTATTTTATTTTTTTGAAAAGTGGACTTTATTAAAACAAGCAACCGACCCTCAAAGCAAGGACCGATGCCAACCAACTACAACATATACAAAGGATAAGACGACCAATCCTTCCAAACTAATCTTTTAAACTTTGATCTAGCCCTAAGCCAAAGGAATGACAACGCTTTTATTCTGGCCACTAATTCGATCACTTTAACTTCTTTCTCTTTAAAGATCTTCTCATTTCGAGCACTCCAAATCACTCACATAGCGACCATTATAATCCCTTGGACAATCTTCGAAGCATCATTGTTCCTACACCTGTGATCCAAGTTTAACAAATCCACAACATAGATAGGACCTATTTTGCACCACGATCCGATGGCCGACCAAACCCCAAAAGCCACACCACAACCGGTGAAAATATGTAACACTGTTTCTTCTTCAACTTCACAAAGGGGGCACACATCTTCTCTAATATAAACTTGCCTCTTGTGAAGAGCGATCTTTGTAGGGATTCGATCCATTTCCATATGCTAAATAAAAATCTTCACCTTGAGAGGCACCCACGCAATCCTCCTCATATTAACACTCCTCTGGTGATGCCGATCTGCCACCAACTTCTTCTTAAAGTCCGCCACTTTGTAAACGCCTTCCGAATTACCATCCCACCTCCACGAGTCAGGGGAATCACTTAGGATAATACCATTCAAACGCCTCATGAGCAGCTGTTGTTCCTCAATTTCCACATCTGAATGAGGCAACCTCCTCCAGGAAACCAACACTCCAGCCGTAACATGATCCCACGAGCAGCCACCGTCGCTTGTTTGTGCACCGCAAATTTGAACAGGTTCGGAAAAGCTTGTTTAAACGGTTCATTTCCGCACCATTTGTCGAACCAAAACCTAACCTCTTTACCATTTCCAATCACACTTCTAAACAAGGTTATAACTGAATCAGAATTCCTTTCGTAATTGGCTAAATGAGTATTTAGTCGAGATATTTCATTAAAACAAGTAATATACTCATGGTATGTATGTTATATCGAGTGTTTATTTTTATTTATTTGAAGTGTTTATTAAAATTATATTTTGAAAAATAAATAAATAAATTCAAAGTCTCTATTAAAATCGTGAAAGAGTACAACAAGTCAGCTTCAAAACAATAAAAAAATATCTCAATTCTTAAAGAATCGAAAGGGATTCGTTTAAAACAATGAGAAACTAGAAGTCGATAGTCACACACCTTGCTCAACTCAGGTTCACTCACTTTTATATATTCACCACACATTTCACTCATCTCTTTCAAAACTTAATAAAAACACTACAACAGTAACTAATTTCTTCATCTCTGCAAACTAAGGTAATCGATTATCCACTGATCCTTAATCTAACAATTGATGTGATGCTCACTACAACCTACTTGATTGATTGATTCATTGATCCTTTAGTTGTTGTAACTCTTCGTACGGTTACTGGATCACCGATCGCATTATTAGTTGTGAAATAGTTTTGTTATTGCTGGTGATGCTTTTCCGTTGTTATTTCATCGTAGAATTGTAATCGGAGTAGTATAGTTTAACTGTTGAATCAGGTTTTGGTGTTGTTCTTGCTGCCTATAAATTACTGTAATATTATTATTAAGTTTAATTGGAAATTTAACGGCTACTCTTGTTTTTTTCCGCCACAATCTGGCTTAAATTGTTGATAATTGTTCTAATATAACTTACTGTTACATGATTTTTATCTGTAATTGATAGTAAATTTAATTGCATCTCTTTTGTCAGTTTCCTTGGCAGGAATTATAGATTAACTGTTAACTTATATTTTCATTTCTATTTGATAGTCAATTTAATTACTGTAAATAATATTATGAGATTTGGCGTTTAATAGTTTAAATATGGTTAGGGTTGGCTCAAGGGAGGTGAAATAAAGCTAGGGCTTTAGGACCGAAATTCTAAAAAAAATAATAATTATTATATGTAGGTGATTTTGGCTTTAAGATTGTTGACATTGAGGTTTATGATATGTAATTATGCATACACACTGAGCTGATAAATGAATAATAGGATCTAAAACAATTTTTTTCTTTTTCTCCTTTTAGGAAAAAAAAAAAACAATTTTGTTATTTGCTTTGTGCCTAAAAATGTTTGAGATGCTGAATATAACTCATGGTTTTATTTGTAATTAATAGTTAATATAATTACACATGTCTTGACTTTTTCGTTGCCTGGAATTTTGGGGTAGGTCAGTAGGGTGATCTGCAAAAAACTGGAAGCACTATTTTAACAATATTATTGGTTAGTAATCTTACAAGAAAGTGTTATGGTTGGATGATGCTATTTTATGCAATCAAAGAAAGATAGATGATGGCTACAACTGCGGTAATCGGACTACGGGCAGGAGAAATACTGTTGGGTTCGTCTTCTTATTATTCAGATGTCGGTGAAAGGATATCGAGCAGTAATGATCTTGGGTTCATATTGTCCCAGTTAAGAATGTGATCACTGCAAAAAAGTCACCTACTTATGGCCATGGGTTCATATCCAGAAAACATAATCGAGATACGCATTACATCAGAGCTTTAAAGGAACATGTTGGTACTGCTGCTTCTGGTTCTTTAAGTATAGAGGAATGGATTAAAGGATATGAAGCTGTGGAACTGGAAGGCTTTGATCAAGAGTTTTCGGTTGAAGTTTTGTTGATGTTACAAAAATCTTTATTAGAAAAACAGTGGAACCTTTCGACTGAGAGAACGTTGACTGAAGTCAACCCAACGGAGAAAATCAGCAAAAAGATTTATGGAAGTGGTTCTGTGAAATCTGCACGTAGGCGTAGATTAGATGCTCAGAGGAAAACACATAATAGAAGATTTTCTTCTAATGAAGGGCTTGTTATCAGTCCAGAGTTGCTCCAAAATCATGCAAATAATACGTTGTTAACGCATGAGGAGGTGGTAGATCTGTCAAAAAAGATTAAAGCGGGTCAACGGTTAGAAGAGCAGAAATCAAGGTAACTAACTTATTATCATACCGTTCTTTTTTGTACGGACTTATGTATGTGTTTGTAGTGTTACATAGTTACTGCAATTTAGGAGGTTTATACTATGTTTTGATGATTAACTTGATGAGGATTTTCAGATTGAAGGAGAGTTTGGGATCTGAGCCATCTGAGGTGCAACTTGCAGCATCCATGAAGATTTCACGAGCTGAGTTGCAAATAATACAGATTGAGTGCAAGTTGGCTAGAGAGAAGCTAACCGTGAGCAATATCCGCTTAGTAATGTCGGTTGCACAGAAATATGCTAACATGGGAGTTGAAATTGGTGACCTAATTCAGGTGTCTATTATCTATAAGTAACGTTTTATAAGTGAAGGATTAGATTTTTTAGCTAGTAAAATAGTTACTTATCTACATGCCTGCAATTCTTTTAACGAGTAACTCCACATTTCATTGTAGGGAGGTCTAATTGGACTATTGCGCGGGATAGAGAAATATGATTCATCAAGGGGGTTCAAGATTTCTACCTATGTTTATTGGTGGATAAGACAGGTGAGGACAATAAAAACATTTTTTTAACATACTTTAATCATGGTGTGTTACTATAGCATAATGGGATGTGATCGTTTACACGTAGGAGTTTGCTTCTTACAGACAAAATTCTTGCTTTACTAATATGTACTACTGATGTGAGATGTGTGTGATTTATGTGTAAGAATCAGCTCCCTACGATATTAGAAGTCGCTAATTACTTTGAGATCCACAAGTCAAATGAGCACTAATATATTGTACATGAGTACATGACATTTATCGGAGTCATGAGATCATTGCATTTGATACATCATACAAGTTATCTTTGAGAAAAGTCTACTTTTTTAGGTCCTAATATTTTTATGCTCTGATAATAGTTGTTTGCTACTTATTCTCCGATGTGCCATTAACCTTGTCTATTTCACTCTCCAAATTTTAACACTAAACTAATCATAATAAATTTTTGGTTGGTTTATGGTTTCTAATTGTTGAAAGTTGGTTAAAATGTCGCAAATAATTTTTGCAAAAATAAACTTCAAAGGCTTCAAGATAGTAAAACTAAATGACTTCTATATGGTATGATATTCTTTAACAAGCAATGCGAAACTAGGAATGAATTTAAATAAGAAAAGTAGAAAACTGTTTGCACAGGTTAATCTTTTATTTTATTTTTTACCTTTGTTTAATTTCAGGGTGTTTCGAAAGCATTAATTGAAAACTCAAGAACCCTAAGGTTACCTATCCATATTCATGAAAGATTAAGTGCAATACGACACGCCAAGGCCAAACTCGAGGAAAAAGGAATATCCCCATCAATCGAAGTACGTTTAACGATACATTTACTTAAAATAAACTCTACTTATGCAAACACACACACACCCTTCAGTTTTTAAACTTGAGCTGATGTAGCAATTATCTTTCTGGTGATATAGAAAATTGCAGAAAGCCTGAACATATCAACAAAGAAAGTATTGAATGCCACTGGGGTACTTGAACTTCTTACGACCTATTGTTTATGCTTTTAGTTTTGTTTGTTTTTTCATCATCTTATACCAAGTTCCTTTCTTGTAGGCAAAAAGCAAAGTGTTCTCACTTGATAGGCCAGTATCTCCTTCTTTAAATGGTCTTCCAGGTGATACCTTTCAGAGTGTAAGTCTAGATATTCCCACTTTTGAAACTCACACACACACGCACCTGCAAAATAATGATTGGTACCAGTTATAGGGTTGGTAAAATGGGCGGGCCGTTTGCGTTGTGAATAACATGTCAAAACAGGGATGGTATAGGCCGGGTTGATCCGAAACACTTTCTATCCGAACCTTTAAAATGTCCTGACAAATATTTAACATTCAGATATGATTATTAAACTATATCATTTTCAAAAGTTGTTTACTTTTTAATAAAATTGTTTCAAGGAGTTTAAAATACTCTTTAGGTAGCGTTCGACACATTTGGCCTGTTCTCTTATTGCCTATATGTTCTTCATTTAAGCCATTTTTTTAAAAAGAAGTCCAATATTTCTATTAAAACCAACGGATTTATAAGTAAACGGTTTGAAGCTGTCACTTCTAGTAACATTAGAAGTTATAACTACTTAATATTGTTATGTCTGTTATTGTTGCAGTACATGGCAGATGATCACCTAGAGAACAACCCTTGGCATGGAGTAGATAACTGGGCCCTCAAGGTACTTAAAATGTTTTACAACAGTCATCTGATTGTTCTTTTTTTTTTTTTTGTTCTTAATAACGATATACCAAATTTACCCTTTTAGACAGCCCCTCGTACCTGCAAGAACCACATATTGGAGAGTGATTATAATAATTCATTTTCTAACCCTACAGTAGAATTCATTAATTGATGAACTTCTTTGAATTGTTTAATTGTTATTTTTCAGGATGAAGTGAACAAGTTGATGACCACAACTTTAAGGGAGCGTGAAAGAGAGATCATACGTTTATACTATGGTCTCGATAACGAATTCCTTACCTGGGAAGATATTAGTCGAAGGTACTGAACGAATTCTCTCTCTCCTTTTTTCTGAATTGGAAAAATGTTAACTAGGATTTATCACTCCCTCCTTTTTAGAACCTACACTTAGCTCATATACGTTGAAACGGGTCAAAAGAAGCTCAGGTTGGAACGGAACATTTTTACTACGTGTTGAAATGAGTTTGTCACGTTTTAATGACCCACAAAAACGCTTTTGAATTATTTTTAAATAAAAATAATTAGTTATGGCTTCACCAGTACAACATTATAAAAACAGTGTTATAAAACTTTGAATATGATTTTAAAAGGTTGCATGCGTTAAAGTTGTCAACGATGACTTTTAACTTCAACCCCATTCCTTTCTATCAACTTTTTTGATTTGAACATAAAACATCCAAAATCGATCTAGTTCTTGGTAATCGTCTTCCTCTGAGTGATTTGTCTTTTCAAACCATCATATTTGTCTTTCTGTTGTAAATAAATCATGGCTCTTGCAAAATCAAATAAAAAGGGTAAAAATTGTAAACTAACAATATCAAGCATGCTGCAGGATGGGGTTGTCGAGGGAACGAGTTAGACAAGTTGGGCTTGTTGCACTTGAGAAACTAAAAAACGCTGCCCGGAAGACAAATCTCGAGGCTATGCTAGTGGAACATTGATCTCCTTGCTATATAGGACTAGGCAAATTGCCTGTATATACAAATGATAGATACATATACATGTATACTTTGTAGGTAAAGGCTTGATACTTTACAGCATTGATTGTGCAAAAAAAAAAACAAACGTTTATACCATGTGAAGATAGTGATATTTTTCATACAATCATACTACAGTTAAAACTCTACATTGATTGTGCAAAAAAAAAATGTTTATACCAGTACAGTACATGATGTCGTTTTGTTAAAACTCTACATGTTTCCTAGGTCTCTTTTGGTATCATTTACATTTTATATACTCTGTTTGCATGATTGCATCTCTTTTCTCGAGGGTCAGTGAGAATCACACGGTAAACAAAGAGAGGACAGATTGTGCTCTCTATTTTTGGTACGTTTGGATTCCTTGCCTCCAAGGCAGTCCGTTTTCTGCAGAAAGTGGTTCACACTAATTCAACGACCTTCAGGAACCAAGAGTTTATCTTTATCTGGATAGGGTTTACAATAAAAAAGGGGGTAGTGGCACAACTTGTTGTCCGTCTACCTGTCATTCTCATGTAATTTGTTATGGTTGTTGATCGGTGTCGAAGGACCGGTCAAAAATAAGAGTTTAAGAAAAAAGACCAACTACCTTATTAGTTAGGGTAAGTCGGGTGTCGAACCATAAGGATTATTGTGGAAAGTGTTATTTTTAGCAGCTAAATTAAACTAGACAGAAATGTAAAATCGAATGGTTTGATTGTTGATTAAGTGCAATTAATAAAAACAACGTAAAAGAAAATTGAGTTGTAAACAATTAGAGAAATGATGACCTCTCCGGGATCACGGTTAATCACTTTAGCCAAGGTTTATATAGTTTGCCAATTGATATCACATAGAAATGATATGTGATTAATATGATTGATAAAGTAAGTTCATTAATGACTTCGCTGATAGCCGATAACTAGACCGCGACTGTTGACTCGGTCTTAACAATATCTTAACTACTAGTAATATTGAAAGACACAGCTTAAATGTATTCAATGATCCTCGATAATAAACCGCGTTGGTTGATGAAATCCAAAACGAGCATATCATTCAATAAACGTTCAAAACTGTGACACCCGACAAACTCAGGTTAGTAACTTTTGTCAAACTAGTAAGTCTACCTTAGCGAGTCATACATACATTATACTTAACTGGGTCAGTTGAGTCGTTTCGATGGTTCGGGGAATCATCGGGAGTCGTTACGATGGTCCAAGGGATCATCGGGGGTCGGTCCATAACCATGTGTACAAGGATTGGTGATTTGTAGAATCGCCGGATTTAATGTACACACACGAGTCTCGAGTCCCAGGGATTGGTGAACGAATGTGAACGTGTTAGTTAGCAAGTAATATGTGTTTATAATCATTATATAACTTGTCGGTATGTGAATACGTGCTTATATGTGTTAAAATAGAGTTTAACGCGCCGAAAACCTACATTAGCCTGCAGGGGGCGACTAGCATTCCTAGTGACCACCTGCAGACCCTAGTCGTGTGTAACATCATAAACGATTAGCAACAGCTATAAATACCATACTTGACTTGTAAAACATCATTTGTGAAACCCTACCTCGCCCCAAACCTCTCTCACACTATAGTTAACCTCTGGAACCCGTTTTGTCCTAAAATCTACCATTTCCAAGCTTTAAACATCCTTTCTAGCAAAATCTAATGTGTGTTGTTTATCCTAAGCTTTTATCACGTTGTTATTTTGATCCCTAAAGGTCCAGACCTGATTTTATAAAGTTTGTGTCTTTGAAAACCTTTGAAAAACAGTTTTAAAACAAGTCTAATCCTTTATATGAATTCTATGTGAAGGATTCATGCAAAGAACGATTTTTTGATGATTAAAACATGGGGATTCTTGTGTGTTATATGTTTTGTTGATATGAATAAGTTGTTAGGATGATTATCTAGGATTTTGAAGGTTGTTTGATGTGTTTTGATTAATATGCGTTTTGACCCGTTTGAGTGCATTAGAAGGATTTAGGATGTTATGGGATGATTTGATGATTGTATGATGTTAGGGTTTATGCTAGAATGATGTGGTAACAGTAGGATGATGATTTGCAACATGATATGTGATGAAATCTGATTATTTGCCATTTAGGGTAAATTGTGCATGCATTGATGTGATGTTTCCATAATATTATTCCATTTTGGGAAATGCTTGCAACTAGGGTGTTAGACTGAGGATAAGTTGGGGGGTTTTTTGTTTAGGATAGGTTGCTTGATGATTATGGATTGATGTTGGGTGTTTTTATATGTTTTGGATCTGATTTGGAGGGTTAAACGCGCGAAAGGAGGCAACACTATTGCAGGGGGCGACTAGCTTGCTAGTCGCCTCTGATGGGTCCTAGTTGCCCGGTTGCCCCTACAGATGTTAGTAGCCAGTTTGATACCTAGTCGTGTGTTTTGATGCCTAGTCGTGTGTTTTGCTACTGTAGGTGTATTTTGGGACCCTGAAACATGATTTGACACCTAGGAACATATTGTGAACCCCATGACATGTCTAGAAACCTGATAACACGTGTTCGGAGTCTTATATGCAGTATGTGAACTGTACGTTAGACTTGGTGAACTGTTATGCGTATTAAGTGCATGTTTACAAGTGATTGCTTGGTTACTTGTATTTGGCTAACACATGGGATGTCGGGTCACCAATGGGATATCGGGTCTAGTCTTGTGTGGTCAGATTAACGTTCAAACATGTTTTCAAACGTACTTGGTTATGGTCTGGACATTTAGGGACTAGTTAACCTACGGGTTATTAGTCCGGATACTTATATACATCTTATGATAGGTCGCCGGTATTAGGGACTATCATAGCAGTTGTTGGTGGTGAAAATCCTCAGGATGATTTTACCTTATTTCCTTAGTGTAGCATCCTCAGGATGCTGAATGACTCAACAGACTTCAGGATGTAACTGAATTTTAGCATGTGCACATCCTGAGGATGGACTAACGAATTATCTTTCTATGACATGATTGCAGGTACAATTAAGCTATAATATGGACTTGTAACCTCTTTATAACGTCTATATTATCATATTCAGTCAAAGAAGTCAAAGATGGAAGAGTTACACTCGCAAGCCAAAGTCCAAGCTCGAAGAAGGAGTCAAAGTTGTAACCGATGTGCATTGAATATCGGCGAAGAACGAGGAAACTGTTACTCAACGACTATATTCAGTTGAAACAACACAACGGTCACCTGAAGCTTTCAAAGAACTTAACTAACTAGCGGATTGCACGGGATCTCTTATTGACTTTCATGTAACTATATATAAGGGGATGATCGACGAGTATAGGACACATCACATTCACCTGAATACCACTTGATACTCTGATACCTACAAACACATAAAGCATTATCATTGTATTCATAGAACATGTGACATCCGTCACTTTTCCTTGTATTTTTTTTCTTATAATTCTATGTACGTTAAACCTCAATTAATGAGACGTTATATTTTCATCGTTTTCGAGCATAAAAAAAATATATTGTGACACATTCGGGTTCGTTTAATCATAATATAAGTTAATAATAAGAGTTAATAGCCATTTTCGTCCCTGAGGTTTGGGCCAGTTTGCCACTCCAGTACAAAAGTTTATTTTTTTGCAATTCCTTCCCTGAGATTTGGATTTTGTTGCCAAATTCGTCCTTTTCACTAACTCAGTTAAAAAATGTCGTTAGTGTCAGGGGTATTTTTGTCTTTTTACCTATAATTTAAAATTTTAATAAAAAATCTTACCCACCCCCACCCCTATATCTCTCTGTCTCTTCATTCTCTTTCTCTCTCTCTCTCTCTCTCAAAAACATAACCTGCAAATTCAGTTCATAAACTGCAATCCAAGAACCCATCGCCTCCACAACCATCCCAATCCCCTACACAGTTGGTTGAACCGTAATTATATCACAAAACCATGGCTACAAACCCTAGATAGTAATACCTGGTTATTATTATTATTAACTTAATGGCGAGTTAGGTTAATAAGCTATGGGATGTGTGCTCGGAACAACAGCAGCAGGTACAGATCGCCGGTCAAAGTCAACGGTCCGTCGTAACACTGCAGATGAATCTACTACATCTACTAACACGCAAAATAAAAATAATAATAATAATAAACAGGACGGAGTTGATAAGAGGATCCGGCAAATAGGTGTTGGAGCGGCGGAAGGACGGCGGTTGAAGAAGGAGTATAGTTTGAACACCGCTCCGACTGGAATATTGGCTGTCTGACGTGGCAGGTGATGTTATTAGAGACTGGAATATTGGCTGTCTGACGTGGAGAGTGGTGACGGTGACGGTGGTGGTGGTCTCCGGCGAACGACGTCGTATTGGGACTGTAAATGGAGAAGGAAGGGTGGGGGCGTTGAGTTCAAGAAAACAAGTATGCAGGTTCAGAAAATGGACATGAAAGACAAGAAGCTGACCAAACCCAGATCCAAAAAAGCAAAAAGATAATAACTTTGACATGATTTGATGAACACAGGGGTGGATTCAATAGCAATGGACATGAAAGACAAGAAGCTGACAGTAACAGGGGATATAGATCCAGTGTGTGTTGTGTCAAAACTTAGAAAGATTTGTCACACAGAGATTGCAAAAAAATGGACATGAAAGACAAGAAGCTGCATATGGATCTAGAGAGAGAGTGTGAAAGAGAGAGTAGAGAGTGAAAGAGAGAGAAAGAGATATAGGGGGTGGGAATGGGTGGGGTGAGGTAGGGTAGGGTAGGGGTAAGGTGGGGTAAGATTTTTTATTAAAATTTTAAATTGAAAGTAAAAAGACAAAAATACCCTAACACTAACGACATTTTTTAACCGGGTTAGTGAAAAGGACGAATTTGGCAAAAAAATCCAAACCTCGGGGAAGGAATTGCAAAAAAAAAACTTTTGTACTGAAGTAGCAAACTGGCCCAAACCTCAGGGACGAAAATGGCTATTAACTCTAATAATAATAATATAATAGATAAAACCTTGTCTAAAAAATAAATGCTTGGGACGGGGTTCGAACCCGCATCCCAAACCGGTTCAACACATATACACATCTAACCAATTGAGCTACACCATGCTATCTGTTTAGAAACCCATCTTAATAATTATATACATACTTGAAAATCGATCAGTTTGACTTAAAAAGTCAACTGATTCGCGTCAATCATCATCAATCAATCTCTATAACGCGTAATTGAATCTGGAATGGAAAGGTGTTGATTGCCATTGACCAGACGCGTCAATTTACAGCAATAATCGTCATCAATCATACCTATTTTACATCAAGGACGCGTCAAACACATTCAATTCGAGTCAAAACATACCAAATCTACAATCCGACCCTTGCCCTATAAATTGAACGTGCCTAGACAGTCCCTACTCGCCGATAATCATTCCTTTACCCTCAATTTCTGTTAATAACCTGTTATTGAAGCATCTCTGATCGTTTCTTTGACGTTTGCGTTGACAAGCTCGCATACCGATCACGATTCAGTGTAAGTTCTTCTTTTTTTGTGGGTTTCACTCATCGGCCCCTTGTGAACAATAGCCCCAAAGATTCAGGGGCTATTGAACACGAATTGAATGAGATTGGTAAATTAGGGCACGAATTGTGTAGAATTGGGGAAGAACACATGAAACAGATTATGTATATAATTATTTTGTAACAATGAAATACACAACCAACTGGTGTAGACCAGTTGGTTTACACGCTTAATGATGGAACCCGAACCGGCCATGAGCCAAGGTTCGAGCCCCACAAACCTTGTTTTATTTTTCTCCTTATTAAACCTATTATCAAACTAACACATTTAACATATATAATTATTTTCAATCCAATATATTTCGTTCTCAGGGTGTGGCTCAGTTGGTGGCCACGCTTGTGATAAAACCCGAACCGGCCAGAGGCCCGGGTTCGATTCCCATAACCAACAAATATTTTTTTGCCATTTTTTTATATATACTTAATACATTAAATCTTTTAAAATAGTTTTTAAATAATAAACATGGTTTATAAATTCTATAAAAAATTATTATATGATCTTCAAATGATAAAGTTCATCACCCAATTTTTAGTTTTTCAAAAATAATTTATTTAATATATATTATAAATATTACAAATTTATTCATTTAAAATTATAAAATTCAATAAAAATATCTAAACGATTTTATAAAATTCCACAAAAATTACACTAAACTTTTATGACAATAAACATTTCAGAAATTATTTTTAATTCAGAAAAACCGGTCATTTTATATTTTTAATGAATTTTTGTTAGTTTTAATCATAAATAAATCATAATAAAAAAAAAATTCAATATTTTTGCACCAAAATTTTATATAAATTATTTCTAACTATCTAGAACTGAAATACAATTTTTAATTCAGAAATTATTTAATTTTAATATTTTTAGATATTAAAGTCATATTATGACAATTTGAAATAATTAGATTAAATATTCTATTTTCAAGAAAATCATTTTATAAAAATTATTTTCATACTCAAAACCTTATGTTGTGACTATATTCAACTTAAAATTTTACAAAGAGACTTTTGTTTATTTATTTATTAAATTTCTTATATTTAATAAACAATTTGATTATTAATCAAATAAATACTTATCCCCAATTCGAAACCCTAGAATTACATGTATCCTAGAGTTATTCCCTTACACATTATCAAATTCTTTAGGTTGATCATTTGGGGTAATCTCAATTCAAAACTCGTTGTCCAGTTAAATTCCAAGCTATTACGTGAACAGTGAGTATTCCTACCCCCTTTTTGCTTTTATACATTTTTGGGGTGTTACATGTACACTATTACAATTTCAAATACAAGTTTACATTTTTACAATACAATTCTAGTACTATGTGCATTGCTTACAACGTGCTTTATGCTTAGACAATACATGTGGATTACATTTGTACTTAGTGAAATCATTAACATGGTATAAGCCGACCTTAACATTGGATAGCGCTATTTGGATTGACAACCCGCCTAGATTGATTCTCCCCCTTTTCATCGGAGAATCCGTGGCCATTGTTAAGTTATCACCCATTTATTGGATGAGTACACCACCGTTCATAAGTACATTATACAGTCACAGGGTTGATTTCGCTCATTTGTATGATACATAGTTTACATATTTGCACTGTAGCTTGCACTTGAATTGTATATCTTTTTAACTTACTATATATATATATATATATATATATATATATCAAAACTAGGAATGCTCACCAACATTTCATATGTTGACCAAACCTATTTTTGTACATGTTTCAGGTGCAGTTTGATCTAGTGCTTTAACAAGAGACATTTAGTGCTTTACTTTAATTCAGTTATTTCAATATTTACATTTCATTTAGACAATGTATTTTCCATTTCCATGTAAGACAATTTTGGTTTATTCAATAATATTTACATTTTAGTACCATGTGCTTTTGAACAATCGTCACTACGTGACACCTCGATGATTCCGCCATCGGTTGGGGTGTTACAGAACACTCGTCCATCATTCATCCAAAGTTGTACTATTTTTACATTATTAATATTAACAAACAAGGCAGGGGCTTAGACTCCTTCCGAGGTTTTGTGCCGGCGATCAACAACTGATCAAGGGCTTTCCTCGTACATCGGGTGTTGTTCTCTTGTTGCATTACATTTACTTTCATTGATCTTAGCCTATTACACCATTCTGCCAGACAGTTACATCCTCAAGATATAACTGTCCATCCTCAAATTTACCTTTACCATCCTGATCATAGTTGTCATATATTTGTTTATTTTACATCTTGATACACTATTTTTCAGAATAAAACTTGACTTTAAGCATATTCAACACAAATAGCACTCTACCTCACTTTTACCAATTCGGAAAACAAAGTTATTTCTAGGAAGTAATTTTTTACCAAAACAGCAGTGGTGTAACTGTTTTGAGAAACGCAACTTAAGGTGAGTTTCACATCTCCACTTTTACTGGTTTTAGTTTCGGGGGGAGAAACATGCTACGTATTCCTATTCATAAAACTTATGTCATACTATGGTCGTCTTTTGGTTACTATACGATTTGTTAAAGTCCCGGGGGAAACCATAAATGTGCGGTGTAGCACAACGGGGGAAATGTGGATAGATCTATTTGGGCTTGACCGGCCCCACTCGGGTCGACTGGACGTCAGACGGGTGCATATTGTCTCTACTTATGTATTCATTATTCGGGCAGGAGTATTCTTGTATTCGTGTTCAGTAATGGTTTTCCAATCGTAATAGTAGCAGAACATACGCCTAGCTAGCGTACACGTGACATAGTATTGTCGGGATTGATTTTTGTAAACTTTTGGAAATGTTTTATAAAAACCTGTGAACTCACCAGCATTATATGTTGACATTTTTGGCATGTTTTCTCAGGTCGCTAAGGTAGCAGCACATGGGCTAGGCGCATGGGTCTTGCATGGCTTCTAGGGTTTTCTAGTTGCATGTTTTCGAATAATTATTTCAGACTACGTTATCTTATTTGGGATTGTAAATATGTTTAAGCTTCCACTACTGGTTTTATGTTATTAAAAACTTCATGGTTTGGTATACGTATTTTACATTTAGTTGTCGTTTATTGTGACCGTTGACTTGGATCCTGGTATGTCATGCGTCTCGCAGTAAAACCCCGCACGTGGAATTTGAGGGTGTGACAAAAATCACTATTAATGTAAACCACAAGTGAAATCAAAAGTTTAAACATTCATAATTTCAATCCAATTGTTCGACAAACACTAACCCTTGCAAAGATAACTAACCATTCACCCGGAGACGATCACAGGTGATTAGCTGCTCATGATGGTGCAAAATGCGTTACTTGATTGATTAGGCCTTGTAAACATCTTGATTCGGGTGAAGAGTTGATTAGATGATGATATTATGTGATGATTTAGTTTCCAAATCTCCCAAATGATGGCTTGTCTTAGACTATTGACGGCTGACCTCTTAGGGTTTAAGTTTTTTCATTCAAAGACCCCGAACAAACAAACTTCCTTTTTTAGTCATCATCGTCGTAACTTACGGCCAGACTAAGGAGGGTTACGGCCAACCAATTCTGACCTGCACTTTATGATTGCTGCTTGTGCCTTGCCTTCTCGCCGTCCCTTACGGCTGACTCAAAGGGGGTTACGGCCAAAGCACTCTGAACTTCATTCTTTATTTTGCAACTTCCATAAGCTTACGGCCAACTTCCTAGACTTACACTTCATTCTTAACACATGAATCCTGTAACCTACGACCATATAACCGTAACAACTTATAAAGCATATCAAAACAAACCCTAGCCTACTTGACAATTTAACTTATTTCAGTATTATTAATTTATAACGTTTTTCTGCTTTATGGTGTTATACCCCCTGTTTTGGGGGTTTAGAAAGCGATAATTCACTTTTAACTTAAAACTTTTCATCTTTTACAATTTAATCTCTTAAATTTTTTTTACTTTTAACCCAAAGTTTTTTTATCTTTTGAAATTTAACCCTAACACTTTTTTACTTTCAACTTCGACCCCCCTTAATTTCATCTTTCGCAAGTTTTTGTTTTGCGTTTCGTTTTAATTTTGCGAGTTAAAATGCCGCAACGTGCGTGTGGATGTTAAATATTTTTCATCTATTTTTCCCGTTTGAGATGCTCGTTGCACACATCTATTTTTCCTCGTTCGACTGCTTCATTGCAATGCACGAGCCCTATACTGACTTAGTTATTTTTTCTATGTTTTACATTTCAGTATAACTTCTTCGCATTAACACGCTGCAACGATTTTACGTCTACTTTTCGTTTGGTGTTATTTTTTCCGAATTTTATTTATTTTGTTTTTACGAGCTTTTCGAGTGTTAGTGATCGCTGGGGGTGGTGTGACATTGGTGCTACTTGACACGGTTTTATGCCCTTCTCGTAACGCGGGGGTTCTTAATACTAATTATTAATAATTAGTAGTTAATATAAAAATCAGTATTTAAGTATGTAGATGATGATTAAAATATAACTGAGGTGGGTTAAAAACACTGAAACTATTATAGGGTGCAATGAAAAAAAGTGAAAGGAAGTAGTTTAGTGATTTGTTAGTGGTGTGGGAAACTCTACTGAAAAAAAATAGTGAGACCACTAAACATAACCTAACACACATTCACAACACATCCAAACCCAACCTAACAATCTATTTTTTTAATCAATTCTGCTTTTAATTAAATTTATATTGGGTTTACACTAAAAAAATTAAGAAATACCATGTATGTAGTTTCCATTTTAAGTTTAAATATTACAAGATCTTTGAGTAATTAAATTTTTGAAGGAATTAGTTTGGGCTGCAACCAGTTATATTATCACTTGTGACATGGGTGGTGGGGGCGATGGTCGACGGCGGCGACAACGACTGTAGCGGTATTTGGTGGGTGATGGCGATGTGAATGCTCTTAGAAGGAATGTAATGGAGAAGGTAATATAGATGATTCAATTACCTTAACCAACAAAACCTCTTTTTTTCATTCTATCACAATAGTCAATTCCATTTCGCCTCTTATTCGTGCGTATCAATCAATACTTAAGTTGTGTTCCCAGTCTCATTTAAGGAAGGAAAAGAAAGGAAAATGATTGTGGTTTCAGAGCTTTCTTCTAAGAGGTGAAAGAAAGGAAATGTGAGGAAAGAGGATGCGTGATTCAGAGTTTTTTTAAGGAATGAAAAGAAGAGAGATTGAGAGAAATAGTTTGAAAAATAGACTAATTTTTATCATTCCAAAGTGGGGAGATTTAGAGAGAAAGAGAAAAGATGAGAAAAAAAGGAAAAGAAAAGAAAGGGGGAGGGTTTTATTTTCCTTTCTCTTCTTTTCTCTCGTCAAGTAAACTCGGGAACATAGCGTTAGTTCACTAAGACTATCCCCATTCACAACCCAACCCAATCCAACTTTTTAATAAAAAAAAAACTAGTTTCTCTCTTTTCCACTTACACAACCAACCAAACTCAAATTTTCACTCTTATTAACAGCCCAACCTTCACAGTATTTTATAAAATAAATAAATGTAATTTATATTTTTGGTTATTTATTAATACTTATTAGAAATATAAAAAATAGTTAGTTTATTTTAAAAAAATTAAGTTATTTAATTTAAAAATATTTAAAAAAAATGCAAAAACATATTTATATTCATCAAACATACTTAATTAAATAGATAAACCAAATTACAGTCGTATCATGAAATATAAAATTACGCTTATAAATAATACAAACTATATAATTATTCATCTTCACCGAACTTTTGCCATATGTGATAAATTATATCGTTTTGTAATGCGATATGAACAGTTGTTCCCTATTGGTCATATAACTAGATAAGTTTCCAATTAATTAAATAGAGTATTGAAAATGTTGTTCATTATCCTGACTAGAGGTTCTCCGTCGTCGGTTTTGAGGTCTATCATCTAGAATTTCGGATGGATCATAATAGTTAAGGTATGTGACTCGTTCATTCTCAATGATCATATTATGCATGATACTACACGCAATCATAATTTCCCCCCATCATATCTCTGTCCCACACATGACATGGGTGTCGTAGAAATGCAAAACGAGCTTGTAGAACTCCAAATGCTTGTTCGACATCTTTTCTAGCAACCTGTTGATGTTGAGCGAACAACTTGTGTTTCCACAACTGTGGAGAAGTTATTGACTTGACAAAGACAGCTCATGGATGATATATGCCATCAGTAAGATAGTATGGCCTATTATATTCCCGGCCATTCAGAACATAGCTCACCTTTGGTGATTGACCTGACAACACATCATCAAAAAGAGGAGATTGGTGGAGGGCGTTAATGTCATTGTACGTACCTGGTGTTATAAAGAATGCATGCCATATCCATAAGTCATATGATGCAACGACTTCCAAAATGATTGTTGGTTTGCCATTTCTATCTACATATTACCCGACCCAAGCGGTGGGGCAATTTTTCCATTCTCAGTGTATGCAATCAATCAATGCTTCCTATCATACCTGGAAATCCACGTTCAACCCCGACATGGGGCAATCTTCTTAAATCATCTTCATTAGGCCTTCTAAGGTACCCTTGACTAAAACATGAAATGACACTGTCTACCAACCTTATAAAAGCATCCCTTGTTACAGTGTCACTCATTCTCAAGTATTCATCTTGTGCATCTGTTGATGTTCCATACGCCAACACCCGTATAGCTCTGATACATTTATGCACTGATGAAAGACCTTTTCTTCCTATGGCATCACGTCTTTGTTGAAAATATATATCATTAGCTGTAATAGCAACCACTACATGAAGGAATAATGGTTTTCGCATTCGAAATCTACGCCAAAATATGTCTTGATCATATGTTGGGTTGTCAACAAAGTAGTCGTTCATCAAACGTGCCTCACCTTACTCGCATTCATGATCACGATATCTTCTTCTTGCTTTAGGAGGATTATCTCCTATGATCATATTTGGCATCCTTAAAAATATTTCACAAATGAGGTTATCAGGTCGTTGATTTTTCTCAGCGAGCCTGGCTTGCCATTCATCAAATTCATTCAAGTTTGATAAATTGGAACTTGCTAATAGATTTTCATTTTGAGACATTTTTCAAGGAGGCTGGAAATGAAGAGTTGGTGTTGAATAAAATGAGTAAACTGCACAGATGGTTCCTGTGGTTTGCACGAATTGCAGAGATGCCCCCATCTATTTTCAATGGTCTCTAACGTTGACATTTTATAACATTTTGGTCCCTACCGGCTAACGTTGTTAAGTTTTATCAGTTAAGTCATGTAAAATGACCAAAATACCCTCACCATATAAAAAAAATAAACCCCCTTCTCCTTCCACCTGTGCAAACCACCATCACCATCACCATCACCATCACAATCACCAACCCTTATTCAAACCACCAACACCACCACCTCTTCCTCCTCCAACGACCACCACCCTCGAACAACCGCCACTGCAACACCACAGAACCTCGTAAATCAAGCAACCTCACAGCCGTCATTCCAACAAAATCAGCACTTGTGATTTACAGTTTACCTACCTGAGATGTGAAATAACCCAAAGTAACTCATTAACTCATTTCTAGGTAAGCAGATCAAACTTGCCGCCGCTTCAAAAAACAAAGGTCTCATTTGTTTGTGACAACTCATAATACGAATTGTTGCAATCATTTCAAAACCCACCATCACCGATACTTTCTACCATAGCCAAATCAGATCATCCTCATCACAACTCATAGATTAGCATCGAAGAGAAGGAGTTTTACCTTGGAGATCAAGTCTGACCATCAGAAACCACGTCACCGTCGTCGTCCTCTACGGTATCACCACCATCGGACTAGGGAGGGGGCCGGTCGGAGGTTGCAACCAGCGGTTCCTCTTTATTCGATCTATTTCCTCTCTCTCGGTCACTTTCTCTCTCTATCAAGTTGTGTCCAGTGTGTGAGAGTTTTAAGAGAGGGAGTATGGGTGTGTTTGGGTGTATATGCAGGAAGTGGCCAGTGATGGTGGTAGTAGTTAGTGAAGATGTTGGTTGTAGTTGGGGTTGAGAGATGAGAGAGTTTATAATATATTTTATTTTTTATTTTTTAAAAGGGGTATTTTAGTAATTTTACATTGACTTAGCTGAAAAACTTAACCTCCATCCAAGTCAGGGACCATCGATGAAACAAAATATAAACCACATATCCCATACGTGTAATTTTGAAAGGCTGAGGAGCAGAGTTTAAATTTGGGCAAACCACATGGACCATCCGTGCAGTTTACTCAAATAAAATATGTCAATGTTACGCTCTTATTTATACAAGAAAAATAATGAAGATAATGTTGGATATCTGGTTAATAATGTTAAATCTTTTTATCTAAATAAAATCCAAGCATCCAATAAAATGTTGACATGTGGAAACAAAGATAATGTTGGATATCCGGATAATAATGTTAAAGCTTTTTATCAAAATAATGTTGGAGATGATAATAGTTCGTAATTAAATATGTTACAAATGCATTACAAACCAACTAAAAATCAAACACACACTTAACTTGACTAAACCAACTAAATATAAAACACACGCTAAACTTGATCTATTTAGATAGACCCATAACACTTCAACATTGTATGGCGTTTTATGCTTTCTTCTTCGGGCGTCAAGAACTGTTTTTGTAATGTTGTGTTCAAATGCATACTTTGCTCCCTTTGTTTTTCAAACTCGAGTCTTTCTTTCATGAGTTTAATTTCACTGTCTTTAGTAAGCCTCATTGCGTGAAGCTCTTCAACAAATTCAGTAGAAACCTTACATGTTTCTTTTCCTTTTCTTTTAGTTGCATCTATGTCACACCCTGCTAAGGCGGAAACACGGGAATTCGACCTCGAAAGGTTTTCAAACACAAGGTACAAGCAATACACACATATTTATTTAAAAGTACCATCGACGGATGGTCGTTGACTCGTTGTCATAAACTTATTAAAAATAGAGTAACATTGTCTGAAATGCATGAATCTGAAATTACAACATTACGGGTTTGACAAAACCCCATCCATAGTGATAGTGGTACCACCCGGTGCATGCTTGGACCCCTCTCTCAAACCCCCGTTGCTCTCCATTAGTTACCTGAAAACATGCATAACAGATTTGTCAACATAATGTTGGTGAGTTCACAGGTTTGTATGTGACAAGAAAACTATTTATGTAATTCGTGTATGACCAATCATAAGCTAGCTAAGCGAATGATCATTGTGCAAACCATGAGTCCCGTAACCAAACATCCTAACTGTTGTGCCTCGTGCATTATACACTAAAGACAATGTATGTATGGTAGAATACTAACACTCTTTTGTATGTAACTGGTTAGAGCGACTAACCAAGAGTGGGGGTGTCAACCCAATAGATCTATTAAAGTGTTCCATGGCTTTGATAGCTAATGGTTACAGTATAATGTAAGGACGATGACTTTTGAGATCTCATGAACCGAATGTCTCATGTTCCACATGGCAGTCAAAATAGAATATACACCTCAAACGTTATTGAACTAGTTGTAGCATGTTTTCCACCAAAATGTAAGAAATAGTAAAATGGGGCCATGAAAACTAACCTGATAGAGATGTATGTGGTCTAGTGAAGCCAAAATGTGAAGCAACTATCGTCCAGACAGTAATTGCCCTATGATTATTGAGGACGTAGTAAGTTGTGTGTTCTTATTTATCATACATGTGGGGCACCCGTTATTGTGAACCATGTCGTTCGATGTGAATTGTGTTTATGTACGGGAGGCTTGAAGTAGATCATGAAGTTGACCCATATGGGCCCCATGTAGAGTCATGGGCCACATATTGTCTCTAATCCACCACGTAAGGTTATTTTTATTGTAAAAACGAGTGTTCTAACATGAGTTAAGCCTTAAATATGTGTAAGCATGAGCTATCATGTGTTTTAGTTGGACTTAACATGTGTTAGCAATTAGTAGCCGATTATTCCTCATAATGTATCATCGCAAATGATTAGCTAGGGGTTAAACTTAGCTTGTCAAGGTACCCACGGCTTATCACAAGATGTGTTAATGTGTGACCTTCTGTTGGGAGCCGATTGCATACCTTGATTAGGAACCTTTATCATAAAATACAAGCTAAACATGTTTTAGTTATAAAAACCGGTTCTAGTTGATGAGTTCATGTGTGATTTGAGCCAAGATGTTTCAAGGTTTCATGTATAAGTGTGACCGATTGTTTAAACATACTTGATCAAACATAAGTAGAACAAAATACTCATAATGTGCACGACTTAAAAGCTTGGTTTAACCCGATTATTAACACAATCCAAGGGACCGATTGGTATGATAAAAAGACTTGGGTTTGGGTTCACAATAGGGCTGATGGGGTATAAGAGTCATAGGTGGTTAGGATTTACCTTAATGCTTGATGAGAGGGAGGGGAACTCGTGGCCTTGTAGCTTCCTAGAGTGTGCCTTGTATGGATCAATTTGGGGTATTAAGAAGTGGGTTAGGGAGGGCCGAACCTTGTGAAGGTTGTAATGTTTGTGTTGGTGCAATGAGTTGATAAAAATGCCCCCTTTATATAGAGATTCAAGTGGGTAGTGGACAAAACAAAAGAGGGTAAGGGATCCTTGTTTTAGAGGTCGATCAAGAGGTATAGACACGAAATGCATGCTTAAGTTTTGACAACCCATCCTCCCCTGTTCCATCCCTTTCCTTTGGCCATCATAGAACCCAAAAGAGGCATGTACTTCCTTCTTGGAGAGTGGAATGTATCCTTGTCTTATACTTAATCTTATGCTATCCTATGTCATGTTTCCTCTTCCTTGCTTATGGCCGAATGAGGACAAGTGGTTACAAAGGGAAATGTGGACTTGCTAAGAGGTGTTAAGAAGGTTTGTTGTATAGTGATTTTGGTGTAATATGACAACATGTATGAGCTTTCCTTTTGTCTTGCATCGGCCGATTATTAGAGATAGGAAAGAGATGAGTAATCTTGTTAAAAGTGATGTTTTAGAAGCTTCCATATCTAGTCCTTTTCACCTTGAGTTGGCCGATAGGTGTCATGGTTTAAAAGGGAATGGTTAGTTGTTTAGGGCCTTGCTATTTAAGTGTTCTTTCTATTTGGATGCAAGGTTTAACTATATGTGTGAAAGTGACTTGTGGTAAATGTAGTGTTGTGTGTTTCGGCCGATGAGTATGTCATCAAGATCACCATTCTTTTGAGAAGTACTAGGGTCTCGGATGTAGTGATAGGTATGATCAAGTCCTAGTTGTGTGAAATGATGATCACATGGTTTGTTTGTTTGTTGGGTTTCGGCCGTGGATATAGACAAAAAGAGAGATAGTTTTGATAAGTGAATAGGATTGTATCGCAAAGTGTGGCAAGATGTCTCTTGAGTTTGTGTACAAGGGTGTAAGTCTCAATTATTGGATGAATGTTAAGACAATAAGATCTTTAAACACATATGTACATGTATATGTGCGTGTATATGCATATGTATTGGGTGCATGATTGTGAGTCGTTTAAGACATCATGGTTAAGAGTTTTTCAGAACTCATGAGCTTAGGGGTTGATTAACCTTGGACTTAGGTGATCAACACGTATTAGTTTTATAGTTCATGAAATTTGTGAACACGTGCTTGTTTGTTGTCAACACATGTTAGTCTCTTGGGTGTTTGCTTACTTGTGTTAGTGGTGAGTTACCATGTATTAGAGTGTGGTAACCTCATGGGATGCCTCCTGGTGAGCGTCGGGGTGTTGTATGCATAAACAGTTGTTGAGTTTTCTGAATACTCAGGCTTCACTGGACTGGGGGGGTATTGTGTGTGACAAACGTCTAATTATGCACATATAATAACAAATAATAAATGGAATGCGTACGGATGTTGATCTGAATCGTTGACTGTTGTCACAATCTATACCAATTGGACGTTGACTTGTGGAACCACCACTAGTTGGTGTGTTTGGGTTGGGATTGACACAATACTCCCCTTCTTTAGTAGTCCTAGTTCTTTTTGAGCTACCACCACTTTCTTTATTATCCTCTTCAGGACGTGAACGTCTTGTGTCATGGTTTATCTATAAATCCCACTTTGGGTGCTTACACATAACTTCATTAAAAACAACATAGTCAGTAAACTTGCTCTTCTTATCTTTCTCATGTAATTCATGAGCTACACTCTCAATATCTTTCTGGCCCTTTCCACTTTTTCGTTGGCGATATGCTTCCCTACACGCAACAACCCACTTCTGGCCATTTTCGCTAAGTCGTTTAAAACGACCTTTCATTTGAGCTTCATTCCTCGCACTAAGCTTTTATGGATTTTTTGCTTAAGCTGCATCGTACATTTTCTTTACTTGTGCCCACAAATTTGATACTTTTTGGTTTTTGCCAACAATACTATTTTCGCTAATCATACACCATGCTCACATTAAAGCGACATCTTCAGCAATATCCCATTTACTAGCTCCTCATGATTCATTTTCATAAATTTGTGAGGTTTGAAGGTTTTCATTAGTGACAAGAACTTGACTTGCATTTGGAAAAAAAAACGAGAGTTTTGATAGTATTGAGTATTGGGATAGTCTTCAGAATATCCAAGGTTCATACAAAGATTTGGATACAAATGATTCATGGTAGAAAATATGAAAGAAAAAAAAAAGAAGAGATAATGGTATTGGATATAAAACTATGTTAATATGATACAATATTTATAGGGAAAGATAACGATATATATATATATATATTAAACAAATAATGTTAGATTTTTTAGATAATAAACTTGATTTAGAAAATCTCCTAAACCAATAAAAAACCGCCAAGTGTTTGATTTTTTTTAAACAGATAATGTTAGATTTTTTAGATAATGGGAAAAATATGAATGATTGTTGATATTATTTTATATACAAAATACATTTTTTTTTTTAAAACGAAGTTTGTTTTTAGTAAAATTTATACTATCATGTTTATAAAAAAACTGATCAAGATTGTATTTTTATATATATTTTTAAAATGTTAATTATTAGAAGTTATTAAAGAAAAACAAATTTTATTTATAACTAATCAGGTCGAAATAAAAAACAAAAAAAAAAGTATATGTTTCTTGTAGTATCTTGACACATGGCATGATAAGATACCCAATCTAGTTTGCAATCTAGATTGTGGGAATAGTTGTTTTTCACCTTTTTTTTTCTTTTTTATTTTTAAATAGGAGTTAATATGAATTTTCGTCCCTGTGGTTTGTCTAAAATAAAAGGTTCAGCATGTATATAATACCCTAAGTACCTGTGGTTTCTTTAGCTAACACTTTACGTCCATGAAACTAACGACCGTTAGGTTTTCTTTTAGTTTTTGGGTAAAATGACTAATATACCCCCTCAATCTTCTATGAAAGGACTATTATACCCCCATCTTCTTCTCCAACCAATCCACCCACCCACCACCACCTGCAACACCACCACCATATCCACCGCCACCCTCCCTCTCCTCACCATCTCCTCTCTCCTCCTGCAACACGATCACCACCATCTCCTCTATCCTCCACCCACCACGTGCAACACCACCACCTCCTCACCTTCTACTGATTAAGCCATATGGGGTTTTGGATAACAGTGATGGCGAGTTTCACAGTAACACCAAAATACTTGCTTCCTCCACCTTCGTTCTTCATCTCCGTTGCAAATTGGTCCACTTATAACTAACGTGCAACAAACTAAAGGCAGTGTATGTTACCGGAGAAACAGAGGTTCATTGATAGTCACTAGAGCTGGACCACCAGGTGCCACCACTTACCTCTTTGCATTCATCTTTCCTCTCCCTCTCTCCTCGCTCGCTTGTGAAACTCCGACGTGGTTTCATCGGGGGGATGGAAAGTCACCGAAGATGAAACTCCGATGACTCCGGCGCCGGTGGCTGTAAGGAGTTTGTTGGTATCGATTGGATTATTATTAAAGAAGCAGTATTAGTCACTGGATATGCATGATTCGCCTCGGATTGTGATGATGTAAGTGAAACGAACGACTATGAGGAGGAGAGAGAGTAAGAGGAAGCGAACGACGACGTTTCGGAGGAAGCCGCGTTTAGCGTTGACCGGATCCATGGTGGATTCACTTAATTGGATATGATTAGGGTGAGTACAATGGGAGAAAAACAAGCGGAGGTGTGGTTAGCGCCGATTAGGGTAAGGTAGGTGAGGGTCATTGGAAGAAACGAAGAGGAATTAAGAGTAATAACATTTCATTGTTGGTGTGGTGGAGTGACGTTCCGATGGTTGGATGTATGGATTATTATTATTATTATTATTATTATTATTATTATGTCAGTAAATTTCTAGGGTTTATTGGAGTGAAGGTGGTGTTGCAGGTGGTGGCCGGAGAAGATGGGGGTATATTAGTCATTTTACCCACAAACTAACAGAAAGCCTAATGGCGGTTAGTTTCATGGACGTAAAGTGTTAGCAAAAGAAACCACATGTACTCAGGGTGTTATATACGTGTTGAACCTGTTAGTTTAGGTAAACCACAGGGACGAAAATTGCAATTAACTCTTTAAATAGTGACACAATACTTTTCAAGATTACCAATTGGGATGGTCAAATGACATTGAGAATGGTCTAAATAATAAAGGGAAAGTGAATATGGTGCTATCACACACCTAAGCTTAGATGCAAAACCTTTCAAAACTACGCCGTTTTGATTGAAACCCCTAAAAATCAAAAGTAAAACACACATTTGTACTCCTTTTTAGGTAATTCATGGTTCTTCTCCTTATTTACGGTCCATCGAAGTCGCCATCGTGTTTCGATTTGCTTGGTCTTTTTTTTTTTTTTGAATTTGAAAGCTTCAATGAATATCATTCAACGTGATCTTTTTAATTTTAATTTGAAGTTTTGTTTTTCAATCTTTTAGTCTTTGTTTCCTATAATTCAATAAATATGCTATAAATAATCGGTTAGGACTTCACCAAGGGCCTGTGTTGAGATAGGACTTCACCAAGGGTCTACGTTGAGTACGTTTCTTTTTGCGGCTGTTTTAGATGAGTTGTCAAAGTCGATTCAGGAGACGGTTCCATGGTGCATGCTTTTTGCGGACGATATTGTGCTAGTTGCAGAGACTAAACAGTGCCTTAATGAGAGGGTAGAGGACTGGTGAGAAGCGTTAGAGAGCAAAGGGCTTAGAATTAGTCGTTCCAAAACTGAGTATCTATGCTGTGATTTCAGTGGTGTAGGCGGCGATGATACCCAAATTACCATTGAGGGTCAAGTGGTTCCGCAAGTGACTAAGTTCAAGTATTTGGGATCCTATGTACAACATGATGGTGAGATTGATAGTGACGTAGCCCACAGCATTCAAAGTGGCTGGGTTAAGTGGAAAACGGCTAGTGGAGTATTGTGTGATAGGAGATTCCCAGTTAAACTAAATGGGAAATTTTATAGGGTAGTAGTTAGACCCGCTATACTGTATGGGTCAGAATGTTGGGCCATCAAGAAGACACAAGCACGCAAAATAGAGGTGGCAGAGATGAGAATGTTGAGGTGGATGTGTGGACATACAATAGTAGATCGGATAAGAAACGAGGTCATCAGGGAAAGGTTAAGAGTGACTAGTATATCAAAGAAGATACAGGAAGGTAGATTGAGATGGTATCGACATGTGAAGCGGATGGGGTCATCAGCTCTGGTAAGGGCAGTTGAAACCCTTACCGCCGAGGGGATGAGCGGATTAGGCATGATTTATTAGATTCACACCTCTCTGTGGACATGGTCCAGGATAGGGCTTCATGGATGTGTAGGATTAAGGTCAAGGACCACTAGGGAGGGTACATTAGAGCTTTAGTTATGTCCCAGGGACTTAGCCTTGCTTACACTTTAGAGGGACTCTATAGGTGACTATATATTATGGTGTTTGATGTTTAACGTTGTTTTTAGTCCAGAGAACTCTCCCTATTTTCATTGATTATTAGTCACATCTTTTTTTTTTTTTTTTTTTTTTTTTTTTTGATTGAGCCGAGGGTCTCTCTGAAAGCAGCATCTCTATTTTCAGAATAGAGGTAAGGTTTGTCTACATCCCACCCTCCCCAGACCCTACTTGTAACTTGCTATTTGTGAGATCTACTGAGTATGGTTGTTGTAAATAAGTGTTTGAGGAAAAAAAATGTGTTTGATTAAAAAACTAATATAATTACTATTCATTTACACCATGAATAAATATAAGTATAATAAAGGAAAACAAAACTATTCAACAATTTGTAAGCAACTATTATACAAGTACAAAATAAATTATGATTTATAATGGAATTAGAGTAAAAAACTCACGATAAGATATATATATATATATATATATTGAAATCGATAGAATGTTTAATGAAAGAAACATGAATCGAATAAAAAGAGGAGTAAAAATGTATGTTTTTGTTTTGATGTTTAGGGATTTTAACAAAAACGACGTAGTTTTGAAAGATTTTACATCTAAGCTTAGGTGTATGAGAACACCATATTCATTTAGACCATGTGTAGTGGGGCGTTATTGGGGCTTAAATCCTAATTTAGCGCCCAAACACCGTTATGCAGGGGCCTTATGAGGCGCTATTTGGCTTTAAAATTCCAAAAAATGAGTGTTGAGCGTGAAGATTATGACGCCACTTTTCCTAGAATGATATGCCACATTCTTTTAACCAACAAGAACAAAAGAAGGGGCGATAATATTACTTTGCACCGTAGATGGACTTACCCAAATAAAAATGAAGTTGGACGCCCCACTACAAAAGCAACCGCCAAGCCTGATCCAAACCATTCAAACCACACTCCAAATTCCAAAACCACATCTTCCCGCCTTCATCCAAACACCTTTTCTTCTTCACTTCATCATCTTCCATTTCAATCCATACCATACCTTCTCAAACAATAGGGTTTTCAATCGAAAACCAAATTCCCTAAACCACAATGTACATCAAAGAAGTCTGTCTCGAAGGCTTCAAATCCTACGCAACCCGAACCGTTGTCCCAGGGTTCGACCCATTTTTCAACGCTATCACCGGCCTCAATGGCTCCGGTAAATCGAATATCCTAGATTCGATTTGCTTCGTGTTAGGCATCACGAATTTGCAGCAGGTCCGTGCTTCGAACCTTCAAGAGCTGGTTTATAAGCAAGGTCAAGCTGGTATTACTAAGGCTACTGTTTCCGTTGTGTTTGATAACTCTGATAGGACTCGAAGCCCCCTTGGGTATGAAGATTGCCCCGAAATTACTGTCACCCGACAGGTATTATTATTATTATTATTATTATTATTATTATTATTAATTGAAGTGTTTGTTGGAGTTTGGATTTACGTTGGTTATGAATAAAGAAGTCTGATTGTGAAGTATTATTGTTTCATTGGTAGGGTTAGGGTTTAAGAGGAAGAGCTATGGATTGAGTTTAGGTGTTAATTGTGTTGTTTGTTTTTTTTGAGTGTTGTTAAATTTAGATTTTATAAAGAAGTTTACCAAAAAAACTCAGAAAAACCCAAAAAGCTCGCCTTTTTGCGCTTCTTGTATTTTCTCTAGGTGCTAAGCCAAAAAGCCCCAAGATTTGCGACTCGCACCTAGGCACACTTTTAAACTTTTCTAAATCAAGGGATCAATCGGATTATGATTTTATATGTGATTTTCTGTTATACACACACACACACATTTGTATATGTAAGCTTATTAAGTAGAAATGTTTTGGCTGGAATCTGGTTGGAATCGCCATTTTTTCCCGATTTTCCCCGATTTTTGGCCGATTAGGATTTAGGGCTGATATGGCTATTGGCTAACTAGTGACTAATGGACTGATTAGCAAAAATTACTTCGTTTTCGGCCGAGTAGTTGCTGATTTTTCTAACACTGTGTTACAGTTTGTGTTACCAACATACTCATACTGTTTTTAAATGGCTGAAAAACTATTTTTTTTGGCATTAAGCAATAAGCAGTATCTATGAACATGAGAAAAGCTAGTTATTGGCTATAAAATATTAAAATTATAAGCAATTGGTTATGAAATTTGAATGCTTGACTACTTTTAATTGAACTATTTGTTGGAATTCATGTTGTGAAGTGTAATTGTTTTATTGGTACCTTAAATTGAGTTTGCAAACTTCAAAAAAAGGTTGGTATTGTAATACAAAGATAATCATGCTGGTTTTTGTTAGGTGAAAGATTAATTATTTTTTAAGCAGTATCCATGAACATGAAAAAAGATAGTTATTGGTTACAAAGTTGACCAAAACGGGGTTGACCATTTATATGTTCAATTACACTTCAGCTTATGTATAATTCATATCAAGTCGAGGTGCTGAGGGAAACGCACTAGGCTAATGAAAGTTCGGCTTAGAACTAGGGACCGTAGGAGGTCTTTAAATAATACAATCTAAGGGATGCAAAAGTTATGAAAGGTTAACCTGATAAATAGGTTTATATGTAAAACAGATTAGAGATGTGTAGTTTTTGGTAGTAAATAAACCTTATTTGGTTGTACATTGACTAGCACCTTGGCGTTTTGGGACCAAAACGCCCTGGAGCGCCTCATGATTTTTTAAATCAAGCATCGGTTGATAGTTTGTTTATCTTGTGGTACAGATTGTGGTTGGTGGGAGGAACAAGTACTTGATCAATGGACACCTTGCACAGCCAAGTAGAGTGCAAAATCTTTTTCACTCGGTGCAACTAAATGTCAACAATCCACATTTTCTGATCATGCAAGGGCGCATTACCAAAGTGTTAAACATGAAACCTCCTGAAATATTATCAATGCTTGAGGAAGCTGCTGGAACAAGAATGTATGAAACGAAAAAAGATGCTGCTCTAAAAACTCTTGAGAAAAAGCAGGGTAAGGTTGATGAGATCAACAAGCTTCTTGATCAGGAAATTCTTCCTGCACTTGAAAAACTGAGGAAAGAACGGATGCAATACATGCAATGGTCTAATGGGAATGCAGAATTAGATAGATTAAAAAGGTTTTGCATTGCGTATGAATATGTACAAGCAGAGAAAATTAGAGATAATGCAGTAAATGGTGTTGATGAGATAAAAGCCAAAATAACTGAGATTCATAATGATACGGAGACTATGAATACAGAGATACAAGAGATGGATGCACGTGTGACAAAGTTAACTAGTGAAAAAGATGCAACCATGGGTGGAGAGGTTAAAGGTTTGTCAGATAAAGTTGATGCTATTTCATGTGATCTTGTTAAGGAGGTGTCTGTACTGAAAAACCGAGAGGATGATCTCAAAACCGAGAGAAAGAATGCAGAAAAGGTACCCTTTTTATATGTTTAACATAATATGTTTGGCAAGTTGTGTTTTGTTAATCTTCATCGTGTATAAACTTTTTCATGTGCTGGTGTTGTTAGATTGAAAAGAATATTGAAGAATTGAAGCAGTCTGAGAAAGATAGAATTGCTGCTGTAAAAAGTGCAGAAGATGGAGCTGCTGATCTGAAGAAGAGAGCGGAGGAGCTAGCAAAGAGTTTAGAAGAGCTTGAGAAAGAACAACAGGTAATATTGGGCTTATGTAGATTGCATTGTGGTATGTTTTTAAAATTTTGATGTCCTAGCAGCTGTTAAAGTCGACTGTGATGATTTTGAACAGGGTGTAGTTGCTGGAAAGAGTAGCGGTAATGAAGAAAAGTGTCTTGAAGATCAGCTTGGTGATGCTAAAGTGGCTGTTGGAAAAACTGAAACAGAGGTCGAGCAATTGAAAACAAAGATAAAACACAGTGAAAAGGAGCTAAAAGAGAACAAAACTAAGTTATCATCAAAACACAATGAAGCAGCTGATGCAGAAAAGAATCTAAAAATCAGACAAAAAGACGTAGAAAATGTTGAAAAAGCTTTGAGAGCTCTCTCGTATGAGGAAGGACAGATGGAAAGTCTAGAAAAGGTGTGCTTTATATCCACAGTTTAGTCAAATTCAGCACATAGTGATTTTTGTTTATGAATTTTGATTATTGTCCAGGAGCGAATGGTGGAGTCAGAAGCAGTACTTCAAATAAAAGAGGAAATGCGGAATATTTCTTCACGTTTGGGAAACATTGAGTTTTCTTTTCGTGATCCTGTGAAGAACTTTGATAGGTCGAAAGTGAAAGGTGTGGTTGCAAAGCTCATTAAAGTGAAAGATGGATCAACAATGACTGCCTTGGAGGTATTCATTCATCATATCATGAATAGTTTCCAATCTTTTTTATTCTGAATGTTTACTAATTTTACATGGTACGATATTGTCCAGGTTTGTGCCGGTGGAAAGTTGTATAATGTTGTGCTAGACACCGAGAACACTGGAAAACAACTTCTTGAAAAAGGTGATCTTAGAAGAAGAATGACATTTATTCCTTTGAACAAAATCCAAAGCCACCCTGTCCCACCTAAAGTTCAAAAAGATGCTGTTAATATGGTAACTATATATTTCTTATCTTCTTTTTACCTATTTTGCTTTAGGAAACATACCAATATCATCTATTGTATTACCACCCCTGGTAACTTTTTATGTTCTCAGGTAGGTAAAGGCAATGCTGAAGTTGCACTTTCGCTGGTTGATTATGATCCTGAACTTCAGGTTTGTTTTTTTTTTTTTAAATTTTACTCATAGTTGATAATAGCGACCATAGCGCCTGCTATAGGGTAGTGTAGCGCTCATGTGTCGCTATATGGTTGAAAGCGACAAGTAGCGGTAAATAGCGAGATTTTTGTATTTCTTTTTTGATTTTTTTGGTAATATATACATATAAAATCTCTCTAAAATTTTCTTCTAGTGTATCACTAAACATGAAATAGCGCTTGCTATTTCATTGCTATCGCTACGTAGCGTATCGGTAGCTTCTTGTTATCATCAGCTATTCACTATCGACAAGTACTATGATTTTGTTTTGTTCCTGCTTATTATGAGATTAATAGAACTTGAGTATTGTTCCATAATGTTCATTCCTGTTTGTGTTAGCAACTTAAAAATATATTGTGACCTTCTGCACTGTTATTGTTCATTGTTTCTTTGTTTATATTGATATTGAACATATTTTTTGCTTTTCTATTACTTGGTTACCTACTTTTTTGAGAGTTATCTATATTGTAGAGTGCAATGGAATATGTGTTTGGTTCAACTTTTGTCTGCAAGACCATTGATGCTGCCAAAAAGGTATGTACAAATAACATCTTCAATATGTCACTTGTCACCCTGTCTTTGTTGTAGCTTCTCATACATACAGGCAGTGTTTTAACGCTTTTAACCATTGGTTGTTCTTTGCCACAATCTTCGGGTATTGTTATCAATTTTAATAATGCAATGTTTTTGTTTTTGTGTGTATCAACTTATGATACACAGGTTGCTTTCAGTCAGCAAGTTAGAACCACAAGTGTGACATTAGAAGGTGACATTTATCAACCAAGTGGACTTTTGACAGGTGGTTCTCGCAAGTAAGCAACATTACCTAAATTCCTTTTAATTTGTACATGTATCATCATAATATTGTTATATCAGTGTACTCAAGAATTCACTATAGCAAAAAGGCTTCATTTTCATAACCTAAAATATGTTTTCCTAAAACGCAGGGGTGGTGGTGATTTACTAAGGCAACTACATGCTTTGGCAGACGCTGAATCAAAATTATCATCACATCAAAAACGGCTATCAGAAATTGAAGCGAAGGTTAACCTTCAAAGCTACTTTGCTTATGTTTGAAGTTTAACCTCTAATATAATGTTTACATAATTTAATACTTTGTGTTTACAAGTGCATGATGTGTCTTTGTATGTCCAGATCAGAGAGCTCCTTCCACTTCAAAAAAAGTATAATGATCTAAAGAAACAGCTGGCACTAAAGTCAAACGAGCTCTCACTATTTCAAAGTAGGGTTGAGCAAAATGAGCATCATAAGGTTCCAACACATACCTTGTTTTCCAGTAATATTATTTTTAAAAAAATGTATTAAGGCTTATTTATTTGTGTTTATATGTGATGCAGCTTAGTGAAATAGTAAAAAAGATTGAGCAGGAGCTTGCAGAAGCAAAATCTACTCTTAATGGAAAACAAGCGCTTTACAAAGAACGTGTGACCGAGGTTGCAACTCTTGAAAAATCAATTCATGACCATGCCAATAATCGGGACCGTATTCTCAAAGACTTAGAGAAAAAGATTAAGGCTGTCAAAACAAAAATGCAGTCAGCTTCAAAAGAACTTAAGGTATGTTCTTTTATCTTTTTCCTCCATATTCTGGGTTCTGAGTATTCTGACATGAGTTTTCATCCAGGGCCATGAAAATAATAGAGAGAAACTTCTAATGGAAGTGGAAGCTTTCAAACAAGAACAAACATCTTTGGAGAATCAGTTAGTTTCCTTTCAGAAACAGATTGGCGTGTTATCTTCTGAAGTGGATGCACTTAAGAACAAGGTTGACTTATTGATCTTTTTTTTTTCCCTCTTCATTTTGGTCTCTTTTGTATTAATTCAAATGAAAGACTGTTTTCAATCTTGTAGGTTACTTCACTCAAAGACGAACACAGTCAAGCACAATCTGAGCTTAATGCAGCACGTACAAAAGTTAAGGAGTGTGATTCACAAATTAGTCGCATCCTCAAAGACCAACAAAAACTTAAAAACACCATTGGTGAGCAAAATCTTGAAAGGAAAAAGCTGGAAAATGAGGTATTTTTTTATTCACCAATGCTTCTTAAGTCACAATGTTGAGCTGACATTTTCTAGTAAAATTTCATGCTCAATTTTTTGTATGCTTAATAGGTGAAACGCATGGAAACCGAACAAAAAGACTGTTCACTGAAAGTGGAGAAACTAATAGAAAAACATAGTTGGATTACTTCTGAGAAACAGCTTTTTGGAAGACAAGGAAGTGACTATGATTTCACGTCCCGTGATCCACACAAAGCAAGAGACGAGTTTGAAAAACTTCAAGCTGAACAAGCGGGGTATTTTTTAGATATTATAAATAAAGTTATTTATAGCGGGAAAAGAGAAACTTTACTTACTCTTTAAATGTTTGTTTGTTAAAGCCTTGAGAAAAGGGTGAACAAGAAAGTTATGGCTATGTTTGAGAAAGCAGAAGACGAATACAATGACTTGATATCCAAAAAGAGCATTATTGAGGTTAGTTAACTTAGATTCTTAACTGATATTTGCCACTTAAATACTTTATCTTCAGTTTTATATATTTCAAATTTTCAATCCTTTTACACAGAACGATAAGTCCAAGATTAAGCTGGTGATCGAAGAGCTTGATGAAAAGAAAAAGGAGACGCTGAAAGTCACATGGGTGAAAGTAAACAGGTGAGTTTATTAAATTACTCGAATAATTTTAATAAGTAGTTCTATATTTTTGTTTATGTTATGTATTTTGGCTCATTAATTCAAGTACAAAACATGGTATCTCTATTCTCAGTGACTTTGGATCAATATTTTCCACACTGTTACCGGGGACAATGGCGAAGCTAGAACCCCCAGAGGGAGGTAGTTTTTTGGACGGGTTAGAAGTCCGTGTCGCATTTGGGGGCGTTTGGAAACAATCATTGTCTGAACTCAGTGGAGGACAAAGATCCCTACTTGCACTTTCACTTATTTTGGCACTGCTTCTTTTCAAACCAGCTCCACTTTATATCCTGGATGAGGTATTTGCCAACTTCATATTAATTGCCTCTCAAACCTCATATTAAAAAAAAGACTTGTATATTTTAATATAATTAAGTAGTTTTACATTTTTTTCTTTTGTATGACTGGAAATATTCCTCATTGCTCTGTTTTAATATTGAACTATTTGAACCATGTTGAATAGGTTGATGCAGCTCTTGATCTAAGTCACACACAGAACATTGGGAGAATGATCAAAGCTCACTTCCCACATTCACAGGTATATCTATAAAATTTAATAAAAAACATAAGAACAATTCAATAATCAAAACTTAAAAATGGTCTTTGTATGGATAAAAAACAATGTTTAAGCTTATATATCCCATTAAATCCTGCTCCATAAACTCAAATTTAGTCTAACAATCTTCATTGCTGTGTTCGTTTACAGTTTATCGTGGTCTCCCTGAAAGAAGGCATGTTCAACAATGCAAATGTTCTTTTCCGTACAAAATTTGTGGACGGCGTGTCCACTGTTCAAAGAACAGTTGCATCAAAGCAGAGCAAATGATCACGTTCGCAACCCCTAAGTTGCATACAAGAAAAAAGACCCCTGTGATAATCTAACATTAATTATCTTGTGTTGTCTTGTTCATGCTAAAATAACTTGTATTATTGAATGAAATTACCCCAAAAAACATAAATTTGGTGTCCTAATCATGTCTCTATTTTAAAGTTTATTTAACCTTAATCTCCTCAAACCATTTCTTCCCTTCTTGTTCCACACCCACCTTCGGAAAAGTAAAGCTCAACAGTCCATTGACCAGCTCAGCCTTCACATTACTAGTATTAATGTAGTCTGGCAAATCAATGTTGCAGCTGTAGTTTCTGTTTTTAGCGTCGATCTCCTTGTCCTCTCGACTGCCTTTAACGCACAAAGACTTGCGTTCAAACTGTTCAACCGATACAGATGCTTTCACTCCCTCCTTTCCACATCCAGGCATGTCTACTGATACATATACATTATCATCCGTCTCAACTATACGGCTGTGTGCAACTGTGTCTTCCATAACACCTGATATCATGAAAAACAAAACAAATCCAATGTCTGTTATGGTTATTGTATGTAACTAGTAGTTTAGTACATGACAGTGTAACTTTATTATCTAAACGAGTCAAACAAGTTGTAAATGGGCTAAACTGGTTTCATAAAAATACTTGGAAGGATACAATACCATTAGTGCTGAATAAACGAGAAGCCGAGACGCGTCTACCGAGCAGGAGTCGAGATCTGGAGAGGAGAAGGTTTGAAGATTGCTTGAGAATGGCAGCCATCATAAACTTGGGACACAAGTTTCATATAAAGAAAAAGGTGGGGAGAGAGTTGGTCACTTGGTTGTTTAATAGCCGGGAAGAATATCCCATTACTAGGAGAAAAAGACAAGATATTACGAGAATTGTTTTTATTTTTTGAAAAAATATTAATTTGAATTTGTATAATAATGGCCTTGGTTATTATCAATAAATAAATAAATTATAAATTTAGTAACCCTTTTCATCTCTACGATTTGATCAAGGGATATTCCGAAAACCGGATTCACTATTGGACCAATTGTACATTTGTACTATTGGTTTACCGGTTAAACCGGAGTAAAAAAGATAATACTGATTACGTCACGGTTAATTTTAAAAATTGTAGTCTTAAGAGTACGTTGATTTTACCTGATATTGTCACAACTTTAATAAAATAACATTTAGTTTGTAAGTGACCAAACATGATAGTATTTTTTTAGTTTTATTTCTTTTCTATCATTCATCATCAACTCTTATTTTACGGTACGTGTTGTTTTCGTCTATATGATTTGATTATTTTGTCATTTCAGTCCAAGTTTTGAAATCTTGCCATTTTGACATTATGTTTTCAATAAATCTTGTCACTTCAATTGAGTAGCACTATCCAACTTATCCGTTTAACAGCCCCATATGCACCACATATGAGGGGTTTTTTTTTTTTTTTTTTTTTTTTTTAACCTTCAACTTGTAAGAGCATGGATTGTTCATAGAAGGATCGTTGGTCAAACCTTTAATATGGATAGAGTTATGGTATTTTTAATAATAAATCCAATAATTTTGTAATTTTAAATCTTACAAAAAAAAAAAAAAAAAACATATTGAAAAATTGCAGAAATGAAATTTTAGTTTTATGTATATATTTCATACGCTATTATGTACATACATCGATGAATAATTATTCCCGTGATTTAAAAAAAATGATATATCATTAGTTCATGTTACACATGTAGTACATTGTTGGAAATTGGTTAGACTGATCTCTTGAAGCAATAACACCTCTTGTAGAGGTTGCAAAGTTCTTATTATAAAGTAGGATGCCATGAAAGCACATTAGAACACATGTTTGTAATTAGGGATGAATAAATGGTACTCAATACCAAACCGTACTAAGCAATATACTAGTACTAATTCAACATTTTTTTGCGGTTTTCGGGATCCGTATTTTCAGTTTGGTACAACACCGGTATTTTGGGTTGATTTACCTTTGAATACCGTACTATACTGGTACCGGTATCATATCGAGCACTTTCGGTATCGATGCCCATTTTTTGCAATATTTGGGATCGATACTTTCGGTAGGGCTGACAAATCGTGTCTTAGCAGGTTTAACAGGTCTCTGATGACGCGAACAACAAAAGTTCTAAACATAAACATGACTTGTTTTACTACTGTATATCCCGTGTTTATAACACAGGTACCCATTGCTAGCCCTAACTTTTGGTACTAGTATGGTTCGAAATCAGTAAGGTACTAAGCTCATCCCCATTCTTAACAATTACTTGAATGTATTCATAAGGGCTTGGAAGGTGGCTTAAGAATTCGTCAAGCCAAACAACATCATGAGGAATTCAAAGTGACATTGATAAGGTGGCTCAAGTGTCACACCCCGGTGTTTCGACACCCCGGGCGTGTGACTCGAATCGGTTGGTACCTGTTTTGATAAATAATACGTAGCGGAATAAGTTTAGATTTTTTCCATTTTTCACAAAACGACTCGTACTTTATTAAACAAGGGATTTAAACACCCTTTTTTACATAATATTTACATATTCGATATTCTAAAAACTACTGTTTAAAAACAATTTACACATTCGTACGAGCCACAAGGTCTTCCTGGTGCCTAGGGAATCAACCTCCTTTCAGCACTATACTTGGTTAGTTTATTCATTCGAGATTACCTATAACAATGGTTTTAAAAAAATACGTCAGCACAAAATTGGTGAATAACATTTAACAGACCTCAATTTTAAATCAGGCATAAGTAGTATTAAAGTCATATACACATACAAGTAAACTACACATTCAACGAGCATTGCGACTCGTAGTACTATCGTGTTCATACCCGGTTTATCGTACTTTTACCTACCGTGCTTTTTGCCCGGTTTTACTGGTTTTGTAACATGTCCAAAATTTGATCAAACTATCTGCACACTTACATTTTCTGAATGCTATCCATAGAACACCATATGCGAAAATATATTTAACACAAACTCATGCCATTTTCATAAAGTAAAACACTTTTAAAAAATTTGTAAAAGAGTTAAACGTATTCACCTTGACTTTTTAATGCCTTGCTCTAGTCCTTGATAACTCAACGATTCCTCGTATCAAAAACCTATTTTATAGATAATGTTTATATGCTAAAAAAAACTTAATTTTTTTTAAATATCCTTATACAATTGACTTTGTTCATATGCCTAAAACCCCATGTATTTTAATAAAGAAAAGAGAAAAGAAAAAAAATATAAATAAATAAAATAAACACATAATGCCGTGTGTAGGCATATTAACAAAATGACGTCATTAGAATTTGATTTTATGACATTGTATGGGAAAAGAAAAGAAAAGATAGTAGTTACATGCGAAAGTAATTGCTACTTGGTGGCTTCTTTTATTATTATTATTATTATTATTATTATTATTATTATTATTATTATTATTATTATTATTATTATTATTATTATTATTATTATTATTATTAGTACTAGGTAAGAACCGAACTTCAAAGTTTTGTTTATTTATAATAGTCTCCATCCTTATCACTATTACATTCACCTACTTAGCTTGGCTAGTGAACAAAGGTAAAAAGACAACTATAATTTCCATCCTTATCTTACTACTACATTATTATTATATTATGACATTTAATTAAAGAAAACAAATATTACAATAAAGAAACTTTCGAGAGCTGCAACAAAATGGAAATAAATTTTTTTTTTTTCTTAATGTATTATTATTATTATACCAATAAGGTGGTGGTTCATTGGCAAAGGCAAAGCCTTTAAAATACTTAGGTTGTGGGAGGTCTTGGGTTCAAGTCCCAAAGACCACAAGATTAAAAATAAATTAACCTTAAAAAAACACACATGTTGTTACATTCTCCCCACCTTTATTTAAATCTCGTCCTCGAGATTTGGTTGGAATAGGTGGGGGTATTTCTTTATCATTTCGGATTCTAGTTCCCAAGTGTAATTTGGTCCTCTTCTAGAATGCCACTTGACTTTGACCAACTTAAGCCTTTTTCTCTTTAAAAATTTAATTTGATGGTCTTCAATTCCGATTGGCTGCTCCACGAATTTGAGTTTCTCATTAACTCTCACATCTTGTAGGGGTATAATTAATGTTTCATCACTTAAACACTTGCGAATATTAGATACATGGAAAACGTCATGTATCTCGCTCATTTCCTCAAGTAATTTTAGTTGATACGCTACTGGTCTAATTCGTTTTATAATCTCAAAAGGCCCAACAAAACGTGGACTTAGTTTCCCCTTTTTACCAAATCGGACAATTCCTTTTCAAGGCGATATTTTGAGTAATACCTTATCTCCCACCTGAAATTCCAACGGCTTCCTCCTACGATCAGCGTAACCTTTTTGTCGAACCCTGGCCGTTTTTAATCGTTCTCTTATTTGAATGATCTTGTCAGTTGTTTCTTATACAATTTCTGGTCCCGACAACTGATTTTCTCCTATTTCGGACCAGCATACCGGTGTTCTGCATTTTCGTCCATATAATGCTTCAAATGGAGCTGATTGAATGCTGGTGTGATAGCTGTTATAATATGAAAATGCCATCAGTGGTAAGTGATCATCCTAGCTACCACCTAGGTCTATCACACATGCTCTAAGCATATCTTCCAAAGTCTGAATTGTTCTTTCACTCTGCCCATCCGTTTGAGGATGATAGGCAGTGCTTAGATTTAAGTGTGTCCCCATGGATTTTTGAAAACTTTTGCCAAAAGTGTGAAGTGAAACGACTATCCTGATCCGAAACAATAGACAAGGGTACCCCATGAAATGAAACTATTGTATTGACATATAGCCTTGCTAAACGATCCATACTGTATGTCTCTTTCATAGGTAGGAAGTGGGCTGATTTGGTTAGTCGATCAATAATTACCCAAATGGTATCATTTCCTTTACTTGTACGTGGTAACTTAGTAATGAAGTCCATTGCAATTCATTCCCATTTCCACACTGGAAGTACCAACTGGTGTAGCAGTCCAGAATGTTTTTGATGTTCTGCTTTAACTTGTGAACAAGTTAGGCATTTAGAAACATAGCTTGCAAAGTCCTTTTTCATGCCTACCCACCAATAGTTTCTTTTTAAGTCTTTATACATCTTATCACTGCCTGGGTGCATTGTATACTTTGATTTGTGTGCTTCTTCAAGAATTTTCTCTCGAATATTACCATGCATGGGTACCCATATTCTTTCTTTAAATCTGAATATATTATCGTTGTTTTTCTTTAGTAATTCCAACATTCCTTTCATTTGTTCAGTCTTCACCTCTTCACTTTCTATAGCCACTGCTTGGGCACTTGTAGATCCAATCATAAATGTAAGACCCTATCCCGTAAACACGCGAATGATCGCTAAAACTTACGAGTTTTGGCCTTAATCAAAAATCACGATCAATTAAAACTTTTACCTTTATAACTACAATCCATTTTAAAGACTTTGATTTGATAGAGACCTTCAACTTTGCATTATTTTTTTTTCTTTTGGATATCACAAACCTATACTACGGTTTGTGCTTTAAACGACAATTTATTGCGGAAGCGTATAAGTGATCGGGTGTGTTTGGCTCTCCTCTTGACTTGATCCGTGCTCCGGAGCTCCTACCGAACGTGTACCTGGCACCATTACACAAGTAATGGTTAGTAGGGTTGCCAATACTGCATTTACTATATTAGAAATGTCGTTGCATGTCGAAACGGAACGAACTAGGCCAAACGGCCCCATATCAAGAAAATAAACTGCTGCACTTTTGCGCAGCAGCTGTTTAGGTCGCATTTACCCATTTTAAAACTCATAATCTGACTTCGTCTTTCAAATAAGAAATGTTCTTTGTTCAAATACCTTTCCAAGCATATAAAGAACACCTCCTAACGATTTTTCTATGATTTTATACGAATTTTTAAAAATCAGATTATCTGTCGCGACCCGCCCGAGTCAGAATGTGACCCGCCCGGGTTAATCTGCTGATTTAAAACTCCGAACTTTGACCCGCCCGGGTCAGAATGTGACCCGCCCGGGTTGACCTGAGACTTATCATTTTCGAATTTTGACCCACCCGGGTCAGAACGTGACCCGACCGGGTTGACCTAAGACTTATCATTTTTAAACTTAAGGCATGAATACTTATGCCTTCACAAGCCCAACCCTTCACTATGAGCGTTTTTTAAAATCCGGGACATACCCAAGATTATTTTAGACCTGCATAGATAAGTTCTATCTAGATATATATTTTACTTTTCGGTTTTGACCCATTAAAATCCACTTAGTTCGGTTTTAATTGTTTGACCCGTTAAGGCCTTTGGTTATACAAAACCTTATTTGACCTTTCAAAAAGCATAACCATCATTTTGTTAACCCATTTGACACATGTTTAACTAAAAACATCGTCCAGGTTGTTTAATTATGACCCGGTTTATAGATTTAGCCTTTGATAAATCTTTAAAATTCCCAAAATACCCTCATCGGCTTATTTTTCAAACTAGTCTCCCATGGGAGACTCGACTTGATTATTATCCATTATTTTCAACCCATCTACATGTTTGAAGACCTCTAAGCCTTTGCGGACTTAGCATTTTTACCAATTTCACGAATTTCATATTTTAAGTCACATCTAAGCGCATTAGCAGGCATTAGACACGTTTATAAAAACAACTCACCGATTTGGCACCCACGATTCATGTGGGTGATTTTCATCCCCTTTTACTCGCCCATATTCTTATTTTACACTACGAACTTACCCGGTAGCGTTAGCTCATTCCTATATTATTCGAATCATCTATATGATCCATTGGCGTCTCATACGCTGTTCGTTCCAATTCATCAACCTGTGACAAATCCTCAATTTGCAATATTATTATCCGGGAACCCTAATGGTGTCATACCATCATTTGACCCGTTCATCTTACCATTTAACACTCAATTATTAAACTTTCAATTCTTGGGCTCAAGTGATATTAATCTTATTATGTCACATCAAACTTTTACATTACTATTTGATCATTTTCTTTTACTTTGGGGCTATTTCATTTCATAGCACCCAATTGCAACTTCTCGTAGTTTTATTTTCTTTAGATATTTTCTCGTAGGCGTTTAGATCATAAGATCGTTTCCCCTACCTACCGACATATATAAAGTCTGATTTCATGTCCAACGACCCATTCTCCATTATTAACATCCCGAGGATGTAGCATTCCATATATAATTTCTACGCATTTTCTTTACTTGGCGTGAGAGTCATACTTGGCTCCCACGCCTTAGCAATTTACTTTTCGTTTCTATTTTATGTTCTAACAACCATAATCCTAAGACTATGATCGTATTCCTTCTATTTTCAACCGTACTAACTATGATCATAATATTACGATCATTTTCCTTCTACCTTTGACTTTACTAATCACGATCACAAGATCATGATCATTTCTTTTCTACTTTCAGCTTTTCTAATCATGATCATAAGATCATTATAGTTTTCTTTCTATTTTCGACTCTCTAATCATGATCATAGAATTATGATTGTTTTCTTTCTATTTTCGTTATTCTCTACAGTTCACAAAATCATTTGTACTTCGGCCCTTATATTCAGTATCACTATGGTGGTTCTAAGAAGCACAATAGTGTGCACGTCATCTATCTTTTATTTCTATTCTTATTCCTAGAACAGATCCTTCCATCCCGATTTAACCTTTACAATAATTAATTATAGTTTCTAAAAGTAACCATGTTCTTTCTTTCTTCATAATTTTTTTTTTCTAAGTAATCAATCATAAATCAGCCTGAGGGTTTTCACGTGTGTACTTAGACTCCACGTGTATCCACTTCATTTCAGTATTCAGATTCAAGGTCCCCACATGAGCACTTAGACTTCATGTGTAACTATTTCATTTCGGTGTTCAGCTTTAGGTTCCCACATGAGCACTTAGACTTCAATTCCATCTTGCTTAGCCAGGATTGGTGCATTTGTTAATTTTTGCTTTAACGTTACGAATGCTTCATTTTGCTTTGGTCCCCAAACAAACTTAAAAGACTTACGGGTCAGAGATGTCAAGGGTACAACAATTCGAGAAAAGTCCTGGATAAATCAACAGTAATATCCTGCCAAACCAAGGAAACTACGAACTTCAGTTGGTGACTTCGGAATCTCCCACTTAGCGATGGATTCAATCTTTGCAGGGTCCACTTGTATACCACGTGCATTTACGACGTGACTCAGAAATCGCACTTCATTTGTTTCATTGCATTAATATAAACAACCCATACCAGTGCGTGAAGCATCACAATAAACGACAAAGTCTTCAATTCCATCTGGCATAGCCAGGATTGGTGCATTTGTTAATTTTTGCTTTAACGTTACGAATGCTTCATTTTGCTTTGGTCCCCAAACAAACTTAAAAGACTTACGGGTCAGAGATGTCAAGGGTACAACAATTCGAGAAAAGTCCTGGATAAATCAACAGTAATATCCTGCCAAACCAAGGAAACTACGAACTTTAGTTGGTGACTTCGAAATCTCCCACTTAGCGATGGATTCAATCTTTGCAGGGTCCACTTGTATACCATGTGCATTTACGATGTGACCCAGAAATCGCACTTCATGAAGCCAAAACTCACACTTAGAAAATTTAGCGTATAGCCTCTCGCCCCTTAAGAGTTCAAGTAATACCCTGAGATGATGTTCATGCTCTTCTTGATTTTTAGAATAAATAAGGATGTCTTCAATAAAAACGATAACAAATTTATCTAAATATGGCTTGCAAATACGGTTCATCATATCCATGAATGCTGCCAGAGAATTAGTGAGACCAAATGGCATAATCGTGAACTCAAAATGTCCATATCTTGTCCTGAAAGTAGTTTTCGGGATGTCCTCTTATTGAACTTTTAACGGATGATAGCCTGAACAAAGGTATATCTTTGAAAAGTAACATGCTCAATGTAATTGATCGACCAGATCATCGATCCTTGGTAGTGGGTATCGATTTAATGAACATGAGTTGAATGATCAAGTTAATGAACATGAGATAACTGATGAAGAGATGATGGCAATCCCTGATATGGGGGGGGGGTAATGTTACTTTAGATGATCCAAACTTTGATCCATTTTTTGGTGAAAAAGCTGATATGGGGGGGGGGGGGGTAACGGAAAAGAACATGAGTTGAATGATCAAGTTAATGAAAATTGTGTTGTAAATGATCAAGTAAATGATATGGGGGTAATGGTAAAGAACATGATGAAGACAACTCTACTGATGAAGATTACTTGAATCCTGAAGATGGTATAGATGGTAGTGAGAGTCAGGGTGAAATTCAAAGTGGAGATGAGAGTGAGAGTGACAATGAGTTTAAGTTAGATGATGCTGATATTGTCAATGATTATGAGGTTGACATGACAGAATTCAGATTGCACACTGATGCAGATGTAGAAAACTATCACCCTAATGATCAACTAGACAATTTAGTAATGGATGATGAAATTCTTAATAATGATGACTATGATAGTGATATTGAATCTGATGGTGGAGCAACAAGTTCTAGGAAAAGAAAGTCGAGGCCGATGAGAAAAGAAAAAGCCAAAGATTCCATATTCCGTGAAGGACAAGTGTTTGGGACAAAAGAAGAAGTTAAAAAAAATGATAAAACTACATGCTGTTGAAACTAGGAGACAAATTAGGATTATAAAGGATGACAATGAAAGGGTTAGGGCAGTGTGTTGGGGGGGAAAGTGAAGATAGTGGGGCCTACTTTAAAAAAGTGTTAGGTGGGGGAATTGATAAGAACCAAGTGGGTGGTAATAAGGCAGAGGCAAGTGGGAGTAAAGGACCAGGGGTGAAACATGTTGGTGGTAGAGGGAAAAAGGCACCAACAAATTGCCATAAATGCCCTTGGGTGTTATTACTTTCAAAGGACAAAAATTCTGGATCTTGGTTTATCAGAACATTGGATACTGAACACAAATGTCTCCAAAGCAGGTCCATTTATGCTTGCACAACTACCTTATGTTTATGATATCTCAGTTTATGCGGTTTTCTGAATTGTTGTTATGTTGGGCAAGTTAATGTTGTTTTTGATTAATTATGTTGGCTGTTTGATTAATTATGTTGGCTGTTTTTAATGGGTTGTTAGGTTGCAGTTTATGGTAGGTTAGTGGTTGTCTAAAATCTATAATCTATAACTTATAATAAAAGAATTGAATATTGATGAGGTGACATTCAATGGAGGCTGCCACGTGGCACGTTGAGGTGAGAGTTTTTTATTTATTTTTTTATTTTGTTTTCATCCATTCTCCTACACTTATCTTTTTTTTTTGAAAGGTTCTCCTACACTTATCTAACCCTAATCTCTTTAAGAATTTAAAAACAAATTTAGATTTTTCTCTCTAATGTTTCCTCGCATCATTTTTAAACATTAATATCTTTTATATACGAAATTTTTTAAATAAAAAAATTACACCAAATTAACGAGCGTTTTATTATCTTTTCAACGAGTACCATAGTGCTATATAAAAAACGGAGAAAAAAACGACTATTTTTTTATGGGGTTTCATTCATACAGGAAAAAACACACAAAGTGTTCAGGTTATTCATTAATCATGTTTTTTCTTTTAAATCAGGTTCTTATATACAATGTTGAAATTTAGCCCAATCGCCATGCTATCATTGGAATTTTACTCTTCTAAAGATGGATAGTTATACTTCATCAAGAGAAGCTAGGAGAAAGAATCGCGCAACACTGCAACACAAGGTGTCACCTTTTAGCAAGGTTATTTTTTTATTTATTTAATTACAAGAGTAATAATTATTACTATTACTATTAGTATTAGGGGCTGTTTGGTAGCCTCTTAATGAGGCTCTTAACCATTCAGCGCTGAATGATTCAGCATTCAGCGCGTTTGTTTCAGCTTCTGAATGGAATAGTTAAGTCTGAATCATTAAGATTTGGGATGTTGCTTAACCATTAAGCACTGAACTAGGCTGAATCTTAATGAGGCTCCCCTACCAACGTGGGACAAGAAAACTAACCATTAAGAGGTCCAACTTAATGATTCAGCGCTTAATCATTCAGACATTTTAACCATTCAGACCTCTTAATGATTCAGTACTTAATCAACCAAACAACCCCTTAGTATTATTAAAATGGTTATATTTTTCAACCCCGGGACACTCTCAGGATAAAAGCTAGTGGTATAATGGGTCAAAATGGGTGACTGTGGAATTACAAGTTATGTGGGGTAAGTTTATGTGGGTTGTTATGTTGCAGGTTATGTGGGGTAAGTTTATGTGGTTTTTGATGTGTTGTTATGGGTCAAAATGGGTGACTTCTTTGTTACAGGTTATGTGGTTGTCTAAAAATCGGATAATGGGTCAAAATGGGTTGTTAAGACAAAACATCACATTCATTTTGAGGCAACTATTGATATGGGTCAAAAGACAAAACATCACATTCATAACCATCATAACATATATGTCAAAACCTTACATTCATAACCATTCCAGTTAAACCATTACATAACCATCATAACCACCATTCCAGTTAAAAAATTACATAACCATAACCTAACTACTACATTAGATTCAAGTCATAACCAAACTAATACATTAAATAACAATAAGCTTAACTGAAATTAAAACCACAAAGAACAAAACCCAGCCGCAGATCAACCAATTTTTAAACTTAAATGCATCTGCTCGACTTTGCCTCAGGTTCTCTTCAAGCTGATTCCTTGCCCTCAACAAACCGGGGATAACATCCATTGATCTTTGACACATTGGAGGATCACATCATCCAATAAAACGACATTGGGACCCCTGAATAAAAAAAATTTGATTTTGATTATATGAACAACTAATTACAGCTTTCACAGTGTCATTTCTTACCTCAACAGGGCATGCAAAAAAATGTCGACCTGGGTTTCTTACTGTCCATGACGTCTTTACAACTGCTACACCACCACACCAGCAGAAAACCATGATCGACATGAGGATCTTTTTTAGGGTTTGAAAAAATTTGGGATCGATTGTTTTGTCTGGGTGAGGATCAATATTTTAGGGTTTGAAAAAATTTGGGGGAGAAGGCAGTAATGAATGAGATTTATAAGGGATTAAAATGGGGGGTAAAATTAAGATTATACCCTCACGTGCATTGCACGTGGGGGACTTAACTGATTATATTAACTGGGTTAAGTGTAAAGGACAAAAATCGTGGCAACTTTTCATATAAAGGATAAAAACTGAAAGTAAAATTTTTAAAGGACCCAGTCCATAGTTTTGGTGTTTATAAAGGACAAAAATTGTAATTTTCTCTTTTTTATAAGTTGTTACAGATTTTTCACATGTAAAATACTTGTATTTTCATATGTTTTTCAATGTTAGAATGATAAATTTATTTAGTTACATGAAAATATGTTATGTTATAAACAGTTTTTTTTAGTTACAGAAATAAATCATATGTAACATCGTAGTTAGTTACATGTAATGTTTGTAAAGAATTTGTATCTTACTAACATAAAATTAAAACAAAATTACACTTTGTGTCCTTAATGTATCACTGAAATTATGAAATGTGTCCTTTATTATTTTTTTTTGCATTTTATATTCAAAATTTCGTTTTTTGTTGCATATTGTGTCTTTTCTAACTAACTGAGTTTAAAATCTCAGTTAACTTCATTCCACCAAGGGGTATTATTGTCCATTCACGTCAGATCAGATCAATTGGCATGCTGACACGATTATTTAGTCTGACGTGACATTTTATATTATTATTATTATTATACCATTTTTATAAAATCAAAAACAAACCACAAATGATTCATCTGAATCAAAACCCAATATCCTTTAACGACGAGCTCATCAAACCCTAAACCATTTGAATCATCAGCGAATTATTATTATTCACGTTTATTTGAAACAAGTTCATCCGATCAAAAACCCTACGTCATCAATCACTTACCGAAACCAAAGGCAAGCATTGACATGAATTTTGCTGCTGAGATCAAAACAAAGTAGGGGATCATCCAATATTATTAATTATTATACATTAACAAAAAGTCAAGAAAAAGATGAATGAAGGCGCCAACACAAACAACCAATTACAGCTTCCATTGTCTTCAACCCACCAATCATTGTTTGCTTCCTATCATCAGTATATATTCTCTTTCCTTTTCTGTAATTCAATTGATTGTTAGTGTTTTGAATTGGGTATTATTAGCTTTTGTATCCCAATGCTTCATATGTTAAAAATTCTGTTTGTAATCATACATTTACATAACAATAAGTGAAAAAGGGGAATCCGATTATGGTGAAAGGGACAAAAAGGTGCTCTTGGTTCTGTGTGTATTGGTCCTAGAAGAACACAAGGCTTTGTATTATTTCTTGTTTGACTGGGTTTCCGACGATCATCAAAAGAAGAAAGCATTAATAATTTTTGTCTTGCACAGTGATCAATAAAAGCCAGGATCAAGATCACAAATAGAATACTGATCGTCTACGGTGTTCAGGAAGGGATGTTCAGGAATTGGTTTTCTTGCCGATTGGAGTTTGGGATTTGGTTTTCTTGCCGAAGGATGTTCAGGAAGAAAGCCCTCATTGATCTAATTTGGGGAAGAAGATATTGTCTTTGATTTGATCTGACGTGAATGGACAATAATACCCTTGGGTATTATGAGGTTAACTGAGATTTTAAACTCAATTAATTAGAAAGGACACAATATGCAACAAAAAACGAAATTTTGGACATAAAATGCAAAAAAAAAAAATATATAATAAAGGGCACCTTTCATAATTTCAGTGATACCTTAAGGATACAAAGTGTAATTTTGTCTAAAATTAATGTGGGAGAGAGTGAGCATGAAAGAGAAATGTGAGAAAGTGTGACATAAAATAAATAAATATACATATGACCATCAATGTCGAATGCCTCTGGAAGAAAATGAGTTTTGCTCTTGAATTTAAAAGATAAAATGATAAGTGAAATGAGTTTTGACTATTTTAAAATTGAGTTTGAAAAAAGAGATATAAAGAGAATCTTGGAAGACTAAATATGTATTTCAAATGTGGATTGTGCATTGTGTAGTAGGTATGTGTAAAATACCAAATTACCCTTTATGTACCTTTTATTTCAAAGCCATGAATTTTTTAGATTTTAAAAATATTGGTTTGATCTCCACCTTTGATTAAGTGTGATCAACGGCTGTTATAGGGTTTCTTAGGTTTTCACAACTCAATAGGGTTTTTAATTTAACCCAACCCAAAGTATTCTTTGCTGACATGACGTTCATTTAGGCAATTTTCTCTCTTGGGTATGCCACATAGCATTAGGTAAGGCTTAAAAAACAAATAAAATAAAAATACCCTTGAGTGTGAGGCCTCCTTCCCCTTATTTCCATCCAAAAGTCTTTTTCTCTCTCATGTTTTCACCCATAATTTTTAACGGTTAATAAATTTTACATACGAGATTAAAAAATAAACTCCAACTTAACGAACATTTTATTATCTTTCCAACGAGTACCATAGTGCTATACAAAAAAACGAAAAAAAGAACCTTTTTAGTGGGTTTTTGTTCGTAAAGAAAAAAACATAATGTGTTTAGGTAACTCATTAATCATGTCTAGGTAAATCATTAATCATGCTAAAACAAGTAAATGTGAATTCTATTTTTCATCTAGAGCATAATAGGTTAAAAACACTCATTTCTAACAAAAGTCACACCTTTAAGACCACCGCCTCAATCACGCTCTGCAATGGTTGGTTTTGCCTTTGATCCTCATTCAAACGTACATTTTTTTAACATAATTTTATTTCTTATTCACATGATTAAAATTTTTGTTTTCTCATATTGTAGTACATTAATTTCTATGTTACATCATAACACACATTTTATCACTTCATATTAGATTTTTCTATCTCGAAAAGCTTTCGTGATATAATCTAGTTATATTTTATATATAACATGTGTTGAGTTTTATGTCAAAATCGAAGTTACAAAGCAACCCATTTGATATTGTTGTCAAATTGTAATATTTTTTCTAAGGGTGCTTATGTGTAGGAATCATTTTGATTGAATGTACAAGTGATTATTTGCTTTTGTGTAGGATTCTGTTTGATGGTGGTCAAGCAAAGCAATTAAAATTAGATGATGATGATGATGACAAGGATGATATGCGGATGTGGATTGGAACGACGAACACATGAACAACTTTGATTCCTTCAACACCGTACCAACTTCGATGGTAGACAGAATCGTTTCCCGTGCTGGTATTCTGCTGGCGAAAGGACACCACCTGTATAGAAGTTAAAACATAAATGATACTCAGTGTAATTTTAGTCAAAGGTTAAGGCTTGCAATTGGCTTAAACTTGACATAAAACACAATTATAACTATATTTATGCATGGTGGAAATTGAACAGTGTTTTCAAAAGTGCAGTTTTGTAATTATATAGGTTTAAAGGGGTATTTTGGTCTTTTGTGTTGGCTTTACATGTTCTTGTCTGCATCCTTTGTTCACCATTTTGCAAATGTAGAGAGAGAAAGAGAGTGGTGGTGTAGAGGGAGAAGAGCTCCGGCCGCCGCTGGTGGCGGAGCTCCGGCCGAGCAATCTCCAACCACACACCCTCACCCCTTCCCTCCACAACCTCTTAACCGCCGCTGGTTTCGTGATCTTTAACACCTAACTCTCTCTGTCCCTCTCTTCTTCCTTGCATGTCGTCCCCGATGGTTTTGTAGGGCCGCATCAGTGTCGTCCCCGTTATCATCTACTATTGAGCCGCCGTTGCCGGTGGCTTGGCAGCCATACATGGCGGCGGCGGTTGTGCTTTGGGGTTTGGTTACACCTAACTTTCTCTGTCTCTCTCTCTCTCTTCTGCCTTGGATGTCTCCGATGGTTGTGTAGGGCGGCATAAGAGCCGTCCCCATTATTATCTACTATCCGCCGTTGCCAATGTCTTGGCAGCCATACATGGCGGCGGTGGTTGTGCTTGGAGGTTTGGTTACACCTAACTCTCTCTGTCTGTCTCTTCTGCCTCCGATGGTTGTGTGGGCCGGCGTCAGAGCCATCGTGCCGTTGCCGGTGGCCTATGCTCTGTTTTGATGTTCAGATTAATTTTTAGGCCTTCTGTCTTGATCATCAACCCCGTCGACTAAGGTAAGTTTTTCCTGTTATGATTTTGATTTTGGTTATTTTTTCCTCTTAGGGTTTCAATTTTGATTTGAACAGTTCATGGATTTCGGCGGGTGGTGGTTTAACAGTTGGTGGATTTTGGTAAATGGTGTTTGTTGTGTGTTGAATGATCGTATGCGGTGTTGTTAGTGTCATTAGTGGCCGATTCAGGCCGCTTTTGATGACGACTTTACACCAACCTGGCTGATATGGTTATTGGGCTTTGATCAGCTTCATTGGGTAGTTTCGATGCTATGATGATCCGTGGTAGTATTCTGAGCAAAGTTTAATGAAGAGACATGGAATATCCGATCCGTATCTTGGCGTGGCAAGATCCAGATGGCATAGTTTATGATGTTACTATGCAACTGTGATTTTGCAGCCATGGCGTTACCGGTTTCTTTTTTGTTCGCATCCCCCCGTAACAGATCTGAGCCAATTTTTTATGTATGTTGGTTTTATATCATTCATTACATTATAATTTACGTTATATAATAACTATATTTATACACGATGGAGATTGAACAGTGATCGTATGTGGTGTTGTTAGTGTCATTGGTGGCCGATTCAGGCCGCTTTTGGTGACGACTTTACACCAAGCTGGCTGCTACGGTTATTGGTCTTTGATAAGCTTCATTGGGTAGTTTAGAGGCTATGATGATCTGTGGTAGTATTCTGAGCAAAATTTAATGAAGGGACATGGAATATTCGACCCGTATCTTGGTGTGGCAAGATCCAGATGGCATAGTTTATGATGTTACTATGCAACTGTGGTTTTGCAGCCATGGCGTTATCGGTTTCTTCTTTGTTCGCATCCCCCCGTAATAGATCTGAGCCAAGTTTTTATGTGTCTTGGTTTTATATCATTCATTACGTTATAATTTACACCGTGCATAAATATAGTTATAATATAATTGAATAGTAATTTCGGGTTTTATGATGGCAGTTTTGTAGTTCTACAGGTCTTGCAGGGTAGTTTGGTCTTTTTGTGTCCACCATGGTGGCTGTTATGGTTGTTGGGCTTTGATTAGGCTCATTAGGTCGCTGCGGTACTCTTTTGTTAATTTCTTTAAAAGGCTGTGATGATTTGTGCTGGTGTTCTGAGCAAGGTTTAATGAAGGGACATGGGATATCCAACATGTATCTTGGCGTGGCAAGATCCGGATGGCATGGTTTATGATGCTGTTATGCAACTGTGATTTTGCAGCCATGGCGTTACCCGTTTCTTTTTTGTCCGCATTCCCCGATCGCAGATCTGAGCCTATTTTTAGTGTCTATTAATTTAAGATTTTTTTGTCTACACGTTTTCCTGTCCTCGCTTAAGGTCCTAGGCGCACGCCCCAAGGGTTTTTGATAACATAGTCTGTGTCTAGGCGATATCATTGTGTTATCTATGTTAAATATGCATTTCTTATATAGTATTTGTACATTTATATATTTTTGATAACATAGTCTGTACCTATTCTGCATTTCTTGTATTTCTACATATATATTGTCGTGATGGCCTGGAGATTGTTGGGTGCTGCCTGTTGATATTATGGTTAGTAGTGTAGTGGTTCGTGACTGTGAATAGGGATTAGGAATGTTTGTAATCATCAACGGATGATACTCTATTTGAATGATTGTGATTGTGGGGAGAAATATTGACTTGAGAATGCAACAATTGTGGTTAAAAATCATTTGCGGAAAGTCAACCTCAAGGATGTGGCTGTTGAATTTCTTATAGGGTATCTACCTTACTTTCTATTGCTGTCTATTACTTTTTTTATTACTAAAAATCATTGCGGAAAGTTAACCTTAAGGATGTGGCTGTGGAATTTCTTATAGGGTATTTAACTTTCTGTTGTTGTCTATTACCTTTTTTTATTATTCTTTGTGATGTGTTGATGACTCATGGTGGACTTTGCAGTTGGGTTCAACGTGGTGGCGAGGAGTAAGCAGGGTAGAGTTGCTGTGGTGTAGCATTTAGGCCATCAGCCACACGAGCCACCTATCAAATCCATTTCTCGGACTTCATCACATATCAATGAGTTAAAACGCATATTGAGCTTGATATGCCTCGGGTGCTTAAAGTTCAAGAATAAAAAGGTAATTTCATTTATAAACTTCTCTAATGTTTGTTACTATTCTTTGTCGTGTTTTGATGACTCATGGTGGACTTCGCAGTTTGGTTAAAAATCATTAGCGGAAAGTCAACCTCAAGGATGTGGCTGTAGAATTTCTTATAAGGTATTTACCTTACTTTCTATTGTTGCCTATTACTTTTTTTTAATTATTATTCTTTGTGATGTGTAGTTTGAAAAAAAAAATATTTTACTTTTGGGAACCAACGGGTGGTCCAAAATCCCATGGTTGACATTTCATGTGTCGCCAAAGGGTATACACCACGGGGTTTTGCTGTAAAGAAGGACTTTGAACATAAATCAGAAGCTAGATTACCTGAGATCATTGATCAAGGGATAATGTATTACTTATGTTGATGGCCTATTCTCTCTTGATCATCATCATTATCATCAATCATCTCAGGTAATTTGGCTTCTGATTTATGCTTGAAGTCCTTCTTTTCAGCAAAACCTGGTGGTGTACGCCTTACGGTAACACATAAAACACATGTTGTGTTCATCCATCGTGGTAGGTCGAGGTTAGTGTTTTATATATTTAACAAAATTAGCACCTGGTTTATGGTAATCTTACGTTAGTTTATCCATTTCTTCTTCAACCAGCTCTACAGCCATATGGCGTCTTTGGTTCCACCTTGCCTTTTGGATCAAGCCCGGCTAATCTTAAAAATATACTACGGCAGACTCAAATTAATTATTAATTGATTGATTAATAATTAATTACTAATTAACTTTAGTTTGTTAAGGTGTCTTTTAAATATGATTTTGTCCTTGATATAAAAGTCAATGTTGAATTAAAGACTCCCTAAGGTTGTCAAGATGGACGAATAGAGGATGGATAAGCTAATGGAAGAACGTTATAAATCAGGTGCTAATTTTGTTACATATGCAGAAGGCTGACCTTGAGTTGCTAGGGTGGATTGATGCAACATGTTTATAAAGCCATTAGCGAAGTATGCAATGAACTGGAAGGTTAAATACACGGTATATTTTTCCCTAACTTTTAAACTCTTGCAGTCTCACGTCTTTGTTGGTTGGCTTTATACGTTATATGGTTGATTGTTGGAGTTGATTCTTTGGAATTTGTATTTTGTCATGGGTTGTTAAGGTTGTGACGAGTTTAATTGTCTGAGTATTATAGCGTATGACGATGTCGGCTTGGTGTGGCAAGGTCGAAGAATGGCGAGTGTTTACCTGCAACTCCCTTGCAACCATTTTAGTGTAGCCTTTCAGCAACTCTGAGCCTCGGTTAAACGTCTTGGCAATCGTGTGGATTGTATTTCTGGGTACATAATTATGTTGCGATGCAATCAGTGATATTGGGCTATGATGTTTGCGTGCGTGATGTAATGTCGGTCGTGATGGCGCAACTATTGCGCAACCGCTCGACATACCACCCTACGCCTGAGCCTTTGTTGCATTCTATTTTGATTTCAGTACAGTAGTATCTTTATCGAGATTGGGTATTCTTTTTTTTTTTGTTGCATGATTGTTCTTCCTCCGACAAACTCTACTGATGACGGTAAACAGAATTGTTAGTTATATACTTATAATGGTTTTTGTAAGCTCATGTTGATAAAATGAAGCAATATCAGGTTTGATGCATATACATATTTTGAGCGTATGTGTGTGTATGTGACTATAGGTTAGATGTGTTTGTTATATATAACAAAATTTTTAGGTCCAAGATGCTTGAGCCAAATGAATCAGATTGCGGATGTAAGAGGATGAAAGAGGGTTGAACATGAAAGATTGCGGTAAGTAGTCTCATTTTGTTTTTTATTTAAACATTGTCATCTAAATAGACGTGTTGAATATTTTGAATTAGTTTCAATAAAAGGCGAACAAAACAACATCATTTTTTATATTTGTCTACTTAACTATACATTAGCTTTAAGGAACAATTGGAACATGTGTGTGTCTGGCGTAAAGTAAGGGAACAACGTTAGCTTGCTAAAATTCGTAGAGCCTTGTATTGTTTTAGTAGTTCATAGTTGTTGGTTAGGATTATGTAAAATTCAATGTCGCTTTTACTTTATCAATGATACTGACAACAAATTTAGAGGTGCGCAACGCGCACCTAAAACACTACTAGTTTAGTCTAAAAAGCATGTTTTATAAAAAAAACATCTATTTTGATAAATATTTTTCAAATCATGCATTTAGATAAATAAATTTTACTAACACCATTTGAAAAAAATAAACTCAATAAATCACACCCGATACTGTTTCTCAACAAACCTCATTAGATATCACTGAATACATGGTAATTAACTAGCCAAATAAACTCTAGTCGCCTCATCATAGTTTAAAATATAAAAGCAAAACAATTTTTGATTCCTTATAGAAAAAAACTAGAAACAAAACAACATTTTAAAAATATTTTGAAGAAATATAAAAAAATACGTAGGTGAAAGAATATAAACGTTTCTATACAAATAACATTTTGAAGAAAAAGTAATAAAAACAACTGTATAATTTTTTTTATAAAATCTTTCCATTTTAAAATTTACTATAATAAAAAAGTACGTTTTCAAAAACACTTATTTTGACAATATTTTCAAATCACTCATTTTGATAAATAATTTTCCTAATGACACCTATATTAGGAAAAACAATAATAATAAAAATATCACACCCTCCCATATTTCTCAACAGCCTCACGCCCTCACCATGTACCCAAAAATATGTGAAAACTAGCCAAAGAAATTGACCATTTTACGCTGTTTTGGGACTAAACTTTTAACTACTGGTCTTATCTCCAATGTGATTGAGTACTAAGACTATATGTTGTGTTCTCGTCACCCGGTGCTAGCAAGCAATCGAGCCACGTGACTCGCGAACACCATAACATGGTGGGGCGACCACCGACACGAGTGAGCCAAAGTGACGTGGTCACGGCGTGAGAAAGGCTAGTTGTCTTGGATTTTGACGGGGTGCGAGCAAGCATGAGCTTTATCCACAACAGTCTTAAGTGAGCGAATATGGGCTTAATTTATTCAATACCCCATCAGCGTCCAGGTGACACAATATTATTGGTTGAATTCGGGTGATAACCCCGATTACAACATATAGTCTAATTAGAGCATTCACATAAGCAATTCCACACACGATCAATAAATTATAAGAAAATTTGTTTTTGTTTTTTTACCCAAAAAAGGTTCACTATGGGTTGTCATATTTTAACAATGCATCACACTAGCATTATGTTCTATTTAATATCAAAACTTGGGAATACAAAATTTGAAAGAAAAATTAGAAATTCTTTCCCATTGTCCATTCATTAAACTTTCACGTCCTATGAATCTATGATGGCATTTTTATAAACTTTTTAATAACGTTTTTGCTTTTGTTTTTAGGTTAATTAAATCTTATGGTTTCACTTAGCATTGTTTGTATAGTTAGATCACATGCTTACTCTACATCATGTTATGGCACACAAATATTTTGTAAACACAACCACAAATTTTTGTAAATAACTTGAAAAGAAACTTTGAGAAGTTTTAGTTTTAGAAAACGAATATCATTACTCACACCAATGAACCATTATAGTAATAACACAATAAACAAGGTAATAAGTAATTCTGCCATATCCATCCATAGTGGTGGAGTGGTGGAAATGCCTTATGTTCACTTAGGTGATCAAGGGTTCAATTTCCACTTTCAACATTATGGTTTGGTATCCGGGTGAAAATCGAATACGGGTGGCGCCGGTTCGAATCTGACGGGCGGCGAAGTTTTACCGAGTTCTATAACACTGTCGTGCCTTCGGGCGGGTGGGGCTCGGGTTTCCGCGCATCGGGAGAAGGCGGGGGCTGCTGGAGGTCGAGTAGTCGATTCTTGGGCACGGCGCCCCGCAAGGGTGGTTGCCACACAGTTGTTCGCCGATCAAAAAAAAAAGTAATTCTGCCATAGGGGGGGATGGGTTCAAGTCCCACAAGGAGTAGAAATTTGTCGTTCAAAAAAAAAAAGTAATTCTGCCATAATGACGAGGAATCAAGGATTACCTTTCCTTAGCTACTCATTGCAAATAATAGAATAGAGAAGATAATCAAATATCTATATCTGTGCTATATGGTATTTGGAAATCATACAGACATACACCCTGACCCACATCACACACCAATAAGAGGCTGCCACATATTTCGGAATGTAATGTCACACCTTTAGAATGTGATGTTACGGTGTGTATGAAACAAAACCAATATAAATGCATGTCTTTGAGACAAAATAGTAATTAAGACACCTTATATAATCTTTGATGATTTGTTAGTTTCTTTAGATAGAATATATACATCATCATCAATCATCATAATAATAATAATACACATATGTATTATCTTTTTTAATATTCCGTTTTTTAAAGCTATTTTTATCTGAACTATAACTATATACAATCATGTTATGTATTTTTTTTTAATGGCTAAGCTTGCTCTTTTTGCTGTTAGTGGGGATTGAATCCAACCTCCATGTTAGTAAAATGTTAGACTCTACGTTAGTACCATCACACCACATCTCTCGAAAAGTAAAACTGGAAAAAACAAATATATTGCCACAGAATGAAGAAATTAAACTACCATGAGAACGAAACTACATAACTAAAGCAGAAAATAGTTAAATCAGTAGTACTAAATTTAAATAATCAATACTCCCCACAATAATTATTAATCTTGATCTGTTACGTGATCATACTTCTTTACCTTGGACTCACTTCGGCTCTTGTAACCCGGTTCCTTGTTACCCAAGCTATCGAATAGATTCATGCGAAGGCTCATATTTCTCCATTCCCGTTCCTCCGCCTCCTCCTGCGCTTTTCGCTTCTTTCGCTCCTCCTCCTCTCGCATCTTTCTAATCCTGTCACACCCTCAAAATCCACTTGCGGAGTTTTACCGCGAGGCGTATGACAAACCAGGATCCAAACCAAAGATCACAATAAACAAGTCTAAATGAACATAATGCGATTTCAAAAACAACGTTTAAAATCCCCAATCACAGCGGAAGCTTATTCATAACATAATCCAAAATAAACCAAGTGTTCAACGTTTGAAAACCATGCAATCCTAACTAGACGCCGTGAAGACGCGTGCGCCCTAGTTCCATTGTGCTACCTTAGCGACCTGAGAAAACATGTAAAAGTTTACGTCAGCACAAAAATGCTGGTGAGTTTACAGGTTTTGTAATCCAAGTACCAAGTTCAACCTGTCCATACTATAACAAATCGAAAACCAAAGTACGCTAGCTAGGCGTATGTTTTGTTACTATCACGATTGGAAAACCATTACTAACTTGCAAACCAGATGTCGTGCCCGATGTAGTAACCTGTTGTTCCTGTTTGAGACAATATGCACCCGCCGACCCTCCAAGTCGACGAGCGGGGTTGGTCACTCCCAATAGCGCTATTCACATTTCCCCGTTGTGCAAACCCGCACATTCATGGTTCCCCCCGGGACTTCCAAAGATCGTATAGTAAACAATAGAAACCCATAGTATGACAGTAGTTACCAAACATAAGTTTTAACACATGTTTTCTCCCCCGAAAAGTGAAACCAGTTAAAAGAGGGGCCGTAAACTCACCTTAAGTTGCGTTACTCCGTAACACGAATAAACTCAGCAGCTATGCTAGTCCCGTAAAGCGGCGACCTAACATATGACAGTTACAAGTACTTAGACTAATAACCCGCAGGTTAGTTAGTCCCTAGATGTCCAGACCATAACCAAGTTCGTTTGAAAACACCGTGACTGTTTAACTGACCCAATGTACAAGACTCGACATCCCATTGGTGACCCGAGACTCCCCGTGTTATGTTTACGCTCCCAAACAAACAATCATGCAATCACACTTAACATACGTTAACGTCCAACAAGTCATAGCACGTAGTTCACGTATCACATAATTACATCCAAACATATGTTACCAAGTTATTAGATATGTTACGGGGTTCCTAGCATGTTCCTAGATGTCAAATCGGGTCTCGGAATGCTAATTTACACTTACAGCAGCAGTACACGCGATTAGGAAAAGTCAACTAGCATTTAGGTTGGTCAACAGGCATTTAGGAAGGCTAATTGCATATAATATAGGCGATTAGGGTCATAAGACATGTAAATCTTGAGTTTATAGGCGATTAGGGCTATAAGACATATATTTCAGGACTTAACTAGCATTTAGGATCACAATTGCATGTAACAGAGGCAATTAGCCCCCAATTGCATGGTATATAGGCGATTAGGGCATCTTTATAGGCGATTGGCCTCCTAATCGCCTATAACATAGGCGATTAGGGTTGCTAATCGCCAATAACCCAGCTGTTCCGGTTTTTCGTGCGTTTAACACTCCAAATCAGATCCAGAACGCGTATAATCATCCAATATCAATCCAACAACTATACCAAACATGTTTAAACCAAAATCCTTCGTTTTGCCTCGTATTATCAGCCTGCATGCAACTATGTAATCCAAACACAATACACATAGCATGAAACATTATATTAACATGCATAACTATAACCCTAATGAACAATTTCTCAGATCCTATCATCATGCCATCATTATTAATCTGAAACTAACCTAATTACATGTAATCATCCATCTTGAATCATAAAAACCCTAGCTTTTGATTGAAAACCCACATACATCATGCATGCTACTTAGAATCCGATTAACAACGATTATTAACGATTTTCAGAAGACTCATACGTTTTAAAACAGGTCTGGACCGTTAGGGATTTAATAAAAACGTTTATAAAGATTTCATGGATGAGAATCACACCTTAGATTGTGATGGTTTGATGAAATAAGCTTGAAACCTTGTGTTTTGATCCAAAATCACGTTCCAGAGGTTGTGTGTGTGTTGGGGCGGTTTATGGGACGACTAGGGTTGATATTATGAAGTTTAGGAGGTCAAGTATTGTATTTATAGTCGTTTTTAGTCGTCCAGCACGTAACACGCGATTGTGCAGCAGTTATACGCGATTAGCATTGCTAATCGCATGACATTCATGCATTTAGGGGCTAATCGCCTATCATTTCATGCGAGTAGCCCCCTAATCGCATGAAATGATCCCCAAATGCATACCCTATAGGCGATTAGCCTCCCCTAATCGCCTATAGGGGCTGGTTCTGTGTATTTTGCGCGTTAAACCCCGTTTTAACATATGTTAACACATTTTCACATACCGACAAGTCACATAATGATTGTAAACACATAACACTTGCAAACAAACATATTCACACTCGTTCACCAATTCCCGGGACTCGAGACTTGTATGTTCCGTATGACCTGACGATTCTACAAATCGTCACCATTTGTACACTTGGTTAAGGACTGACATCTAATGAACCTCTAGACTAACATCCGATGATCCTCTATACTAAAACTGATAGTTCCCGAACCATAACACGACTTAACTAACCCAGTTAAGTACAATATACGCGTGACTCGCTAAGGTAGACTTTCATCTAGACAACGTTGTTAACCAGAAATTGCCGGGTGTCACAAATGATTGGGCTATTTAACTTATTATTGTTGGGCTATTATCGTTTTAGAGTCTTTGGACTCTTTGGTGAAAGGCTGGTGGCCCATGGCCCAACCCAGTTAATGTTTGTTGCAACAGGTTTCGAGACTTAATGAGAGTCGTTGGATTGAATTGATCTTGATCGTTTATTTGGCATCTCGACTGAAGCTTCTGGAGCTTAGTATATAAAGCCAGTCTCTCTCTTCATTTGGACGTATTCTTATTATTGTTTTGTATTTTGATCTAGGGTTTCTCTCTGGTTTTGTATCTCGTCTTGTATATCCTTTTAGGGTGTAAGTCTTGTATTCATTCGTATTATTACTCTGCTGATCTTATCAATCAGCAGAGAGACTTTGTATATTGATCTATTGATCAGATCTCAGTATTTAGCTGAGATCATTTGGGCACTAGGGGGTAATTTTGGGTTGGCTAAACTAATAGATTTTGTCACCGCTTTCCAGTCGCTATATCTTTGTGTTTGTGTTGTTTTCTTCTGTTATTGTTATTTTGTTTGTTGTTTGAGTTGAGAAACCCTAAGTTTTCTACATGGTATCAGAGCCATTAGGCTCTTGATCTTGGTTTTCTGTTCTTGTCTTCCGCTGATTGGTTGTGTCTGTTCTACAAGGATCTGATCTCTGTAGATCTGGTTCTTGTGTGTGTAGTATTGTAGATCTTAAGATCTGATCTCTGTAGATCTGGTCTGTTATTATCTTCTTGTTGTTATTGGTTTGATCAGTACAGGTTGCTCTGGAGTCAACCATTGTTGGCAAAGGATTGTGTTCTTGGATTGGAATATTATTAGCTTCAATTGCTTCCCATAACTTAGTACCCTAAGTGAAGGTACTGGTTGTGGGATTGGAGAAACCCTAACTTGGGTTCCCCCTCTCGGTGAGATTGTTCCTGAATATTTTCCTTTTTTGTCTGTTGTGTCTAGGTGTCATTGGCCGGGTTAGGGTGGACCGGCATTGATCTGTTGTTTGTGATCTGTGTGTTATTGTTGTCTGTTTGTTTGTGTATTAGTATTATATAATATACTAGTTAGTAAGAGCTCCTGTGTTAAGATTTGCGTGGGCACCTATGAGTGATGAACCCATGATCTGACCCCTGACACAGTTTCGCTCTCTAGGATATTATATTTGTCTTGATTTTGCTTTGTCTGCTGTTCTGTGTGTATTGTTTGTTTTTTCATCATGGATGGTGATCGTCCTGTTGGTGGAGGAGCACTACCAGGACCATCTGGTACTCTTATTAGCAAGTTAGATATTGATGATCCTCTGTACATTCATCCCAGTGATACTAGTGCCCTATCTATTATCACTGTCAAGTTGAAAGGTACAGAGAATTACTCTGTTTGGGCAAGCTCTATGAAACTTGCTCTTGAAGCCAAAAATAAATTTGGCTTCATTGATGGTTCGACTGTTAAGTCTGTTGAAGATGATGTCTTAGGGAAACAATGGGATAGGTGTAATTCTGTGGTATTGTCTTGGTTGCTTAATTCTATTAGTGAGGAGTTGTTTCTTGGTCAAGTGTTTTCTAAACTTGCTAGAGATGTATGGTTAGATTTAAAAGAAACATATGATAAAGTAGATGGATCAGTTGTGTTTAACTTGCATCAAAAGATTAATTCTCTAACTCAAAGTGGAAGTTCAGTTTCTGAATACTATCATAAACTTAACACAATGTGGAAGCAATTGGACTCAATGGTTCAATTGCCTTCATGTTCTTGTGCTGCTTCAAATAAATTCAATGATTTCAATAGTTTAATAAAATTGATGCAATTTCTAATGGGTTTAGATGAAGTATATCAACCTGTTAGAACTAATCTCTTGATGCAAGACCCTTTACCTTCTGTGAAGACTGCCTTCTCTATTGTATCTAGAGAAGAGTCTCACAAAGGTACTAGTTCTGGGAACAAAGGAACAAATGTATCCTTTGTTGCTAAAACTAATCAGTCTTTTGATCCAAGGAGAAGGACTACTAGGGGTCCTAATCCTAACCTCAAGTGTACTCATTGTAATAGATTAGGTCATACCTCTGATAGATGCTATGAGTTAGTTGGATATCCAACTGGTTTCAAAAAGGGAAGTCCTGGTCAACCTTCAAGACCTAATTCCTTTGGAGGAATCAGTGGAAAGTCCAACCAGTCTAGTAATTTGTCATCTAATAATGCTTCCTCTAGTGCTTCTGTTCCATTCACTTCTGAACAGATAAGCATGTTGATGAATCTAATTAGTGACAAAGGTGGAAATGATAATCAAACTGCTAATGTAGGAGGTAATTCAAATGTTATTAGTGGTTTCTCTTGTGCTTCTGTCTTGTCTAAGTTGAGCAATGTGTTTGAGAATTTTTCAAATTGTTCAAGTCTTTTGAAAACTGCACTACTGTTGAAGTGGATCATGGATTCAGGTGCAAACCAACACATGGTTTGTACTGATGAATACATGATTAACTGGGTAGATGTCTCACATTATGATGTGAGTGTGAGACATCCCAATGGTTCTAGTGCTAAGGTCGGGAAAATAGGAGACATTAAGTTGGGAAATGATATTGTTCTCACTGATGTGTTCTTTATTCCTGACTATTGTGTTAATCTGATTTCTGTAAACAAGTTAGCCAAGGATAGCAAGTTAAGTGTCTTATTTGATGATCATGCTTGTTATGTCCAGGATTCAAGTCCAAGAGAATCCTGGAGACTGGTAGAGTGCATGATGGTCTATACTTTATTGGTTCTAATGTGAGTAATAGTTCTGTTTGCTTTAATAGTTCTAGTAGTTTTGACTTATGGCACAGTAGGTTGGGGCATCCCTCTGACCAAGTTCTAACTGTGTTGAAAGGGTGTCTGGATGTTGATACAACTAGGTCTAGTCCATGTGAAATTTGTCATAAAGCTAAACAAGTTCGTGTTCCTTTTCCTTTGAGTGATCATAAAACTAAAGAAATAGGTGAGTTGATTCATCTAGATGTGTGGGGTCCATATAGAGTAACTAGTAAAGAAGGTTTCAAATATTTTTTAACTATAGTAGATGATTACTCTAGGGCAGTCTGGTGTTATTTGTTAAAAGGGAAAGGTGAAGTCTTTGATAACATTGTCATATTTTATGAATTGATAAAAACTCAGTTTAAGAAAAATGTTAAGGTATTTAGAAGTGACAATGGGTCTGAATTTGTTAATAAACAAATGACAAATTTTTGTAATTCAAAAGGTATAATACATCAAACATCCTGTGTTCATACTCCACAACAGAATGGTGTTGTGGAGAGGAAACATAGACACCTCTTGAACATAGCAAGAGCTTTGCTATTTCAAAGTAGTGTGCCTTTAAACTTTTGGTCTGAATGTATTTTAACTGCAACCTATTTGATAAACAGGCTCCCCTCTTCTGTGCTAAATGGTGTGAGTCCTTATGAAAAAATGTATGGGTTCTCCCCAGTTATGAGTTATCTTAGGAACTTTGGGTGCTTGTGTTTTAAAACTGTTTTAGATGAAAAAGATAAGTTGGTTAGTAGAGTTGACAAATGTGTTTTAGTTGGTTATTCTGTTTTTAAGAAAGGTTATAAAATATGGTGTTTGGATACAAAACAATTTGAGTTTTCTAGAGATGTAAAATTTTATGAAAATATATTTCCATTTAAAACAGATTCTGAAAAAATTGTTTATAAAAACATTGATCACTTAAACTTTTTTGATTTGTATGATAACACAAGCATTGAGAGTTCTAATAATAATAATAATAATAACAATGATCCCGATGATGAAGGGGGAACCAGTGTTGCTCATGAACACTCCCCTGGAAAGGGATTAGATGACTCTAGTGTGACCACTAGTGAGGTAGATCATTCAGATCAGCAACCTAGTGAGTCTAGTATTAGAGGGACCGATCCTTCCCAAAGGGTAGAGGGTTCAAATGATGAGAACTGTACTCCTGAGGGACATAGGATAGAGTCTAGAAGGCCTGGTAGAAGTTCTGTCTTACCTAGGAGATTTGATGACTTTATCATTGAAGGTAAAGTCAAGTATGGGGTTGAAAAAGTGATTAACTATTCTGTATTGTCTTCTGAAAATTATTGTTTTGTTGCTAGTCTAAACAAAGTTGTTGAGCCTAGTAGTTATTCAGAAGCCTCTAAGGATCCTAGATGGATAGAGGCTATGAATAATGAAATGGAGGCTCTCCTTAGAAACCAAACATGGGTTGTGACTGATCTTCCAAAAGACAGGAAACCCATTGGTTGTAAGTGGGTGTATAAGGTCAAATATAAAGCAAATGGTGAGGTTGAGAGATTTAAAGCTAGGCTTGTAGCCAAAGGCTACAATCAAAGAGAGGGTATTGATTTTGGAGAAACATTTTCTCCTGTTGTAAAAATGGTTACTGTTAGGTGTATTATTAGCTTAGCTGTTCAAAATTCTTGGGCATTATATCAACTAGATATTAATAATGCATTCTTGTATGGGTCAATAGATGAGAGTGTCTATATGACTCTACCTGAGGGTTATGGTTCTCAGAAAAAAAGGGAAAGTATGCAAGTTAGTTAAATCATTATATGGCCTTAAACAGGCACCTAGGAAATGGAATGAGAAACTAACTGAAGTCTTAGTAAAAATGGGTTTTAAACAAAGTATTTGTGATTATTCATTATTTGTTAAATCAAAAGGAAGTGTTTTCATTGCACTTCTTGTGTATGTAGATGATATTGTAATTACAGGGAATGATCATTCTGAGATCATTAACTGTAAAGAGATGTTAAAGTCTAGTTTCCAAATCAAAGATTTAGGAAAGTTAAAATATTTTTTGGGTATTGAAGTCTTGTATGAAAAAGATGAAATATGTTTATCTCAAAGAAAATACTGTTTAGAATTGCTAAATGAATTTGGGTATTTGGGGTGTAAACCTATTAATACCCCAATAGAACAAAGTTATATTGTTACAGCAAAGAACTCAAAAGAGAGTTCATTGCTTGACAACACAACTGGTTATCAAAAGTTAATTGGAAAATTAATATACCTGTCTCTTACCAGACCTGATATCAGTTATTGTGTTCAGTTCTTAAGTCAGTTTATGCACAAACCAACCAAGTGTCATCTTCAAATAGCTCTTAGATTACTAAGGTATTTGAAGAGTTCACCTGGAAAAGGAATAGTGTTTAAGAAGTCTGATGTGTTTAGTCTTAAGGGGTATGTAGATGCTGACTGGGCTAAATGCTTAGTCACTCGGAAATCTGTTACAGGATTTGGTATTTTTCTGGGAAATAATCTTATTTCCTGGAAAAGTAAAAAGCAAAGCACAATTGCAAGGTCTTCAGCAGAAGCTGAATACCGGGCAATGTGCTCGGCTACATGTGAAATAATATGGGTCAAAAACTTACTAAGTGAGTTAGATGTTGAGTGCATTCTTCCTGTTTGTCTCTATAGTGATAGCAAAGCTGCAATATCAATTGCAGCTAACCCTGTCTTTCATGAAAGGACAAAACACTTTGAAATTGATTTGCACTTCATTAGAGAAAAGATATCAAGTGGTATTATTCAAACTGTTAAGGTTACATCAGATCAGCAACTTGCTGATGTCTTTACCAAAGGCCTAAACTCATAACAACATAATATGTTGTGTTCTAAGTTGGGCATGAAAGATATGTTTAGACATTTGAATTAAGGGGGCGTGTTTAAAAGGCCTGGTTGACCCATGACACGTCTAATTCAAATGATTGGGCTATTTAACTTATTATTGTTGGGCTATTATTGTTTTAGAGTCTTTGGACTCTTTGGTGAAAGGCTGGTGGCCCATGGCTCAACCCAGTTAATGTTTGTTGCAACAGGTTTCGAGACTTAATGAGAGTCGTTGGATTGAATTGATCTTGATCGTTTATTTGGCATCTCGACTGGAGCTTCTGGAGCTTAGTATATAAAGCCAGTCTCTCTCTTCATTTGGACGTATTCTTATTATTGTTTTGTATTTTGATCTAGGGTTTCTCTCTGGTTTTGTATCTCGTCTTGTGTATCCTTTTAGGGTGTAAGTCTTGTATTCATTCGTATTATTACTCTGCTGATCTTATCAATCAGCAGAGAGACTTTGTATATTGATCTATTGATCAGATCTCAGTATTTAGCTGAGATCATTTGGGCACTGGGGGGTAATTTTGGGTTGGCTAAACTAATAGATTTTGTCACCGCTTTCCAGTCGCTATATCTTTGTGTTTGTGTTGTTTTCTTCTGTTATTGTTATTTTGTTTGTTGTTTGAGTTGAGAAACCCTAAGTTTTCTACACCATCCAAACACAATGCAAACCAGAGATCTCCCATCACAAACGATTAATAATACATATGAAGAACCATATTATGGTTAATCAGTGGCCGATACAGATTCTTTTTTTTTTTTGTACAGGGGGCACAATACGGGTTGGTTTATAATAGGTAAACAACAATGATAAAATAACTTAGTTTATTGAATATTTAAATGTAATAATGACATACCTTGATTACAATTGTCCTCTATGTGTTTTCATCTTTTAAAAACGCTCGATTACATCTTCATTAGTAACATTGAGATGTCCATCCACTTATACAACACATATTACACAAGAGTTCAAGAAATCATCACCAATACGATTGTGCAAACAAAACGTAAATCACAACTTGCTTAAGAGGGTAAAAATACGCACCTTGTTTAACTTTATCCGAAGACATAATCAAATAATTAAATCACTAACGAATTAACGATCCGACTCAAAGCCCCAAACATAATCTGCATAGCATATAATTACATATTAACATTTTACATTCTATAGTACTCCGGAGAGGCAAATATAGTTACCGTATTATATTTTAATCTAACTAAAGGTCAAATTATCTGGGAATATCAGTGAACAAATTCTTGTTTATACTAATTTTATTTAAAAAACACAAATAATTTACAAGTGTTATGCACTTTTATTAGTTATCGGTGAAAGCATAACTTTAATAATATTATAATGAAACAAAGACAAAGTTACACCTAACAATAAACATTATAAAAAACAAATAAGTATAGTTCCTTACCAATACCAACGGAAGTTACAGGAGTCGGAAGTCAGAACCGGAGCTAGAGAGGCACAACCGCACAGGGAGCTTCAGAAAGGCACAACCGCACAACCACACAGGGAAGGCTGCCTCGGTTGGACACTGCTGTTTGATGAATGATCAGAGAGGCAGAAGTGCAAAACACAAAGCACGGAGAATGATGGAAATTCTAATCGAAAAGACGCAAGGGCTTTTCATTTGGGTACCTGACTAACTGGGCATTGCACTGGGCTTTTCATTAGGGTCGGCACTAGGTTTTTCATTAGAGTGGGAACTAGGCTTTCCATTAGGGTGACACTGAGCTTTGCATATTGAAAACATGATGGCACAAGGATCTTATGGTGGGCACCGGCCCACCATGCAATAAGGGTGGCTCTGTCACTGTGATTAATCCTCAAGAGCAAACGATGAACATTATGGTGAATATAGACTCAAATGCATTCAAACGAATATGAACACATGAACATTCAATCTATCATCAACCATAATGGCCATATAGTCAGATATAACTATGATGATTAACCGCCACATAGTCGGATACAAAGACTAAGTGTGGAGTTTGATCTAATGACTAAGTATAGACTAAGCATCAAGAACAAGTAGTTTGAGGCATACATAACCAAGAATAGTCGAATACATAACCAAAAAAAATATTTGTTGTGTTATTTTATATTTAGAACAAGAATAATAATTTTTTTATAAAAACTATAAAAATATGGTTAAAAATATAAACAACCATATAGAAAAAAAAAATAACAAGGGGTCATATAGGGTTGTATGGCCCGTGGACGAGGCCGTCTCCATGGGTCGTGGAAAGCTGAACGGCCCATGGAGATGGACTCATCCACTGCCCGTAGAGATCTCTACGGGTCATGGAAGGACAATTTATAATGGGAAAGAGCATGGAAAACCTTAGAATCTATATGGGTCGTGGAAGGACAATTTATTTTATGGTTATTTCACATGGGTAAGGCCTTGATACATGTTCCTCGAGTTTAGCAAGATATTGTTCAAATTTCAGGGAAATGGTGGTAGTCTCGAGGTGAAATTTGTCGTTTTTATGTGGTCCTATTTCTTTTAGAAAAAGTAAACGATCATGCTAGGATAGTTCCAACTTTTGAGGTTATTTAAATTAGTTTATAATAATTTAATGGGATGAAATTGGACAAGGCATGTGTACGCGTGAGTAAGGCCTTGATACATGTTTCATGCTTAGTTCGTGTGGGTAAGGCCTTGATACATGTTTGCCAATCATTGGGACACATCTACGGCCCATGGAGGTCTCCAACTTATCTCAATGATTGCCAATCATTGGGACCCATCTACGGCCCATGGAGGTCTCCATGGGCCATATATGTTTGAGTTTTAACACTATACGGCCCGTAGAGACCTCCAAAACCAGTGTAAGGGATGTATGGAAAAAATCAAGGGATGTATGGGTAAGGCCTTGATACATGTTATCGTCAATCTTCTATTATAATATCTGATCAAACTCATTAGATGCTTTTTGTAACATCACGAATTTTCCCTAATTTTTTTTTTTTGATAAAAAGAATGTATTGTTTTAAACAATATATGTTTTAAAAACCTTAAACTAATAATATAGAGTAAAGTCCTATTTGAGTCCCTGTGGTTTTACCATTTTAACTACTTGAATCCAGTTTTAAAACCTTTAACCCTCTGAGTACCTGAGGTTTCCAGTTACACCTATTTGAGTCCAATTGGATAACTTTGGTTAAGTTTCTTTGTTAACTTTAGTGAAAAAGACTAAAATGCCCCTTTTATATATTTTTGTGTTATAATATATTATTAAATAAAATATATATATTATTTATATAAACATCCTATTTTATAATGATTAATATATATATATATATATATATATATAAGTATATATATATACACATATATATCATATAAACCTGAAATATCTCTCTCTCCACCGCCACCACTAACCACTGCTACTGCACCACCACCTGTACCACCGCACCTCCCCACCACACCACCCCCACTGTAACACCATCACACATTCTTACCATCACACCGTATAACTCACCTCTTACTGCACCATTCCCATCGAACTCAACCCCCAATAGGTTTTCAGATCTATAGACCCTTCGAGTGAAAGAACATTGGTTCGGTTTGTGGATTTGAATCACAAAAGATGAGATGTCTTTTCCCAGCATCAAAGACCTGTAAGTCGCCACTTAGAGCAATTCCGGCAGTCACCACGACAACTGCCAAAACATTGATATTGGAAAACATCACGATCACTTACCTGTTTTAGTGGCGGCGATGATATAGAGTTTAGAGAGTGAGATGGAGTAGGGAGTTAAGAGAGAGATAAACTTAAATTTTAACATTCTACCATTGTGGGTCTAGAAAGGGAACTTATCTTCACGACTAGGGTGAACTTAATGTGGCCGGAACCCTTGCTGAAAAACTAGCAGAGAGAGGTTGGGGTGTTGCGTTGGGTCGACGGTTACTTGAGAGAGGCGTAGTAGAGATACCAGGTTGTAGAGGTGGTGGTGCGGTGGCAGTGGTTAGTGGTGGAGGTGGTGGTAGATATATATATATATATATATATTAGGTTTGTGTGATATATGTATATTTATATACTTTTATACATATATTAATAATTATAAAATATGATGTTTATATATATTTGTTATTTAATAATATATTATAACACAAAAGTATATAAAAGGGCATTTTAGTCATTTTCACAAAAGTTAACAAAGAAACTTAACCAAAGTTATCCAATTGGACTCAAATAGGTGTAACCGGAAACCTCAGGTACTCAGAGGGTTAAAGGTTTTGAAATTGGATTCAAGTAGTTAAAATGATCAAACCACAAGGACTCAAATAGGACTTTACTCTAATAATTATTTGTATCTCGACACTTTTGTACGTTTTAAAAATATTTCGAGTCACTTTCGGGCTTATATAATCATATTATGAATTTAGAATAATATAGTTTTAGGGAAATAATTGCCAAAAAAAGATTTGTGTGGACCGGGTATCAAACCCGCGTCCACAGCCAACCAACACACAGCCACAACCAACTGAGCAACCTATCATCTTGTGTAGTATTTCAGAAGAAAATATACTTAACACATTCTTTAAATTGATCAGTCAAAGCCAAAAGTCAACCAATTCAATTATTGTTCAATCAAGCTTGATTTGACTTCAAATCAGCAATTAAAACCTTCCATTTGTGCAGAAATCACGCCCCTGTGTCATTATGCTGTCAATTTCGTGTGTTAAAGCCGAGATTTGCGGCTAATCTTATGTTTAAACGCGTTTTTATAAATTCCCAAACACCAATATTGAATCGACATGTATAGTTCATAATTTTGCAATTGAAGCTACCCACACACTCATACATCTCCGACTTGCATAACCCCTATAACATATTTCACTTACCAACAAACATTTGCCCGGTTTTGATGCGTTTATGTTCAACTTTTGGTCGCTTGAATTAGCCATCATAAGGTATGACTCTGTTTCGATTCTAAGGTGTTATAAGGTCGCCTATGAGTGCTTATCAAAAGCCCCTTATCATCGTTTACTATCTGTAACAGAATTGAGGTTGATTGTGGGATTGGAATGTTAGGGTTTATCTTATAGATTTGGGGATTATTGTTTGTTTCAGATAGTTTATAAATACGAAAAGTCCTTACATTAAATCACAAAGGGAACCCAGATAAGCTGGTCTGGGTGCGTCCCCTCCAACACTAAGGTCTCGGGTTCGAGTCCTTTAAGGACGGATCTGTTTTGTTCTTTTTTTATATATACATCAGCTTTTCTTTTAAAACTGTAAAATTATTACAAATCTATTTTAATCATTATAAATAGTAAACGCAATCCAAAATTTTTATAAAAATTATCCTAGCTTCGCAAAACTCTAAAGTTTATGTTATAATTTTATTTTTCCGAAAAATACTTATTTATTATTTTTAATGTATTTATTTAATTTAAACAATAATTAATTCATTAAAAATTCATATTTAATCGTTTTAATACCAAACTTTTTGTGGAGTTATCTCTAACCATATAAAACTTTTTGACAAGTTTATTTCTATAAAAAAACATTTTTACCTATTTTTATGATTTAATTCTATTAAATTGATTATATTAAATTAAATTCTGTTTTAAATGAAAATAATATGGAAAATAATTTATAAAATTATTTTCCACTTTTAACACATGTAAACCACTGTTCAAAAAATGAAAATAATGTTTTTGCACTTTATTTATATTTAATTTCCTAATTATTTCATTATTAATGATAATAAATCAATTTAAAATACTAGAATATTAATATTTGTTGTTAAAAATTCAAAAATACTGTATTTATCTCAGAATAAACTTTACTTGAAATATTATATTTATTTGGTTTATTATTATTCCACTCTTAATTTATATTTATTTAATTAAAACCAATTATGGTTTAATTCAAAAACTCTAGAATCCCCAAATTTAGACTATGAAACCCTAGGTGCCTATCCCAATAACCTTAGATTTTAAGCCCTCATAAACTTAGACTTTGTGTGTTATCGTTTAGGTGATTTCTTTGGGAATCTCACTATTATCAACTCATCATAATTTGGGTGTTTACTTGCTTAACTTAAGGTGAGTTTACATAGCCCCTTTTTCTGTTTTACATTTTGGGGTGAAACATGTTTAAACATTTTTATACACTATCATTTACTCATTCTTACATTGTTGAAACTTGTGATTCAATTACACTATCATTTATTCATTCTATCATTTGACTGTAACAAAAAGACACAGTACAATCATTAACATTGATCAAGCCGCCTGTTTAGATTATAGCGCTATAGGTCTGACAAACCCATCCCCCCCGCATAAATTCAGGGATGATCGATAACAGTTACACGTTTACTAACTTGCGAGTTAGGTCTCAGTCGACACAAGGTTTGATTGTACAAAAGACGCATTGTTACATGTCGGACTCATATTCTATCATTACTCATTATTATACTTCAACTATGATTGTTATACAACATATTGTTTTCAACTATATGCAAAACCTATGTATTCTCACCAACTATTTATAGTTGACCCCCCCATCTTCCAACTTAACATGTTTCAGGTTTATTTGCTATTGGAAGTTGTACAAGTCTTGGAACACATAGGAGCTTTTGGACTTAGTTTATATTAATCAACTTTTGTAATCTTTACTTGTAAGATGAATTGTAAATTGTTTATATTATTAAATTTTCATTTAGTACCATGAGCTATTGAACAATCATCAATACGTGACATCCCGATGTTTCCGCCATCGGTTGGGGTGTTACAGGTAAGGCCTTGATACATGTTTGCCAATCATTGGGACACATCTACGGCCCATGGAGGTCTCCAAATTATCTCAATGATTGCCAATCATTGGGACCCATCTACGGCCCATGGAGGTCTCCATGGGCCATATATGTTTGAGTTTTAACACTATACGACCCGTAGAGACCTCCAAAACCAGTGTAAGGGATGTATGGAAAAAATCAAGGGATGTATGGGTAAGGACTTGATACATGTTATCGTCAATCTTCTATTATAATATCTGATCAAACTCATTAGATGCTTTTTGTAACATCGCGAATTTTCCCTAATTTTTTTTTTGATAAAAAGAATGTATTGTTTTAAACAATATATGTTTTAAATACCTTAAACTAATAATTATTTGTATCTCGACACTTTTGTACGTTTTAAAAATATTCGAGTCACTTTCGGGCTTATATAATCATATTATGAATTTAGAATAATATAGTTTTAGGGAAATAATTGCCAAAAAAAGATTTGTGTGGACCCGGTATCAAACCCGCGTCCACAGCCAACCAACACACAGCCACAACCAACTGAGCCAACTATCATCTTGTGTAGTATTTCAGAAGAAAATAAACTTAACACATTCTTTTGTGCAGAAATCACGCCCCTGTGTCATTATGCTGTCAATTTCGTGTGTTAAAGCCGAGATTTGCGGCTAATCTTATGTTTAAACGCGTTTTTATAAATTCCCAAACACCAATATTGAATCGACATGTATAGTTCATAATTTTGCAATTGAAGCTACCCACACACTCATACATCTCCGACTTGCATAACCCCTATAACATATTTCACTTACCAACAAACATTTGCCCGGTTTTGATGCGTTTATGTTCAACTTTTGGTCGCTTGAATTAGCCATCATAAGGTATGACTCTGTTTCGATTCTAAGGTGTTATAAGGTCGCCTATGAGTGCTTATCAAAAGTCCCTTATCATCGTTTACTATCTGTAACAGAATTGAGGTTGATTGTGGGATTGGAATGTTAGGGTTTATCTTATAGATTTGGGGATTATTGTTTGTTTCAGATAGTTTATAAATACGAAAAGTCCTTACATTAAATCACAAAAGGGAACCCAGATCAGCTGGTCTGGGTGCGTCCCCTCCAACACTAAGGTCTCGGGTTCGAGTCCTTTAAGGACGAATCTGTTTTGTTCTTTTTTTATATATACATCAGCTTTTCTTTTAAAACTTTAAAATTATTACAAATCTATTTTAATCATTATAAATAGTAAACGCAATCCAAAATTTTTATAAAAATTATCCTAGCTTCGCAAAACTCTAAAGTTTATGTTATAATTTTATTTTTCCGAAAAATACTTATTTATTATTTTTAATGTATTTATTTAATTTAAACAATAATTAATTCATTAAAAATTCATATTTAATCGTTTTAATACCAAACTTTTTGTGGAGTTATCTCTAACCATATAAAATTTTTTGACAATTTTATTTCTATAAAAAAACATTTTTACCTATTTTTATGATTTAATTCTATTAAATTGATTATATTAAATTAAATTCTGTTTTAAATGAAAATAATATGGAAAATAATTTATAAAATTATTTTCCACTTTTAACACATGTAAACCACCGTTCAAAAAATGAAAATATTGTTTTTGCACTTTATTTATATTTAATTTCCTAATTATTTCATTATTAATGATAATAAATCAATTTAAAATACTAGAATATTAATATTTGGAGTTAAAAATTCAAAAATACTGTATTTATCTCAGAATAAACTTTACTTGAAATATTATATTTATTTGGTTTATTATTATTCCACTCTTAATTTATATTTATTTAATTAAAACCAATTATGGTTTAATTCAAAAACTCTAGAATCCCCAAATTTAGACTATGAAACCCTAGGTGCCTATCCCAATAACCTTAGATTTTAAGCCCTCATAAACTTAGACTTTGTGTGTTATCGTTTAGGTGATTTCTTTGGGAATCTCACTATTATCAACTCATCATAATTTGGGTGTTTACTTGCTTAACTTAAGGTGAGTTTACATAGCCCCTTTTTCTGTTTTACATTTTGGGGTGAAACATGTTTAAACATTTTTATACACTATCATTTACTCATTCTTACATTGTTGAAACTTGTGATTCAATTACACTATCATTTATTCATTCTATCATTTGACTGTAACAAAAAGACACAGTACAATCATTAACATTGATCAAGCCGCCTGTTTAGATTATAGCGCTATAGGTCTGACAAACCCATCCCCCCCGCATAAATTCAGGGATGATCGATAACAGTTACACGTTTACTAACTTGCGAGTTAGGTCTCAGTCGACACAAGGTTTGATTGTACAAAAGACGCATTGTTACATGTCGGACTCATATTCTATCATTACTCATTATTATACTTCAACTATGATTGTTATACAACATATTGTTTTCAACTATATGCAAAACCTATGTATTCTCACCAACTATTTATAGTTGACCCCCCCCCCTCTTCCAACTTAACATGTTTCAGGTTTATTTGCTATTGGAAGTTGTACAAGTCTTGGAACACATAGGAGCTTTTGGACTTAGTTTATATTAATCAACTTTTGTAATCTTTACTTGTAAAATGAATTGTAAATTGTTTATATTATTAAATTTTCATTTAGTACCATGAGCTATTGAACAATCATCAATACATGACATCCCGATGTTTCCGCCATCGGTTGGGGTGTTACAGGTAAGGCCCTGATACATGTTTGCCAATCATTGGGACACATCTACGGCCCATGGAGGTCTCCAAATTATCTCAATGATTGCCAATCATTGGGACCCATCTACGGCCCATGGAGGTCTCCATGGGCCATATATGTTTGAGTTTTAACACTATACGACCCGTAGAGACCTCCAAAACCAGTGTAAGGGATGTATGGAAAAAAATCAAGGGATGTATGGGTAAGGACTTGATACATGTTATCGTCAATCTTCTATTATAATATTTGATCAAACTCATTAGATGCTTTTTGTAACATCGCGAATTTTCCCTAATTTTTTTTGATAAAAAGAATGTATTGTTTTAAACAATATATGTTTTAAATACCTTAAACTAATAATTATTTGTATCTCGACACTTTTGTACGTTTTAAAAATATTTCGAGTCACTTTCGGGCTTATATAATCATATTATGAATTTAGAATAATATAGTTTTAGGGAAATAATTGCCAAAAAAAGATTTGTGTGGACCCGGTATCGAACCCGCGTCCACAGCCAACCAACACACAGCCACAACCAACTGAGCCAACTATCATCTTGTGTAGTATTTCAGAAGAAAATAAACTTAACACATTCTTTAAATTGATCAGTCAAAGCCAAAAGTCAACCAATTCAATTCTTGTTCAATCAAGCTTGATTTGACTTCAATTCAGCAATTAAAACCTTCCTTTTGTGCAGAAATCACGCCCCTGTGTCATTATGCTGTCAATTTCGTGTGTTAAAGCCGAGATTTGCGGCTAATCTTATGTTTAAACGCGTTTTTATAAATTCCCAAACACCAATATTGAATCGACATGTATAGTTCATAATTTTGCAATTGAAGCTACCCACACACTCATACATCTCCGACTTGCATAACCCCTATAACATATTTCACTTACCAACAAACATTTGCCCGGTTTTGATGCGTTTATGTTCAACTTTTGGTCGCTTGAATTAGCCATCATAAGGTATGACTCTGTTTCGATTCTAAGGTGTTATAAGGTCGCCTATGAGTGCTTATCAAAAGCCCCTTATCATCGTTTACTATCTGTAACAGAATTGAGGTTGATTGTGGGATTGGAATGTTAGGGTTTATCTTATAGATTTGGGGATTATTGTTTGTTTCAGATAGTTTATAAATACGAAAAGTCCTTACATTAAATCACAAAAGGGAACCCAGATCAGCTGGTCTGGGTGCGTCCCCTCCAACACTAAGGTCTCGGGTTCGAGTCCTTTAAGGACGGATCTGTTTTGTTCTTTTTTTATATATACATCAGCTTTTCTTTTAAAACTTTAAAATTATTACAAATCTATTTTAATCATTATAAATAGTAAACGCAATCCAAAATTTTTATAAAAATTATCCTAGCTTCGCAAAACTCTAAAGTTTATGTTATAATTTTATTTTTCCAAAAAAATACTTATTTATTATTTTTAATGTATTTATTTAATTTAAACAATAATTAATTCATTAAAAATTCATATTTAATCGTTTTAATACCAAACTTTTTGTGGAGTTATCTCTAACCATATAAAACTTTTTGACAAGTTTATTTCTATAAAAAAACATTTTTACCTATTTTTATGATTTAATTCTATTAAATTGATTATATTAAATTAAATTAAATTCTGTTTTAAATGAAAATAATATGGAAAATAATTTATAAAATTATTTTCCACTTTTAACACATGTAAACCACCGTTCAAAAAATGAAAATAATGTTTTTGCACTTTATTTATATTTAATTTCCTAATTATTTCATTATTAATGATAATAAATCAATTTAAAGTACTAGAATATTAATATTTGTTGTTAAAAATTCAAAAATACTGTATTTATCTCAGAATAAACTTTACTTGAAATATTATATTTATTTAGTTTATTATTATTCCACTCTTAATTTATATTTATTTAATTAAAACCAATTATGGTTTAATTCAAAAACTCTAGAATCCCCAAATTTAGACTATGAAACCCTAGGTGCCTATCCCAATAACCTTAGATTTTAAGCCCTCATAAACTTAGACTTTGTGTGTTATCGTTTAGGTGATTTCTTTGGGAATCTCACTATTATCAACTCATCATAATTTGGGTGTTTACTTGCTTAACTTAAGGTGAGTTTACATAGCCCCTTTTTCTGTTTTACATTTTGGGGTGAAACATGTTTAAACATTTTTATACACTATCATTTACTCATTCTTACATTGTTGAAACTTGTGATTCAATTACACTATCATTTATTCATTCTATCATTTGACTGTAACAAAAAGACACAGTACAATCATTAACATTGATCAAGCCGCCTGTTTAGATTATAGCGCTATAGGTCTGACAAACCCATCCCCCCGCATAAATTCAGGGATGATCGATAACAGTTACACGTTTACTAACTTGCGAGTTAGGTCTCAGTCGACACAAGGTTTGATTGTACAAAAGACGCATTGTTACATGTCGGACTCATATTCTATCATTACTCATTATTATACTTCAACTATGATTGTTATACAACATATTGTTTTCAACTATATGCAAAACCTATGTATTCTCACCAACTATTTATAGTTGACCCCCCCATCTTCCAACTTAACATGTTTCAGGTTTATTTGCTATTGGAAGTTGTACAAGTCTTGGAACACATAGGAGCTTTTGGACTTAGTTTATATTAATCAACTTTTGTAATCTTTACTTGTAAGATGAATTGTAAATTGTTTATATTATTAAATTTTCATTTAGTACCATGAGCTATTGAACAATCATCAATACATGACATCCCGATGTTTCCGCCATCGGTTGGGGTGTTACAGGTAAGGCCCTGATACATGTTTGCTAATCATTGGGACACATCTACGGCCCATGGAGGTCTCCAAATTATCTCAATGATTGCCAATCATTGGGACCCATCTACGGCCCATGGAGGTCTCCATGGGCCATATATGTTTGAGTTTTAACACTATACGACCCGTAGAGACCTACAAAACCAGTGTAAGGGATGTATGGAAAAAAATCAAGGGATGTATGGGTAAGGACTTGATACATGTTATCGTCAATCTTCTATTATAATATTTGATCAAACTCATTAGATGCTTTTTGTAACATCGCGAATTTTCCCTAATTTTTTTTTGATAAAAAGAATGTATTGTTTTAAACAATATATGTTTTAAATACCTTAAACTAATAATTATTTGTATCTCGACACTTTTGTACGTTTTAAAAATATTTCGAGTCACTTTCGGGCTTATATAATCATATTATGGATTTAGAATAATATAGTTTTAGGGAAATAATTGCCAAAAAAAGATTTGTGTGGACCCGGTATCGAACCCGCGTCCACAGCCAACCAACACACAGCCACAACCAACTGAGCCAACTATCATCTTGTGTAGTATTTCAGAAGAAAATAAACTTAACACATTCTTTAAATTGATCAGTCAAAGCCAAAAGTCAACCAATTCAATTCTTGTTCAATCAAGCTTGATTTGACTTCAATTCAGCAATTAAAACCTTCCTTTTGTGCAGAAATCACGCCCCTGTGTCATTATGCTGTCAATTTCGTGTGTTAAAGCCGAGATTTGCGGCTAATCTTATGTTTAAACGCGTTTTTATAAATTCCCAAACACCAATATTGAATCGACATGTATAGTTCATAATTTTGCAATTGAAGCTACCCACACACTCATACATCTCCGACTTGCATAACCCCTATAACATATTTCACTTACCAACAAACATTTGCCCGGTTTTGATGCGTTTATGTTCAACTTTTGGTCGCTTGAATTAGCCATCATAAGGTATGACTCTGTTTCGATTCTAAGGTGTTATAAGGTCGCCTATGAGTGCTTATCAAAAGCCCCTTATCATCGTTTACTATCTGTAACAGAATTGAGGTTGATTGTGGGATTGGAATGTTAGGGTTTATCTTATAGATTTGGGGATTATTGTTTGTTTCAGATAGTTTATAAATACGAAAAGTCCTTACATTAAATCACAAAAGGGAACCCAGATCAGCTGGTCTGGGTGCGTCCCCTCCAACACTAAGGTCTCGGGTTCGAGTCCTTTAAGGACGGATCTGTTTTGTTCTTTTTTTATATATACATCAGCTTTTCTTTTAAAACTTTAAAATTATTACAAATCTATTTTAATCATTATAAATAGTAAACGCAATCCAAAATTTTTATAAAAATTATCCTAGCTTCGCAAAACTCTAAAGTTTATGTTATAATTTTATTTTTCCGAAAAATACTTATTTATTATTTTTAATGTATTTATTTAATTTAAACAATAATTAATTCATTAAAAATTCATATTTAATCGTTTTAATACCAAACTTTTTGTGGAGTTATCTCTAACCATATAAAACTTTTTGACAAGTTTATTTCTATAAAAAAAACATTTTTACCTATTTTTATGATTTAATTCTATTAAATTGATTATATTAAATTAAATTCTGTTTTAAATGAAAATAATATGGAAAATAATTTATAAAATTATTTTCCACTTTTAACACATGTAAACCACTGTTCAAAAAATGAAAATAATGTTTTTGCACTTTATTTATATTTAATTTCCTAATTATTTCATTATTAATGATAATAAATCAATTTAAAATACTAGAATATTAATATTTGTTGTTAAAAATTCAAAAATACTGTATTTATCTCAGAATAAACTTTACTTGAAATATTATATTTATTTGGTTTATTATTATTCCACTCTTAATTTATATTTATTTAATTAAAACCAATTATGGTTTAATTCAAAAACTCTAGAATCCCCAAATTTAGACTATGAAACCCTAGGTGCCTATCCCAATAACCTTAGATTTTAAGCCCTCATAAACTTAGACTTTGTGTGTTATCGTTTAGGTGATTTCTTTGGGAATCTCACTATTATCAACTCATCATAATTTGGGTGTTTACTTGCTTAACTTAAGGTGAGTTTACATAGCCCCTTTTTCTGTTTTACATTTTGGGGTGAAACATGTTTAAACATTTTTATACACTATCATTTACTCATTCTTACATTGTTGAAACTTGTGATTCAATTACACTATCATTTATTCATTCTATCATTTGACTGTAACAAAAAGACACAGTACAATCATTAACATTGATCAAGCCGCCTGTTTAGATTATAGCGCTATAGGTCTGACAAACCCATCCCCCCCGCATAAATTCAGGGATGATCGATAACAGTTACACGTTTACTAACTTGCGAGTTAGGTCTCAGTCGACACAAGGTTTGATTGTACAAAAGACGCATTGTTACATGTCGGACTCATATTCTATCATTACTCATTATTATACTTCAACTATGATTGTTATACAACATATTGTTTTCAACTATATGCAAAACCTATGTATTCTCACCAACTATTTATAGTTGACCCCCCCATCTTCCAACTTAACATGTTTCAGGTTTATTTGCTATTGGAAGTTGTACAAGTCTTGGAACACATAGGAGCTTTTGGACTTAGTTTATATTAATCAACTTTTGTAATCTTTACTTGTAAGATGAATTGTAAATTGTTTATATTATTAAATTTTCATTTAGTACCATGAGCTATTGAACAATCATCAATACGTGACATCCCGATGTTTCCGCCATCGGTTGGGGTGTTACAGGTAAGGCCTTGATACATGTTTGCCAATCATTGGGACACATCTACGGCCCATGGAGGTCTCCAAATTATCTCAATGATTGCCAATCATTGGGACCCATCTACGGCCCATGGAGGTCTCCATGGGCCATATATGTTTGAGTTTTAACACTATACGACCCGTAGAGACCTCCAAAACCAGTGTAAGGGATGTATGGAAAAAATCAAGGGATGTATGGGTAAGGCCTTGATACATGTTATCGTCAATCTTCTATTATAATATCTGATCAAACTCATTAGATGCTTTTTGTATTACCTTGTTTTATTTATACAACTAAGAGTATTTGTTGTGGGCTGCGAGCGAGCCTGGTGCTCATCCACAGCACAACAGCCATAACAACCACACGTGAACAGTCGCTACGCGAGCACAACTGATGGTGGTCGCTTGCGTTAACGGGAGAAAGTGAGCTTTGGTCGCGCTGGTGCTCACCCCAGCCACAACGGTATCAAGTGACCAAGTTACTTGAGAGTGAAGTCGGTGGCTCGTGCCTGCTCGCTCGCGGCCCACAACGGATAGTCTAATAAATAAAACTTTACTTTAGTTTCAAAAACTAATACTTGTATCGTTTCATATAATATCATTGCCAATACCAATGCAAGTATCTGTTTGTCATGATAATGGGTATGTTTGGCAAACTAGCTCGTGACGTACTGGTGGCTGAAAGTTGGTAGCTGTAGCTTTTTAAATATATTTTGAGGTTAGGCAGAGTAGCTAAAGCTTTTAATAAAATGACCAAAATGAGGATAATTAAAAGCTTGTATGCATATTTTTTTATGGTAGAATGAGTATTTGTGTCATTTTACTCATTAAAAGATTTTCAGAGCTTTTTCTTAAATGCTATACTAAGGGTATGTTTGGCAAGGAGCTTTTAAGAGCTTCAAATTTCAAGCTTTTAAGAAAAAACTCATACTCAATATAAAACCTTGTTTGATTGAAGAAGCTTGAAGCTTTTAGGTTATGAGAAAAAACTTACAATACAAAACAAGATTTTATTTTGAGTGAAACTCCTAAAAGTAATACTATTTTAATTAGTAATTAAATATGTTATGAGCACCATAAGAACTTATTAAAAAACTATGCAAATTCAAAATTTATTCTACACTTATTCTTAATATTATTATTATTATTATTATTATTATTATTATTATTATTATTATTATTATTATTATTATTCAAATTTCAAAAAAATAATTTACTCCTTTAACTTTAAACGTATATGAAAATAACTTTTTCTATACATGTATAACAAAATATTAAGAGTAATATATACTACATTATGGGTGGCAAAATGGGTAGGTTGGGTTGGTTGTTGGGTCAGGATGAGTTTGGGTTAGGTTGGGTTTGGGTCAAGATGGGTAGATTAAAAAAATGGGTTAGGTCAGGATGGGTTTGGATTAGGATATGTTCACATCAAAATAGATTAAAATTTAAAAAAAATTAAAATAACAATGAAAAATTAAAAATAAAAAAAGTAAAAAAAATAAAAAAAACAAATTTAAAATTAAAAAATAACAAAAAAAAAACTTAAAATAAAATTTTAAGGGATCCGAAATATTTCATTTCAAACCGGACCGGTTCGACCCTATCGGGATGGTTAACAACCCGGACCATTACGACCCGCCCGGGCCCAGTAGCGACCCGGACTATTTCGACCTGACCGGACCGGACCCGTTAGCAACCAGGACCATTTCGACCCGACCGGTCCCGTTAACGACCGGAACCGTTACGACCCGACCGGGCACATTAGCGATCCGGATTGTTTCGACCCGATTGGGCTCGTCAAAGATTTTAACATCGCGTGATTTTTAGTTTTACATGTATTTTAAATTCTATATTTAAAAAATTCCAAGTTCGCCTTTATTCGCTTCTTTTATGTTACTCCTATTCATTCATGACGAGTCGTCATTATAATTTACCCTATTCGATTTAGGCGCTATTACAACAAACTCATTTAGTTAAGATCATAATATATATATATATATATATATATATATATATAGGGTCGAGTTCCTGTACAAATGGTGTTTTTTTGTGAGAAGTGTAAGAAGTGTTTTAGACCATTAGATCTAGATATGGATGGTTGAGATTGAGTAGTGGCAAAATCGTAATAAGTGTTATAAACTTAATTAAAAGATTTGACCTGATAAGGGTATATTAGTCTTTTTGTTTGTTTTTAAAATAGAGATAATCAATTCTTTCATTAAATCTCTCCATCTACTCCCATTTTTATAGGGGTGTTTCTAAAAACATATATATCTCTCTCCTCCAAAATGCAATCCAAGAACATCTCGCTCTCTCTCTTCCAATATAAAGATCACTGACAAAAATCAACCATAATCTTCCAAGAACATCTCTCTCTTCAAAAAAGTTAGATTATATATAAATTATGATATGTGTGATCCAATCACACAGCTCAAGGCCTTCAAGACTTCTAAGGGAACGATTAAGCATTCTTCAAATATATTATTTGGGTTTGAATTTATTTTTCCAATTCAAGTGTTTTTCCGGACCTTGATCTAGGTGGTTTTACCGATAAGGAGACCGCCCCCAAGAAACCTCAACAAACTTTGGCGAGTGCTCTTTATGGTAAACACGCACAGGATATGGAAGAGCGGTTCGATATGACCCCGCGTCAAAAGGCAGTTTTGGCTTGCCTCAAAGGGGCTCATGCCCAGGATTTTTTGACTGTTGTGCCCATTGAAGGTCTTGGGCAACGGATGTCAGCAGTTGAATATAGAGCCATCCTTAAATATCGTCTCATGATTCCCCTTTTCCCGCCAGACGGCTCATGCCCCATTTGTAAAAAAGCCTGTTTGGATAGATTTGGCGAGCATGCCCTCCACTGTAAGGAACTGCCGGGGTTCAAGTATCGTCATGACTGGGTTCGAGATGTTTTATGGGATGTGCTTAGGCGGGCCGGGATCTCAGCCAAGAAAGAAGCCCCTGTTAACTTTCTGACTGACCACGAGAGGGAAGATCTACCCTGCGTCCTGCGGACGTCCTTGTGTTTGGCTGGGCGAGGAGTAAGCACGCGTGTGTGGACCTCACTGGGGTGTCCCCATTGGTGGGGCTGAGAGATAGTGGATTCGTTCTGGGACAGGCGGTTTTGAAGGCGGAAGCTAGAAAGGTTGCTAAGCACGAGGCAGCGTGTTTAGAGAATCAGCATGTATTCATTCCGTTTGCTTTCGACACATTTGGATCCCTAGCCCCTGAGGCAGTTCGATTTTTGGAGCGGGTGCAGAAGGTGGTCCACAGTGACTCGCAAAGCCCGAGGAACCAAGGGTTTGTATTTAGTAGAATAGGCTTTGCGATTCAAAAAGGGATAGCGGCGCAGCTTGTTGCTCGCTTACCCATTATCTAGATGTAACCTGGATATTTTCCATATTATTAATATTATCCAATTGTAAATTATATATGTATCTTTTTTTTTTTAAATTTAAGTTTGATAGTTTTTTTGAGACATGTAGCAATATATGCTTTAATGGTGGGGATTTTATCATTTTCGATATTGTGTGTTTTACTGTGTTTGTGATAATGTGTTTTATATTCAAAGGCTTTTAAAAGGCCACAGATAGGTTATATTGTGTTTTATACCTCTTTGGGTTTTGATTGGTATAACATGGCAATGATATGATGTTTTGCTCTAAATTTATTGTGTTTTATGTTGTTTTGTTATTTCAGCAGCAAAGGACATTGTAGTACACATGTTTCAACATAAAACACCATACGCATATGAATAAAACACCATATGTGTCTGCTCTCCTTTTGTAACAAAACACCAAAAGCATGCAATATTCGAACCTCATATTGTGTTATAACAACATAAACTGCACTAAAAAACATAAAACATTGTTGTATCACGTTGGAACATAAAACACCAGTAAATACCACGTTAGAACATAAAAACACCCTAACGATTAAAACACCAAAAAATACGATTTTTTATAAAATCGTATATGCTTCAGATTGTGTATGTATTTTCGATTCAATATAATATGGATCACACGAATCTGAATTTTAATTATGTTGAAATAAAAATCCCTGAAAAATCTCAATTCAATTAAATACATGTTTACTTCCTATTTTTAAGATTGATAAAAATACCTTATTACCCTTAATCACTAATTTTAATGCTTGCCACGTGTCACCTCCACATTGGTTCTCACACTTCTCACAAAAAAATGGATTTGTACAGGAACCTAAATCTATATATATATATATATATATATATATATATAGTATAAGGATAAATGGAAAACCCTCCTAAACTGGAAAACTCTGGAAACTCTAACTTCCTGAGCTTTTTTTATATGAAAATTTTAGGGTATGTAATATATATGATTTTAAGCATTTTGAGCCAAAAAAATAAAAAAAAGCGCCGAGTATTTTTTTAAAAAAAAAAATAAATAAGTTTTTGGGTAACACATTGTTAACACGTGTTAATTTCGCTTAACATGTGTTACCCGAAAACTTATTTAAAAAAAAAAAGTGTTCGGCGCTTTTTTGATTTTTTTTTCTCAAAATGCTTAAAATCATGTATATTACATGCCCTAAAATTTTCAGGCCCTAAAAAGCTTGGGAAGTCAGAGTTTCCAAAGTTTTCCAGTTTAGGAGGGTTTTCCATGGATCCTTACCCTATATATATATATATATATATATATATATATATATATATAGGTTTAGGTTCCTGTACAAAGGACATATTTCGTTAGAAGTGTGAGAAGGATTAAGAATTGGCATGTAGGCATCATGTTTTGAATTTAGGAATGATGTTTTAGGTTGTTTTAACTTGAAAAACACCAAACACAACAATTTAAAACACAATGCAATGTAATATAGTCATTAAATTTAGAAAACAGCTAAAACACACTACTTAATACTTAAAACACACTACTTAATGTTCTTAGCATGGTGTTTTAAGTTTTAAGCCCAAAATACATTGTTTTCAGTTTTTAATTGTTATGTTTGGTGTTTTTCTAGGCAAAACAATCCAAAACATCATGACTAAGTTAAAAAAAAAGATGCCTACATATCAATTTTTAATCCTTCTCACACTTCTAACGAAATATGGCCTTTGTACAGAAACCTAAACCTCACCCTATATTGTTTTTAAATAAAACATGTATATACTTTTAGTTAAAAAAAAGAAGAAGGAAAAAGCATAACTAAATTTACGGTTGACTTATCTCCAAACAACATACAACATCATTTCAATGATGTTATTCGCTTTGATTTATTTATTTCTTTTGAGACTCGATGGATGGTAACAACAGTACCATTACAATAGCTATGACTATTCTATAACAATCAAACTCAATCCTCACCTAACTTACTCTCTCATATCAATAGAAAATTAAAAACACTTACAAAACCCTAGGAGCTCCGAAAACCTCGGAGGCGATTGCGACGGCGGAAAGGAATTCTTTCTTCAATCATTATGGCGGCAAGGGAGAAATACAAAGAAGATAGGTGGTATGATGCTCCGTCTAGGAAAGGATCTCCGGGTAACCATGGTGAATCGAAGACGCAGAAAGAGGAGGTTATCACGAAGTTCTTCGTGTCAAATCTGCCGGGCGGCTGTTCTTCGAAGGACCTGGTGGATGCGATGAAAGGCTTCGGTCAGATTCGGAATACTTATATCGCCAGGAAATACGACAAACTCGGTAAGCGGTTCGGCTTTGTTTCTTTTGTGAATGTTCGGGACCCGTCTGCTTTAGAGGTCGACATGAAGGATGTGTGGATTGGTTCTTATAAGCTTTTCGTCGCTTTGGCTCGTTTTGTGGACGGGGAAAAAACAAACTGGAAAGGGGATAGACGTTGGACTCCGGTAAAGAACGATAAGGGGAAGAAGGTGGAGGATAGGATGGAGGTTGAGACTGATCTTACAGTGGAGAAGGAGAAAGGTAGTTTAGGGGGTGGGGGCGTTGGAGGTCCTTTAGGGATACGCTTTTGAACGTCGAACCGGACAAAGGAGGCAAGGTATTAGAAGTTGTCGTGGAGAATAATTTTGTGGGAAGCCTGCTGGGATCTGGTAACAAACTGGTTGGAAGGGTCACTGATTTGGATAAACTTACTAATTTGAGGGCTTGGCTTCACTTTGTTGAGAAGCATAAGGTGGAAATAAAGTATTTAGGGGGTTTGTGGGTTATGTTGGCGTTTGAATCTTCGTCATGCATGGAAGAGTTTTTACGTGGTAAAGAAGTGTGGATAACATGTTTTAGCAGAGTTGAGAGGTGGGAGGGGCAGATCCTTCCTAAGGAGCGGATTGCTTGGGTTAAAATCATTGGCCTCCCTTTATGTTTGTATGATAGAGACATCTTGGATAACATTGGTGGAAAGTTTGGTTTGGTGGTGCAGTCGGCGAAGTTAGATGACTCGGTGAACGATTTATCTTATGTGGTAATGGGGATTCTATGTGATCATGAGGCCCGGATTAATGATGTGGTTAGAGTAAAATGGAAGGAGTTAGTGGTGTCGATTCTAGTAGAAGAAGACTTGGGTGACTGGGAACCTGAGTGTTTGGAGGAGGTTGTCGAGGAGTTGGAAGAGGTATTGATTAATAAAGATGTACAAGGGATGGAGCAATACGTGAATGTAGCATCGGATGTGCCTAGAGAAGTGATCTCTGAACAGATTATGGAAGTTGACAGGACGGCAGAGGGCGGTCTGCAGGATGGGGTAGATGTTCCTGTTCAGTTAAACGTGGAAGTTGGTGTTTCGAGTCCTCAAGGTACCGGTTCTAGAATTGATAAGAGGAAGGGATATAGGAAGAAAACGAGATCGCAGAAATCGCCGTCTTCGATGGGTCACGATAGACCAAAGAAGAGGGCTCGTGATGACGAGGATTATTTTGATATAGATCGTTTTATTTATACGGTAAATAGTGATGAGGCTAAGAAGGTTCATAGCCAAGCTGTGGATAATAATAGTGAATACATTACCCCTGATCTCAATGGTGGTCTCGATGAAGAGTCTACAGGTGAAGACTTGATTATTAGTAGTGCTATTCTAGTAGAAGCTGAAGAAACTGTAAAGTTCGGCAAAGAGATTGGTGTTGACGATTTTGAGAAATTTAATGAGTCGGTGTCCAAGGCGATTCAAGACGAAGGCTTTCAATGTGTGGATCAATGAATGTTCTATCCTGGAATATTCGAGGACTAGGGTCGGATGATAAAGGTACGTGGTGCAAGAAATTAAAGGTTGAAAATGAAGTGAATTTTGTGATGCTCCAAGAAACACAGTTTGAGTCATTGGAGAATGTTAAGGTTAGTCGATTCTGGGGGAACGATAATTTCGAGTATGCTAAAGTGGATGCTTTGGGTAGGTCTGGTGGGTTACTGTCGTTGTGGAATCCAAAGGTTTTTGTGAAAGACGCGGTTATTATAGAGAGGCATTTATTGGTGGTTTCCGGTTTCTGTAAAGATAACGGCAGGAGGGTGACTTTGGTTAACGTTTATTGCCCGCAGAGACTTTGCGATAAAAGAGTGGTTTGGGATAGGCTTAGGTCTATTGTCACGGATGATAGGGGTTTATGGATCGTCGGGGGAGACTTCAATAGCGTCCGTGATAGAGTGGAAAGACGGAATTCATATTTCAATGCCTTGGAATCTAATGAGTTCAATGAGTTTGTGGAAGAAGTGGGTTTGTGTGAATTTATGCTTAAAGGCAGAAAATTTACATATATGGTGGGTAATAAGATGAGTCGTCTTGATCGTATCTTTGTTGATTGGTCGTTTTTTAACGAGTGGCCTAATGCGGAGTACCGGGTTTTGGATCGGAAAGGTTCGGATCATTTTCCTCTTGTTTTAAAAGTTGTTTCCAGGAATTTTGGAGCTAAACCGTTCAAGTTCTTTAATTCGTGGTTACAACGGGAGGGTTTTGACGGGGTGGTTAAAGAAGTGCTCGTCCATGGAGTTTTTTCGGGTGATCCGTCTTCGGTTTTAATGGACAAGTTTAAGTTGCTGAGGAATAAAATTAAGGCTTGGAAAGAGGTCGCATATCGTGAGGAGACAGAGGAGATTGATTGTTTATGTGGTGAAGTTAGTGCTCTTGAATATATCTTGGAAGATAGGGATTTACAGGAAGATGAGCAATGGATCTTGGAGGAGGCGAGAGCTAGATTAAAATATTTGGATTTTCTCAAGATGAAGGACCTGAGGCAAAGATCGAGAGTCTTGTGGGCGAAAGTGGGAGATGAAAATTCTAGATTTTTCCATGGGTCGATAAATACTCGGAGGGTAGCGAATGATATCTCTGGTTTGATGGTGAATGGCGAGTGGGTTTCCAATCCTAAGGCGATTAAAAAAGAAGTTTTGAGGTTTTTTCGAGCTAAATTTGTTGAAGACATGCCGTCCAGACCGAGTTTGTCTTGTTATGGGTTGAAGTCTATTAGCCCGGAAGAGGCGGAGTTTTTAGTTAGTTCGTTTGTAGAAAAGGAGATTAAGGAGGCGGTTTTTCAGTGTGGGAGTGATAAAGCCCCAGGTCCGGATGGCTTTAACTTCTGTTTTGTCAAGAAGTATTGGGATTTATTGGCAGGTGATTTTGTTGGTATTATGCAGTCTTTCGCGGATTCTGGTCACATTAGCCAGAGAGTGGCATCCTCTTTTATCACCTTCGTGCCGAAAGTTAAGGATCCGACTTGCCTTGGGGAGTACAGGCCTATTAACTTGATAGGGGTGGTTAGTAAAATGATATCTAAAGTTTTAGCCAACAGGATGAAGATTGTTATGGATAGCGTCATTAATGAAACCCAATCGGCTTTCGTTGCTGGTCGCTATATTTTGGATAGCCCCTTGATTATTAGTGAAGTTATGTCGTGGACGAAAAAAACAGGGAAGAAGACGTTTATGTTCAAGATCGATTTCGAGAAGGCATATGATAACGTGAACTGGGAGTTTTTGATTTCGGTTATGAGACAGATGAATTTCCCGGAGGTTTGGTGCAAATGGATAAGGGGTATTCTAGTGTCGGCTCGCTCTTCGATCTTGGTCAATGGGTCGCCGACTTTTGAATTCACTTGCGGGAAGGGGATTAGACAGGGTGACCCGATTTCGCCGTTCCTTTTCATTATTGTCATGGAGGCGTTATCCGGTATTATTAAAAAAGCGTGTAGTCTTGGGTCCTTTCAAGGGGTGGAGTTGCCGAGGGATGGGCCCGTGATTTCTCATCTTCTGTACGCAGACGATGCTATGGTGATGGGTGAATGGTCGGAGAGAAATTTTGTTTGTCTTCGACGTATTCTTCGTATATTTCATTTATGCTCTGGATTACGAATTAATATTAATAAGTCGACATTGTATGGTGTGGGCATGGATAGGGGTGAAGTAGAAGGTAAAGCGAGGAGCTTAGGTTGCCAGCCAGGGATGACCCCGTTTACTTATCTTGGTATCACGGTCGGTGCGAATATGTCGAGAATCAATAACTGGGACCCGGTGGTTAAAGTGTTCAAATCGCGGTTATCGAGATGGAAATCGTCTACTTTGTCGATTGGAGGTAGGTTGACTCTTGTTAAATCAGTGTTACAAAGCTTGCCTTCGTATTATTTTTCCTTGTTTAAGGCGCCGGTTGGGGTGGTAAACAAGTTGGAAGGCTTGGTTAAAAAGTTTCTTTGGGGAGGTAATGGTGTTGCCAAGAAAATGCATTGGGTTGGTTGGGATACGATCACTAGACCTCTAAAAAATGGTGGTTTAGGAATTCGAAAGCTAGAGGAGTGTAATAATGCTTTCCTGGTTAAATGGTTATGGAGATATAAGCAAGAGGAAAATGCTTTGTGGCGTAAAGTGGTAGATGCTATTCACGGGTCAAATCGGAAATGGGAGATATATCCTCATAGTGCTAGTGTTCCTGGAACATGGAATAAGATTGTCAAGAATGGTTATCGGGTGAGAGTGGGTGATGTTAGTAGCGTTAGTATGATCAGGGGCAGGATCGGGAACGGAAATAATATCAGATTCTGGATAGACCCTTGGGTATCTAGAGAGCCGCTTAAAATCACGTTTCCGGATTTATTTCGCCTTGAGCAGGAGAAGTTTTGCACTGTGGGGGCTCGTCTTTCGGGGGCTGATGTGGTTGGCTATTATGCTTGGCACTGGAGACATGAGCCGGCGTCTGAGATGGAGATCCTTCAGTTGCAGGGCTGCATATCGCTGTTAAATGGTGTGCAGCTTCAGGATTTAGCTGATAAGTGGTATTGGGATGTCGCAGGTTCGGAAGGGTTTACCATCATGGAAGTCAAGAGGTGGTTCGACAGTAATCGGCCTAACATTGTCCATCCGATTTATAGATGGTGCAAATGGGTCCCTATTAAGTGTAACATCTTTATGTGGAGGATGCTTATGGATAGAATCCCGACAAAAAGTGCGTTGCAGAGGCGGAATGTCAACTGTGGCAATGTTGTTTGCAGTTTTTGCGATGAGTCTGAGGAGTCTGTTGATCATTTGTTCACGGCCTGTGTGGTTGCTGTGGGAGTTTGGAATGCGATTGCTAGATGGGTTGGTCTTCCTCAGTTCTTTTTCTTTTCGGTGGGTGATATTCTCCAATTGGATCATACTTCTGCGTGGTCTAAGGAGAAGAAGGAGGCTCTATATGGGGTTCTAGTGGTTTCTTGCTGGAGGATGTGGAAAGCTAGGAATGAGCGGATCTTCAAGAATGACAGGCGCACAGTTGTCGATATTGTGGCGGATATTAAGGCTTTGGGATTTCTATGGTTTTCTAGTAGATACAAAAAGGGTTTGGTAGGATGGATGGAATGGAAAAATTTCTCTTTTGATGTAATGTAAATTGATTGTGGGGGCCTCCGTCTTGGAGGCTTCCTGCCGTTTTGTGTTTAATAAAGTTTGCCTTTCAAAAAAAAACCTAACTTACTCTCAACTACCTCTTAACTCTCTTAATTACACAGCTACTTTACTCCACCTATAGGACTGTAAACGAACCAAACGAATAATTGTCCGTGTTCGTTTGTTAAGGAATTAACGTGTCCACGAACACTTACCGAATGAGATTTTTTGTTCGTGTTCGTTTGTTAAGAAAATAACGTGTTCACGAACTGTTCATGAACGCTTACCGAATGAGATTTTTGTTCGTGTTCGCTTGTATTTATTTGCTAAATTTAGGTGTCAGACAAAAACGAACACAAACAAACACAAATGAATGTAAACGAACACAAATAGGCATTACTGAACAAAATCGAGCACAAATTAACACATTAAATTCTTAAAATTCGCATTTTTTATCGCTAACAGTTTGCCTAGAATATACTAATCCAATTACTCAAATATACATGACATAATCTTGATCACATAGTGGCTTATAAAAACACAGAGGTATCATATTAAACTTGAAATTTTCGTTTAATTCACCAAAAATAACAGTTAATCAAAATAGTTAAAGTAATATTAACATGTGATACACTAATATATGTTAAATAATCTACCACTAGGAAATTTGAAATACTTAAATTAAATATAGAAAATTAAAAACCCTAATGAACTATAGAACAAAAACAAACAGACACGAACAAATTACCGAACGTTCACGAACATAAACGAGCAAACACGGCCTCTGTTCATGTTCGTTTGCTTAGCTAAACGAACGGAATTTTTTGTTTGTGTTCGTTCATTTATTAAACGAACGAACACAAACGAACTTCCCGCCGAACAGTTCACAAACTGTTTGCCGAACGTTTTGTTTGTTTACGGCCCTACCCACCTATAAATACCACATTACCTACACTTCATAACACTTGCTCAATCCTAAATCACTCTCTAAACCTCTCAACCCTTCAAGAACTTCAAGCAAACTTTCTGATTCAAATCAGTAAGTTTCTTGACCTTCAACCTCACTTTTCTCAACCCTTCAAGAACTTCAAGCAAACTTTCTGAATAGTTTAGTTATATTGTAACTACAAGTTTAATAATATAGACTAACATTACCGTTTTATTGAAATTGTTTTTTTAAGACTATAAATACAATTAGGTTCAAAGCCTTCGTAAGAATCAAACTATTATGGCTGCAAATTAGGTCGCGGGAAATAGTTCGCCAACCTTTATTGTTTCCCTGCAAAGGTTAGATTCTTAATCAATATTTTTCTCATATTTATCTGGTCATCATCGCTCCGTGTTTAACCCTGCCATTCCAGGATGAACGAATATTTTCAGCAGAGTTTATTCAAATATTTAAGCTCATCACAACCCTTTTAAAACATCTGATCCAACAAAGAGGTGAACAGAGGAAAAAGGAGGTAAGCGAGGCAAAGACGATCGGAGAACAGCAAGCGTCGCTCGATTACCTTAGTTGCAGCCCACATCCTTTCCCGAACACCTACAAACAAACGTATCTTTCACGCGTGTCGCTGAGAAAGCCTAGTTAGATACGTAGGCATGTGGCTTGCTGTTTACACTATTAAGACGCAAAATACCCAAAACACCCCCAAATACCACCAAAAATAACCAATATGCCATACAACACTAATCAATTATTCATTGCCTTTTGTTAGACCGTTCGGTTGATCTGGATATCACTGGTTTGTGCGAAACACTAGTACGGAATCCTCAGATTTCGATTTTAGTAAAAAATATATAATAAATACACACACAAGAGTTGCCAGATATGGTTTAAGCCTCTACATAAATTTAAAAAGGTAAATTAGAGGACCCAATGCTTAAACGAGTGGCTTGGCGGTGATTTGAGAAGTGCCTAGAAAGCAGGACTCAAGCTTTCCAAAAAGCTACACGGCTAGTGTGAGTTAGGTAACACTACACTGTCATTATTGTTAGTGATTATTTGAATTTATTATTGTTAGTGATTATTCGAATTTTATTAATGATTATTTGAATTGGTTTATGTTTTTAGAATTGGTTTTATTCTATGGTTTGCGTTGTTTATTCGACACAATTAATGGCACAACAAAATTACAATCATACATCTGATTATCTAATATAATTTGACAATTATTAAGCCTTCTTTTTATACTTTTTACGCTAACGTACTTTTTACATTATCCTTGTTATTTATTTTTTTCCAAAATATCATACAAGTTCGTATCACCAAGAATCACACACTAGGGGTGAGCAGAGGAGCAGAACCGACCCGACCCGCCTTATACCCGACCCGACCCGACAACCGAGATTTGTATAAAACTGGAACCGAGACTATGGACCTATAAGACGGTTCGGTCTTCGGTCATGAACACACGGTTCCTACGGTTCCAACAGCTCCGACCCGAACATGCCTTGTTTAGATGAATTTCAGATTTTGTTGCTCAGATCCATGGCAAGATCCTTCAGTTTCTGAATCAAACATCTTTATCCTCTTGATGATATTTAGCTATTTCATAAACTAAAGCTTATCGATAGTTGCTGTATAAATTGTTTTGTTAACAGATTCACAGATTCTTACCTAGCAAGAGTCGCAAGCAGCCGATGAAGTATTGGATTAAATATTCATAGCAGGTTGATTGTTATTTGGTTTCTGTATTTTATGTAATATAATAATCATTCATCTAACTTATATATTCATGCTACAATATCTAATATCTAAACAGAGGCTTCTAGGCCCATTTAGTTTTTGATAAAATCGGTCCATCATTATATTATCGGGTTTAGTGTGTTCTTGGACCGGAACCGAGCCGAACCCGAACTACCCCATATTCACAGAACCGACCAGTAACCTAAGACCTGCATATCGGTTCGGATTCGGTCTTATATTGGTCCGGTTTTCGGTTTTTTTCGGTCCGACCCTAAATATGATCACCCCTATCACACACATACATCTTAACAATAAGCCAACTTAAAAAAAAATAAGCCAACTTAAACCTTTATAATAAAAAAAAACCAAACAAACCACATAATAATCCAATAATTAGCTGGAAAATCATTCACCTTTTCTAAATATTATTATTTCTTTTCTATAAATAAATCCAACTAAAAAAATACATGCTTGTACTATATATAGCTTGCTTAAAAGTCCTGATGACATATAACCTCAGAGTCAGAAAAGTCAAAGACACCGTTGCTTTTTAAACACTTCTTCCAGAACTTCCCCAAACTTTTATCCTCTTCCCCTCAATTAGGGTTCTTAACACATACACCAGGTAACAATAATAATAATAATCTCCAAATTACTCGATCCTTATTTATTTTTGTTTTGTAGATCAATCACAGCTCCATTTGTTTATTATTAGCTTATCGATCTTGATCAACGATTGCACTTTTATCGTTGACAAATTGGAGAATTCGGTCAACTTGTATCTGATTAATTGAGGATATAATTTGAAGAGGATGATAATGTGTTTAAGTTTATATGAAAATTGATTGATTTGTTAATTATACAGAATTCGAAGCTTTTGGCAATCATTACATGTATATATGTTTAGGTTCAAATGATAACTCCACGAGTTGTGAGAACTCCATGTAACGGTTTTGTTTAGTTTTTTTTTTTTTTTTTTGCTAAAATATCTTATATTTATCTTATTGTTAAGGAATTAAAAAAAAATAAGTAAAAAAAATTATGTTTGAGAAATTACATCCGGTGTAAAACAAAATTACACTAGTGTAAAGCAGCTGCATTTTTATCCATTTTTTTTTTTTTTTTTTTTTGCATATCTTGTAGTTTGTCAATTATAAATGTTTTGGTAAAAAAATTGTTGAAAAAATCGCATTGGATGTAGAGTTCTCATGGTTCTCAGAACTCGAGTGAGTTCTGATTTGATCCGGATCATATATAATAGTGTGATGCTTGATTTTTGTATGGACACCGTGTTTTTCGAGTTTTATAAAAAGAAACAATGTTTACGGTAATAATACTAGATTGTATAACTATTACAGAAGTGTTTATTATGTGTTCGGTTTGTGTAAACATCTGTTAGTATAGTTGATTGAAATTTAATTTGTTAAAGAGTTATGAGAATGTAGTTTTCGAGAGTAATTAAGGATGTGATTTGAAGAGAATGATGATGTGTTTAAGTTTATATGGAAATTGCTTGATTTGTTGATTACGCAGAATTGGAAGCTTTCTGCATCGTTATATATATAAAATCTTTTGGTAATGCCAGTGCGATGTTTGATTTTTGTATGGTACACGGTGTTTCTCGAGTTTTATTATAAGAGCAACGTTTACGTTAATCAAACTATATATAAAGTATTTTGGTCATGTCAATGTGATGCTTGATTTTTGTATGGCACACGACATTTCTAGAGTTTTATTATAAGAAACAACTTTTACGCTAATAAAACTAGATTGTTTACCGTGTACGGAAGTGTTAATTGTTTTGTGTAAACATCCGTTAGTATACTAGAGCTATGAGAATGTAGTTTTCGAGAGTAATTAAGGATGTAAGTTGAAGAGGATGATGATATGTTTAGGTTTATATGAAAATTGCTTGATTTGTTAATTACACAGATTTGGAAGCTTTTGGGTTAATTATATATTATAATATCTTTAGCTCATGTCAGTGTGATGCTTGATTTTTGTATGGCACGCGGTGTTTTTTTTTACTTTGTTTTATTAGAATTTAGAAACAACGTTTTAGGGCAGAAAGTTGTGGTGTAGACTGTAGAGTGTGCAAATGTGGGTTATACACAACAATGTAGGCATTTATATGTTAGGTCTTCAGGTTTTGCACTTTAAAAAGAGTGATTAATCGCTTTAAAACGGAGGAAATAAGGGGGATATTGCAAACATGGTGATTATGTTATGTTCATTTTGCGCTTCATGGGAAGTGTTCAATACAGACAGAACTAAAGGTTGTTAAATTCAGGTTTGCAGGGGACTAATCCGACTTTCCCCAAGTAGGTGCAGACAACTATGAAGTTGCATGCTGGCATTGTCTAACAAGTATGCCTGGCATATTTATAGCTGCTCGTGAAACCAAGTACTGTACCTTGCATTTCAAGCTACTTCATGTACTTTTATATGTATAATTAGTAGTTCTTTAGATTGTCTATGGGAGTATGAGATTCTTATAGAGGGTTCGACGTTCGATTTTCTCTTTATGGCTGTATTTGTTTTTTTTTCTTTTTTGGCAATCATTGGCTAGACGTACTCTTTGCATTATATACATATATACTATACATCTATTTATGTGTCCTTTTTAGTACCTCTTGCTTTGTCAAGCTTACAATGTATTTTCGGTGCATGAACTTAGATATCCATCTTATGCAAACTCATGGAAAAAGAAACCTGTTTGCAAATGCAGTTATTCTGTAAGCTCAGACCAGATGTGCCGCAATGATGCTCGTGCTCATTTGACTCAGGAAGAACAAGCTGCAGCTGAGGAGAGTCTTTCAGTTTACTGCAAACCTGTAGAATTATACAACATTCTCCAACGGCGCGCTGTTAGAAATGTGACCTCCTTGATCTGTTCTCTTTTTCATTTGGTTGTTTAATTGTTTATATTTAATCTATTATTGATATATATTACCTGAAAGTTTATATCTGTTGGCTCTGAGTTGACGTAATTGCACAAATCTGCATGTAATTAACCGGCATCATTAGCTCTGATACAAATCATACGTTTCTCTGCCACATGCATCATATAACAATATAACATGGACCTGTAAGTGTTGATGCCAAAAAATATAATCTAACTAGGGTTTTGAAGGCATTGGCACAAGGATATCTATAAAAGGGTTTTTAATATTTGCCTTTCTAACATGTGCATGGTTTTTTTTGCAGCCATTATTTCTTCAAAGATGTTTGCATTACAAGTTACAAGCGAAGCAGAAAAAAAGGCAAGAATCGTTACATCAAATGCACAACTATTTGTACTGATGACTAGATTTTGTTTTTTTTTTTAAATTGAATATACTGTCTAGATTTGCTCTCATCTTTTTGGTCCCAGTGCTTTTAATATAATATAAGGCTTGCTTTTCTATAATGATATGATCTTGGGATCTCACATTAATATACTTAGTTAATTAGTGGTCTATACAGTATAAAAGATACCAGTTTCGCCTCTGTGTATTGTAGGATACAAATATCAGTATCTGTGTCTGGTGCTACTAGTGATGGACATCAAACTCAGACTCTTTTTCCTTTGTACGTGTTATTGGCAAGACCAGTGTCTACTACAAATGTGGAGGTATCTACAAATTTTACTTTTGGGTGAACCTTTCTATTAATTACTTTTCATTCTTTACTTTCTTACACCTGCCTTCTTTCTTTGTTGTCAAATGACTAGTTTCCTTTGTTAATGATTTATAGACACAGAGTACAAATCTTTATCGCTTTAATCGAGCACGCAAGTTGACAATTTTTGGTGGGGCTGAGACATCGAGTAAAGGTCGGGCAAAGTTTATTCTCCCTGAGATGAATAAACTATCCAAAGAGATCAAATCTGGCTCTCTAGATGTGTTGTTGGTTAGCTGTGGTATAACACTGTTTCCATTTTTGTTATATTTGGTGAATTGTTGAGTTGAAGTTTGTAGTGATTTGAATTTTTATCTACTGTTTCAGCTGACTCCACAGATTCTCCGAAGATTGACCTAACGGAGGATCATATGTTTTCCAATACATGTAAGATATGCTTTAGATGTGGAAGCTTCTTACTGCTTAATCTTTAATGATAAATGATAAGCATATTTAAAGTGTTGTATATATGTGTCTATCACGTGTGTGTATGGATATATCATCACACAGATACATGCATGCATGACGTGGATTTTTTTTTTCTCATCTCTATTTTTTGTATGCCGTGAGTGTATTCTGATCTACGTTTCGTGTCAGTGAATTGTGCGGGTTACTGCTTGTTTGGGAAGATTCCAATGGATTTACTTCATTCTTCATGGGAGAAATCTCCCACATTAAGTTTAGGGGGGAGAGCTGAAATGATGTCAACTGTTATAATGCAATCCTGCAGTATGAAGGTATGATTGCTCTGGTGTATCAGTTATTAAGTAAGTTTGGTATAGCGTGATGGAAGGGAAAATCCATGTACTTTTTTGTAAATCACATATGTTATTACAAGATATCACATACAAACTCACTGAATAAATGTTATACGGCTAAAATTTGGTTAACTAATTAGGAATACTTAGGATTTTAAAGCTTAAGACATTTCTTTTTCAGTTTGTGCGAGATATGCATAATTAGGTGTTTTAATAAAAGTAAAATTATTATCTTTTTTTGCTTCTCACCATGGGGTTTAATGTTGCAGTTGAGTTCTTCAAATGGGGAAAAATGTGTATCTTTTCGGTTTCCATATAACGCTGAAGCTGTGGTATATACTCTCTTAACTCTTAACTTCACTACATATACGGGTTTTTTAGTTTAATTCGAGCTATATTTCTACTGCTTAATTCTATTTTATGGTTTTCAAAGAGCATATTGCAGCAAGTGCCGGTCGTCATTTCTGCTGAAGAATTTGGGGCAAAAAATATGTTGCCCTATGACGTGTATTCATACAATGATTCTCCTAGACCCGGTATAATGAGGTAGTTAACTTTTTTGTAACACTTGTCTTTTAAGTGGTACCTTGTTTTCATTGTTGAGAATTTTTGTTTTGTTGTCATTATTTGGCATGTATTCAGTTAGAAATGCATTAATTACTTCTTTTCCCAAACGGCAATAGTTCCACATGTAAACATTGTTACTAGATGTGGTTTATCCGACATATGTTTTGTTCTTGTTTGTGCAATTACATGTTGGGCTGGTTTTACTTTCAGGTTGCGGTCAGGAAATGTCATTTTTAATTACAAGTACTACAATAATACATTGCATAGGACTGAAGGTACCGTTTGGATACTATAATACGATAATTGCATGTTTGCATAGCCAGAAAAAAAAGAAAAGGTCACAATAGGGGTGTTGTTTGGGTGGGTTATGTCAATTTGGGGTTCGTTGGGACTTGGATTTTAATTGGTCTTCTTACACCCATGACGCACTTGCTAGTCTGCCCCCTTTTTTGTTAATTCCATTCCATTAGCTTATCCCACATTATGACAAATATGTATACAAAAAATATTCTGGGCCATATTTTGATACACAAATAATACTAAGCTGGTTTTTCCTTTGAACAAGCCATATTGTATTGCACAAAATAACACCTTAGACGCCCCACCTACGGCGTGCGCATATAATGTATATATGTGTGGCCGTTGGGGGGCAAAAGTAAAGTTGCACTAGTTTTAACGTTATTTTACTAATTTCGTGAAAATAATGTTAAAAACGACGGACGGTTAATCATGCATCATGTGGTGGCGTGGATAGCCAAAAGACAAAGGGGTACATGCACCGATCGGGTTTGTCCCGATTGCTAAGTGTTATGTGCCTTATGTCCAAGGCTTGATACCAAACCACATCGAGCCGGGGGTCTCACTGGAAGCAGCCTCTCTATTCTTAGGTTAGAGGTAAGGCTGTCTACATCTTACCCTCCTCAGACCCTACCTTAGCTTTGCTATAGGTGGGATTAACTGAGTATGATGATGATGATGAATCCCACAAGCAATGGGTGCCTTTTCTTAAGTTGTCAAGCTCTCTAAAACAGTAAACACAAAGATGCCCACAGGCCACAAGCTGGTTTGCTAAGTTGAATAAATTGTCAGTATGCTTCCTAAATCGATATTCAACAAGCTTAAAAATGCCCACAATAATTAATAAACTGTTTTAAACACCGACGTATAGTATCAACAAATACTTTCCAATTCCAAAAAGTAGACTACAAAAATAATAATAATAATAATAATAATAATAATAATAATAATAATAATAATAATAATAATAAACAAATAGGTCAAAATCATAATAGGTTATTCGGGTCAACCAAAACTTATGAGAGTAACATTCCCACAATAACCCGCATAAGAAACCCGAGCACCGAATAATGGACCCAAAATACGATCACGCCAACATGTTTAACTCGACTTCTATTCGGTCCAAACGGGTTATTTGGTTACGGGTAAAAATGACACTCATAGGTCACGATGTATTGTTGAAGCTTCCGCATCTTATTCTTTCTACTGTATAAATCTCAACTCTGATGTTTTTACTTCTGTAATGTCCATGCTAAATCTCCAGTTACAGAGGATTTTTCGTGTCCATTCTGTTTGGTGAAATGCGCAAGTTACAAGGTAGATATGGCTTTGACTTCATTCCGTATTAATTACTCCAAATTCACTTGTAATATTTGCATGGCATGTGATTGTTGCTTGATTGATGTCTTTCAGGGCCTGAGATTTCACTTGACTTCATCACATGATCTCTTTCTTTATGAGTTTTGGGTTAGTAATTCACCAAAGTGCTTGTTGCTATCTTTGACTAGAAATAATTACAGCCATAATACTATTAATAATCTGCAGGTTACTGAAGATTGTCAGGTTGTGGTTGTATCTATGAGAACTGATGTAGGCAGCTCTGAGGTTAGCTTATGACTTCCTTGTCAATATAGTCTTTGATTGGATATTAATTTTTGTATATGAAATGCACACAAAATGTTAATTTGAAAAGATAAACGCACATTTTTTTTAATTTTTTTTAATATTTTGCTTGCATTGTTAGATGTGCAAATCCTGTAAAGCTACTGTTCAGAGGGTGTTTGGATATGTAAAATGATACTAATTATGAGATATTTAATATAATTAGATTAGATAAGCAACTGTTATAACGGACATACATGAGGTAGTGTTTGGGTGTGCTTATGTTTTTTAAAGTCGCAATAAGAAGATAATCAGTTGTTTTAAATGTTTGGCAAGTTCGATTGTGTAAGTAGGTAATACATATACTGACCAAAAAGGTATTCTTTTATATTATCATATTAATAAGTAATTTAGTTTATTTACTATCAAATGTAACTTTGTTTTTGGAGTTGACTAACATGCTGTATTTTGTGTTAACATTTTTCTTCTGGTTAATAAATGTTCCATTCAGATAATTCCCGAAAACGTTGATCCTAAACAGCAAATATTTTCTTATTGGTAAGCTTTAATCCCTTAAATCTTCTACATTTCAGACATAATTGTTTCCGCATTCATGAAATGTGCTTTTTACAGCCATAAATCCAGAAGACGTAAGAAACCAAAAAGCCAAACTCAAAATGCAAATCATGTGCATCCACTTGTGCTGGATTCGACTATGTCTACAGCTCTCAGTGAGCTTATAGATAATACAGATGGTATGGTCTCTTCTGTACTCTAGAATTTAACTACAAGTATGCTCAAGTGCTTAAAAAATTTGTCATTGGTTTGTAACTTTGATGTAGTTAAAGGTGACACAATGGGCAGGTTGGGTACCAGTAAAAATAGTGTAGTTTTAGACTTTTAGGTGTAGGTTCTGTTTAACTAAGAAAAGTCTTATTTACAAGTAAATGGGGCTGAAACTGCCGTCTCCACCTTTAGTGGTTAAAGCTAATAAGTATGATTGCTATATAGCTGGGCTTATAGTTGATGCCTTGATGTATGCTTGACTCTAGGTGTACCCGAGTCCATGGAGCTTGATGCATGTAGCCCGGATGCAAGTGCCACATGCCCCTCGTTTGCTGAACCAGAGCCTGTTCAGTCAGTGCCTGAAAGCAACCTTGCACCTCCAGCTATGCTCCAATTTGCAAAGACAAGAAAGTTATCGATTGAACGATCTGACCCTAGAAAGTATGTGCTTTTCTTTCTTTCTTCACTCTTTTAATCTGGTCGGGTGGGTTTGGGTAATGGCCAATGGGTCGGGTAAAAATTGGTCATTTCAAGTGCGGGTTAAAATGGGACGGATCTGATTGTTGACCTGATCACGATTGCATAAAATATATAATACAGTAATAATCTAAATATTTGAACAAATGATTTTAGAAAGTTGTACTTTTATGCATTAAAAGTAGACTTTGGGCAACTTTCAACCCTTTTGATCCGTTCCTCTTTATAAATTTATTGATTTGTGCCATTTTGGACCTGTTTGAGATAGAACATACCCAGAATTGACCTATTCACAATTAAATGAGTTGAATTTTCATCTCTAGTTTCTACGTACACGAATTTTACTATAGTGAATATGAATCAATACACTATGCAACTCACTTTGCTAGAATATTACAATTTTGATTTTTTGTGACCATTAAATGGTATTATGAAGGAATTGTGTATTTTAAATTCGTAGCCATTTATCGCTTCTTTTTTCTTGTGATTTTATTTATTGCAGCCGAGCCCTGTTGCAGAAGCGGCAGTTCTTTCACTCCCACAGAGCTCAGGTTCCCGCGTACTTTTGTTTTATCAAATATAATTCTGTCTTGTCATCTGTAATCTATTTTTTTTTGTTGTTAGTAAAAACCATAAACAATGTAGTTACTTTTTATTTGTGTTTTATAATAAAAGCCAATGGCTTTGGAACAAGTGTTTGCTGAGCGGGACAGTGAAGATGAAGTTGATGACGATGTTGCTGATCTTGAGGACAGAAGGGTGTGTCCTGTTCTGCTCTGACCTTATATTTATGATATTTACAATCACCGGTCGTGTGATGTGATGAAATTTGATACTAGGATGCTAACATGTTTTTTCATGGTTATTAGATGCTTGATGATTTTGTTGATGTTTCGAGTGATGAGAAACAAATGATGCATCTGTGGAACTCATTCGTGAGAAAGCAACGGTAGTTTAATCTCCCTTTTATCTCCCCAAAAAAGTAAATAAATATAGCAAAGGGCGATCGTAAAAAGTTGTTTGTTTATTATATTGCCAGGGTGCTGGCAGATGGCCATATTCCATGGGCATGTGAAGCATTCTCAAAACTACATGGTCAAGACCTTATCCAGGCTCCATCACTGCTCTGGTATCCTTTTATTTCAGTCGATTATAAATTTGTTTTTATTTCTGCCTCTTTGTTGGTACGAATGTGTTGTCTCGGTTTGGTTCAGCTAGACTGGCTGGTTTGGCGGTTTTATGATTTGAACCGATATTTTGAATTTTTTAACAAATCATTAGTTTGTATTTAAAATTTAAAAAATGGCAAAGACGTTCATGATTAATTGATTATAATGATATACATAACTACAAATTTCAAAATGAAAAAAAAAATACATAAATAATAAGGGTTTACATTGTACTTTACATGGCCGAATTCAAGTTCCAAACCGAAAGGAACCGTCAAACATATCAAACCACCGAACCATTTGGATCTCAAACGGCCAACTTGCATGGGTTAGATGGTTAGGTAGGTTTCACAAGTTATTAACATCCCGATTTGTTGGTATGACTTCAATATTCCAAGTTCTTTTTATTGTACACAGGTCTGCATAACACTTTTTACCATTTACCAGAAAAATGTTGAATAATATGATTAACTAAACAAATTGAATCCTAATAGAATGATTTATCACGTTTCCATAAAAAAAGCACCTTGGGAGACTGTCGACCCGTTTAACTCATTTACTCCTTATTAGAAGTAAAACATGACCCAGATCGACCTATTAAAGGAATGAGTTTACACCATAGTTATGTTGTAGATAGTAATTTGTTGACAAGTAGCGAAGAATTATTGTTTTTCTAACTTTTGGTTTTACGGCAGGTGCTGGAGATTGTTCATGGTCAAATTATGGAATCATGGGCTCCTAGACTCGCGGAGCCTAAATAACTGTAATGTGATCCTGGAACAATGCCAGAGTCAGGGTCAAAGTCAAAGCCAAGACATAGATCCCATGAAAACTGATAGTTAAATCTATTTATTTTCCATTGTGGGGTTTTAGTCATTTTAAAACATTCTTTTTTTTCCTATAAGGTCAGGTAGTAGTATATTCAGCGGTAACTATATGTGGTCGTATAATGTAAGATGACAAAATCTGCTGTTTATCCCCATTTGGAGGATTGGTTTACTTCATTTTCAAACTCGTGGTTTTTGCCGTAATCTTTTTAGTTTACTTTAATTTAATTTCTTTTAGTTAATGTTTCTAGTAAGTTAATCCAAACACCCTTTAAGTGGTGTTAGTATTTTGGGAGAAATTCATTTAGTTTTTTATTTTTACTTCCACATCCAAAGAACGCACAGCTTTAATTAGCCAAACCATCATTCATGCTTGATGAGAATTAATTATATGGTTGGGCTTTGTTAAATTTTACAATGCAGATTTGGCCTTTTTTTGAAGAACTAGGATTTTAAATCACGCGCGCGTTGCGGCGCGCTAACTTGGTAAAACATTTTAATATTTGCGTTGCGCAACAACTATGCTAATAACAATCAAAGGTCAAACAAAGATCAGTTACATTGGTTATAAAGTTACAAACAGGATGCATTATTCCAAATCAAACATGTATTAATGTTATTTAAAACTTCTATCATGGTCATTAAATTGTTGTGTTGCCTACACATAGCAAAATTTAAAAATGCGCATATCGCCAGTGATTAGTATCAGCATGTAATTGGGTCAGTTCGCCATGGCTGCAATTGAGGTTGCAGGAAAGCACTTGTCATCCTTCAAATTTTCCGCGTCAAGGTTTAAACGTCACCTCAATCCTGAGTCATGTCTACAAATTGTTGCACGGTTTATTTAAATCTACGCATTCTTGCATAGTTTTGCGAGCAATTACATATAAAGGAACATGCTATGGGTTTAAACTATCACTCTTATTAACTACAGTCAGCCTTCCATCAAGGTTAAAATGGAAAACAATGTAGAAAGATATAACTAAAAACAGAGGAAAAAAAAATATATCTTTGGTTACAAATATTAAAAAATTAAATCTACAAACTCCACAAAAAATTACAATTAGCAAAAACATAGGTATCCATGATATAGTGACATGTAATTTGGAAAATGGAAGTTGGTTTATATAGTTTGGAGGGGAAGAAGCACGAAAGAACATGTCTATGTTTGTTGTTCATTCCAAATGTTCAATCCCGCCAACAATATATCAATCATGGAAATTCCATAAGAGATGTGCAGGATGTCACTAACATCAACTTAGTGTAATTTCTACACAAAAAAAAAAAAAAAATAAAAAAAAAAATATGATCACACTACATACACAATGACAAATTTGGTGGGGCAAATGGACATCAAATTTTAATATAGTTGCAACCAATGAGGCACTTGAGATAACAAAGAATCCGATAAATATACATCAACATCAATTTCACTTAATGACATCTCATTTGGACTAAAAAAACACTTAAAAAAACTAACCTGGTGTAGTGGCGCAACTACAGCGATACAACTGCAGTAACCGGACTACTGGAGGACAACTGGTAAACTGGTAGCGGTTGCGATGGCTGGGAGTAGTGGTTAGCCGGGATGAGCCGATTGCTTCATCGTTGATGCCTGCATCTCTTTCTTTCTACCAGACCACAAGTTAAAGTTTGCGATGTTGTGTTAATTATATGAGTGATAAAATATAAATGACAAAGAAACACCTTTTCAATACTCTTAAACCAAAATATGAATTTACTTTGAAGCTACTCACATAAAGCTTCATACTCTGTTAGTGCTAAAACCATCCCATGCTTGCGATTTGCATGTTTATACACATTTGGCTCATGAAGAAATTTGCCACCTCCTTATCAAAATGAGCATGTTATAATGATGCCCCTGCAACTGAAAGAACCTGATTCATATGCAGTTATAGTCTTGTATTAGTGATAATATAACATAACACTACTATCATTATTTAATTGGATCTTCACATAGAAAACATAGTATTATATATAAAAATATTTGTTAGTGATGTGTAAGCATAGTTCTATATAGTTAAACAATTAAATTAAATATAACACCTCATTCTTGAGCATGCAACATCCAGGCAACTAAAACTACTATTATAGACATCAAATAAATACCAAACTCAACAAACATATAATTGTATGAATTATAAATACGTTTTGTTTATATCACGGTCCGAAACTACATAGACATCTTGATATAAGTAACAAATAAAAACCGAATTCAGCTTCCTAAACGAACAAAAATCGAGATGCTCAAGGGAAAAAGTGGGGAAAAACCTAACGAATGACGTAGAGGACAATTAAATCGAAAACCAAGCTCGAGTCACCGTTGAAAGCGAAACCAATTAGCAGGTTTGACACGCATCCTACACAAACTTAATAGATAATTTGGAGCAAAATGAATCAACAATAAAAAAGCTAACTCTAAACACAAAATTATATATTTTTTTTCTTAGGGGTTGGTTTCAAAAATCCACGTGGTGCGAATGAAAAATATTATGGGCTGCGGACGGGATTAACGCGTATATATAATACAAAAAAAAATCTAGGTGGGCACCCACCACCCTTCAGCTTGGGGTGGGTCCACCCGTGTATATGAATCTCCGCCTTAAGCTTGTTTATTAAATACGGCTAGAACTCGGGTACCTGTAAGCTTTGCTCAATTAAGGCTTTTAGCAAGCCGACCGTGAGTAGCTCATAGTTGGCTCGATTACAGCGCTACCAAAGAGTTGAGGACAACAATCTCGTGGACCCTTAAAAATTTGTAGTATTTATTATTAAAAATCTAAATATATAGTTTTTTATGTCATTATTTCGATTAAGTTTGATTGAAAAGTGAATGCTAGTTTTAAGCATTTTAGAAACCAATAACCTCATATAGGGTCCGAAACCAAATAATGAACCTATAGTTAATATTATGGCGCACCCGAGGGCAACTGTTGGGGACACTAACGGCTGGCGAAACGTCTCCTTCGTCTCCATCCACTCTTCCTTTCCTTTATAAATCAAATCAAAACAAAAATCGAAATCGCCAATGAATCAAGATACAATGATATAATCCATATGAACTACATATGTTTATAAACTAAGTTACGAACCGCATAAATTCCAAAGGAACACAACATTAATCACTAAATGCGTATAATGTCAACGAACAATTTCAACAAACGCTTAACCAAAACAATAAGTATAACAAATCACAATGTAGTCTATATGTTACCTACAGTGCTCTTCTCCGGGAGAGGAGGAATAAAGACGCCTTTACACTTCTCAAAAAGCCGATCACGCAACCAAACAAAATCCGTATACCGTCGAATAACAATCTTTTTTGAGCCATGATATTTTGGTAAATTTGTCTGCAAACATAAAATATAAGCATCTGACTGTAAATAACTAAACAGAAATAACTAAACACAATAGCACCATCATAATAAGTCATAAGTGATGAGTTTAACAATCCATGATATAACAATTAACTTTACCTATTAATTAAATTCTAAATTAGGTTTTATCTAAACCAGCAATTAATAATTTAATTAAATTAATATTGAAATAACCTTAGTGATGACTTTATAGGAGATATAAGCTTGAACGACGTTGCTCATTTTAGCAGGATCGGTGACGGACACGGATAGGAACCCAGATTGTGATGATGCAAGGGATCTAGGGTTTTGCATATCTCCCGCTCCTCCTGTAGTAGGGCTGTGGGTAACGACGATTGGGTGGTTGTGAGTGTATAGGTGATCGTATAGAGAAAAGGATGAATACGGAGGAAGAGAGAGATTAGAGAGTGTGTGTGGCGCGAGGAGGAAGATGGATACAGGTGTTGATGACCAGAGGGAAGTAGATGGATACGTGTGGGTTTGTGGAGGAGAAATGGAGGTGGGTATGTGATGTGTTCGGTGGAGGGTTTCAAAACAGAACACGTGGCTAGGGAGCAGAAGCAAAATTACCAAAAACAACCCCACCTGAGTTGATAATTACCATCAATTCTGATGTGAAAAAAAAAAAAACTTGGCCATAAACGATTCGAACCCAGGTAGTTTCTTTATAACATATATCATATCACCACCACACCACTACCATAAGATGTTAATATTATTGAAACAGAACATATTTAACAACATACAAAATTAAGACAAAATAAAAACACTGTTCAAATCACAAGGTATATTATTATAGTTGAATTATTTGGTCCTAACTTCCAAGTTCCAATTAGAGGTGATCAAAAAAACCGGTTTGAGGACCGAAACCGGTGGAACCGAACCGAACCGGTTCCTACAGGAACCGGGTTTTACCCAAACCGGTGCTAGGACCGAAAAAACCGTAGGTTCCCCGACCGGTTCCCCTTCTCCACGAGAAAACCAAACCGAACCGGTTTTAAACCAAACCGGGTTGGGAACCGGTTCAAAAAAACCGGTATGAAAAACCGGTATTTTTATTAAAAAAAATGAATTTTATATTTAAAATATATATATATATATATATATATATAATAAAATTATACAAAAATGTTTCCACACATACAAATTTATACCCATACACCTTAAAAAATTATAAAAATCAATAAAAGTTGAATTTTATGTAAAAAATAATAATATTTTGTGTTGGCCTTTTTTAAAAAAAGTGCGTGAAAAAACCGATTAAGAACCGAAACCGAAAAAAACCGAAACCGAACCGAAACCGGTCTCCGAAACCGGTCTTACGAATCGACAAAACCGGTCCAAAACCGAACCGGTTTGGAACCAAAACCGGTTTGACAAAAAAAAACCGATTTGATCACCTCTAGTTCCAATCACTTAAAAAGAAAAGATACAAGTGTTATGCACACACCTATGAAAAGTGTTATTCACACACCTATGAAAAATAAAAAAATACTTGGAATATTGAAGTCATACCAACAACTGGGAGTGTTATATACCCTTGAAACCTACCAAACCACCTAAAAACCGAGGGAAGTTGGTTGGTTTGAGAGTAACGACTCGGTTTAGGAGTTTTCGCACTTCAGTTCGTTTGGAATTGGATTAGATCTTATAGATACCATTGTTCTTTTTCATGGGTATGTTCTACCCGGTCCCAACAGGTGGCCTTTCGTCTTCGATGAGCGTTTCTCGTTCCCCTTTCTTTAAACAAATGTTGTGCTTCAATGTTGAGATATAATGTTGAGATATCAACATTTTGTCATCAAACATAATCCTTCAATCCTCGTTGGGTGTTATGATCGTTTATCATTTTCCACATTTTGGTGTTCTTGGTTTTGGAAGAAAAGGGTTATTGACGAAATGGAAGCACAACAATTGTTTAAAGAAAGAAAGGGAAACGAGGAATGATGATAGAGACCGATTCAAGATGGTCAATCTCCCAATAGTTTGACCCGTTGAGTGGGTTAGGCTCCAAAGAACATAAATAAAGAAGAATAGATTTTCCAACAATTTTCTCTTCTTCCTATTCAACAAAACCAAAGGCCTTATATAGGCTTACAAAAAGGAACGTGCATGTGCTTGACATAAATAAAACATGGACCTAATGCAATCTAACCCACTACATAATTAACTACCATGAACAATTACTGAATTGAAAATGCAATGGAAACCTAACTACATGCATGGAAACGTGGGTGTCATGGTGTTGACCATGTTAGAACATATCAAATGATCACCGAAAACAAGGTGAACCCACTTGTTAGGGATGGGGTAAAACGCACCCATGAAAAAAATAAGCGGCATATATATGATCTAACCTAGTTTCAAGTTCCAAACTGACCCATCAATCTTGTCAGATAGTCTAAATCAAACCATTCAGATCTCTAACTGGCCAACTTGCTTATTGGTTCACTAGGTTTTAAGGGTTTATGAACACCATTTTTTTGTATGGCTTCAATATTCCAAGTTCATTTTATTCTACATAGGTTTGCATAACACTTATTTACTATTGTGGATTGTATATACACTTATATTTATTACTTTAATTCTTTTTAAATTTTGTTTTTTTATCAATTTACACTCAACCCATAAACTTTAATAAAGTAACATTTTTTTTTTGAGTTTTAATGGATTTTTTGTTGAGAATTGCAAATTTTTAATGTTTTACTTTTTTTATAAATAAAGTTTTGAATAACATCAACGCCCACACCGCATTGTGTTGGTTTACGCCAAGATTTCGTGCGGGTTATGTTAACGTTTTAATGTTTAATGTCGCTGCTGTGACACACGACTTCCCATTATTATCCTTGATTTTTCAAAAAAAAGAACAAAACCGTATTGTAAAATACACTCAAGCCCACCCATATAATAAACTCTTTCCAAACATGAATGTCTAGCTGATTAAAATTGTCTTCTTTGGGATGTGAAAAAAAAAAAAAAACTAAACAAATCTTAACTAAATCAAAATACTAACCCTACTTAAGAAGGGTGTTTGGATTAACTTACTAGAAACATTTACAAAAACAATTTTCAACCAACTAAAATGAAATTAAAAAAGATAACGGCAAAACCAATAAGTTTGAAGATGAAATAAATCAATCCTCCAATGGGGATAAACAACAGAGTTTATGTGATCTTACACTATACGATCACATATAGTTACCGATGAATATGCTACTACCTGACCTTATAGGAAAAATGATGTGTTAAAATGACTAAAACCCATAATGAAAAATAGAATTAACCAACAGTTCTCATGGAATCTATGCCTTGGCTTTGACCCTAACTTTGGTTTTGTTCCAGGATCACATTACAACTATTTAGGCTCCTCGAGTCTAGGAGAACATGATCTTAGCACAAGATATACGGATATAGAGATATAGAATAATATTTGAATTATTTGAATGATTTGTATAGATATAGAGATTATATTGTTTCCTATTTTATCTTGTTCCATTCTCCCTATATAAAGGGGATTGTATTGTATTCTCAAATCATCAATAATATACCATAGACCACTTTTATGGTATCAGAGCCGCGGCTCTTTGAAAACCCTAATCGCCGGCCGATATTCTTTTTTTTTTTTTTTTTTCCGATTCCGATTAAATGGCTAAGGATGCTGACGAATCAGAAGCTTCCAGCCAGGCTGCCAAACCTTCATCCCTTCACCCGGCCTATTCTGTGACCAATATTCACAGCAAGGTCCGCACCTTGGACGGGAAGACTGTCACGTACACTTCCTGGGTCAAGTTATTCCGCCTACATGCCATCGCATACAAGGTTATGGATCACCTTGATGGCACTGACCCGCCACCTGTTACCTCAGCCGAATACACCCAGTGGGTCGAAATCGATGCTCTCGTCCTTCAATGGATCTTGAACACCGTTTCCGACTCTAACCTCCCACGTCTGCTGGGACAGGTCTCCACGGCTCGGGCCGCTTGGCTCAAGCTTGAAAAGACCTTTCTCAGCAATAAACAAGCCCGTGCAGCCGCCCTAGAAACCCAGTTCTGCAATCTTACCCTTGCAAACTGCTCCTCTATTGACGATTACTGTCAACAACCCAGTGATCTTGCCAACCAACTCGAGGACGTCGATCACCCGGTCACGGAATCACGGTTGGTTCTTCAATTGGTTCGGGGCCTTCCACAAGAGTATGACACCACTGCCTCTCTCATCCATCAACAGAATGCTGAATGAGTGAATGGCACTCCGCTTGCACCATGCTACGCGACGAGGTTATTCGTCTGGCCGCCCGTCAATCGTCTGCCTCGTCCGTTCTGGTAACTCAACAGCAACATTCTTCAAACTCCTCACAGCAGCAGCAGCATCCTCCACAATAGTCGCACCATCAGCAGCCACACCCCAACCCAAGCCCGTACCCGTACGCACCATCACAGGGCCGGGGGAGGGGCCGGGGACGCTCCAGCAGAGGCGGCAGAGGCAGGGGACGCACGAACAACCCCTTTTTCTGGTTTCCACAGCAGCCACAATATCCAAACTGGGCCTGGTGGTCCGTACCACCCTGTCCTTATCCGACCCAACAGTGGCAAACCGGCCCACAGCAGCAGCCCAAACAGCCTTCGGGCTCTTCTTCTTTTTCAGGTTATGGTCCCGCGGCCCAGTCCAATGCTCCCGAACAAGCTCCTTCGGCCCAGTACACAGGATACGCTCCTCAGCCCTCGGCCCCGCCCTCAGGTTACGGTTACAACGCCCTTTGTCCATCCGACTTGAGCGCAGCTTTTTCAGCTATGCAAATGCAAGCCCAAGACCCAACATCCTTTATGGACACCGGAGCCGAGGCACATGTTACTCAGGACCAAGGTATGATCAAAGTCCCATCTTCATATACTGCTTGTAATAAACTTTTAGTCGGTAACAGCGAATGTGTTCCAATTCTAAAATCCGAGACCGACTTTTATAAATTACCCAACCGTACCTATATCTTGCCCAATATCCTTTATAGTCCCCAAATTATTAAAAACCTTATTTCCGTTAGACGTTTTTCACGTGATAATTGGGTTTCCATCGAATTTGATCCATTTGGTTTTTCTTTGAAGGACCTGCGCAATGGAAGAATTCTTTCTCGCCACAATAGCACTGGGGACTTATATCCATTCACCGCACCTGAACTGCCACCACAAGCCTGTTTTCTCACCACCGCTTTCGAACCATGGCATGACCGTCTAGGCCATCCTGGATCTCAAGTTTTAGATATTTTGCATCGTAATTTTAATATTTCATGTAATAAAGACCATAGGTCTACTTTTTGCAATTCATGCCAACTTTCTAATAGTAAACGTTTTCCTTTTCATGCTTCTAATACTTACACGTTTGCACCTTTTGACATTATTCATTGTGACTTGTGGACCTCCCCGGTTCCTAGCAAATCCGGGTATAAATACTACATGGTCCTTATTGACAACTTTTCCCACTTTGTTTGGGTTTACCCATTAAAATATAAATCCAAAACCTTTCCTACCTTCGTCAAATTTCATCGCCTAATACACACACAATTTCACCGTCTTATTAAAACCTTTCAGTGTGATTTGGGCGGCGAATTTGACAACAACGCCTTTAAGACCTTTGCCCACCAAAACGGCTTACTTTTCCGTTTTGCTTGCCCTCAAACCTCCTCCCAAAACGGCCGTGCGGAGCGCATGATACGTCGCCTAAACGACATAATACGTGCTCTCCTCATTCATGCCCACCTTCCCCCTTCCTTTTGGGTGGAAGCACTCCACACCGCCACCTACCTCCATAAACATCCTATCTACAAAACGCCTAAACTTTTTTACCCCTACATTTGCCCTTTACCTTCGTCACCCCACATATGATCACTTACGAGTGTTCGGGTGTGCATGCTACCCCAATACCTCCGCCACCCAGCCACATAAACTTCACACACGGGCTATTCGTTGCATCTTTCTTGGATATCCACCGGACTTTCGTGGATACCGGTGCTTCGATCCCACCACGGGTAAAGTCCACATCTCTCGTCATGTCACCTTTGACGAGTCTACTCTCCCATATACTATTCCCACACCACCCACCTCCTATAATTTCCTTGATGATGACATACCCGCCCCCTTCACTTTTTCACCCAACCCACAGCCCGCCCAGCCTACCCAACCTGTTCCACCTACTAGCCCAGTCCGGCCCAACATCAACCTGCCCAAAACTCCCATTACCTATTCTCGCCGGGCTCGTCCTCGCACGCAAGCCCATTCACCCACGGCCCAGCCTCCTACGGCTGCCTCACCCCGACCCGCTAACTTATCCAGCCCACCAGGCTTTCCTACTCAGCCCACAGCCCCACCTCAGCCGGCCCAAAATATCCACCCCTCCCAAACCCAACAGCCTGCTCACACTAACACCCACCCAATGTCCACCCGGTCCAAAACCGGCTCTCTTAAACCACCCTTAAACCTTCACACAGCCACCATATCACCTATCCCTAACACCTATGCCAAAGCCTTCTCGGACCCGAATTGGACACATGCCATGCAAGCTGAGTTTAATGCATTGCAGGAAAATGAAACATGAGATTTGGTTCCCCGTCCGACAGATAGTCCAGTTATTCGTTGCATGTGGCTATTTCGCCACAAGTTTAAATCGGACGGCTCCCTGGAACGATACAAGGCACGCTTGGTGGTAAATGGTAAGTCTCAGACTGTGGGTATTGATTGTGAGGAGACTTTCAGTCCCGTGGTTAAACCTGCTACGATACGGACTGTCTTATCTTTAGCTGTTTCACGTTCTTGGCCCATCCATCAGTTGGATGTCAAGAACGCATTTTTACACGGGCATTTACAGGAAACAGTTTTTATGCATCAGCCACCGGGTTTTGTGGACAAAAGATGTCCAAATTTTGTTTGCCGCTTGAAGAAGTCCTTATACGGGTTAAAGCAAGCCCCTCGAGCTTGGTACATTCGGTTTGCTACTTATCTTATTTCCCAGGGATTTCGCAGCAGTGTCTGCGATACTTCATTGTTTATCTACAACAAGGGTATTCATACGGCATATTTACTCTTATATGTAGATGATATTATTCTCACTGCATCCACGGATGCATTTTTACAGGACATTATTCGTTCACTCTCACGAGAGTTTGCTATGACCGATCTTGGTCGGTTACATCATTTTTTGGGATAAAGGTGACACATCAGTCTCAGGGTTTATTTCTCTCTCAGTCACAGTACACGAAGGATATTATTGATAGGGCTAAAATGTCCTCGTGTAAACCCTGTGTCACACCGGTTGATCTTTCATGCAAGCTTAGTGCTTCTGACGGACCCCTATTTCATGATCCCACTTTATACAGGAGCTTGGCTGGGGCTTTACAGTACCTGACGTTCACACGACCAGACATCTCCTACGCGGTTCAGCAGGTGTGTTTGTTTATGCATGAACCCCGGGTGCCACATTTTGATTTTATGAAGCGTATCATACAATACTTGCAGGGCACCATCTCTTATGGGATTCGTATAATTAAATCTAACGTGCACTCTCTCGTGGCTTATTCTGATGCTGATTGGGGCGGATGCCCTGACTCACGCCGTTCTACGAGTGGCTACTGTGTATTCTTGGGTGATAATCTTCTCTCCTGGTCCTCGAAACGCCATCCTATAGTCTCACGTTCAAGTGCCGAAGCGGAGTATCGAGGGGTCGCAAATGCTGTCGCTGAGGCGACTTGGTTACGTAATCTCTTGCTTGAACTGTATGTTCCTTTACAACGTGCTTCAGTGGTCTATTGTGATAATGTTTCCGCGGTTTACTTATCGAATAATCCTGTTCAACATCAGCGTACTAAACATGTGGAAATTGATATTCATTTTGTGCGTGAAAAGGTTCGCGTGGGGCATATACGCGTCCTGCATGTTCCTTCCTCGTCTCAATACGCCGATATCTTCACAAAAGGATTATCTCGAGAGCTGTTTCAATCCTTCAGATTTAGTTTAACCGTCTGCTCTGCGCCCGGTCAAACTGCGGGGGGATCTTAGCACAAGATATACGGATATAGAGATATAGAATAATATTTGAATTATTTGAATGATTTGTATAGATATAGAGATTATATTGTTTCCTATTTTATCTTGTTCCATTCTCCCTATATAAAGGGGATTGTATTGTATTCTCAAATTATCAATAATATACCATAGACCACTTTTACATGATTCCGTAATTTAGCCATGAACAATCTCCAACAACTGCCATAACATCAAAAGTTAAAAAAACAATTCTTCTCTATTGTCAACAAATTACAACTTACAACTTAAATGCGGTGTAAATTTCAACTATTCCTTTAATGGTTTGATATGGGTTATGTTTTATACCTAATAAGTCGAAGAAATGAGTTAAAATGGTCGAAACCTATTTCAATGAATATGTCATAAATCATTCTGTATAAAAAACAAATTAGTATTTGTAGGGTCTATATTATTGAGATTGGCAGTATCATATAAGTATTGGTGATTAGCATTCGGGATAGTGTGTGTAGACCTAGAACACATAGGTTCTCAGTGCTTATTTAGTGTTTGGGCCAATAAGAAGTTAGTTTTTGATGGGTTTGGGCTTGGGCTAGGCCACGTGGGCAGATGTTGGGTTACCTAGTATATAAGTTAATGTTTTGTTCATTTGCTTAGTTAGACTTGGAGAGAGAGAGTTCATTGTATCAAACAATCCTTTGAGAGAGTTCATCTCGTTTCTTGTTCTTGAATCACACAATCAGTAGTTTCCGCCTTTTAATTGTGTTAGTTTGATATAAAGTTTGTTAGACATAAGGATTTGAGACTTACAGTATTTGTTTTGTTATTCAACCCACAATTGGGATGGTGTTAGTACTGGCACTGGACCAAATTTATTTGTATATATCTAAAAAAATCAATCATTCTACCATATAGAAAATTTGGGAATGGTACGTACCATTATTAGTACCACATATTGATTTAACCAACTAAAATATGAGATAAGTTTTCCGGTTGAGAACGGATAAAAAGTTTCTTCAATTAAACCAAAGGATAAGTTAGCTCTATTTGTCGAGTATTTAATAATACTTACGTTAAAGTTGAATTAAAATTAGTATTGATCAGAAATAGGCTCCAGCTATTAACACCCCCTTGATTCTATTTTCAGCCTCCTGAAGCGCCTCGTTATGTTCAGGTCAAATCGTATGAGGGCAGTACGAGGTTGTAGGAAAAAAGGTGAAAAATTAAATCCAAAGCGCCTCGCTATGGCCATAGCGAGACGCTTTAGATCAGGGAGTTTGTTCTGGGTCTTTTTTTGGTGTTTTGAAGTGTTTTTTATTTTTATTTTTTAATTTAATTATTGTAAAAAAGATTTAAAAAAATTTTAAAAACAAAATAATAACCCTAATTAAACTATCATTAATAACCCTAAAAGTGTTTATTTTTTTTATGTTTTATTTAAAAAATTAATAATAACCCTAATCAAACTATCATTAACCAAAATGAAAATTCTACTTTTCTAAATTCTACCCTAAATGAAAATTCGGTACTTTCGGGAAAGATATAACATTCATCTTCATTATCCTTTGCTTTTTGTAATAAGGTTCGAGAGATTATTCCTCTTCATCCAGATGATCGTTCCACTTCTGTAATGATCAGGAACATGCCAAACAATTTCAAACAACTGTTCAGTTACATTATTATTATTATTAATGAAGACTTTCATCTGTAGTAAATTAATGAAAACCTTGATCTGCAATATTTGAAATCTTGTGATTATAACAAAGCTGATGTTGAGTACAACGTGTCTTTTCTAAACTCAAAATTTATGATTAAAAATCTTGTGATTAAATTTATTCTCCTAGGTATTGAAGATGTCCAACACAAAAATGTTTTGTATTTGCCACAAAGAAAATATTATCAAACATACAATCTGAATTTGACATTTTAAGGGGTCTTACCTGTTTCCACTCCAATTAAAGAAAAACACTTTTTTTTTATAAATATATATATATATATATATATAGTGTTTTACTTGATGATGATTTACTTGAATATAAGGTTTGTTGGTAATTTAATATATATTACATTAACTAGGTATAATATCTCATATGTTGTTCAATGCCTAAGTCAATATATGTATAGCTCTTTGAAGTCACATTTGCAATTACTTTCCTTTCCTTGTGTTGAGATACTCAAAAGCAGTCTCTAGGTCAAAGTCTCCTCGTTAAACATATAAACTTTTCTGATCTCAAATGCTATGTTGATTCTCAATGGGCTAACAACAACAACAACAAACTTACCCAGTAAATCCCACAATTAGCAAGGCTAAGAGTAGGGTCTGGGAGGGTGAGATGTAGGCAAACCTTACCCCTATCCTTGCGGATAGAGAGGCTGCTTCCAGAGAGACCCCCGGCTCGACAACACATAAGCAAACAATACTAAAATCTAATAAAGAGCCATTGAGTTTCAAAAAAACATTGAAAAATTGATTCTCAATGGGCTAAGTGCAATGTAAACAAGAGGTCTGGGATCAAATAAGCTAGAAAAGCGAAAAACTACTTTGTAGTCTCTCGGCCAACAATTGAAATTGAGCATTAAGCCATGTGTGATGCCACATGTGAAGTCATGTGTTTTCAAAATGTTTTGAGAGAACTTCAACTAAATATTTGTCTTCCGATTGACTTATTATGTGAAAACACTACCGCTTTGTAGATTGTAGCTATTCTTGTTTTCCATGATCATAAACACTTTGAAATTGACTTAAATTTTATTAGTGAAAAAATATAATCTGTTTGTTCCAAAAGAACAAGAAAGATACTACTAAATAAGTTGCAAATATTTTCACAAAAGTTTTAGGTAGTAAACAACACAAGTTCTTATGTATACAATTGCGTCTATCAAGTGTTTTTGTGACATGAATTATAACTATATATTTCAATTAGCTTCTTTTTTATACATTTTCTCATTATGTGTTTTTTTCTTATCGTGAGCTTATTGTGAGGGACATATATGAAAAGCATTTTTTCAAAAGATAAAGATAGATGCTATAGGTTTGCGAATAGTAGCTTCGCATTTTTCCCTTCTAATATTTTTAATCTAGATGGGTTCCTTTCTCTGTTTATTTCTTGCATATTGCCTTCCGAAGTATCTCGAGTCTTGTTTCTCTATAAATTAGGGTTTTCTTCACTCTTTATCGATGCTACAACCTACAAGAAATCTTCAGCCAGTCTGTACTCAAACTATTTGATTTCGTCTTGTCTGATTGAGTTTGTTCTTCAAGCAAGTCGAATGTGTTCAGTCTTTGAGTTTAACCTGTTTCAACCATAGTAAAATTATATACATTTTTTTTCCAAAACGACTATTCTTCGCTAAGAGCCAAAAAATTATTGTTTACAAATTTAATACGGTGTAAACTTCATCCCATTCATTGAGTGGGTCGGTCTGGGTTATCTTTTACTTCTAATAAGTCAAACAAATGAGTCAAGCGGGCCGAGAGTCTCGTAAGGTGGCTTTTTTTTAAATTGAAAACTTTATAAATTATTTTATAATAAAAATGATATTAGGATTTATTTTGTTGACCCTATTATTCAACCCTATAATGGAGACGGGCATTAGTACCCATACCATATCGTATAGTACTACAACCGAATTTGAATAAATTGAAAAATCGAATATCATATAGTAATGAAACCGAATTTGTAAAAATTGGAAAATCAAATGTAATTAGTTTTTTTTAGTGTTATATATTGAATCCCATTATTACGCTTCCAAATTATATTCTCTTGGTTACAATTAATAGAATACCAACAACCCACAAGTAGATTGGTTCCTACCGTTTAAAAAAAAAAACCGAATAAACTTATTTGGGCCGATGGGGTTGGTTATTTTTTTAAGGCTGTGTTTTAGTGGTATACCCTTAGCTAGAAAACCACCTCTGTCCAGGATCGAATCCTTCCCCACACGGGTTTCTCCTTTCAAAGACCAACGGTTATTTTTTCGATGGAAGACGGAATGGAACCTGAGACCCCAGGCGTGAACCCCACAAATGTGGGTAAACCTTCCCACCTCCGTTGCAACTACTGGGCTACAACATCATTGGTAGTTCTTTTTGATTCTATAAACCATCAAAAACATGAGATATGTTTTCGGGTTGAGAACTAATAAAAGATTCTTTTTTCAATTAAACAAAAAATTAATTATGGGTCGAGCATTTAATAAAACTTTATTTGATTCAAAGGAAAATTTGAGTCTAAAGATATAGAGAATGATCAATTGCGTTAAAGTTGAATTCAAATTTGTCCGTTTTAGAAATAAGCAACAAATCTATAATATATACTATCGTATAGACAATCCGTGTAACTTAAATCGCTTTAAATCGTCATCCTCTATCTTGGATCCTCTAAAATAAACAATCATCATCTCTTTAGGAACTCTACTAAGCATAGACAAATTACGAACCAACTTAAGTGGTGATGTGGAGCAACATATACAAAAAGTAGTTGATTAAAATTTCAGAATTTTAAATTTCAATAATACCTTGTGAAGTTCTTCACATCCGTGCTATGAACAATCAACATGTTATGAACAATTAATATGTGCATTCTCCGGTCCCCTGCATGACGAAAACAATTACTAGTAAGAATGGTACATTCGTATCAAAATAAAAACCTTACGATAAAATCTAAACGAAGATCTCTTTACAATAATAGCTCGTACCAAGATGGGAGAAAATAACAGTAGCAGAACAAGAATTTAATAATGCTCACCCTGAGATGACATTGATTTTTTTAGCATTGGCAATGAACTGTTACCAATTGAGGTTGTTGATAGCGGCGGCCGCAAGGCTACTAACAATATGAAGAAATAACAAAAGGAAAATTAGGTTTTGTGATTATGTGTGAAGTAGGGTTTGATATTTATAGATTTATATTATTGAACCACTAAAAAAGTTTGTACCTTTTTTGGCCCTTGTTTGGTTTTATAAAATCTATATTTATATATATAATAAACGAAAACATGCTGTTTGACATGACATTAAATTAGGTCATCTTACCCCTTGAGTGACACATGATGCTAGGTGTGACTTTCCTCCCACTTATTTCCTTCTAAAAGTCTTTTTCTCTCTCATGTTTCCCTCACAATTTTTAAATGTTAATAACTTTTATATATGAGATTCTGTTAATGAAAAATTAAACCAAATTAACGAGCGTTTTGTTATCTTTTCAAAGAGTACCATAGTGCTACACAAAAAAGGAAAAAAAAAAGACTTTTTAGTTATTTTTGTTCATAATTCAAAAAAAAAAAAAAACACAATGGGTTAAGTTAATTCATTAATCATGTCTAGGCAAGTCACTAATTATGTTAAAACCGATAAATAGGAATTCTATTTTCATCCATAGCAAAATAGGTTAAAACTAGTCATTTCAAAAAAAATCCGCACCTTTAAGACCACCGCCTCAATAACGTCCTACAGTGGCTACTTCTGCCTCCACTACTCATTCAAATGTACATTTTCTTATTAAATACATTTTTATTCTTATTCACATGATTAATATTGATGTTTTCTTATATTGTAGTACATTAATTTTCTATGTTTCTTCATAATACATATTTTAGCACTTCATATTAAATTTGTCTATCATAGGATATAATCTAGTTACAAATATGTAAAAAAAGTAAATGAAAAATAAAAGTTAAAAATAAGACCGTTGCAATTTAAACCAATATCTCTACTTCCACAACACAAAATACTAACCATAAACTATATTGAAGAATTCAAGATTATGATTCAAAGAAATAAAATAGATAGTAATTTGCATATGTATATCTTATTTACACTTATTTAAAAAAATGACAAAAAACTCTTTATGGTCCAAAACCTTATTTTTTTTACATAAGTGGTCAGTCATATTATGCCCTTGTGCACATGTCCCTACCACCTAAGCTTCACATAAGCCATTGCCAACTCGACGCATCCCCTATGCGGGTGGTCTAACTTAAAGTTAGGGGTGGGTTATGTTTATTTATTTGATTAATAAATCAAAAAATATTAATTTATGTTTAAATAAAAGGTAAATAAGTCCAATTCTTAAATAGTTAAAATTTTTATATGTTGCATATGTTTTTGGTGATGTTGATATTGGGCTAAGGAGATAAGTTGGTGGACTAAGGAGATAAGCTGACTGGTTAGCTATTGCTGCTGGACTCATTATTACTGCTGAGAAGTCCATTATATCATAAGCCCAAATGTGTTCTCGTTATATTAGAGGCCCAAAGCCCACAAGTGTTGAAGTCGGTCAGATAGGGAGAAGCTTCTAGTGCCCCAATATAAGACACCATTCAGCTTCTCTCTCTTTATTTTTGTTGCAAGATATTTTCTTATTCTCTCGTTTAGGGTTTCTTGTTATTTTCTTAGTTTTCATCTCAAGAACAAAGTGTTAAAGATCTAAGTTCTAGGGTTTCTAACGTTTCAGTCTCCTGTTAGGGATATTCGTTGATCTAGTAGTTGTCTAGATCATCTTGTTGGTTATATGTAGTTGTCTACATCATCTTGTTGTTGATTGTTGGACTTTGTTTTCTGTGCTTTTGTGTTTGCAACAGTTTGTTCGATCTTATTTTGTTATTAGTAAAAGTTTTACTATAATTTTCTACACATATTTGTGAAGATATTGATAACAAATATCCATGTTCAAGAATTGCTGTGATAATTTAGTTTTGAGGGGACAAACATATGCGTATGAAAATTCAGAGTGTTAAATTTTCCCGTGGCTAGGAGCATTTTGTTTTCAAAATTTATTTGGAGAATTGCAAGGGTTATTGATTTGTAGAAGATGGATAGTGCAACCTAAATTGGTTTGGGTTAGATAGTTCAACGAGTCAAGAAATCATAAACATGGTGTTGGTTTATTGTGACACCCGACAAACTCAGGTTAGTAACGTTGACTAAACTAGTAAGTCTACCTTAGCGAGTTATGCATATTACGTACTTAACGGGGTCAGTTGAGTCGGTATGATGATTCTGGGAATCATCGGGAGTCGGTCCATGACCATGTGTACAAGGATTGGTGATTCGTGGAATCGCCGGGTTTAACGCACACACGAGTCTCGAGTCCCGGGAATTGGTGAACGGATGTAAACGTGTTAGTTATCGTGCATTATATGTTTGAAATCATTATGTGACTTATCGGTATGTGAATACGTGTTTATATATGTTAAAATAGTGTTTAACGCGCCAAAAACCCGTTCCAGCATCACAGAGGCGATTAGGAGCTGGGGAGACCCCTAATCGCCTATATCAGGGGCGAGTAGGCTGAGATTGGGGCGAGTAGGGGCCCTACTCGCCTGAATAGAGGGGAGTAGGAGCCCCAATCGCCTAAATGGATCTGCTACTCGCCTATGCTGCTGAACACGGGTCAAAACACCTATAAATAGAACCCTTGACTCCCCAAACACCATTTGTGCAACCCTAACTGATCCTAAGCCTCCCACACACCTTGAAACACCTCTGGAACTTGCTTTGCCTCAAAACACACCATCACCAAGCTTATACACCCTTCTTTGATAAAATCTAAGGTGTGTTCTTCATCCTACACCTTTGTAAAGTTGTTGTTTTGGTTCCCCAAAAGTCCAGACCTTGTTTTGCAAAGTTTGTGTCTTTAAAACCCTTTGAAAAGAGTTCTAAAACAAGTCTACACCATAATACTTGCTATATGTGAAGTATTTGTGCATATGATGATTGTTGGTGATTATAACATGAATGTTTCCATGAATTTGTTGTACTTCTGATGTGTAGGTGTTGTTAGGATGATTATCTATGAGTTTAAGCCCTTGTTATGATGTTTAGGTGCAAGTATGCATTTTGACCCATTTGGGTAATTCTTGAAGAATAGGATGTATGATGTGATTCATTGCTTGTTTATGGTTAGAAATCATGCTAGGATGATGATATAACATAGAGGTGATGAATTGCAACTTGTAGGAGATGAAATCTGATTGTTTCCATATAGGGAAAGATAAGGTTAGTTGATGAAACCTAGTATTTGCCATTTTTGGAAATAATCGCACCGAACCCGTTAGAGCAGAGATAAATTGAGGGGTTTTTGCTTGTAAAGGGTTGGTTAATAGTTTAGTTTTAATATTGGGTGTTTTTACATGTTTCGGATCTGATTTGGAGGGTTTAACGCGCGAAAACGCGCAACAGCAGTGCATTAGGCGAATAGGGCTCTACTCGCCTGAAGCTTCATGCGAGTAGGAGCCTACTCTCCTAAGGCTTCATGCGAATAGGCCCTACTCGCCTATATTGTGACAACCGGCAATTTCCGATTTATGCCGATGTGATTTTTATTATTAAAAATTAAATATTTATTTTAAATATTTCTAATTGTTAAGTTTCGGAAGTTTACTGACTGTTTTTACGATCGAAACTGCGACCGATTTAATTAACGCGATTTAAACGCGTGTTCTGAAAACACGCGTCGGACATCGAAGATATTTATATTTATGCTCGGTTTTGTATTTCGAACAAAACCGACTAATTTTTATAATTAATTATCGAGCCTAAATCTAAACCGAGACGTTTACGTTTAAAACGGGTTAGATACGCGGTATTAACCTACCTACCAATAAACCCTAGCTATAAAAGCAACCTTATCTTCTTCTTCCTCCATTTGTCACCCGCAGCCAAACACCCCCCCCTAACTCTCTGCAATCCCTCTCTCTCTCTCTCTCTCTCTCTCTCTCTCTCTCTCTCTTTCCCCTCTTCCTCTCCGGCTCGTCCCTCTGTCTTCTTCCTTTCAGAAACAGCCGGCCACCACCAAGCTTAGGTGGTGGCGGCGCAGGTCTCCATGGCCGAGAAACAGAAGCCAGCGCGGCGGCGCTGCGTTTCCAGGCCCAATCGGGCATAAACAGTGGGGAATCGGAGGTTTTGGGGTCGGGTTTGGTTCCTGTTATGGTGGCAGTTCATGGTGGTGGTGTATCTTGGTGGTGAGGGCTCGGGTGCAGGTTAGAGTGGCCGGGTTTGGTGGTTCAAGGCGTCGGTTCTTCGGGGCTTTCGGCTAGAGGTTTGGGTTCGGTGGTGGGTGGCCGGAGATGGTGGTGGGTGGCCGGAGATGGTGGTGGGTGTCCGGAGATGATGGTGGCTCGAGGTGGTTTGGTTTGGGGATTTGGCTCGTGGGGCTGATGGCGATGGTTCCGGGTCTGGTTGGTGGCTCGGGTCAAGGTCTGGTCAGTTTCGGGTCAGGTTTGGTTGTGCTCGGGTTTCGGGTCTCGGGTCATTTTGAGCTCGTTTTGGTTATTTTCGAGTCATGGCGCCCGGGTTAGGTCCGAATCGTGTTTGGTTTAAGTTCGAGTCAAAGTTTGGTGGTTTTGGTGTTCGGGTCAGATTTGGTACGAGATCGGGTTCGGTTTGGGTCAGATCTGGATGGTCAAGCCTCGGTCAACACACGGTCAAAGCTGGTCAAACTTTGGTTCCGGTCTACACGTAGTTCGAGGTGGCTTCGGGTTACGCGCGTACGAATCGGTATACTTTAATTCGTATTTGTTATTATTGTTGTTGATATTATATTTTTATAAATATATTGATATTGATGAAATAGTTTTGACTCGCGAACGAACCGAATAATAATAATAATAATAAACGGTAACTATGTATTATATCGGACGATTGGTATTGGATATAAAAAGCGTGACTTGGTATTATTGGACCTCGGACTAAACTAGTTGGACTATACATATATACATATTGTTGCGTCTCTATATAAATAAATATAGTTTTCATATAAAAGCGTCGAAACGTATAAGTCTCGTTTGAATTGGAATTTCGGATGAACAAATTGAAGTCTTGTATTAGATATTGATTTTGGGAAAATTGAAGGCGACTTGTGTTGCCTGGTTTGTACGAAAACAGAGGAAACTCTGCCGAAATTTTATAAAATTTATAAGCATAAATGAAGGCGATATTTGTTGTATATTTCATTATCAACAATCTTCAAGTATTTTTGACAAACGATTTCTTGCAACATTTAAAGAAAAACGTCGAACGCTATTTCCAAAACAAATGCATATTATTTACTGAGCGTCAATTGCGTCAACCTTTAAAGATTTTAGTAACTAAAACATTTCTATTTTAACGATTTTGAATTGCAAAACGCTCAGCGTATTGGAGAAAAGAATTATACAAAAAGTTAATATTTTGAAACCTTTAAAGATTGGAAAAGAAGCGATATTGTTATTAATCGATTTTAAATAACTATACTTATATTTTCATCAAAGAATATTTTCCTAAATATAATTATAAGACGAGCTACGGCTCGGGATAAGTTATACGTTTCGTAATATTAGTCCAACGTGGTGTACACACGAATGGTGACAAGTGCGCAACTTGGGTACTATGTCGTGTGTTAACGCATAAGTGAGATAAGTCACGATCGGTTCGTCGAGTTAAAGCATATTAGTACTCGAGTTATACACACGAGTCTAGATAGTTGGATAAACTATCTTTTAGCCGGATAATAGGCTAGGTTTATATGTGTTAGACTTTAAGGTGTCCTTTGTGTAATAGGGCACGAGGAAGCCGGTCGAGGCTTGGACTTTATTTGCTAGCTTAGCATGGAAATTGAGGTGAGTTCATGACCCCACTTTTTACTGTTTTATAAATGTTTACGGGGTGGAAGACATGCTTCTTTTATGAAAACCTGAGGAATTCCAAACGAACAAGTTTTTGAAAAATGAAATGGGTGCGTGAGCGTCACGGCCCTGCTGTTACTGGTTTTACATTCGGGGAAGAAACATGCGTACTACTTACATCGTTTTAAAGATCATGTTATACTATGGGCACTTTATATTACTATACGGCTTTTATGGAAAGTCCCAGGGGGAAACCATGAATGTGCTGGCATGCACAACGAGGGAAATGTGGATAGATCTATTGGGCCTCACAAACCCCACTCGACGGCGGGGCCGGGCGGGTGCATATTGTCTCTACCTATCGGGTTACCGAGGCATCGGTAGCCCAGTCAATCTGGGCTGGTATCAACTTTTGGACACGTTTAGTAATGGGTTCCCAACCGTAGTAGTAAAAACACTTAACGTCTAGCTAACGTTCTTATGACATAGTATTAACGGGAATGATCTTTTCAGACTTATGGAAACTCTTTTATAAAAACTTGTGGACTTATTTATGCAAAACTTATGAACTCACCAGCTTTATGTTGACTTTTTAAGTATGTCTTTCAGGTTTAAACTTGGGTAACGGCACGGTTGGAGTAGTCGACATACTGGGATCGAGGATTCTAGAGGATTAGCAATGGCGTTCAGGATATAAGAGTCTTAGATGCATCTTTCCGCTGCGCTGGCAAAGGCACCAAACGTCGCATCTGACGAGGGAAAAGTCGGGGTGTGACAGTTTGGTATCAGAGCCATAGGTTTTAGCGAACTAGGTGTCTGGGTAGATATCTAGGCTTTAACCTGAGTTTGTTTTGAAGTTGGGACCAAAATTTCTAAGACATGATATTTAGTATGAACGCCTAGGAACTGGAATTCCAACCGTTGCCAAGTATGTTACGTGACTATTAGTGTATCACACTAGCTCAGCGTGCATTCCTTCGGCGCAAGGAACATCTATTTTTCTTATGTGAATAGGAAGTCGGTATTTTTCTATAGTGGTATATAGAAAGGATACTAACACGTGGTGGTTAGGCATACCTCACTGGTGACTGGCGAGTCATCGTTTTAGACTTCAGAGCGGTTATTCACATAGAGTTAGCTGAGTCATTGTTTCTTGGTATGTGAAACAACTTACTTGTTTATATACTGTGTGCATTTACTTAAAGTATATATAGTACGTATCGCCAATGGTTGTCGACTCAAGCTTGGACGTATCTAGAACGCTCACACGTGTCGCGTTAGTTGGACGAGTTGGCAAAGGGATCGTTGCAGCATCTGCGGTCTCACATCCCTGGTTCGGAGTATGCTATGTCATCAAGGTCGGGTTGGGCCGAAGGCGTCTTGATGAGGCACCTCGTTTTGCTGATGATGCTGAGAAGTGGGAATGCGGACGGGAAGAGCACTCGGAAAGGTGGCGCACACGACGAACATTATATTATGTTGTATATATATACGTGTTATGATATGAATGTGACGAGTGCTCGTGATACAACTTATGATGGAGGTTAATAGGATGATCTGGTGAGGTAAATTTTTGATAACGTAGACGTCACGTTATTGCAAATTTACAGGAACCTGATAGTTCTAAGAAATTCTATCATGAGGGTATCCTATGTGTTGTTGTATATATATTTATATATATAAATAATGGATAAGGGTGTTTCATTCTTTTGTTGTCACGCACGTGATTGTCGATTCTCCCCTGTTCGTGTCACTCGCGACCTTGCTTTTCTTAAACCAGTTTAAGATCTTGATGATCTTGTTTCTTGAACTTCTAAGGTTCATGTTGTAGAACCTAGTTATATCTTTTGAGCACGATCTACATCTCTCTTCTTTTGTATTTGTGGCCTTCAACATTCAATCATAAAGGAATTTAATTTTTGTTGATTCCTTATTCTTTTCACCAAATTAGACACGCATTTTTGTACATGTGTCAACTATTGTATGTTTGGATTCTTTAAACCTGTGAAGGTTCATTGTAGGGCTTCGCATCAAACAATTGTTTCATTAATGATTTGTTTTATCATTACGTTGCTCGTAATGTCCGTCTTCTAGTCTTGCTATGTCAGGCCATTGTGGGCAATGAATCCTTTGATACTTCGTCGATGAGTTTCTTTAAAATCGACATTTCAGTTGAATCGAATTGTTGGAATTTGATACAGCACCTTGCGGTGAATAATCAATCGACTTGGAATAATGAATGATTTTTATTGACATGTCTCACTTTCATCAACTTGTTTGTTATTACCTTAAATCCAAACACACCCTGCGGCGTGTAATGAGAAAGTTGGTGCACTAGTTATTTCGTTTGAGGTGCGCCAATAGTATTTGTTGATGAAGTTGTTGTTTACACTTTGCATCCAGTTGGTTCTGAAACCTTATTTCGTGCCATTTGTACCGGCAAGTCCGTTGACTATTCTTGTTGTACTACCATTGGTTCTTGGATGATATCCTACCTCAAATTTTGAGGACAAAATTTCTGTAACATGGGGAGGATGTGACAACCGGCAATTTCCGATTTATGCCGATGTGATTTTTATTATTAAAAATTAAATATTTATTTTAAATATTTCTAATTGTTAAGTTTCGGAAGTTTACTGACTGTTTTTACGATCGAAACTGCGACCGATTTAATTAACGCGATTTAAACGCGTGTTCTGAAAACACGCGTCAGACATCGAAGATATTTATATTTATGCTCGGTTTTGTATTTCGAACAAAACCGACTAATTTTTATAATTAATTATCGAGCCTAAATCTAAACCGAGACGTTTACGTTTAAAACGGGTTAGATACGCGGTATTAACCTACCTACCAATAAACCCTAGCTATAAAAGCAACCTTATCTTCTTCTTCCTCCATTTGTTACCCGCAGCCAAACACCCCCCCTAACTCTCTGCAATCCCTCTCTCTCTCTCTCTCTCTCTCTCTCTCTCTCCCCTCTTCCTCTCCGGCTCGTCCCTCTGTCTTCTTCCTTTCAGAAACAGCCGGCCACCACCAAGCTTAGGTGGTGGCGGCGCAGGTCTCCATGGCCGAGAAACAGAAGCCAGCGCGGCGGCGCTGCGTTTCCAGGCCCAATCGGGCATAAACAGTGGGGAATCGGAGGTTTTGGGGTCGGGTTTGGTTCCTGTTATGGTGGCAGTTCATGGTGGTGGTGTATCTTGGTGGTGAGGGCTCGGGTGCAGGTTAGAGTGGCCGGGTTTGGTGGTTCAAGGCGTCGGTTCTTCGGGGCTTTCGGCTAGAGGTTTGGGTTCGGTGGTGGGTGGCCGGAGATGGTGGTGGGTGGCCGGAGATGGTGGTGGGTGTCCGGAGATGATGGTGGCTCGAGGTGGTTTGGTTTGGGGATTTGGCTCGTGGGGCTGATGGCGATGGTTCCGGGTCTGGTTGGTGGCTCGGGTCAAGGTCTGGTCAGTTTCGGGTCAGGTTTGGTTGTGCTCGGGTTTCGGGTCTCGGGTCATTTTGAGCTCGTTTTGGTTATTTTCGAGTCATGGCGCCCGGGTTAGGTCCGAATCGTGTTTGGTTTAAGTTCGAGTCAAAGTTTGGTGGTTTTGGTGTTCGGGTCAGATTTGGTACGAGATCGGGTTCGGTTTGGGTCAGATCTGGATGGTCAAGCCTCGGTCAACACACGGTCAAAGCTGGTCAAACTTTGGTTCCGGTCTACACGTAGTTCGAGGTGGCTTCGGGTTACGCGCGTACGAATCGGTATACTTTAATTCGTATTTGTTATTATTGTTGTTGATATTATATTTTTATAAATATATTGATATTGATGAAATAGTTTTGACTCGCGAACGAACCGAATAATAATAATAATAATAAACGGTAACTATGTATTATATCGGACGATTGGTATTGGATATAAAAAGCGTGACTTGGTATTATTGGACCTCGGACTAAACTAGTTGGACTATACATATATACATATTGTTGCGTCTCTATATAAATAAATATAGTTTTCATATAAAAGCGTCGAAACGTATAAGTCTCGTTTGAATTGGAATTTCGGATGAACAAATTGAAGTCTTGTATTAGATATTGATTTTGGGAAAATTGAAGGCGACTTGTGTTGCCTGGTTTGTACGAAAACAGAGGAAACTCTGCCGAAATTTTATAAAATTTATAAGCATAAATGAAGGCGATATTTGTTGTATATTTCATTATCAACAATCTTCAAGTATTTTTGACAAACGATTTCTTGCAACATTTAAAGAAAAACGTCGAACGCTATTTCCAAAACAAATGCATATTATTTACTGAGCGTCAATTGCGTCAACCTTTAAAGATTTTAGTAACTAAAACATTTCTATTTTAACGATTTTGAATTGCAAAACGCTCAGCGTATTGGAGAAAAGAATTATACAAAAAGTTAATATTTTGAAACCTTTAAAGATTGGAAAAGAAGCGATATTGTTATTAATCGATTTTAAATAACTATACTTATATTTTCATCAAAGAATATTTTCCTAAATATAATTATAAGACGAGCTACGGCTCGGGATAAGTTATACGTTTCGTAATATTAGTCCAACGTGGTGTACACACGAATGGTGACAAGTGCGCAACTTGGGTACTATGTCGTGTGTTAACGCATAAGTGAGATAAGTCACGATCGGTTCGTCGAGTTAAAGCATATTAGTACTCGAGTTATACACACGAGTCTAGATAGTTGGATAAACTATCTTTTAGCCGGATAATAGGCTAGGTTTATATGTGTTAGACTTTAAGGTGTCCTTTGTGTAATAGGGCACGAGGAAGCCGGTCGAGGCTTGGACTTTATTTGCTAGCTTAGCATGGAAATTGAGGTGAGTTCATGACCCCACTTTTTACTGTTTTATAAATGTTTACGGGGTGGAAGACATGCTTCTTTTATGAAAACCTGAGGAATTCCAAACGAACAAGTTTTTGAAAAATGAAATGGGTGCGTGAGCGTCACGGCCCTGCTGTTACTGGTTTTACATTCGGGGAAGAAACATGCGTACTACTTACATCGTTTTAAAGATCATGTTATACTATGGGCACTTTATATTACTATACGGCTTTTATGGAAAGTCCCAGGGGGAAACCATGAATGTGCTGGCATGCACAACGAGGGAAATGTGGATAGATCTATTGGGCCTCACAAACCCCACTCGACGGCGGGGCCGGGCGGGTGCATATTGTCTCTACCTATCGGGTTACCGAGGCATCGGTAGCCCAGTCAATCTGGGCTGGTATCAACTTTTGGACACGTTTAGTAATGGGTTCCCAACCGTAGTAGTAAAAACACTTAACGTCTAGCTAACGTTCTTATGACATAGTATTAACGGGAATGATCTTTTCAGACTTATGGAAACTCTTTTATAAAAACTTGTGGACTTATTTATGCAAAACTTATGAACTCACCAGCTTTATGTTGACTTTTTAAGTATGTCTTTCAGGTTTAAACTTGGGTAACGGCACGGTTGGAGTAGTCGACATACTGGGATCGAGGATTCTAGAGGATTAGCAATGGCGTTCAGGATATAAGAGTCTTAGATGCATCTTTCCGCTGCGCTGGCAAAGGCACCAAACGTCGCATCTGACGAGGGAAAAGTCGGGGTGTGACATATATACTCCCTCCTACTCACTAGTTGACTTTTCCTAATTGCATGAAGGTTTCCTAATCGCGTGTACTGCTGTCGTAAACACATTTTGACATCCCAGAACATGATTTGACACCTAGGAACATGATAGGAACCCCGGGATACACCCAATGACTTAGTAACACGTGTTCGGGCCTGATTATGCGTTAATCGGACATTATGCTAGACTAGGTGAACTATTGCGCGTATTGAATGTTTAATTGCATGTGATGCATGATGTCTTGTATTTACCTAACACGTGGGATGTCGGGTCACCAATGGGATGTCGGGTCTTGTCTGGCACAGTCGGTTTAACAGTTAAAGATGTTTTCAAACGTTTACGGTCACGGTCTGGACAGTCGGGGACTAGTTAACCTGCGGGTTATTAGTCCGATACTTATACACATCTTATGGTGGGTCGCCGCTATTTGGGGCTATCATAACATAATTACTTAACTGTTTTCAAGTAACGCAATCCGAGGTGAGTTTCACAGCCCCACTTTTACCATTTTACTTTCGGGGGAGAAACATGCTACTTACTTACTTATTAAAGATCATGTTATACTATGGTTACTTTACAAATACTATGCGGCTTATATGGAAAGTCCCAGGGGGGAAACCATGAATGTGCGGGGATGCACAACGGGGGAAATGTGGATAGATCTATTGGGCCTCACAAACCCCACTCGACGGCTGGGCCGGGTGGGTGCATATTGTCTCTTATTACTGGCTCGCCGAGGCATCGGTTATAGCCAAAACTGCTGGGCAAGCTTCAACAACTTATAAACGTATAGTAATGGGTTCCCAACCGCAGTAGTAAACAAACACTTAACGTCTAGCTAACGTTCTTATAACCTAGTAGTAACGGATATGATCTTCACAACTTATAACAACACTTTATAAAAGAAAACCTGTGAACTCACCAGCATTATATGTTGACATTTTTGGCATGTTTTCTCAGGTCGCTAAGGTAGCAGTCAATGGGCTAGGCGCACGGAGTCATGCACAGCGTCTAATATTTTGAAGCATATTAAACAATGTTTTGTAAACAATGATATGTCTTTTGGTTGTAATTAGAATGCTTCCGCTGCTGGTTTACGGCTCAAAGCATGATATTTTGGTTTTAAAAATATATATAAATGCATGTTTGTTGTATGTTTATTGTGATCATTGACTGAGATCTTGGTGTGTCACGCGCCTCGCGGTAAAACCCCGCACGTGGAATTTGAGGGTGTGACAGATTGGTATCAGAGTCAACGGTTATAGTGAACTAGGACTGCATGTAGAGTCTAGTCTATAACTGAGTCGCACACACTAGACGGTCACAATTAGTCGAGTTTTAACATGTGGGGGTAACAATATGACTTGTCGGGGGTGTCAGTGTCATCATCTTCTACGCTACATCATCTGTTTACTCTTTATCATTCTATCACTTGACTCATCTTTACTATAACTCGATGGCGAACGATATACTATTGAACTTTCTTGGCGGCGGTGTACATTGGGGTAGCTTCGGCGTACTCTTGAGATCTGTCCAGGGATTTGGACATCTCCCTTCCATGCCCTAATGGACACGCTCGTTCTTATGCATACTATCTTGTACTTATACGTATGATAATACCATGATTGGGCGCTAGTGTTCGGTGACTTGAACTTCAAACTTAAAGCACGCCTGGAGGACCATGTAGAACAGTTTATCATGTCGGATGCACACGAGATTATAAACTGTGATGCATGGGATCCCTGGCGGACTTTGGGCTTGAACGGATGGACCCGAACTGGGCTCGGTCTAGTTTCTTGAAATTCCTAATGGGTTATACCACGGGCAAGCCTAAATCTTTTGTTTCATGTTGTGACAGAAGATGTCGGGAGCTCGTGGAGGTCGCAGAGGCGGCCGTGCTGGCGGTCGTGCTGACGGCCGTGGTGGAGGCGGTGGCCGTGGGAATATTAACATGACCCAAGCGGAGTTGGATAACCTGATGCTGCAACATGTGAATATTGCTTTGGCTGCATTCCAAGCCGCTCATAATGCTATGGGTGGTACGTCGATTCTCACCTATCCTAACTTGTTCTTGGGTACTGTACCTTTTCTTGATTTTCACCTGTGTGTCTGTTCCAGGTGGTGCTGTCAATCCCCCTCCACCCCAGTGCTCCTACAAAAAGTTTATGGATTGCAAGCCCTATAACTTTAGTGGAACCGAAGGGGCAGTGGGACTGCTCCGCTGGTTGGAGAAAATTGAATCGGTTTTCTCAATGTGCAGCTGCCCGGAAGGCGACCGGGTGAAATATGCTTCTGCGACCCTGGAGGGTCAAGCTCTGACTTGGTGGAACTCCACCACCCAGACTATAGGTATTGGGGAAGCCCACGCTATGCCCTGGACAGAGTTCATTCGGTTGCTGAAAAACGAGTACTGTCCGAGGGATGAGATCCAGAAACTTGAGCACGAAGTCTGGAATCATAAGATGGTGGGGTCCGAGATTGAAGCTTACACTGCTAGGCACAATGAGTTGGTGATGTTGTGCCCTGATCTGCACGCACCCGAATACCGGAGGATTGAACACTATGTTGCTGGGTTGGTACCGGAGATTGCGGGGTTGGTTGCTGCGGGTAATCTCACTGTTTATTCTGAGGTGGTTCGGTCAGCTCACAGGCTGACCAATATGAAGGTGGCTGAAGGGGTCTTGCCTCCTCGAGGCGCTACTGTGAAGGCCCCTGAGAGTAACAAGCGGAAGTGGGAAGCTGTGGGGAAAGGCTCGAGTTCGGCTCAGCCTCAGCAGGTGAGGAAGTCTGATATTGGGGGATCGTCGTCTGAACAGAAAACGGGGGGTTATCAGGGGAGGTTGCCGAAGTGTGAACGATGCTGGTTTCATCATACTGGTCGTTGCGACAAGAACCAGTGTCGCCGGTGCAACAAGGCCGGGCATGTGGCTCAAGACTGCAGGGTTAATCTTTAGGGTAACCGGAACCCTCCTGCTACACCTACTCCGGCTCCTCATGTTGCTGCTCCCCAGGGAAACCAGGGTAAACAGGGGTGCTACAATTGTGGTGAACTTGGTCACTACAAGCGTGAATGCCCCAAGTTGAAATAGGGTGAAGCCGGGAAGAACGGATCGGGTAATGGAAACAATGGGGGCGGAGGCAGGAATGCTCGCGTGTCACACCACGACAAAGGCGGAAACACGTGGCGCGACGGTTCAAAAGCATAAAGTCAAGGTTATTGCTAAACACAAGTAATTTAAGAAAATGGGTCATTTATTATGACGTCAAATCAGTTTCAAACATTACACAAAAGTTAATTGTTTTTGAAATAAACATAGAGGTTTCTCATATATATCCCAAATGCCTTGGGAAATAAAAGGGAAACCCCGCAAAAGTTCGACGTCGCATTGGAGATTTCCCGACCCAGCTCGCCGGATTCTTCATCATCTAGTTACCTGAAAGATATGTTTAAAAAGTTTCGTCAATATAAATATATTGGTGAGTTCACAGGTTTTTAGTTTCTAAAACTTGAATACTTGGGAATACCATGTTATGACAATATATAGGAGTTGCAAATTCCTATAAATCTACTTGAGACTATAATCAAACCAAGACGTATATAAATAAGATGCCCCGCTCCAAGTCGTTACTCGGTTTCCCACGACTTAAGTTCAGAATATATGCACCCCAGGCATAACCTAATGCATAATCGACGCTATCGATTAGGGGTGGGCCTTGTCAGGCACCAATAGTACTATTCAAATATTCCACCGGTTTCATTTCCCTGAACAAATGATTATAGAGGCGAGGACTCAACCCCGAGTGGCGGTCACACCTCAAGTATTAAATCCGTCAAACATTATCCCTAACATATCTTTCCCCCGGAAAACGTAAAAATAGTTTAAAATGGGGCCGTGAAACTCACCTGAAACTGCGTCTGGCTCAATAGGGTGGATAGCAAAGGGGTGGTCTCGCACCTACAAACGTCCTAGACGTATAAGTTACTATTCCTATAGTGCATGTGCCTTGGCAAGTTGTACACCCAACTCCCGACCACAAGTCGTTCCAAATCCCGTTTAATTAAGCGTGTATCCTAGGTTTTGTTGGCGTTACATTACCCTTTGTGTTGCAAGTTATATATTACTCTTGTTAATATTTCCATAACTTGTATCTTATTATCATCGACCCGACTTCACTTAACATATAATTATTTTCCCATTTAAATAATTATACTTAAGATCGCATCGCTCGATATAATATATATTTCAATCCTCGACCCGACTCACTTTGCCGCACATTTGTTTTCCCATTTAAACAAATATGCTAAGATCTTGTCGTTCGATCGTATATTCTTAACGTCCGATTCAACTCACCACACCGTATATTTATTTTCCCATTCAAATAAATATACTAGGATTTCGTTGGTACGACATACACATGTATATATCCTTGTCTTCTCGTCGCGGCTTTCCTTCCCGCATATCTACTTTCCCATTAAGTAGATATACTAGAATTTTGCCGAGACGAGCGTACAAATATATATAAATGTGTAATTTTCTTGTTAAGTACATACGTTTGTTTTAACGTCTTATTCGTTTGTGTCACGTGTTTCTCCCACGAATTAATCCTCCAACACTTAGGAAAGTGTTTATTTGTTTTCACCCATAATGTATATATATTTTACTTCTTAAAATATATATTTTTCTTATCTTGCCGCAATGGCATTTTTCTCATGTTTGTCCGTGTACGGTTCGTTAACGCGTCTTAGTTCGATATCTTAACTTGATTAGTTAATTTTTCCAAGTTTTTCCCAACATGTATTTTATAGAAATATTATCCATATTTCTTCCTCTTTTCACATGTTACTTGGATGGTTAAAATACTTATGTATTTTTAACCCAACTTGTCAACTTAACTACAAAAATGTTTTCAACACTTTTATATTCCCATTTATATAAAAGTATTCATTTTTGTATAAGTTTCCCAAGTTTGTTTAATATTTTTATAAAATCTCTATTTTATAAAAATCCTTATGTTAAAACCCTTTATATTTTTATAACTTTCAAAAATACACTTTTATACAAAATACCCAAGTATTTTTACTAGTATTTACAAAAATCATCCTTAGACTTTATTACTTGCATTTTTGACACCAAACTTTCCATACTTGTATTTTTGGACTAATAGTTTCTAAAATGTTCATTTTAGTCCCTTAACTTTCAAAGTTACAACTTTAGTCCCTTAACTTACAAAAGTTGCATTTTTCCACTCTAACTTCCAAAGTTAGCATTTTTTACTCAAAATAGTTAACTTTGAAGATTCAACTTTTTGTTGGTAAGTTATTTTTGTATCGAAACACTTATGTTAGTCTTATATTCCATATGAAAGACTAATTATATGTGTGTTTTATGTATTTGTCCATTTCCTCAAAATATCATTCATCCAAGTAAGCTAACTTAGATTTTCCATCTTATTCATTTATGAACTTCTAACATGTTTTACCACATATTATAACTTAAATGATCATAATAAGATGAATTAACGTTAGTTTTCACATATTCAAGTTCATTTCAAAATCTTAACCAAAACATCATCCTACTTAGTCTTACATGTAAACTTTATATATTTTCAAGACTAATACATCATCATCAACAAATCCATGGTTTATTTTCATATCTTTAATCTTCCATTTTACACATGAACACCTATTAAAGATTATGTTCAAAACCATTTTTAAACCCTTCATGTACAACTTGCTACTAGGAACACATACATGAATAATAACAATCAAAAACAAGATTAAGTAGCTTACTACTAGCACAAGGCTAGGGAAGACAAAAACCTTGGATTTGAGAGGGGTTTAGTGTGTTCTTCCTAGTGGTTTAGCTCCAAGCTCTTGAAACACACAAAAGGGGTTTGGATGATGGATGATTTTAAGTGTTTTGGAGTTGTAAAAACTTGAAAGAACAATGTGTGTGTGTGTATGGAAACTTACGGCCACAAGAGGGAAGAAAGGAGGATTTGCTTTGCTTTGTTATACAATCTCCTAACACATGTTATTATATAACTATCACATGTAATGATGCCAAATATTCAAGAGATCTTATGGAAGATCATATGTGTACTTGGGAGATTTTTGCAAAGATGATATGTGTGTGTGGGTAGTGAGCCGTATGTATGCATGTATAGGTAGGTGATTTCTTGCAAATCTTAGTTAATCTTTATAAGGCATCATTATCCTACATACAAGACCTCACATACATGCATGCACTAATGTAATGATGGCTTGGATTTTGGTCTTGGACTCTTATGGCCATAGGGCCGAAAATATTAGCAAGGGGGGGACAAGGTTTAGTTGCTTTATGTACTTGTGTTTACTCATGCCTTTTCTTACACCTTTGTCTTTACATAAGGCATGCTTTACCTAAGCATAGGATATTATTATTATTAATACAACACTTGGATATAACAAGGCCCTTAGGCCGGCCCTTAGAGGGGTGTGGGTGGGGTCCACAACTTCAAATATTTACCCATTGTTTGTTATGTTTAATCCCCCGTCGTTCGGGTGTCGTTCGGGTATTTTTCGGGTTTTAATCACGCGTTATCCGGACATTAAATATACCTTTAATAACCCTTAAATATGGTCTATTTTAAGCGTTGATTGGTTATTTAGGCCTTTGCCGGGTGAATTTATGAGTTATACGCGTATCGGGTGCGATACGCGCATTTTATTCGTTACCGGGAGATTTGTACAAGACGTTTTCATTCATGGTTTTGGAGTTCCAAAACTCATTATATCTTATGAAAATACCCTTTATTTTATATCCTGGGTGTCCGGGATCCGTTTCGTTTATTTAATTATTACCGGGTAATTGCCAACGTCCATACCGGATAGCTTATTTACACATGATCCAATCATGCTTTACCATTAAACGTATGCATTCCTATGCACTATTTGGAAATTGCTATCCCCTAAGACCTTGATAATTAAATCACACATAATTGCATTTAATTACGTTAATCATATATTAATTAATTTGTACGGAATTACCTTATTTTTGCCGGTTGTTACATTCTCCCCCCGTTAAGAGAATTCCGTCCCGGAATTCACTTCGAGTTCTCCGGTACAGGTGTCTTCTCGAATAGGGCGGGGTATTTTTGCTTCATCTGGTCCAGCCTTTCCCACGTGAACTCCGGTCCACGCTTGGCATTCCAGCGCACTCTGACCAATCTGATCTTGCTGCGCCTTAGTTTTTGGACCTTCCAATCAGTTACCTCGATTGGTTCTTCCACAAAATGTAACTTGTCGTCAATCTGGATTTCGTCAGCAGGAATAACGAGAGTTTCGTCGGATAGGCACTTTTTCAAGTTCGACACATGAAACGTGTCGTGTATTCCACTAAGCTCTTGAGGCAACTCGAGCTTGTATGCCACTGTGCCTACCCTGGACAAGACTTTGAACGGTCCAATATATCGTGGGTTCAGCTTTCCGCGCTTCCCAAAGCGCGCGACACCTTTCCAAGGTGACACTTTCAGTAGGACCCTGTCTCCGACTTGAAACTCTAAAGGCTTTCGCCTCATATCAGCATAGCTTTTCTGGCGGTCCCGGGCCGCTTTGAGGCGTTCCTTTATCAAAAAGACCTTATCCGTGGTCTCTTGAACAATTTCGGGCCCGGTGAGTTGTTTTTCTCCAACTTCCGCCCAACATAATGGCGATCGGCACTTGCGTCCATATAGAGCTTCAAATGGTGCGGCTTGAATGCTCGTATGATAACTGTTGTTATAAGAAAATTCTACCAATGGCAAGTGCGTATCCCAATTACCTCCGAAATCAATCGCGCATGCCCGTAACATATCCTCCAATGTCTGGATGGTTCGTTCACTTTGACCATCCGTTTGGGGGTGATATGCGGTGCTCATGTCGAGGCGAGTACCGAGGGCTTCGTTCAAACTTTCCCAAAATCTTGACGTGAAACGACTATCTCGATCGGAGATGATAGATACAGGTACACCGTGTTTAGATACCACTTCCTTAATGTACAAACGGGTCAGTTTCTCCAACTTGTCCGTTTCGCGAATCGGAAGGAAGTGTGCGGATTTCGTCAATCGATCAACGATTACCCAGATCGTGTCATGGCCGCTTGTCGTCTTGGGTAACTTGGTGATGAAATCCATGGTGATTCGTTCCCATTTCCATTCCGGTATTTCCGGTTGTTGAAGTAAACCGGAAGGTCTCTGGTGCTCAGCCTTGACCTTTGCGCAAGTCAAACATCGCGCAACATAGGCTGCTATATCCCTTTTGAAATTCGGCCACCAATAAAGTTCCTTCAAATCGTGGAACATCTTGTCTGCACCCGGGTGAACCGAATATCTAGAACTGTGAGCTTCGGCCAATACTAGCTCACGCAATCCACCATATACTGGGACCCAAATTCTATTCATGAAATACAGTGTCTGGTCCGCTTTTGGTTCCAGTGAATCAACCATCTTTCGTAACCTTTCACCTTTGACATTCTCGGGTTTGAGGGCGTTAACTTGAGCTTCACGAATTCGTTCAGTCATATTCGTGTGGATAGTCAGTCCCAAAGCTCGAACACGCAATGGTTTAACCCGCTCCTTGCGACTCAAGGCATCGGCTACGACGTTCGCCTTACCGGGATGGTACTTTATCTCACAATCGTAATCGTTTAATAATTCAACCCATCGCCGTTGTCGCATATTCAAATCTTTCTGATCAAAGATGTGCTGCAAACTTTTGTGATCAGTGAAAATCGTGCACTTGGTTCCGTACAAATAGTGCCTCCATATCTTGAGAGCGAACACCACTGCACCTAATTCCAAATCGTGTGTAGTGTAGTTCTTCTCATGGATTTTCAGTTGCCTGGAAGCATAAGCTATTACTTTTTCTCGCTGCATCAATACACAACCCAAACCTTGATGCGAGGCATCGCAGTAAACCACAAAATCTTCCGTACCGTCTGGAAGTGACAGTATCGGAGCGCCACATAACTTGTCTTTTAACAATTGGAATGCTGCCTCTTGCTTTTCCGTCCACTCAAATTTCTTGTCCTTCTGGGTTAGCATGGTTAGAGCTTGTGCTATTTTTGAAAAGTTCTCGATGAACCTTCTGTAATAACCCGCGAGGCCTAGAAATTGTCGTACTTCGGTAGGAGTTCGAGGTGCTTCCCAATTTTTAATTGCCTCGATCTTGGCGGGATCAACGTGTATGCCCTTCTCGTTTACCACGTGGCCTAAAAAGTGAACTTCCCGAATCCAAAAGTCACATTTCGAGAATTTAGCATAGAGCTTCTCTTTGCGTAATACTTCAAGAATTAACCGAAGGTGATTCTCGTGGTCTTCTTTCGTGCGTGAATAGATCAAAATATCGTCAATGAAGACAATGACGAATTTGTCCAGGTATGGCTTACATACGCGGTTCATTAGATCCATGAAAACCGCTGGTGCGTTGGTCAAGCCGAACGGCATTACCAAAAATTCATAGTGTCCATACCGGGTTCTGAAGGCCGTTTTTGGTACATCTTCTTCTTGTATACGCAACTGGTGATATCCTGACCTCAAATCGATCTTGGAGTAATAGCTGGAACCTTGGAGCTGATCAAATAAATCGTCGATCCTGGGGAGAGGATAGCGATTCTTGATGGTTAGCTTGTTCAGCTCTCGATAGTCGATGCACATGCGAAATGTGCCATCCTTCTTCTTCACAAACAAGACGGGAGCTCCCCAAGGTGAGAAACTCGGTCTTATAAAACCTTTGTCCAATAATTCTTGTAGCTGGCTGGACAGTTCCTGCATCTCTGATGGAGCTAGGCGGTATGGCGATCGTGCCACAGGAGCTGCTCCGGGAACGAGATCGATGCGGAACTCGACTTGTCGAGGTGGTGGCAACCCCGGCAAATCTTCTGGAAATACATCCGGAAAATCTCTGGCGACTGGAATGTCTTCCAACTTTCGCTCGTCGGCCTTCTTGTCCACTACGTGTGCCAAGAATGCGACAAGCCCTTTTCTTAGACACTTACGAGCCTTCATGCTCGAAATAATCCTTAGTGGCGTCCCGTGTCTTTCCCCTTGAATTGAGAGAGTTTCACCGCTTGCGAGGGGAACTTGAATAACTTTATCGTTGCAAACCACAATGGCACGGTGCGCGGACAACCAGTCCATGCCAATAACGATGTCAAAACTTCCCAATACGACCGGCAATAGATCAATCCCAAATTCGTGCCCACAGAGTTCTATCTTACAATCTTTTGCTACCTCTCTCGTTTCAATAGTTTTACCATTAGCCAGTTCTATGGAGTAGGGTGTGTCTAGTTTGCTAGTTTTTAAACCAAGTAGTCTTTTAAACTCAATGGATACGAAGCTAAAGTCAGCACCGGTATCAAATAATACAGAGGCATAATGACCATTTAGAGGAAACGTACCAGTGACCACATTGGGGTCTTGCCGTGCATCACCGGCGCCAATCACGAATGCCCGGCCGCGGGCCTGATTGTTGACTTTGGGGCAATCTTTCTTCCAATGATCCAATGACCCGCATGCAAAGCAGGGTCTGGCCCCTCCATTCTTTGGTGCTCCAGATCGGCACTCTTCAGTCTTGTGCCCGGTGCGGTGGCACTTCCCACAAGTTAATCCATTGTTTCTCCCCTGACCTCCCTGCTTGTTACCGTTACCACGTCCCGTGGCGACATAACCCTTTCCTTTCTTGTTCGAGCTACCCGACGCTCGGTCCCTTTTTCCTTCATCTCTCTTTCTTTTCCCAAACCTCTGCCTGTTACCCTGATCATTAGTTACAACAGCTGAACTTGATCCCTGGTTCTTGGCCTCAACACTACTCGCCTCAGAAATTTTTAACCCTGAAACTTGGCGGATTAGGGTACCCATGCGGATAGCATCCTCAGTCAGACTTAGTGCCAGATCAATTGCCTCGCGCATGGTCGTGGGTTTGGAAGAGGTGACCATGCTGCGAATCTGTGGTGCTAACCCGAATAAGTAACGTTCCACTTTGTTCTTCTCCGGTGTAACCAGGCGAGGTACTAGTCGAGCGAGATCATGAAATCTTGACGTATACCCAGTGACGTCTGCTCCTACCATGGTGAGGTTCCAGAATTCGGTTTCCAACTTCTGAACTTCGCTTGCCGGGCGGTATTCGGCAGTCATAAGTTCCTTCAGTGCCGCCCATGATAGAGAGTATGCAACATCATCTCCTAAAGACTGTACTTGGCCGTTCCACCAAGTTAGGGCCTGATCTAGGAACAGATTGGTGGAGTACATGACAGTCTGTCGAGGGGTACACCCGCTGATGCGGATAACTGCCTCGGTCTTTTCGAACCATTTGACCAGGCCTATGGAACCCTCAGTGCCGCTGAAGTTTATTGGTTTGCAGTCCAAGAAAGCCTTGAAAGTGCAGCCGCGCTCTCCCGAGGCTGTCCCTGTAATAGTGATGTAGGATGTTATTATGGAATAGGAGTTTTTGAAATATTCTCCCATTACTTTTTCATTTATTCTTAAACCTCTTACCAGTGGGGGAGGTCTCTCTTCGCTCGCTCCCTGTCCTGTCATGGGAGTGTTCAGAGCGTGCGGCTTCATGCTCAGCGATGGCGCGAGCTATGCGTTCAGATATCATGGTTTCGAGCTCGGCCGGTGTTGCGGGCAGTCCGTCTGCTCCACTATTGCTTCGGGTGGTAGGTGCCATTTTTCTTCAATAATAATTATCAAAGGTTAATTTGGCAAACATTTATACAATACAAAGCATAAATAACAAACCAAAGCATGAATACAATAATCAACACCATGTCATCACACAACATACCAACACATCATACATAAATATAAATAGAAATCAACACAACATCACCACACAAATATACAAACCACAACACATGGAGTAAGCAATAATAATCATAGACAACAACATATTTCACCATAATAATAAGATTTTTCATTAATTTCAATAATATCAGTACAATGCTTGTTCATAATACAAAATGGAGAATACATTTCTCATACAATACATTGCTTTTGAAATAATAAAACATCATATCATACGCCGTAATACCCGTACGGCTAGGCAAAATGCAGACGAGTGTCATAACCCGTGCTGTACTACCATACTGCTGTGTAGTCCCGAAATACTAGATCTTGTTGAATGCAATAGATTGTTATCACTTAGAAACACCTATTAGTTAGGTGTTTCAAGTGATTAATCAAAGAAACAAATAAAACTAGATGAACATTGAATGACCCGACACACACAATGAATAACATAATGATTCCATGACAGATTTGAAGATGAATAACCTTGGAATATGATTAAGTACGCACGTATGCAAAGTGTGCTACAAAGATAAAACTCCAAAACCCCAACCCTAGAGCTGTGCACACACATTCTTTATATAGGACAGCACCTGGGCCTGCGCACTTAACACAAGTGCGCAGGGCCCGTCCAAATAAGTACGCAGACTAGGGTTTTGAGCACTAAACATTATATTAATTACATACTAAGTCCTTCAACTATCAAACTATACAATAAACACTCAAAGGTCTCTATTCTGGTAACTGTGGTCTCAAAATAACCCAACAATACTCCCCCTAGACCACAGCTACCAGTCTTCAATCTTCAGTCAACTTCCACCTCGCTTTCCTCCCCCTCAACCTGTGCAGGAGGGTCTTGTAAGTACAGTGTGACTGGATCTACCTCGGCTGCTGGAGAAGTTTGGATAGATTCTGTTGTAATTCCTTCAGGATTAGCTGCTGATGCAGGATCTATTGGAAGTACCTCTGAAGCAGCAGTTTCTGTAGCAGCAACAGCTTCAGTTTCTTTAGCAGCATCAGCAGCAGCAGCAACAGCAGCTTGTGCAGCCTTCTCCATGTCTTCTTTTTCTTTATCGGCTGCGTTTATCCTGTCAACTAAATCCAGCAGCTCACTCTTCAATTTCAAAGCCCTATCTACTGCTCTTCTAAACAGCACGGCTTCTTCAAACAGTGTGTTTCCAGCACCAACGTTGATCTGATTCGCAAAAAGCATATTCAGATCTGATAAGTTTAGTGCGAACACATCAACCGGATCCAAGATTCTCAACACCTCTGAATCATTTTCCAGCTTGATCACTGCTTCACCAGTGTTGCTGTCATAAAACCATTTCTTGAAGTTTCTTAGCATCACTGGAAGCTCGGGTCTAATCGGAACTCGTGTGACGACCTGAGGAGGGTCTATCACATAAGTTATCATTCCTCTTCCCGTTGCTGGATCAATTCTGGTCTTTGATATTCTTCTTCTAGGCTTTTGTGGCTTGAATATCTGGAAGTCACTTTCACATTCTTTCCTGATAAAGTTCTCAACCATGCCAGCTTGTGAGTCAAGAGAGGGATTAATGAATGGGGCCCTGCTAAGTTCCCTGATGTCCCATCGGGGAAGAGATTTCAGCTCCTTCTGACCCTTGAAGTATTGGATTACCCCTCCTCTCCTTTTCACAGCAAACAGTCCCTTTTCAGCATCATACTTCCACGAGATAATCTTTTCTCGATGAGCTGACCTGGTATGATGAATGTTCTGATGTAAAGCAGGAATGGTAATTGGCTTTCTTGGGAACCATGCTGCTCTTTCAGGGTCTAGTTTGTGCCCATCAGATGTCTCATAGATGACTTCTTGATCGGTTCCCATCTCTACAAAACTGTCAGGCATCTCATCTTCACTGACCTCGTCCACTTCACTAGCCTCAGCCTCCTTTTCTTTCTCCTTTTCCGCCTCCAGAAACTTTCCAAAATCAAAGGTTTCGTCAAAAGTGGCTCTGGGAGCACCTGTTAACTGCTGCCTCAGATCCTGAAACATATCAAACATCTGCACATGAACCTGATGTTGAAACTTAATCAGGTATCTCTGATCCTTGATCACTTTCTCCATTTTCTTGTTCTTGACCTTGAGCTTTTTCACCTTCTTTCTTAGCTCTTGGTTATTGTGCACATCAGCTTTCATTGTGCAGAATTCCCTAGCCGCAACCTTACCTATTTCCTTCACAAGCTTCTCGTATAGTTCCTGATGCACCGGTTTTCGACGAGGTGCAGCAGGAGCCGATGAAGAAGGTTCAGCTGATCGGTGGGTAGGAGCTTTGGGGGCTGATGCAGTGGCAGTGGAAGGCCCTGGAGCAGAAGTTGCAGCAGTAGAAGGCCCTGGAGCAGAAGTTGCAGCAGTAGAAGGCCCTGGTTGATTTGGTTGTTCTTCCCCAAAAATCCGTTCCATGTACACTTGTGCCTCAACATCATCAGGTGTAATTACTCGAGGGATCTCAGATTCAGGAAGCTGTTGTCTTCTTTTCTTTCTAGCTTCCCTTTCATATTCAGCGACTGCTCGTACATTTTCTACAGCTTCAATCTGTTCGGGTGTCAAAGATTCTCTTGATTCTTGCAATAAGCCGGCTGGCCTCTTCTTCATGCTGGGCTTTGCTCGAGCCGGCTCAGATGCCATTCTTTTGCCTCTGGCCTTTTCTTGGGCGATCTCTTCAGCAGTTGGCTGAGCTGATGTAGCGGGTTCAGATGGTTCGGTTGTGGGAGCAGCTGTGGGTTGTTGTCGAGCCTGAGCAACGTCTGCCTTTCTCTTATTGATCTTGTTGTAGATCTCTATGACAATCGGATATCGCTGAGCCGCATACATGTGCTCAAGCATTGGTTCCCAATCCGGTGTGTTGCATTCAGTGAAGAATCTAGCCCCTCTGGTGAAAATGTATTCATCACCGAGAGGCAGATTCTTGTGCTGAGTGTTGATCATCATCTGAATGAATCTGGGGTACATCGCCCATTTCCCGGACCCAGCTTCTGCATTCTTTATCAAGTAGTCAAAAATCATCCCGGATAGGTTGAACTTTTCTTCTTTGCAGATCTTTATCATAGCCGTCGACCATTCAGTACTGAGTGCATTGTAGCCTCCCTTTCTGTGACCTAGAGACATAATGAATACATGACTAATGAGTCTCCAGTCTCTCGTCAGTTGTGTCTTCTTAACATCGCCCCTCTTGTCAAACTCGCCTTTGCAACCGAACCTCCTGAACTGTTCATGAATGTCTGCTTTTGCCATAAATCTGATGGTTACTGGTTCATCCCGTAGTCTCAGCACTGTTCGAACTGTATCTTCAGTAATGAATATAGGCTTGTTTCGGACTGTTGCATTGATACGCTTGACTCTTGCAACTGTTTCAACTCGAGCAGAACGCCAGAAATCTTCAATGTGTGAAACATACACTGGTTCGACGTGCTCCACAGCAAAACCGATTCGGCTGCGTCTAATCCATGTCACAACGTCTTTGAACTGCACATCATCGGTATCTAGATTCATCGGCTGGTTGTGCATGCCTCTACGATCCCATTCAAATGTCATCTGTTTAACCAAGAGCACGAAACGCCAATTAGATCTCGGATAATTGATTTTAGACTTAAACTTATACGGACAACGAACTTAGACCTAGAACTTATTAATATTTTTAGATTTTGAAATTTAACGGTCATTGGATTAAGGATTGATGAATTGATGTTATCGGTGTCAATGGTACGTTTGAATTTTAGTTATTTGATTATAAAGGTCCGGTTTTGAGTTCGCAGTCCGTTAAAGTGTCTTAATTGTCAAAATGAAAGATGTGTGTGGTTTAGAGTCCAAGTGTTCAAGAGTGTCAAGTACTCAGTCCAGTTCAAGTACTCAGGCCCATTTTAGTTCGCAGGCCCATTTAGGTACGCAGGCCCATTTAAGTACGCAGCCCCATTTAAATATGCAGGCCCATTTTAGGTACGCAGGCCCATTTAAAAGTCAAGTGCTCAGTCAAGTGCGCACATACTTTGACTGAGCACTTAGTTATCACTTAGACCAAACCAAGTACGCAGGTGAGTTCACCCGGGCATGGTAACCCCTTAGATCATAGAGTCAGGTCTGCGTACTAAGCAAGTACGCAGACACTTGAACCTTCGTTCAAGATTTCAAGTCACAGTTATGTACGCAGATGATTAGGGTTTCTGTGTACTTATATGACTATGAAACAAGTACGCAGTCTCTATGAGACAAGTGCGCACATGTTCATATGTCAAGTACGCAGATCTTCAAATCTTCAAAAAATCCAATAATACAAGAACACCAACTGATTCATCAGGAATCATACGATCCGTTTTTAACCTGTAATAACAACTAATAAATCATCAGAAACATAATATCTACCTTAAACAATAGATGAGATGCAATAATCAGTGCAAATAGGTATGAGATGATGTGATTAGGGTGTGATTGTGGTGTGGTTTAGGATGATGATGATGATGAAACGGTGATGATGATGATGATTATGAACGGTGATGATGATTAGGGTTTGTAAAAAGAAATTTAGGATGATAAAAGTTTTTGACCAACATTGACCAGAATATATATACATGGGTTATTGGGCCTGCGCACTTGAGTTAAGTGCGCAGGGCCCCAACAAGTACGCAGATGCCCACAAATTTGGCCCAAAGATTGAAATTAAGGCCCAAATCCTTTAGATTAAGGGGGTTTTACCAAATCTTACCTTCTGCATTCAAGATCATACTAACCATACCTGCCGGAACCCGTTTCAACTTCCCGTTGGATAGCTGCAGCCTAAGAACAATTGTCGGTATGCTTGTCCACTTGAATCCATGCCCTTTCTCTTTCAACATGTGTTTGGTGATATTGTTTATCATGTTTTTTCGGTAATATTGACGAAAATTTTATGGACCCCACAGTGTGCTAGGTATTGGCCTACCGATCCTCAAGATTTATTGAAATATAATGATGAGAGCTTCAGGTCTATGTTACCATAAGCAGAGAAGATGATCATTATCTTGATCAGATGATGAGAGCTTCAGGTCTATGTTCCCATAAGCAGAGAAGATGATCATCTGATCGTTTGGTGAGCTATCTATGTATGTTTGCACGTCACTAACATTGCGTGTCTTTTCTGCTCAGTTTCAAAAATTTTGTTTTTCTTAGCCCCGCATTGGTAGCTTGCACTCTTAGGTGTCTTTTGATTTGCTTATGCACAAAATTTTCTGTGTCTTTTAATTTCTCAACCTATGTATGACCGGACTCAGCTTGTGCAGACCTAAAGCACAGTGGGAATCCAGCTTTCCGTGTAGATCTTCATTGTTAATCACCTAGTAGCAGTTTACTTGATTCTAGGCTGAATCTACCGACACATCGTTTGCTTGAGGCCACAACATCCTCTGGGTCCTATTCACATGCCGACGAGATATGATTAGTTCCTATCATTTCCTGAATTAAATTTGCAATAAGAATAGACCGGTTCACTTTCTCCCCCAAAAATCTTGTTTTAAAGGAAAATAAGATTTTTCTTTTTATAAAATATACAAATTTTTTTTTTTTTTTTTTTTTTTTTTTTTTTTTTTGAAATGTTTTTTTTTTTATTCAAAGTTGATCATCTCAAGCCATGAAACCAACTGATGAAACCGGGTTTTATCAAAAGCTTTTGTAAAGATATCTGCTTTTTGATCAGCAGTATCGATAGGCAACACCTGTATGTACCCTTTGTCGTGTGCATCGCGAATTGAGTGAATCCGAATTTCAATGTGTTTGGTTTTAGAGTGGTCAATTGGATTCTTCACTATGTCACGACATGCATCATTATCAATGAAAATAGGTGTATGCATGACATTCAAACCGTAGTCCAAAAGCTGATTTTGGATCCATAACACCTGACAGCAACAACTGGAAGCAGCTGTGTATTCGGCCTGAGCAGTAGAGATTGACACGGTGGTCTGCTTCTTGCTTTGCCAAGACACTAGCCGGTTACCCAGAAATTGACAGCCACCAGAGACAGATTTTCTGTCTATTCTACAACCTGCATGATCACTATCAGAGTAAGCGATTAGATCAAAGTTATCGCTCTTAGGATACCATAAACCAAGTTTAGGTGTTCCTTTGAGGTAGCGGAAGACTCTTTTTACTGCAGTCTCATGCGATTGCTTAGGATTAGACTGAAAACGCGCACAGCATCCAACTGCCCACATTATATCTGGTCTGCTAGCTGTAAGATACATCAGAGAGCCAATCATTGATCGATATGTATGAGGATTCACTGAAGGCCCCTGAAGATCTGGTACAAGTGTTGTTTGGGCCGCAAAAGGAGTATTGGACGGCTTGCAATCTGTCATGTTGAATTTTGCCAAGATGTCTCTTGTATACTTCGCTTGATGAATTAGAATTCCTTCTTCTTTTTGCTGTACTTCCAAGCCTAAGAAAAACGATAATTCTCCCATCATGCTCATTTCAAACTGAGACTTCATGATGCTTTCAAATTCCCTGCACAAATTTTCATCAGTGGAACCAAAGATAATATCATCAACATAAATCTGAACAAGGATAGAGTGTTTATTGACTTCTTTGGTGAATAAGGTCATGTCGATCTTCCCCCTAGTATACCCATTCTGCAGCAAGTATGACGATAAGGTCTCATACCAAGCTCGTGGAGCTTGATGAAGTCCATAGAGAGCCTTATCCAGTTTGTAATACTTATTGGGATGATGGGGATCTTCAAAACCTGGGGGTTGACACACATAGACTTCTTCTTTGATCTTCCCGTACAGAAATGCACTTTTCACATCCATCTGAAAGACTTTGAAGTTCTTGTATGAGGCGTAAGCCAGGAAGATACGAATAGCTTCAAGTCTAGCAACTGGAGCGAACATTTCCTCATAATCAATGCCCTCCTGTTGACGAAATCCCTGAACGACTAAACGAGCCTTGTTCTTAATTACCACGCCTCGTTCATCCATTTTGTTGCGAAAAACCCACCTTGTTCCAATAGGATACTTTCCTTCAGGTAAATCCACAAGCTCCCAAACCTTTAGCTTCCTAAACTGATACAGCTCATCCTGCATGGCTTCAACCCAACTTGCATCTCTGACAGCATCTTCAATACTGAAAGGTACCGTCTGAGATAAGAAGGCTGAAAGTGCAATATTCAGTTTGTCTGCCTGATTTCTAGTAAGAACACCCTCAGAGATTGGTCCAATGATGTTCTCCACAGGGTGATCCTTAAAAGATTTAAATCCCATGTTCGGTTCTTCTTGAATATGGGAAGGCAGATTGGAAAGATGATCTGTAGGAGTTGACGAACTGGATGGATCATTTGCAGACTGTTGTGCTGAAGATGTTTCTTCTGAAGCTGGAGTAACTTCAGGAGATGTAGTGGTATCAACAGTTGCATCACCATTTGTGGTTTGAAGGGGAACAATTGGATCAGCTACGAGTGGAGAGAAGCGGGTGGTGAAAGGTGCTGCATCGTCTTCTGAAGAGTAAAGAGTATCTTCAAGAGGAGAAGGATCGGCTGCTTGATTTTCAGCTGGTTGTTCATCTATGATGCTAAAATTGTTGAAAACAACATCCACATCAAAGAACCAGTCAGGACCGGCTCCTGTATTAGTAGAGTTGGATTCCTGCCAATCAACATAAAAAGACTCGAGAACCATTTTGGTTCGTTTGTTGTATACTCTATAAGCTTTTTGACTCGAGGAGTATCCAACAAAGAAACACTCATCACCAACTGCATCGAACTTCATTATGTTCTCGAAATTGTTAAGCAGCGTGCATGAGCATCCAAAAGGCCTGAAGTAGTCAATCAAAGGTTTTCTCTTAAAAAGCAACTCATAGCCTGTTTTCCCGCGCGTCTTTACGATTAAGACTCTGTTAAGAACATAACAGGCGGTATTTACAGCTTCAGCCCAGAAAATGATCGGCAGTTTGGAGTCGATAAGCATGGTTCTGGCCGCCTCAATAAGTGTACGATTTTTCCTTTCAGCAACACCGTTCTGTTGAGGAGTTCTCGTAGCACTGTACTGAAGATGAATTCCTTTATTGTTGCAGAAAGTCACGAAACTTTGACTCTTGAATTCGGTTCCGTGATCGCTTCGAATTGATCTAACTTTTGTCTTTGTAATGTTTTCAATAAGAGGAACAAACAGCATCAGAATCTCAGCAACTTCACTTTTGTATTCCAGAAAGTACACCCATGTGAATCGGGAAAAATCATCTGTTATCACCAAGCAATAAGACTTTTTAGCTAAACTTTTAACACTAATAGGACCAAACAGATCCATGTGTAACAAATGAAGAGGTGAGTCTATAGAATTCACAGCTTTGGACTTATGCGATTTTTTGTGTTGTTTTCCTTTGGCACATGCTAAACATTTTTCAGAAAAGGGGAATTCCTTAGATGGAAGACCTCTTACAAGATTTAGTTTTGAAAGCTTATTAATGTTTTTGAAGTTGACATGTCCTAATCGCCTGTGCCAAAGCAGTGACTCTGACTCGGATGCTTTAGAAAGTAAGCATGTCATTTGACATTCAGACTTTGCATCCCTCATATTTATCACATAAGTATTATTTTGTCTAGGAGCTTTAAGCATAATCATGTTGGTAGGAGGAATGAATCCTGGCTTTAGAAAGATGCACTCCATGTCATTAAATAACACTGAGATTCCTTTGTCGCAAACTTGTGATACACTCAGCAGATTGTAACACAATTCTGGAACGTAGTTCACATCTTCTAAAGTCAATGCATCAGAAATCACGTCCCCTATCCCGACTATCTTTCCACCCTTCTCATTGCCGGCAAAAGCAACAAACTCTCCATCAATGAATCGATAGTTTTTCAGGAGTTCTTTCAGTCCCGTCATGTGCCTTGATGCCCCGCTGTCAACGTGCCATAGATATCTCATCAGGGCAATCAACCACTTTTGTAGTTTATTCTGAAAAATACATAAGACAACAGAGATATACAGATAAATATATGAGATACTATGTACAAACACGATTCAGACCACACTTTAGGTAACTTTTGGAATCCAGGTCTGTTTTAGTTTTAGTTTGTCGTGATTTTCCCCCGTCATAAACTCTTGCCTTTTCCAACTTTTTGTGACCTTAACAAAACTTTTTATGGTTTCTTGAAGATCTTTAATTTGAATTGCAAAAGATTTTTGGTTATTGGTATCAGTTTGTGGTTTGGGTTGCAAATGACATTTTTTAACCACATGTCCTTCATTTCCACATCTAAAACATTTAGAGTGTTTAGGTTTGATCTTTGAAGAAGATCTGGATGATGATGGTTGTGATGTTCTTCTTTTGTTGTTGCTTGAATTGAGGCTGTCTGTTGAACATGCTTCTTCACTGTTGTTGTTGTTGCTTGATTCTTCGTTTGTGTTGCATTCTGGCTCGCTGATATCACTTTCTGTATCACTTTGTGATTCTTCAGAAATTGTGTTATCTGTTTCACTTTGTGACTCTTCAGAACATGACACATCTGTTGATGATGGTGTAAATTCTGGAATTTCTTCAGTAAGAAATTTCCCAAACCTGTTTCTTTTTAGTTCTGGAACAAATGGAGATGGTCTATATACATTTTCATTATCACAGAATGCATCATTAAGATCAACGCAAACAGGCATAACATTTTCAACACAAACATCCGATCGTTTGATAGGATTCATCCTATCATTTGGGTCCACAACACCCTTTAAATCAAGTTTAGAGGTTAAAGTAATACAGTCATCCGGCCTAGATAAACTATTACAGTTATCCATCCTAGATAAACTATTACAGTCATCCAAATTAGTTAAGTTATTACAGTCATCCGAATTTAAAGAAATGTTTGACTTGTCATGGTTCCAGATGAACCAATTCACTGTGGAGTAATTGGCACCTGGGTGACCTAACCCCATTGTTTGACCACCACAACTGTCATCATCGTCCACCTGATCCTGTTGGGTCATATCTGCACTGCTTTTACTTATATTAGAGTGTGACTCAGATGTGACACATTCTTTTTCAAAAAGATCATTTTTTGGATGTGGTTTTGGAATGGGTATATATTCACTTTTGCTCAAGGGTAAAAACAGGGATTTTACAATTCCCTTTTTATCCTTATACCCGATTCCATCTTTGACAAAAGATTTCCTTGAACAATCAAGGATATCAGTATGAGCATGCTTGCTTACGTTCCATTTGTCCACAACGATTTGGAGATGATTGGTTTCATTTCTGGATTTTTCTAGTTTTTCAGTTAAGTCATTTATTAAAAAATCTTTTCTGAGAACAAATTCTTTTAGAGTGTGCATTTCAGCAATTGTTGCATTTAACTTTCGCTGATAGGCTAACTCGTTTTCTTTCATTTCAGTATTGATTTTTCGTATGTCATCCATTTCTCTTAAAATTTTCCTATTGTGGGACAAACAGTAAGCAACGGCTGTAACACACCTTGGTGAGCACAGCTTTGATTTTATTTCGAGAGGAATACTTACCAGGTCTCTCTCTTCAGCTTCCTTCTTCATGCTCTGTGACTGCTGATTGTCCTTGCTTGTGGAAGTCTTTTCAGCTACGAAGGCTTCCTCAGCTGCAGTCTCCTTCCCTTTTTCCACACTCAACACGCCTTTTAAACCAGCCTTCTCTATCTCTTCTCTTTTTGGCATTTCAGCTGAGGACCCCTCCAGAGAGCTCACACCAAGAGGTGACTTTGTGCAGATCTTTGCCATCAGTGCTTTATTAACTTCAGCTTCTGCCACAGTGACTTCCTCTCCCCAATCGAAATCCTGAACCACAAGCGCCTTCTGCTGGTTACCTTCTCCTCCTTCTGTAATTGCCACCACTCTCTTTGCTGGTTTGGCTTCAACTTGATTCAGAGTTGGACATTCATACTTGAAATGTCCGAGAACTTTGCAGTTATAACACCTGATCTTAGATTTGTCAAACCCAGCTTTCCCCATGCCGACTCTTCTACCAGTTCTATCTTGAAACCTCTTCACCCTCAAAGTGATCATGGCCATCTGCCATTTCAGATCCATTTCCTCCATATCGTCTGGATCAACTTGATACATGTCCTCAGGGCTCATCACATCACTTTTTAGATCACCAGTCTTTAAAGCTTCGAAGCTCGTCATGAAAGCGTTGAAAAGTTCAACGTGTTCAGTTGCCAGCTTCGTCTGTTGAGGATTGAGAGTTGACGGCTGAGGGTTAGTGACACTGGGTTGAGAATATGGAACAGCTTTTCCTGAACTTGAACTACCACCAATTGTTCCATCAGCATACACGTGAGATGAGCTTGAACCCATGTTCCCCACTGGAGTCATTAACGCTAAGTTCTTCATTGCAGTGATAGGAACTGTCTTTGGATTGGTCTGATTCATCTCCCTTTTTGTAATGTCCATCTCAAAGGACTTCAATGTGTTGATGAGATCAGCCAATGTAGACTGGGCATCAAGATATTCTTTTCTGATTAGCATGCATTGGATGCTCCATTCTTTTGGTAATGAATCCAGCAGCTTCTTGATAGAATTTCTGTTGTTCACAGGAATTCCAGCCTTTTTCATTTTTGTTAACATGCTCATAAACCTATCAATGTGCGAGCTCAGACTCTCCCCACGAATGCTACCGAACATATCATATTCTTTTTGCACCATGTCTTGCTTGTATTGGCGCATCTCTTCATTGCCTTCGTAGTATTCATTCAGTGCGAACCACAGATCATGTGCTGTTCCATACTCTTCAAACATGTTGTAAACATCATTAGATAGGGCCATGGTTAGAGCACCATAAGCCTTATGATCTCTTTGAAGCAATTGTTTGTCAACATCGGTATAGGTTGTTGGATCAGGGTTGAATTCTTCTCCAGTGGCAGTGGTTCTCATGGGAATGTGTGGGCCCAACTGGATGGAGTTCCATTGGGTAAAGTCAGTCACGTAAAAGAATGACCTCATTCGGTTTTTCCATGTCCCGTAATCTTCAGCACCTTTTAACTTAGGTACTCTTGTAGTAGTTCCGGTTTCAAGGTCTTGTTGTGTGATAGGGTTAACAGTTGATTGATTATTGTTACCAGCCATGTTTTAGATGAATTTTAGAAACGTGGTTCAACAGATGTTAATTATCAGTCCAAAAGATTGTCCAAGTCCGTAAGTACACAGCAAGTTCGCAGTTAAGTGCGCAATTAAGTTCACACTTAAGTTCACAGCAGTCTGGATCAGTATGCAGCAACCTGTAAGAATATGAACAGCCTTGTCAAGTTGTAGTCTTAGATAAGTATGCAGCTTGGAAGTATACGTGTGGCTATAAGTTCGCAGATCAGTTAACATTTGGGCATTATAACTGCTCAGTGTTTACTGATCAGCCTGCGCACTAAATTAAGTGCGCAGACTCACTTAAACTCTCGTTTAAGATTTTAAGTTCGCAGAAACCCTAGCCAAGTACTCAACACTACACCTTCAGTAAGTGCGCACAAATCCAAGATTTCTGTTTAAGTATGCAGAAACCCTAGATAAGTACTCAAGACAATGAAATGCTATAAGTGCGCAGAAATTAACTTATGTAAACAAGTGCGCAGAGATTAACTTATGTAAACAAGTGCGCAGAGACCAAAATCAAAAACAGCAAGTGCGCAGGGATCAATTCAAAGGAATAAGTGCGCAGAAACCAATTTCAAAAGCCACAAGTGCGCAGAAACCCTAGATGCGTACAAAATGACAAGTACTCAAACCAAGAAATAAGTGCTCAGCTTATGAGATATGTGCGCAGTATATATGAAATAAGTGCGCAGATACGAGCTGTAGCAAACATAAAATTCAGCTGAATCCTTTCCAAAACATTTTCTGATCAAAATAATATACTCTAAGCATTTAGAAACACGATTTTCACAAGATTTGAAACCAAAATATGAGAAAAACACCTAAATTTAAAGTTTTCAAAAAAATAATCTTGATAATAAAAGCTTAACAAGATGAGGGTTTTGGTATCTTAAAGTAGATACAATCTAGAGCACAATGGCTCTGATACCAAATTGTAGTCCCGAAATACTAGATCTTGTTGAATGCAATAGATTGTTATCACTTAGAAACACCTATTAGTTAGGTGTTTCAAGTGATTAATCAAAGAAACAAATAAAACTAGATGAACATTGAATGACCCGACACACACAATGAATAACATAATGATTCCATGACAGATTTGAAGATGAATAACCTTGGAATATGATTAAGTACGCACGTATGCAAAGTGTGCTACAAAGATAAAACTCCAAAACCCCAACCCTAGAGCTGTGCACACACATTCTTTATATAGGACAGCACCTGGGCCTGCGCACTTAACACAAGTGCGCAGGGCCCGTCCAAATAAGTACGCAGACTAGGGTTTTGAGCACTAAACATTATATTAATTACATACTAAGTCCTTCAACTATCAAACTATACAATAAACACTCAAAGGTCTCTATTCTGGTAACTGTGGTCTCAAAATAACCCAACATGCTGCTAATATGTACATAAGCTGGTGTGTCTTCTGCGCATCCCCGATACATCCTACTGTGGCGGTGGCGGTGGATACTGATACTGCGGCGCATACATGCTAATCGTCATGCTGATCTCTGTGATGCGCTCGTACAAAAACTGTCGATGTGCCCAGTGTGCATCCCCAGTAATCCCGCTCTGCGCATCCATGCGCAAGAGCTACTCTGCGTAATGTGCTAAGGCATCACGAGTGTCAATCATCCTCGCCCACATCAATCTCGTCTGCTGCTCAACCTGATTCACGGTGCGCTGCACCGTGTTGACTAGAGTCTGAAAATCCTGCTCTAAAGTGATGGTTGAGGTCTGGGCGGGTCCAGAGGAGGGTGTCATCCTGGGAAGGTGGGACGGTCCGGGTATATCAGGGTGTGTGGATGGGAAGGGCCCGAAGGGGGCTGGTACTGGTATGTGTGGCAGTAATGGAGTGAAACCGGGTGGCCTGATGGAAAAGTAAGGTGGCATCATATAAGGGTCCCCTGCACCTAGAAGGTATGGTGCAGGTGTCATGCTGGGAATGGTGGGGATGGGTAAGGTCATGGCAATGGTGGGTGGTGGCATAGGCTCGGCTAGTGGGGCTACTAACGGCTCAGAGACAGTGGCCCACTCTGGAGTGGATACCACAACAGTGGGGGTAGGAGGGCTCGCGGTGGCAAAAGCTGCCATGCCTGCCCTGCGTAGCTCAGAGCTATCAGCGGGGCTACCCTCGAGTATATGTGCTGCTGGTCCCTCCTGTGGTACGGGCTCGAGTGGTGCTGGTGGGGGTATGGGATCAGCAGGTGCATCCTCTAACATTGGAGCCACTGGCTCCTCCTGGTCAGCCTGAATCTCTGGCACCAACATGTGCCCTACCGAGCCCACAGACTCGTCATCGGAGTCGTCGGATATCCATCCGTTCCTCCCATGGGGAATAGGCAGGAGTCTCATGCCTGCTGGTATGTGAATATGAGGTAAGGGTGCTGGCTCGTGCTCCACGTGAGCCTGTCGGTCGAATGGAGACTCTACTGTCTCCGAATGGGCTGGAATCGGCCGGGACGGTCCGGCACAGCCCTCGGGAAAATCCCTAATAGCTCGAATGGGGCGTGGGGCTAACGGTGCGGCCGGTACAATGGGTAGCGGCGCGTCTACCACAGCGGGTGCCCAATCAGGATCCTCGCTAGGATCCGTCTCATCCGAGTCGTCATCCGAACCTCCGTCGGCGTTCATCTCTACGTCTTCGTCCTCTGCGTCAAGTACTACCAGCTCTACTGGCTCAGGCGGTGGCGCAGGAATGATCTGGATGCTGCTATCGATACTGGGCGCTATACTTCCAGCGTCGGACATCCTGGCAAAAGAACCGTACATATATATATGATTTATTTAAATTAGACAGTTATGGCGTACTCTATAGTAACCTTCCTAACTTCTAATTTTCACGTTAAAGCATAACAATACTCATGGCTGGCTTGGTCGGAATCTCCTCATGCCCAATGCTTCTTGAAAATTACTTTTATTTAACATCTTATATATTTTCTTTTTGAAAACTTTATTATTTGAACCAAATCCGGTTATAGTCTAGTTTTTAAAGAAAATACTCTAGTTCGCTATAACCTTGGCTCTGATACCACGTTCTGTCACACCACGACAAAGGCAGAAACACGTGGCGCGACGGTTCAAAAGCATAAAGTCAAGGTTATTGCTAAACACAAGTAATTTAAGAAAATGGGTCATTTATTATGACGTCAAATCAGTTTCAAACATTACACAAAAGTTAATTGTTTTTGAAATAAACATAGAGGTTTCTCATATATATCCCAAATGCCTTGGGAAATAAAAGGGAAACCCCGCAAAAGTTCGACGTCGCATTGGAGATTTCCCGACCCAGCTCGCCGGATTCTTCATCATCTAGTTACCTGAAAGATATGTTTAAAAAGTTTCGTCAATATAAATATATTGGTGAGTTCACAGGTTTTTAGTTTCTAAAACTTGAATACTTGGGAATACCATGTTATGACAATATATAGGAGTTGCAAATTCCTATAAATCTACTTGAGACTATAATCAAACCAAGACGTATATAAATAAGATGCCCCGCTCCAAGTCGTTACTCGGTTTCCCACGACTTAAGTTCAGAATATATGCACCCCAGGCATAACCTAATGCATAATCGACGCTATCGATTAGGGGTGGGCCTTGTCAGGCACCAATAGTACTATTCAAATATTCCACCGGTTTCATTTCCCTGAACAAATGATTATAGAGGCGAGGACTCAACCCCGAGTGGCGGTCACACCTCAAGTATTAAATCCGTCAAACATTATCCCTAACATATCTTTCCCCCGGAAAACGTAAAAATAGTTTAAAATGGGGCCGTGAAACTCACCTGAAACTGCGTCTGGCTCAATAGGGTGGATAGCAAAGGGGTGGTCTCGCACCTACAAACGTCCTAGACGTATAAGTTACTATTCCTATAGTGCATGTGCCTTGGCAAGTTGTACACCCAACTCCCGACCACAAGTCGTTCCAAATCCCGTTTAATTAAGCGTGTATCCTAGGTTTTGTTGGCGTTACATTACCCTTTGTGTTGCAAGTTATATATTACTCTTGTTAATATTTCCATAACTTGTATCTTATTATCATCGACCCGACTTCACTTAACATATAATTATTTTCCCATTTAAATAATTATACTTAAGATCGCATCGCTCGATATAATATATATTTCAATCCTCGACCCGACTCACTTTGCCGCACATTTGTTTTCCCATTTAAACAAATATGCTAAGATCTTGTCGTTCGATCGTATATTCTTAACGTCCGATTCAACTCACCACACCGTATATTTATTTTCCCATTCAAATAAATATACTAGGATTTCGTTGGTACGACATACACATGTATATATCCTTGTCTTCTCGTCGCGGCTTTCCTTCCCGCATATCTACTTTCCCATTAAGTAGATATACTAGAATTTTGCCGAGACGAGCGTACAAATATATATAAATGTGTAATTTTCTTGTTAAGTACATACGTTTGTTTTAACGTCTTATTCGTTTGTGTCACGTGTTTCTCCCACGAATTAATCCTCCAACACTTAGGAAAGTGTTTATTTGTTTTCACCCATAATGTATATATATTTTACTTCTTAAAATATATATTTTTCTTATCTTGCCGCAATGGCATTTTTCTCATGTTTGTCCGTGTACGGTTCGTTAACGCGTCTTAGTTCGATATCTTAACTTGATTAGTTAATTTTTCCAAGTTTTTCCCAACATGTATTTTATAGAAATATTATCCATATTTCTTCCTCTTTTCACATGTTACTTGGATGGTTAAAATACTTATGTATTTTTAACCCAACTTGTCAACTTAACTACAAAAATGTTTTCAACACTTTTATATTCCCATTTATATAAAAGTATTCATTTTTGTATAAGTTTCCCAAGTTTGTTTAATATTTTTATAAAATCTCTATTTTATAAAAATCCTTATGTTAAAACCCTTTATATTTTTATAACTTTCAAAAATACACTTTTATACAAAATACCCAAGTATTTTTACTAGTATTTACAAAAATCATCCTTAGACTTTATTACTTGCATTTTTGACACCAAACTTTCCATACTTGTATTTTTGGACTAATAGTTTCTAAAATGTTCATTTTAGTCCCTTAACTTTCAAAGTTACAACTTTAGTCCCTTAACTTACAAAAGTTGCATTTTTCCACTCTAACTTCCAAAGTTAGCATTTTTTACTCAAAATAGTTAACTTTGAAGATTCAACTTTTTGTTGGTAAGTTATTTTTGTATCGAAACACTTATGTTAGTCTTATATTCCATATGAAAGACTAATTATATGTGTGTTTTATGTATTTGTCCATTTCCTCAAAATATCATTCATCCAAGTAAGCTAACTTAGATTTTCCATCTTATTCATTTATGAACTTCTAACATGTTTTACCACATATTATAACTTAAATGATCATAATAAGATGAATTAACGTTAGTTTTCACATATTCAAGTTCATTTCAAAATCTTAACCAAAACATCATCCTACTTAGTCTTACATGTAAACTTTATATATTTTCAAGACTAATACATCATCATCAACAAATCCATGGTTTATTTTCATATCTTTAATCTTCCATTTTACACATGAACACCTATTAAAGATTATGTTCAAAACCATTTTTAAACCCTTCATGTACAACTTGCTACTAGGAACACATACATGAATAATAACAATCAAAAACAAGATTAAGTAGCTTACTACTAGCACAAGGCTAGGGAAGACAAAAACCTTGGATTTGAGAGGGGTTTAGTGTGTTCTTCCTAGTGGTTTAGCTCCAAGCTCTTGAAACACACAAAAGGGGTTTGGATGATGGATGATTTTAAGTGTTTTGGAGTTGTAAAAACTTGAAAGAACAATGTGTGTGTGTGTATGGAAACTTACGGCCACAAGAGGGAAGAAAGGAGGATTTGCTTTGCTTTGTTATACAATCTCCTAACACATGTTATTATATAACTATCACATGTAATGATGCCAAATATTCAAGAGATCTTATGGAAGATCATATGTGTACTTGGGAGATTTTTGCAAAGATGATATGTGTGTGTGGGTAGTGAGCCGTATGTATGCATGTATAGGTAGGTGATTTCTTGCAAATCTTAGTTAATCTTTATAAGGCATCATTATCCTACATACAAGACCTCACATACATGCATGCACTAATGTAATGATGGCTTGGATTTTGGTCTTGGACTCTTATGGCCATAGGGCCGAAAATATTAGCAAGGGGGGGACAAGGTTTAGTTGCTTTATGTACTTGTGTTTACTCATGCCTTTTCTTACACCTTTGTCTTTACATAAGGCATGCTTTACCTAAGCATAGGATATTATTATTATTAATACAACACTTGGATATAACAAGGCCCTTAGGCCGGCCCTTAGAGGGGTGTGGGTGGGGTCCACAACTTCAAATATTTACCCATTGTTTGTTATGTTTAATCCCCCGTCGTTCGGGTGTCGTTCGGGTATTTTTCGGGTTTTAATCACGCGTTATCCGGACATTAAATATACCTTTAATAACCCTTAAATATGGTCTATTTTAAGCGTTGATTGGTTATTTAGGCCTTTGCCGGGTGAATTTATGAGTTATACGCGTATCGGGTGCGATACGCGCATTTTATTCGTTACCGGGAGATTTGTACAAGACGTTTTCATTCATGGTTTTGGAGTTCCAAAACTCATTATATCTTATGAAAATACCCTTTATTTTATATCCTGGGTGTCCGGGATCCGTTTCGTTTATTTAATTATTACCGGGTAATTGCCAACGTCCATACCGGATAGCTTATTTACACATGATCCAATCATGCTTTACCATTAAACGTATGCATTCCTATGCACTATTTGGAAATTGCTATCCCCTAAGACCTTGATAATTAAATCACACATAATTGCATTTAATTACGTTAATCATATATTAATTAATTTGTACGGAATTACCTTATTTTTGCCGGTTGTTACATTCTCCCCCCGTTAAGAGAATTCCGTCCCGGAATTCACTTCGAGTTCTCCGGTACAGGTGTCTTCTCGAATAGGGCGGGGTATTTTTGCTTCATCTGGTCCAGCCTTTCCCACGTGAACTCCGGTCCACGCTTGGCATTCCAGCGCACTCTGACCAATCTGATCTTGCTGCGCCTTAGTTTTTGGACCTTCCAATCAGTTACCTCGATTGGTTCTTCCACAAAATGTAACTTGTCGTCAATCTGGATTTCGTCAGCAGGAATAACGAGAGTTTCGTCGGATAGGCACTTTTTCAAGTTCGACACATGAAACGTGTCGTGTATTCCACTAAGCTCTTGAGGCAACTCGAGCTTGTATGCCACTGTGCCTACCCTGGACAAGACTTTGAACGGTCCAATATATCGTGGGTTCAGCTTTCCGCGCTTCCCAAAGCGCGCGACACCTTTCCAAGGTGACACTTTCAGTAGGACCCTGTCTCCGACTTGAAACTCTAAAGGCTTTCGCCTCATATCAGCATAGCTTTTCTGGCGGTCCCGGGCCGCTTTGAGGCGTTCCTTTATCAAAAAGACCTTATCCGTGGTCTCTTGAACAATTTCGGGCCCGGTGAGTTGTTTTTCTCCAACTTCCGCCCAACATAATGGCGATCGGCACTTGCGTCCATATAGAGCTTCAAATGGTGCGGCTTGAATGCTCGTATGATAACTGTTGTTATAAGAAAATTCTACCAATGGCAAGTGCGTATCCCAATTACCTCCGAAATCAATCGCGCATGCCCGTAACATATCCTCCAATGTCTGGATGGTTCGTTCACTTTGACCATCCGTTTGGGGGTGATATGCGGTGCTCATGTCGAGGCGAGTACCGAGGGCTTCGTTCAAACTTTCCCAAAATCTTGACGTGAAACGACTATCTCGATCGGAGATGATAGATACAGGTACACCGTGTTTAGATACCACTTCCTTAATGTACAAACGGGTCAGTTTCTCCAACTTGTCCGTTTCGCGAATCGGAAGGAAGTGTGCGGATTTCGTCAATCGATCAACGATTACCCAGATCGTGTCATGGCCGCTTGTCGTCTTGGGTAACTTGGTGATGAAATCCATGGTGATTCGTTCCCATTTCCATTCCGGTATTTCCGGTTGTTGAAGTAAACCGGAAGGTCTCTGGTGCTCAGCCTTGACCTTTGCGCAAGTCAAACATCGCGCAACATAGGCTGCTATATCCCTTTTGAAATTCGGCCACCAATAAAGTTCCTTCAAATCGTGGAACATCTTGTCTGCACCCGGGTGAACCGAATATCTAGAACTGTGAGCTTCGGCCAATACTAGCTCACGCAATCCACCATATACTGGGACCCAAATTCTATTCATGAAATACAGTGTCTGGTCCGCTTTTGGTTCCAGTGAATCAACCATCTTTCGTAACCTTTCACCTTTGACATTCTCGGGTTTGAGGGCGTTAACTTGAGCTTCACGAATTCGTTCAGTCATATTCGTGTGGATAGTCAGTCCCAAAGCTCGAACACGCAATGGTTTAACCCGCTCCTTGCGACTCAAGGCATCGGCTACGACGTTCGCCTTACCGGGATGGTACTTTATCTCACAATCGTAATCGTTTAATAATTCAACCCATCGCCGTTGTCGCATATTCAAATCTTTCTGATCAAAGATGTGCTGCAAACTTTTGTGATCAGTGAAAATCGTGCACTTGGTTCCGTACAAATAGTGCCTCCATATCTTGAGAGCGAACACCACTGCACCTAATTCCAAATCGTGTGTAGTGTAGTTCTTCTCATGGATTTTCAGTTGCCTGGAAGCATAAGCTATTACTTTTTCTCGCTGCATCAATACACAACCCAAACCTTGATGCGAGGCATCGCAGTAAACCACAAAATCTTCCGTACCGTCTGGAAGTGACAGTATCGGAGCGCCACATAACTTGTCTTTTAACAATTGGAATGCTGCCTCTTGCTTTTCCGTCCACTCAAATTTCTTGTCCTTCTGGGTTAGCATGGTTAGAGCTTGTGCTATTTTGAAAAGTTCTCGATGAACCTTCTGTAATAACCCGCGAGGCCTAGAAATTGTCGTACTTCGGTAGGAGTTCGAGGTGCTTCCCAATTTTTAATTGCCTCGATCTTGGCGGGATCAACGTGTATGCCCTTCTCGTTTACCACGTGGCCTAAAAAGTGAACTTCCCGAATCCAAAAGTCACATTTCGAGAATTTAGCATAGAGCTTCTCTTTGCGTAATACTTCAAGAATTAACCGAAGGTGATTCTCGTGGTCTTCTTTCGTGCGTGAATAGATCAAAATATCGTCAATGAAGACAATGACGAATTTGTCCAGGTATGGCTTACATACGCGGTTCATTAGATCCATGAAAACCGCTGGTGCGTTGGTCAAGCCGAACGGCATTACCAAAAATTCATAGTGTCCATACCGGGTTCTGAAGGCCGTTTTTGGTACATCTTCTTCTTGTATACGCAACTGGTGATATCCTGACCTCAAATCGATCTTGGAGTAATAGCTGGAACCTTGGAGCTGATCAAATAAATCGTCGATCCTGGGGAGAGGATAGCGATTCTTGATGGTTAGCTTGTTCAGCTCTCGATAGTCGATGCACATGCGAAATGTGCCATCCTTCTTCTTCACAAACAAGACGGGAGCTCCCCAAGGTGAGAAACTCGGTCTTATAAAACCTTTGTCCAATAATTCTTGTAGCTGGCTGGACAGTTCCTGCATCTCTGATGGAGCTAGGCGGTATGGCGATCGTGCCACAGGAGCTGCTCCGGGAACGAGATCGATGCGGAACTCGACTTGTCGAGGTGGTGGCAACCCCGGCAAATCTTCTGGAAATACATCCGGAAAATCTCTGGCGACTGGAATGTCTTCCAACTTTCGCTCGTCGGCCTTCTTGTCCACTACGTGTGCCAAGAATGCGACAAGCCCTTTTCTTAGACACTTACGAGCCTTCATGCTCGAAATAATCCTTAGTGGCGTCCCGTGTCTTTCCCCTTGAATTGAGAGAGTTTCACCGCTTGCGAGGGGAACTTGAATAACTTTATCGTTGCAAACCACAATGGCACGGTGCGCGGACAACCAGTCCATGCCAATAACGATGTCATAACTTCCCAATACGACCGGCAATAGATCAATCCCAAATTCGTGCCCACAGAGTTCTATCTTACAATCTTTTGCTACCTCTCTCGTTTCAATAGTTTTACCATTAGCCAGTTCTATGGAGTAGGGTGTGTCTAGTTTGCTAGTTTTTAAACCAAGTAGTCTTTTAAACTCAATGGATACGAAGCTAAAGTCAGCACCGGTATCAAATAATACAGAGGCATAATGACCATTTAGAGGAAACGTACCAGTGACCACATTGGGGTCTTGCCGTGCATCACCGGCGCCAATCACGAATGCCCGGCCGCGGGCCTGATTGTTGACTTTGGGGCAATCTTTCTTCCAATGATCCAATGACCCGCATGCAAAGCAGGGTCTGGCCCCTCCATTCTTTGGTGCTCCAGATCGGCACTCTTCAGTCTTGTGCCCGGTGCGGTGGCACTTCCCACAAGTTAATCCATTGTTTCTCCCCTGACCTCCCTGCTTGTTACCGTTACCACGTCCCGTGGCGACATAACCCTTTCCTTTCTTGTTCGAGCTACCCGACGCTCGGTCCCTTTTTCCTTCATCTCTCTTTCTTTTCCCAAACCTCTGCCTGTTACCCTGATCATTAGTTACAACAGCTGAACTTGATCCCTGGTTCTTGGCCTCAACACTACTCGCCTCAGAAATTTTTAACCCTGAAACTTGGCGGATTAGGGTACCCATGCGGATAGCATCCTCAGTCAGACTTAGTGCCAGATCAATTGCCTCGCGCATGGTCGTGGGTTTGGAAGAGGTGACCATGCTGCGAATCTGTGGTGCTAACCCGAATAAGTAACGTTCCACTTTGTTCTTCTCCGGTGTAACCAGGCGAGGTACTAGTCGAGCGAGATCATGAAATCTTGACGTATACCCAGTGACGTCTGCTCCTACCATGGTGAGGTTCCAGAATTCGGTTTCCAACTTCTGAACTTCGCTTGCCGGGCGGTATTCGGCAGTCATAAGTTCCTTCAGTGCCGCCCATGATAGAGAGTATGCAACATCATCTCCTAAAGACTGTACTTGGCCGTTCCACCAAGTTAGGGCCTGATCTAGGAACAGATTGGTGGAGTACATGACAGTCTGTCGAGGGGTACACCCGCTGATGCGGATAACTGCCTCGGTCTTTTCGAACCATTTGACCAGGCCTATGGAACCCTCAGTGCCGCTGAAGTTTATTGGTTTGCAGTCCAAGAAAGCCTTGAAAGTGCAGCCGCGCTCTCCCGAGGCTGTCCCTGTAATAGTGATGTAGGATGTTATTATGGAATAGGAGTTTTTGAAATATTCTCCCATTACTTTTTCATTTATTCTTAAACCTCTTACCAGTGGGGGAGGTCTCTCTTCGCTCGCTCCCTGTCCTGTCATGGGAGTGTTCAGAGCGTGCGGCTTCATGCTCAGCGATGGCGCGAGCTATGCGTTCAGATATCATGGTTTCGAGCTCGGCCGGTGTTGCGGGCAGTCCGTCTGCTCCACTATTGCTTCGGGTGGTAGGTGCCATTTTTCTTCAATAATAATTATCAAAGGTTAATTTGGCAAACATTTATACAATACAAAGCATAAATAACAAACCAAAGCATGAATACAATAATCAACACCATGTCATCACACAACATACCAACACATCATACATAAATATAAATAGAAATCAACACAACATCACCACACAAATATACAAACCACAACACATGGAGTAAGCAATAATAATCATAGACAACAACATATTTCACCATAATAATAAGATTTTTCATTAATTTCAATAATATCAGTACAATGCTTGTTCATAATACAAAATGGAGAATACATTTCTCATACAATACATTGCTTTTGAAATAATAAAACATCATATCATACGCCGTAATACCCGTACGGCTAGGCAAAATGCAGACGAGTGTCATAACCCGTGCTGTACTACCATACTGCTGCTAATATGTACATAAGCTGGTGTGTCTTCTGCGCATCCCCGATACATCCTACTGTGGCGGTGGCGGTGGATACTGATACTGCGGCGCATACATGCTAATCGTCATGCTGATCTCTGTGATGCGCTCGTACAAAAACTGTCGATGTGCCCAGTGTGCATCCCCAGTAATCCCGCTCTGCGCATCCATGCGCAAGAGCTCCTCTGCGTAATGTGCTAAGGCATCACGAGTGTCAATCATCCTCGCCCACATCAATCTCGTCTGCTGCTCAACCTGATTCACGGTGCGCTGCACCGTGTTGACTAGAGTCTGAAAATCCTGCTCTAAAGTGATGGTTGAGGTCTGGGCGGGTCCAGAGGAGGGTGTCATCCTGGGAAGGTGGGACGGTCCGGGTATATCAGGGTGTGTGGATGGGAAGGGCCCGAAGGGGGCTGGTACTGGTATGTGTGGCAGTAATGGAGTGAAACCGGGTGGCCTGATGGAAAAGTAAGGTGGCATCATATAAGGGTCCCCTGCACCTAGAAGGTATGGTGCAGGTGTCATGCTGGGAATGGTGGGGATGGGTAAGGTCATGGCAATGGTGGGTGGTGGCATAGGCTCGGCTAGTGGGGCTACTAACGGCTCAGAGACAGTGGCCCACTCTGGAGTGGATACCACAACAGTGGGGGTAGGAGGGCTCGCGGTGGCAAAAGCTGCCATGCCTGCCCTGCGTAGCTCAGAGCTATCAGCGGGGCTACCCTCGAGTATATGTGCTGCTGGTCCCTCCTGTGGTACGGGCTCGAGTGGTGCTGGTGGGGGTATGGGATCAGCAGGTGCATCCTCTAACATTGGAGCCACTGGCTCCTCCTGGTCAGCCTGAATCTCTGGCACCAACATGTGCCCTACCGAGCCCACAGACTCGTCATCGGAGTCGTCGGATATCCATCCGTTCCTCCCATGGGAATAGGCAGGAGTCTCATGCCTGCTGGTATGTGAATATGAGGTAAGGGTGCTGGCTCGTGCTCCACGTGAGCCTGTCGGTCGAATGGAGACTCTACTGTCTCCGAATGGGCTGGAATCGGCCGGGACGGTCCGGCACAGCCCTCGGGAAAATCCCTAATAGCTCGAATGGGGCGTGGGCTAACGGTGCGGCCGGTACAATGGGTAGCGGCGCGTCTACCACAGCGGTGCCCAATCAGGATCCTCGCTAGGATCCGTCTCATCCGAGTCGTCATCCGAACCTCCGTCGGCGTTCATCTCTACGTCTTCGTCCTCTGCGTCAAGTACTACCAGCTCTACTGGCTCAGGCGGTGGCGCAGGAATGATCTGGATGCTGCTATCGATACTGGGCGCTATACTTCCAGCGTCGGACATCCTGGCAAAAGAACCGTACATATATATATGATTTATTTAAATTAGACAGTTATGGCGTACTCTATAGTAACCTTCCTAACTTCTAATTTTCACGTTAAAGCATAACAATACTCATGGCTGGCTTGGTCGGAATCTCCTCATGCCCAATGCTTCTTGAAAATTACTTTTATTTAACATCTTATATATTTTCTTTTTGAAAACTTTATTATTTGAACCAAATCCGGTTATAGTCTAGTTTTTAAAGAAAATACTCTAGTTCGCTATAACCTTGGCTCTGATACCACGTTCTGTCACACCACGACAAAGGCGGAAACACGTGGCGCGACGGTTCAAAAGCATAAAGTCAAGGTTATTGCTAAACACAAGTAATTTAAGAAAATGGGTCATTTATTATGACGTCAAATCAGTTTCAAACATTACACAAAAGTTAATTGTTTTTGAAATAAACATAGAGGTTTCTCATATATATCCCAAATGCCTTGGGAAATAAAAGGGAAACCCCGCAAAAGTTCGACGTCGCATTGGAGATTTCCCGACCCAGCTCGCCGGATTCTTCATCATCTAGTTACCTGAAAGATATGTTTAAAAAGTTTCGTCAATATAAATATATTGGTGAGTTCACAGGTTTTTAGTTTCTAAAACTTGAATACTTGGGAATACCATGTTATGACAATATATAGGAGTTGCAAATTCCTATAAATCTACTTGAGACTATAATCAAACCAAGACGTATATAAATAAGATGCCCCGCTCCAAGTCGTTACTCGGTTTCCCACGACTTAAGTTCAGAATATATGCACCCCAGGCATAACCTAATGCATAATCGACGCTATCGATTAGGGGTGGGCCTTGTCAGGCACCAATAGTACTATTCAAATATTCCACCGGTTTCATTTCCCTGAACAAATGATTATAGAGGCGAGGACTCAACCCCGAGTGGCGGTCACACCTCAAGTATTAAATCCGTCAAACATTATCCCTAACATATCTTTCCCCCGGAAAACGTAAAAATAGTTTAAAATGGGGCCGTGAAACTCACCTGAAACTGCGTCTGGCTCAATAGGGTGGATAGCAAAGGGGTGGTCTCGCACCTACAAACGTCCTAGACGTATAAGTTACTATTCCTATAGTGCATGTGCCTTGGCAAGTTGTACACCCAACTCCCGACCACAAGTCGTTCCAAATCCCGTTTAATTAAGCGTGTATCCTAGGTTTTGTTGGCGTTACATTACCCTTTGTGTTGCAAGTTATATATTACTCTTGTTAATATTTCCATAACTTGTATCTTATTATCATCGACCCGACTTCACTTAACATATAATTATTTTCCCATTTAAATAATTATACTTAAGATCGCATCGCTCGATATAATATATATTTCAATCCTCGACCCGACTCACTTTGCCGCACATTTGTTTTCCCATTTAAACAAATATGCTAAGATCTTGTCGTTCGATCGTATATTCTTAACGTCCGATTCAACTCACCACACCGTATATTTATTTTCCCATTCAAATAAATATACTAGGATTTCGTTGGTACGACATACACATGTATATATCCTTGTCTTCTCGTCGCGGCTTTCCTTCCCGCATATCTACTTTCCCATTAAGTAGATATACTAGAATTTTGCCGAGACGAGCGTACAAATATATATAAATGTGTAATTTTCTTGTTAAGTACATACGTTTGTTTTAACGTCTTATTCGTTTGTGTCACGTGTTTCTCCCACGAATTAATCCTCCAACACTTAGGAAAGTGTTTATTTGTTTTCACCCATAATGTATATATATTTTACTTCTTAAAATATATATTTTTCTTATCTTGCCGCAATGGCATTTTTCTCATGTTTGTCCGTGTACGGTTCGTTAACGCGTCTTAGTTCGATATCTTAACTTGATTAGTTAATTTTTCCAAGTTTTTCCCAACATGTATTTTATAGAAATATTATCCATATTTCTTCCTCTTTTCACATGTTACTTGGATGGTTAAAATACTTATGTATTTTTAACCCAACTTGTCAACTTAACTACAAAAATGTTTTCAACACTTTTATATTCCCATTTATATAAAAGTATTCATTTTTGTATAAGTTTCCCAAGTTTGTTTAATATTTTTATAAAATCTCTATTTTATAAAAATCCTTATGTTAAAACCCTTTATATTTTTATAACTTTCAAAAATACACTTTTATATAAAATACCCAAGTATTTTTACTAGTATTTACAAAAATCATCCTTAGACTTTATTACTTGCATTTTTGACACCAAACTTTCCATACTTGTATTTTTGGACTAATAGTTTCTAAAATGTTCATTTTAGTCCCTTAACTTTCAAAGTTACAACTTTAGTCCCTTAACTTACAAAAGTTGCATTTTTCCACTCTAACTTCCAAAGTTAGCATTTTTTACTCAAAATAGTTAACTTTGAAGATTCAACTTTTTGTTGGTAAGTTATTTTTGTATCGAAACACTTATGTTAGTCTTATATTCCATATGAAAGACTAATTATATGTGTGTTTTATGTATTTGTCCATTTCCTCAAAATATCATTCATCCAAGTAAGCTAACTTAGATTTTCCATCTTATTCATTTATGAACTTCTAACATGTTTTACCACATATTATAACTTAAATGATCATAATAAGATGAATTAACGTTAGTTTTAACATATTCAAGTTCATTTCAAAATCTTAACCAAAACATCATCCTACTTAGTCTTACATGTAAACTTTATATATTTTCAAGACTAATACATCATCATCAACAAATCCATGGTTTATTTTCATATCTTTAATCTTCCATTTTACACATGAACACCTATTAAAGATTATGTTCAAAACCATTTTTAAACCCTTCATGTACAACTTGCTACTAGGAACACATACATGAATAATAACAATCAAAAACAAGATTAAGTAGCTTACTACTAGCACAAGGCTAGGGAAGACAAAAACCTTGGATTTGAGAGGGGTTTAGTGTGTTCTTCCTAGTGGTTTAGCTCCAAGCTCTTGAAACACACAAAAGGGGTTTGGATGATGGATGATTTTAAGTGTTTTGGAGTTGTAAAAACTTGAAAGAACAATGTGTGTGTGTGTATGGAAACTTACGGCCACAAGAGGGAAGAAAGGAGGATTTGCTTTGCTTTGTTATACAATCTCCTAACACATGTTATTATATAACTATCACATGTAATGATGCCAAATATTCAAGAGATCTTATGGAAGATCATATGTGTACTTGGGAGATTTTTGCAAAGATGATATGTGTGTGTGGGTAGTGAGCCGTATGTATGCATGTATAGGTAGGTGATTTCTTGCAAATCTTAGTTAATCTTTATAAGGCATCATTATCCTACATACAAGACCTCACATACATGCATGCACTAATGTAATGATGGCTTGGATTTTGGTCTTGGACTCTTATGGCCATAGGGCCGAAAATATTAGCAAGGGGGACAAGGTTTAGTTGCTTTATGTACTTGTGTTTACTCATGCCTTTTCTTACACCTTTGTCTTTACATAAGGCATGCTTTACCTAAGCATAGGATATTATTATTATTAATACAACACTTGGATATAACAAGGCCCTTAGGCCGGCCCTTAGAGGGGTGTGGGTGGGGTCCACAACTTCAAATATTTACCCATTGTTTGTTATGTTTAATCCCCCGTCGTTCGGGTGTCGTTCGGGTATTTTTCGGGTTTTAATCACGCGTTATCCGGACATTAAATATACCTTTAATAACCCTTAAATATGGTCTATTTTAAGCGTTGATTGGTTATTTAGGCCTTTGCCGGGTGAATTTATGAGTTATACGCGTATCGGGTGCGATACGCGCATTTTATTCGTTACCGGGAGATTTGTACAAGACGTTTTCATTCATGGTTTTGGAGTTCCAAAACTCATTATATCTTATGAAAATACCCTTTATTTTATATCCTGGGTGTCCGGGATCCGTTTCGTTTATTTAATTATTACCGGGTAATTGCCAACGTCCATACCGGATAGCTTATTTACACATGATCCAATCATGCTTTACCATTAAACGTATGCATTCCTATGCACTATTTGGAAATTGCTATCCCCTAAGACCTTGATAATTAAATCACACATAATTGCATTTAATTACGTTAATCATATATTAATTAATTTGTACGGAATTACCTTATTTTTGCCGGTTGTTACATTGCGCCTTCGTGATTGGTTCGAGCGGGGCTCGACAGGATCCTGACACTGTTACTGGTACGTTTCTTCTCGATAATCGCTATGCTACGGTTTTATTCGATTCCGGTGCCGATAAGAGTTTTATATCTCTTGGGTTTAGCCAATTGCTTGATAGGGTACCTACACCTTTAGAGGCTAAGTACTTGATAGAATTGGCTGATGGTAAGAAAGTCGAAGCGACGCACGTCCTTTGGAGTGTCGCCTTGAGTTGTCGGGTTATTCCTTTCCTATTGATCTTATGCCGGTGTCCTTGGGTAGTTTCGATGTTGTCGTGGGTATGGATTGGTTGTCTTTGTATCACGCTGAGATCGTTTGTTTTGATAAAGTCATTCGACTTCCTCTCCCTGATGGAGAAATTCTGTTGGTGCACGGTGAGAAGAGCGGGGTCCCTTTGAGTATCATTTCGTGTATGAAAGCCTATAAGTATCTTCGGAAGGGGTATTCTGCCATTCTGGCACTTGTTTCGGTTTCGTCGGAGGAAGAGAAGAAGATCGAAGATATTCCTGTTGTCCGTGATTTTCCCGATGTATTTCCTGAAGACTTACCTGGTCTTCCGCCTTATCGTCAGGTCGAATTCAGTATTGAACTTGCTCCAGGTGCGGCCCCTATTGCCCGAGCCCCATATCGTCTTGCACCTCCCGAGATGCAGGAGTTGTCTAACCAGTTGCGGGAGCTGTTAGAGAAGGGTTTCATCCGGCCTAGTTCGTCTCCGTGGGGAGCCCCTATTTTGTTTGTCAAGAAGAAGGACGGAAGCCTACGAATGTGTATCGACTACCGGGAATTGAACAAAGTTACCATCAAGAATCGTTATCCTCTTCCTCGCATCGATGACTTATTCGACCAACTTCAGGGTTCTAGTTTCTATTCGAAGATCGATTTGAGATCGGGGTACCATCAGTTGAGGGTTCAAGAAGCTGACATTCCGAAGACCTCCTTTCGAACTCGCTATGGCCATTTCGAATTCTTGGTCATGCCTTTTGGCCTCACCAATGCACCGGCCATTTTTATGGATTTGATGAACCGTGTTTGTAAGCCTTATCTCGATAAGTTCGTGATTGTCTTCATTGATGATATTCTAGTCTATTCCAAGAACGAAGTGGACCACCAGGAACACTTGCGTCTTGTTTTGGAACTCCTGAGGCGGGAACAGTTGTACGCCAAGTTTTCTAAGTGTAGCTTCTGGTTGCGTGAAGTCCAGTTCCTTGGTCATGTAGTTATTGAGAAAGGAATTCACGTTGACCCAGCTAAGATTGAGGCCATTAAGGACTGGGAAGCACCAAAGACGCCATCTGAGGTGCGGCAATTCCTAGGCCTTGCAGGTTATTATCGTCGTTTTATCGAGGGATTTTCGAAGATCGCTCAACCCCTCACCTCGCTTACCCAGAAGGACAGGAAGTTCGACTGGGGTGATTCACAGGAGTCGGCCTTCCCGATGTTAAAGGCTAAACTCTGTTCTGCTCCTATCTTGTCCTTGCCTGAGGGCACGGACGATTTTGTGGTTTATTGTGACGCTTCTATCCGGGGTCTCAGTTGTGTACTGATGCAGCGCGAGAAGGTCATCGCCTTTGCTTCTCGTCAGCTCAAAGTTCATGAGAAAAAACTACCCCACCCATGATCTGGAATTGGGTGCTGTAGTCTTTGCTTTAAAGATTTGGAGGCATTACTTGTACGGTACCAAGTGCACTATCTACACCGATCACAAGAGCCTCCAGCATATCTTTGATCAAAAGGTGTTGAATATAAGACAGCGTCGCTGGGTCGAGCTTCTTAATGATTACGAGTGCGCTATTAAATACCATCCTGGCAAGGCGAATGTAGTCGCAGATGCCTTGAGCAGGAAGGAAACGGCTAAACCTCGTCGTGTTCGAGCTCTTCAGCTCACCATCCATTCCGGCTTACCTGATCGAATCCGTTCGGCGCAGCAACAAGCTTTGAAGGAGGAAAACCTTAAAGCTGAAACCATGCATGGTGCTGATAGCCACCTTGAACTCAGGTCCGATGGCCTACATTATTTCGCTGAACGTATTTGGGTCCCTTTATTTGGGGGCTTGCGGGAGCTCGTTCTTGATGAAGCTCACAAGTCCCGGTACTCTATTCACCCTGGCTCCGATAAGATGTATCAAGACCTAAAGATACTTTATTGGTGGCCGAACATGAAGGCGGACGTGGCTTCGTACGTAAGCAAGTGCTTGACCTGTGCCAAGGTCAAGATTGAATATCAAAAGCCGTCCGGCCTTCTGCAACAGCCTGAAATTCCCGAGTGGAAGTGGGAGCGGATTACGATGGACTTTGTGACCAAACTCCCGAAATCGCCCAGTGGTTGTGACATGATCTGGGTGATTGTTGATAGGTTGACAAAGTCTGCGCACTTCCTCGCTATCAAAGAAACCGATGGCCTCGAGCGTCTGGCACGTTTATATCTCAAGGAAGTGGTCTCTCGGCACGGGGTGCCTCTCTCTATTATTTCTGATCGTGATTCTCGGTTCGCCTCTAACTTCTGGAAATCCTTGCATAAGGCTCTGGGTACTCAGTTAGACATGAGCACAGCCTATCATCCGCAAACTGACGGTCAAAGTGAGCGGACAATCCAAACACTAGAAGACATGCTCCGGGCATGTGTGATCGATTTTGGCAAGGGGTGGGAGAGTCATCTACCGTTGGTGGAATTCTCCTACAACAATAGTTACCATTCTAGCATCAAGGCAGCTCCGTTCGAGGCTCTTTACGGGCGGAAATGCCGGTCTCCTCTTTGTTGGGCCGAGGTGGGTGAGAGTCAACTCACCGGCCCGGAACTTGTGTACGAGACTTCCGAGAAGATCGTACAAATCCGTAACCGCATGGCAGCAGCTCGGGACCGTCAAAAGAGCTATGCCGATCGTCGTCGCAAGCCTTTGGAGTTTGAGGTTGGCGACAGGGTTTTGTTGAAGGTATCTCCGTGGAAGGGCGTTATACGTTTTGGGAAGCGGGGCAAATTGAATCCTCGGTATGTGGGACCGTTCGCAATTCTGGAACGGATTGGACCGGTAGCATACAGGCTTGATCAGCCAGCTGAACTCAGTAATGTTCATAATGTCTTCCATGTCTCTAATCTGAAGAAGTGTTTGGCAGATGAATCTTTGGTTGTTCCCCTCGAAGAGATCAAGGTGGACGATCGTCTGCGTATTGTGGAGGAACCGGTTGAAATTCTTGACTATAAAATCCGTAGCCTTCGCCGGAGTAAAATCCGCATTATTAAAGTCCGTTGGAACTCAAATCGTGGACCGGATTTCACGTGGGAACGGGAAGATCAAATGAAGGCTAAGTATCCCCATTTATTTCCTAAACGCGCGTTCGAATCAAGGCATGTCTCTGCTGAAGCTGAATGAATCTCGGGTCGAGATTCCTTTCAACAGGGGGATGATGTGGCAACCGGAAAAATTTTTCTTCTCTTTCGTTTCTTCCTATTCGGCCTTGAGCAATTTTCGGGACGAAAATTCTTTCAACAGGGGGATGATGTGACACCCGACAAACTCAGGTTAGTAACATTGACTAAACTAGTAGGTCTACCTTAGCGAGTCATGCATATTACGTACTTAACGGGGTCAGTCGAGTCGGTATGATGATTCTGGGAATCATCGGGAGTCGTTACGATGATCCACGGGATCATCGGGAGTCGGTCCATGACCATGTGTACAAGGATTGGTGATTCGTGGAATCGCCGGGTTTAACGCACACACGAGTCTCGAGTCCCGGGAATTGGTGAACGGATGTAAACGTGTTAGTTATCGTGCATTATATGTTTGAAATCATTATGTGACTTATCGGTATGTGAATACGTGTTTATATATGTTAAAATAGTGTTTAACGTGCCAAAAACCCGTTCCAGCATCACAGAGGCGATTAGGAGCTGGGGAGACCCCTAATCGCCTATATCAGGGGCGAGTAGGCTGAGATTGGGGCGAGTAGGGGCCCTACTCGCCTGAATAGAGGGGAGTAGGAGCCCCAATCGCCTAAATGGATCTGCTACTCGCCTATGCTGCTGAACACGGGTCAAAACACCTATAAATAGAACCCTTGACTCCCCAAACACCATTTGTGCAACCCTAACTGATCCTAAGCCTCCCACACACCTTGAAACACCTCTGGAACTTGCTTTGCCTCAAAACACACCATCACCAAGCTTATACACCCTTCTTTGATAAAATCTAAGGTGTGTTCTTCATCCTACACCTTTGTAAAGTTGTTGTTTTGGTTCCCCAAAAGTCCAGACCTTGTTTTGCAAAGTTTGTGTCTTTAAAACCCTTTGAAAAGAGTTCTAAAACAAGTCTACACCATAATACTTGCTATATGTGAAGTATTTGTGCATATGATGATTGTTGGTGATTATAACATGAATGTTTCCATGAATTTGTTGTACTTCTGATGTGTAGGTGTTGTTAGGATGATTATCTATGAGTTTAAGCCCTTGTTATGATGTTTAGGTGCAAGTATGCATTTTGACCCATTTGGGTAATTCTTGAAGAATAGGATGTATGATGTGATTCATTGCTTGTTTATGGTTAGAAATCATGCTAGGATGATGATATAACATAGAGGTAATGAATTGCAACTTGTAGGAGATGAAATCTGATTGTTTCCATATAGGGAAAGATAAGGTTAGTTGATGAAACCTAGTATTTGCCATTTTTGGAAATAATCGCACCGAGCCCGTTAGAGCAGAGATAAATTGAGGGGTTTTTGCTTGTAAAGGGTTGGTTAATAGTTTAGTTTTAATATTGGGTGTTTTTACAAGTTTCAGATCTGATTTGGAGGGTTTAACGCGCGAAAACGCGCAACAGCAGTGCATTAGGCGAATAGGGCTCTACTCGCCTGAAGCTTCATGCGAGTAGGAGCCTACTCGCCTAAGGCTTCATGCGAATAGGCCCTACTCGCCTATATACTCCCTCCTACTCACTAGTTGACTTTTCCTAATTGCATGAAGGTTTCCTAATCGCGTGTACTGCTGTCGTAAACGCATTTTGACATCCCGGAACATGATTTGACACCTAGGAACATGATAGGAACCCCGGGATACACCCAATGACTTAGTAACACGTGTTCGGGCCTGATTATGCGTTAATCGGACATTATGCTAGACTAGGTGAACTATTGCGCGTATTGAATGTTTAATTGCATGTGATGCATGATGTCTTGTATTTACCTAACACGTGGGATGTCGGGTCACCAATGGGATGTCGGGTCTTGTCTGGCACGGTCGGTTTAACAGTTAAAGATGTTTTCAAACGTTTACGGTCACGGTCTGGACAGTCGGGGACTAGTTAACCTGCGGGTTATTAGTCCGATACTTATACACATCTTATGGTGGGTCGCCGCTATTTGGGGCTATCATAACATAATTACTTAACTGTTTTCAAGTAACGCAATCCGAGGTGAGTTTCACAGCCCCACTTTTACCATTTTACTTTCGGGGGAGAAACATGCTACTTACTTACTTATTAAAGATCATGTTATACTATGGTTACTTTACAAATACTATGCGGCTTTTATGGAAAGTCCCAGGGGGGAAACCATGAATGTGCGGGGATGCACAACGGGGGAAATGTGGATAGATCTATTGGGCCTCACAAACCCCACTCGACGGCTGGGCCGGGCGGGTGCATATTGTCTCTTATTACTGGCTCGCCGAGGCATCGGTTATAGCCAAAACTGCTGGGCAAGCTTCAACAACTTATAAACGTATAGTAATGGGTTCCCAACCGCAGTAGTAAACAAACACTTAACGTCTAGCTAACGTTCTTATAACCTAGTAGTAACGGATATGATCTTCACAACTTATAACAACACTTTATAAAAGAAAACCTGTGAACTCACCAGCATTATATGTTGACATTTTTGGCATGTTTTCTCAGGTCGCTAAGGTAGCAGTCAATGGGCTAGGCGCACGGAGTCATGCACAACGTCTAATATTTTGAAGCATATTAAACAATGTTTTGTAAACAATGATATGTCTTTTGGTTGTAAACAAGAATGCTTCCGCTGCTGGTTTACGGCTCAAAGCATGATATTTTGGTTTTAAAAATATATATAAATGCATGTTTGTTGTATGTTTATTGTGATCGTTGACTGAGATCCTGGTGTGTCACGCGCCTCGCGGTAAAACCCCGCACGTGGAATTTGAGGGTGTGACATTTATAAAAATTCAAAAAATTTTATTAGACATTTGGTGTAGTAACCTTGGTTTTAGAGATAGGGAAAATAATTATAAAAAGTTTAAATAAATATTTAACGAAAATCTATTGTCACGCCAATAAAACAGTATATAAAATTTTGACATTTGAAGGACATGTTTGAGGAAATATAAAAATCTTTGTCAATATAATTATTTGCTAAGATTTCTTTTTTGCTGGTGAAACGTTTGATTTTTTTTTGTATTCATATGGTGTCAGATGAGCAAAATACAATAGCTTTATTTTGTCGTGGTCATGTTTGTATATGTTGTGTTGTTGGATTGGGATGCCCAATATTTACATACCTCATAATAAAATGTAATACCCACAAAACCGATGTCAAACAGTTGGTTTAAAACTCTTAAATATGCAAAAACATGAGAGTATGTTTGAATCAAAGTGTGCGCAGCGAAAAATTAATTAAATTAACATTAATAAAACCCATGAAAAATTATTATTCAAATGTAAATCGAATTTAATTTTTATCATGAGTATACAAAAATCGTCTTCCACTAGAAATGCCTTCAGTTGCCGGGTAACTTCTTGCATCGCCAAGCTGTCATCCATCCATCTCTCTTTTAACCTGAAATCAATCTAACATGTATGCAAAAGTCAGCTACGCTGAGTGAGTTCAAGTTTTATAAATTTATATAATCAAGTAATTTGTTAAAATAAGATTTTAACAAAATACCTCAACCTTAGAGTTAGCAATAAGCGCAAACCGCTAATTTATTTTTCCCCGAGCAAAACAAAAGTCAAGTATAGGATAGGCATACTCTGCCTAATTACTTCATGACTTCACTTACCAAATATATAATAAGCGCATCCCGCTTTTCAACACAAAGTACAATCCAGTCTATTTAAGCAAACAAAAGCTAGAGATTAAAGCAAACACATCTCACTTCTGTCATAGCTCAGTTTATAAAAATACACATACACTACAAGAAATTTGGGTATTTACCCACACATAGCATGTGTAGGAAAAACCATATAATGTGTTAGTACTTTACATTTACTTACACATAAATTAAGTGTCATGATGTGTAGACTCAGATCTAGAACCACGTCGCACAGATCTAGATGAAAACCAGATCTAGAACTTTAGTCCCAAAAATGAACAACAAAAATAGGTTTGGAGGTTGTGTTTGATTTTCTAAGAGATAAAAGAAAGAGATGAACAGCAAATTTAGGTCTGAGTGTACTAGAATTAAATCAAGAACCTCAAATTACAAAAAAGCCAAATAATGAAATTATATTTTCTTGTTTATTTTAAAGTCAAATTGTATATGACTTTTACAAAGACGGTTGAAATTATATGAACAAATGAAGAGGTCATTTATATGCGATCAAGAACCATTAAAAGGATATCAATGCTAAAAAAACCCACTTTGGGTGAATTAAAAACACTAGATCTTTTTAACGAAGAAACTAAAATTTTTAAATCAAATAATGAAATTATCTTTGTTTATCTCATATTGATCTGAGTAAAAAATGGTGGATTTGAGTTGTACATACTTTTTGAAGATTTGAAAATAATAATATGAGATTTAGAGAGTAAAAAATGTACTTGTTTCATCAATGGAGAATCTCAGATTCAAGAGATTGAGTGTTTGAGAGAAAGGGGTAACTTGTTTAGAGTGAATGTGTCAGGAGGAGAGAGAGTATAAAAACTGAATGTCTATTATACCCTTTATCATTATATCCCAAATGGAGATGTGGAGGAACATGGACCTTAAAAAGGGGTTTACTTGGTTTGAGGAAACTTTAGTAAACTCAACATGTGGCTTAGGATTGTCCACATCACCCTCATACAATTCTTACATATTATATTACAATGGGCATTTGAGTAATTTTAACAAAGTGATTATTATTTCTAGTACTTGTAGTACACCATGATGTGACATTTGGAGAGAGATGGTCCACATAAATTATCATCATCTTCTTCATTACAATTCAAACACCATAAATCTGATTAACCCCTCTATTATCTCATTAACTCTCTCAACCTTCTCCCCACTTCACATTTAACCATTCGATTGTCAGTTAAGGACATGGAAACCAATATATCACCCTTTCATATTTAATTTCTTCTAATCATCAAACTTCACATACCCAAGATGGATCTCATATTCATTTGTTTCGTAATGATTTCACACTGATGAAGAAAAGGATTAAGAACTTCACATACCCAAGGATGAAACGCCGGTGGCCGGAAAAGGGAGGTTCTTGGCCGAAGATGACGTAGCTCTGGTGGAAGTTTGTTGAGGGAAATAATTAAGAAAAGGATGTTGTGTGTTAGGTAAAGAAATTATTGTGCCACATTTTATTGTTTTTCAGGGTTCTTAGTCTATAGTTAGAAACTAAGTTGTACGTTTCTTTGTTGTTTGTTTTGATTACATGATGCTACATTAAAGGGTCAAGGATGAATTAAGTGGTTGTGGTTTCTCGTGGGTGGTAAGCGGTAGCGGATGATGTGTGACGAATACGGTTTTAAAATAGACTTTTTTATATGGGTATTCGATATTTATGTTTTTTTAATTAGTTTATGAAAAAGATGAAATTGAAAGATAGGATTATTTGGGATTATTTGTGGTTTTTTATGTGGGTTATGCATTTTGAATCCAGATAGATAACATATGTTAACAATAGGTGGATAAATATGAATGTTAATATGAAGATGGGTATCAAGAATGCATGAGTGTCTATACTTTGTAGGTGTTAGATGAATGATGATGAACTTGTGTTTTCCTGATAGCAGAATATTCCATCAAGATTTTGACAAGAAAAAAGTCAAACCCAAAAGAATTAACCTTTGATTTAGAAGGATTTATCAGAGAAGATTTAAAAGTGTTATGGGCTTTGTTTGACTTAAATTGGGGGTTTTTTATATGGGTATTTGTTAGTCATGTTCTTAATTAGTTTATGAAGAAGATGTAATTGAAATATAGGATTATTTGGAATATTTTTGTTATGAAATACTTGTTATGAATTGGGTTTGTTATTAAATATTTCTTATGAAATATTTGGAATATTTTTGAATTTAGATAGATAACTTATGCTAATTTTGTAATGATTTTGTTTTTATGCTATGAAAAAGCTAGTTTTATATAGCGTTTTTCTGCCATGTGGTGTGAGTTCTTTTAGTTCTGAATTAGGAACTGAATATATCCCAATTAACATGTGCTAAATAGCAAATGTGTTTTTATTTTCTTGGTATATCTTTTGATTTTTCTCTAATAATATTTAACATTTTATTTCTTGTATATATATATTATTCTGTGTGAAGGTTTGATTTTTTGTATTGGTGCTTACTGATGTGTCAGGGTTCAATTAACTTGTGTTAGTGATGCTAACACATGTTTGTATTGGTGCCTACTGATGAATCTATCCCCATTATCATGTGTTAGAGTTTAATTAACATGTGTTAGTGATGCTAACACATGTTAGAATATGCCCAACACTAACACCCAAATTGACCCAGTTAACGTTTTTCTAGTTACAAATGTTTAATTATTAAAAATAATTAATGTTGGAGGTTCTATGAACAACCACCGGCCTTCAAGCCGGCTACTCCGCATAAGGATCGGCTAGAGATGGAGTGCTAAAGAAATGAGGTGAAAGATAAGGAAAGGTCGACACCAGAGGCTGTAATGGGTACTCTCTATTTTTATCATGGGATGGAATGAATGTCACATCTGTTTCATACGTTACTTCGGAAGCTATGGAAGGTTATATGAGATTTTTGTGTTAAATATGGAGATGAGTATACAGAATGAAGCATATTTATTTATTTATTTATTTATTTTTGTTATGATAGTTTTTCTTAGGATTTGTGAATTGTAATGATTTTATCGTTTTTTATATAACTGTTAATTTGTAATGAGCATTGTTTATCGTTTTTTATATAATTAAATTTGTATGAATCACTTTTGTTGCGTTATATGCTGATTTGTAATGTTTTGGGACTTAGGTTTCTAAAAGACATACATATGGAAATCCATGTACCTTAAATTTTTAGGTCGTGTATCCGAAAAAAAAGACATACATAGGTCACAATGCATATGTTAGCAAAACACACAGGTCACAATGCATATGTTAGTAAAGAGGTAGGTAGGTGTAGTCTTGTCCCACATATATACGTTAGTAGGTTTCTAAAAGACATACATATGGTTGTTAGGTAACTAAAACATGAAATCATTATCAAACCAAACTTGACATTTTCTCAAGATACCAACACATGTTACCAAAACATACATAGGTCACAATGCATATGTTAGCAAAACACATAAGTCATAATGCGTATGTTAGTAAAGAGGCAAGAAGGTGTAGTCTTAATGTTTCTTCTTATCACCATTTCCAAGTATGTCATATTTGTGATATTCAATACAAGTCATAATACATATGTAAACATGTTGGGAAAAGACATGCATATGTTACCAAATCTTACACAAGACAAGATACATATGTTAACAATGTACTATATGTCACCTACCATAAGTTTGATCATCAACCATACATATGTATTAACAGATTACTAATACATATGCTACCAAATCTTACACATGACATGCATATGGTAAAAGGACAAGGTCATATTTCTAAAAATAAGCGTTCTATTGATACACAGGCAGAGCAGCTCTCATGTTACTAGCGAACTTGCTCATCCTTTTCTTCTTGTTACAATCTTTATTGTAGAGAATCCATTGGAACTGGGTTGTCATTAAGAACATTTTTAGTAAATCATATGTGATATTTTGGAACCTACTTACAATTGGTAAATCGTTTGTACTTACCACTGCTTTGTCGTGACAAAGAGGCGCAAATACGCTTCGTCTGATTTGAACGGCTCTTCATAGTTTACAACCTCAGCCCAACAATTGATTACAACATCCAACACGTGCATACGCGGACTTAGAGACTTTAAAATAAATCAAACACAATGTACAACAAAATTAATAACACATGATAAATCAAAAAACTTTCATTTATTGCTATAACACTAAATGCTGTTAGGACAGAAAGGATTGAAGAAAACACTTTTGCAAACCTTAGTCTAATTCATACTTCTGCCAAAATTATTCTAAGTATAGAACTACTGAAGAAAGAAGACACAAGTACTGAAGAAGAATTCAACAAGTACTGAAGAAGAAAGATCAGAAGTTCTGAAGTCAAACCAGACAATCTACTAAAGAACTACTGAAGACAAACTACTCATCAGTAATTTGTCATTCATCAGCACTTGTAATAAAAATCTTCCACCGCCTTATGTTTCAGTAGTTTAATTGTTTATTATTACTTTATCATTTTGTACAAGTTCCAAGACTACAACTTGTTGTAGTATTGCTTTTGTTTGAAGTATTGAACAAGTTGTATGTATTTGCTGGTCTATAAATAGATGGGTTCATCCCACTATTTGACATCGATATTAATTGAAAACTGAAATCCTTCAAAACTCTTACTTGTTATTTCCATTTCATTAACTGAGAATCTATCTGCTTACTTATTGTCATTTTCATTCAATACTTAGATTCTCATTAACTGTCTTTAGTTTACAAACATCCATGGGGAGTAATAACTCCTGTTGATAGTGTAACTTTATCTTATTCCACTGCACAAACTGATTAAACTTGCAAAACACATAAGTGTTCATATGCAAGTAAACTGTTAAAGAGCATACTGATCCAACAATTGGTATCAGAGTTCTGGTTTATCTGATCAAATATCAATCTAACAAATTAAGAATCAGACACAGGCTCTTATTGATATTCAATAAAGGATTAAAAATTCAGTTTTTCAACATCCATCACTTTAAGAGATATTTGACAAATCAATATTCTTTAAAATGGATCCTCATAATACTGGTTCTGCCAATAAACCTGCTATGCTTGTTCGTTCTGAATATAACATATGGCAGAAAAGGATGGCACATACCTTGTCTCAGACCAACACTGGTTGTTGGAAATATGTGATATATGGTCCTCATAAACCAGTAAACATTAATCTTGAAACTAAAGTTGAAATCCCAAAGGACCCAAAAGACTACACAGATGAAGATTTCCTAAAACTTGAGCTTGATGCAAAAGCTTTTTCTATGTTGGCAATGGCACTCCTGAAGGGTGGTTCAACGAACCCCTTTAATAGTGTTAAAACGTTTAGTTTATCCACATTTATTCGTGTTATTGCTTGGAATTGGGTAACTACGGTTGCTTTGGTTGCAGGCGTAATAAGGAGTTAAAAATGACGGAATACGGGCTTGGGAGTGGATCGGAACACATCGGAACGAGATGGAACAAAAGAAAGAAAAAATGAAGATTTTATACAAGCCCACCGTACCCTTACGGCCCAGCCGTAGGGTTACGGTGGCTGCAGACCAAGAATTCCCACCGTATGGCAGGCCCAAACTGCCGTCAACATTTGAAACCCACCGTACCCTTACGGTGGGACCGTAGGGGTACGGTGGCCCTGCAAAATTTTGTAACTCCTTGCTTTAAAGTGCACTTTATGGTGACTTATCATTATCACTTCCACTTGCAACGTTTCTAGAGAGACTTTGGGCGATTTTTGGCTGAAAGAAGACATTGGAAACTTATCACAAACATTGGTTTTAGCTTTTGATTCATACGAACATTTCTATGGTTGTTATGATGATCAATCAAGCCATGCTTGGCTAGAACTTTAGATGATCATCTTTGGTGAAGTTTTTCTTGAACTCTTTTATGTTTGTTCCTTTCATTTCTAGAACGATAATTTAGTACATGTTTGCTTGATTATTGTGGTGTTTGAACAATTGCTTGTAGTAGTTAATCAATTTCTCAATTCCTAGTCTTAATCGTACGTTCTTGGTGTTGTTAACAATCGGGATATTGCGGGAAGGATTTGGGTTGGATAATTGATTAATCGGTCATCGGGAAACAACCTCGCATTGCTATAATCCGAGTACTTTGTTCCCTTTTATCACAATAATTGTTTAAACACGAGTTATGTCTATGTAACTCTTTCTAGTGGAACTTTTGCATAAAGGTTTAAGGAAAATGGATCCAAGGATGGTCATTGTTTGTTAATTGGAAGAACAAAACCCATTCCAAATCATTAATTTAGTTTTCTTTTTATTAAAGTCTAAGTCCAAAGCAATCAACAAATCTTTGATCTTTAATTTTGTTAGTAGTTAAATATTAGTTAATTCACAAAGTTATTAAGTTACACACATTCCACAAACTCCCTGTGTTCGATACCTTCTTGCCACTATTCAATAGTTGTAATTAGGAAATTTTACGTGTACCACGACAAGCACGTCAAATTTTGGCGCCGTTGCCGGGGAGTAGTGCGCAACGTGTGTTAAGCTTTTAGTTTTGTTTATTATTTTCGGGTTTACACGGGTTGTGTTTAGTGTGCAGGTACTTCAAGTGTATGCATACTAGGGGCTCTCACGAGTCATCACCACTTTTGTTTGATCCGGAGATTGAAAGAACATTGAGAAAGAACCGAGTTTTGATTCGAAGAAACAAAGTCATTGATTCACCTACTTCACCGTTCACCCCAAGAAACATAATGCAAGACTCTCACATACCAACAACGGGTCAAACGACCTCGTCATTCATGCCTACTTCCTCACACATTTCACCCAACACCACATTACCTAACTTTTCCACCAGTCCTGAAACACCAATCCATACCACCCAACCAAATTCCACTCAAATTGATCCAAACCTTAACTTTAATCCATCATGTACCATACCACCATTTTCCCATTTTTTTCCAACTACGGGTCAATCATCTTCTACCATTCCACACCCACAAGGACAAGGTTCAACAATTGTCCACACCACATCTTCTTATCAACCACCTAACCAATCAGGTTTTTACTCTTACCAAGGTGGTCAAAATTCGAGATTTCAAAGAGATGTGTATGACGATGGGTATGATGATGAGGAGTTTAGTGGGTACAATGAAGAAGGTTATTACTATGGAGGAGAAGGTGCATATGTGGGTTCTCAAGCTCAAATGGGTCAAGTAAGTCAACCACTTTTACAATTTCAAGACCCGGCAAGACTACCGGTTGGTGTGCAACATGTTAGACCGCAAGGATTGCATTTGCAACGTCACACGCCACTCAATCAAATGCGGCCTCCAAATATGCAAGCTCAACATCAAAGGCCGAATCAACAACAACAACAACCTATGCATCCGAATCAACATCAACAGCAATTTGCACCACAAGGTGCAATGCAAGGGCAAATGGGTCAACCAAGAGCGCCATTGGGAGCACCTAGAAGACTCCACCGTGATGTTGTACGGGGAATTGAAGCACATTTTCGGCCTATCATAACTAATAATCCATCACCAATAGTGATTCCGCAAAATGCAAATGGAAGAACTTTTGAAGTTAGAACAACCGCACTTCAAAGTCTACCAAAATTCAAGGGGCTAGCAACGGAAGAGCCTTACTTCCATTTGGAAACTTATGATTCAATTTGCAACACTATTGGGGGCCAAGGATTTACTCCGGATGATGTCAAGTTGGTACTCTTCCAATTTTCATTGGAAGATAAAGCAAAAAGATGGTTTCACACTCTACCATCCGCATCAATTTTCACATGGGCCGATATGCAACAAATCTTTTTGGATGAATTCATAGTTCGCAAAAGACCAATGATGCAAGGAGGGGGTTGAGAAGCTTTCAACAACAGTCGGGAGAGATGTTCCATGAAGCATTTGAGAGGTTCAACATGATGCTACGAAATTGCCCTCACCATGGTATCCAACTATGGGAATTGTTAAATGCTTTTCATGAAGGTTTGACATCGGAGGATGCACGGGATCTTATGTCCATCACAAATGGCACTTTTGGTACAAATTTTGAACAAGATGATTGGGCATATTTAGAGCAAATGGCGGTGACTTCAAAAAGGAAGGCCCAGTCTTCAAGAAGGGCAAGACATGTGATTCAAAGACCACATGTGCATGCGGTCGAAGGTGGTAATGTGCAGAATACTAATCAATTGTATAATGTTTGCAGCACTTGTCAAGAGATAGGCCACACGGCGGAGGTTTGTGGAGTGGGTGTGCAAGAAACACCAAGTGAAGAAGTGAATGCTATTCAAGGGGGTGGGAGAAATTATGACATGAACTCCAATACTTACCACCCCGGGTTACGAAATCATCCCAACTTTAGATATGGGAATGCTTCTAATCAAGCCAACCCGAATTTTCAAGCTGCTCAAGGTAACTATGTGCCTCGCCAACAATACAATCAAGGGAATTACAGAGGCGGATACAATAGTGGCTACCAAGGGCAAGCTCAAACTGGACAACGAAATTCGGGTCATGATTCGTCAAGCGGAAATGAAGTCATGGAGATGCTTAAAGCTATGCAACAAGATATGCAAAGGCGAAACCAACTTGATGAAGCACGAATACAAAAGGATGAAGTTCGTGATAAAAGCATTCAAGCATTAACAACTCAAATGGGGCAATTAGCAACCGATGTGGCGGAGTTGAAGAAAGGTAAAGGCAAGCTTCCTAGCGATACGCAGGTAAATCCGTCACATGGCTCTTCACGAGGTAACAATGTTAATGTTAATCAAGTAAGTGTTTTAAGAAGTGGGAAAGAATTTAAAGCGGACTTGTCACCAAGTTTTGTCGAGGGGGTGGTTGAGGATGTCACGGGTGAGGAAAGTGAAAATGAAGAAGTTTCACCGGTTTTACAAAAAGAAATAAATGTTAAAAAACCGGAAGTGAGGGAGAGTGAAAAAACTGAAAATGAGCCGAATCAAGTTCCATTTCCATCGGCTCTACTTGACCCGGGTAAGAAAAATTTTATTGCATCAAGAGGTCCCCAAAAAGAAGAAATGTGGGACATGTTTAAACAAGTAAAAATAAATCTTCCTTTACTTGATGCAATAAAACAAGTACCCGCATATGCTAAATTTTTGAAAGAATTGTGTACGCAAAAGAGGCAACAAAAGAAAAAAATGCCTAAGCGGGTAAATGTTACGGGTCAAGTGAGTGCAGTTTTAAATGGGGAGCTTCCTCCTAAGCTTCAAGATCCGGGCACGCCATTAATAAACATTCAAGTTGGTAATTTTCAAATGGCAAAGGCGTTGCTAGATCTTGGAGCCGGGGTGAGTATTTTACCGGGTGGGTTGTATGATCAATATGACTTTGGTCCATTAGCTAGGGTGGAGACAACGGTTGTTTTAGCCGATTTGTCCCATAAGTTACCCCGGGGGATGGTTCAAAATGTCATTGTAAAAATTGATGAATTTTATTACCCGGTTGACTTTTTGGTATTGGATTACTCATCCGCAGACTCAAAACAGTAACAAAATGTCATATTGGGTCGACCATTTTTGAACACCGCGCATGCGGTAATTGATTGTAGATTTGGCACGGTCGACATGACATTTGGAAACCGGAAAATGCGTTTAAATGTTTTTACTAATGATTCCGGTGTTGAAGAATGTTTTATGGCAGATGTCATTGAGGGATGCAATCCATGTGAGTATGAGAAAGATGGAATGGAATTGTGTGCTTGTAATTTTTCTGAACAGGTACATGCTTTTGATTTGGAGAGTGAAGAAGAAAAGCAAGATGTGCTAGCACTGAAGGAGGGTCGACCACCATGGTCCCACCATTTCGATAGTTTGCCGGTGGAAATTGATTCGGGCACCAAACCCTCATTAGAAGTACCACCAAAGTTGGAGCTGAAAGACTTGCCGAGCCATTTGAAGTATGCTTTTCTAGGGGATAATGACACATTACCGGTCATTATTGCCTCTAATTTGGAGATGGCTCAAGAGCAAGCTTTGTTGGAAGTGGTGAAAGAGAATAAAGGGGCTATTGGGTGGACGATTTCCGATCTCAAAGGAATTAGTCCATCCATTGTGATGCACAAGATTATCACCAGTGAAGATGCAAAGCCCACAAGAGAAGCGCAGAGATGGTTGAATCCTAACTTAAGGGTGGTAGTTAAAAAGGAGGTAATTAAGTGGTTAGATGCGGGAATTATTTATCCAATTTCGGATAGCTCTTGGGTAAGTCCTACTCAAGTGGTACCTAAGAAGTCCGGCATTCAAGTAGTCAAAGATGAAAGTGGTGAACAAATAGCCACTCGACCCGTAACCGGGTGGCGAGTGTGTATTGACTACCGCAAATTAAATGCCGCCACTTCTAAGGATCATTTCCCACTTCCTTTTATTGACCAAATTATTGAAAAATTATCGGGTCAAAAATACTATTGTTTTTTAGATGGGTATTCGGGGTACAACCAAATTGCAATTCACCCGGATGACCAACACAAGACCACCTTCACTTGTCCTTATGGTACTTTTGCCTTTAGGCGGATGCCATTTGGCTTGTGTAATGCACCGGCTACTTTTCAACGATGTATGATGAGTATTTTCTCGGACATGGTTGGAGAGTCGCTTGAAGTGTTTATGGATGATTTCTCAATATTTGGCACTAGCTTTGAATCTTGTCTCAACGAGTTACAAAAAGTTTTAAAAAGATGTGTTGAGAAAAATTTAGTGCTTAGTTGGGAGAAAAGCCATTTCATGGTGCAAGAGGGAATTGTGTTAGGTCACGTGATTTCGGAGAGAGGTATGGAGGTGGACAAGGCAAAAATTCGGGTTATTTCATCATTGCCACCACCAAAGAATGTGAAAGGGGTAAGGTCATTTTTGGGACATGCGGGTTTTTATAGACGGTTTATTAAAGGTTTTAGTGTCATTACCAAACCTTTATGTAATTTGCTTTTGAAAGATGTTCCATTTGACTTTACTAATGAATGTTTGCAAGCTTTCACTGTTTTGAAGGAACATTTGGTCAAGGCTCCTATTTTGCAACCACCGGATTGGTCGAAGCCATTTGAGATTATGTGTGATGCAAGTGAAACTACAATTGGAGCGGTTTTGGGCCAAAGAGTTGATAAAAAGCCGGTTCTTATTTACTATGCGAGCAAAACTTTATCCGAAGCGCAACTGAATTACACCACAACCGAAAAAGAATTATTAGCGGTGGTGTATGCTTTGGATAAATTTCGTTCGTATATTTGGGGGAGCAAAGTGGTGGTATACTCGGATCATAGTGCAGTTCGTTATTTGATGGAAAAGAAAGATGCCAAGCCACGCTTGATTCGGTGGGTTCTATTGTTGCAAGAGTTTGATGTGGAAATTCGGGACAAGAAAGGAAGCGAAAATGTAGTGGCGGATCATTTATCTCGGATTCCGGTGGATAAAAATGATGATTTTGGAGAAATAAATGAGAGGTTTCCCGATGAGCAATTGATGGCGACATCTACTAGTCATGCACCGTGGTTTGCTCATTATGTTAATTACTTAGCCACGGGGGTCATTCCGGATCATTGGACCAAGAAACGAAGACAACAATTTATGGTCCAAGTGAAGCAATACATTTGGGATGAACCGGATCTCTTCAAAGTTGGACCCGATCAAGTGATTAGAAGATGTGTGCCCGAATCGGAAGTGAAAGATATTCTTACACATGCTCATTCATCTGCTTGTGGGGGGCATTTTAGTGGACACAAGACCGGCTACCGGGTTCTATCATGTGGGTTCTATTGGCCCACCATATTTAAAGATGCTTGTGAATTTGCCCGGAATTGTATAAATTGTCAAAGGATGGGAAGTATCTCCAAGAGGGATGAAATGCCTCTACAACCAATCTTGATTGTAGAAATATTCGATGTTTGGGGCATTGACTTCATGGGTCCCTTTCCAAATTCTAATGGGTTTTTGTATATTTTGGTAGCGGTTGATTATGTTTCGAAGTGGATCGAAGCAATTGCTACGAGGACTAATGATCATTCGGTGGTTTGCAAGTTTGTGCAATCCAACATTTTCTCTCATTTTGGTATTCCTAGAGTGATCATTAGTGATGGTGGGTCCCATTTTAAGAATTTCAATTTTGGCAAGTTGTTGAAGAGATATGGAGTAAATCACCGGATTTCCACCCCGTACCATCCACAAACAAGTGGACAAGTCGAAGTTTCTAACCGTCAAATTAAAGAAATTCTCATGAAGACGGTTCGAGTTGATAGGAAAGATTGGTCGGGAAAGTTGGATGATGCTCTGTGGGCATATCGTACGGCTTATAAAACTCCGATTGGCACGACACCGTATCGAATGGTGTATGGGAAAGGTTGTCACTTGCCAATGGAGTTGGCACACCGAGCACATTGGGCAATCACCACGGTAAATGCCAATTATGATGAAGCGGGTCGAACGAGAAAATTGCAATTAAGTGAATTGGAGGAAATAAGGGATGAGGCTTATGAAAGTGCATCGGCGTACAAAGACAAGTTGAAGAAAGTGCATGATGCAAAGTTGAGAAGGAAGACCTTTGAAGTGGGTCAAAAGGTGTGGTTGTACAACTCGAGATTGAAGATGTTTGCGGGTAAGCTGAAAAGTAAATGGATGGGTCCATACATCGTTTGCAGGATTGGTAAATTCAGTGAAGTTGAAATATTAGATGAGAGCACCAATAAGCAACAAACGGTGAATGGACACCGCTTGAAGCCATACTTAGATGGAAGTGACATCAATGCGTTGGAGATGGATAAAGCGGGCTATTTCTTAAGCCCGGTGGAAGAAATGCAACCATGAGAGGCCAGGTTTGGTAGTGTAAATAGTTAGCGTTTATTTTATCTTTTTTTTTTTCTCTTTTGTGTGTGTTCGAAACCCGTGTTTGAAACAAGTGTGGGGACGTTCGGGTCACGAAACGGTTCTTGGACTGTGTTGAGGACAACACGGGATTTTCGAGGGGGTAGGGTAATTTTCATGTTTTTCAAATTACTAGTTTTTTAAAAAAAAAAAATAAAAAAAAAAAAAAAAAAAAAAAATTTCTCCCAAGTCCCACCGTAACCCTACGGCTGGGCCGTAAGGGAACGGTGAACCTGAAATCCCGACGGTCATGTGCAACTGCCTTACGGTGAGAAATTGACCATTTAGGCCACCGTAAGGGAACGGTATTACCGTAACCCTACGGTGGGGTCTGGGTCAAAATGATCAGTTACGAAAAAAAAAAATATTTTAATAAAGCACATAAACCGTCCTTTCTTCTTCTCCCATTCTTTCTTTCTTTCTTCTTCACCATAAGAAAACCCTCAAGAACACCCATAACCTTCAACCTTCAAATCTCCATAAATCCTTCAATCCTCCATCAAATCTAGTGATTCTTGGGTCTAACTTGACTAGATTTTTGTCTAGTTTCTGATTTTGGGGAGTAAATTGGAAGATAAACACGTTTTTGGGGTCGGATTTCAAACCCTAAAAATCGCAAAATTGGGGATTTTTCTTGTTTTCTTGTTTTCTTGTGTTCTAGCATCTTCTAATCCAAGGTATGTATCCTATTTGTTAATTATGATGCTACATTGTAAGATTTTTTAGGCTTTTGTTTTTTCCTAGTTTTTACCCACTTGCTTGTTAATAATGTAGTATGTGAATAGCTTTGTGTGATAATAATGTGGTAGTAGATGTGTTGTTGAGATGAAAATTGTGAGTTTTTGGTAATGTTATGATTGTAGAGGCGTCATGCCCAAATTTTGTCAAATCAAAGAGGACGTGTATGTTTAATAACATCTACTACCATAGTAACAAGCAAGTGTGGGGATGTTTTGTCATGTTGGCTAATGGTGTTGTTTTGTTTTGTTTTTGGTTTCTTTGTTTGTTTGTGCATTGTATAGGAAATGGCACGCACGGGTGAAGCCGCAGGGTCAAGTTCATCTGCTGCAAAGGCTAAGGGAAAGCAACCGGCTCAGCAGTACAAACGAAGGAAGTATGTTTCTCACAATACTGAGTCAGATGTAGAGATGGAACAAGCACCGGAGCCACCACGGTTAGACCCGGCTGAGAAACCGGAATGGAAGACGGGCCCGTTGAATGCAAAACCAAGGATCTGGCAAGCTACTTTATTTCATGATCAACTTAAAAAGTTGTCAGATCGGCCAGGGGCATTCATTTATGAAAGAGAGGTGAGCAGAAAAGACTTCGAACCATTTGGGGTTTTTGATAGGTTTAAGGCGCTAGGATGGGAAGCTGCATTTTACTGCTATGATCAAGAAGGGAGAAGGGTATATTTGGATGAGGTAGAGGAATGGATGGCAACATTATGATGTCCGAGATATGATTCACCCTCAAAGATGAAGCTAATCGGTGAAGTAAATGGGATAGAGGTGGAAATGTCTTACGAGACATTACGAAGGCTTGCAAAGTTTGACAGTTTACCGGCGAAAGAATATAAGAATCCGAGCATTGACGAGTTGTTGATTAATCCGGACAAGCATCCACGTTGGATGGACATGTTGAGTGATTTATTTTTGCCGGGTACGTATCATGGTACTTTATATCGAAAGAATTTGAAGATAGAGCCTAAACTGTTGCTGAATTTCACCATCTTGAATGTATTACCGAGACGTGCTGATAAGGAACAAGTGCGTTTTTCCGAGGTTCCTATTTTATATGCTTTGACGCATGGTGGACCGAAATTCTCTTTTCGGTACTTGGTCTTGAATCATGTGTGGATATGTAGAAATTCACCGGAGAGGACAATCATTCCTTACTGTCGAATAATTACTGGGTTGTTGAAGCAACAAGGTGCAATCACTGATGAAGATGAAGGAAGAAAGAGGAAAAAGTTTAAACCTATTGATCTGGCAATAATGGGTTCTGGTTGGGTGTATTCTGAGTCCGAAAGGTATCATAAATTGAAAAGTGGAGGTCAAAAGTGGAGAATGTTAAAGAAAGATGCACGGGCACTTTTGCCCGGTGAGGAGGATGAACCCGAGAGTGAAGGTGAAGCGCCACCAAGTGATAATGACGAGTACGAAGACAACCGGCGGGAGGACATTTGGATATAGGCCAAGGGAGTTCGAGTGGATATCATGGTGGAGGATTTTATGATTTTACCGAGAGGGCATATGTGGATGGTTGGGCCTTTGGGGGATCGATGCAGGAGGTAATTGAAAGTCAACGCCCCCAACCTCAGTATTTGATACTTGGTCGGGTTCGGAACGAACATTATTTGATCATCAAACGATGATGGGAGCTAGCATGGAGCGAAGGATGCAACAAGGTTTTGATCGTCAAGAATTATGGAACCGTGGACACGCTTACGCTCAGCAAGTGGAGATTAATCACAGATACATTGATGATCAGAATAGGAGAATGAATGATGATTGGCATGCGGGGAGGCCCGTAGTCGCAAATCCACCACCGGTGGATTACGGGTCCCTACCGCCGTATGATGGAAGCATCTCCTATCCGACCCCACCAATCCACCATTCCCAATGGGTCAATCCTCAGCAGCAACAGCAACCCACAGATCAAGGAGGAAGCAGTGATGGAGCATTCGGATTTGGCGAATGGAATGATTTGTTCACTTCGGTGTTCGGGCCGCCTCAGCCGCGCTACTACTAATCAGGTCGTGCTTCTTGTACATAGTTTTATATTTTGTTTGTTTATGTTTGTGTTTTTACCTTTGGGTTTCGGGTGGTTGGGTGGTATATTGAATCATGTTGAATTGTTGATGAGTTTGGGTTGTGATAGTTGGATGTGTGTTTTTGTTTAAAAAAAAATGAAAAATCTAAAAAAATTAAAAAATGAAAAAAATACAAAAAGAAATTTGTGGTTTGAGTATATGAGCATTTCTTTCCAAAGCCATGCATTGGGACAATGCATCCCAAGTGTGGGGATGGGAGGAAATTTTTGGAGAATTTTTTAATTTTTTTTTTTTGAGGTCAAGTGCAATGTTGTAAAAATTGGAACACCTTGATTTAACCCCCATTAGACACACCGGGCAACCCTTAATACCCGTTTCTTTTTCTTGGTGAGAGTTGAAGCCACATATGTAAATAAATAAATTCTTCTTTTGTGAGAGTGGCAACGGGTGGGGGTGCACTAGAACTTGTGCCTGAATACAGCTTGAATCCTTGATTGGGCATGGGTGTAGAAATGATAAGGGCATTAGGTAGCCTCATCATGTGAGTGCGAGTGTGGGTTTTGGGGGGTTGGACCTCATACATTACAAATATGAGCAAGGTAGCGAGAGGGGCGGGGGTTTGGACATTTAGTTGCCCATTTTTGAGCCTTAAAGCCTATTGTTTGATAACCCTTAAGCTAGCTCCTAAATTTTACCCAACTTGACCCGGTCTTTTGTGTTTGGTTTATGTTTATATTAATAGTGTTATTGAAGTGTTGAGTTTAGTATGTGTTAGTATGTTTATGTAATTTGTTTGGCAGGAGAAAAGAAAAAGAGAGAAAAAGAAAAAAAAAATATAGAAAGATGAAAAAAAATGAGAAAAAGAAAAGAAAAGAAAAGAAAGAGCAAGTTAAGTTATGTTATGTGTTATATATAGTAGTGTTTCTTTGTTCGCGTGTGTGTGTGTTGTAATAAAAAGACCGGGTAAAGTTTGCGCTACTTATATATATATCCTATTCCCTACCTTCACACCTAGCCAAGTTACAACCGTTAAGTCCCTTTGATTTATACTCATGTTCATGTTAGGAGGACTATTGATTTAGGTACAAGCTTATGGTTGTGCAACCACCCGTTTGCCTTTTGTGTGTCTAGCGTATCTTTGCTAGAGCTTACTTGATACCGAGAGGAGAGATATTGTGAGGGGTGTGTTGATTGGGGTGTTGAGGATGGGTTAGTATGAGGATTGCACATTTAACTTGACTTTGAAATGATCGCTTATTTGTGGAAAGAAGTTGTAGTAGATTGCTTGGGACAAGCAATGGGTAAGTGTGGGGATGTGACGGGTGGTTCAACGAACCCCTTTAATAGTGTTAAAACGTTTAGTTTATCCACATTTATTCGTGTTATTGCTTGGAATTGGGTAACTACGGTTGCTTTGATTGCAGGTGTAATAAGGAGTTAAAAATGACGGAATACGGGCTTGGGAGTGGATCGGAACGAGATGGAACAAAAGAAAGAAAAAATGAAGATTTTATACAAGCCCACCGTACCCTTACGGCCCAGCCGTAGGGTTACGGTGGCTGCAGACCAAGAATTCCCACCGTATGGCAGGCCCAAACTGCCGTCAACATTTGAAACCCACCGTACCCTTACGGTGGGACCGTAGGGGTACAGTGGCCCTGCAGAATTTTGTAACTCCTTGCTTTAAAGTGCACTTTATGGTGACTTATCATTATCACTTCCACTTGCAACGTTTCTAGAGAGACTTTGGGCGATTTTTGGCTGAAAGAAGACATTGGAAACTTATCACAAACATTGGTTTTAGCTTTTGATTCATATGAACATTTCTATGGTTGTTATGATGATCAATCAAGCCATGCTTGGCTAGAACTTTAGATGATCATCTTTGGTGAAGTTTTTCTTGAACTCTTTTATGTTTGTTCCTTTCATTTCTAGAACGATAATTTAGTACATGTTTGCTTGATTATTGTGGTGTTTGAACAATTGCTTGTAGTAGTTAATCAATTTCTCAATTCCTAGTCTTAATCGTACGTTCTTGGTGTTGTTAACAATCGGGATATTGCGGGAAGGATTTGGGTTGGATAATTGATTAATCGGTCTTCGGGAAACAACCTCGCATTGCTATAATCCGAGTACTTTATTCCCTTTTATCATAATAATTGTTTAAACACGAGTTATGTCTATGTAACTCTTTCTAGTGGAACTTTTGCATAAAGGTTTAAGGAAAATGGATCCAAGGATGGTCATTGTTTGTTAATTGGAAGAACAAAACCCATTCCAAATCATTAATTTAGTTTTCTTTTTATTAAAGTCTAAGTCCAAAGCAATCAACAAATCTTTGATCTTTAATTTTGTTAGTAGTTAAATATTAGTTAATTCACAAAGTTATTAAGTTACACACATTTCACAAACTCCCTGTGTTCGATACCTTCTTGCCACAATTCAATAGTTGTAATTAGGAAATTTTACGTGTACCACGACAAGCACGTCAACTCCCAAATGAAATCTACTCTGGACTTTTACATTGTGAAAGTGCCAAAGAGCTTTGGGACTGCCTAAAAGAGCAGTTTGGAGGAACTGAAGAGGTGATTGCCAACACCAGAGAAATATTAGCTCAACAATATGAAACATTTACTCACATTAATGGGGAAACTTTAACACAACAATTTGAAAGATTTTCCTCATTAATATCTGAGTTGAAATTAAATGGTCAGACCTATACAAATGTATCTATGCTTAATAGATTTTTAAGGTCTTTACTAGAAAAATGGGAAACTTACTCTATAGTTCTCAGATCTTCACCAGACTTTAACTCCCTCACTCTTACAAAATTACATGGGAGATTGCTAACTTTTGAGAGAGAAATTGATCAAAAGAAAAAGTTGCAAAGTTCTGGTAAAACAGCTGATGACTATGTACCTGGTAGTGCAACACTTTTAGGACAAGACTCACCTACTTGTTCAAATAATTTTGGTTCTTTTGACCACATTGACATAACTGCTGGGATCTCATCAGAAAGATCATTCCCAGCTTATGACAATGATGAATATAGTCAAACTGCTGATAACATGTGTTTTATCATGGATGATTTGAAATTTTTTAGCAGTGATGACATAGAAGAAATGGATATTTTACACCAACTGGCCATGTTAAGTATAAAAACTAACAAATTTTATAAAAGGTCAAGAAGGAAATTTCCAGGACTGAATAGTTCTACAAAAATTGGTTTTGACAAATCTAAGCTTAGATGTCACAAGTGTCAGAAGTTGGGACACTTTGCTAGAGAGTGTAGAAGCTCTAGCTACAACAATCACAGTCTGGAAATCAGTTTAACCCTAGTTATAATAGGAATAATGGAACACGGGGAAGTGCACATTTTATACAGGCACAAGCTCCACAAATCCAATATGTGCCACAAATACAATATGTACAGATGCCTGCTCAACAAATGCAGAGCCAACAATCAATCCCTTCCATTCCAGCTGCTCAACAACCTCCACAAACTCAGCAACCCTCACAACAAAGTCTGTTCACTTCAGGGTATGTTGACTGGAGCAGTCTTCTTTTTGACACAACAGAGTGTAATCCTGATGCAGACAACAAAATGTTTGACATCAACTGGGGAGAACCTGACAATGGCAGAAAGAATTTTGCCTTAATGGCATTTGAGGGTTGCACCTCAAAATCTGCCCTGTCTTAGGTATCAAAAGAATCTTTAACAAAACTTTGTTCAAACTCATGTAAAGAATCTTTTGCTCTCATAAAAGAGACTAATGTGCATTTATAAGGCAAAGCAAATGACTCTGAGAGAAAATTTACTCAGATGAAATGTGATTTAGAAAGAAAACTTGCTGCAAAATCAAAAGAAAATTCTAAATTAACTAACAATGCTATTGAAACCCAAGCACAACTTAAAATCATGATAGAAGACCTAGGAAATGTCAGAAAAGAGCTTGCTGACACCAAGGTTGATTGTGAAAAATGGGTAGAATCTTGTAAAGGGTACCAACTGCTGCTTAACAAACAAAGTGCATCAAATGTTAGGTTTGGCATAGGGTACAATCACACTGAAACACCAACTGATTTTTCTCCTAAACCTACTGAAGATGGGAGAAAAATTGTTTCAAATGAAAATTCTGAAGAGAAAGAATGCACATCTTTTCATGAAAACTTTCTAAAAATTCACAAAGAAAGTTCTTCAGAAGTACTGATAAAATCTGACTTTAAGCCATCAGTAGTTTCATCTACATCAGGAGTTGAGAACCTGAAAACTACTGATGACCTAAATCAAAACAAGACAGTCAGAAATTTGCCTTTAAATGAAAAAGAAAAGGCAAAAGAATGTGAAATCTGTGGTTTGTTTAACCACAAAACAGAATTTTGTAGATACAGAAAAGGAATTCAGTATAACAAGAAAATTTCACAACTGGTTGTGGGAAAACAACTAAAAATGATTTTGAAGAAACTTTCTTTCCCAAGAAACAACAACCAGGCAACAGCTTTTCTCAGAAAAGGATGAAATCTCAATAAAAGTCTTTTTCTCAAAATTCTCTTTCAGTAGTTAGACCTAAATCATCAGCAGTTTCACAAACTGCTGAGATTAAAGATCTCATGAATATGGTACAACTACTGATGACCAAGGTTGATGGTTGTCCTGAAAAGGATACCACCATTGCTCTTAATGAAAAATCCATTGCCAAAAAGACATGGATTCCTCAACCTGGTCAAGAACAAACTATAAATGTTCTCAAGAGCAAACCCAAAGCCAAATTGGCTTGGGTTCCAAAATCTAACTAATTTGCTACTTTGTGCAGAGGGTCTCCAGAGGCTTAAATAGCATTTGGTATGTTGACAGTGGAGGCTCAATGCACATGACAGGATGCAGATACCTGATAAACAATTTTGTCAGTCAAAGAGAAGGATCTGTATCCTTTGGGAACAATGCCAAGGGATATGTGCTAGGACATGGCAATGTCTCTTCTGGCAAAATACAGTTTGACAAGGTCAATCTGGTTGAAAACCTTGAGCACAACTTGCTGAGTGTCACAAATGTGTGATAAAGGATATTCTTCCTTTTTCACAAAGACAGCATGCAAGATCATATCACCAGAAGGCAAGAAGTTGATAGAGAAGATCATTGAAGATCATACTTTGTTGATAGCCAAAAGATGTGGAAATGTCTATGCAGTGGACATTGAAAAGGACAAAGTACTGAACAACACTGCCTGTTTCTTCTCAAAGGCATCAACTTTAGAGACTGATCTCTGGCACAGGAGAGTTGGCCATGTGAACTTTAAAACCATAAATAAAGTCACAAAAATGGGCTTGGTCAGAGGTCTACCCTTGAAAGTATACTAGTGTCAAGAACACTGTGTATCCTGTTTAAAGGGAAAGTAGCATAAGTCGTCCTATAAGTCTATTGAAGAATCAAAAACAACTGCATGTCTTCAACTACTCCATATGGACTTATTTGGGCCAGTAAAAATCATGAGCCTTGGTAAGAAGAAGTACTGCCTAGTCATTATTGATGACTATTCAAGATTCACATGGGCATTCTTCTTATTTTCCAAGGATGAGGCAGCTGAAATCATCAAGTTCTTCATTCTACAAGTAGAGAAACAATATTCTCTATCTGTCAAAGCCATTAGAAGTGATAATGGGACAGAGTTCAGGAACAAAACTCTGGATGAATTCTGTTTGTCTAAAGGGATTATTAGACAATTCAGTGTTCTCAGAACTCCTGAACAAAATGGTGTGGTAGAAAGGAAGAACAGAACATTAATTGAAGCAGCAAGAACTATGTTGGCTGATTCAGGCCTTCCATTGTATCTCTGGGCTGAAGTAGTCAACACTGCATGTTATGTTCAGAATAGAGTCCTTGTCAACAAAAGACACTCCAAAACTGCCTATGAAGTTCTACATGGCATTAAGCCCCTTATCTCCTTTTTCAGGGCTTTTGGATGTCAATGTTTCATTCTAAACATTAAAGACTCTATTTCAAAGTTTGCTGCTAAAGTTGATTCAGGTTATTTTCTTGGTTACTCTTCCACTAGAAAATCCTACAAGGTTTTTAACTCAAGAACCAAGATAGTAGAAGAAACACTGAATGTCAAGTTCAATGAGTCAAAATACACTCTCATTCCAGCACATCCTGCTGAACTCTTTGACCTTGACAGCTTCCATTTCGGACCTGAAAAGACTGTCACTTCATCTAAACCTACTTATTATGGTGATCAAAGGTTTGATGATGAGGATCCAGCACCATGGACTCCTAATACAGTCATTAAGTCAACTTCAAACCATCAGAAGTTTCACAAACTTCTAATTCAACAACTACTGATGTACAAAATCAAACATCTGTTTCAGCTCCCACAACTACTGAAGATGTTCAAATAGCTGAACCAGACATTATAAACCTTAGTGGTTTGTTTGAAGAAGTACAAGAGCCACCTACACTTGTCAGTGGTTTACAACAACTGATTGAACACAAGGATCATCCATTGGATCAAATCATGGGTGATATTGCATCAGGTGTTCTCACAAGAAACCAACTTTCCAACTTTTGCTTCTTCTCAGCATTCATTTCTCAGTTGGAACTTAAGAAGTACCAAGAAGCCCTCAAAGATAACAATTGGGTTCAAGTTATGCAAGATGAGTTGCTCCAATTCAAGAAGAAACAGGTCTGGGAAATTTGTCCCTTACCACCAAACAAGCTACCAATTGGCACAAGATGGGTTTTTAGGAATAAACAAGATGAGGCTGGTATGATTATTAAGAACAAGGCAAGACTGGTGGTACAAGGATATTCTCAAGAAGAAGGAATTGACTATGATGAAACCTTTGCCCCAGTTGCAAGACTTGAAGCCATCTGGTTATTTTTGGCTTATGCTATTTCCAACAAAATAAAAGTTTTCCAAATGGACGTTAAAAGTGCATTTTTGTATGGAAAAATCAAAGAGGAAGTGTATGTCTATCAGCCACCTGGGTTTGAGGATCCTTCTCATCCTGAGTGGGTGTACAAGCTTGACAAAGCTCTTTATGGGCTAAAACAGGCTCCTAGAGCCTGGTATGAAACACTTTCCAACTTTTTGCTCAAAAACAACTTTACAAGAGGCTCCATTGATAAAACTCTTTTCATAAAACATGTTGAAAATCATGTCTTACTTGTTCAAATTTATGCTGATGATATCATATTTGGTTCAACAAACACTAAACTGTGTGATGAATTTAAGAAACTCATGTAATCAAAATTTGAGATGAGTACAATGGGAGAACTGCAGTACTTTTTAGGACTGCAGATTAAACAACAAGCAAATGGAACTTTTATACATCATTCTAAATATGTTAAAGAATTATTGAACAAATTTTCTTTACAAGACTGTAAATCATGTTCCACTCCCATGACACCTACCACACAAGTTGAACCAGATGATCAAGGAAAACAGGTTGATCAAACCATGTATAGATGTATGATAGGTTCCCTTTTATATCTAACTACTTCTAGACCAGATATTATGTTTTCAACATATGTCTGTGCTAGATATCAATCAGCTCCTAGGGAATCACACCTCATTGCAGTCAAAAGAATCTTTAGATATCTGAAAGGAACTCCTACACTTGGAATTTGGTATCCTGTTTCTAGCAATACCAAGTTAACAGCTTTTTCAGATAGTGATTATGCACGGTGCAAAATGTCAAGAAAATCAACATCTAGTGGTTGTCAATTCTTGGGAAACTGTCTAGTGTCCTGGCAATCAAAGAAGCAAACATCCGTTGCAACTTCAACTGCTGAAGCTGAATACATTGCAGCTGCAAGTTATACATCACAGATACAATGGCTTCAATATCAACTTCTTGATTATGGAATCAAAGAGACCAAGACACCATTGCTTGTAGACAGTAAATCTACCATTAGCATCATTCAAAATCCTGTTCAGTTCTCAAAGACTAAATATATTGAAATCAGGTATCATTTCATAAGAGATTGCTATGAAAAAGGCAAGATTGAAGTAAAGCATGTGACAATAGCTAATCAAATAGCTGACATATTCACAAAACCCCTTGACACATCAACATTTCAAAAGTTAGTATCCATTCTTGGGATGTTAAATTTGTAAGTGTTTCTTTTATTTTTCTGCACATATTTTATTTTTCACTTACATCTGTCTGCTTTAAAACATTTGAAAAACAAAAGGAGAGAAACTAAAGTATGGGAATATTTTCTGAAAAATGATTAACTTCAGATAAAATAAACTTTAGAAGTTATGAATAAAGTGTTTATAAACATTCTCATCAGTTGTTAACAAACTACTGAAGAGAAAATGGGAACTATTGATGAAAGTTGTTCTTCATCAGCAGTTTTGTCAATAAGGGTAAATCATACATTTCCTATTTCAGAAGTTTGACCTAGAGCGGTTATAAACTTCTGATAAACACCTTTTCCAACACTTATCCTTTCAAAAAGCAAAATTCCCTCATTCTCTCTCAAAAACACTCTCAAGCCCTAACATGCAAACAAAAACATTGTTCGATCCACACAAACACAAACCACATGGCTCTTATACTGAAACAGGGACACAATCAAAGAGGCTACTTTGAGAAATATGAAGCCTGGTCCCAATATGACGAAATCATTGATATAGTCGTTAAATCCCAATACTTCACTGCCCTCACCATTGATCCTCCAATCCATACTGAAATTCTTAATGAGTTCTGGGCGAACGCAGAGACGGTGACAGTGAACGATCAAGTGATTTCCCTCAAATCAACTATCCAAGGGAAAGTAATGGCAATCACACCGGCTACTTTGGGAATTAGACTAGGTCTGGATGATGCGGGTGCACCAGATCAATTTCCCAACTCTGAAATTCATTTAACCATGTCAGACCGGCTACTTTGGGAATTAGTGTGGTTACCAAGGTACTCTCTCACATGCAACAATCTTTAAAAAGTATTTTGAACCAAAATATAAACTTTTGTTTCATTACATAATCATGTGCCTGAGTCCAAAAACTGGATCTTATGATCAGATGCCCTCTACTTTTCAACCAATTTTTCATTCCATTGTGAATGAGACAAAATTCAGGGCATCAGTACTTTTCTTTAATGAGTTGGTGTTGCATCACCAAAACTCTAAAAAGAAGTTTTTGTTGTATCCAAGGTTAATGTAATGCATAATTAAAGAATTTGGAGATGAGGTGCTTGTGGGAAAAACAACTGTTTTAAACCCATTATCCTCACAAGCATACTCAAGGCATAATAAACCGGCTGCCTGGCCAGAAGATGACCAAGGGGAACAAGAAACAGTCCCCATGGAACCATCATCTTCCAAACCCTCACCCAAAAAGGCCAAGAAAACCAAACAACAAAAACCAAAACCCACAAACCTTAAAAGAAAGGCAGTTCAGGAAGTTGAGATGCCTGAAACTGCTGATGTGCAACCTGCACTTGTTAAAGATGTGACTGAAACATCCTCTCAGTCTCATCCATCTCAAACCCCCACAATAGCCCCTATTACCATGCTTTTCAAAAGAAAGAAATTCAAGCAACCCATAACTACTCACCCTTCTTTTGAAACTGCTGAAACACTACCCCAAACTACTGAACCAGAACCATCAACCATTAAAATAGCCAAACTTCTCTCTGGGATAAAAGAGACCATCCCATTAGAACATGTCAGTCCCCAACAATCACATCAAACAGGGGACATACCATCAGACCTTGACATGAATGTGGATGTCTTTATCCCTAACCCAAGAGATGAGGATGAACCAGGGTTTCTAAGCCCAAACTTAGAGACCTTAGGTACATTTGAGGCTGCTACTACTCACTTACCACCCAGTGGTGGACCTGAGGACAGAAGTAACATAACTAAGACCTCACTTGTGGCAACTAATGATGAAGGCTTTACCCTATATCTATATCTATACTATATTATAATGCATAAGGGAAGGGTAGTTTAAGATACACAAAAGTTAAGAACTTAGTTTTCATTAATAACCCTTAAATGAGGGTAAAATAGTCATTCATACATTATTTACATTTTAATACCCTATTTTAGTTACACTTTAATCCCTTAAACTTTACTTAACTTTTGCTTATTTAGATTATAGTTAAACTTCTTTTTCTTATTTTAGGCAAACCAACCCCGATTATTTTTAAATAGTCATATTTTTTGTATACATTAATACTTTTATATAAAAAAAGATTACATCATAATAATGAGCATTTTATTATCTTTAATTTGAGTATAGTATTGCTATTTTTTTATGTTAAAAATCTTTATGTACTACGTGATTAACGATATTTAGGATTGAGCAATAACTAAACCGTTCACCGAAGCCAAACTAAAAAACAGACAAAACTAAACCAAAATTTTTAAGAACTGAAAACATCCGATTCAACTTAAAATTGGTTGTCGTTTTCTTTTTGTATCCTTAGTTAACTCAAATTAGTTAAACTAAAACAAACCCATTAATATATTCATAACTTTATGCCCGCACGATGTGGTAGGGAACATAAACACTTCTAATGGTGGTGTACGGTGGTGGTGGATGGTTGTGGACGGTGGTAGTGGATAGTGGTGGTGGTGGACGGTGGTGGTGGGCGGTGGGCGGTGGTGGTTGTGGTGGACGGTGGTGGTTGTGGTGGACGGTGGTGGTGGTGGGTGGTGGTGGACCGTAGTGGTGGTGGACGGTGGTAGGTGGTGGTGGACCGTGGTTGGTGGTAGTGGTGGTGGTGGACCGTGGTGGTGGTGGTGGTGGGTGGTGGTGGTGGATGGTGGTGTGGTGGGTGGTGGTGGATCGTGGTGGTTGTGGACGGTGGTGGACCATGGTGGTTGTGGACGGTGGTGGGGGATGGTGGTGGTGGTCGATGTTGGGGGTGGTGGACGGTGGTGGTGGTGGACGGTGGTAGGTGGTGGTGGACGGTGGTGGTGAACCGTGGTAGGTGGTGGTGGACGGTGGTGGTGGACGGTGGTGGTGGTGGGTGAGGAGAAGAGAAGTGTAGAAGACCTTTGAAGACGTTAGAAGACTTTGGAACAAGTCTGCACCAAGAAGAAGTCAGAAAAACCTTTTTGAGTGAAATGTCTTCTAATAAACAAACAATCTCAGACCCCAAACGTCTGCGCGCGTCTACGTGGATCAGACAAAAGATGTCAGAAGTGCTTCTAAGCAAAAAACAAACAGCACCTAAAAGTCTTTAGGAAGCGACAAAGATATGAACTCTAAAATAACTTCAAGAACCTTTGCATTCTCCATTATCCACGTGAGTTTAGTCATCATCATATTAATCTTCCAAAAAAAAAAAAACATGCACACATGCACACCAACCTCCATACATAAGACTATGTGTTGTGGCTAGAGGTGAGCAGTGACTCTAACCTCTTATATTCAGCCACGTAGGCAGTGACATGGCAGAGTGATAAAACTGCTGCTCACTTGCCTGATGCTGTTGTGGCTAGAAGTGAGCAACAACTTTATCTAGTTTTTTGTTTTTTATTATTATTTTTTAAACTTTTTTATTTTAAATGTAATATAATATTTAAAATTGTACCACAAAATAAATAATAAGCATAAAAATTTCATTAATTAAATTTTTTTAAAAAGACATAATTGATAAAAAAAAACATAAAAACAATAAACTACTTGTCGTTGATGTTGAAATCTTCTTCGAATTCCTTCACGATGCGCGCTTGTTCTTGTTCAAGTATCTTCCGACGAGGCATTGGGATATGGCTGAAGTCTTTTGCTAAAAACTCCATGTTCCTCATTTGATTTTTATCGACTTTAGCTTTCGCCGTCACCTCTATTGTTGTCCTTATTTTGCTAATTTCCCCCGAGAATTCCGTATCGGATTTGTTAGGAGTTTGTTTGGCTTTCGACTTATCCCTTCTAGCGGGTCGACCCAGGAGAGACGGGGGAAGACCCTCATCACTGTTTAGGTCAATCCCCACGTGAGCATCCGAGCTCGCAGAGGAGACGTACCCACCCGATGAAGACGTCTTGGCTCGCTTTGATGATGAGCCGCATTCGCTCATGTCTTCAATAGAAATTAGCTCCACCCATTTGTAGCAATTACGTAGGATTTTCCACAAATAGTCTTCATCCCATGTCTTGTTGATTCTATACTTGCGTAATACCTCTTCTTTCCACTCATTAGCAGTAAATTGATACACGTCAAGATCGCTCGCACTCGAGCAGCGTTCCTGTTATGAAGGTTCGTAAACAAACCCATATATTTCCTAATCTCGGCCCACCGGCCGGAAATCATATCCTCTGAACGCGTTTCACTCCCTACTTGCTCATAAAATAGTTCTCAGATTCGTCGCCAAAAGACCTTAGCCCTTTGATAATCGGCTACATAAGAAAAAATATTAATGTTAAAAAAATCAATTATGTATATTAAAAAAAAATATATACTTAAAAAAAATACATACCCATTTTCCGATCTTCCGATACTTCAACCCAAGCCCGACAAAGGGCTATTTTCTCCTCTTTGGTCCAAGGGGTCACTTGACGCCTTGGTCGAATATCTTGCTCGGGCGATTCACCGCCCCTACCACCACCCCTAGCACCACCTCGGCCACCACCTCTAGCACCACCCCATCCACTTCCTCTAGCACCACCACGGCCACCACCTCTAGCACCACCTCGCCATTGAGTTGTTGGTGATTGTGTATCTGGGATTACTAAATCCGGTGAAAGTGGTGCCATTCGGCTAAGGTTATGTTTGATTTCGTTCGTTGGATTAACATCATACTCTTCTTCATCGAGGTATTCCATAGCGGGTTGGTAGCATCCACGCCATTGTGAAAAAACCATTTTTTGTTTGCTTGATTTTTGAAGTGTTTTTTTATTGTTTTGAAGTGTATTTGATTGATTTGTGAATAAAAAATGGTGATTTTTTGTATTTAAATAGGCCAACTAGCCGTTGGCTAACGGCTAGCTGACTGCTAATGGCTAGTTTGACCTCACTAACAGACGCGATGGCACTAACGCCTCCTCGCTAACAGACGCGATGGCACTAACGCCTGCTCGCTCGCGCCCGTCTTCGCTGAGAGGTGTTATGGTTCGAGTGATCCACGTGGCTAGTTTTGTGGCTCGCGGACCACAACGAATAGTCTAACTTCCTTGCCCACACACTCCTTCATGTGACCATAACCCAAATGACATCATCCTTACCCCACCATTACGTTTTCTTTTTTGTAATGATCAAACCCCACCGAAATTCCTTAATAAAATTTCATGCAAATACACGCATTAATGTGCAACGTAGGGGTTGGCTTCATGAATCTGAACATCTAAAGAGTGTACTACAACGGTGGAAATCGGTTGGTGTCTCCGGCGAGGTTATTATTCGCGGAGATGTTATCGGAAACCGGAAGTATTGAAAGAGGGGATGGTGTTCTTCGTGGTTTTGGTCTTGCCAGAATTTTTTGTCGTCGTTAAACCGAACAACAACCTCATCACCACCCCACGACACCAAGAACTGGATAACTCCTCCTTCCGACCCTTTTTTTTTCTCCTACCACATACACCTAGGCTACTAGGTTTTTTTTTTCCTTATAAATAAAAATAAGTTAGATAATGACCCCTATAATATCACTTGAAGATGAGTTGTTCTCAAAGTTGTATAAAACCAACTTACATAAATTGCAAATTTGGCCATTTCGATTCCTATAACCATGAATTAAATGTTGAGCGACCCATAAAAAACGTCTTAAACGTCAAAACCCATCAACGGATCCATTCAATGGACGTTAGGAAGTCGATTAGTCTAAATAATTATTTAGAGAATTTTCGGGGTGTTACATAAAACACCTTAATTAAATTTCCCATTTATGTTAATTTAATCAAAACAAATGTGACTCTACCGCGCTTCGCGGTGGGAATCCGGTTGATAACAATTTTACGTATGTGGATAATACTGTTATTGCCAGTTACAACAAAGCTGATGTTGAGTACAACATGTCTTTTCTAAACTCAAAATTTATGATTAAAAATCTTGTGATTAAATTTATTCTCCTAGGTATTGAAGATGTCCAACACAAAAATGTTTTGTATTTGCCACAAAGAAAATATTATCAAACATACAATCTGAATTTGGCATGTTAAGGGGTCTTAACCTGTTTCCACTCCAATTGAAGAAAAACACTTTATATTTTATAAAGATATATAGTGTTTTACTTGATGATGATTTACTTGAATATAAGGTTTGTTAGTAATTTAATATATATTACATTAACTAGGTATAATATCTCATATGTTGTTCAATGCCTAAGTCAATATATGCATAGCTCTTTGAAGTCACATTTGCAATTACTTTCCTTTCTTTGTGTTGAGATACTCAAAAGCAGTCTCTAGGTCAAAGTCTCTTCTTTACAAATATAAACTTTTCTGATCTTAAATGCTATGTTGATTCTCAATGGGCTAAGTGCAATGTAAACAAGAGGTCTGGTGTCAAATAAGTTGGAAAAGCGAAAAACTACTTTGTAGTCTCTTGTCCGACAATTGAAATTGAGCATTGAGCCATGTGTGATGCCACATGTGAAGTCACGTGTTTACAAAATATTTTGTAAGAACTTTAACTAAACATTTGTCTTCCAATTGACTTATTATGTGAAAACACTATTGCTTTGTAGATTGTAGCTATTTTTGTTTTCCATGATCATAAACACTTTGAAATTGACTTAAATTTTATTAGTGAAAAAATATAATCCGTTTGTTCCAAAAAAAAAACAAAAAAGATACTACCAAATAAGTTGCAAATATTTTCACAAAAGTTTTAAGTAGTAAACACCACAAGTTCTTATGTATACAATTGCGTCTATGAAGTGTTTTTGTGACATGAATTATAACTATATATTTCAATTAACTTCTTTTTTATACATTTTCTCATTATATGTTTTTTTTCTTATCGTGTGCTTATTGTGAGGGACGTATATGAAAAGCATTTTTTCAAAAGATAAAGATAGATGCTATAGGTTTGCGAATAGTAGCTTGACATTTTCCCTTCTAATCTTTTCAATCTAGATGGTTTCCTTTCTCTGTTTATTTCTTGCATATCGTCTTCCAAAGTATCTCGAGTCTTGTTGCTCTATAAATTAGGGTTGTCTTCACTCTTTATCGACACTACAACCTACAAGAAATCTTCAGCGAGTCTGTACTCAAACTATCTGACTTCATCTTGTCTGATTGAGTTTGTTCTTCAAGCAAGTCGAATGTGTTCAGTCTTTGAATTTAATCTGTTTCAACCATAGTAAAATTATATACATATTTTTTTCCAAATCGACTATTCTTCGCTAAGAGTCAAAAAATTATTGTTTACAAATTTAATATGGTGTAAACTTCATCCCATTCTTTGAGTGGGTCGATCTGGGTTATCTTTTACTTCTAATAAGTCAAACAAATGAGTTAAGCGGGCCGAGGGTCTCATAAGGTGCCTTTTTTTTTAAATTGAAAACTTTACAAATTATTTTATAATAAAATGATATTAGCATTTATTTTGTTGACCCTATTATTCAACCCTATAATGGAGACGGAAATTAGTACCGATACCATGTCGTATAGTACTAAAACCGAATTTGAATAAATTGAAAAATCGAATATCGTATTGTAATGAAACCGAATTTGTAAAAATTGAAAAATCTAATGTAATTAGTTTTTTTAGTGTTATATATTGAATCCCATTATTACGCTTCCAAATTATATTCTCTTGGTTACAATTAATAGAATACCAACAACCCACAAGTAGGTTGGTTCCTACGGTTATTTAAAAAAAACGGAATAAACTTATTTGGGCCGATGGGGGTTGGTTCTTTTTTTTTAAGGTTATGTTTCAGCGGTATACCCTTAGCTAGAAAACCACCTCTGTCCAGGATCGAATCCTTCCCCACACGGGTTTCTCCTTTCAAAACCCAATGGTTATTTTTTCGAGGGAATACGGAATCAGACCTAGGCATGAACACCACAAATATGGGTAAACCTTCCCACCTCCATCAAAAACATGAGATAGGTTTTCGGGTTGAGAACTGATAAAAGATTCTTTTTTCAATTAAACAAAAAATTAATTATGGGTCGAGTATTTAATAAAGTTTATTTGATTCAAAGGAAATTTTGAGTCTAAAGATATGGAAAATGATCAACTGCGTTAAAGTTGAATTCAAATTTGTCCGTTTTAGAAATAAGCAACAAATCTATAATATATACTATCGTATAGACAAACCGTGTAACTTAAGTCGCTTTAAATCGTCATCCTCTATCTTGGATCATCTAAACTAAACAATCATCATCTCTTTAGGACCTCTAAATAAGCATAGACAAATTACCAAACTCAAGTGGTGATGTGGAGCAACATATACAAAAAGTAGTTGATTAAAATTTCAGAATTTTAAATTTCAATAATACCTTGTGAAGTTCTTCACATCCGTGCTATGAACAATCAACATGTTATGAATAAATAATATGTGCATTCTCCAGTCACATGCATGATGAAAACAATTACTAGTAAGAATGGTACATTCGTATCAAAATAAAAACCTTACGATAAAATCTAAACGAAGATCTCTTTACAATAATAGCTCGCACCAAGATGGGAGAAAATAACAATAGCAGAACCAAAATTTAATAATGCTTACTCTGAGACGACATCGATTTTTTAGCATTGGCAATGAACTGTTACCAATTTAGGTTGTTGATAGCGGCGTCCTCAAGGCTACTAACAATATGAAGAAATAACAAAAGGAAAATTGTTGTAAAACAACGGCCTACTAGCATACAAAATATAAGAACTATGAACAAAGATTAGAGGAAGATTTAGAGATGGATAGAAGAGAGAAGTCTTATTCATTGAGTGTGTAACATAACAATTACATGAAGCCTCTATTTATAAGGCTCTTACATTAATACAAAACATATGAAGAGATGGGAGTTGGAATGCGGATAGTCATCATAATAACTTATTTATAACACCCCCCTTGACTATCCACATGATAAAAGAAAATAATGTAGTATACGCTTGGTGATGCTGCCTCGTTAAAAACCTTGCCAGGAAAACCCAGTGGGACAAAACCTCAGCTAAGGGAAAAAGAGTGCAGGGCGTATTACTCTTCCTGATACTTCTAGATCAAGTATGTTGCCTCATTAGAAACCTTACTAAGAAAACCTAATGGGACAAAACTTAGTTAAGGGAAAAAGAGTGCAACGTGTCGAATACTCCCCCTCATTTTAATATGTATCATTTGAATGATGGTGTCGATCTTCTAAGAAAGTTGCTCAAAGTTTTGTAGTCAATGATTTGCGTTCTTGATCACTTGACATGAAAATCTTTAAGTTGAATCGTTGATGTATGATCTTCATTCCAGAATTTTAGTCCATGCTCTCGTAAGTGCAATTCTTTAAGTTGAACTAATGTTGCCTCCTCTCGTAAATAAATGTCACAAGATCAACAAATGTGATGTGTTATATTCCCTGCATCTACAAGACTAACCAAACTTGTTTGCATGGGTTAGTGAAATATAATCAAATATTGCTCATACCTGAAGTATTTGTTTTAACTCATTCCGGTGTCTCTTTGCTTGACATATTATGATAATAAGTTCATGTGGAAGATATAATAATCATGCATAACTAGCAAGACATATACTAATATACATATATATATATATATATATATTTAACTATGGTACTTGTAGAGTGAAAATCTCTATTTTGGTAGGAGATGAAATGAATAATTTTCCATATCAAGTAATTGGACAACCTTTAATGCACTTTAAACATGAGCTATGTCCATTGTAAAATGTCCCACCATCTTTTCAAGATATACTTTGATGGATTGGTAAACATATCATTACATACATACTCGAATTGTAGATCAAGCAACAAGTGCACTATGTCAAGGACTTTCAAATATCCCCCTTTTAAAAGTTCTACAGAGTCTCTCGATAATGCTCAGACATTATCACTGTAAACTGCGAGTGAACTTTTAAAAGAAAACTTTTGATACAAGCTGGATAATACAATCAAACTTCCGTTGCTCTTTATCGGGATATCTCATGAGTTTTAAAACACTCAACCCCCTTATTTTAGTCCATACATAATACTTCTTAAGGTATTAATATCAATGCTGCAAGCATCATTAATCCATCAAGGACTTTTCCATCTTGACCAATTACGCAAGTGCATTAACTCTTCAATTGGAAGAACAATAACATCTATTTCTCCGATATATACTGTACCATTCCTATATATTAAAGTATCATAATCACCAGGTTCAGTTTATCACCTGTGGTGTATTGGTGCACAATAATTACATCCTACGATGTTTTATATTACCTTTTAAGCACTCAGTTGCTTTAGGATACTCATGAGGAGTTCCACTTATATTCAATTCAATCATATAACAAACATAACGTATTCAGAATTGAATCTATTTATTCCGATCATAATGTTCTCGAGAACTTACGTTACAAGATTTTGACACATTAAATCCTTCATCAGGTATTTTCATGTAAACTTTCAGTGTCAAGTAAATCATGATATTTATTAGACGCATTTCAATTCTCTCTTTGCATTACCAGACTAATAACATAATGAAAAAATCATTGTATACACCGCAAGAGAATGCGTCTCCTCATAATCAATTATAGGTCTTTGCGAAATTCTTGTGCTACCAATTTTACCTTATATCATTTTCTTTTCAAATGTTGATTCGCACAAAAGACCTTTTCATATCTATATGTTTTACAACTTTTGTTGTATGGACTACTGGTCCAAAGCTTTCATTTTCAATAGAGAATTCAACTATGTCGTATTTGCGTCTTTCCATTTTGGCCAATCATTTCTTTATATCCATTCATAGGCAGATCTTAAATCTTGATACTCATTTCAATCGCTACATTACATAAAATTTATAACGATGTCGATTTTGTTTCGATTCCATACATTTCGTAGACATGATTCTGTATAACGAGATCTCTTTATTTTCAGGTACCTGAGGTTCTTCTGAAACCATCATGTCTAATGTCTCTTCAAGAGACCTTTTTACTATAACCTCGACTTGACCATCTTTCTTACTTGCTCCAATTTCTCGAGGATTTTTATTCTTTGGAATCGACTAGTCTACCACGCTTTAGGCGTGCAGTAGGCTTATTGCCAATATACGATTGTCCTTCCTGGACACTCATCATAAATGGAGCATTAGCAGTTGGTATATGTGACTTGATTAGCTATTCATCATATTTAGGTCAGTTAATGCGTCTGGTAATTCGCTAATCTCTGTGAATGAATTATCCTTTGAACTTTTGGTTCACATTGTTTAGTACGAGGATCAATGATTTTTCATTCTAACTCATTTCTATTTCCAACTGCCTTTTATTTCCCCCTGATGTTGGGAATGTTAGTCCATTGAGATGGATATCAATTAATTGAGATGTAAATAAATCTCTTGTTTAAGGCTCTATAAATCATCATATATTCCCAACCACCTTTTAAGGTCCCATCTCTGTGCGTCGTGGTGGATCAATTTCAATATATGTCGCACAACAAAAATCTTAGATGGGCAATATTTGGTTCCTGACCAAAAACCAACTATAATGGGGAGAAACTATTACCATGTATTGGCTTGATGTGAATAAATGTTACTGCATGTAAAATCAAATGTAAACATGAACTTTTGCTTTCATGATCATTGACATTGCAATCAATAGTAGACGTTTTAGTGATCATCTCAATGAAAGCAATATTTTTATGGACATAAGCTATATGAAGTTCAACACTTATTCCAATGATCATTATTATCTTGGGAATTGATTAAATATGCCAATATAGAATAATATGCTTGCTATCTTATTAGCTAATCCATAAATGAAGCAAACTTCAGGTTGCAAACTTGATAACCATTTAGACGATGCATCGATTTTAAATACTAAATGGTATCATGTTAGGATATGCGTATCCTTTAATCAATTCCAAAATATATAATTTTTCTTAAAAGCAAACATTACATGCTTTGTATCAGATGGAAGAATCTTTAAGTTCTTCATTATGTTCACATCATCATCGACTCGGTGTGGTCTTATCGGTCATGCCAACTAATTAAATAATTATGATCCACAAACTAAACTTCTAGTTTATGGTCAAATATGTATTACTTGCACGTATGTAATACAAACGTAAGATATGAGAGTATGTATGAAATCTTCAAACCATCATCTCATTATTAACATGACCATCATTACAATTCCAAATGGTGTCCATGATCATTACCTTTACAATGATCAATATGTAGTCACATTCACTTCAGGGAATGGAGTATAAGCGAAACAAGCTTCATAACTTTTCATTATTTACTTGATCACAAGAATATGAGATGATTTCAAACTTTTCATACTCTCTTAATGATATGGTTACTTCATGAGCACATCTCATATGTGACAAATTATTAGACATGTTACACTCTTTCTTGTCTAATACACGACAAGAAATACGAGAGAATAATATATCTTATTCTCTTATAATTACTTCCTTAGTGTGCCACTTCTTGTGGTCGATTTCAATATTAACATCGTTGATCTTATTATCCACACGATGATCATTACAATTTCCTCATTCGGTATTAACAGGGCTGATCTTGTTATGAACATGATGATCATTACAACTTTCTCATTTACTATGATCATAACTTCTATAACGATAATTTTGTAATCATCATATTATTAACAAAGCTGATCTCATTAACATGAGCAACATAACAATTTTCACAATTACCATAATCGTGATTTTATTATAGCATCGCATTCACTTCAGGGAATGGATTATAACCACAAAACTTTCATGGTGGAATCATTACAACTTCCTTAGTTATGTACATGATCTTTAACCTTTATACCGATCATTTTTCATCACATTCACTTCAAGGAATGAGATAGAATCCGAAAACATTCATGGATATTCATTCCTTTTTGGACGGATATATAAAGTCACTTCAAACCTTTCACCCAATTTTAATGGCATTGCTACTTCAAGAGCATATTTGAGGTTTGACAAACAAACAAAATTTGTTTTATCCAATTTTCGTCATATATAAACTTTTCTTCACATAACATCCATGGAGAAGTAATTATATGTCCAAGTCATATAATATTATCGGCCCAACATCTTACGGCCTTTTATAACATGATAATGAGATTCAAGGTGTATGAGACTTTGGATGTCAAATGTAAACCATAACTTTGTTTTATTTGTTCTGTTCAATGCTAAGTAAATGATAGCGTATAAAATACAAGATAGTCAATTGTATACATAATTCAACATATGATGTTATAACATGTTACCAAATAAAACAAGTTATGGTACAATCTTTGTGAAATAAAGTGTTTCATCATTTAAAAGAAAAAGCATATAATTTATGTATTAGTTTATCACAATATAGCCTTTTCATCACAAACATTTCAAATATCAAAATATAAGCATGAACTTAACATTCACAAATATCCATAGAAACTATATACAATTTCAACATTTTAGATACCATAATATAAAACAGTTATATGCTACCCATCTATTATGTGATTGTCAAAATCTTGAAATAAGACAACTAAAGTCGTTATTAATAGTCTTGACGTCTTGTATCACCAAAAACTATTAATGTTTTAGCTTAAACCAAAGAAATTGAATAAACTTTATTAGCAACTAATGTCTCTTTAATTCCGGTGTTTCATGTTTAAGAGATAAATAATATTATTATAATGACAATTAATAGCCTATAATGACCATAAAACACGCTTTATGATTGTTTGACATCAAATTAATACATTAGGCAAATTAGACATTCTATGTGAAACAAATTATTTTATAAATGAAAAATTGAAGATAGGCTATTATTTCATTAATCACCTCGTTTTCGTTTCTTTCTTTATCGTGTCACAAAGATGTAGAGACTTAATTATGTAACATGCCATGATATATAATACAAATTAATAATATACCATTTTTACTTAAAAGAGCATAAGCATTTTTTCAGTTTTATTAACACGCTTTTCAATGTGTTAGAAAATCTCTTTTTTTTAGAAATCTTGTTTTGATAGTAAAGATTTGTCAAACAAGTGAACAACACATCTACATAATTTTTGATCTAAACTTATAGGAATTGCAATAGAACTAATGTTTGGCAAATGAAAAAAAAATCTCTAACATAACCCAATATTGTATGAATTACGATATGGATTTTGTTTGAAACAAACTTGAGTTACCTTATCATAATATGATCCACTCCAAAAGCAATTCGTGCTGATAACGTGTTGTAAAACAACGGCCTACTAGCATACAAAATATAAGAACTATGAACAAAGATTAGAGGAAGATTTAGAGATGGATAGAAGAGAGAAGTCTTATTCATTGAGTGTGTAACATAACAATTACATGAAACCTCTATTTATAAGGCTCTTACATTAATACAAAACATTTGAAGAGATGGGAGTTGGAATGTGGATAGTCATCATAATAACTTATTTATAACAAAAATTAGATTTTGTGATTATGTGTGAAGTAGGGTTTGATATTTATAGATTTATATTATTGAACCACTAAAAAATTTTGTGCCTTTTTTTGGCCCTTGTTTGGTTTTATAAAATCTATATTTATATATATAATAAACGAAAACATGCTCTGTACAATGACATTAAATTAGGTCCTCTCACCCATTGAGTGACACATGATGCTAGGTATGACTTTCCTCCCACTTATTTCCTTCTAAAAGTCTTTTTCTCTCTCATGTTTCCCCACAATTTTTAAATGTTAATAACTTTTATATACGAGATTCTTTAATGAAAAATTACACCAAATTAACAAGCTTTTTATTATATTTTTAAAGAGTACCATAGTGTTGTACAAAAAAAAGACTTTTTAGTTTTTTTTTGTTCATAATTCAAACAAAAAAAACACAATGTGTTAAGTTAATTCATTAATCAATGTTAGGCAAGTCACTAATTATGTTAAAACCGATAAATAGGAATTCTATTTTCATCCATAGCAAAATAGGTTAAAACTAGTCATTTAAAAAAAAATCCACACCTTTAAGACCACCGCCTCAATAACGTCCTACAGTGGCTACTTCTGCCTCTGCTCCTCATCCAAATATACATTTCTTATTAAATACATTTTTATTCTTATTCACATGTTTAAAATTGTTGTTTTCTTATATTGTAGTACATTAATTTTCTATGTTACTTCATAATACAAATTTTAGCACTTCATATTAGATTTGTCTATCATAGGATATAATCTAATTACCAATATGTAAAAAAAAGTAAATAAAAAACAAAAGTTAAAAATAAGACCGTTGCAATTTAAACCAAGATCTCTACTTTCACAACACAAAAATACTAACCATGAAACTATATCGAAGAATTCAAGATTATGATTCAAAGAACCAAAATAGATAGTAATTTCAATATATATCTTATTTTCACTTATTTAAAAAACGACAAAAAACTCTTTATGGTCCAAAACCTTATTTTCTTACAAAAGTGGTTAGTCATTATGCCCTTGTGCACGTGTCCCTACCACCTAAGCTACACATAAGCCATTGCCAACTCGACGTATCCCCTATGCGGGTGGTCTAACTTAAAGTTAGGGGTGGGTTATGTTTATTTATTTGATTAATAAATCAAAAAAATATTAATTTATGTTTAAATAAAAGGTAAATAAGTCCAATTCTTAAATATTTAAAATTTTATATGTTGCATATGTATTTGGTGATGTTGATATTGGGCTAAGGAGATAAGACGACTGGTTAGCTTTTGCTGCTGGACTCATTATTACTGCTGAGAAGTCCATTATATCATAAGCCCAAATGTGTTCTTGTTATATTAGAAGCCCAAAGCCCACAAGTGTTGAAGTCGGTCAGATAGGGAGAAGCTTCTAGTGCCCGAATATAAGACACCATTCAGCTTCTCTCTCTTTATTTTTGTAGCAAGATATTTTCTTATTCTCTCGTTTAGTTATTTCTTAGTTTTCATCTCAAGAACAAAGTGTTAAAGATCTAAGTTCTAGGGTTTCTAACGTTTCAGTCTCCTGTTAGGGATATTCGTTGATCTAGTAGTTGTCTAGATCATCTTGTTGGTTATATGTAGTTGTCTAGATCATCTTGTTGTTGATTGTTTGACTTGGTTTTCTGTGCTTTTGTGTTTGCAACAGTTTGTTCGATCTTATTTTGTTATTAGTAAAAGTTTTAGTATTATTTTCTACACATATTTGTGATAACAAATATCCATGTTCCAGAATCGCTGTGATAATTTAGTTTCGAGGGGACAAACATATGCGTATGAAAATTCAGAGTGTTAAAATTTCCCATCGCTAGGAGCATTTTGTTTTCAAAATTTATTTGGAGAATTGCAAGGGTGTTTTTTTTGCAGAAGATGGATAGTGCAAGTCAAGAAATCATAAACATGGTGTTCGTTTATAAAAATTCAAAAATTTTTATTAGACATTTGGTGTAGTAACTTTGGTTTTAGAGATAGGGAAATTAATTATAAAAAGTTTAACTAAATATTTTAACGAAAATATTTTGTCACGCCAATTAAACAGTATATAAAAATTTGAAATTTAAAGGACATGTTTGAGGAAATATAAAAATCTTTTTCAATATAATTATTTGCTAATATTTCTTTTGCTGGTGAAACGTTTGATTTTTTTGTATGCATATGGTATCGGATGAGCAAAATACAATAGCTATATTTTGTCGTGGTCATGTTTGTATATGTTGTGTTGTTGGATCGAGATGCCCAATATTTACATACCTCGTAATAAAATGTAAGACCCGCAAAACTGGTGTCAAACAGTTGGGTTAAAACTCTTAAATCTGTAAAAACATGAGTAAATTTTCTTTCGAAAGAGTATGTTTGAATCAAAGTGTACGCAGCGGAAAATCAATTAAACTAAAATTTACAAAACCCATGAAAAATTATTATTCAAATGTAAATCGAATTTAAAATTTATCATGAGTATACAAAAATCGTCTTCCACTAGAAATGCCTTCAGTTGTCGGGTAGCTTCTTACATTGCCAAGCTGTCATTCATCTATCTCTCTTTTAACCTGTATTCAATTTAACGTGTATGCAAAAGTCAGCTACCCTGAGTGAGTTTAAGTTTTATAAATTTATATAATCAAGTAATTTGTTAAAATAAGATTTAACAAAATACCTCAACCTTAGAGTTAGCAATAAGGGCAAACCGCTAATTTATTTTTCCTCAAGCAAAACAAAAGTCAAGTCTAGGATAGGCATACTCTGGCTAATTACTTCATGACTTCACTTACCAAATATATAATAAGCGCATCTCGCTTTTCAACAAAAAGTACAATCCAGTCTATTTAAGCAAACCAAAGCTAGAGATTAAAGCAAGCAAATCTCACTTCTGTCATAGTTCAGTTTATAAAAATACACATAATAAAATTCTAACCAAAGCTAGAGATCAAAGCAGGCATATCCCACCTCTGTCATAGCTTAGTTTATAGGAATACACATAATATAATTCAATCCAAAGAGAGGGATCGAAGCAGACATATCCTACCACAGTCATAGCTCAGTTTATAAGAATACATATAATATGAACTATGTAAAAATTCTGACTCAAAACCAAGACCAGAGATCAGAGCAGGCATATCCCACTTCTGTCATAGCCTAGTTAGACATATCAGGTAGCTCTCAACATAGTCTATTATATATATATATAACAAGTATAACATAAACTAAGCAACAATCATGACACAAAACCAATACCTTAGATCAGAGTAAGCATGTCCCACTTTTATCATAGCCCAGTTTATAAGGTCAGGTAGTCGCCAAACACAGTTTATATATATATATATATATATATATATATATAAACACATATAACTCCAACCATATAATAACAAATTAGGCGCATTCTGCCCACTTACGTTTCATGCAAAAATAATATATATATATATATATATATATATATATATATATATATATATATATATATATATATATATATATAGGGTCAAGATCCTGTACAAAGGGTGTTTTTTGTGAGAAGGCTAAGAAGGAATTATAACCATTGGATGAAATTAATCTAGGGTGTAGATTAATTGAGTGGCAATCTTGTAATTAGTGTTATAATTGTATTAATTGATTAGACCATTTAAGGGTAGAATAGTAAAATACACAATCAAATTAAATGAGGCTTTATTATCAGCCATTAATAACACTCCCATGATTTGTGCAATTCCCAAAAACAACCTTCTCTGTTTTTTACAACAATAATATCGAAATCCATGGAATGTGATAACATACAAAGTACAAACACAAGCCAAAATTCTGCAAACAATAACATTCTTCGTTAGTGTGTTTTATTAATCATGGGTTACTGATTGTGTATAAAAATAAAGGTGTTTATTTCGATTGTACATTCTAGTGTGTTTTCTGATCATTGGTTACTGATTATGTATGAAAATGTGTTTTGTATTCATCATTTATTTTGGTTGTTAGTAAAGATGTGTTTTACTTTGAATGTTCTTACCAATAAGGAACTTAAATATAAAACACAATGAATTTGCTACTAATTAAGCGTTTATTTAGGTTGTTAACAATGATGTGTTTTATGTTGAATGTTCTTAACAAAAAAGAAATTTAAGTATAAAACACAATGTGTTTTACATTTTTTTTTTGCTAAACATAAATATAAAACACACTATATTGTAAAAAAAACCATAGTATAAATAAAACACACTACATACTTTAAAACACTCAAGGGTTGCGATAAAGTACACTTAAAACAAGACCACGAATTATATGTGCTTCTACTCTGCATACTTTATATATAGAGAGATAATAAGATTGAGAAGATATTTGAATTGATACTATATCCCTATAAAACCTCATTGATTTGAATTTGGAATTGATAATTATACAAAATTGGGTCAAAAAATTACGTAGGAGTTAAGTGCAAAAAAAAAAAAAAAATCCTGATACAAACATGTAAGAGATAAGGATTTAATTATGATTTTGAATTTGAAAGATTCAAAAATTATGGAAACAAAAATTATGGTAGTTATAATAATTGTGTAAAGTAAAATGACAAGTATAGCCCTATTGAATAGAATTGATAAAGGACACTTGTCACCTCTAATAAACATTTCTTACACTTCTCACATAAATTGCCCTTTGTATAGGATCCCTTACCTATATATATATATATATATATATATATATATACAACTATATAATGCATATAGGATGGGCAAGATAGTAATTTCACAAAATCTCTTAAAATTTCTACATGTACACCTATTTATGCATTTGGTACAATCTCATTAAGCTTTAACCACCCACCCAGATTTTGAAGCACAAATATGCGGTTCTGATAGGAAATTCAAAATTCAAACGCTATTTCACTTCCTACCTTCTCTGTCTCTCTCAAAAAAACTCTAATCCCCATTTCACTTCCAAAACTATTTCATTGGTTGCAAGAGAAACCCTCTCTTTCACCCAAACAACACAACCAAGTCAAGTCTTCCCATCACAAGCTACCCTCTTTGCCGATACGTTTCCATGTATAATAATGTCAGTGCAGATTAGAAGGCATACCGGAAAGCTGCTGTTAATAATCATCCAGATAAAGGTGGAGATCCTGAGAAGGTACTGTTGAAATATTGTAATATCCTAACTTTCTTAATAATTATTGTGTATGCGTTAGGGCATTGTTTAATATTTTAACTTTTAAACATAATTTTTGTAAATTTCTTGTGTGTGGAATAATTTATTTCAGTAACCAGATGAAGATCGACTTCGATTGTTGTGTTATTGATGAGTAGTGAAGAAATTGTTCCTAATTGATGATAAGTTCGGAATATGAATGTTAGGTTTCTAGAATTGCTACTCTTTATATTAATCGAACATTTATGTGTAACTTACTATATAATGAATAATTTAAAATAAATCATCGACTAATTGAGCTGGTATGGTAACAATAATGACATGTTTAGATGAGTAAATATAATGATATAGGGATACTAAATTTATATGTGACAGTAGTATTTGGGACGACTACACTATCAAAGTCCGTCGTGGTGTCCGCGACTTTGTTTGAACCATTCTAGCTGATTAGGCTAGGAATCGGAAGACCTAAGAGAAGACATCAAAAGAGAAAATGGTAATTTGTATTTAAGTTTTGAAAATCTAGCTATGAATTAGAGGTTGATGTATGTGTGTATCTGATTAGTTCGTTCTTCACTCGACTATGTTGCTCAAACACTAACTAGAGTTTTGTGAAATTATGCAACCAACAAACAACCAAAAGTACATCAAGTTAACTCCAGGTTGTGGTTTTATTATTTTATACAACTGTTTGCACATTGCAGTTCTTTTGATGGATATTTCTTTTTGTTCTTTTCTTGCTTAGGTGGAGTTCGTGGTAATGGAGAAACACAACCTGGTATAAGTTGCTAACATGCTACTTTTATTTTATTATTATTTGTTTTTGAATTTTTATGTGTTCCTTATTGTTTTGCTAACATGAGATACCCAATTCAACTTTGTTATATTTAACACTTTATCCTTTGATAGCAAATATAGAAGGTAACTTCATGGTTGAGCGGGCTTTGCAGATTATAGAAGCTTGGGTGACGGGCTAAAGGCGCGAGTCAATACATAAGGTAGTTTCCCTTTTATAAGTTCAAGCATTTGGTGGACTACACCTGCTATCTCATCATCAACTAAGTTTAGCTAGCATTCTTCTCCTACCTGCATTATTATTTATGAATGTTGCTCAGCAGCTGCTGTAAGCACTTGTATATCATGCATCAAAATGGATGATTTGGATAATGGATTAAATGAGTTATGGTCAAAACAAAAAGCTTTTAGTGAAGTCTAAAACAGGTCAAAACAAAGTGCTCAAAAATATGTAACAAAGGTTTGTACAATTAAAATGGTGGATAAAGTAGAGTTATTTTTTTGATCGAATCTGGGTGGTATGGAAATCATCGACTAACTTTTTTATGTTGAATTTTATATATTTGTATATTCATGTAGAATGAGATGTATGACATACAAGATGTGTATTAGGATACTTTTCAAGGCTGAATTAAAAAAATAAAGAAAAAAGGAACGTGAAAAGGGGATGGCATTATAATATTTTCCCATGTAAATAAAAAAAATCTTTGCGTATATCAGATGCCAATTGGGCTTTTCGTACCCGAGCAGACCCCGCAACAAAAAAGTAGGTGACCCATTAGCAGACCCCTCAACATCCAAGGTCAGCCATATCTCTTTTTATCAAATTTGTCTCTAAATTGGAATATGAAATACAAGAACTATTTGGAATTCCCTATTATAGTACTAAACCTGTAACACTATAGAAAACATTATAGCAGACCCCTAAAGTACATTTTTATGTACACTTTTCTAGCTTTGATCATTGTTTTAACTTTATTAATTGTGAATTAAATTTGGTGCAGGTTAATATGGGGCCTGCAAAGCCTCTTATATTTTCAGAAATCATATATAAGTTACAAGAAAAGCTGAAAAGGTTCTTGCATTTAGGTTACTTCGATATCCGGTCACTTGTTTAGTCTATTTTCAAAATGGTGAAATAGGGTACAAAATGGGGTACAAAATGATGAAAGGGTGCCGGCTTGAATTTTTTAAAATGGTGAAAGCCATGGATGGTCACCCTGCCAAATGGTCTGCTTCTAACACTAAAAAAGTGATATACTAAAAAAGTATGGAGCTTGGCATGCCCTTTCATTTGTTTTGGAGTTCATATTAGATGTTGATGTTGGAAACATATTATTGGTTATATTTCTTGATAAAAACGTAAATGATTTTGCATTTTTTTTTTCAAAATAAAACTTAATTTATATTTTACATCACAAATTCTCTGTGTGGTTTTTAGGGAAAAAATAGCCGTAGTTGTCTCAAAAAGTTCAACGGTCTTTTTTTAATGATATGATTTTGGTGGCCAATGTATTTCTTTAGAGTCGTTTCCAAATTATTATTTGCCATTTTCATTAACCACGAAATAAACCAAGTTACATCTAGATAATGGGTAAGCGAGCAACAAGCTGCGCCGCTATCCCCTTTTGAATCGCAAAGCCTATTCTACTAAATACAAACTTTTGGTTCCTCGGGCTTTGCGAATCACTGTGGACCACCTTCTGCACCCGCTCCAAAAAACGAACTGCCTCAGGGGCTAAGATCCAAAAGTATCGAAGGCAAACGGAATGAACACATGTTGATTCTCTAGACATGCTGCCTCGTGCTTAGCAACCTTCCTAGCTTCCGCCTTCAAACCGCCTGTCCCGGAACGAAACCACTATCTCTCAGCCCTACCAGTGGGGACACCCAGTGAGGTCAACACACGCGTGCTTACCCCCCGCCCAGCCAAACACAAGGACGTCCGCAGGACGCAGGGTAGATCTTCCCTCTCGTGGGTCAGTCAGAAAATTAACAGGGGCTTCTTTCTTGGCTGAGATCCCGGCGCGCCTAAGCACATCCCATAAAACATCTCTAACCCAGTCATGACGATACTTGAACCCCGGCAATTCCTTACAGTGAAGGGCATGCTCGCCAAATCTATCCAAACAGGCTTTTTTACAAATGGGGCAAGAGTCGTCTGGCGGGAAAAGGGGAATCATGAGCCGGTATTTAAGGATGGCTCTGTATTCAACTGCTGACATCCGTTGCCCAAGACCTTCAATGGGCGCAACAGTCAAAAATCTTGGCATGAGCCCCCTTGAGACAAGCCAAAACTGCCTTTTGACGCGGGGTCATATCGAACCGCTCCTCCATATCCTGTGCGTGTTTACCATAAAGAGCACTCGCCAAAGTTTGTTGAGGTTTCTTGGGGGCGGTCTCCTTATCAGTAAAACCGCCTAGATCAAGGTCTGGGAGAGTTGTTCCAATATTACCAAGCGCAAGGGAGTAGTCAGGATCCACCCCCATAACACCAGCACTTCGCAAGATGTGGTCCTGCAGTTTCCACGATTGGGCCCTGGACGCTACAAAAGCATATGCGGAGACGTCCTCCGCCGATATAAGCCCTAAGCCCCCACAACGCATAGGGAATGAAGCCAACCTCCACTGGAGGTCCCCAAAATGCGGTCCTCCGCTGACAACAATGTCTTCAACAGCCTCTCGCAGACCTGCATCAAAGATAGACACAGCCTCTTTGACATGTTCTGGTTGACAAGTCCGAGCCCAAACACTAATTTAGCCACCCCCATGCACGAGCGCAACAGAAGGAGCTCACTTTGGGGTCCCTTAAGTCCGACAGTCGTTTCATAAGATCAACCCGCCCGAAGAGCTCGTCTAGATTCCAAATTGAGAATTTTACATATCAAGAGTGTCTAACATATGAAAGGTACATCTTGCTTCGGGGAAGTTCAAGTTTGTCTCAGCAAAAACATTAAACTTATTCCATTTGAAAGTACGGTTTTGAGAGGGTTTTGTCTTTATCCATTAGTACAATTCAGATCTTAGCATGACAGAACACAACCAATGCTAATTGTTGTTATGTGTATGTTTCTCGATCTATCTATTTTTGTTAAATATGATAAATAACTTCACTCAATAAGAATGCATACGGTCATTTTAGATGTTGACCAAATTGTCACGGGTAAGCGAAAACTAGGAGAACACCATTTCGTTTTGGATCTTCAAGACGTGACTTATATTTTCTTGCTCTTTATAAATGTCATGGGTGCATTTTATGTAACCGATAATGGAAGATCATGATATTGTTAAAGTTTTCTTGGGTGTCACGCAACGTAGTTTGGTATACTGTGCTATTTTGTTAGGGTAAACTGTATATGGTCGGTCGCCGGTGAAAGGATACTATTCCTTATATTGCTTAAATAAAATGTACGTCTATTTATTTGTTTATTTTAGATTTATATAAGAATAAATATGCACGTCGGATGTAGCACACGTGGATGAGTTAATTGAATTGTACAGTATAACACGAATAAGTAAACTAACTTAAGTACTATACAATATATCACGAGATGATTGATAAACTAATATAAAACGAATACCGCATTATAAATTGTTTCCGCCGCTGCATCGCGCGGGTTTCTAACTAGTATATATATATATGAGTTAATATGGATTTCATTCGTACACAAAAATATTTATAACTTTATAAAAATATTTTGTGACTTCATAAAAATAATCATACTGGTTTTAGCATGCACGTCAACCTAAAATATTTAAAAATAATAATAATGAAAAAAGTGGGCACAAGAACTCACCTTAATAAGATGATTGTGTGATTAAAAGTCTTTGAGAAGCGACAAAGGTATAAACTCTAAATAACTTCAAGAACCTTTGCATTCTCCATTATCCACGTGAGTTTAATCATCATCATATTAATCTTCAAAAAAAAAAAAAAAAAAAACCATGCACACATGCACAACAACCTCCATACATAACATCCTTGCACACACACTCTGTTTTAATTTCTGGAATGATTAACAAGTATACGGTTTCGAAAGATGATCGAATAGAGGGAGAGATATTGGAGGGAAATTTGAAAAGAGGTTATAACTAATTTAAACTTTTCACACACTAAAATATACAATGTTTAGGCCTATTTATACATGCTGAATCGGTACTAATGAACCGTCATGACCCCTAAACATAACTGACGTGACCTTCTAATTAATATGTGACAATACCGGTTTCACATATAATGTTTATTCTAGACTTATGACTCGATACAATTATGACTAACATATGTACATAACTTAATTAACATATGTTTATAATATGAATCAAGATTATCTTCTAACATTCTCCCCCTAATCTTGATTCCATGCACTTCGGCTTTAATCCTCACTTGATGAGGATCTTGATCTTTTCTTTGCGGTCAAGTCCGAGTCATTCCATTCGGCTCCTTTCATCTTGTGATCTTCCATTGTTTCTTCATTGATTTCGACCACTAATTCTCTTCCTTTGTACTTTAGATGATACCATTCAAGCATCTCCAAATAACGGACGTATGTTTGCCTTAGGTTTCTTGTAATGTCTCCTTTTGACACTAGGCCAGGCAATCCTCTTCCATATCCCATTGACATGGCTACTACTGTGACACCCGGCATGTTTGGCTTAAACATTTTAGTAACATCTAAGTCTACCTTAGCGAGAAACGTTTATAAACGGACTTAACTGGGTTAGTTGAGTCGGGTCAAGTTAGGATTGTCCAGGGTGCAATGATTTGGAGGATCATTGGGAGTCGTTTTGGTAATACACTAGTAACCGGTTCCGTTGTTGGTGACATTACATGAACTAATTAAGTATATGTGTAGATTATGGGTCGTGTGGTGGATTATATACATAGATGTGTTTAAATGATGTGTAAATGATTATCCCTACTTAAATATGTTAAACATTGACTAAGGTTGCATGCTTATGTGTTAAGATGTGTTAGAATGCGTTAAACACGACAAACTGAAAAATTGGTTGAAAATGAATTCTGGTTCGACCACTTCTAGTGGTCGAAGGAGAACATTTTGTTTGGTTCGACCCTTTGTGAATGGGCGAACCTGGGATGTGGAATTGAAAGAATTCCCTTCGACCAGGACAGGGCTCATTCGACCCTGTGGAAGGGTCGAAGGAGGCCACCTTCGACCATTGATATGGGCGAAGGAGAATTAGTATAAATACCAAACTTTGTCATTTTTCATCATTTCACAAACCCTAACCGTCTCAAAACACTCTCAAACGATTTTAATCACTATGGAAGGAGTTTTTGCTCTTCTTTTTCATAGTCTAACCTATCTACAACATCTAAACAAGAATCCAAGTGTGTTCTTGATCCTAAACCTTTTTAAAGCATTTTAATTCGTTTTCATCTAACCCTAATTGTCCGGATCTGTTATAAGGGTGTTTTCATGATTAAAAACCTTTTAAACATCTTTCTAAATCAAAACCTTATCATTTAAACATAGGTCTTCATGATGATAAACATATGTGAATTGTGTATTATGTGGTGTTATGTGTTGTTCAATGATTTGCTGCTGTATCTATGATAGAAACATGATATAGGATTGTTATTGATGCTAGGTTATTGTTGTTTAGGGTTAGGATTGGATAAATGATGATATTATGGGTATTTGGGGGTTTTAACGAATCTAGACTTGATGCATGATATTTATGATCAATAGAACTAATAGGGAAAGATCGAACACTCGACAAACTGAGCATTTCAAGTTGAATACGGGTCGATTTCAAAAGTTTCCAAATTGGGTAAATAATCCATGCATGATAGTGACGTTTCCATAATTTTTACCATTTTGGGAAAGGGCTGAAATGGACGTATTATTGGGGGAAATCGGTGGGGTTTTGTAGGGATAAGTTATTCATGCTTGACTGCTGTGTTTGATGATGTTTCGAGTCGTTTTGAATGCGTTTGAAGCGTTTTTAGGAAAATTTGCACAGCAGGGGCGAACCTGGACTCTTTCGACCGATCGAAGGTGCGAAGGAGAGAATCCAGGGTCGAACTTGGGTTATGTTTGGGCGAACGTGGTAAAACGGGCGAAGGAAACATCAAACGGTCGAACGAAATCCAAAATGGGCGAAGGAGATTAAAAACGGGCGAAGGAGACTTAAACTGACTGGTTCGACCGTTCTGATGCAGAAATGAGATTTTTGATACAAACTAAGTGTTTTATGCTTGAACCTTGTGTGTAATCTATGTGTACTTGATTAGTTAGGGTAATGGGTCACCAACGGAATGTCGGGTCGGTCTAGTGTGTCGGTTAAACATTTAAACACGTTTTAAAACATACTTGGTTACGATCTGGACAATCGGGGACTAGATAACCTTATGGTTATTAGTCGGAACACTTATGTGAAAATTTTGATAGATCTCCGGTAGAAGGAATATCAAGGGCTTAACATCTTTACTTATAACTGAAGAACGCTATCTAAGGTGAGTTCACGGCCCCACTTTTACTGCTTTAACTTTTGGGGGAGAAAACATGCACTAAACTATTTTGGTAACATATGTCATACTATGGTTTTAAACTTGTGTACTATACGATCTTTTAAAGTCCCGGGGGAAACCATGAATGTGCGGGGATGCACAACGGGGGAAATGTGGATAGATCTATTGGGCTTGACAAACCCCACTCGACGGCTTGGAGGGCCGGGCGGGTGCATATTGTCTCGAACTGGTAACACTCGTAGTGTGGCTACAACACATCGGGCTGAACACATGGTAACAGTCTAGTAATGGTTCTCCAATCGTAGTAGTAACAAAACATACGCCTAGCTAGCGTACTTGGTAACATGGATATAGTATGGACATGGTAACATTCTGGTAACATTTTGATAACATATTGAACAAACCTGTGAACTCACCAGCATTATATGTTGACGTCTTTTTGGCATGTTTTTCTCAGGTCGTTAAGGTAGCAACGAATGGAACTAGGCGCACGAGTCTGCATTGGCATCTAGGCTTAGTTGCATGTTTGAAATAATGTAACACCCCAACCGATGGCGGAAACATCGAGGTGTCACGTAGTGACGATTTCTCAATAGCTCATGGTACTAAAGTGTAAATTTGAATACATTGAATTAAATAGTTTATTACATTGAAAGGAAAAATACAAAGTACAATGATTCTAAAGCGTCAAGTCTAACTAGATTACAATGAAATCAAAGCTTAAATATAAATCCAAAAGCTTAAAAGAAACGTCTCAATAATAACCTGAAACATGTACGAAAATAGTATATGTCAATACAAAAATGTATTGGTGAGCATACCTTGTTTGAATACATATAGTAGAAAAAGAGTTTCGCAATTCACGTGTTATACTGTCTACAATTTAGTGTTCAAGCCATGTACAAATGCTACCCAAAATCAAGCCTTTGTTTAATGAATCAAGAGTCACATATATATAGTATTCGCTCACAGTAGGCGATGAATAATCGTTCACACATAACAATAATTAAGTACTATTTATTGCTATGCTAGGCCGCAGAATGGTTAATGATTCTGGTCATAAGTACACACTATCAGCGAATCAACAAGTAAAACACATACAAGAATTGCGATTATGAATATATGATAAAACGTGATTAAGTGAGTGAAGTAATAAGCGTATATGAGTCACCCCAAAAACGTAAAACATGAAAAAAGGGGAAAGATGTACTCACAGTTTACGAAAGCGTTCAAAATCCAACTTAAGCAGTCGTGAGCTAAGTAATTGGAATTCTGAGGAATTCAACCTATAATGTATATGAATACTAGTAAGGAAAAGTCTACAAAGTCTAAGGTATCTAGGGTCTAAGGCATTAGGGTTTGCTAAGTCGAATTGGGGAATTAGAGTTTTTTTTATGACAAATCGAATTATTATAGAAGTTTAAATATTTAAAAAAAAATAATATACCAAAGTTTGTAAATATGGTTTAGGTAATATATAATTATTGCCAATTGAATATTTAGATAAAAATATGTTTGAATAATTAAGACAATATAATTTAGTTAATTACTTTAACTAAATTAAAATAAATACAATAATCATAAATGTATAAATAAATAATTATGTGTTTCACAATGATCTAATAAATGGTAATTAAGACTTTCAAACATAAAACATTTCTATTTTATAAGAAAAGTATTTATAAAATAGATATTTAAATAGTGTGAATAAATAAATGTTCAATTATGTCTAATTAAACATAAATAAGATTAAAAATACAAGACATGATCCAAAAATGTTATTTTTATAGAAAATGGATTATTTCTGATGTAAATTAATGAAAATAGTTTTCTCATAATTTTTATAAACTTATTTATATTTAAAACTGATTTAATGAGATTAAATCATGTTTAAATGATTAAAAATAGGAAAATTAATAAAATAAATGTTTTCTGAACCAAATATTTTTATTTCAGTACATTATGATTAGAAATAATTTACCAAAAAGTTTTGAGATTAAAATCATTAAAAATGAAATTTTAATCAATTAAATACGATTAAAACAAATAAATTCCATAAAAATATAAAAATATGACATTTTCCAGAAAATAAAAGTGTACTAATTTTCTTTATGGTGTCAAGATGCTACTCCTAAATTTTTATAATTTTTGGAGCAAAAGTGGATTTATTATGAATATTCTAAATTTAATGTGTATATATATATAAATATATGTAAATATATCAATGAAGCAAAAAATAAATAAATAAATAAAACATGGATCAGATCTCGGGTGACTGGGTTCGAACCCGGATCTGTGTTGTAACTAACCAACTGACAAACCACTACACCAAATTAGATTTTATTGAAGATAATGAAAGGAAAATATATTAACAATTTATGATTAAGTCATCTTCTTCCCCAATCTACCTTACACGTAAACCCTAACCCTAGAACTTCAATCATACGATTTAGATAAGATTAGAACCCTATAATAGAGGGCTTTTGATCCTAGAACAATACTAAGCAAAATGACATTGAGATAAGAAGCTTACAAATACGAAAAGGACCCGAAAAAGGAGGTGAAAGAGCCGAGCCATGCATTGAAATTTTAGCCTAAATTTTGGACAATTTTGGTGTTTTAATATTCGTTTGGAACCTTTAGAGGTGCAAAAAAAAGAATGGCAAGATTGGCTTATATGGTTGTTCAAAAAAAAACAAGTGTTAGACCTCTATGTCATAAATCGTCGGTTACAAGATTAAAACTCCATTAACTCGCGTAATAAACACGTTTTGGAAGTTGTAACATGTTAGTAATGATGGAGGTAACTTAATGGTGCCAAAAGAAACATAAATTTTAAACTTTTTTAACTTAAATAAACGAAATGGAACTTTCATAAGCTAACATGATTATACGAGTATGGTACATTCATATGTCAAAACATGCGTATATAAATGTATACATGCACCATTTTAAAAGAAAAATTAAAATAAAATAAATAACATTTGACGAGGACTAGCGGTGAAACTTCAAAATGGACGAAGGACTAAAATTGTCAACTTGATAAAGGATGAGGGTGGCGGTTGTCACAAATAAGTGTCTCGAATACTTTGGAACACTGTTGTAGCTGATTAAATTCTTAAATGCTTCCGCTTATAAAAAAAATCGTTGTTTTTGGATTTACGTATTTCATATAGAGTTGTTTATTGTGATCGTTGACTTGGATCCTGGTTTGTCATGCGCCTCGCGGTAAAACTTTGCAAGTGGTAATTTGAGGGTGTGACAGATTGGTATCAGAGCCAATGGTTATAGTGAACTAGGACTGCATGTTGAGTCTGGTCTATAGCCGAGTCGCACACACTAGACGGTCACATACTTTGAGTCTATTAGTGGGATACGTACTAACGTTGTCGGGGTGTCCTTACATCATCATCATACTTCCCTGTTACATCATCCGCTTTTATTTAGGTTCTTACCTACTCTTGTCTTCTTCTTCTGGATTAAAGAAGGAGGGGTTGATTTGTTGGTTCTAGCACACACATGCCTTCCTACACTTGCACCTATTGTCACACGTTACTAGGCGACGATATTCGGTGACTGGGGTCTGAATTAGGGGTACATCTGGAGGACCATGTAGAGCAGTTTATCATTTCGGGTGCACACGAAATAATAAACTGGAATGCATGAAAATCCCGATGGACTTCGAGTTTGGATGTATAGTCCTGGATTTGTTCCCAAACTAACTCTTGTAAATTTCTAGTGGTTGACACTAGAAGTGAATCTGAATCCCTCGATTTCTTGATTTGTTAGATCATGTCTGGTGCTCGCGGTGGTGGACGTTGTGGTGGCGGTGGTGGCCGTGCTGACGGCGGTGGTCGTGCTGGAGGCGGTGGTCGTGGAAATATCAACATGACCCAAGCTGAACTGAATAACTTGCTACAGCAGCAAGTGAACATGGCTATGGCTAATTTCCAGGCTGGGATTAATGCCATGGGTGGTGAGTTGATTTCTGTCGACCTTGCCTCATTCTTGGGTTTCGTGTCTTTTCGTTTGTGTTTTACTCGTGTACCGTGTTTCAGGTGCTGGTGCCAATCCACCCCCACCTCAGTGTTCTTATAAGAAGTTTCGGGACTGTCAGCCCCATAACTTCGCTGGAACTGAGGGAGCGGTGGGACTGCTCCGATGGTTGGAGAAGGTTGAGTCTGTGTTCGTCATGTGCAACTGTCCTGCTGGGGACCGGGTGAAGTATGCTACTGCGACATTTGAGGGGCCTGCACTGTCGTGGTGGAATGCTACCACTCAGAACATGGGAGTAGGGGAGGCTATTGCTATGCCTTGGGCGGAGTTTGTGCAGCTGTTGAGAGGTGAGTACTGTCCGAGAGAGGAGATACAGAAGTTAGAACATGAGGTCTGGAGCTACAAGATGGTTGGGTCTGAGATTGAAGAATACACTGTGAGGAGGAATGAGCTGGCGGTGTTGTGCCTGATCTGCACACACCCGAGTATAGGAGGATTGAACAGTATGTGTCTGGGCTGGTGCCGGAGATTGCGGGGTTGGTGGCCGCTGGGAATCTTCCCACTATCGCTGAAGTTGTCCGATCAGCTCATCGGATGACTAACCTGAAGGTGGCAGAAGGTGTTTTGCCTCCTAAGGGTGCTGCTGTGAAGGTTACTGAAGGGAACAAGAGGAAGTGGGATAGTGTGGGGAAGAGTGTTGTACCGGCGCCGTCTCAGCCGGCAAAGAAGTTTGAGTCGTCTGGATCGTCTTCGGGGCAGAAGACAGGTGGGTATATCGGGAAGCATCCCAAGTGCAACAAGTGTGGTTTTCATCATACTGGAAGTTGTGATCGGGCTCGTTGTCATCGGTGCCATCAGTTGGGGCATCATGCTAAGGATTGCAGGGTGGCACTCACCCCAACTCAGACTCCTGCAGCTACTCCTGCTCCTGCTCTTGCTGCTCAGGGGACTCAGGGGAGGCAGGGGTGTTATAACTGTGGCGATGCGGGACACTTCAAGCGTGAATGTCCTAAACTGAAGCAGGGCGATAATGGGAGGGGGGGCGGGAACGGTAATGGGAACAACGACGGCGGAGGCAGGACTGCACGTGCTTTCGTCATTGGATCTGCGGAGGCTAGGCAGGATCCAGACACAGTTACCGGTACGTTCCTTCTTAATGATCTCTATCTTTCTGTCTTGTTTGATTCTGGTGCCGATAAGAGTTTCGTATCTATGGACATTAGTCGATTGCTAGACATAGTACCCACACCTTTAGAGGCTAAGTACTTAATAGAATTGGCTGATGGTAAGAAAATTGAAGAGACACACACCCTTAGGGAATGTCGCTTGGAACTGTCGGG